>CM076710.1:9736250-11024375 GCA_038501285.1 Penstemon eatonii
AAATTTGTCATACAAATTTTCTTCACACAAAAGCATAAGAATTGACTCTAAATCAAGAAAAAATTACTAACAAACTAAGCCGTACAACACTAAATTATTAATTAATGACACAAAATATTTAACCTCACACAAAGACTTGCCCTTTTTTTTTTGGTACATTCTTTTTCTGTTAATTAACATTAGCATGTAATTAATTACTTTTAAAAAGCAAAAATCAAGCCAACTTGCCAAAATTTCCTAAGTAACTGACGGGATGGTAAATTGCATTTTGAATTTATCCTCCTTATAAAAGAAAATTTTGACACCTCAATTCATTGTATGGTTTGTTTTTTTGGTTCCATCTTTTACATTTTATCATCTTCTTACTCATCTTTTTCTGTATTTATAATATAATTATTTCATTAGCTATATCCACTCATCTCTTGCATTGTATATAGTTTATTTTGCATTATATATATACACTAATTTTTTTTCTCTTATGTTGATTTCAGGTACAATAAAGGTCATAACAAATGAATAAGTAGGAGAGGAGGTATATTTGCAGTGATTTTATTCACAGCCAAGAAAACAACGCGTATAGCATAACTAAGACTATCAGATTTGCGAATCATATTGGAGGCATCACAACTGAAATTTCCTAAGTAACGGACGGGATGGTGAATTGCATTTTGAATTTATCCTCCTTATAAAAGAAAATTTTGACATCTCAATTCATTGTATGGTTTGTTTTTTTGGTTCCATCTTTTACATTTTATCATCTTCTTACTCATTTTCTGTATTTATATTATAATTATTTCATTAACTATATATCCACTCATCTCTTGCATTGTATATAGTTTATTTTGCATTATATATATACACTAATTTTTTTTTCTCTTATGTTGTTTTCAGGTACAATAAAGGTCATAACAAATGAATAAGTAGGAGATGAGGTATATTTGCAGTGATTTTATTCAAGGCCAAGAAAACAACGCGTTTAGCATAACTAAGGCTATCAGATTTGGGAATCATATTGGAGGCGTCACAACTCAAATTTTAATTATTGAGTTAAGTTTTTAACTTTGAATTTTTTCACAAGAAATTCGATTATAGTTTCATTGTCAAACCTTGAATGACATTGTGACCTTTTTCATAGTCATGTCTATACATACAAACTGCCAAATAATTTACGTATCAATTTTAGATAATATTTTTTTTGAGACAATTTTATTTTGGTGGGATGACCTTTTGACTTCCATATATATTCAAAGCATTGATTGAAATTTCAATTTTTAATTTCTACTAAAACTTAATAAGTCATTCGATAATTATAAAAATAAATCTAAGAGGATTCTTTTTAATTTAAGAAGTTACGCGGAAGGGATGGGTTCAATTTAGTCAATTGATTTAATCATCCAACTTATAAAGTTTGGTTGATATGATTCATATTCCATATTTACTAATGTTTTCTCCTTCGGGTGATTTCAGGAACATATTCGCTTTGTATTTGGAAATTAAATGACGATTTTAATTAAAATATGCATCCACCAAGAGCAACTAAAATATGATGAATCGTAATCTGGAGGTATCGAAACTGAAATTTAATTAATTGTCATGTTCAATGTTTGAGTGGATTTTGTTAGATTTAATTGAAATTTTAGTTGATCATTTTTTTTTCCGGAAGATTTCATTTTTCTAATTAAGATTACTTTAATCTCAATGTAGTTTTCATTTTGATTTTGATCTTATGCACCCTTTGTTTCTATGTGTTCATCTCATTAGCTTATAGTAATTTCATGAACTTACTCACTTTGCATTTGAATTTAAATGATGATTTAAAGCAAAAATTGCATCCACCAAAATTAATTGAAATATGATGAATCGTAATTTGGAGGTATCTAAACTGAAATTTAGTTGTACTACATTTTTTACCTCTACACGTTTTTGTAGTTACATTAATTTAGAATCTATAATTAATTGACAATTGAAATTAATTATTTTTGCCAAAAAGTAATATGTACTTTATGAATTGGTACTTCTCAATCATTCATGATTTTGATTCTCCTAATTCATAATTTGTGAATGTTTAATTAGAAGATGACAAATTTTAAAAGTTAACAAAACAATGAAACTATAATTACAAAAAATCATTTTAATTTATATTTTGTTTAGATTTTTAAGGGTAAGGCCTAATTATGAAAATCCCCCTCACATATTGAGTATTAAGAAAATTCTCATGCAGTTTATTAATTGCATTAGAATATTTCCCTCACGTATAATGAATAAGGTAGTTAATTGCATTCAAATTTGTGCTCAATATATATAAAAGAAGACATGGAGCCAATATTTTATTCATTGTGTGTTTTCTTTTCTATTTTGTTTCCATACCATTTTTTTTTAATTCAAGTGCTCTTATATATACACAACATGCATTCTTTACGGATTTAATTAGTTTATTATATTGACGAGCGTTTTCCTTATTTTGATTTCAGGAAATCAGAATTGTTGAGATGAAATATATGAATAATTTGAAAGGAAGAGCATATGAAGTGTTATCATAGCAGCAAAAATTAACACCTGCAGTGACCAAAATTATACATTCGAGATTGAACAATTGTGGAGATTATAAACTCAATCTTATTTATTATGTTTTCATCTGTTTATTATAAAAACTATTAACAGATTGTTTATAAAAAAAAATACTCCTCATCTGGATATTTCATTTCTACATATAAAATTCTTCTTATACTATTTTGAGGTGAATTTTTTAGAAGAGCGTAGAATTGAAAGGGTCGAAGTATAAGGTGTAAGCAAAATTAAGTAATTTTTTAAGTTTAGAAGGACTTCTTATTATATTGAAAATGTAAAATTTAGAATATTCACGATTAAATTTTAAATATTTGATTTATTAGAACAATATTTTTGTAACTTGGTGGAAGTTTTATATGCTTTTGAAGTTCAACTTAGATGAAATTTTTGACGTTAAATGTTTATAAAGTTCAATAAGTCATAGTTCGGTAAATAAACAATTGTTTGCATTTTCATATTCAACATTTCATGGAACATAAATATTTGAAATACTAATCATTTTTTCAGTTTTGTAGATACTTCATACTTGATGGTTGATTAGTAGTTTATTGCATTCTCTTTAATTTTTAGACACTGAAATAAAAGCCCTATCATAGAACATATAATTAAGATGTGTTCAGAATAGTAATATAGTAAAACAAAAGTGGAAAGCTTAAGTAATGCATTTTAAGGTAGCAATATTTGAGGTGTAACGTATAAATCAAGAATGTCAAATTGAAATTATTATAAAATGAAACAAAATTGTTTGTGACTATTTAGCTATATCATATTTAGAGAAACTTAAATTTAACTTCTTCGTGTAGTTATATTAACTTTGAGGTGTCGTGAGAAAAACAAATTTAAAAATAATATAAGGGTGTTTCTCGATCAAAAAATTCTTTTCTTTTGACATCAAAATGTACCGTCATCAAATAATGTAATGAATCAAATACATACGGAGTAGTTTGAGTTATTTCCAAAACTTAAATGGTGGTCATTGTATTTACACCAATATATGAGATATACTTTAAGCAATTACCTTCTGATATTGTTGAGTTAACTAATGCATTGTCAATCATCCATAGTCCATATCTCATGAAAAAAAAGATATAAGAAACATTAATTTTAATTAAATTATACTTTTACAAATATTTCTAGCACAAAAAAAAAAAGTTTCAAATTATAATTTTCACATGCACGAAAATTGCTGCGATCACAATACACTAAAATTTATTTTAATGTAAATTGAAATATATTATTTAAGTTTGTGCATAGCACGGGAATAGGCTAGTATATATATATAGGAGAATGGTGTTTGACTCCAATTAGACCAAATTCTAATTTCTGGTGATTTTGAATTATTTTTATTGTCTAAATTATTATATTAGTAAAACCAATAACCATATAAATCTTACAACATTTATGCCAACATAATTCATATAAACTTTCAGTTACCAATTAAACATGTAAATGGTAAGAAATTCATATAAATCTTCAGTTACTAATTAATTAAATCCATAATTTATGCCAACATAATGATTTTATTAAACCATAAAAAGAATCGGTTGCTAATTGAACCCGAAATTTATGCCATCAACCTTAAAATAAATTTGTCATACAAATTTTCTTCACACAAAAGCATAAGAATTGACTCTAAATCAAGAAAAAATTACTAACAAACTAAGCCGTACAACACTAAATTATTAATTAATGACACAAAATATTTAACCTCACACAAAGACTTGCCCTTTTTTTTTTGGTACATTCTTTTTCTGTTAATTAACATTAGCATGTAATTAATTACTTTTAAAAAGCAAAAATCAAGCCAACTTGCCAAAATTTCCTAAGTAACTGACGGGATGGTAAATTGCATTTTGAATTTATCCTTCTTATAAAAGAAAATTTTGACACCTCAATTCATTGTATGGTTTGTTTTTTTGGTTCCATCTTTTACATTTTATCATCTTCTTACTCATCTTTTTCTGTATTTATAATATAATTATTTCATTAGCTATATCCACTCATCTCTTGCATTGTATATAGTTTATTTTGCATTATATATATACACTAATTTTTTTTCTCTTATGTTGATTTCAGGTACAATAAAGGTCATAACAAATGAATAAGTAGGAGAGGAGGTATATTTGCAGTGATTTTATTCACAGCCAAGAAAACAACGCGTATAGCATAACTAAGACTATCAGATTTGCGAATCATATTGGAGGCATCACAACTGAAATTTCCTAAGTAACGGACGGGATGGTGAATTGCATTTTGAATTTATCCTCCTTATAAAAGAAAATTTTGACATCTCAATTCATTGTATGGTTTGTTTTTTTGGTTCCATCTTTTACATTTTATCATCTTCTTACTCATTTTCTGTATTTATATTATAATTATTTCATTAACTATATATCCACTCATCTCTTGCATTGTATATAGTTTATTTTGCATTATATATATACACTAATTTTTTTTTCTCTTATGTTGTTTTCAAGTACAATAAAGGTCATAACAAATGAATAAGTAGGAGATGAGGTATATTTGCAGTGATTTTATTCAAGGCCAAGAAAACAACGCGTTTAGCATAACTAAGGCTATCAGATTTGGGAATCATATTGGAGGCGTCACAACTCAAATTTTAATTATTGAGTTAAGTTTTTAACTTTGAATTTTTTCACAAGAAATTCGATTATAGTTTCATTGTCAAACCTTGAATGACATTGTGACCTTTTTCATAGTCATGTCTATACATACAAACTGCCAAATAATTTACGTATCAATTTTAGATAATATTTTTTTTGAGACAATTTTATTTTGGTGGGATGACCTTTTGACTTCCATATATATTCAAAGCATTGATTGAAATTTCAATTTTTAATTTCTACTAAAACTTAATAAGTCATTCGATAATTATAAAAATAAATCTAAGAGGATTCTTTTTAATTTAAGAAGTTACGCGGAAGGGATGGGTTCAATTTAGTCAATTGATTTAATCATCCAACTTATAAAGTTTGGTTGATATGATTCATATTCCATATTTACTAATGTTTTCTCCTTCGGGTGATTTCAGGAACATATTCGCTTTGTATTTGGAAATTAAATGACGATTTTAATTAAAATATGCATCCACCAAGAGCAACTAAAATATGATGAATCGTAATCTGGAGGTATCGAAACTGAAATTTAATTAATTGTCATGTTCAATGTTTGAGTGGATTTTGTTAGATTTAATTGAAATTTTAGTTGATCATTTTTTTTCCGGAAGATTTCATTTTTCTAATTAAGATTACTTTAATCTCAATGTAGTTTTCATTTTGATTTTGATCTTATGCACCCTTTGTTTCTATGTGTTCATCTCATTAGCTTATAGTAATTTCATGAACTTACTCACTTTGCATTTGAATTTAAATGATGATTTAAAGCAAAAATTGCATCCACCAAAATTAATTGAAATATGATGAATCGTAATTTGGAGGTATCTAAACTGAAATTTAGTTGTACTACATTTTTTACCTCTACACGTTTTTGTAGTTACATTAATTTAGAATCTATAATTAATTGACAATTGAAATTAATTATTTTTGCCAAAAAGTAATATGTACTTTATGAATTGGTACTTCTCAATCATTCATGATTTTGATTCTCCTAATTCATAATTTGTGAATGTTTAATTAGAAGATGACAAATTTTAAAAGTTAACAAAACAATGAAACTATAATTACAAAAAATCATTTTAATTTATATTTTGTTTAGATTTTTAAGGGTAAGGCCTAATTATGAAAATCCCCCTCACATATTGAGTATTAAGAAAATTCTCATGCAGTTTATTAATTGCATTAGAATATTTCCCTCACGTATAATGAATAAGGTAGTTAATTGCATTCAAATTTGTGCTCAATATATATAAAAGAAGACATGGAGCCAATATTTTATTCATTGTGTGTTTTCTTTTCTATTTTGTTTCCATACCATTTTTTTTTAATTCAAGTGCTCTTATATATACACAACATGCATTCTTTACGGATTTAATTAGTTTATTATATTGACGAGCGTTTTCCTTATTTTGATTTCAGGAAATCAGAATTGTTGAGATGAAATATATGAATAATTTGAAAGGAAGAGCATATGAAGTGTTATCATAGCAGCAAAAATTAACACCTGCAGTGACCAAAATTATACATTCGAGATTGAACAATTGTGGAGATTATAAACTCAATCTTATTTATTATGTTTTCATCTGTTTATTATAAAAACTATTAACAGATTGTTTATAAAAAAAAATACTCCTCATCTGGATATTTCATTTCTACATATAAAATTCTTCTTATACTATTTTGAGGTGAATTTTTTATAAGAGCGTAGAATTGAAAGGGTCGAAGTATAAGGTGTAAGCAAAATTAAGTAATTTTTTAAGTTTAGAAGGACTTCTTATTATATTGAAAATGTAAAATTTAGAATATTCACGATTAAATTTTAAATATTTGATTTATTAGAACAATATTTTTGTAACTTGGTGGAAGTTTTATATGCTTTTGAAGTTCAACTTAGATGAAATTTTTGACGTTAAATGTTTATAAAGTTCAATAAGTCATAGTTCGGTAAATAAACAATTGTTTGCATTTTCATATTCAACATTTCATGGAACATAAATATTTGAAATACTAATCATTTTTTCAGTTTTGTAGATACTTCATACTTGATGGTTGATTAGTAGTTTATTGCATTCTCTTTAATTTTTAGACACTGAAATAAAAGCCCTATCATAGAACATATAATTAAGATGTGTTCAGAATAGTAATATAGTAAAACAAAAGTGGAAAGCTTAAGTAATGCATTTTAAGGTAGCAATATTTGAGGTGTAACGTATAAATCAAGAATGTCAAATTGAAATTATTATAAAATGAAACAAAATTGTTTGTGACTATTTAGCTATATCATATTTAGAGAAACTTAAATTTAACTTCTTCGTGTAGTTATATTAACTTTGAGGTGTCGTGAGAAAAACAAATTTAAAAATAATATAAGGGTGTTTCTCGATCAAAAAATTCTTTTCTTTTGACATCAAAATGTACCGTCATCAAATAATGTAATGAATCAAATACATACGGAGTAGTTTGAGTTATTTCCAAAACTTAAATGGTGGTCATTGTATTTACACCAATATATGAGATATACTTTAAGCAATTACCTTCTGATATTGTTGAGTTAACTAATGCATTGTCAATCATCCATAGTCCATATCTCATGAAAAAAAAGATATAAGAAACATTAATTTTAATTAAATTATACTTTTACAAATATTTCTAGCACAAAAAAAAAAGTTTCAAATTATAATTTTCACATGCACGAAAATTGCTGCGATCACAATACACTAAAATTTATTTTAATGTAAATTGAAATATATTATTTAAGTTTGTGCATAGCACGGGAATAGGCTAGTATATATATATATAGGAGAATGGTGTTTGACTCCAATTAGACCAAATTCTAATTTCTGGTGATTTTGAATTATTTTTATTGTCTAAATTATTATATTAGTAAAACCAATAACCATATAAATCTTACAACATTTATGCCAACATAATTCATATAAACTTTCAGTTACCAATTAAACATGTAAATGGTAAGAAATTCATATAAATCTTCAGTTACTAATTAATTAAATCCATAATTTATGCCAACATAATGATTTTATTAAACCATAAAAAGAATCGGTTGCTAATTGAACCCGAAATTTATGCCATCAACCTTAAAATAAATTTGTCATACAAATTTTCTTCACACAAAAGCATAAGAATTGACTCTAAATCAAGAAAAAATTACTAACAAACTAAGCCGTACAACACTAAATTATTAATTAATGACACAAAATATTTAACCTCACACAAAGACTTGCCCTTTTTTTTTTGGTACATTCTTTTTCTGTTAATTAACATTAGCATGTAATTAATTACTTTTAAAAAGCAAAAATCAAGCCAACTTGCCAAAATTTCCTAAGTAACTGACGGGATGGTAAATTGCATTTTGAATTTATCCTCCTTATAAAAGAAAATTTTGACACCTCAATTCATTGTATGGTTTGTTTTTTTGGTTCCATCTTTTACATTTTATCATCTTCTTACTCATCTTTTTCTGTATTTATAATATAATTATTTCATTAGCTATATCCACTCATCTCTTGCATTGTATATAGTTTATTTTGCATTATATATATACACTAATTTTTTTTCTCTTATGTTGATTTCAGGTACAATAAAGGTCATAACAAATGAATAAGTAGGAGAGGAGGTATATTTGCAGTGATTTTATTCACAGCCAAGAAAACAACGCGTATAGCATAACTAAGACTATCAGATTTGCGAATCATATTGGAGGCATCACAACTGAAATTTCCTAAGTAACGGACGGGATGGTGAATTGCATTTTGAATTTATCCTCCTTATAAAAGAAAATTTTGACATCTCAATTCATTGTATGGTTTGTTTTTTTGGTTCCATCTTTTACATTTTATCATCTTCTTACTCATTTTCTGTATTTATATTATAATTATTTCATTAACTATATATCCACTCATCTCTTGCATTGTATATAGTTTATTTTGCATTATATATATACACTAATTTTTTTTTCTCTTATGTTGTTTTCAGGTACAATAAAGGTCATAACAAATGAATAAGTAGGAGATGAGGTATATTTGCAGTGATTTTATTCAAGGCCAAGAAAACAACGCGTTTAGCATAACTAAGGCTATCAGATTTGGGAATCATATTGGAGGCGTCACAACTCAAATTTTAATTATTGAGTTAAGTTTTTAACTTTGAATTTTTTCACAAGAAATTCGATTATAGTTTCATTGTCAAACCTTGAATGACATTGTGACCTTTTTCATAGTCATGTCTATACATACAAACTGCCAAATAATTTACGTATCAATTTTAGATAATATTTTTTTTGAGACAATTTTATTTTGGTGGGATGACCTTTTGACTTCCATATATATTCAAAGCATTGATTGAAATTTCAATTTTTAATTTCTACTAAAACTTAATAAGTCATTCGATAATTATAAAAATAAATCTAAGAGGATTCTTTTTAATTTAAGAAGTTACGCGGAAGGGATGGGTTCAATTTAGTCAATTGATTTAATCATCCAACTTATAAAGTTTGGTTGATATGATTCATATTCCATATTTACTAATGTTTTCTCCTTCGGGTGATTTCAGGAACATATTCGCTTTGTATTTGGAAATTAAATGACGATTTTAATTAAAATATGCATCCACCAAGAGCAACTAAAATATGATGAATCGTAATCTGGAGGTATCGAAACTGAAATTTAATTAATTGTCATGTTCAATGTTTGAGTGGATTTTGTTAGATTTAATTGAAATTTTAGTTGATCATTTTTTTTCCGGAAGATTTCATTTTTCTAATTAAGATTACTTTAATCTCAATGTAGTTTTCATTTTGATTTTGATCTTATGCACCCTTTGTTTCTATGTGTTCATCTCATTAGCTTATAGTAATTTCATGAACTTACTCACTTTGCATTTGAATTTAAATGATGATTTAAAGCAAAAATTGCATCCACCAAAATTAATTGAAATATGATGAATCGTAATTTGGAGGTATCTAAACTGAAATTTAGTTGTACTACATTTTTTACCTCTACACGTTTTTGTAGTTACATTAATTTAGAATCTATAATTAATTGACAATTGAAATTAATTATTTTTGCCAAAAAGTAATATGTACTTTATGAATTGGTACTTCTCAATCATTCATGATTTTGATTCTCCTAATTCATAATTTGTGAATGTTTAATTAGAAGATGACAAATTTTAAAAGTTAACAAAACAATGAAACTATAATTACAAAAAATCATTTTAATTTATATTTTGTTTAGATTTTTAAGGGTAAGGCCTAATTATGAAAATCCCCCTCACATATTGAGTATTAAGAAAATTCTCATGCAGTTTATTAATTGCATTAGAATATTTCCCTCACGTATAATGAATAAGGTAGTTAATTGCATTCAAATTTGTGCTCAATATATATAAAAGAAGACATGGAGCCAATATTTTATTCATTGTGTGTTTTCTTTTCTATTTTGTTTCCATACCATTTTTTTTTAATTCAAGTGCTCTTATATATACACAACATGCATTCTTTACGGATTTAATTAGTTTATTATATTGACGAGCGTTTTCCTTATTTTGATTTCAGGAAATCAGAATTGTTGAGATGAAATATATGAATAATTTGAAAGGAAGAGCATATGAAGTGTTATCATAGCAGCAAAAATTAACACCTGCAGTGACCAAAATTATACATTCGAGATTGAACAATTGTGGAGATTATAAACTCAATCTTATTTATTATGTTTTCATCTGTTTATTATAAAAACTATTAACAGATTGTTTATAAAAAAAAATACTCCTCATCTGGATATTTCATTTCTACATATAAAATTCTTCTTATACTATTTTGAGGTGAATTTTTTAGAAGAGCGTAGAATTGAAAGGGTCGAAGTATAAGGTGTAAGCAAAATTAAGTAATTTTTTAAGTTTAGAAGGACTTCTTATTATATTGAAAATGTAAAATTTAGAATATTCACGATTAAATTTTAAATATTTGATTTATTAGAACAATATTTTTGTAACTTGGTGGAAGTTTTATATGCTTTTGAAGTTCAACTTAGATGAAATTTTTGACGTTAAATGTTTATAAAGTTCAATAAGTCATAGTTCGGTAAATAAACAATTGTTTGCATTTTCATATTCAACATTTCATGGAACATAAATATTTGAAATACTAATCATTTTTTCAGTTTTGTAGATACTTCATACTTGATGGTTGATTAGTAGTTTATTGCATTCTCTTTAATTTTTAGACACTGAAATAAAAGCCCTATCATAGAACATATAATTAAGATGTGTTCAGAATAGTAATATAGTAAAACAAAAGTGGAAAGCTTAAGTAATGCATTTTAAGGTAGCAATATTTGAGGTGTAACGTATAAATCAAGAATGTCAAATTGAAATTATTATAAAATGAAACAAAATTGTTTGTGACTATTTAGCTATATCATATTTAGAGAAACTTAAATTTAACTTCTTCGTGTAGTTATATTAACTTTGAGGTGTCGTGAGAAAAACAAATTTAAAAATAATATAAGGGTGTTTCTCGATCAAAAAATTCTTTTCTTTTGACATCAAAATGTACCGTCATCAAATAATGTAATGAATCAAATACATACGGAGTAGTTTGAGTTATTTCCAAAACTTAAATGGTGGTCATTGTATTTACACCAATATATGAGATATACTTTAAGCAATTACCTTCTGATATTGTTGAGTTAACTAATGCATTGTCAATCATCCATAGTCCATATCTCATGAAAAAAAAGATATAAGAAACATTAATTTTAATTAAATTATACTTTTACAAATATTTCTAGCACAAAAAAAAAAGTTTCAAATTATAATTTTCACATGCACGAAAATTGCTGCGATCACAATACACTAAAATTTATTTTAATGTAAATTGAAATATATTATTTAAGTTTGTGCATAGCACGGGAATAGGCTAGTAAATACTTAAGTATGCTCAATAATGTAAGAAATATTGTCTAGTGAAAGTTCAAAAATAAATGATTCTCTAATTTCGATCGAAAGCATAATTAGATCTTAATAATTAGTTAGATGACTTTGATGATATGACCTGATTTGATTGACACTAAATATGTCAATTGACACATGACGTAATATAATTAATAACAAATAAATATTAGGAACCAATTAAATTAACTATTTAGTTATGAAAGTTAGTTTAGTTTAGTATAACCAATTAAAGTGTCATTGTTTTGTTGAGCATATTTTTTTATGCATTTACGCTTGTTTTATTTCTATGACGAATCTAGCTCAAATTAGCTAGTCGAATATCGAGTAAGTTGATTTAATTTGGACCTTAATTAATTGTAAATTATTTTAATAAATGTTTGGCATAGATTTTTTATTTGCAAAGAAATGTTTGGTATAGATAAAAGTCCCAAAATTTGGTTGATTGACTGTTTCTCACTAATAGTTTCTCTAAGAAAAAAGACTATTTGACGAATATATTTCCCCATACAACGTAATTGATATACAGTAATAATTTTTTTCATTTTAATGACTTTATTTGAGACAGGCTCACACCAATCGTAAGGGCATAAATGCCTCCTCCTCCGTAGTCATTTAAGTAGTTAGGGACAATTTATGTTTTTTTTTTCACCACCACTCTCACAATAATAATAATAATAATAATAATAATAATAATAATAATATAAATATATGAATTCTAACTTTTTTATATATAATTTTGTTTAATAAAATCGGATTTGTATTAAAACATATTCTAATTTGAAAAAATCGTAAACACTTACATATATCATATACTCGAGTTCGAATCATATTAAAGCTTATTTATTAGATTAGAAATAATTTATAATTTGATTAATTTGTACATTTTGTCTAATTTACTAAATAAATTTTAAAAATCAAATTTCAAAACTAATTATGTTAAAGATTTAATTTAAAATATAAATTTATTAAATTATACACAAAATTTAAAAATCAAATCCATTTTAAGTTTAATTTAAATAAAAAAAATTAATTTTTTGTATTAATTTAAAAATCTTTTATAAGAAAAAAATGCTTCTTTGAGTCGAAATTATGTATAAGAAAAACAATGAAATATAATGATGTTTATCATTGAGATTTTTATAATAATAAATTAAACAAAATGAAATTAATAATATATTATAAATAAAAGAAATTTATTTACACATTTAATTAAATTAGTTATTTTAATATTGTATTAATAAATTTAATATTTCAAAAGATAATAAGAATATTTAAAAATGCAATATAATTTTTTAATTTTCTTTTTATGTTTATAATTTTTAAAATTTACTCTTTATGTTTATAATAACAAATTTCGTTTAGGTCGACCGGGGTTTATGTAGATGTCGATCGCATTTTGCCTTTGTTTAGGTTGATCGGGCTTTCATACCTGCATATCGCCTTTTGCTTTTTCATTCATCAAGCTTGTTGTCGAGTATGTCAATTGGGGCTCTCAATAGGACCTTATAAAAATGATATAACTATAATTTTCAACAAATATGGGACATTTAGTCTCAACACTCCTCCTTCACGTGTGGATGGGCTGAATGTGTGGATGAAACAAACCCAATACGTGAGATATTAAAGCCTAACCTTGCGGATTGGGTCATGTGGGCCCCAACACACGAATAATGATCTTCCAACTCTTTTGTTAACTGGACAATGTATGACAACTCATACCTTTGTTATCTGGACGAAGTGTGTGGGTGAAGAATAATCCCATCATGCGAACAAGAAGGAACCCATCCCGGAAGGAGGTGACACACTTCAACCTAGGGGTGGGCGTTAGGTTCGGGTAACCCAAATCCGACCCGTCCCGTTTCAAAAATACCCGAACGGGATGAGTATTTTTTGGGTTTGGGTACCCAAACTTGAATACCCGTATTTTATTACGGGAATACGGGACGGGTTTGAGATTGGTCTCTCCAACCCCGAATACCCGAACCCGCCTATATAATATTATTATTATAAAATTTATACACTTTACTTACATAATTAATTTATTAATTAATTAACATTATCTAATAAATGAACCTTTTTACTTTACCATAATATTCCTTTTAAATTTTACATTAGTTATTAGTAATTAATATTATGGGTCATTATATGATTTTAGACTTTTAGTTGTTTTAAAAATTTATAACTTTTGCGTAATTTAAATGTAGGCTTGGATAAATTATTTTGGTATCAATTATAGATAGTATTTGGATTGGATTTTTCTTATTGAGACTCGATGTGGATCGTATTTTATCATTTGCTCATTATATGATTTCACTTTTTGATCGTATTTGGATATATTTGAAATAGTCGTTATGATGAATTGATGATATGTTTATATAATAATGAGTTAAAAGTGATACGATTTAGCAAAAGGGAAATGACGAAATATAATTACGTAATATTGTAATATTATTTTGTAAGGTGGATGAAGAATTGATGAATAAAAATAATATGGGACCCGTAATCCCGTCCCGTCCCGTCCCGCAATAATTCGGGTACCCGCTTCCGGGTACCCGAATTATTACGGGGCGGGTTTGGGATGAAAAGTGTCAATCCCGAAATTTATTATACCCATATCTCTAACCCCGAACCCGTCCCAAACCCGCCCCGTGCCCACCCCTACTTCAACCTAAGGGTTTGACACCATATTAGATTTCCCCACATGGATTAAGCTATATCCGCTTACATTGTTTGGGCCTAACCCAACCTAAAAATCTAGCTTGTAAGGTGAGGGTTGTCCAAGACCTTATAAAGTGGACATAACTATATTTTTCAACCAATGTGGAACATTTAGTCTCAATATATATGAACCATTTTATTTTATACAAAATATTAACATAAGGACGAAAATGAATAGAAATATTAACACGAGAGACGTAAGTGTATCACATATTATCTATGAGGGATGAAATTGTAACATTTTATCTATGAGAGACGAAAGTGTAACCAACGTTAAACCTTAGGGACCATTAGTGTAACATCCATTTGTATAACATTCAAATTTATTAGAAAACACGTTATTCCGAAAATACTCCTAATGAAAGTATAACACTTTATCTGTGATGGATTAAAGCGAAACTTATTTTAAAAATGTAACATATTTTAAACTTGAGGGACAACAAAGAAAACCTTAATTCTTCCTGCTCACTTCCTTTTCACTTCTATTTTTCTCTCTATCTCTCTTCCATCATACAGTCGAAACCGAACCATAATTGAAGTTTCGGTTTTTAATTTTTAATACGGAAAAATGAACCGAACATCTTAATCTATTTTAACGGAAAAGAATTCGGTTCGATTTAATTTTGATTTAACCGAAGTTTACTCTACGTATAATTTACAAAGACCTATATAATAGGTAAAATTGCATAAAAACATCTCAAATTAATCAGTGATTTTGGGTTTTCATCTCAAATTATATCATCTCATCAAATTTTATCCTGTAATTTAATAGTTTTTTAGAATATCGTCCCATCGTTAATTATAAGTCGAAAATTGCATACGTGTCAGTTAAATTGCCACATGGCTGCTTATGTATCATTATGTGGCGAATTTTAGCATGAACAATTATATAATATTACAGAATTCGTCCCAAACTAATTACAAGATTGACCCGTCATTTTTATTAAATTAAAAATTTAATATTGGGACTAAATTCATGCAAAATGATAAATTATGGGACGAATTCGACTAGTATATAGTTTGAGACAATTAGTAATTACTTTGGGACAATATTCTGAGAAAATATTACATTACATGATGAAATTAGGTGAGGTGATATAGTTTGGGACATAAACCCAAAATCACTAAACTAATTTGGGACGTGCTCTATAATTTTGCCAATATAATAATATAAATAGAGCATTTACAACAAAAAAATGTCAAAATTCCAAGTAACCACTTAACACTAAACATCACTAAACATGAAATAAATAGCTCAAATCATAAAATAAAGGGTGAAATACAGTTTCCCTCCTTAAAGTATGAAGATGGTATCAATTACCCCCTAAAGTATCAATTATAACACTTACCCCCTCTTTTATAGTTTGGTAGTTTTTATTCCAAAAATATCCCCGTCCCTTTCATTTTTTATTAATTTATCAAAATAAAATTGCTTCTTTATTAGTTGTGAATCCATTCATCTACCAAATAACATTATGTTTTAATTTTTTTTATTTCTTTTTTACTTTTCTTTTTTCGATTTCAATTTTTTTCTTATTTTCATCTATTTTTTTTATAACCGAAGAAAAAATTCTACAATCCATAAAATTAAAGAATTTTAGAGTTTCAAATAACATAATTGGAATGGATACTTTTGTTGGGCTGAATTCAAGTAATTAGACTAAGTAGAGAGGGTATTCAAAATTTCAAATGGGCTGGCCGGCTAGGTAATAAACTAATTCGATAGTTTGAAGCCCATAATTCGGTGTTTAATTAAGTTCGGTTAACCAAACAAAAACCGAACTTAACCGGACACCAAAATAGTTTGAATACCGAAGATAAAACCAAGTAGTAAAGGTTCGGTTTGCACTAAATTAGTTTGTGTTTGGCTTTGAATCCACGTGGACCGTTCTCGGTCGAATTGCGTTTCTAATTTCCATTTATTTTGCATTTTATGTGTTACTTTCCATTATATCGAACCTTTTACAGTATGCTGATAGTCATCTATAAACTGGTATGATATGCAAATTTAAACCATTTGATATACAATCTGCTAACTTGACACTATTACCTACTTTTAAATTAAATCGAACATCAAGTAGCCGTTTTTACTTAAGTTTTGGCATTACATAAAAACTATCATAAATTGTTTAATCTTACGGCCATGTAGGCATAGAAAAGAACTAGGGGTAATGTTTGCCTAATTCGAAGAATTGTTTGATTAGAAGTCAAGATCTTTATAAAGGCACATAATTATTCACTCGATCCCGGTATTTAATTTTACGTTATATTCGCACACACGGATATTGACACACCATGCATTCATTTTATTTCAAATCTAGTCTATTTCACATTGAGGCCAACCAAACACATTTTTTACACAAAACATATAAAGGACTACTGTCTTTCGGATAATATGAAATTTGGGGTTAATAAAAAAAATCGGGATTCGGGTGTGGGACAATACCCGAATCCCGCCCTAATTTTATTTGTTGGGGTTTCGGGAAAACCCAAAAAATGCTCAAATTTTCCGTCCCAAATTGTAGAATCCCAACTGGGACGGGACGGGTACTCGATCTCCGATCCCGAATGCCCACCCCTACTAATATGGAAAAAAAAATATAAGAAAGACGACTATGTAAAATGTTATAGATAATGAGTACCATCATTTTTCTTTACCCTTAAATAATTCTAGCACAACTAACGGATACAATCGAATTTAAAGCGGATTTTTTTGGGGGCCAAATATGAATCTTTGGCACATATAAAAGAAGATGGAAACTGTATAAAAAAAAATACTATAGGAACTATAGGGTTGTCAATGGGGCGAATTTTAAGCCGTATTCGATCCGATTTATTAGGATTTATATATGATTAAAATTCGAAGAATTTGGTCCGATAAAAAGATCCGTAATTCAAAATAAATTGAGCGAATATGGATCTAAGTTGATTTGATCCATTAAAAATCTGTATCCGAATTATTATTTTTCTTTAATATACTTACTTCGTTCAATTTATTTTGCTCCCTTGGTACAGTCAACTGGTCAACTTGATTAAATTTATAAAAATTATAATAAATAATTTAATTAATATGTTTACCAAATAAGTTGATAATATAATATGACACCATATATATTAAAATTTAAAATATTTAATACACCACAAACTTGAATAATTTAATATGATAATTCAATTAAGAGATTGAAAAATTTGACCTGATACTCTAGCTAATAAAATAGAATAAATGGGATGGTGGGAGTATTACTCAACATTTTGATTCTAGGTAAAAAAAATCTCGTGGATTAAAACTTTACTCAATAGAAAATATTTACATAAATGGGATAAGACGCATAACTCCATTTTTAGTCCTTTGGCCTCATTTTGAAATTCGTCCGTGGCACCCTCTATTTTACATCTTTTGTGTTTACACAATTGTTAATTTTAGTCATTTTTGGTCGAAAAACTTTAATTTTGCTGAAAAATATCTCGTGCCCATCATGTAACACTTGAAATTGAGAATTTTCTGGATTTGGAGGTAAAATTGACATGTGAGACGCATGTTACCAATATTAATGGTCATTTTTTTTTTTGGAAAAAACCTAAGAATTCCCTGCATAACTTGTCATTTATAAAAGTTTACATTTTTCATGTGCACATCAGCACAGCTGCACAGGTTTGATTATTTAATTACAATTTACCCCCTTAAAGTATTAAGGTGGTACCAGTTACTTCCCCTAAAATATCAATTATAACACTTATCCCCCTCTATTATAATAATGAACATTTTATTCCAAAATTACCCCAACCCCTTTTATAACAATAAATTTTTTGTTTATTAATTTTACAAAAAAGAAAAATAAAAATATTTATTAATTCATCAATTCACCAAACAATATTATGTTTCAATTTATTCATGTCTTTTTTTTCATTCGGTTTTTCTGGTCTCAGTTATTTTCTTTATTTTCATCTAATTTTTTCCTTTATTTACATTTCAATTTGTTTTCTTTATTTATATCTCAATTTTTTTACAATTTGTCTCGAATTATATTTGGTGATAATTATCTCATTTATTTTCGTTACAAATTATAATTCAAAATTTTGAATAATTCTCAAAATTTTACTTTAAAAATTCGAACTTGACTCAGACTTGTATCGTTAATGCATCAATCTAAAATTACGTTAACTTCTTTATACATCTATAACTAATCAGAAGTAAATTCAATACCAACATAATAATTACCAATAGTGTGGGTATGTGTCAAGCTTGAATTTTGCGAGAAAGAAAATAAAGGAGAATTAATCTACATTTTGAATAATATTCGTAGCGAAAATAGATGAAACAATTATCACCAAATAAAAATTGAGAAAAATATAAAGAAAAAATTGAGATAGAAATAAAAAAATTAGAAACCGAAAATAAAGAAAACAAATTGTTACAGAAATAAAGAAAAAAATAAGATGAAAATAAAGAAAAAATATTAGATCGAAAAAAGAAAAAAATAAATAAATGAAGAAATTGAAACATAATGTTGTTTGGTTGGTGGATGGATGAATTCATATTTAATAATGAGACACTTTTTTTTTTTTTTGATAAATTTATAAAGAAATTTGTTATCATGAAAGGGACATAGGTATTTTTGGAATAAAAACTCCAAAACTATAACAGATGGGGATAAGTGGTACAAGTGATACTTTAGGGGGTAACTAATTTCAACCCTATACTTTAAGGGGGAAAGTGTATTTCACCCTTTAATTAAATTTAGTTTTGCAGATTCTACATCCTAAAATCCTCTAATTATTGCAATAAAACCCTCCAAAAAACACTACAAATTGACATTTAATTTCAAATCCTAAATTTTTTTATTTATTGCAATAAAATCCCCATTTTTTTACAAATTCATATCTTATTTCACATCCCGAATTATTCTATTTGTTGCAACAAAACCCCCAAAAATTTTCAATTGTTGCACTGAATCTCTAAATGACGCATTTATCCTTTAGACATCATTCAAAAATTGAACAAAATTGTGTTCTACCTCACAAAACACGATTACTAATTAATAAGTCGATGCCATAACAAGGACTCTATATAAATATAACAACAATCTGTCAATAAAGTAGCATTTTAATGTCTCACATCTACTTATTTATTGACAGTTGTTTTGTTTATATCTATATAGTGCCACTTTGATGGGATCGACTTATTAGTAATTGAGTTTAAGGTATTGCAATCGTGTTTGGTGAGTTTTAATAGTTTCTAAAGGATAAAAGCATCATTTTAGAGGTTTAGTGCAACAATTGAAACTTTGTGGGGTTGTGTTGCAAAAAATAGAAACTTCCAGGATTTGATATTGTTAAAAGTAAATAAAGTTGATTTTTTGAAAAAGACCATAGATTAATCAATGTAGTCAAAAGTCTAGCACAAGTATTTTAGTTGTCTCTTCGTTTTACTAAGTCTCTAAAGTTTTCTACTGATTGCTAGAGTCTTCTCCTATGCATTATAGAATAGAGTCTTGGGGTTGTCTATCGTTCCTCGAGGGTGTACTTGAGGAATCATTTCATGTATGATCAAAGTCATTAAAAATTTAAAATCTTTAATCTAAACCATTCAATTTTGTACAAGAGTGTACAATAGTAAGTTATTAAAAAATATGAAGTATAACATGATGGTTGATATCATACTTTCTATATTTGACATTGTACACTATCAAAATTACTATTACATCCTTGAATTAACTAACTTGAAAATTAAGCCTTTCCCATTTCAAACCCCTCTCTCCAATTTTTTTCTCTCCCTGTCTCTCCGGACGATTTCAAATGGCGGTATTCCTCTCACATCAGTGCCGGAGAATCTGTTTCGCCTATACCTTTATTCAACAGATGTTTTATTTTTCAATCACGTTATTGCTCTTCTTTTGCAATACTGCCCTCTAATCGACTTCTTCTTGTGATTAAAAAAAATGATTAAACAAATCTTTGCATCATCAGTTCATCTATCATATAATTTATCCATTCTTGACTCCATTTTCACCAATCTTCAAATCCCTCTTTCACTATACCTCTAATTAACCCACTACATCAATTGCTAATGTAAATTCACAATACGAGAGAATGCAGTATTGATTAAACTAATCTTTGGATCTCTACCCATCTGCAGATTAGTTCCAAAAGAAAATCACCAGTTTCCAGAAACATAATAAGTACACCAAAAATCGACTTCTTCTTGTGATTAAAAAAATGATTTAACAAATCTTTGCATCATCAGTTCATCTATTATATAAATTATACTGCATTATATAAAAATTAATTACCTGATTTTTTTTTCTTGTTTGAAGGGAGTACTTGTGTCTGGAACACAAGGAATTGAGTTCATCTTAACTTTGTAAAAAGAAATTAACAATTAGATATAATCAATAGATGATATTTGGAAAGATGAAGAGGTCGACCATCACGGGTACAAATTTGAGTGAAACAGGGGGCTATGAAGGAAAATGAATTGGATTTTGGAGAAAGGATGGAATTGGAGATGTACAAGGGAAAAGTTGTGATAGCTTAAGGAATCAAAATTTGATTAGTTAAAACTAAAACTATTAAAAAGGGTAAAAATGTCTTTTTAAATTAAGTATAGGCGTTGTACATTTGAGCATGTGTTAGAATTTAATTGGACAAAACGATTCCTCAAAGTACACTCTCGAGGAACCATAGACAATCCCTAGAGTCTTTAGTATTTTGAAAGTCAAGTAATAAAGAGTTAATTATCCTCTTGTATCCAACAAAGTATTCCTTCACATAATATTATTGGTTGCTTAATTTCAATTTCCATAAGCTGTTTTATTTCCTTTAAATTGGTTTGTGATCTTGGGCTAGTGAATACAATTTCGCTACTAATACTTTACATGGTATTAGAGCCATAAGGGCTCTGGTCGTTTGTTGCAAGATCCCTTAGTGAAGGAATTAACGGTGCTTCAGAAATGGAATCAAGCGGTCGTGTCGGGGGACTGGGTATGGAACTATTAAACCAGTCTAACTATAAGGTGTGGAGGACATATATGGAATCCTATCTCGTAGGAGAGGATTTGTGGGATGTTGTTAATGGAAACAACACAGAAGCTCCAGAAAATACACCCGACAATGTCGACGAATTGAAGAAATGGAGACAGTTAAATGCCAAGGCAGAATTTGTCTTGAAAAGAACCATTTCTCATGGTCTGTTCGAGCACATTATAGGCTGCAAATCCGCAAAGGAGATATGGGAGACTCTCAATTGATTATTCAACAAGAGACACGAGGCTCGACTACAACTCTTGGAGAATGAGTTAGCAAACACCACACAAGGAAATCTCTCCATTGGAGATTACTTTTTGAAAATTAAAACCTTGTGTTCAGAGATATCGCTTCTTAATCCGGAGGAAGCAATCTCTGAAGCTCGACAAAGACGCTGCATTATTCGTGGATTAAAGTCAGAGTATATTCCATTTATAACATCAACTCAAGGGTGGAATCAGCAACCATCGTTGGAAGAACTTGAAAATCTCTTATCTTCGCACGAGACATTGGCAAAGCAAATGGCTGGTATTTCGTTAAACGATGGAGAAGGAACAGCCTTGTTCACTCAAAACAAAAAGAATTCTAAAGGAAAGGAGGACAGAAACAAGACACATCATTTTACAAACAAAAAGGACGGGTCTTCCGAAGATAATAAGAGAGGTATCAAATGTTATCGATGCGGCAAAATGGGGCACATAAAGAAAAATTGTCGTACTAAGATGAATCAAAGCAACTCAGCTGAATCTGAAAAGGAAAACCATAGAGAGAACAATGAAGAGGAATGGACAAGGTGTTTTGTTGCTGAGAAGAAATCAATCAATGCAATGGCTTCAATTAACTTTTCGAATGATTGGATTGTGGATTCAGCTTGTGGCCATTATGTGACAGGAGATGACTCCAAGTTTACAAAACTCCGTCCATACGATAGAAATGAAGCTATTGTTACAGCTGATAATTCTATACACCCAGTGAAAAATGAAGGTATTGTTGTTATTGACGGCAAAGAAAATGACTCAATCACATTGAGCAGCGTGTTTCATGTTCCCGGTGTGAAGAAGAACCTCTTATCGGTAGCTAATGTTGTGGATTCTGGAAACTACGTCTTGTTTGGACCAGAAGATGTATAATTTCTCCGCAATATCAAGGAGCTAAAGGCTGACATTCTTCACACAGGTAAGAGGGTCAATGATTTATTTGTTCTATCAGCTTCATCTTCGTATGTTAATAAAATGAGTACAAACGAAAATGTCTCTCTATGGCACGCTAGATTGGGGCATGTTAATATGAATAAGTTACAGGTTATGGTTCAACATAATTTGGTTAATGGACTACCAAATTTAAGTAACTTTGTTAGTGAAAAAGTTTGTGAAGGTTGTCAATATGGAAAGGCACATCGACTTCCTTTTGATAAGTCTCTTTCAAGATGCAAAGCTCCTCTAGAGCTGATTCACACTGATTTAATGGGTCCAACCAGAACTACTTCCTATTCCGGATTTGTTTACATGTTAGTTTTCATTGATGATTATACAAGATACACATGGGTTTATTTTTTTAAAAATAAATCACAAGCGTTGGGCAAATTTTTTGAATTTAAAGAAACAGTAGAAGGAGAGTTGGGTGCCAAAATTAAGCGTTTGAGATCGGATAATGGAGGAGAATTCACTTCCAATGATTTTTTCTCTTTTTGCCGTCAACATGGTATCAAGAGGGAGCTCACTTGTGCTGAAACTCCACAACAAAATGGAGTTGTGGAGCGAAAGATTAGACATCTAGTAGAAACTTGCAAAAGTTGGTTGCATGCCAAAAATTTGCCTCGAGCGTTGTGGGCGGAGGGAATGCAATGTGCAGCCCATGTTATTAATCGAGTGCCACTCAGCCCAACTAATATGAAATCTCCTTATGAATTATTGTTTGGTGACAAACCGAATGTGAAGCACCTAAAAGTCTTTGGCTCGGTTTGTTATGTGCATGTACCGGACTCACAAAGAACCAAGTTAGATGCAAAGGCAAAGAAATGTATTTTTGTGGGATATGATGAGAGAAAGAAGGGTTGGAAGTGCATGGATCCTAATTCTAATAAATTTCTTGTCTCTAGAGATGTTATTTTTGATGAAATGTCTACTTTTTATGAGCAAAGCAGTGCTGAAAATGGACAACCAAATTACATGAAATTGGAGCAAGACCTTACTAACTTGTCATTGACATCTCAAGCTCAAGATTCTTTGAACGAGCAAAGTGAAAGGGGGAGTTCAAAGACCAATGAAGAAGCTGCCCAGGAAGAAGAGCACACGCAAGAGATGCATTCTAATCAAAGACCACGCAGAAATATTGTCAAGCCAGCTAGATATCGAGATGAGAACTTTGTTAGCACCTACTCCTATTTTTTTGCAGGACCATTTGATGATGAAGAGCCTTCATGTTTTGAAGAAGCTAAAGATGTGAAAGAATGGAAGCTAGCAATGGATGAGGAGATGAATGTGTTAAAGAAAAACCAGACATGGAGTCTTGTACCAAAGCTGGAAGGAGTGCATCCAATTTCATGTAAATGGGTGTACAAAGTTAAAAGAAAGGCTGATGGTACTGTTGAACGGTTTAAAGCAAGACTTGTAGCTCGTGGTTTCTCACAAAAATACGGAGAAGACTATGAGGAAACATTCAGCCCTGTAGCCAAGATGACTTCGGTTCGAGTAGTCATAGCTGTGGCAGCAAGCTTGAATTGGAAGCTTTGGCAACTTGATGTGAAAAATGCATTTTTATATGGAGAGCTTGATAAAGATATTTATATGGAGTAGCCTGCCGGGTACGTCTCTTTATCATATCCAAACTCTGTATGCAAACTCCACAAAGCCCTTTACGGACTGAAACAAGCTCCACGAGCTTGGTACGGAAAAATCGCTGAATATTTGCAATTTTGTGGATATTTCGCTTCTAACTCTGATCAAAGTTTGTTTGTCAAAAAGGATGGAAGTCTGCATATCGTTGTTCTTTTATATGTAGACGACATGATTGTAACGGGAAATGATGAGCAGGAAGTGGCAAAGTTGCGGGAACAATTGGCTATTCGCTTTGACATGAAAAACTTGGGCGAACTAAATCATTTTCTTGGCTTAGAAGTGGAGAATTTCAAAGATGGTATCTTTGTGAATCAAGAAAACTATGCAAAGAAGTTGGTTGGCAGATTTTTATCTACATGCAGCAAGAAATGTTCAACTCCACTTGACGTTAATGTGAAGTTGAAACGAGAAGAAGGCTCTCTCTTAGCGGATGCTCGCCCTTATCGAGCTCTAGTTGGAAGTCTCCTTTACTTAACCATCATGAGGCCCGATATCTCATTCGATGTGGGACTTGTGAGCAGATTTGTGCAATCTCCAAGGAAGCCACATTTAGAAGCAGCAAAAAGAATCCTAAAATATGTTAACGACTTAATAGATATGGGGCTGTTTTATAAAAAAGGAGCAGATTTATCCTTAGTTGGATTTGCGGATGCCGACTTAGGAGGTGATTTAGACCATCGAAGGTCTACGTCGGGTTATGTTTTCCTTTGTGGTCCTACAAGTATCTCATGGTGTAGTAGAAAGCAAGTTCGCGTTTCTCTTTCTACAACGGAGGCAGAATATAAGGCATCATCTTTGGCTGCCCAAGAATGTGTTTGGCTTCGAAGACTCTTCGAAGATGTTCACACAAAAATTCATAAACCAACAATATTGTACGGGGACAATCAAAGTGCTATAAAACTTGTTACAAATCCAGTGTGTCATGCAAGAACCAAACACATTGAGTTGGAACATCACTTTATCTGTGGAAAAGGTCTTGATGGTGTTATTTCAGCACATGAAGTTCGTAGCAGTGAAAATGTTGCTGATATTCTCACAAAGTCTCTTCCGAAAGGATCATTTGAAAAGTTGTGTGCTAAGCTTGGATTGTCTTCTAAAAATCACTTTAAGGGGGAGTGTTAAAAGTAAATAAAGTTGATTTTTTGAAGACCATAGATTAATCAATGAAGTCAAAAGTCTAGCACAAGTATTTTAGTTGTCTCTTCGTTTTACTAAGTCCCTAAAATTTTCTACTGATTGCTAGAGTCTTCTCCTATGCATTATAAAATAGAGTCTTTAGTATTTTGAAAGTCAAGTATTAAAGAGTTAATTATCCTCTTGTATCCAACAAAGTATTCCTTCACATAATATTATTGGTTGCTTAATTTCAATTTCCAGAAGCTGTTTTATTTCCTTTAAATTGGTTTGTGATCTTGGGCTAGTGAATACAATTTCACTACTAATACTTTACAGATATAAGATGTTAATTTGTAAAAAAATTGTTAGTTTTATTGCAAAAATTGGAAAATTTAAGGATATGAATTAACAAAATAAAATTTAAGTAAACATGTCCACATAATAAAAATAAACGTTTATAGATGACATGTTAGGGGAAAAATTGATTTAGGAAGGAATTCTTATGTTTTTTCCACAAAATGACCATCATTCTTGGTTACATACTTACATGCATCTCACATGTCAATGTTGCATCCAAAATCTCAAAATTTTCAATTTCAACTGTCATGTAATGGACACGTGCCATTTTCAAGCGAAGTTAAAAAATTCCGACAAGAAAGGACTAAAATTGACAATTATGTAAAATGATAGTGTACCACATTAAATGACGATTTTGAAAATTAAACAACATTAGAGGACCAAATATAAAATTTTACCATGTAAATGGGATTTCTTTTGGCCCAAATGTGTTTCTTCGGCACATATAAAAGACGGTGGAAACTATATAAAAAAAAGTAAGATAGAATCTAGTGTTGTCATTGGGGCGGATTTTAATTCGTATTCGATCCGATTAGTTACAATTTATACCCGATTAAAAGTTCGATGGACTTAATCGAATTAAAAAGATTCGTAATTCAAAATAAATATAATGAATATGGATCCAAGTTGATCTGATCCATTAAAAATCCGTATTCAAATTATATTTATTCATCTAATATAATACTTAACATTTTGATTTTTGACCCTAGGTAAAAAAATTCTCGTGGATTAAAACTTTATTAAATAGAAAATAGTTAAAGAAATGGAATAATGCAAATCAACAAATGATTTGGTATTGTGGGCTAATGGGCTATACCCAGCTGAAAATCAGGCATTTTTTTCTCTAATATGTTTAAAATCTTATTCATTATTCTTTAAAGCCACAAACAAACCCTAACAAACACTTCTCAGCGCCGCCGCATGCTATCCTCTTCTTTTTTCTTCTATTCCGTTTATTTCTCCTTAAACTACCGATCTAGATAATGGATTTGGATTCAATGGATTTGGATTTGGATTTGAACGGTAATGTTGATGATAGCTGGTCAAATTGGCCGGAGGAAGAAAATAACTCCTTAAGACGTCTTCTACAGTACACGTGTAAAACATCTCACGACAGGTGGTCGGTTATGGCAAAATTCCTCAATCGGCAGGAACATGAAGTGATGTTGAAGGCCGTGAAACTTGGCTATTTTGATGAATTATTGGATTACTTTGTGACATATATACCGTTGGTGTCTCCAGATCTACAATCAATATCCAGGTGTGGAGCTTTCCCCAATTTTTTGAACTAGTTAT
Source organism: Penstemon eatonii (assembly GCA_038501285.1). NCBI lineage: Eukaryota > Viridiplantae > Streptophyta > Magnoliopsida > Lamiales > Plantaginaceae > Penstemon > Penstemon eatonii. The sequence continues at coordinate 9,763,771 of CM076710.1, forward strand.
TTATATTTCTTCGGTTTTTTTTGCCCCAATTTTTAAAAACTATTTATTCGGATTTTTTTTCTGTGGGCTCCCTTGGGAGAAGGACGAGGATGTACTTTTGCGACTTGAAATGGCTAAAACACCTGATAGTTTTGAACAAAAGTGGAATATGGTTATACAATTCTACAAATTAAAATTTCCTGACAAAAGGGATGAAGTAGACATAAAACTCCGTATATTAAAACTGAGGCTTCCATGGTGGAATCAGGTATACTTAAAATTAGATAATATCATGAATTGATTACACTCCATGATTATTTATCTTCATTTTGAAATTCTTGTCCATTTTTAATATTTACTAGAAATTGAAATATATTTACAATATGATTGATTTTTATAGGAAAGTTGCCTATAGTTATATATAAGATGTCAATTGGAGAAATTGTATATAATCTGTAGGATGAATCCTCAACACGTTCAATCTCGTGCTTTAAAAATTTGTTTCCTGATAAGGAAGGAAATGAAAGAATCTAAATTTTATGACAAATCCGGTCCGATGGCTGTTCTCCACCTATATGTAGCTGCTTTTTAGGGGCTTTCTATAGCGGTCTCTTTCTTTTATTTTATGGCGGACCTTCCAGGGAAGGCGTGAATACTCGATCCTAGCGCCTTTGATCTCTCGAATTCAGGTTTCCTGGTTAGAAGTCTACCATACTGTATCGAAAAGAATGTAGTTTTTTAAAAGTACTTTTCACTTTATGAAATTACACTTTTTATCTTAATTGTAGCTATTAGTCTTTGTTTAAAGGTGAAGATGCACATTGATAAATCAAGTTACGTGTTCATTTTATTATCCTTTTCAGATTCAGGAGGCTCATGCTTCTGATGGCTGAGTTGCAGTTCTAATTTCTGGAATCCGGTTGGTTATTGAGGGATTGTCCTCCGTTTTGTTTTGCTTTTGCCACTTTTGTGTCGTTGCCTTGTTTTAGGGCTAAATGATGTAGTTTGAATATTATGTTCATGTTACATATGCTTGTGTGATTATCTCTTTGACAATACGATTACCCCAACTCCAATATAACGGATTTGTTTTGACTTGGATTTATCGTATGCTTAATTTATGTTATTACGTTTTAAATTAAGAAGATTAGCAACTCTTAGGTTATACCATGCAAGGAGAACATGAACCCGGGGGTTCAGCCCACATAGGGCCCAATTTTGAGGAGTGGGCTGCCACATTCTTATAATAGTTAAAGAAATGGAATAATGCAAATCAGCAAATGATTTGGTATTGTGGGCTAATGGGCTATACCCAGCTAAAAATCAGGCCTTTTTTTCTCTAATATGTTTAATTATTCTTTAAAGCCACAAACAAACCCTAACAAACACTTCTCAGCGCCGTCGCCTGCTATCCTCTTCTTTTTTCTTCTATTCCTTTTATTTCTCCTTAAACTACCAACCTAGATAATGGATTTGGATTCAATGGATTTGGATTTGGATTTGAACGGTAATGTTGATGATAGCTGGTCAAATTGGCCGGAGAAAGAAAATAACTCCTTAAGACGTCTTCTACAGTACACGTGTAAAACATCTCACGACAGGTGGTCGGTTATGGCAAAATTCCTCAATCGGCAGGAACATGAAGTGATGTTGAAGGCCGTGGAACTTGGCTATTTTGATGAATTATTGGATTACTTTGTGACATATCAACCGTTGGTGTCTCCAGATCTACAATCAATATCCAGGTGTGGAGCTTTCCCCAATTTTTTGAACTAGTTATTTATATTTCTTCGGTATTTTTTTGCCCCAATTTTTAAAAACTATTTATTCGGATTTTTTTTGTAGGCTCCCTTGGGAGAAGGACGAGGATGTACTTCTGCGACTTGAAATGGCTAAAACACCTGATAGGTTTGAACAAAAGTGGAATATGGTTATACAATTCTACAAATTGAAATTTCCTGACAAAAGGGATGAAGTAGACATAAAACTCCGTATGTTAGAACTGTGGCTTCCATGGTGGAATCAGGTATACTTAAAATTAGATAATATCACAAATTGATTACACTCCATGATTATTTATCTTCATTTTGAAATTCTTGTCCATTTTTAATATTTACTAGAAATTGAAATATATTTACAATATGATTGATTTTTATAGGAAAGTTGCCTATAGTTATATATAAGATGTCAATTGGAGAATTGTATATCATCTGTAGGATGAATCCTCCACACTTTCAATCTCGTACTTTAAAAATTTGTTTACTGATAAGGTAGGAAAGGAAAGAATCTAAATTTTATGACAAATCCGGTCAGATGGCTTTTCTCCACCTATATGTAGCTGCTTTTTAGGGGCTTTATATAGCGGTCTTTTTCTTTTATTTATAGCGGACCTTCCAGGGAAGGCATGAATCCTTGATCCTAGCGCCTTTGATCTCTCGAATTCAGGTTTCCTGGTTAGAAGTCTACCATACTGTATCGAAAAGAATGTAGTTTTTTAGATTTTCAAATTTTTACATCAAGACATTTTTGTTTAAAGTTTTGTGAGTTGATTCAATTTTAGCTAAGTCTTGTTGGCAGCAAAATCGTGTCTTTTTGCTTGCGAAAAATAGTCTGTCAGGGGATCATGTTAATTGTGTGGAGGATGAATACTTAGTTTATTTGGCTTCGATATAAAAGGAATATAAGGCCAAAAGAGAAGTTTACTAACGAAATAGGAAAATAGTCTGTGGCTATCAAGCCAATGCATCAGCAAAAGGTAAACAAGTCTGTGGCCATCAGGCCAATGCAAAATAAACGAGAAAATAAACTAAGTCTGTGAAATCATAAATCTGGAGGCACAGGCGCCGATATCAACGGCTCGCAGGCCGAAAAAATCACTGAAGAAAGTCTTGGGTAAACCTTTCGAGGAACCTCTTGACGATTGCCTCAATCCTGGCTTGATCAGCCGCTACAGCATTTGCTTGGGCAGTCACTTGGCTTTCAGCTGCCTTTGCCTCATCGAGCAAGCTTGCGGTGTTGGACAGCTCCCCCGTAACTGAGTCGGCCTCTACTACAACATCCTTCATTTTGCCTCGGACTACATCTAGCTCCCCCTGCAGCTTGGCAATGGCCGCAACTAAGTCGGCTTCAGAGTTCCGGAGATGAGTGAGTGAGTCGTTGAGGCTGGAACCCTGAACATACAGCTTATTAAATCGAGCAAGAAGAGCTTCAGCGGGGGATGAAAAAGAAGCCTTTGCCTTGATAGCCTTGTCGTTCTCTTTGAAGTCACTCCTTATCTTCCCAAATTGCCGCGTGAAGTCAAAGTAGAAGGATGCTGTTGGTCCCAAGTGGTCAGAAGAGGTTTAGAGGGGAGGGGGTGAATAAACCTCTTTAAAATTTTCTTTCAAATTTAACTTTAAAACTTTACTCCAACTGAACAGACTAAGCTGATCAGATTAGTAAGTTACAATTCTGTTCGCGAACAAATCTTTGAACAGTCTTGTTGACCACTCGTCTGATAGTTACTTAGCTGATTTTGCAGAAATCAGTTTTAATACTTAGAGTACTTGCAGCGGATTTTCAAAGTGTTTTTCACAAGTATTCTTAGCAGTTTGAAAAATGTTTCCCCAGTTTTATAAACTCCTTTTTGTTCTTTTTCAAACAGTTAACTTAATGTGTTTTTATGCAAACAGAAGATATGCAGTTTTGAAACAATGTAAAAACACAGGTAATTTTTATAGTGGTTATATGGATTTAAATATCCTTTAGTCCACTCTTCCAAGTCACTCAGATCTTGGGTTATACTATAATCACAAAGTTTACAGTATACTCTGCTTGCGTCGAACAACAAATGAAACGACCACAAGTTCGCAATAGGAGATCACACAGAAAACCTATCCTCTGAAGTTTGATCACTCACAAAGATGGATCACAACTCCGCACAACACTCTTGTTTACAAAATCACTCAGAAGATGTATTTTTCTTGATTCTTCAACTCTGCTTTCGTCAACAAATGACTCAGCTGATGAGTGAGCTGTTCTTGAGACTTAAAGAATTTTGCTTCGGAAATTTCTCTCAGAAAGTGTGTTGCTTGTTTCTTCTTCGTCTCTTGCAGCTATTTATACTTGAGGATTGAAAAATGTCCGTTGAAGAGAGACAGGATTCAAATTCCTCGAGTACTGGTCCTTAAAATCCGCGAACGGCTCTTTTGCAGTCTGTCCGTACTGTAAACAGTACTATTCTGCAGGCAGCATTAAATGCAGCATTAAATGCACTCGGCTGATGCGAAGCTTTTCTTCAATCATTTGTCTTAAATATCCTCGTACTTCAGCATTTATTACACCAAGGGGCATTTATTACCGTTGGGAACACTTCATGATCTTCTTCACTTGGCTGACGAAAGTATAAGTCTGATGACGAACTCGGCTGATCTCAAACTTGAACAAATCTGATTTGAGTCGGCTGATCTTCACTAGTCTGATAACTTCTCTTCAGCAGATCAGAAGTCTTGGACCTTGAAACTTTGACTCTTCTGATGTCTTCATTACTTAGTCAAAATTCCTTGATAAGCCTATCAGCTAAGTCACTCCATACTTAGCCAATTCTTGAAGTTTTGGAATGCATCAAAACCTCCCTTATCAAACTTTCTTCAGTGCCTTCATCTTCATCTTCATCCAACAATTTCCCCCTTTTTGATGATGACAAAACTTCAGCTTAGTACCTGTTGAATACCTAAACTAAAGATTGTAATCCTCAAAATTTTCTGAGATAGAAAAAGTTTATTGGATTGAACTTGAACATTTTATTGATATAGAAGTGAATTACATGTACAAATTCATCAGATGAGATTTCTGAAAAAGTAAACTGATTACAATTGATTTTTCAATTTCTAACTATCAGCTTCTTCATCAGATTCGAGCACTTCTTCATATTCATATGATGATTCTTCATCATCATCTTCTTCATCAACTTCTTCTTCCAGGGTTGCTTTGGCAGCTTCCATCTTCTCTTTAAGTTCTTGTTCTTGAAGAGCTTTCAGAGCTTCCATAGCTTTTCTGGCAGAATCTGTATTCTTGTACTTGGTGTCTTCTTTTTCAATCTTATCTTCTTCTTCCACCTTTCCAAGCACTTCAGCCTTGTCAGTAGTGTCTTCAGTTTCCTTGGCTTTAATAGTTGCATCAGTTTCTTCCAAGGTTGTTTCTTCAGCAGCAGACTCCTTTGCTGGTTCATCAGTAATGGTCTCTTTAGCTGGTTCTTCAGCAGCAGGTTCCATAGCTGATTCTTCAGCAGCAAACTCCTTTGCTGGTTCTTCCCTTTTATCTTCCCCCTTTTTGTCATCATCAACTCTGATGACAGTAGAAGGTTCAACAGCAGGGTTGAGGGCAACTGTTGGAATCTTTACTTCAGCACACAAAGCCTTAAGATTCTGATTAACCACGTCATGACTAGCTGTCAGATGATGAATGTCAGTGCTGATTACATCAGTCTTATCATTGAAGTAGTCAATGTTGAGGTTGATGGTTGCAATTTCATCCTGAATCTTCTGTGCAGCCTTTGCTACTTCTTGCAACATCCCCAGATTGATTTCCTTCTCTTCGTTACTGACTTTAATAAATGTTGCAGTCAGATCTGCAATCTTGTGCTCAGCTGTTTTCAAGGCTGTGTGAAGATGATTTAAATCACCCTTCACATCTTCTACATTACGGTTCAGCTCTCTTAAGCTATTCACTAACTCCAGTGAATGATCTTGAGGAATAGGAATCTGATCAATAGCTAACTTGATAGAACTGCTGGTTAGAAGATGCGTTCTTTCCACTTGATGAGTGTGAGATTCAATCAATTCTGTCTTCATCTTCTGTAACTGCAGACTATTCCTCTCTTCCATATCTTTTATTTGATTTTCAATAAGTAACTGGAAGGCTTCCATCAGTGATGAGTGTTCATCCCCTGATGAAGTAGAGGCATCAGCTTCTTCCTCTTTAGTCTCCTGATGAACAGGGACATCTTGCAAATCCGTCATCTGATGATCTTCAGAAGTCTTAGATGGCCCTTCAATAGCCAAAGGCTTGTCAGCAGACTTGTGCTTGTCAGCAGACTTGTGTTCATCAGTGACATCATCGTAGAACAGATTAGTAATGGTTCCATCTTCATTAAAGCAAGTAGTCTGTCTAATCTGCCTTACAATGATCCAAGGGTTGACAGGAGCATTGTTACCCTTAGGGACTTCATGGTACGGTTGTACTTCCTTGCCAAAAATGATTTGCTGAATACTTGGCAGCAGTGGCAAGTCACTTGAACATCCTTGCTGATACTTTGACTTTTTAACCCATCTCTTCAGAGCAGTCATAACAGCAAACTTAATTGCTCTCTCTTCAGCATCTTCAGATTTCTTTTTCTTTTCAGGCAAGGTGTTTTTAATCTTCTTGGCCTCCTCCAATGCAAAGCTTTTTGCATAGTTATGCATGACTTCTCTTACATAACTGGGATCAAGGGCCTTTTGGATGGAGTTTGTCTTCAGCCAAGTCAGAACCCAGTGTTCTTCATCAGCTAACTCCTTCATGTTTTGAAGTTCAGTTGTTGAGCTATTCAGCCTGATATCTCTCCACTTGATATATCTTGGTTTCTCCTGGGTGAACATAGTCCTCAACATAATCTTCTGATCATAGTATGCTAGAGACTTCTCAAACTTCTTGAAAAGCTCCTTATCAGCATATACTATCTCAAAAGCTTTCCTGACTTCAAACTTGTCTTTGGACTTGGTTTTGGGAGCAGGCAGTAGTATCTTCTTTTTGTCTTCTTCAGTCTGCCCTTCACCAATCTTGATGCCACCTCCATGGACAGGTCCATAGGCATCAACCTTGCTTTGTTCAATCACCATGGCCAATTCAGCATCTTCAGCAGCTTTTCTCTCTGCTGCAGACATTCTTCTTCTGGCCTCATCCTTTGCTTGTTGAGCTTTGCTTAACTCAAGAGCTTTCTTCTCCTCAAGCTCATCCTGCTTCCTCTGTTCAGCCTCCTCTCTTGCCTTCTTATCAGCTTTGGAGATTTTCTTTCTCCTTAGCACAATTTTTCTTTTGCCTTTATCAGCAGGGGCTGGTCCAGCGGATGATATGGGAGCAGCAGCTATAGGATGGATGATTTGAACATCTGGATCTTCTTGAGGTTGAGTAACCTCAGCTGTTGGTGCTTTCTGAGTAGTCTGTTGCTCATCAGCTTTGTCAACAGTGGAAGCTTCAGCAGCTTCAACTGGTCTTTCAGCAGACTCCGGACTTGATCTTACTAAGTCCACCAACTCAGTATCCTTCTCCAAAAATGTCATCTTCTTTCTAGCTGACCTCTTTGTCAGACCTTGAACAACTCTTGAAGTAGCAGTATCCTTCTGCTGACTTCTTGTTCTCTTAGAGACATTCTCAGCAGGCCTCTCTGCTGATGGAGTTCTTGATGGTGATGCAGGTGATCCAGTCCTTACATCAGCCATTATGTTCTCAACAATTTTAGTGGCTTCAGCAGAAGTCACTCTCTCCATCTGCTTTAATTCTTTCTTCCTGGGCTCATCAGCAGCCCTCTTCCTCTTAGTCTCAACAGCCAGACTTGCTGTTTTGACTAACTTCCGTTGTCTTTTGGCAGGAACCTCCTTTGGTTCCTCAACATTAGCTTCTGCAGGCTCACCAGCCTTCCTCTTTTGAACAGGCAAGTATTTGGACAATGCCTTAGATTTGTGAATCTCCTTTCCATTCTTCATATCACAGCCCAGTTTTGACAGAAGATAACTGAGTGTGATCTGGTGGTTGGTTGCAGGGCCTTTTCCTTTCTTATCATCAAGAAAGTCAGCTAATATATACCAAACTATAATGGACCAGTTGACCTCCAATCCATAGTATATGGCAGCCATGATGCTGAACCTCTTCATGGTAACAGCATCCAGTGAAAAAGTGCAGTTTTCGATCAGTTTGCACACCATATCAGCCATACGCTGATATTCATCCTTCAATTGCTTCTTCCTTATATTTCCAGACATAACTTCTCCCTCTTTGGCGCAGATCGCCCAGAACTGTTGGTGCTTGTTCTCCGTCAGAACAGTGACGTCATGTCGTCCTCTGTTAGGAAGTCCAAACGTCTCGTGAAGAACAGTAGGAGTAATAGTGATAGCTTTACCTTCCACTGTAGCTTTAATCTCCAGTTTGTTGTAGTCAGCTTTTGCATTGCTGTAGTACTCCATCACTTGGTCAGTCCAGATAACTCCCTCCTGATATTCCATGAAGTTTACCAGAGAAGCAGATTTGAACTTTTCAAGCAGTTCTTTCATCAGATCCGTACCAGATTGATAGTAGGAATCATACACAAGGTACATGCCTTCAGCAGCCATTTCAGATCTGTAGGAATTAGAAGAAAAACGAAGGATTTTTGCAGAAAATTGCTCAAGAATTTTCACAAGTACTTTTGAATGCTTAGAGTGCGTAAAGAGCTACTCGACTGATCAGATGAGGATTTATAGAGTTGGGGTTTTTCGGTTTTCGTGAAATCTGCCAACCGTTAGATCCGTTTTTCTGTCAGTGCTGATCGTGCGGCGTCAGTTACGACCTTTCGAATTCAAAAGATATTTTAATGAGGAGCGGGAAAATGTACCGCCCGACAGTTTACTTGTAAAGGCGTGTTTTGGATAAAACGTTTTTAAATAGTTCGCTTTTACTTAAGTAATCAGATGAGTATAAAAACACTTATCTGATGGACTATTGTCCTGATGACAATGCTGTTATCAGAGAATGCCAATAGCTGATAACCTTCCTCAGCTGTTTGTCAATCCAGCTAGATAAAATAACTTCAATCTTCGATAGTTGAGTCTTCTGATGAAAACATAACTTCAACTAACTGTCATTAACAAATTTCATCTTTAATTCAGAAGTACCGCTAGTCTTACACGTTCCCCCTGAGTTTAAGAATTCATAAGTTAACTAGTCTGTTGAAAGTTAATCCTTGAAGATAATGACGAATTACTAAGCTGTTGAACTCCAGTCTTCTGATGAGTTCCCCCTCAGCTTATGCTTCCAAATTAAGTAGTCCTAGCTCAGCTCTTAAGGTTGAAAACCTTACTTCACTTAAAGGTTTGGTGAAAATGTCAGCAATCTGATTATCAGTATGAACATACTCAATCATTACATTGCCTTTTTCCACATGATCTCTAATGAAATGATGCTTGATCTCAATATGCTTAGTCCTTGAATGACTTGTAGTGTTCTGAGTAAGAGAGATTGCACTTGTATTGTCACAGTAGATTGGAATTCCACTGATCTTGATATTGTAGTCTTCTAGTTGATGCTTCAACCAAAGTATCTGTGCACAACAAGCTCCAGCAGCTATATATTCAGCTTCAGCAGTAGATATAGAAACTGAGGTTTGCTTCTTACTCATCCATGAGATCAGACGACTGCCTAAGAACTGACAGGCACCTGTTGTGCTCTTTCTGTCAATCTTGCAGCCAGCAAGGTCTGAATCTGAATAACCAATGAGTTCAAATCCAGATTCTCTAGGATACCACAATCCCAATTCTTGAGTGCCTTTAACATACTTCAATATTCTCTTGGCAGCTAAGAGATGAGATTCTTTGGGGTTTGATTGAAATCTTGCACAGACTCCAACTGAGTACATTATGTCAGGTCTGCTTGCTGTTAGATACAACAATGAACCAATAATGCCTCTATATTTGGTTATGTCCACTGATTTGCCATCTTCATCTTTATCCAAACGAAGACTTGTAGACATAGGAATGGTAGCTGTTGAGCTAGTTTCCATACCAAATTTCTTAAACAGATCTCTTGTGTACTTTGCTTGGCTGATGAATATTCCATCAGGCAACTGTCTAACTTGCAATCCAAGAAAGTAATTAAGTTCACCCATCATGCTCATTTCAAACTTATTCTGCATCAGCTTGGAGAACTTATCACACATCTGTTGGTTAGTTGAACCAAAAATAATGTCGTCCACATATATTTGCACAAGTAATATATGATTTTCCCATTCAATAGTGAACAAGGTTTTATCTACCTTACCTTTACGAAATCCTTTAATTAAAAGAAAATCAGATAGGGTATCATACCATGCTCTTGGAGCTTGTTTTAGTCCATAAAGGGCTTTCTTCAGACGATATACTTTGTCCTCTTCTTGATAGACTTCAAATCCTGGAGGTTGTTCAACATACACTTCTTCTTGCAATTCTCCATTGAGAAAAGCAGACTTCACATCCATCTGATAGACAGTGAAGTTCTTGTAAGCAGCATAGGCAAGAAACAGTCTGATTGCTTCAAGTCTTGCTACTGGTGCAAAAGTTTCATCAAAGTCAATTCCTTCTTCTTGACAATAACCCTTGGCCACTAGTCTTGCTTTGTTTCTGGTGACAACACCATCTTCATTCATCTTATTTCTGAATACCCACTTAGTGCCAATTACTCTTTGATGACTTGGTCTAGGAACTAAGTACCAGACTTCATTCCTTTCAAATTGATTCAACTCTTCTTGCATAGCTTCTATCCAGAAGGAGTCATTTAGAGCTTCTTCAATTTGTTTAGGCTCTATTTGAGATAGAAATGTGACAAACATAGCATCTTGTGCAGCAGCTCTTCTTGTTTTCACTCTATCTAAAGGATCACCAATAACTAGTTCAGGTGGGTGATTCTTGAGCCATCTGAGATCAGGTTGCAAATCAGGATGTTGTCCTCTGTTATGATCTTGCAACACTACTGTTGGAGTTCCAGTAGTAGTCTGTTGAACACGTGTCGTCTGTTGAACAGTCTCTGGTCTGTCAGCTGTTAGCAACTCGTCTGTTAGACAATCAGCACTGTGATTATGAGCAGCACTTGAGTTAGCAGCTGAACTTAGATTAGGTAGTATGATGGGAACATATTCTTCATTTCTTCCAACGTCCAACTTCTGTAAATCAGCAGACAGATCTTGATTTACACTTTGATTCTTTTCAGAAGATTGACTTGGCTCATCAAATACTACATGGATAGATTCTTCTATTAGTAATGTTCTTTTGTTGAAAACTCTATAAGCCTTACTAACAGATGAGTATCCTACAAAGACAGCTTCATCAGCCTTTTCTGCAAATGCAGTAAGGTGATTTTTCCCATTATTCAATACAAAACATTTACAACCAAAAATCTTAAAGTAATGAATGTTTGGCTTTCTGTTGTTCCAAACTTCATATGGAGTCTTGTTCTGATTTTTGTTGATCATACATCTGTTCTGGGTAAAACATGCTGTATTTGTTGCTTCTGCCCAAAATCTTTGTGGCAGCTTAGCTTCAGCTATCATGGTTCTGACAGCTTCTTTCAGTGTTCTGTTTCTCCTTTCAGCAACACCATTCTGTTGAGGGGTTCTAGCAGCAGAATACTCATGATGTATTCCTTTGATATTACAATACTCTTCAACAGTAGAGTTTGTAAACTCTGTCCCTCTATCTGATCTGATCTTCAATATCTTGATACTCTTCTCATTCTGGATCAGTTCCATCAGATTTGTGAGATGTTCCTTGGTTTCACTTTTCTTCTTCATGAAAATCACCCAAGTATATCTTGAATAATCATCCACAACAGCTAGGCAGTATTTCTTTCCACCATTGCTGACTGGATCAATGGGTCCAAATAAGTCCATATGCAACAGCTCCAATATTCTTCCAGAAGATTGGTGCTTCTTTTCTTTGAATGATGACTTGATTTGTTTACCCTTCTGACAGGCGTCACAGAGCTTGTCTTTGCTCATGACTGCTTTTGGAATCCCTTCTACCAAATCATTCTTGATTAATCTGTTTATGGTCTTGAAGTTTAAGTGATTCATCCTCTTGTGCCATAGCCAACTGACTTCACTTGGTGCAGATGCCACCAAACAAACACTTGAATTCTTGTCAACAGAATTCCAGTCAACTATGTAGATATTTCCTTGTCGTCTTCCAGATAAAATTACCTTCTTTGTACCAATCTGTTCAACGTAGCACTTATCTGTTGAGAAGATGACTGAATATCCCTTGTCACAAAATTGACTTATGCTCAGCAGATTATACTTTAGGCCTTTAACATATGAGACGTCAGATATCTCTATGTTTCCCTTGATTAATCTTCCTTTAGCTTTAATCTTGCCTTCTTTGCTGTCTCCAAAAGTGACTTTTGGACCATCCACAGCAACTGCATCAGTCAACTCATGTATGTTTCCACACATGTGCCTTGAACATCCACTGTCCAAGTACCAAATCTTCTCTACTTTACTCCTACTCCTAATCCTAACCTACAAAACAAAAAATAAAATTGTTTTAGGTACCCTTATTGAGAGGGTCCTGAAGGATTAGTTCCACCCTTGACAACCCAAGATGTTGAAGTCTTAGGCTTCTTAGGTTTCTGAGTTTTAGGAGCATGAACAGTTTCATTTTTATCATAGTTATCAGATAAGTCATGTTGATGATCAGTATGATATGAATAATGTTCATAAGCAGGGTAAGGTGCATGATATGCAGGATATGCATGCATTGGATGAGCAGGGTAAGGTGCATAGTAACTAGGAAATTGAGGTGCATGATACATAGGATGATATGCAGCAGGTTGCACATAATATGACTCATTTCCATACCAAGCATTTTGATTTTTCTTATTCTTATGCTTCTTTGGTTTACTAGATGCTTGCTCATTTGATTTTGACTTAGTTTTACCAACAGATTGATTCAATTTAGCTTTATCAGCAGACTTCTTAGGACTCTGCTGTTTGGTCTTACTAGTCTGATTTCCTACACTAGGCTCTTTGCTCTTTTTAGCCTTAGGAGATTTCTTCTCCTTTACCACTTTCTCAGTTGAGGTAGGTCTAGAGGTTTGAACATACAGAATGACCTTACTATTGTCAGCTGATACAAATTTTTCAGTATGGTTCAACTCTAATTTTTCCTTTTCTAAAGGTGTCTCCTGTTTACTAGTATGCATGGATGCAACAGTAGACTTATCATGAGACTCAATGATTTTCTCAAGTTCCATGATTTTTCCTTTATAAACCTCACATTCAGCTTTCAGAGATTCATGCTCTTGCTCAAGCTGTTTATATTCAGCTGATTCTTTTGGCTTTTCAGCTAAAAGTTTCAGTGAACTATTTTGCTCTTTTAGCAAGTTCATCTCTTCCTTAAGCTTAACAAACTCTCCAGCAATAGTAGTATTATTCAACATCATTTGCTCTAGAGAATTAAACAGTTCATTTTCTTGAGGAGTTACCTCATCCTCAGAGTCATCAGATTCCTTTGCCATCAGGCACAGGAGAGCAGGTTTTTCTTCATCAGACGATTCTTCATCAGACGAGTCTGAATCTGAATCAGATGGGTAGACAGCAGCTGGCTTTTCTGCTTCAGCCATCATTGCCTTGGCTCTCTGATGCTTTCTTTCTTTTCTCATTTTCTTCTCTTCCTCAGTGTACTTCTCTGCTTTTGGATATGGGCAGTCTCTTATGAAGTGTCCCAATTTCCTGCAGTTGTAACACATCAGTTTTGATTTATAATCTTCTTTATCCTGAGAAGAAAAATTAGGTTTAGAAGTAGAAGCAGCATGATTGTATTTGTTTTTCATCTTTCTCTTATAGAACTTCTTGAAGTTGTTCATCAATAATGCTACATCTCCAGCAGTGTACTCCTTTTTGTTGAGTAGAGTGGCTTCATCAGATGAGTCCACTTCTTTGCTTTTCTGTGCTGGTCTTCTGGTATTTTCAGCAGCAACAAGTGCAGCTGTGGGTCCTGAAGTTGAGGTTTCTTCAATTCCCATCCTTGGCAGTTTATACTCATAAGCCTTGAGTGCGGAGAACAGCTCTGTTAGAGAAATCTTGCCCAGATCTCTTGATTCTTCCATTGCTGTCACCTTCATGTTGAACTTGGGAGGTAGAGCCTTCAGTACTCTGACAGAAATCTCTTTGTCAGTGAAAGTCTTTCCCAGCTTCAAAACTTCATTCAGAGTTCTGGTGAATCTGATGTCCATCTGATCAATGGTTTCTCCAGACTTCATCTTGAAGTTGTCCAGCTTCTCCAAGGCAACACTGAGCTGATGCTCTTTAATAGCATCATTGCCTTCACTCATGTCACGAACCTTATCCCACATCTCCTTTGCAGTTTTGCAATGCTTGACTTTGTCAAACCGATCATTATCCAGGGCTTTGGTCATGATGAATCTTCCGACTTTGTCCAGGTTGAACAGCTTTATTTCTTCTGCTGTCATTTCTGTTAAGTCTTTTTCCACCACTATTTGAGCTTCATCTACGATGATGGTCTTGGTGAATTTGAATGGACCTTTAATGATACATGTATGCATGTTGTCATTATAGGCAGCAAGGAAAATCTCCATTCTGATTTTCCAGTCCTCAAAAGACATACCAGCAATGTGGGGAACATGGCTGATACAATCCATTTTTCAAAAAGTTTTTTTTTTGTTTTTCAAAAAGATGCTCTTTTGAAAAGCTTTTGAAAACCTTTGAAAAACACTCGGATCAAGCTCGTTGATCAGGCAGCTGATTCTAATGAACCACCCGCTCTGATACCACTTGTTGGTCCCAAGTGGTCAGAAGAGGTTTAGAGGGGGGGGGGTGAATAAACCTCTTTAAAATTTTCTTTCAAATTTAACTTTAAAACTTTACTCCAACTGAACAGACTAAGCTGATCAGATTAGTAAGTTACAATTCTGTTCGCGAACAAATCTTTGAACAGTCTTGTTGACCACTCGTCTGATAGTTACTTAGCTGATTTTGCAGAAATCAGTTTTAATACTTAGAGTACTTGCAGCGGATTTTCAAAGTGTTTTTCACAAGTATTCTTAGCAGTTTGAAAAATGTTTCCCCAGTTTTATAAACTCCTTTTTGTTCTTTTTCAAACAGTTAACTTAATGTGTTTTTATGCAAACAGAAGATATGCAGTTTTGAAACAATGTAAAAACACAGGTAATTTTTATAGTGGTTATATGGATTTAAATATCCTTTAGTCCACTCTTCCAAGTCACTCAGATCTTGGGTTATACTATAATCACAAAGTTTACAGTATACTCTGCTTGCGTCGAACAACAAATGAAACGACCACAAGTTCGCAATAGGAGATCACACAGAAAACCTATCCTCTGAAGTTTGATCACTCACAAAGATGGATCACAACTCCGCACAACACTCTTGTTTACAAAATCACTCAGAAGATGTATTTTTCTTGATTCTTCAACTCTGCTTTCGTCAACAAATGACTCAGCTGATGAGTGAGCTGTTCTTGAGACTTAAAGAATTTTGCTTCGGAAATTTCTCTCAGAAAGTGTGTTGCTTGTTTCTTCTTCGTCTCTTGCAGCTATTTATACTTGAGGATTGAAAAATGTCCGTTGAAGAGAGACAGGATTCAAATTCCTCGAGTACTGGTCCTTAAAATCCGCGAACGGCTCTTTTGCAGTCTGTCCGTACTGTAAACAGTACTATTCTGCAGGCAGCATTAAATGCAGCATTAAATGCACTCGGCTGATGCGAAGCTTTTCTTCAATCATTTGTCTTAAATATCCTCGTACTTCAGCATTTATTACACCAAGGGGCATTTATTACCGTTGGGAACACTTCATGATCTTCTTCACTTGGCTGACGAAAGTATAAGTCTGATGACGAACTCGGCTGATCTCAAACTTGAACAAATCTGATTTGAGTCGGCTGATCTTCACTAGTCTGATAACTTCTCTTCAGCAGATCAGAAGTCTTGGACCTTGAAACTTTGACTCTTCTGATGTCTTCATTACTTAGTCAAAATTCCTTGATAAGCCTATCAGCTAAGTCACTCCATACTTAGCCAATTCTTGAAGTTTTGGAATGCATCAAAACCTCCCTTATCAAACTTTCTTCAGTGCCTTCATCTTCATCTTCATCCAACAGATGCTTTCTCATCAGGGAGCTTAGTAGAAGACAGTCGGCTCGTCAAGTCGTCTAGTGATGGTCCCATGTTGGATTATCAGGACTTCCAAAGGCTGGCTCTGATAGTCCGACAACAGCCCTCTGAATTGGGCGAGCTCTTCGGGGGTAAAAGGACCCTAACTCGGCTGCTCAGATAGCGTCGACAGAGACTGGGAGGAAGAGTTCATCGATAAGGCATGGGTATTGGCAAATCGAGCCAACATTTGTGTGAGCCGCTGAGAAGTATCTTGGACTTGACTGGACAGGGGGACCTACAAAATCAGAAATAAAGCAGAGTTAGTCAAGCGCAAAACAAACAAGGAAATTTCGAACGGCTTGATAAAGAAAACCACCTCTTGATGAGGGGGAGGAGCCGAAACAGGAACTTCCTTGACAGGAACGGTCTGATGGACAGAAGACTCAGGCTGTCGAGGGGCTGCAGTCGTATCTCCTGATGACTTGTCGACAACAGCGTCGACAAGGGGTTCCTCGACGCGTATCGGAGAAGACTGACGAGGAGGAATCTCCACTCGCTGAAATTGCATCCCGTCGTCCTCACTGTCTGACGAACTGTCGGCCATCGTCCTGACCCTTTTTCGGGGGGGAGGTCATCCGCAACAGCTTGACGTTTTCCTCTTGAGATTATTTCCTTACAGAAAATGAGGCATCGAGGTAAGTTTAAGGGTGATAATAACTTAAATCAAATAAAAACTACCTCCTCGTCGGAACTGCTCACGATTATGGCATCCGTGCCACCTCGTTGGAAGAAGAGCCGACGAGAACGTCGGATGTATACGACGGAAAGGTCCTTTACCTTGTCAACAGAAGATTGAGCCTCAGACGTCTACAACGATTGAGAGACAGCGGGTGATGGTCCTGTCGGACTAACAATCTGCAAGGGGATGGCGAACGAGATCACAGGCCCTTTGACGGCCTTCTTTTTATCAGCAGGAGGGGCCGGCGACTTCTTTCCTGCAAAGAAACAAACACGTTATAATCAAAGAGAGAAAAACGGGAAAGCTACCTGAGTCGTCAAGAGCAATGGTAGTCCGCGGGAAAACACGTGTTTGTTTCTTCGCAGGAAAGAAGTCGTCGGCCCCTCCTGCTGATAAAAAGAAGGCCGTCAAAGAGCATGTGATCTCGTACGCCATCCCCTTGCAGATTGTTAGTCCGACAGGACCATCACCCGCTGTCTCTCAATCGTTGCAGACGTCTGAGGCTCAATCTTCTGTTGACAAGGTAAAGGACCTTTCCGTCGTATACATCCGACGTTCTCGTCGGCTCTTCTTCCAACGAGGTGGCACGGATGCCATAATCGTGAGCAGTTCCGACGAGGAGGTAGTTTTTATTTGATTTAAGTTATTATCACCCTTAAACTTACCTCGATGCCTCGTTTTCTGTCAGGAAATAATCTCAAGAGGAAAACGTCAAGCTGTTGCGTATGACCTCCCCCCCGGAAAAGGGTCAGGACGATGGCCGACAGTTCGTCAGACAGTGAGGACGACGGGACGCAATTTCAGCGAGTGGAGATTCCTCCTCGTCAGTCTTCTCCGATACGCGTCGAGGAACCCCTTGTCGACGCTGTTGTCGACAAGTCATCAGGAGATACGACTGCAGCCCCTCGACAGCCTGAGTCTTCTGTCCATCAGACCGTTCCTGTCAAGGAAGTTCCTGTTTCGGCTCCTCCCCCTCATCAAGAGGTGGTTTTCTTTATCAAGCCGTTCGAAATTTCCTTGTTTGTTTTGCGCTTGACTAACTTTGCTTTATTTCTGATTTTGTAGGTCCCCCTGTCCAGTCAAGTCCAAGATACTTCTCAGCGGCTCGCACAAATGTTGGCTCGATTTGCCAATACCCATGCCTTATCGATGAGCTCTTCCTCCCAGTCTCTGTCGACGCTATCTGAGCAGCCGAGTCAGGGTCCTTTTACCCCCGAAGAGCTCGCCCAATTCAGAGGGCTGTTGTCGGACTATCAGAGCCAGCCTTTGGAAGTCTTGATGATCAACATGGGACCATCGCTAGACGACTTGACGAGCCGACTGTCTTCTACTAAGCTCCCTGATGACAAAGCATCTTTTTACTTTGACTTCACGCGGCAATTTGGGAAGATAAGGAGTGACTTCAAAGAGAACGACAAGGCTATCAAGGCAAAGGCTTCTTTTTCATCCCCCGCTGAAGCTCTTCTTGCTCGATTTAATGAGCTGTATGTTCAGGGTTCCAGCCTCAACGACTCACTCACTCATCTACGAAACTCTGAAGCCGACTTAGTCGCGGCCATTGCCAAGCTGCAGGGGGAGCTAGATGTAGTCCGAGGCAAAATGAAGGATGTTGTAGTAGAGGCCGACTCAGTTACGGGGGAGCTGTCCAACACCGCAAGCTTGCTCGATGAGGCAAAGGCAGCTGAAAGCCAAGTGACTGCCCAAGCAAATGCTGCGGCGGCTGATCAAGCCAGGATTGAGGCAATCGTCAAGAGGTTCCTCGAAAGGTTTACCCAAGACTTTCTTCAGTGATTTTTTCGGCCTGCGAGCCGTTGATATCGGCGCCTGTGCCTCCAGATTTATGATTTCACAGACTTAGTTTATTTTCTCGTTTATTTTGCATTGGCCTGATGGCGACATACTTGTTTACCTTTTGCTGATGCATTGGCTTGATAGCCACAGACTATTTTCCTCTTTCGTTAGTAAACTTCTCTTTTGGCCTTATATTCCTTTTATATCGAAGCCAAATAAACTAAGTATTCATCCTCCACACAATTAACATGATCCCCTGACAGACTATTTTTCGCAAGCAAAAAGACACGATTTTACTGCCAACAAGACTTAGCTAAAATAGAATCAACTCACAAAACTTTAAACAAAAATGCCTTGATGTAAAAATTTGAAAATCGGGGGAATAAATATTTAAATTAAAACGGAAATATTTGTACTAAAATTAAAATTAAATGCGACCACTATACAACGATTCAAAAATCTAGCCTAAATAAAACGGAAAGGGAAATAAAAACAAGACTGAAATTAAATCCTACTTATATTTACAGAGGGATCGGCGCGTTGAAGTACTCTTGACGCCGCTCGATTTCCAGCTCCAAAGCCCGCTGATGTTCTAAACACATCGTTTCCCAAAGGGTGGGCCTAAACTTTTTCAAGTATCTTCCATTGATGGGGTCTCGACAGAGATTCCCATCTGGCTTTTTCAAGATGTAGCCCCCTCCTCGAGTTATCGAGAAGACTTCATATGGTCCTTGCCACGTCGCGCTCCAATTGCCATACTTTTTCTCGCGCTGATGAAGTGGCAAAACAGTTCTCCAGACCATGTCCCCGACGTCAAACTGTTTCCTGCGTATCTTTTTATCGTAGCCAGCAGACTTGTTGATGAAACATGCGTGGAACTCTCTTGTCATGCCTTCTGTTTCTATTTTTATTTGGAGGCTTTTGAACAATTGGATTCCTGTGGATAGTGTTATGCAGTCCAGAGGGATTCAATTGGCGTCAAAATGCCAATGTTGCTTTGACAACGAGAGTATTCAACATGTTTTTATCAATGGGTCGGTGGCCTCCCAAGTCTGGGAGTTTTTCTCTAATTTATTTGGTGTAAAGAAGGTCTTGACTGATAACCCCAGGTTTTTGTTGTCTGTTTGGATTAATTCCTCTACTTTTTGTGGTCCAGGACATTTGAGGTCTGTGGTGGCCATTTATGTTCTTTGGAACCTATGGAAGTGCAGGAATAACTCCAAACATCATAACAAAAATCACCCTGCTTTAAACATTATCAATAGGTCAATTTCTGAGGTGAAGTCTTTGTACTTAACTCCAAAATTAGACCTTGTAATTGGAAGGGCGATTTAAGTATTCTTAGATCTTGGGGTATCAATGTCAAACCTCCTTTAGAACCTAGATGTTTTATGGTTAACTGGCTTCTCCCTCCTGTTGGTTTTGTTAAGTTGAATACAGATGGCTGTTCGAGGGGAAATCCAGGAGTTGGGAGTCTGGGTGGTATTGTTAGAGATGCTCATGGGGAGATGATATTTGGGTTTTGTGACTTTATTGGGCTTTGTACAAACACTGAATCAGAGATGAGGGCTTTAATCAGGGGACTGGAACTTTGTGTTTCTTTCGGATACTCAAACGTACTGGTTGAGGTGGACTCTCAGGTTCTGTGTTCGATCTTGAAAGGTAAAAAGCAGGTACACTGGAAACTTGTGAATTATTTATATAAAGCTCAAACTCTTTTGCAAAAACTCGATTCCTCAGTGAATCATATCTACAGGGAGGCTAATCAGGTTGCCGATCACTTAGCTAACCTGGGATGTGATTCACAGGAATCATACATTTTCCATCCTGGTGAGGGGGATAGAAAATTGAAAGGTCTTATTTGGTGTGACAAGTTTCAAATGCCTTCCTTTAGGCACACCAAATAAACCTTCCTTACCTCTATATGATATTGATGTCCAGGGTAGTTTATCAGACCGTTCTGATACACTATCAGGGGGTAGTTCCTTAGCTGCATTTCATATAGAGTAGTTATCCTATCTGTGCATATAGCTGATCATTTTTACTTTGGCCCGCACCCCTGGTCTTTCTCTTTCCATCATTTGATTCTCCCTTGCTTTCTGAGGTTAGCTATCCTTGTTTTTGCATGATTCAGCCATCTCTCATGGCTTTATCAATATTAGCTAACTTACAGGCCACACTTCACTCACCTCTTCTAGATTGTGCCTCCTATGCACTGCACACACTTGTCGTGTCTTTGTCACAGTGTGTAAGTTGGTCTGCACCGACTCACTCACTCAGGGACAACCTTTAGATGCATCTCATTGCACTTTACAGCATATTTTCCCTTTGCATGATAGGAAGCCCTTTATTTTATTTTCTGGATGAGTTCCCTGGTCCATTGGCAATTCTACCATTTGGTTATCCTTGCTTCCAATGCCTGGCAGTCAATTTTTTGCATATAAGTCGGGTCATCTTTGATGGTGACTCGCAAGTTCATTCATCTCACATGTGTGGACTTCACTCATTATTTCTGCCAGGTAATTGATCCCAGTAAATCACCACTTCTATACTTAACCAGGCCTTTGCACTTTTCACACACTATTTTATGTTGGTTTTGGTGGCGGTGAGAGGTTGGTGGTGTTGGTTGTTTTGGTAGAGTTGTGGTGGCGCTTTTTATCTCTGTGCCTTGGCATCCACTTTGTTTCTTCGTGGTTGTTTTGGTTGGTGGACTTTTTGTTTGTGGTCCAGCTTTTCTCCCAGGGCTCAGAGGTGGCCATATGTTGGAGGCTGTTTGAGGAGTTGCTCAGAGGACTTTGGATGGTGACTATAGATGGACTTTTGCTAGTGGCTTAGTTTCTCATCAGGGCTCAAAGGTGACTATACTATGGAGGCTGATGGAAGAAGTTGCTACTTTTGCTTTGGTTGTTTTTTTGCTATATGTTGGAGGCTGCTTGAGGAGTTGCTCAGATATCTTTTGATGGTGACTATAGATGGACTATTGCTAGTGGCTTCATTTCTCATCAGGGCTCAAAGGTGACTATATTATGGAGGCTGATGGAAGAAGTTGCTACTTTAGTTTTGGTTGTTATTTTGTTATTGCCCCTGCGTGGGTGTTTTGGCTTGTTTCTTTTTGTGCCCCTGTGTGGGTTGTTTATTTTGCCTTTTCGCTCTGCTTTCTCGCTTTGTTGTATTCGTTTTTCTTTTGCCTCCCCTGTTTTTGGGGTTGGTACCTTTGTTCCGTACATTTTATTGGGGTTATATAAATTGTGAGTTCCCCCTCACGTTATTTCATCTTTTTATCGTAGCATCGGGCGACTAGCCTCTTTTGTGCCTCGATTTTATCTAACGCGGCAACCCTGACCTCGTCGAGCTCATCGAGCTGTTGGAGCATACTTTCAGTGTATTCTTCGGGCGTCAACTCATTTTGTTGCATCACCCGAAGTGATCGGACGTTGATTTCCATCGGTAGAACGGCATCCTGTCCATAAGTCAGTTTGTACGGAGTGGTGCCGGTGCTTGTCCGTTTGCTGGTCCGATAAGCCCACAATGCCTCTGACAGCATCAAGTGCCAAGCTCTTGGGTTTTCCTCGATCATTTTCGAGATGATGTCCTTAAGGACTCGATTAGAAGCTTCCGCTTGGCCATTCCCTTGTGCATAATACGGTGTTGAATGGACCAACTCAAAACCCATTGATCTGGCAAACTCCTTGATCTCTTGACCGACGAACATCAGTCCCCTGTCAGTGACAATGGTCTGTGGCAGGCCAAACCTGTGAATGATTAAGTCCTTGATGAACTTCATCACTTCGGCCTGATTGGCCTGTTTGAGCGGTTTGACCTCTACCCACTTAGTAAAGTAATATGTGGCCACAATAATATATCGATGATGCTTGGAAGACGAGGAATGGATCTCCCCGATGATATCGATGGCCCAACATCTGAAAGGCCATGGCTTGATTATGACATTCATCTCCTCGATGGGGATCCTTTGAATCACCCCAAACCGTTGGCACTTCTCACAACCTTTTGCCAACCGTACACAATCTCCGACCATTTTTGGCCAGTAATACCAATTTGGTGAAGCAGCCATGCTAATTTGTGGCCGTTTTGATGGGCCCCGCAAATTCCCTCATGAGCTTCCATCATAATTCTCATGGCTTCCTGTTGATCGACGCATAACAGGAGCACGCCGTCGTGGCTTTTTCTGTACAACTGATCTCCCATCAAGACATAGTTGACTGCCCTGAGTCTCATCTGTCGAGAGGTTCGGTCCGATGGATCAGCCAGATATTTTCTGATCGGCTCTCTCCAGTTATCAGGGTCCTGAAACACACTCAAAACAGTTAGGATATTGTCTCGATACATAAACGACGGACAGTGTCGTCTCCTGACGATGTAGTGAGACTCCTCGACGTCATCAGGGAGATCGATACCAGTCGCCAATTGGGCCAAGCTGTTGGCCTCGCTGTTATTTCCTCTCGTTACATGATAACATGTAACATCAACAAACTCCGACAACAAAGACATCACAGTTAAATAGTATTTGTCAAGTGTTGGGTTTCGGCATTTATAAGTACCTTGTATCTGCCTGATAACCAACTGCGAGTCCCCGACGATGACGACAGACTTACTGTCGAGCTCCCTGATCATTTCTAGTCCGATTATCAAAGCTTCGTATTCGGCCTGGTTGTTAGTACATTCAAAATTAAATTGAATCGATAGCTTAGTTTTTACATTTGATGGAGAAATCAAAACGATACCTGCTCTGCATAGTCTGTCGGTTCTAGACCCATCGAAGGCCAAAGTCCATGGCCTGATCTCTACTGTCATCGAATCCAGTTCCTTGAGAACGGCTTGATCAATATCGAGACATGGATGGTCAACCAGAAAATCAGCCAATACTTGGCCTTTGACTGGTTTTTTGCGGTACGTATTGCAACTGATATTCCATTAATTGGATGGCCCATCGACCGATCCGTCCCCTCATCACAGGCTTAGCTATCATATACTTTATCACATCAATACCAGAAATAACTAACACTTTCACAGGCAACATATAATGACGTAATTTCTTGCAAGAGAAAAACAACGCAAGGCATACCTTTTCTATCGGCGAGTACCTCTGCTCTGTTTCTGTCAAGTGCCTGCTCAAGTAGTAGATTGCTCGCTCAAACCCATCATCGTCGTCTTGTGCCAGAAATCCGCCGACAGTGTCATCTGTGGCAGATATATATAATTTCAAGGGTTTCCCCTTGACAGGCGGCATCATTACAGGCGGCGTTGTCAGCTTATCCTTGATTTTCTGAAACGCCTGCTCGAGCTCCGTTTGCCAGCAAAATTCTTCTTTGTCCTTCAATTTTAATAAAGGCGAGAAGACCTTTGTTTTTCCAGCCAAGTTAGAAATGAACCTCCGCAAAAAGTTAACTTTCCCAAGGAATTGTTGTAATTCCTTCTTCGTCGACGGAGGTCTGCCTGTCAAGATAGCTTTGGACTTATTTTTGTCAATCTCAATCCCCTTCTGATGCACTAAGAAGCCAAGAAAATTGGTTGATGCAACTGCAAACACACACTTCAAGGGGTTAAGCTTTAATTTATGTTTCCTCATTTTGGCAAATGACTTCGCCAAATGTGTTAGATGTTCATCGTAACTAGCTGATTTGATAATGATATCATCGATGTAAATTTTAACAAAGTCATCGATGTACTCACTGAAGATGCAGTTCATGGCTCGTTGATAAGTTGCTCCGGCGTTTTTGAGTCCGAATGGCATCACTTTCCATTGGAAGGAGCCTATTCCGCCGGGGCATTGAAAAGCCAATTTTGGTACATCGTCAACAGCCACAAAAATCTGATTATAACCTGCACTTCCGTCGACGGCTGTCAGGAACATATTGCCAGCGGCAGCATCGATTAACATGTCCGCCATTTGCATCGGGTTCAACTTTGGGAGATGCAAGATTTAGGTCCCTGAAATCAATGCATATCCTGATCTTCCCGTTTTTCTTCATCACGGGTACAACATTCGCTATCCACTCCGGGTATATCGGGCCACTTCGATGAAACTGGCCTTCAACAGCTTCTCGATTTCTTCCCTGATCAGTCTGTAGACCTCGACAGACATCCTCCTCAGGGGCTATTTCCGGGGCAGGTACCCTTCAAGTATCGGAATACGGTGTTCTACCAACTCTCTGCTCAATCCTGGCATCTCGTCGTAATTCCAGGCAAAACAATCCTTGTATTCCTTCAACACTTGTAACAATCGATCCTTCTGGCCATCATCAAGCAATACGCTGATGTAAGTTGGCCTATGATCATCTTCGCTGCCTAACTCAATCTCGATGACAGGGTCCTGTACTTGGAGCTTGATGTCGTCGAGCTTGGCTGGCGCCGTTGCTAGTTCATCTAACTGAATTTCATCGTCGACCGATGGTGGCGTTTCCTCCTCGAAAATGAGATCGCCTGTATAACATTCGGCCACGTAGGCCCGAAACTTTCGAATCAAATGGGCACATGCTTCTTGCTATGGCCCGACAACAACGATCTCATCAATCTCCAATCTGTCGGCCTTATAGGCCGATGGTCCTTCGTCATCAGGACAGTTCATCAGGACTGACAGTGCTGTTCATGCGGCCCTGACTCCTTGACGTTGCAAGGCCGACTTAGTTCCTTGGCTAGACAAGCCATTTCAAGTTGTGTCAGCTTCTTACTCGACGTGACTTCCTTCGGTCGCCCGTATTTATCCTGTCCAATGAATCTGTAAGGACCTACGTCATCTCGATAGTACGCCGCCTCGACGGCATTGATCTTGGCGGTAAATGGCCTGTTGTCGGCCATAATGATTTCAGGTTCGGGGGCGTCTCCCCAGATTAATAAGCACTGATGCAGGGAGGACGGTACACAAAGGGCTGAGTGAATCCAGTCCCTCCCTAACAACGCATTATAAGAAGTGGCAGCATCTACCACAAAGAAGGCGATTTTCAAGCTGGTCTTTCCAATCTTTACCTCGACGGGTAAGATTCCTAATGTTTCAGCTTTTCCCCCCGTGAAGTTACTAACAATCACTTTCGTCTCCATCAGGTCCTCTCTGACCTTACCCAGCTTGTACATCGTCGATGCAGGCATTACGTTGACGGCTGCCCCATTGTCGACCAGCATTCTGTCGATGGGTTTTCCGTCGATATGCCCTGATATGTATAATGGCCTGATGTGTCTGGCCATGAAAGACGGTGGCTTCTGGAATATAGTCTCGATCCTCTGATTCCAATCGGTCTCTTTCTCGTCGTCGACCGACAACAGTTCTAAGTCTTCTACCATTTGTACTACTGGCATACCCTCATCCCAAAAGCCATCAGATGAGTACTCCAGTTCCTCGTTGACGAATTCAACAAGTTCAGAATCAACGGTGTTGCATTCCATCATCGTCGAGCCGTCTGTCGGCTGACTGATGGCAGCATCTTCCA
Organism: Penstemon eatonii; assembly: GCA_038501285.1. Lineage (NCBI taxonomy): Eukaryota > Viridiplantae > Streptophyta > Magnoliopsida > Lamiales > Plantaginaceae > Penstemon > Penstemon eatonii. The sequence continues at coordinate 9,789,594 of CM076710.1, forward strand.
CTGTCTTTGTTTCCTTCTCGATGGTCTGTTTTTCGACCTCCTGTTTCTCGATTTCCTGGCCAGTTTTGGCCTCGTTTTTCTTACTGCCTTTGTCGTCATCGAAGATCTCGGCAAACTCTGCCTCGAGATCGTTCCCATCTTCCTTGTCAGACAATAAGTCGTCTTCTTCCAACGCCTTTTCCAAATCAATAGTGCCAAATTTGACTTTTCCTGGGGTCCATTTGGAAGTATCCATTTGTATCGGGGCATTGACCTTACTGTCAACCTCTTGGCCAGATTTGGCCTCTCATGTTCCTTGTTTCAGTTTCCGTTCGGCTGACGGAGGTTTCTTTGCCGATTCCTTCATCGGGGCCTTCCCCTTAGCAATTTCCAACCCCTTTCGTTGGCGTAAGTAACGCCTATACTGCGTCCGGGTCATCTGATCGACCCTTCAATCTCCAAGAAATTTTGGATGCCTGACGGGAACCCATCGATCCACCTGTGTATCGGCAGAAGTATGAACTGTTCGCGGCCTTGATGGGCCTGGCGGCGTAATTTTCAACGACTGACCACGTGTCCTGTCTCTGCGACTGGCGGTCGATCTGACCTGCCTAGTTGGTGTCTTATCAAGGCCCCTGGTGAACTTACGGACCTCTGCAGTCAGCTCCTCAATTCTGTCGGTTCCTTCCATAGTCAGTGGAACCGTTGATAGATTTTCCTGAGTATGTGTTAGGTCAGAACGTGTCCTCGTCAAGGTTGATCGAGTCTTTCTTGGTATCTGTGGTATCATCTGATGTCAACAAAAGAATAACCACTTAGTATCAACTGATTGACTGTTTGGCAAAAAGATTATTTAGCGTCAGCTAGCCAATGCTACTTGGCTGATAATCGTTTTATTGGCAACTCAATTAGATTATAGAAAAACTTTCATTCCCCCCGAGCCATAATATTGTGTGGCTGGTGAGCCCTTGACAGAAAGCATACATAAAGATTTTCAAGTCCCATTGGGCGTGCCAAAATATTGTTTGCGATAAAATTTGGCCCTGGACATCGAGGGGTTGACATCAAGGAGTGCTTGGCATCGAGGAGTACCAAAATATTGTTTGTTGTAAATATGGCAGTAAATACCTCGACGAGCCAATCGCTCGATGTGAAACGCCTCGATATGATGTAAAATAAATGCGGGCGTGCCAATGTTTGTGCGTGCAAACATAACGATTTAAAAATGGACATGCTGATATCAGTGTAATGAAAATACAAGTGTCCTGATAAAGACATATTGATATATAAGTTGTCCTGATAAGACTGACTTCTAAACGATTGTGACAGAATAGGCAAACACTACCCCCTAGTTCTTTTCTATGCCTGCCTGGCCGTAGGACTTAAACAATTTATGAAAATCTTTCTTAATTGCCAAAAACTCATGACCAATCAATGGCCTGCTTAATATATCAGCGAATTCATAAATCAGCAAATGACTTGACGATCAATCAGTTTAAACATCCCCCTTGACAGAAGACATAATCTTGACAGAAAACAGCATATCAATGGAAATCAATTGACGTAAAGCATATCGTAGTAAAAGAATCAAGAGATGCGGGCCCAAATACTTCCGTTAATAATAAAAGCGTATTGATAAGTTCCCCGATGTACAAATATTACAACAATATGCAAAACGGTGAAAATCTCCTATTTTGGCGTGATCTGCCAGGTGAGTTGATGAATCTTTTAAGTGCTGAAAATTAACTCCTTGATCGGCAGGTAAACCCGCCGATGAGCTGATAATGCATGATAAAACAGCTTGTTGACAGAAAGTAACATTGACGATGGAAAACCACCGTCAATGGTTCTCCCAACCTTTATGGATGACCATCAATCGGGCTCCTGATCAGCGGGTGGCCACTGAAAAGGGCATCGACGGAGCAGATGGCTACTCACCGATAGCCGTCAAGCAGATGGCTACTTGACGACGAGCTCATCAGGCAGATGGCTACTCGATGAGTTTGTCATATAAATACGTGGGCACTTACATGACGGTTAACAGCGAGCTACTTGCTGATATGAGTGGTTTCGCTCGAGACAGTGTCAGCTGACGGCGGAAGACGGCGGCGGCGGCAAGACTTCAGGCGGCCAGGGATCACTGGTGGCTGAGGAGGGACAGACTGATATCAAGGAGTTGGCAGGCTGATAACTTGACAGAAAACAGCTTGTTATCTGCTTGCTATCAAGGGGTTTCGCTCGAGACAGCGTCCTGACAGCGGAAACAGCGGCGGCGGAGGCGGCGGCTTATTTTTAGCGGCGGCAAGATTTCAGGCGGTCAGGGGTAGCTGGTGGCTGAGGAGGGACGGTTGATATCAAGGGATTAACAGTTGTTTGCTGAAAAAGAAGCAGCAATGTGCTGGACTTCCAGTGAGGCGTTGAGCCGATCAGTGTTAGACTGAGAATTTGTTGATTGAGTTGTGTGTGTCTTTGCGCGAATGGTGGCTGTTGTGTATTTGTAGGTGCTGGAAACTGAGCTGATGGCCAGAAACTGCTCTCCTGATGGCCAAAAATTGAGGGGATGATGGCCTATCTTCCTACTTCTCCCACTACTTTGTGATTGCCCACTACCTCCACTACTTTAATGGTGGTTTTCTCTTTGTTTTTTGCTGAAAATTAAAGTTAATGGTGGTTGGAGAAGAAGAAACGTGTCTTTTGTTTAATTTGAATTTAAATTAAAGATAACTAACTAGAGATAATTAGGGAAGTTGTTATTTAAACCAACTAATGTGGTTTATCCTTATCCCTTATTAATTATCTTTAATTAATATTAATCATCAATTAAAATCCAACTGGACAAAAAACAAGAGCTGGCCGATTTTTGGGACTGGGCCCGGGTCGGCTCGAACAGGTCGGACCACGGTCAGCTGCTGGTTGATGGGCAAGGTCGGACCATAATTGGTCTTGGGCCGAGCCATGTTGGTTTTGCTTAATAATTACCCAATTAATTAATTAATGGCTTTATCTACTAAGTGGGCCAATTAATTGGACTTGGCTCAATTAATTAATTAACTTCATTAATTAATCCATAATAGCCAAAATAATCTATTGGGCTCAATTGTGTTTAACCATAATTTGGCTTTAATTACTAATTAATTAAACTTGGCCCATAAATTAATTAACTTATGTTTGGCCCAAAAATTAATTAATTGCAAAAATTGGGTCGAGTTTCAAATTGGGCTCGTGGTCAGATTTCGTTTTGGTCGGTTTGATTTCCAGACCAAATTGAATTCGGTCCGATCCGCCCTGTTTGGAGCAATTGGGTTTGGCCCTATTGCCATTTTTGGCGATCATCGAGCCGTCATTCCTTGATTAATCGAGGGTGATTTTTTGGGTACAAACAATAGGCATTCTAGTATCTTGCTGGATATGCTCTTGAAGCTAGTAGCAGCCTTTGGTACAGTTCCGTCGGCAACCCCCCCAACCCGGCATTGTAACCTTTCTTTTGGAGAGAATTGCATTTTTGGTACAGAGCTATAGGTCAATTCCCACTTTTGGTACAGAGCTTTATGAGTCCAACATATTTGGTACAGAGCTTTAACAAACTGTGACACATTTGGTACAGCCGTTAAAAATTGGCGTTAAGTGATGACGTGGCAGTTAAGTCTAATTGCAAAGTTGATGCCATTACTTATGTTGATTGAAAATTTTACCCCATAATATTTCAGGTTACCAAAAAAGCTCCACATCTTCAAATTTAGTGATAATTTTAGTCCACATTGTTGCCAAATTTCAAAATTGACTCGAATAAGACCACGTGCAGACCAGTTTGAATATTTTACTTATTTTATTTAAATAACTAATTTGATTTATAAATAATTTTAATAAATTAAATAATAATTTAACATAAATATCACCAAAATTAAGAAAATATATTCTTTTTAAATATAAAATTTATATAATAGAATTAATCTATTTATTATTTACTAAAATAATAAATTATATAATTAAAAACTATTTAATATTTATTAAAATAATAAATAATAAATAATTATAATTTTAAAAAAACTTCCCAACCCCACCCACCCACCCCCTCCCCACCCTACCCCAATTTACATGCCGCCTGGGGGGAGGGGAAGAGAGGGGGTGGGTGGGGTTTAATGGTCACTTTGAATTGGAATAAATAAGGAATTATAATTTTAAGTGGGTCAAGTTTTTAAGTGGATTATATATGAATATTAAAAAATAAAAAAAAATTGAGGGGTCTATAGATCCCCCAGCCCTAAGGTAGATCCACCATTTTTACATTTAATTTTTTTTTTTGGATTCCTAAGGGTATTCAGACCTTATACGTGATTTAATCCATTTTAAGAAAGGTCGGAAATAATATTTGTGAACCTATTACAGCGAAGATTCAAATCTGGATTCACCACATTAAGACGATTAAAACCTTTCACTAGTCTCTAGATCTATCACCTAATGACAATTACATCAAATACTATATATAAAAAATGTTAAAAAGTATGAAAATGTAATAAATATTTTCTCTTCTATAAGAGCCCCGAGTGACTTTATTTTAATTATAAGTGATATTGGGCAAGAATTAAAAATTAAATTAAATTAATTTCGGAGTCCTGCCATTGGAGACGACCAGGCAGAACTCGGGGTGGGGGCATGTTCAGCCCCGGGGCTTCGGAGCCCCGAGCCCCCACCATTGGAGATGCCTTTACAGCACCATACCAATTTTGTAAATTATTATTGCATCATCAATTTGTCAATAATCAGCGATACATTGTTCATCTTCATTTCGAACATAATCATCAACTACGATGTAAATTGCTTTCTCAAAAAGATCCAAAATGAATTTTATTGCACGCAACTCTTGTCAAGATGCACCCAACCTTCTGATATCAAAATGGGCAACACAACTTAATTACATAGATTTCATAATTATAAAAGCCCTTGATACCATATCATTCAAATTCCTAGTTCCACTCAAAAGACTAACTCAAACTTTTTAATCCTTAAAAAATGTACATGAATAACTATCAATTATTTAAATAGAACAAAACTCGTAATCCCAATCTACATGAATTACTACCAGCTTTTTAGAGAGAACAACCACTTGTAAACCCATCCACTCATGAATTAATACCAACTTTACTAGAAAGAATAAAAAACCATTAACTCATCCCCTCAAGTTTGGCAATAATTCGAGTACCCAAATCAGTTGTGGACGCATTTGGGAACTGAGTCTCAAATTTCACCCTATCTATTTTTTTTAATCCCTAGTATATTTGGTGCACAACCCAACTCCTATGCTAAGAATGTGGAGGTCCACTCCTCAACTCAAAATTGGGCCCTATGTGGGCCAAACCCCCGGGCTCATGTTCTCCTTGCATGGTATAACCTAAGAGTTGCTAATTTTCTTAATTTAAAATGTAATAACATAAATTAAGCATACGATAAATCCAAGTCAAGTCAAAACAATTCCGTTATATTGGAGTTGGGGTAATCGTACTATCAAAGTGGTAATCACACAAGCATACTTAACATGAACATAATATTCAAACTACATCATTTAGCCCTAAAACAAGGCAACGACACAAAAGTGGCAAAAGCAAAACAAAACGGAGGACAATCCCTCAATAACCCACCGGATTCTAGAAATTAGAACTGCAACTCAACAATCAGAAGCCTGAGCCTCCTGAATCTGAAAAGGATAATAAAATGAACACGTAACTTGATTTATCAATGTGCATCTTCACCTTTAAGCAAAGACTAATAGCTACAATTAAGATAAAAAGTGTAATTTCATAAAGTGAAAAGTACTTTTAAAAAACTAAGAGTAAACAAAATTTTAAAGTATGAGATTGAAAGTGTTGAGGATTCATCCTACAGGATGATATACAATTTCTCCAATTGACATCTTATATATAACTATAGGCAACTTTCCTATAAAAATCAATCATATTGTAAATATATTCCAATTTCTAGTAAGTATTAAAAATGAAAAGAATTTCAAAATGAAGATAAATAATCATGGAGTGTAATCAATTCATCATATTATTTAATTTTAAGTCTATCATTGATACCTGATTCGACCATGGAAGCCTCAGTTCTAACATACGGAGTTTTATGTCTACTTCATCCCTTTTGTCAGGAAATTTCAATTTGTAGAATTGTATAACCAAATTCCACTTTTGTTCTAAACTATCAGGTGTTTTACCCATTTCAAGTCGCAGAAGTACATCATCATCCTTCTCCCAAAGGAGCCTACAGAAAAAAATCCGAATAAATAGTTTTTAAAAAAAAAATACCGAAGAAATATAAATAACCAGTTTTCAAAAGATTGGGGAACCTGGATATTGATTGTAGAACTGGGGACACCAACAGTTGATATGTCACAAAGTATTTCAATAATTCATCAAAATAGCCAAGTTCCACGGCCTTAACCATCACTTGATGTTCCTGCCGATTGAGGAATTCTGCCATAACAGACCACCTGTCGTGAGATGTTTTACACGTGTACTTTAGAAGACGTCTTAAGGAGTTTTTTTACTTCCTATGACCAATTTTGGTTATCAGACCAGCTTTGATTATCATCAATAATATCATTCAAATCCAAATCCAAATCCATTGAATCAAAATACATTATCTAGGTTGGGAGTTCAAGGAGAAATAAAGAAGAAAAGAACACGCCGGAATAAAAGAAAAAAGAAGAGGATAGCAGAGAAAGAAAGAGGCGGCTCCTGAGAAGTGAGAACAAATGAATAAAATTTTAAACATGAGTGGAGAAAAAAAGGCCTGATTTCAGCTGGGTATAGCCCATTAGCCCACAATACCAATGCCACAAAGTACGTATTCCAATAGTTCATAAAAATAGCCAAGTTTCACGGCCGTCACCATCACTTGATGTTCCTGCCGATTGAGGAATTCTGCCATAACCGACCAACTGTCGTGAGATGTTTTACACGTGTATTTTAGAAGACGTCTTAAGGAGTTTTTTTCTTCCTCCGACCAATTTTGGTTATCAGACCAGCTTTGATTATCATCAACATTATCATTCAAATCCAAATCCATTGAATCCAAATCCATTATCTATAGGTCGGGAGTTTAAGGAGAATAAAGAAGAAAAGAACACGCCGGAATAAAAAAAAAAAAAGAAGAGGATAGCAGATAAAGAAAAAGGCGGCTGCTGAGAAGTGAGAACAAATTAATAAGATTTTAAACATGAGTAGAGAAAAAAAAGCATGATTTTTAGCTGGGTATAGCCCATTAGCCCAAAATACCAATGTCATAAATTATTCCAATAATTCATCAAAGTAGCCAAGTTCCACGGCCTTCACCATCACTTGATGTTCCTGCCGATTAAGGAATTCTGCCATAACCGACCACCTGTCGTGAGATGTTTTACACGTGTACTTTAGAAGACGTCTTAAGGAGTTTTTTTTCTTCCTCCGACCAATTTTGGTTATCAGACCAACTTTGATTATCATCAACATTATCATTCAAATCCAAATCCAAATACATTATCTAGGTCAGGAGTTTAAGGAGAAATAAAGAAGAAACGAACACGCCAGAATAAAAGAAAAAAGAAGAGGGAAAAAAAAAAAAAAAAGAGGCGGCTGTTGAGAAGTGAGAACAAATGAATAAGATTTTAAACATGAGTAGAGAAAAAATTGCTTGATTTTTAGCTGGGTATAACCCATTAGCCCACAATACCAATGTCACAAAGTATTCCAATAATTCATCAAAATAGCCAAGTTCCACGGCCTTCACCATCACTTGATGTTCCTGCCGATTGAGAAATTCTGTCATATCCGACCACCTGTCGTGAGATGTTTTACACGTGTACTTTAGAAGACGTCTTAAGGAGTTTTTTTCTTCCTCCGACAAATTTTGGTTATCAGACCAGCTTTGATTGTCATCAACATTATCATTCAAATCCAAATCCATTGAATCCAAATCCATTATATAGGTCGGGAGTTTAAGGAGAAATAAAGAAGAAAAGAACACGCCGGAATAAAATAAAAAATAAGAGAATAGCATAGAAAGAAAGAGGCGGCGACTGAGAAGTGAGAACGAATGAATAAGATTTTAAACATGAGTAGAGAAAAAAAGGCTTGATTTTCAGCTGGGTATAGCCAATTAGCCCACAATACCAATGTCACAAAGTATTCCAATAATTCATCACAATAGCCAAGTTCCACGACTTTCTCCATCACTTGATGTTCCTGCCGATTGAGGAATTCTGCCATAACCGACCATCTGTCGTGAGATGTTTAACACGTGTACTTTAGAATACGTTTTAAGGAGTTTTTTTCTTCCTCCGACAAATTTTGATTATCAGACCAGCTTTGATTATAATCAACATTATCATTCAAATCCAAATCCATTGAATCCAAGTCCATTATCTAGGTCGGGAGTTTAAGGAGAAATAAAGAAGAAAAGAACACGCCGGAATAAAAGAAAAAAGAAGAGGATAGCAGAGAAAGAAATAGGCGGGTGCTGAGAAGTGAGAACAATGAATAAGATTTTAAACATGAGTAGAGAAAAAAAGGCCTGATTTTCAGCTGGGTACAGCCCATTAGCCGACAATACCGAATCATTTGCATTAGCAAATAATAAGGGACCGAATGAGTACACTCTGTCCTCTCTCTTGTAGGACTTTCCTCTCTCCTTGTGAGATTTGTAAAACTCTAGGGTTTTACCCCTCCTCCGGGCAGCCGCCTCCTTCGGCGAACCTCGAAGCTTCCTCTCTTGAGATGGTTTCATCTCTTGTTTTTCCTTGTCTTATCCACTCATCCCACATTCTCATCTATCTTGGCACCCGAAGCACCACCATTTCCTATCACCCTTATTCGTTGCTTATCGCCACCACCACTACAACACTCTCGACCAACCTAGCTACCAGTCCCACCACCGGATTTTACCCTACCACTAATCCCGGATCTGCCGCCGAAGCCTCCAGATCTGCCCCCGAAACCACCAGATATGCTGCCGAAGCCTCCAAATCTGCAACCGATACCACTAGATCTCCGTCCTTCACCAGCGGATCTTGCCTTTTGTTTGCTCCTCTCATCTTCTGTCCGACAAAGGCTTTTGATGATGCTCCGAAGAATCAAAGTCTTGTCCAGCAAAACAAAATGGTTTGGATTTCCTCTCCATGAGGTGGAAGAAATGGTTTGGATTTCTTCCATCTGAGCCCGCACGGGACTAAAAAGTGCTGCAAAAACAATCTCCGTAGACAGAGATCCTGAACAAACATCCCAAAACTTGAACTTCACTGCAATGCAAACAAAAATCAAAGCTATTTGCAACCAACAGAAGTAAACAAGACCAACCTAAAACAACACAACAAACAAAGACCAAACAACAAGAAAATAAAAAAACACGAAAACGAAAAAACTGAAAGCAAAATACAGCTGAGCCAACATCACAGGGGTGATGCTCCGAAGAATCAAAGTCTTGTCCAGCAAAACAAAATGGTTCAAAAGCCTCTGTCGGACAAAAGACGAGAGGAGCGAACAAAAGGCAAGATCCGCTGGTGAAGGACGGAGATCTAGTGGTATCGGTTGCATATTTGGAGGCTTCGACGGCATATCTAGTGGTTTCGGGGGCAGATTTGGAGGCTTCGGCTGCGGATCCGGGGTTGGAGCTCCATTGATAAACTTGTAAGTGGTAGGGTAAAATCCGGTGGTGGGACTGGTAGCTAGGTTGGCCGAGAGTGTTGTAGTGGTGGTGGCGATAAGCAACGAATAAGGGTGATAGGGAATGGTGGTGCTCCGGGTGCCAAGATAGATGAGAATGTGGGATGAGTGGATAAGACAGGGAAAAACAAGAGATGAAACCATCTCAAGAGAGGAAGCTTCGAGGTTCGTCGGAGGAGGCGGCTGCCCGGAGGAGGGGTAAAACCCTAGAGTTTTACAAATCTCACAAGGAGAGAGAAAAGTCCTACAAGAGAGAGGACGGAGTGTACTCATTCGGTCCCTTATTATTTGCTAATGCAAATGATTTGGTATTGTGGCCTAATGGGCTATACCCAGCTGAAAATCAGGCCTTTTTTTCTCTACGCATGTTTAAAATCTTATTCATTTGTCCTCACTTCTCAGCAGCCGCCTCTTTCTTTCTCTGCTATACCATTCTTTTTTCTTTTATTACGGCGTGTTCTTTTCTTCTTTATTTCTCCTTAAACTCCCGACCTAGATTATGGACTTGGATTCAATGGATTTGGATCTGAATGATAATGTTGATGATAATCAAAGCTGGTCTGATAATCGAAATTGGTCGGAGGAAGAAAAAAACTCCTTAAGACGTCTTCTAAAGTACACGTGTAAAACATCTCACGACAGGCGGTCGGTTATGGCAGAATTCCTCAATCGGCAGGAAAATCAAGTGATGGCGAAGGCCGTTGAACTTAGCTATTTTGATGAATTATTGGAATACTTTGTGACATTGGTATTGTGGGCTAATGGGCTATACCCAGCTAAAAATCAAGCATTTTTTCCTCTACTCATGTTTAAAATCTTATTCATTTATTCTCACTTCTCAGCGGCCGCCTCTTTCTTTCTCTGCTATCCTTTTATTTTTCCTTTAATTCAGCGTGTTCTTTTCTTCTTTATTTCTCCTTAAACTACCGACCTATATAATGGATTTGGATTCAATAGATTTGGATTTGAATGATAATGTTGATGATAATCAAAGGTGACGTCTTCTAAAGTACACGTGTAAAACATCTCACGACAGGTGGTAGGTTATGGCAGAATTCCTCAATCGGCAGGAACATCAAGTGATGGTGAACGCCGTGGAACTTTGCTATTTTGATGAATTATTGGAATACTTTGTGACATTGGTATTGTGGGCTAATGGGCTATACCCAGCTGAAAATCAGGCCTTTTTTTCTCCACTCATGTTTAAAATCTTATTCATTTGTTCTCACTTCTCAGCAGCCGCCTCTTTCTTTCTCTGCTATCCTCTTCTTTTTTCTTTTAGTCCGATGTGTTCTTTTCTTCTTTATTTCTTCTTAAACTCCCGACCTAGATTATGGATTTGGATTCAATGGATTTGGATTTAGGTTTGAATGATAATGTTGATAATAATCAAAGCTGGTCTGATAACCAAAATTGGTCAGAGGAAGAAAAGAACTCCTTAAGACGTCTTCTAAAGTACACGTGTAAAATATCTCACGACAGGTGGTCGGTTATGGCTGAATTCCTTAATCGGTAGGAACATCAAGTGATGGTGAAGGCCGTGGAACTTGGCTATTTTGATGAATTATTGGAATACTTTGTGACATATCAACCGTTGGTGTCCCCAGTTCTACAATCAATATCCTGGTTCCCCAATTTTTTGAAAACTAGTTATTTATATTTCTTCGGTATTTTTTTTTAAAATCTATTTATTCGGATTTGTTTTTGTAGGCTCCCTTGGGAGAAGGACAAGGATGTACTTCTGCAACTTGAAATGGGTAAAACACCTGATAGTTTAGAACAAAAGTGGAATTTGGTTATACAATTCTACAAATTGAAATTTCCTGACAAAAGGGATGAAGTAGACATAAAACTCCGTATGTTAGAATTTAGACTTCAATGGTGGAATCAGGTATCAATGATAGACTTAAAATTAGATAATATGATGAATTGATTACACTCCATGATTATTTATCTTCATTTTGAAATTCTTGTCATTTTTAATACTTACTAGAAATTGGAATATATTTACAATATGATTGATTTTTATAGGAAAGTTGCCTATAGTTATATATAAGATGTCAATTGGAGAAATTGTATATCATCATGTAGGATGAATTCTCAACACTTTCAATCTCGTATTTTAAAAATTTGTTTACTCTTGATTTTTAAAATTACTTTTCTCTTTATGAAATTACACTTTTTATCTTAATTGTAGCTATTAGTCTTTGTTTAAAGGTGAAGATGCACATTGATAAATCAAGTTACGTGTTCATTTTATTATCCTTTTCAGATTCAGGAGGCTCGGGCTTCTGATGGTTGAGTTGCAGTTCTAATTTCTGGAATCCAGTGGGTTATTGAGGGATTGTCCTCCATTTTGTTTTGTGTTTGCCACTTTTGTGTCGTCGCCTTGTTTTAGGGCTAAATGATGTGGTTTGAATATATGTTCATGTTACGTATGCTTGTGTGATTACCTCTTTGACAGTACGATTACCCCAACTCCAATATAACGGAATTGTTTTGACTTGACTTGGATTTATCGTATGCTTAATTTATGTTATTACGTTTTAAATTAAGAAAATTAGCAACTCTTAGGTTATACCATGCAAAGAGAACATGAACCCGGGGGTTTGGCCCACATAGGGCCCAATTTTGAGTTGAGGAGTGGGCCTCCACATTCTCAGCATAGGAGTTGGGTTGTGCACCAAATATACTAGGGATAAAAAAAATAGATAGGGTGAAATTTGAGACTCAGTTCCCTAATGCGTCCACAACTGATTTGGGTACTCGAATTATTGTCAAACTTGAGGGGATGAGTTAATGGTTTTTTATCTTTCTAGTAAGTTGGTATTAATTCATGAAGGGATGGGTTTACATGTGGTTGTTCTCTCTAAAAAGCTAGTAGTAATTCATGTAGATTTGGATTACGAGTTTTGTTCTATTTAAATAATTGATAGTTATTCATGTACATTTTTTAAGGATTAAAAAGTTTGAGTTAGTCTTTTGAGTGGAACTAGGAATTTGAATGATATGGTATCAAGGGCTTTTATAATTATGAAATCTATGTAATTAAGTTGTGTTGCCCATTTTGATATCAGAAGGTTGGGTGCATCTTGACAAGAGTTGCGTGCACTAAAATTCATTTTGGATCTTTTTGAGAAAGTAATTTATATCGTAGTTCAAAATTATGTTCAAAATGAAGATGAAGATGAACAACGTATCGCTGATTATTGGCAAATTGATGATGATATAATAATTTACAAAATTGGTATGGTGCTGTAAAGGCATCTCCAATGGTGGGGGGCTCGGGGCTCCGAAGCCCCGGGGCTGAACCTGCCCCCCACCCCGAGTTCTGCCTGGTCGTCTCCAATGGCAGGACTCCGAAATTGATTTAATTCAATTTTTAATTCTTGCCCAATTTCACTTATAATTAAAATAAATTTGATAGGTAAAAAAATTCATTCGGGTCTTTGCGTAATTATATTCTACTCCGTTAGTAGATTAAAACGGTATATGATTATGTCAAAATTTGTAGTGCATGATATTGAATATTAATGAACTTGATTTTTACTATGAAAAAAAAACGTAGAGTAATTAAAATATATACAGAAACATAAAGGTAGAGTAATGAAACAAACTGATTCTTTCTTACTAGTATTAGAATATATACAAAAAATTTTATTTGACAAAAAGGAAGAGTAATTAAAAGAAAAAGTAATAAAATAATCAGAAACTGAAATAGAAACGCTGCACTTTCTCTGCAACAAATTTCTCAATGTCGGAAGTCTCCAATATCCACTGCACGGCATCGTCTACAGGAACACCCACCACCGTGGTTGAAGAATCGGATCCACAAAATCCCAACCCATTTGTTCATTTTTTGTATATATTCTAATACTAGTAAGAAAGACGCGCCCCTCCTCTTCTTCATTTTCCCCACGCGGGATCGAGCCGCGACCAGGGCTCCAGCGAGCCCCGGCCCTGGCCCGTTCCCCATCCCGCCCTCGAGCCCCAGCCGCTGGAGACGGCTTCCCTCCCCACCCTCGACCCCGGCCATCTCCATTGAAGATGGCCTAAGAAAGTTCACCCCTCTTGATTGAAGAAGGGGAGCCGCAAACTAACAAAAGTCACTCGGGGCTCTTATAGATGAGAAAATATTCATTACATTTTCATATTTTTTAACATTTTTTTTACGTAGTATTTGATGTAATTGTCATTAGGTGATAGATCTAGAGTCTAGTGAAAGGTTTTAGTCGTCTTACTGTGATGAATCCAGATTTGAATCTTCGCTGTGATAGGTTCACAAATATTATGTCCGACCTTTCTTAAAATGGATTAAATCACGTATAAGGTCAGAATACCCTTAGGAATCCAAAAAAAAAAATTAAATGTAAAAATGGTGGATCTACCTTAGGGCTGGGGGATCTATAGACCCCCTCAATTTTTTTTTATTTTTTTAATATTCTTATATAATCCATTTAAAAATTTGACCCACTAAAAATTATAATTCCTTATTTATTCCAATTCAAAGTGACCATTAAACACTATCAAAAGGTTGAGAGATTTAATTCATTAAAAATAGACAAATGCAAGAGTTAAACAACCGGTTCAATGAAGTAAACACGAAGTTGCTTCTTTGTTTTGCATGCTTAAACCCATCTAATCTCTTCATTGCCTTTGGCAGAGGAAAACTTGCTCGTCTTGTCGAACTCTATCCTAATGATTTCTTTTTCCTTGAGGTCAAAGCCTTGCCCAATCAACTTGAAAATTATATGAAGGATGTTTGATCTAAGAGGTGAGTTTTCTAATTTGAAAGGAATTAGTGATCTTACTAAAAAAATTGTTGCACCTAAAAGGTATGTCTCATTCTCATTGATTAACAAACTTGTGACATTAGCACTTATTCTCCATAGCAATTGCTTGTATCAATAGGGAAAACTTATTCAGTTATGAAGACAATGAAGAATCGACTTCGTAATCAGATGGTCGATCAATGACTAAATGATATCCTAGTTGTCTTCATAGAGAGAGAGAGAGATTTAGTGGTATTTCAAATAATGCAATCGATCGATTTCAAAAAATGGAAAAATCGTCACAGTCAATTGTTAATGTAAATACGTAGATGTATTGTATTCTTTTGGAGTGGTATTGTATTCTAGTTGTAATCGGATAGCAGATCAATGCCTAAATGATATTCTAGTTGTTTTTGTTGAAAGAGACATATATAGTGGTATTTCAAAATATGCTATCGACCAATTTCGAAAATGGAAAAATCCTCACAGCCAATTGTTAATGTAAATATGTTGATGTATTGGTTTTTTTTGGAGTCATATATAATTAAAGTAATTTGTGAGGTTATTTTTTGTAAACTCCGTCTCCTAATTTTTGTATTTTGTTATATGTTTTCTCATAAATAAAATTTAATTTTTTCAGTTTGACTGTTTGATTGAATTTTTCATTTCGTATTTATTTTAACTCACCTTGATGAAATTCCTAGATTCGCCCCTGGATGTAACTCAATTCCTATTGAGACACATTGAATTTCTTTCAACAAAAATTTGAATTCTATTAACACATTTTTAGTATAATAAAATGGTCAATATAGTTAGAAATATATATTTTTTTGCAATATATTCATTTTGTTTTAGAAAAAAAGAGATTTTAAGGAACGTGGACTCTTATTTAATTTCATGAGAAGGGTATATGCGATCCTCGACCCGCTAATAATGTGAGTTAGCTAAGTACATTAAATATGCCAAATCTCCCGAGATTCTTCTAATTCTCAATTTTAAGGAACTGGGACTCTTATTTAGAAGGCGTTGTTATGCATGCAAAACAATTTCCCCAATCAAGAAGATTCCTAACTTTAGAAGATCTCAATCTATGGGTACTAATATGATCAATTAAATCCTAATACACAATTAAAAGCATATATTTTCCTCTGCAAATTCTTTGTTTAAGTTATGTGCTACTCTTGCCAACTTAAGCATCTAAGGAGGTTCCACTGGCCCCCAACCCTCGTGCATAACCTTTGTTTTGCATGGTTTGGAAGCACATTCAGATGTACAAACTCAACCTTAAGATTTTGTATATTTGTCGTCTCTATTAGGATATTGTTTCATTTTTGTGAACAAGATATATATTTTATAATTAAATATAACAATTAATCATTGTGACGTTATCCGGTTCGACTAATGGCTCGACTGGTCCAATCAGTTGAACCACCAACCAAGAAGCTCATCAGTTATTTCTGGTCCGGGTTTTAAAAAAATTGCTTTTTCCCAGGACAATGTACCTCAGCACGAAAGTGTTTTCAATGCAAAGTGGGGAGATGGAACAACTTGGATACTCTCCAAATACGATATTTCGTAATCAAAATTAATGTATTTACATTGTAGAAGATTTAATTAATAGATCCTGGATATTAACCTAGCATTTAACGAACCTAACTTTGGATTCTTAAATTTTTGTTATGGGGGAAACATATTTGTAATGTAATCTTAAAATGACCTAACTTTGTTATGTCTTCATGTTTTCCCTTCACATGGCACATTAAGTTTTGCTTTGCAAGTTGTGGCTACTAAATTTCCCTAAACTGCATTATGTAATTCCACCCCGAATAGTGACCAACTATTTTGTCTATGTGTTACTCTTTTTTCCTTTCTCAAAATTTATTGTTATATTATAAAAAGATTTTGGATAAATGTAAGCCCATCTTTTTCAACATAGCCATATATTTTATTCTCTCGAACAACATTGGACTGGATTGTTTTCGGTTATAAGACATGGCACATATTGTCTTCATTTATAAGACATGGCCTATCTAAAAGTAGGGTTGTTCATAAACCTGCCACACTCGACCCATCCGTCCGATCCGACTCAATCCGTCCATAACCCGCCGGTTTAGTTATTAAAGCGAACGATTGCGGGTTGGTAACTTGTAGACCCGCATGGTATTGGATGGGTGACGAGTTTGATGATTAAAAAATCGATTCACCTACAACCAACACTTAATTATCTTTGATGTACTTTTTATTTAGTTTTAATATAAGTGTGAAATAAATCATATTTATTATCAAATGACTAAGAACAAACAAAAAAATACTACTTCAAATTTCTTATTTATATTATTGTTTATGGAATGAATACGTTGGTACATAAGTCGGTAATCACATTTTTCACTTGAATTGATCACTGATGATTTCCTACTTTATGTTGTGTCGGTATTTCAAATACTTTATATAGAGTCAACAACTTTTGAATCTTAAATTCTAGCTGACAAACTTATTAGCACATTTTATATCTTGTTTGAAGAATGTAAGATTCTATGCTTATATTTATTGATTTATTTTTAGTCTATTAAATGTTAAAAAATTATGGCATTGTTTTCGTTCAACCGCCAACCCGTCTCACCCGAATCGGACGGTTTGTGAACATAAAAATGCGATTTGAAATTTGACAATCCGCATGTGTCGGTTCTGGTTGATTTTTTTCATGGACACCCGCCCAAACTCAACTGCGCTCACCCCTATCTAAAAGACTGAAGGGTTATATGGACATTTACTATTTCGCAAAACAAAAGAAAATTGTTAGTGAACACATATCGCGCTCCCAACGGCTGCCCGCATGAAAGGGCAAGTTACCGTGTCCGTATCCTATAAGCCCCGAAGTAACATAGCAAAATCATTACGTTAAGTATGATATGTATTGATGTAGGGTAAATACCTGATTTTCGAATTTCGTATTCCTTACTCCAATGTCCAGATAATTTGAAGATTCATGTTTAGTGCAAAAGAAATGTTACAACGCCAGGTTGGGGGTGTTGCCGACGGAACTGTAGACCACAAATTTTAATGTCTGCAAAACTTTATTAGACAATAAAATAAGAAGCAACAAATTACAATATTTAATGAATTTAAAAAATAAATTGGTACAATCTTTGTAAATAGTAAACTCCTCTGATTCTTCTACTTGACAGATATATAGATCCAAGGGCCTTAGGCTAGTTCTTGAATCGTGGGTCGTGATCTTCTCCAAGATTTGCGGATTGGAACACAAATATAAAAGTCAGAGACTTAAGAGTCAAAGATTTGTATATGGAATACTTGAGAGAACTTTTAAGCTTTCTTTTATTTGAGAATATATGTAAAGTCTGTCAATAATCTTCCCTGTGAGATCTCAAAGCTCCTTTATATAGATGCTGGAGTAGAGAGTCTTCTTCACATTGTTTGATGACGTGGCGTAATTTGATTGGCCATTATCTTTGTAGAATAGAAGACATCATTTTGATTGGTTCTGGCTTCCATAATCTTTAAGACTTCTTCTTAATTGGTCAAAACACATCATATTGACACGTGGCGTACTTTAATTAGACAATTTAAATTAACTATTTACTTTTGGAATTACATATATTAAAAACCCAAAAAATATAAAAACAGAATATAAATTGATAATTAACAACTTATTTTACACATAAATTTTATGTATCTACAGGAACCTCCTCCGATGCTTAAGTCAGCAAGGTGCTAAAAGCTTAAACAATGAAATTGCAGTGAAGGAGGCGGCAAAATTGTGTATTAAGGTTAGAATGATCATACCATTGGTGTATGTTTTCTAGTTGGAAGAGATTGTGATATCTTGGGATCTTCCGTACTGGGGATTTAGTTAGCATGCATGGTAAATTTTCCTTAGATAGAGTCCATGTTCCTTAGAATAGGTATTGATGTTGATCTCGTCACATCATGATGCTTTAGGTCGCGTTGTCATGATTCGCGAACTTGCCTAAGGCTGCTAGGTTCCTTGATATTGTATTAAATTCGTTCTCGACGGAGAATTAGGTTGGGGTTTTATGTGTGAATAAAATAAATAAAAGTAAGAGATGTGTCTATTCGATTCGAAGAGGTACCCTTTGAACCAAAACATTGTGTCCTTTTCCAAAAGACAGAATCTGGCCAATTCTGAATCAATTTATATAGTAATTAAAAGGAAAAATACTATTATCTTTTTCTCTTACTTTACGTTCGTTTCTTCTATTTAAAACTTTTTTTAATGTAAAAAACAAAAATTAAGGCTGCATTTGGTTGAACCATCTTTTGCATTAATAAGAAAATCCGATTTAAGCTAATGCTAAAATGGACCAAATGTGGCCCTTACTTTTTATATTCAAATTCTAAAATATAAAATACGATTATTTATTTATATTCATATTACTTTCTCAAAATAGTAATTTTTAAAAGATAATTCTATCGTTATATTAAAATAAATATAAGAAAATGCATCAAAAGGTCAATTTTAAGGGTGCAACCTCCAAATTAGTTTATTATTTCATTCTTACCACTATTGTTTTTCATCTCCGTAATCGTCTTGTTATATAAGTTGACGTTCTTTGTTATCTTATTACTATTATTTCAGGGGGTGTTTTAGTCAAAGAGTTCAATTTTGACTGAAATTCTTTTTTCTCCTTTTTTTGAATTTCTTTATTTATGAAAAATATTCAGTTTATGTGAAACAACTTCATCATATCCTTTCATACGTTCTTTTAATTTTCAAAAACATTTATAACTGTACCCCCTTTTTTCTCTCTTTCCAGAAACCATATCTCCCACTGCATTTATGTTTCAATACCTCTCCTCTGCATGAAGATCAACCCCAACTCCTGAAGGTGCTGAAACGGTTGAACGAACTACTTTACCAAAGGCTGCTGCTAGCTTCAAGAGCATATCCAGGGAGATACTAGAATGCCTATAAATAATAATATATTTTACTATAATAATCTTATAAATAAAAGACCCACTCTTCTTACATTGTCAAAGAAAATATATTATTAACCTTTCTACTTTGCTTTCCGGTAATCCTTAGAGCACAGGAAGCAAGCAAGAAAACAGGCCCTATCATACTTTCTTATGGCAGTTTAAAAAATTGATTGGTTTTAAAAAAAAAAAAAAACCATCATAACCCACATCCTTCTCCCATGATAAGAAATATATTAATATAATTCATGATGCCCTGACCTTGATTCTTCTTGCCTCACCATTCTTGCTAGCTAGGGTAATTATATTGATATATTTCTTATCTTCACATCATTAATTTTCAGTTTTATAATGATTTGTACTCAAAGAATTATCGGTTCCTTAACCTGCCACATTGGTGAAAATGATAGATAGAATATGTGCGCAGAGATCAGGTAAAGAACCCACTTCCTTTTATTATTAATCTAGAGTAATCAGAAGGTGAAATGTTGGATCAAATGCTGAGGCTGTAAAATGAAAATGATAAATTTATTTTTAAATCTTGAAGTGATTGATTATATATATATATATATGTATGTAGAAAAATTAAAAATAACCCCATTGGTTTAATTCTAACTTTTTTATTTTATGAACGAATTTTTGTTTGATCAGAAAGACTTAAATTGAATCATTAATCTAAAGATGGAAAGTATAGATTTTTATGTAGTATGTATATTTTAATTGTTGTTAAGATCATTTTGAATATGATGATATTTCTTTATCTTTTTTCTATTTAGCTGTTAATTGCTTTTCAAATAGGCAAAACTTTTTTCTGTTATATATGGAACGGTTATTTTGACTTTAAATTATTTTTAAAAATTGTAATGTTATTTTTTAATATTTTTTACATGTCATATCCATGAGTACTGAGAGAATGTAAAGACAATATATTTTCGTGAGCTTAACAAATATGAACTTATTTGTTATTTTTTTTTTTTAAAGATCATTTACGGACTGCACTATTTTTCTAAAGGTTGGTGAATACATGACATGGTGTTGGTGATGGGATGATGTTGTGTAGTGGTTTTTTTTTACCAATGAAATACGTCAGAGTTCAACGATAAGAATGATGAAGTTAAAAAGACAACCATATAATGAGCAATTTGATAATAATGGAGAAATATGGATTGAAAAAAGACTAATTCTAGAATTATAGATAGATAGAATGAGAGATGAAAGCTTATTATCTGTATAAATATTTGACTTTGCTAAAAAACCGACCAATTTAGAAGTTATTTAGAGGCAAATGAAAGTGTTATTCAAACTAGAGCTAGAGAAAGTGATATAGCATAGAAAAAAAAATTCTAATATGCTTATCATAGTTTTGTTAAGAGTTTGTAGACACCCTCTCATAAATATCTTTGATCTTAGTAAAAGATTATTTTCTCCAGGGACGGATGTAGCCTATTTTTATTTTTTTTTGGGGGGGTTGGGTGGGGCCAAGATTTTTTTAAAAATATATTTATGCTTTATATGTATATATGTGTATATATACATATAATATCTTAGTATTAGTATATAGTCCAATTATAAATGAATTTAACTCGTTATAGTGGATGTTTATTGCCCAAAGTACAAATAATGATGCATTGCTTCTAGCTACTTTATTTGTTATATAATAGATGGTGAGTTATTAATTACATAAACTTGAAATTATAAGAAAATCAACCATGATTGATGCATTTTATCAAACAAAGAATGTTAAGAATCTGGAACCTAAATCCTAATGTATAAAATTGTGTGTTGAAGGTTAATCCATTATTATGGTTTATCCCATAGCAAAATTATCTTCATAAATGTAATGATTGAAATAACAAAAAAATTCTAGAGTTATGTAAAGAGGTGAATTTGAAAATCACTATAAGAAAAATAACAGTAGTGAAATTCGCCCCCGCCCCCCCAAGACTTCATTCCTGGATTCGTCCCTGCTTTTCTCCGCCCTTCAAATTGCAAAGTTTACAAAAATATGAGATTTCGTGATGAACCATTTCTCTCTATCTTTGAAAATTTTGGTGTGCCGAGAAGTTTCAGTGAATCAAAATCTATAGCTTCTCTAATCTGATACAAAGTGTATATTTGCCTATTTGTTTATTCTTTCATTAGCTTTTCATTGTTATCTATTACAAAGTTTTATTGCACACAAGCACAATTCATTGGTGGTGTGTTGGTTGCAGTCATATTTTGAGACAGGATCAATACGTGGAGCTCTCAGATTTTAATGAGTTTATCAAATATCCAACACAGTTAATCTGAGGTATCACTACAACGATTCTTGATGGGGATTGAAAATAATTTGGAATCAAAAGCTATGATCAAACTTGGATCAGGTAGCATGGAACAAGAAGCTTGGCTCAGGTGCAGTACATTTGCTTGATTCATCAATGTAGAAGAGTCATTTGTAAATATTATTTGGGTGTATAGGCGGATGACATTGTTTGTCACTCCATAAGATAGAATTTTTAGATGTTTAGAAAATATACTTTTTAATAATTACAAAACATAGACCGCGAGTAGAAGGTCATAAATTGAGAAAATGATAACTCAAAATATTTTACAAACATAATTAATCTTTTACCTTAAAAGAAAAAATGGAATCCCCCAAAGAACCGTTAAGTAGTAAGTACATTATCTTTGTTTTTAATTCATGTTTATGTTCAAAATAAAGAGATAATGTTTCAAATCAACCTTTATGATCTCATTCGTTAATAAGGGTTGTAGATAATTTTTTCTCATTTTATATGTCAGGTTACTAATTTGTCATATAATTAATTATACAAAATTATTTAATATAATTCCGTGCATAGCACGGGTTTAGGATAGTTACTCTTAAAGCAATCCCTTCCAAAATTATCCATTTACAACTTTTTCCACAAATGGGCAAGCCCTAAATTCCAGATATAATTTCATATGTAATGCTATATTGCTATTTGTTATACATTCATTTCTTCTGTTTTTATTTTGGATATGTAGCAAAACATTGAGCTACTAGCAAACTACCCTTGTGTCTTTCACCAAAGACAATTTATCCATCGAATAAATCAAATGATAATACACGGTAACATGCCTTTTTTTAAGAATTGTTCATTGCATTCCTCTTATTTTTACATATTTATGGATAAAATCATGGGTTGAGAATACGTAATAGTCGATTAAGCAAAATCACATGGTGGTAAAATGTCATATTACATTTTACAGGGTAAAGTGAATAAAGTATGTTATCAAGGGATAATTAAACTAGTCATTTTTCACATCAAAATGAAGTTTTACTTCTAATTTTGAAAGCGTGTGTAACACTCCATAGATGAAAAATGCTTATTTAAAAAAAAATACAAAACACAAATTATTATTTTTCAGAAAATGATAATATGTCTATTTTCATATCACACGAATTACTAAGTTAAATTGATCTT
Source organism: Penstemon eatonii (assembly GCA_038501285.1). Taxonomy (NCBI): domain Eukaryota; kingdom Viridiplantae; phylum Streptophyta; class Magnoliopsida; order Lamiales; family Plantaginaceae; genus Penstemon; species Penstemon eatonii. Next base: position 9,812,442 of record CM076710.1, read on the forward strand.
TATTCATACTGCATGAGGTCATCTACAAAATATCGGAAATTTTTGGTCCTCTAAACAGCTAATCGTGCAACACGTACAATTACAGATGCGGTAAAAGAATTGCTACATAAGTGCATTTGAATCGGCAATTTATAAGGAGTTGTTACATTGACTTGACAAGATGCAAAATTTGGACCAACTAATTGCTATTTATATACTATTATTACGCTTTAACTAATTACTTTGATAATTTTTTAAGCTAAAAAATGAATTTGTTATTCATGGGAGGAGCACATGCACAAGCACAAGCAACAACTCTAAATAATTTGTGGGAATTGCAGTCCAAAACAAGCTCCATTAATGCTGGAAGAGCATCTATCACTTCCACCACTGCATATAATGAAGGTTGGTTAATATTATAGTTTCATTATCCCCATTTTTACAATTCATAGACCGGGGTAAAAATTTCATGACAAACTACTGAGGGTGGTAGAGTCTGTGACACTGAAAGTTTAGGAAAAGACAAAAATACCCCTTCAGTTCCCCTCGTTTATTGATGATGTCATAGAATATTTTGCCCTTAATTTAATTATATAAAATTTTGACTTATTCACTTGTACCATTACATCCTTTAAATTGATTTTTACATTTTCTCGATAAAGAAATTCATATTTTTTGTGCGAAAAAATTAATGAATGCGAGAACGCATGATGAAGAAATTAAAGTACACGAAAACGCATGTTAAGAATATACTAGTTTATTATACTAGAAGGGGTTGGGGAGGGGGCCGAAGGTGATGTAAGGGGGCGGCAATATAGAGCAATTATTTGAAAATACTAATTTTTTGTCACATCTTTTGAGAATAAGAACATATAGGGGTTAATGGAAATTTATCCCCGTGATATTCATAATGTTCAATTTATGATCTGTAATTTGAAAAAGAGTAATTAACCTCCTGTAAAAAATTTAAAGAAGCAATTTATCCCCTGAGTCGGAGATTATAACTCACCTGTCGAAATTGAGAGTGGGCATCAAAATTATTTTGTAACATGGGGAGGGGATTAAATTGCCACATTTATCATAACAAATGGGGGTAAATTGCCATATTTATCATAAAATAGGGAGGTAAAGTGTCACATATGTCAGTGAGTGAGGCAGAGTGAAACTTTTACAGTGGGGTAAAATGCTATTTTTCAAATTAGGAGGTAAATTGAATTTTATGAATATCACATGGAGTAAATTGTCATTAACTCGAATATATAGATAATTAAATATTTTATTTTTCTGGCCCTTAACTTAACTTTGCGTTTAAGCCCAAAAAGGAAAGCAAATTCATTGGGATGAAGGTAGTATAATTTTTCAAAAGCCATATCATCAATATATTATCTCTTTACTGATCAAAATTTGAGTAACTAATTCTAACACATTGCCCAAATTAATAGTGTATTTTATTTTCTCAATTTTTTTGTCTACATGCTATTATTTTGTGCCAAATAAATTAGGGACCTATGAGAGTATTAGTTGAAAAATTGGATTAGTAGTTCTTAGACTAGTATTTTTCAGAGCAGAATATTAAACTCATGAGAAAACTATATAGATTTTTTATTCCAAAAAGAAATATAGATTTGTCAATAGAAAATTAGATTGCTAATTTGACATTAATACCCTTTTATTTATTACTCCAGTTTTTATGTTCTTCTCCCCACCCCCACCAATGACCAACTGGTGGCGATGGGTCGAAGCCTCGCCGCCAGTACCCTTCTTGCGCGACCACCGCCTGTACGGCCTACGCGCGAAAGAGGCGGTCTTGAGCCACATGTTCTATGACGTTGATCAATTGAATAGATATAAACATGTATGTGTCTAACAGTGGTAATTGCTATTGTGTTCGCAGAGATGGTGGAAAATGAGGTATTCAAGTACTATTCCAACGGTGAATGGAAAGTTTCTAGCTCCGGAAAGTGCGTACCCGTAATCAACCCCACTACTCGAAAGACCCAATACAAGGTCCAAGGTATGTATGTCATAAACTCTTATTATTTATTAGTGTTACTAATTAAGTAATCTAAGTGATTAGCAGCAGTGCTTATGTGCAGTATTTAGCTAGGGTTAAAGATGAATTGATTCATTTCTTGTCTAGTTGTCTTGTTATTAAATCACACTATATGTTGATCAGCATGTAACCAGGAAGAAGTGGACAATGTGATTGAGTCAGCAAGAATGGCTCAGAAATCATGGGCCAAAACACCATTGTGGAAGAGAGCCGAGTTGCTTCACAAAGTTGCGGCTATACTCAAACAGCACACGAAGCCCATCGCCGATTGCCTTGTCAAAGAGATTGCTAAACCTGCAAAAGATGCCCTCACTGAGGTTGGTCGCGGTTGACCTCTACATGCTCTAGCTGTGTTCATTAATGATCTGCTTAATCTTGATATATGACTCCCTACTAATTTTGTTGATCATGAATCGTAACTCGTATATTTCTCGACAATTTGAAAGGTTGTTAGGTCTGGAGATTTGGTGTCGTATTGTGCGGAAGAAGGGATTAGAGTTCTTGGGAGAGGGAATTATTTGGTCTCTGATAGTTTTCCGGGGAATGAAAGGACCAAATACTGCCTGACTTCCAAGGTAATTGACTTGACTTTTATTTACATAGTTGTTTATTTTTTCAGCATTCATCCGGTAATGAAATTACATAACTTGGTGCAGATTCCTCTTGGCGTGGTTTTGGCTATCCCACCTTTTAATTATCCTGTGAATCTAGCAGTTTCGAAAATTGCCCCTGCTCTTATCGCTGGAAACTCACTTGTTCTCAAGCCTCCAACCCAAGTATGGATATCATATGAGGGGTCTCATCTTGTTTCCTTTTTCATAAGTTCAACTTTTGATGAGTTCCATACTTAGTTTTATGTATGCGTTATTGACCGTCCAATTAAGGATTTCATCATTCATTTGCCTCTTTACATTTAGGGCGCGGTTTCTGCCCTCCACATGATGCACTGCTTCCATTTGGCTGGTTTCCCTAAAGGTCTTATCAGCTGTGTAACTGGAAAAGGTTCTGAGATCGGGGACTTTCTTACAATGCACCCTGGAATAAATTGTATCAGGTACTTTCTCAACCAGGTGTTGAAACTTAGGAAACGAGACTAAATTGAAAAATCATTAACATTTTACAACTTGGTTCTCTGTGGATCTGTATAGTTTTTTGATTTAAATTACCCAACAAAAAATTTCAGTCAACCCAAGCTTCAGTTTGGTTTGCACTCCTATCTTTATATATTGTAATGTAAGAGAACTCATGGAAAGTTAAGTTAAAAAAGAAGCAGTAAATCTATTACTACATTATTTACGTAGTGGAATGAGTCTTCTTCAAGTATTAAGCCGATTAATTTTCTATTACGCAGGCCTTTATCTAAACGTTCTTCTATGAATAATGAAAAACTGAACTTACTTTGAGGAATTGAGATATCAATCATTATATTCATCAACTTTCGTGTTCTAAAAAATGTGCATTAGGTTGAACAAATATATGTTTTTCCAATGATAAAATCAGTTCTTTTGTCTTCCTTACCATTCGTTTAAATGTGTGGCTGCAGTTTTGAGCCAAGAGCTTGAAAATAGGCTTTGAGTTCTGAATTTTATCTTGGAGGTGTAGTAGCTTTTAGGACCTACAAACCAGAATGCTAGGATATTTTAGAATAGTTAGTGTGACTCTTTATAAGCATTATATTTGAGACTTCCTGTTATATATAAATGTAATTTTACACTTATATTTGCATGATATTTTAATAATTATTCATCCATAAATAGGATGAAAATTTTGTTTTTTTGACAACATATATTTGCTAGAATTTGATGATGCAATAACAATATTCCATCACTAGTTCTTTTGGTCTATAGAAAAGTCAAATTTACTAATCTATTCTATCATGTAAATGTTAAATTAAGTAATAGTTGTATTGCTTATAATAATATTGTGCCAGATTCTTTTTTTGTCAGCCTTATCTTTCACCTAATATAATTTATATCTCTAACTTAGCTTCACTGGTGGAGACACTGGAATTGCCATCTCAAAGAAGGCTGGTATGGTTCCTCTACAAATGGAACTGGGTGGAAAAGATGCTTGCATAATTCTAGAAGACTCGGACTTAGATTTGGCAGCATCCAATATTGTCAAAGGAGGCTTCTCATACAGGTGATTCAACTTGTAGAAATTTTGTTCTTACTCGACACTTGATCCATGCACAAGAAGGAGAGCTTGTAAGAGGAAGAAAGACATTCTTGCTAACCTGCATACATAAAAATATGTGTTTATTCACAATGTGTGCATGAACACTTGAATACTTGCGTATTTGTGCACATTATTACTTAGGGTTGCCAACCATGTCCGCACCCATTTATTTTTGGCGGATTTGGATCCTTGGTTTTCGAAAATCTCCAACCACGATCGGACAATCGGATTTTGGTTGGATTCCTGATCAAAGTTATAAAATCTCAACTTTAAAATCTCCGTCTAAAACAAGCTTCTAACCCACTTAATCATTCAACTTAACACTTAGCTCACAAGATTAAACTTCTTCCTTGTTCTCTGAGCTCCAACGTAGAAAAATTAATCACCTTAAATACTTGATTAAGGTATTATTAGAACTTGTTGAATAACATGGGTTCTACTAATATATCAAAAGTAACTGATGTTCTTAGGTAAAAGTATACAAATGAGATTTCGAATGAATTGAGTCATTTCATATCTTGTTAGATTAACTATAAAACACTATAAAACACTGTAAATATTTCTTGTATAAGTAAAATATTATTGTGTATATTTAATTTGTTACAGTCGGATTCACATCTTTAGCAAATCCTATCAACCTAGATCCATATTTATCCTAAAAAGTTTTAATCTGATTAGATTTAAAATCCCTCTGTTGACATTATTGCTCACCACATACTTTTACATCAGTGACTGCACAATTCTGCTTCACAATATTCAAGAAAGATTTAAAAAGCTCTAGGCCAATTTCTTGAATTGGCTATGCTCATTACAAAACACACAAAGATGTTGAAAATATTAGAAATAATTTTAAAATAGGAGCATGTATTTGTTGTTTATCTTTTCCTTAATATCAAACTATTCAATTTTCTTCAAATGTATACCTGAAACATTTATATCTTCTAGTGGACAAAGATGCACAGCTGTTAAGGTTGTCTTAGTCATTGAATCTATTGCTGATACTCTAGTCAAGAAGGTGAATGAGAAAATAGAAAAGTTGACCGTTGGGCCACCTGAGGATAATTGCGACATCACTCCTGTTGTCACCGAGTGTTCCGCTAATTTTATTGAAAGTCTTGTGATGGATGCTAAGCAAAAAGGAGCAAAATTTTGCCAAGAGTATCGAAGGGAGGGCAACCTTATATGGCCATTATTATTAGATTGTGTTCGCTCAGATATGAGGATAGCATGGGAGGAGCCTTTTGGTCCAGTTTTGCCAGTAATCAGAATAGACTCCGTTGAGGAAGCTATCCGTCATTGTAATGCAAGCAATTTTGGACTCCAGGTAAAATTCATTCTAAATATATCCTTTTTAAATCCAAATTCGTCCATCAAAAAGAAACCTACAGTTCTAGTTATTGTCCCGGTTCATGCCTATATCTAATATATTAGGAGTAGCAGCAGTGTCTTGGAAACTAAAAATCATACTACTATTTTTGGGTGAGTAGTAGCTTAAAGACGATTGCAGATATTTCGACTTCTTAATGTGGAGCATCTCCACTCTTAATGTACAAATGATGTTCACATGTCACATGCATACTAGACTCTGTACCTTGCAATATCTATCACTTTTTCCAACAACCTATTAAATTTGTACACAAAGTGATCTTTCAACTTCCTCACCAATATTTCTGAAGAAAAAATTTGATATGTGGAACAAGTTTAATAGCTAATGTGACACAGGGTTGTATCTTTACAAAGGACATCAACAAAGCAATTTTAATTAGTGATGCTATGGAGATGGGAACTGTACAGATCAACTCAGCTCCTGCTCGTGGACCAGATCATTTTCCTTTCCAGGTGCGCTTATTTCTCCAGTAGCAAATGTCACTTTTGCTTTGTATTTACCTCCTAGGCATGTTAATATTAATGATTATTTGTTGAGATGAAATCTTGAGATTTATAGCCAAGCTTCTGCATTTTATTCGGTTATGTGAAAATCTCGCTTAAATTGGACCTGGTTAAAATGTGTTACTTTCTAGGTGCAAAAAATGGGTGGATAAAAAATATGAATGGGTGATGACCGGGTTGGCTTGAACTATCGCTTGTGTGTTATTCAACATATATGTTATTCTTTACACAAGTTAACCATCTTAGCTTGTGTGTTTTCTCAGGGTTTGAAGGACAGCGGAATTGGTTCGCAAGGTATAACCAACAGTATCAATATGATGACGAAAGTGAAAAGCACTGTTATCAACTTGCCAGCTCCTTCTTACACGATGGGTTAATAAATTTGGTCATGTAACAATGAGCTCATCCAGTCTTGATATGTTTCATGTATGTATAATTAATGTTTCTTGTTTCAGTTTTAGTGTACTTTGGTTTTCGCACGAGTATTCTTGTACTGACTCTTCATATTTGCTAAATTGCACTAAGTTTTTCAAGGGCTTTGGTACAAGGGCCAAAGAATAATATCCGGTTAGGAATCAAAAAGAAGAAGAAAAATGAAAAAGAGAAAAGCCAAAGTTGAGTAGAAAAATAAGAAGAGAAAAAGGAAGTGGTCATCTATTGATACATGCAGACAGGGATTGAACTTTTCAGTTTTCGCAAAAGTTTTATTAGATGGGTCATGGAAATATCATTTTACCCATGCTTTTGATGTTCAAACATTTTTCATTCACCATTTCATTTGCCCACCCCACTCTAATCTCTGAACTTCTGGAGGGGACCTATGCCCAATGCATTTTTGGTTCGGAGATTTTGGTTCGGAGATGTAAATACAATGTTTAGTAGATTAAAAAGTTTATTTTAGTCATTTAGGGGATGTTTGGTGGATGAAAATAAGATTAATTAGGTTGAAACTTGAAATGAAATAATAGTGAGTTGGGCTAATATAATTAGTCCGATCACTCTACTAAACACCCTATTTAAATTTATTTTGAGTAATTTGTCAGCCCCAAAAATATTTTAACTTTTTAACCTTTGGGTTACACACTTATGCACACATTAGCAGACAAGGGGTTTTTTGCATTTTGCATCCTCGAAATATGGAAAATAGGCACTTTGCACCCCAAAAACTTAGATTTAGCATTTTGCATTCTCAAAATATGAAAAATGCAGCACTTTGCACCTTCTTTTATTTTCAGGCAAACTCATGGGCAAAATAGGTAATTCAATTATAAATCTTTGGCACTTTGTACCCCAAAAATAAAATTAGCACTTATCACCCTCGAATTAAGAATAAATTAACAACTTGCACCCCCAAAATACAATAAATGGACACTTTGCACCCCGAAACACATAATTAACACTTAAGACCCTCAAATTAAAAAAAAAAAAAACTCAAACCCCTCATTTTTTCTGGCGTTTCTCCTGTTGAATGTAGTTTCTTCGGAATCTCTAAAAAAGTCAGAAGAGGCATAAAATAACTTGCCTCTATAGAGAGGGAGGAATTCGAATACGTCCCACAAAAAGCTGTCCCTCGGGGTGAAAAAAATCTAAGGCAAAATAGGTAAGTTTCCGATCCGATTGAACAACCTACATTTATATACATATATACAAATTAAATACAATGAAATTGGAATGATTATATCATATAACAAATTAACAACCATGAATTATAGCTTGTACAAATAAATGTGCTATGCACAACAATTGAATGAGTAAAAATTGTTGAGTTCAACTTTGTCTTAGATCTTTTTCACCCCGAATTTGCCGGAGAAAATGAGGGGTTTGAGTTTTTTTTTTTTTAAATTTGAGGGTGTTAAGTGTTAATTTTGTGTTTTGGGGTACAAAGTGTCAATTTATTGTATTTTGGGGGTGCAAGTTGCTGATTTGTTCTTAATTCGAGGGTGATAAGCGCTAATTTTATTTTGGGGTGCAAAATGCCAAAGATTTATAATTGAATTACCTATTTTGCCCTTGAGTTTTTGCTTGAAAATTAAAGAGGGTGCAAAGTGCTGTATTTTTCATATTTTGAGGGTGCAAATTGTTAAATCTAAGTTTCGAGGGTGCAAAGTGTCTATTTCTTATGTTTTGGGGGTATAAAGTGCAAAAAACCCGCAGACAACGAATGTAGGCCCTATTTCGATGTATTTTGGCCTTGTTTGTTTTAGTTTTGGTGAAAAATATTTTGGTCGGGAGGTTTCAAGATTTCTCTTGGAATTTGTATGAAAAACTTATGACTTGAATATATTTTAATTATATTTATTTGAGTGTAAAACTTAAATTAGTATTAATTAAATGGTAAATTATATTTGAAAATTGAGAGTTTGTTGAATGTTCTTTGAATTTTCGAGATTAACGGTATTGTCAAATCATGTTTTTTAAATTTACTAATTGATAGTATTACATAATTTGATGATTGTGTAAATAGTAAAAATAATATTATTGAAATTGACATGATAGATCGATAAGATATTATCAAATATTAAATATTAAATAAGTATAAAATATTAATATTATAATAAGTATGTACTATGTAGGTCACTCGCAATGTTGCAGTCAACGAATGTAGGCTAATTTTTCGATCTTACGGGCCAAAAGTGTCAATTCAATTTTCGGGATTTTCATTGCTTTTGGGAGTTGGGGAGAGATCCAAACCAAGATTGACCCAACAAAATTTTCAAATAGCCAGGCCAAAATGGTTCCAAACATGGTCATCGTCGTTGGCCGTAACTCGAGAAAGCCCTAACACTCTTCTACCTTTATGGAAAGGAGACAATGGCATGCATGCCTTTCTCCTTCAGGAAGAGTTTGCGTTATCGCGCCTATCTCCCTCCCAAGAAGGGGTGAGCGGGGGCTCCCATTTTCATGTTCTCCAGCCCATAACGAATTCTTTCTCCCACCTAAAAAGAGGTGGTGGCGACCATAATAGTAGTTCGCAGATTAGTGGAAATAGAATGTCATTAATGAAAAGTTAAAACAAATTATGTAATAGAAAGTTTATATTGCTCACTTAATTGATCATCCAAAAAATATTCATCTATCACATTATGTTATAGTCCATTCAATACTCTAATCAATCTTCCTAAAAAAAGCTCTAATCAATCAATCAGTTTAATCTATTAGCTCATAATCTCATTTACACAATTCAATGTGTGTGTTCCATTTAATTGGCGACATATATGTTTTGAATGTGAATAAACTAAAGTTTAACGTGTTTAGGACTAATACTAGAAATATTGTCCGACTTGAGTATGTATTTTCTTTACATAACATATATAATATTTATTTATTGTGTAGCGTTGATGCATGTGTATGATTTCTTTACACGATGTGTCTATTCTTAGCAATTGCTTATTATAATATTGTGTGCAAGTGCAACATATCTAATTTAAATTGCATTTATTCGAATGTATTTACACTATCTAATGATACACTTTTTTCCTACATCAATTCATTGTAATATTATTTTATAAATTTACTTGAGTTTTCTTTAAGTGGCTTTATTAAGTGTGACATAAAATCGTGATTAATAATTGTTTGCTGTTTCTATACGGTTACTTTGTTGAATGTAATATTAATATTATATATCATAGGCATTTACTTATTAGGTTTTCTTTAATTGACTTTATTAAACATAAATTTGTGATTAATAATTTGTTATGGCTTATTTACGGTGATTTTATTCAATTTGGCAATTGAGGAAATGGTAACGACATAAAATTATGCAATTGATGCTTTAAGGAACAAATGTGCAACAAAATTAGTTGAAGAGGGCAATTTTTTTCAATTTCTTTTATATATATATGCACTCCTTGAGCAACAACTTTTTTGCATTAATATTGAATGCCTAAAATGGTAAATAAGTTAGATAATTAGGTGCATATAGATGGTAAATTTTCTGTAAATATTTGCTTTTATAAAATTCAATTAAAAAATAAAAAGACTATTTTGCAATAGCCCTTGAATGCATAATTGTTACCTAATTGGACACTACTAGCATGAAAATCTCTATTTCACAGCCCTAATACAACCGATAATTTTTTTAATTAAATGGACTCTAAAATATAAAATAAAATAACTAATAATTACGCCTCCCTGCCAAGAAAAGTAGGAAAAGATAATTAACATCCACCCACAAATAATTGGTTGTCTTCAGAAGGTATTATTTATTATTAAGTATAAAGTTATAAACTATAAAATTCATTTACTTTTTTACTCATGTATTGTTCAACAGTCCTTTGATTTTTGAGATCAATTTACATTAAAAAAATTGACTGTAAACTTGTACTGAATTTATATGATGAATATTATTCTGAACTTAATTTATAGCACACCGCTATGAATTTAATGATCAATTCTCTTGTCTTAATATTTTTTCTAATGAAATATATATATATATATATATATATATATATATATATATATATATATATATATATATATATATATATATATATATATTGCTTGTATGACTAGATTTCCCCTCTCGGATGGAAAACATCTCTGAGACAGACGTCAATAACATTTCATTTACGTGTTTGATTGTTAGGAAAACTATGTTCTTGTAAATGTTTGATTGTCAAGAAAGTTTAGAAAAATAATATTTTTGATAATTATCTTTGTTTAATTATGTATACTTTCAAAATTGTAAAATATATTAAAAGTGATCGTGAAATGAAAAAAAAATCAATTTCATCTCTAGAAAATTTTAAGTAGAAATTGAGTTATGGAATCAAATAAAAATTAACAATAATGAAATAAATAAATTAAAATAGCTTAAAATAAATCATAAAAATCATTATTATTGTCATCAACAGTTTTGTTGATCAACGAGGTTAAACTCCCTCATGAGTTCTATTTTTAAGAAAGTCCCTTTGAAATGCATTCATAAATTATAGGGAAGTTTTTGTTATTTTTTATAGTGAATATGTGGTTATTGTCAATTTTCAAAGTTAAAAGAGGGTTATTGTCAATTTTCAAAGTTAACAGGGGTTATTGATATATTTTTAGGTAAAGAATGGTGTTTTTGCATCATTTGGTGGGGAAATTCTTACCCAGACCTGGTTTGACCGAACCCAAAGCAATTACATGGCAAGTGTAAACACTTGCTTTGGGATTGGATGTAACTCCTAGGAGAGTGATCAATCACAAAGCAAGTGCAATACACTTGCTTGGTGGTTGGATGAGTTTGGCCAAGCCAGGCTTGGACAAGAATTTTTCCATTTGGTGGGTGTATAATTGTCATTATGGCTTAGAGAGTATTTTTTTTTTCTGATAATAAATAAGCACATAGGAGTTTTTGGTAAAAAATATCACATGTGGGGGGTTATGATAGTTAGACAAAGTAAATGTTGTGTTTTGCATTTATTCTAGAATTTTTCCAGGGTTTCCCCATCAAATTGATGGGAAATTTTTTTCTACATAAATTATAGAAAAATTGAGTGAAAATAATAACTTCATGTCCTGCTATTCAAACAATATGTGAGAAAATAAAAATTATTTTTCCCTTACTTTTCTGACAACCAAACAAACTATAAATATGGATTGTATATATACAAGTATATCATATAATCATTTTCATACCTTAATTACCCATTTATAATTATTTATAATCTTTCATCAGATTTAGTTTTGAAAATTAATTGAATTATCTAAAACTTCGAATAAATATAACATCAAATATTTATGTTCATATGACTGGCCTAATTGCTGAATGAATCAAAATTGATTTTTAAAGAATTTATTCAACAAAATAGCTTCAAAAAAAGAATGAGTCAGAAAAGCCTCTCTTTGTTATTCAATACATCTGCTTTCTCCTTCTGCAACTTACATTCATAGAAATGCACCCTCCTTTCCGATCACTAAGAAAAAAAAAATCAAAACCCTATTTTATAAGTAAAGCTTCGTCCGTTATTTTCCGACTACATGAATGTTTACTCCACCCATTCTAATCTCACATTCAATGTGGAACTCTTTGATAAACTGATCTTCTTTTGATTAGTCGTAATCAAATTTCACGAAAATGAGATTGTTGGAGATCGTATATGTTAAAAAAATTATCGTAAAAGTGATAAATCACATTATTAAATAATCATAAACAATAAAACATTTTCAACGACGTTGGCGTCATGGACATGCAACTCTAGAAATATACGATATATGTATTTAACTGTTGTAATTCAAAGATATTAAAATCACATATCATAAAGTAATAAAGAAAAAGAGGAAAGATTTTAAAAAGAAAAACAATTAAAAAAATTCCTTTAATATTTCCTAGTAGTGAATATTTGGCTTAGATATTTTGGAACGAAAAAGAGATTTTGAAATCGTATGTACATGATGTACTACGACTACTATTTAACAACAATGACATAATAAAACTCCGTATATACGATTGCTATATAGTGAGGCTTGTAGCAATAAGCGGTAACATTTATTTTCTCCCTACCATTTTCACTCTCCCCCCAAATCAGATCCTGTTTAGTTGATTTATGGCTTCCCTGTAATTCTAGGGTTTTTGTCTTTCGAAAAATCCCAATTTTATTTTATTTATGTTAACTGAAGATATCTTTTTTTCGTCTTTCCCTCAACCCTAGGGTTTGTCGATGCGGTTGAATTGAGCGGCTGTTGTGTAGAAAGATCCGTGGCCCATAAGCGAACATGTCGCCACCTTCGGACACAGAACTGGAAGAGCGGCTGAATGCAGCTGGGACTCGTCTGCTTCGGCCTCCCTCTTCTATCGACGAGCTCCTCTCTCTTCTCGATGTAAGCTCTCATCCTCGAAACACTAAACCGAAAAAATTGTATAATTCGGAGATTTGTTTGTTGGACTGGGTTTTCCTTGGTTTATTGTTTTAAATCTCTCTCGGTTTTCGATCTTCTGGTAGAGTTACTCTTTAATCTTATTACATCTAGCTTGTCGTGTTTATCACTTCTTTGTTTCCGTTTTTGGAAAGATTTCTCGTTTTTTTATCCCTCTGCTTATTTTGTAGTTGTCAATTTTTGAAATTGGTAATGTTTCCATTTCAGCGAAATTTAATTATTTAAGTTTTGGGGATAGAGATGAATTTGTTGGCCAATTTCAAAAATTCATATTTTCTGTATAGTGATGTTACAATTTTCATTCACTCAGCAATTATGCTAGATGTCAATTTATATAGTTGCGTATTAATGATTGCCATTTTAAACCAGGTCTCAATTACTTTTAGTTCTATACTTGTCTAAGAAAAGTTGTCCTGGTTATTGATTTATAGTAAAAGTTAAAGCCTTTAGGTTGAGGATTTATGAAATCTCGGAATTCTATTATGCAACGGTTACCTGCCAAAAATTTCTTGACGTTTTGCTTGAAACGTGTTAGTGTGACGTGATGATGATCAATTGCAAACATCGCGAGGTTGTTACTATAGTAATTATTACCTTTTTAAGGACAGTGCAAAACATCTATCTACTATGTGATTTTATTAATTTCACATTTTCTTAAAACTTCTTAGCATGAAAACTGATTGGAAGTTTTACCGGTTTTGTAACTAATAACATTTACCCCAAAAAATTACCCACAAAGAGATTCCCTTTTAATTATACCAATTTATTTAAATACATTTTTATACGCTCATATGGTAATATCAAAATCTGATTTGCATTTTGGCATTTAATTCTCAAGTGCAGTTCTTGTCGTCACTTCTATTAACAGATTATCCTAATTTGAAAAGGGAAACAACAACAGGGTATAAAAGTCTAGACACAATATAAACTAATGTTTGCACATAGTTGGAGAAAAAAGGAAACATTTCATTTTTCAACTATGATTTAATTTCTCTAACCTTCGGGTGCGAACTTCTGCTTTCATTGGACTATGAGTGAGACCTCAAGAACCTAGGAAATAAATTTTTTTGTTGGTGTTAACTATGCATTTCTCTATTGTATGCCCGGGAGTTTATATATACATATGCATATGTTTATTTTCATATTCCTTACATAGATTCATGTGAACGAGGAAGATAAGTATGGAAGATTTATGAAGCTTGTAGGAGACCTTTTTTGGTAAATGGTTTGCTATAACCTTTTATTATTTTATTTTTCTTAAGGGAACTGAGGATCTTCTATCAAAAGTGGAGCAGTCGCCTGCCAAATCCATGCATACCGCCCTTAATCCACTGATGAAGGCACTTGTTGCGGAAGATCTTATGAAACATTCAGATGTTGATGTAAAAGTAGGTGTAGCTTCTTGCATCAGCGAGATAACTAGAATTACTGCACCGGATGCTCCATACGATGATGGAAAAATGAAGGTGCTGTTTTCGGTTCAACTCTCTGTGCATGTTTGTGTGTTATCCTTATTTGTTTCCATAACACTTCATATGTTTAATACAGGATGTCTTTCAATTGATTGTATCATCCTTTGAAAATATGTCGGACACATCCAGCAGATCCCATAAAAAGAGGGCCACTATTCTTGAAACTGTTGCCAAAGTCAGGTCATGTGTCATCATGTTGGATTTAGAATGTGACCAGATGATTGTTGAGATGTTCCAACACTTTCTCAAAGATATAAGGTAGAAAATTGTGTTATGTGGTGCTCTATATTACTATTATCTGAAATTCTGAATGCAGTGTTCTTCCAATTGTACTATGTTGTAATTTTTTTCATGCCATTTAATCAGTAATTACTATAACTTGCCATCTTACATATGAATGCCACATTTAGTTTATCGTCATCGTTCCCTTTCCTTACTCTTTCATTTCCTTTTTTGGAGAGGCAAAAGGCCTCAAGAGTCTTGGCTTTATACTGACTACATCCTTTGTTTTTTTATTGACCTCTTCCACTATTCTATGTGTTGTGTGCCTGCTTTGTTGTCTCTGCATTTTAGTTCTGTAGTATTACATTTAACTCTATGTTGTCTTTCAACAAAAAGAGATGTCTGATTTTGTGGTAATCTTGAGGAAGACGAGTTTTCGGTGAGGTGTGCCAGCACCTTACCTCTTCCTGCTCACTGGGTTTTAAGGAGGTACACATACTTGTTTAAGCGAGGCACACATACTTTTTATTTACAGATTAAGTTGGGGATTTATTTTGGTCAAATCTGTTTGATACAAGTCATGGTTGCTTTTCACTCTCCCCACAATTTGAATATTCTTTGTTGGTCTGCTTCTCTCCACATTTGCTCTGTGTGTGTGTGTGTGTATGCGTGTGTTTCTTCTATATTATCACTTCTACTTTTAAATAAATAATTAGTCTATTAGTTAGTTTTGCTTTTACTTTCTCGTGATTCACTGCACAAGATGGAGACTGTTACACTCGAGTGCTTATTGCCTTCTTATGGTGATGCTTTCAGAGATAATCACGAGGAAATCATATTTGCTTCCATGGAGACAATTATGACTCTTGTCATAGAAGAAAGTGAAGATATCTCTCCAGATCTACTCAATCCAATTTTGGCTATCTTGGAAAGGAACAATGAGGTCTACCTTTTAGGCATTTTCTCACCATAACTTTTTTTGCCCATACTCTACGTGTTCCTGATATATTAATATGTCGACAGGCTGTTCTACCTATTGCGAAAAAGTTAACTGAGAAAGTCATTAAAAGTTGTGCGGATAAGCTGAGACCTTATTTAATAGAAGCAGTAAGAACATTAGATGCTTCCTTGGATGATTATAGCGAAGTTGTAGCTTCCGTTTGTCGCGAGAAGACTGGTACTGGTGGCCTCAGTAATGAGAACATCTCTAAAGACGAGCCGGTATGCGTCCTTCTGTACCATTTTCTTGTTATTATGTGAAAAAATATTTCTATTGCAAAACATACTTGCATGAATGCTTATTGTTTGATCTGGATGATATACTTTCAGCTTTCTGTTATGCATATGGGTTTTAGTGCTTCTTAGTTATAACTTTGTTGTTAAAACAAGATTTTGAATACCTTACACCATTTTTAAGGTGGAAGATGGTTAGCCATAAGGTTTCCAGGGTGGCATTCTTATTTTGTTTGATTGCAAGTTGGAAGAATTCTCTTTATGATGATGCAGTCTGGTTGCCGCTATAACCAAGCTTTTCAAAGTCCCAACCATTTCCCTCAATTTTTGTTCTATTTTTGGACATTTTGTCATTACAAATGAAGTTCGGAGATTAAATCAATGATGGATTAAGTAATCAGGGAGCAGCATACCCATGTGATTAAGTCTATGCTATGCTACTCTTGTTCACCTTGACCAATTTGATTGAAACAATGTTCACATGTGTTAGAGATAAGCCAGTTAGGTTGTGAATTTAACTCGATTAGGTAACTTCTTTTATTTGTTATGTACTGACTAATGTTGGAAGTCGGGCCTAATCTTTTGTCATAAGGGAAAATTATGAGTTTAGTAACCCACGAAGAGAACTTATGATCTCATCAATTTGAACTTGAATATCTTTGCCAAAATTCTTTTTCCATATACAACAGGGATTATTTTTGACAAAAGAATTTGTCAGATTCCAAACCTTCACAAGCTATGTTCTAGTTTATGAATTTTCTGTAGTCATGGGAAAGATTTTGCTGCCTTTGCCCATAAGTCTCTGTTGTTTGAACAGGTGGCTAAGGATGGAACAATAGAGAACAGTCCTCTGGCTAAAGATCTTGCTGTGAATGGATCACCAAAGTCAATTGCAAGCACTGGTGTGAATGAGACTGGGATTGAAAAAACTTTAACAGATGCAAATTATTCAAACAAGGCTGATTCTAACAATCTTATTGATACAGACTCAATGTCCAAAACAGAGTCGCATGATATTGGTGCTCAGAAACCATCAAAATCAGCTGCTGTAGTAGAGTGTGCTGCTGAGAGAAAAGGAAAGCAGTATAAATCCAAAAATGATCCTGCAGAATCTTCTGACCTTCTTGATGATGAGAAACAAGCTGAGCAAGACAAAGAAATTGTCGGTGAAGAAGTTCATAGTTCTCCCAACGAGGTTCCACCTGTTGAATCAGCTAAATCTTTGGACAAGGTAAGCGACAATGGTATTCAGCTTTCACCATCAGAAGCACCTGAGAATGAGGATGTGAATGTAGCATCTCCAACCCAAAGTGGTAGTCTACCTGAGGAGAATCATTCTAAATATTTTGGTCAGGCAAAGAGGAAGGAAATTTTGGTTGGGGAAGAGGCAGATTCTGCTGATACTGCATCCAAGAAAGTATCTGAAGGAGAAAATATTTCTGAAGAAGGTAAGCAGCATGAGGAAGTAAATGTAGTTTCTCCAACCCAAAGTGGTAGTCTATCCGAGGAGAATCAATCAAAAAATTCTGGTCAGACAAAGAGGAAGAAAAAATTGGTTGATGAAGTTGCTGATTCTGCTGATTCTGCGTCCAAGACGGTATCTGAAGGTGAAAATATTTCAGAAGCAAAGAAGCAGAAGCAGAAACAATCTAAAAATTCTGGTCAGGCAAAGAGGAAGGAATATTTGGTTGGTGAAGAGGCAGATTCTGCTGATACTGCCTCCAAGAAGGTATCTGAAGGTGAAAATATTTCAGAAGCAAAGAAGCAGAAGCAGAAACAATCTAAAAATTCTGGTCAGGCAAAGAGGAAGCAAAATTTGGTTGATGAAGAGGCAGATTCTGCTGATACTTCCTCCAAGAAGGTATCTGAAGGTGAAAATATTTCCGAAGCAAAGAAGCAGAAGCAGAAACAGCGTTCTGTAAGAAAGCGACCTGGCCTGTCAGCAAACAAGGATAAAGCATTGACTGAAGAAGGTGCGTCCAAGAATGATGGTGGCAGTTCAAGTGATTCGGGGACAAAATCATTGGATCAGACACAAAAGCTGGTGGATGATAGTAATAAGGCGAAGAATGGACCCCCGTCAAAGAAGGAGAGTAGGAAAAAGAGTGGACGAGTAAACAAAGATAAAATATCTATTGAAGAAGTTGCGTCGAAGAATGATGGTGGCAGTACAAGTGATGATACAAGATCCCTGGATCAGACAGAAAAGCTGGTGGATTCTTTAAATAAAGCAGACGGTGGCTCCCTATCTAGGAAGGAAGATAAGAAGAAGAGTGGACGAGTGAAAACTAAGCCTGAGAAAGATGTTTTAAAATCTTCTGCAAGAGAAGATGATAAAGTAAATTAGTTATCTTATAGAGATGATTTTCTACTTTTAGTTACTTTTGCTGATCACTGTATTCTTCCATTCACCTTATGTTTGTCTTTGCTGTTTATGGCATAGGAGATGGTGAATTCACCAAGTTCTCCTTTAAAATCAACAAAATATGGAAGCAACAAGGAAGAAACCCCAAAGATAAATACAAAGAGAAAGCGAACTCCAGGCACAGAAAAAGTATGTATATTATCCTTTACATTTCAAGTTTCTTATTCAGTTAAAGTGTACCTGAAGTTTAATATCTAAGACAAACAAGAGAAAGCACTTGTAACTTTGAACTTGTGTTTTGTAAGGAAGACCGCTCCAGGTTGTACTGTGGTGTATGTGGAAGTTCTCTTTTCTCGAATGCAGACAATAATTTTGCCATCTTGTCAAACATTTGGGAAATAGGTGTTATCATACTCTTCTATTCACCCTATGTTTGTCGTGTAGGAAAAGGTGACTTCACCAAGTTTTCCTTCAAAATCCTCAAAAGGTGGAAGCAACAAGGAAGAAACCCCAAGGATTAATTCAAAAAGAAAGCAAACTCCAGCCACAAAAAAAGTACGTGCATTGAATCTGTTATCCTTTACATTTCAAGTTTCATGTATCATTGAAGCTTATTTGAAGTTTTTTTTTTTGGATAATTCTTATTTGAAGTTTAATGTTTAATACAAAAAAGTAAAAATGCTTACTTGTAACATTGAACTTGTGTTTTGAGAGAGACAACCAATTGTTTGTACCCTGGAGTAGATAGAATTTTCTTTTCTCGAATGAAGACAGTAATTTTGCAATCTTGTCAAACTGTTAGGCCATCTCCAACCCATAGGGTGAGGGGGAGGCTGGAAGTTTATCTCCGACCAGTGGTGGAGGGGGGATTTTCCTCCTGTCCTTCCCCCGGCTCGCTGGAAGCGCTGCACGGGCGCGTTCAGCCAAGCAGGTCGCCCCACCTGCTTGTTCCATTTTTTACTTTTTTTAATTATTTTATTTAAAATGGGAAAAAAATATATATTTTATATTAAATTTACCTAAAAATGGAAAAGTTATTTTAAAAAATTTGTGTAAGATTTAATAAAATTGTATTTTAAATTAAATCTTTAACATTATTAGGTTTAATTTTGAAATTTTAAATTTGTCTTCGTAAAATTTAGACAAAAGTAAACAAATATGGAGAAGTTTATTTTTTAAATTTTAATTTAATTTAGTAACATTGATAGTTTTAGTTTTTAAATCTTAAATCTGTCTACGGTATTATTATTATTATTATTATTATTGTTGTTGTTGTTGTTGTTGTTGGGTGACCAATTATTGAACCTCATGAAAAGCTGCATTTGCATCTAGAAAGTTGCGTAATCTAAAATGAATTATTTTCTGTCAGGCATCTGAGATTATATATGGTGAGAATTTGGTTGGTTCAAAAGTTAAAGTTTGGTGGCCAGATGATCAAGAGTAAGTGCTTTTCTCACATTTTTTATTTACAAATGTGGTTAATTTTAACAAGTGAGACTTATAGTGCTTCATCGTTGCCAGGTTTTATGAGGGTGTAATTAAATCTTTTGATTCTGGAAAGAAGCATAAGGTCGGTGCAGATAAGTTAAATTTCATCTTTTGTTAGGCTGTTTGTTTTGCATATAAACCTTGTGCTTGTCTGAATTTATTGCCTGTTTTAAATAGGTCTTGTACAATGATGGTGAAGTAGAAATACTAGATCTCAAAAAGGAAAAGTGGGAATTTGTTGGAGGTGATTCAGATTCGGATGAGGTAGTTATATCACTTGCTTATTCTTCTTATCTTGACGCCAACTTTCTTAGTATGTGTATGTATTTTAAATTTTAAATGCACTATTCTTGTGAACAGGACCAAGCTGTTGAACATGCTTCTTCTGACATGTAAGTTCCTTCCTCAACCTTTAGTTTTATTAACCTACTCGTTTTTTTTATTTGGTTGCTTTGATCTTTTGGGTCAATGAACAAGGAAACAGTAATACTTCTGTTATTGCTGGCTGGTTCTGATATTTGCTTTTTGATTTTACCAGGCTAAGGAAGAGGAAGAATAAAGCAACACCAAGTTCTGAAGCTTCAAGCAAGCGTGCTAAGATGGAGAATTCATCTAAAGGGTTTGTGTCTATAAACATAGTAAAAAATTCTTTTAAAACAATGAGGGTGTATTTGGAATGATGAGTATGAGTCTTATTTCCCTGCAGTAAATCAAAAGACACTGCAAAAAAATCTGGTGGCAAATCCAAGATTGACGGTAAAGCAGAGCCACAGTCTAAAGACAAATACTCTAAGTCCATTGAAGAGTCCGAGGATGAAACCATAACCATTAAATCTAAAGATCGTCTGCAGAAACATGGGGGGAAATCTCATGATGATTCTGCCAAAGCTTCTGGGAAATCCAAAGATATTGATGTTGGCAAAGCTTCAAGCCACTCGAAACAAGATAGCCAAAAAACTGCCAAGTCCAAAGGTAAAACACCACAAACTGGCAAAACTTCTGATACCAAGGGTGCCGGAAAATCTAGTTCATCAAAGGTGAAAGAAACTGATCGGATGAAAGAAAAGCCGATGGACTCAGAAAAATTATCGGAAATGGGTAAAGGGAAATCACCAGATATAGCTAAGTTAAGAGAAAGTGAGACAAAGAGTGGAAAGAAGCGAAGAAGATGAACCATGGGTTGATGTTGGTTCTTGGTGATCTGCTTTAATCCTTCATCCTGTTATCCTTGGTACTACTGCTGCAGTTTAATTAGGTTTGGATGTTTAACCAAGTATGAATGTCGTAGCTATTTGACTTAAAATTTGTCTTATTAGTTTGTTCTGGTCCTGGATAAATTAGCTTATTTAGGTTTTTATGTTTGAGTCGGCTGTGTACTTTTATCTGGTGGATGGAGTTTTGTTTCACTAATACTTTGTTCAATATTTCTTTCTGGTCTAGCAGTCACTTTATGGAGAGTATTAAACCAACACTCAAGTCTGCTCACTTTATTTTTGTTCATCATGCACTTTGGAATGCAGTGTCTAAGATCTATGTTGTCTGTTCAGTCACTAGGGGTGGGAATCAAGTTTGGTGTTTGGTCGGTTACCCAAATCCCAATTAACCGGTTCCATTTTAGACTACTCGATTAGCGCCCAAAATTTAGTGGGTACCTGGTATTGAGGACTGAGTGGAAACTGGGATTTCAGGTTCTGCTTTGCAATGCAGAAAACAGAGTGACCTGTTTTCTACAATGCGAAGCACAAAAACTAGCAAATCTATACCAAAAAAGGAACTAGCAAAGCAGATATTCAAAATTCATTTAAGAAAATATAAATAATTTGGGTCTATGATTTATTTTAGGGGCTAGTTGGACTCTTTAAGTAGGTAAGTTAGAAATTAGAATGGGAGTGCAAACTAGCATAAAGGGAACGGTAGTGTGAGTGGGCTTAAAACCGAGTCAATTAATTAGAATTTTATTGAGTTTGATATTATTTTTGTGATTGATTTAATTGTTTAATGAGTTAAATTTTGCCGAATATATGTCGAGCTCAAGTAGTTGGATATTTTACTAATATTTTGTCACTTTCAAGAATGTCCGGTCAAACTCATATCGAATGTAGAAAATTACAAGAAATAATTGTTCAAACTTAGAAGTTATTTATAATAATCTAAACTAAAACAATGATTGGTGTTGGTTTAGTTCATAAAATTGCAGAACTAGAGCAACACCAATAATGTTGAACATGTCTTGTGAAATTCAGGTTTCGATTCATCTATTCAAATCTAATAAATCATAGATCTTCAAGAACATTGATTTGAAGTTGGATCAGATATAAATTGGCTCGGGGATCAGGTTATAAAAAGATTATTGTTTGTAATGTCAGGTTGAAAATGAGCACGGATCAGAATCAGAATTATTTGGATTTGAGTTGGCTTGATTGTACCTCGTCACATTACGAGAAAAATATACATGTGGATTTATCGATTGGGAGAAATAAAAGAAATTTGAGATGGTATGATTTATTAGTGGAAAAACAAATCTAAGGAAGGTTCATATAACTTTTCCTTTTTAGTGTTTTTCTCTTAAAATTAAAATTTTCAGATTTTCTCTAAAAAGGAAAATGAGTAAATTATCTCATATTTCTTTGAGATTTTTTCAGAGATATTTGTCAAAAGAATATATTTTTAGAAATTTTATCTCTCAAAGTGCATTTTCAGAGAGTAAGTAATTCCAGCGGCATTACCGATATGCAAATCAGGAGAGGCTAATGTGGATTAATTATAACCTATTGAATTGACCTTAGTAGATTTTTTCCTTAGTCGTGATGTTGATTATGTTGTTTAGCATCGGAGTAATGAAAAATCCGTGCCTAAATCCACCGGAGTGTTGGATGAATGTCACATGGGCATGAATGACAAACATGTGTAGAACATTCAACTACAATGGATTAAATTAACTGGATCAGATCTAAGTAACTGACTTGAAAGCTGCACCGAAAGGAGTCTCGGGTGAGGCTCCTGAGCGGGCTAGCAGCCCGGGGGGCCCAGAACGCAGCCATACAGCCGCCATCGCTAGTTGAGGCAATGGTCAACCATCCATGGTTATATCTTCAAGTTAAGTGTTCATTTAGATGTGAAGATGAAAATTGAATTAGTTGAGTCGTTGAGATACTTGGAATATTAATAGTAGTAAGGGTAAATATCACTTTTGGTCCCTCTTATCATTAACTTTTTATATAGTGGTCCTTTTTATGTTTTTTTCCCACTTTAGTTCCTACTATGAATTATTTATTTCACTTCAATCCCTACTATGAATTATGTGTTTCACTTTAGTCCTTATCAGGTGGTTCTGATAACATGTGACATGCATATGAATATTTTTTAGGGCATTCTCGTCCGTTCGCTATTGAGACCATTTGAGATATTGTTTAATTGATGAGCAATTTTGGTGTTTGAAGAAGATTTTGGGAGAAAACTTTAGTTTGGAACGAAATGGACGATTAAGTTGGACTGGAATGAAAGCCTAGTTTGGAAGAGATAAAATCTTTAGTTTTTTTTCAAATGATTAGAAAGACGAAAATATCCATGTTAGTTTACTTGAAATGATGAAATTGCCTTTATGAGCATATCACATGTTACCGGAACCGCCTTGGAACACCTGAAAATGACTAAATAAAGTGAAACAAATAATACATAGTAGGGACTAAACTGAAAAAAAAACATAAGAGGGACCACTCTGTAAAAAGTTAATGATAAGAGGGACCAAATGTGGTGTTTACTCTAGTAGTAATATTTATAGAGGGTAATATTGACAATTAACAAGAAATTGCTCTGGCATTACAAGATTTGCTCTGGTTATATAACAGCCTTAAAATTTATGTAAATTTAGAGAAAATATTGGCTTGTCGACTCATAGTCAACCCACCTATTAAATGTTTTGACTTATTTTTATTTTTATTTTAGGGTTAATCCCTTTCGAGGCGCATCGGACATATTAAATAAAAACCTCTACGATGAATTTTCAATCCGGATTCGCTACTATGTAATGTTTTGGCTTCTTGAGTGTATCTAATTTATTTGATCTATTTTCACCTGCACTAATCAAACTAAAAACAAAAAAAACAAAAATAAATTAAGGGAAAATTAGTCGTAGGACTAGACCAGGACTTGAGTGAAAAATGAAATCCCTGACACGGATTTTGGCATTGTATTGCACAAGAATATTGAACATGTATATTTTCTATATCATCTCATGTGCGCATATGATGATTCAATTTTTTAAACAACCCTTGTACGCAGTTTTATTGCACAAACAACAGCAAGAATTGATAATGCTATGTCACACTATAGCACAATTAATATTTCTTGAATGCATATCTTATTGCCTCGTGAAAATTTCCTCGTTTGAAAATTTAGACTTCATATCTGATAATTAACATCCTTTTAGTTGACATTGTGGTATGAATCGATGATGGCATCTGCAAGATAATCACACTTAGCTGAAGGTAATCCAGCCAAAGATATTCTTCCATCCTTTGTCATGTAAACATGCCATTTGTTTGTCATGTTGTCGCTCTGTTTCAGACAAAATGTACAATTATAATCAATAGTTCAATACAACATCCGAAAATATGATAAAGGTAAAAGTTTATGCCTAACCTGAGCTTTGTTTAGGCCAGTGAACGAAAACATGCCGATTTGTTTGAGAACAAAAGACCAATCCTTGCCACTATTATCTTTAGCCTTCAGACCATCGTATAATTTTTGTCTAACACTCTTTATCCTTCCAGCCATAAGTTCCATCTCCTCTTTCCATTCATTGAAGAGCTCAGTGTTCCCGACAATGTTGGCAACAATTCTAGCTCCATGTATGGGAGGATTTGAGTACATTGGCCGTGCAATTCTTTTCAATTGGCTTTTGACCCTGCAGTAACCAACAAAAGTCACTCCAAAGATATTCAAAGCTTCAGTTTGACACTGGAACAATTATCGTAAACCCTTTGGATTGAATCTCCATAAGGAAATTTAAGAAACCCAGCACCTATAATCTTTGCTTAATTATGTGTCTCAGAACAAATCTTTAGGATTGGCATAGCCAAAATTGCAGATATTAAGTTAATTACTCTCCCAAAACCTCTTGGATTGAATCTACACAAGGACATTCAAAGAAACCCAGCCTCATAATATCTGATTAATTATGCGTCACAGAACCAATCTTTAGGACTGGCATAGCCAAAATTGCAGATATTAAGTTAAATACTTTCCCAAAGCCCTCTTCTAATTAGCTAATCATGTTTATCTAGCTAATCATATATCGACCAAGAAGAGGTCTTGTGCTCGAATTCCTAAGCCATCTCTTCCTGTAAAATAGTTCCAAGTGTTGACTTAAGAAATAAAATTCGGCTACACATGAAGGGGCATGTTATGGAAAGTGAACTCGTTGGTAGCAAAGAGTAGGTTAGGTCTTTTATCAACCTTTAACTATTGTTGGTAGCATTGGTTCATAAAACAAGTCGAACTGTAAACAAGAGACGCGCACTTTTAGACACTAACACACATAAAATTTTCACATATCCGACCTTATTACAACATATTCTCCATGGTCCAACAAAATATTTAGGTGGTGAATTTTGCCTAATTTTATTATTTTGCCACTAATCTATGATAAATACTACTAGCAAAAAAGTTAAAACTTATAATCTTATGAAACATAAAGAACATTTTCACAATTATTCTATAACTACTAACTAGTTCAATTATGAGCTTTGAGCATCAACATTGACATCAGTGCCCACACAATTAGATTTTGTTTGCAAATATTGAAAGTAATAGTAATGATATCATAACGATAACCACATCAAAGAGAGTAGTATTTGTTGTCATTTGAAATAATTCAAATATAGAATTCAGATGAATGTCTGTAAAAGACGGATGAGATATGAATAATCATGTTTTGTACCTAACCGCTGCATCTGATGATGAGCAAACAACATTCATTGCTCCAATCCTTTCTGCATAAAGACCCAAATTTTTACTGTAGGACTGAGCAACAAGAAGCTCTATACCACGTGCAGCAAACAATCTCACTGATGATGCATCTTTGTCAAGGCTCCCACTAGCAAAACCCTATATTCATATTGGGAAGCCCGTGAATAAAATACAACCCTTAAAATCAATTGGACATTCATGTAAAAGACACATTTTGAAGGTAACAATTTTTTAATTACTCTGAACTTGGAGCATTACTGGAAAATCAAGGTGACAAAATACCTGGTACGCAACATCAAAGAATGGAATATGGTTCTTTTCTTGAATGACATCGGCAATTATTTCCCATTGGTCTGGGGTGGGATCAATGCCAGTTGGGTTGTGGGCACAGCCATGAAGTAACACAAAGGATCCCTCCGGAGCTGCCTGAAAATATGATATTTCATTCAAAGTAATTAATTAATTAATAATGGATTACAACGAGCAAAGCCTTAGACCAGATTTTGGCAAAAAAATTGTTTTTTTAATCGTTCAAAGAGAAAGTGCAGTCTATATCGTTCCCTAAATCAGTCAAGCTTCACTCAGCAGATTTGATTAGGCTTATTGGAAATGGAGTATATGCAAGAATTTGATTTTACAAAAGAACATAAGTTATTATAGTAAACTGCAACGACAAAATAATAAAGGCACAGATAATAATAAAAAGTAGAACATAGTTTGGTCTCATTTAGTTCATTGTAGTTATAAACTCCAGTTTTATGCCGGTCCAAGTAGCAGAATAAGAAATTTTGACAGATTGATGAAGCGGCATGGCATGATCTTGATCGCCCTCATAACAATGGTATGGGACTATAGTGGTGGGTTTATATGGATTTTGTGCTCTCCTTCTGTAACGACTAGAATTTGAGTTTGGGTATCTCGAGGGTCCCAGAGAATTGATATAGAGTCATGGACTGTGTCCTGGTTGAATTAAACTAGTCGGTGGTAACGCGGGAATTGAAGTGTTTGCCTAAGACTAGGCTGAGCTAGCACAAAGCCAGGACGACTAGGCTGTTGACCTAGGTTGATTGTTATGATCCTTATTGGTCTTAAATTATAAATACGAATAATGGAATCAACAAGTAACTCCATAAGAGTATGACAACTGCAAATAGATGGAGCAGAGACTAGGGATTAATCACCTTAATGTCAGAGATCATCCCTTCAAAATCCAAACCAACAGTCTTGGGGTCATAATAACGATACTCAGACCATGGAACCCGGGCATCATTGAAAATATTCTTGTGGTTCCCTACAGAGACATTATTAATTAGATTACCAATGTGAACAAAAATCCAGACAAGTCTCGAAGTATTTTAACAAATACCCCAGGTAGGAGCTGATATCAGAACTTTAGAGCCAGGAAAATATCGCTCTATGAGGGCTGCAGCAAGCCTCAAAGAGCCAGTCCCCGAAAGACCCTGAACAGTGGCAACCTGTGGCAAGAAGAAGACTGGGTTAAACCGTTCCAGAGTTCCAATTATTTGAATAGAAGAAAACTGTAAATCTCTTACTCTTTGTTGCTGAATAACAGCACTGTCTGCTCCGAATAATAATTCTGCTGTAACCTTGTTAAATGCAGCCAAACCTTCAATTGGTAGATACTACACATTGCAATTTTTAATGATAGTAAGAAATCTAGAACCCTCGAATAATGCTAGTTGAGACTGTTTGGGGTTAACATATCAAGTACCTCTTTGTTTTCACCCCGTTCCAGCATAAGATTTTCTGCCTATAAATGTTTTTGAACAAGTGTTGTCAGATTTTTTTCCATATGTACCAACTCAAATTGAATATGTAGTAGAGCTATAGAAACATTGACTAGTGTTAAAAAAAAATAGTGTGACGTTCATTGCATGAACAAAAGTAGAAGAAAGTACTTACTTTCTTCACAACATTAAGCACCAAAGGTTGAAGATCTTCGGTACGATAGGCACCCACACCAAGGTTAAGCTTCAATTCATGTGTATCTGCTTTGAATGCTTCAGAAACTCCAAGAATGGGGTCAGGAGGAGCCATTGTAATGTCATTGAATCTGGAAACTTTAACAGCAACAGTCATGCTAGCCCGAGTAAAAGACTGCTACAAAGATAAAACACAAAAGTCAGATCTGGGGACAAAATGAATACAATCCGTTTTCAGAAATAAATTCGCACCGAGCTTTCTTCAAATAACCCTCCAAAGTGTTAGATCTAGGTTTACTTAATTTAATCATAGCCACAAGCAGAATCGAATAGAAGGATGCAGCACGTGAATAGACAGTGTCTATATAAAGCCGGATCAAAAATGCCTCAACAACAAAAGGCTCTAGGCTTTAGGATAAGACATCCATTCAGTATGATATACTTAAAATCATGAAATTGGACAAAAGTAACACTTTTACACCTAATAGATAAACAAGATTCTAAAAATTAGATAATATCCCAATGTACATTGATCGATGCTTAAGCAAGTCCTAAAGTAAGAACAGTTTTTACAGAATTTTGAATGCCCGATTCCTCATGCTCCGGTTAAAAGCTAAAAACACACCTTTGCCTTGACAAAATCTTTCCCCAAAAATGTACATTGAAGTGAAGACCCAAGCTTAAAATTTGCCTGCAAAACCAACAACATGAATTAATTACTTCATTTTTCTTTCCAAGCTTATAATCAGATTCCAAACTAGCCTCTCTCAAATTCAGCAACCAATTAATAAATAAATAATAAAATTAAGCAGATAACGGCTACCTTGAGACCATCATTTTGCAAAGGTGCGATCGAAGCAGATGCAAGAGGTAGAACCGTCGAAGCCATCTGTCAATAAGAGGAAATCAATCAGTTATAAATTGATTAAATGAATCAACTAGAAGTATTTTATTGGAGTTTGAAGCAATCTACAAATGAAGTGCCCATCATCATCCACAGTTGAGAATCAGATTGAACAAAATAGATAATAATTGAATCACATTTTCACCTGGAAAAGAATAAACGAGATTGAGAAGGGGAGCGCGATAGAAACGAAAATCTGCTTTAGATTTCTGGATTTGGATTTTTATTTATATTCAGTTCGTTAATTACCAAGCGGAGTACAATTATTAGACAGAAATTATCGTTCTGAGAAATAAGGGCGGGTGCAATTCCTCTGCTTTACCCATTCCTGCACCAGACTTGTTAGTCAAGGACGATTCCATTTTTTTGAACAGCTAGGACGATTCCATTTTTAAGTACACTTGGACAAAACAAAATTCCCTTTTGGAAAATATATTTAGATTAGCTACATTAATCAAATTTATTTTAAGCTTCAGTTATACAGTTTAGTAGTTAGTACAACTAAAATGATAATATTGTAGAATCAAATAAATATTTGCAATATATTAAAACGAATTAAGTTTAATGTAGAAGAACATTATATAAATTGCTATACAAAATGTGTCTACATAATTTTTACATTTGATATAGAGTATAGACTAAAAATTAAACTAAGCTACTATGTACTCGACTTGAACTTATTCGAAAAAAGTTTGTGACTGATTAGTTCGACGACAAGTTTGAACATAATTTTTCATGTGATAATTTTTTAATTTTGATTCGAGATCTATTCGATAAGCTAAACATTGAGCTCATTTGAACTTTGACTCATTTAACAATCAACCAAGTTCACTTAATAATGAATAAGGGCCAGCGTTTGAATTTGATTATAATAACAATAAAAAATAGTCAATTTTTTTAGCTTGTATTACTGCTGAACTTTCAAATTTCATGCAAAAGTATCTCGTTTA
Source organism: Penstemon eatonii (assembly GCA_038501285.1). Classification (NCBI taxonomy): domain Eukaryota; kingdom Viridiplantae; phylum Streptophyta; class Magnoliopsida; order Lamiales; family Plantaginaceae; genus Penstemon; species Penstemon eatonii. The sequence continues at coordinate 9,841,947 of CM076710.1, forward strand.
AATATAAATGGCGGCCTACTATAATGTAATTGACAAATAAAAGAAGAGAAAATTTTGTTTCACGTGATTGAACATATAAGAAAAATATATTGCGAAATTAAATAATAGTGATGGAGAACAATCTTAATGTTGTAGGTGGTGTTTGGTGTAATTTATATTTTTGCTTATTAAGTAAACTTTTTAATATAACATATTCGTGCTTATTTAATGCGGTGCATAAGAAGCTAACAAATTGAACATTAAAAATATGATTTTGCCCCTATTTATTAAGCTGCTAGAGGTGTTACGTTGGCTGGAGTTATTTGAGAATTAATTCAAATGTTTTGTGCGTTGAGAAAATCAGAACATATTTCCCAGGAGATAATTTTATAAGAAATGAATATTCAGTTAGCCATGATTTGGGCTAAATGGGCCTCTTAAAATATTTGGAATGGACCACTACGTATTCCTAGGTCCATCTAGAACTTGAATCAGATCCACTTTTGCTTTTTGAGTTGGCGGTCAGCTTGAGAGATAGATGCAGGCTTGTAGAGCCCGTCGATTAAATCGGACTTTTAATTTCAAATTTGGTCCAAGTATGTCTATATTTAATAGAATTTTATTTTTTCGATAAGAGATTATAAATTTTAAAATCAATACGGGACATTAAGGCCCCGATTGGATCGGTTTTGGCTCTGTTTCGCCCTGTTTCGATGTTTCAAAATTGTTTCAATGATTTTGGCGAAAAATTTGAAACACCATTTGAATTGATTTTGGTTGGAATATTGAGATGGTAAAATATTATTAAAATAATAGATAAAGTTTTGAAAAGTTGAGATATGATTTGAAATGGTTTTGAATGTTGGTGTTTGAGGGTGAAAAGTTTATGACATATGTCAAATCAATGACTTTATGGAGTTAAAATATGATATTATATAGTGTAATGATTAATAATAAAATTATAATAATAATATTGTTCTTTTTGTTTGGGTCTTGAGTGAAACACATGTTTGGAGTGATCCATTTTGGCCCAAATATTGGACGAAACACTTGGGCCAAAATAGATCCAAACGAGGCCTAAATCAATTAATTTGGGATTTAGTTTTGCTTTCAATCCAGCCGTACACGATATAGTATAATTCATGAATTGCAGAGGGCTGGGCTGGGATGGGATGGGCTGGGCTGGGCTAGATCTGACCTGCAAAGGGTCTGGGTGCCTTTGGAGCCCAAACCACTTTCAGAATGATCAATGATTCAAATGCATAGAGTTCTATAGACTACTAGACCTTTTTATTTTTCAATCTTAACTACAAAAATTTAACGAGTGAAACTCATACAATTTTTTTTTTTTTTTAAGAGAAGGTAAAACAGAAGGTCGAGCTCTTAGGTATGGCACACCATAACTTTATATTAAACAATTTTTAATTATTAAATTAAAAATATATTTCCATCCCAAATTTTGAAATACTACAAAAAAGAATTTCGTCATTCCCGAAACATGTCAGACACTTCTTTAATCGTGTTCTATTGTTTTAATTTTCAGATACATCACATGACACGTGTTGGGGCCGCGTCGAAGTCGTGTATATATGTGGATGTAGATAAAAGTTTAGTTTGGAGCTATAGGAATGGATGCAGCACGGTCCATCTTTCAGATTAAGAGACATTGATGATGCTTTCCTAGTACAAGTCATATGGTCATGTTTCCAAATTTAGAAACCACAGTTTATGTTTCTGCATTTTTAACTACAAATGAATCCAAAATCCTCAATTAATACCATCACATGAGATGAGATGAGATGAGATCACATCATATTATATTAATATTACTATTTATAATTCAGCTAGACAATGAAATACCTCTTACCGTGTATGCATGTAGCCCACCTTATTCTTGTTTGTTTCATCTTATTATATTGGGTAAACACCACTTTTGGTCCCTCTTATCATTAACTTTTTACAGAGTGGTCCTTCTTATGTTTTTTTTCCCACTTTAGTCCCTACTATGAATTATTTGTTTCACTTTAGTCCTTTTCAAGTGGTTCAAGGCGATTCCGATAACATGTGATATGCTCATGAGGGCAATTTTGTCATTTCATGTAAACTAACATGGATATTTTCATTTTTCTAATTATTTAAAAAAAAACTAAATTTTCAAACTAGGCTTTCATTCCAATCGAACTTAATCGTATATTTCGTTCTAAACTAAAGTTTTTTCCTAAAATATTTTTCAAACACCAAAATTGCTCACCAATTAAACAATATCTCAAATAGTCTCAATAGTGAACGGACGAAAATGCCCTAAAAAATATTCATATGCATGTCACGTGTTATCGGAACCACCTGATAAGGACTAAAGTGAAACACATAATTCATAGAAGGGACTAAAGTGAAACAAATAATTCATAGTAGGGACTAGAGTGGGAAAAAAAACATAAAAGGGACCACTCTGTAAAAAGTTAATGATAAGAGGGACTAAAAGTGGTATTTACCCTATTATATTATATATAAATTTATTATTATTGATTACTTTAATCTAATCGTCATGATTAAAGTATCTATGTAAGCCCTTCATCACCGCTTAATTGTTTGTTAAGCAAATTGAATTTCATGCTATTGTCAATTGAGCGATTGTTGTTACATACATGATGATGAGAAGGATCTATGTGAATGAGACTAAAGATTTTGTTAACTACTAATTATAATTATTATGTGAAACTAAAAGAAACAGCTGGTATGCAGTCAAAGATTTTAGTACTGTAATGATAATGATGTGGGCATGCATGTGACATGAATTTGGCCAAGTTTTGATTGATTCAATAATTATGCATAATAATCCAATTCGTGATTAATAATTTTAATTGATTGATCAGAATATATATAGAATTAAGAAGAAGGTCAAGCGTTTTGTGGGACCTTTAATTTACTGAAACTAACTGCTTGACAGAAGGCCAAGAAAATTAAGGAACATAGCAAAAATTTCACTTTCACAACACCATATATACGTATATAATATATATATACCCCTTTCTAAAAACAGAACATGACTTAGTTTCACTTTCTTTGACAATCATAAATTAAAAGTTCTTCTGCAACAACAACAACAACAACAACAATGGCGAGACCTCAACAACGTTATAGAGGAGTTCGACAAAGGCATTGGGGCTCTTGGGTGTCCGAGATACGCCATCCTTTATTGTAAGTCTCGTGTTCGATTTTCATCAAAACTAGTATGATCAAATAGATTTTATCTGAATTGGAATTGTGTGATGAATGCAGGAAGACGAGAATATGGTTGGGGACATTTGAGACGGCAGAGGATGCAGCAAGGGCGTACGATGAAGCTGCGAGGCTAATGTGTGGTCCTCGAGCAAGAACTAATTTCCATTACAACATTAATAACACCAACAATATTAATAATCACTCCAAGCTTCTCTCGGCCACGCTCACCGCCAAACTGCACAAATGCTACATGGCTTCACTACACTTGATCGCAAAACAATCACAACCCCCGCCCCCCAAAACACAGTCGTCTAAGGACGACCAGGACATGAATTGTCTAATTACTTCTTTAGCTGAAAATGGTGCAACAGCTGGGGTAAATGTGGCTCCTGATTATTATTCACACGAGGCGCAATTTATTAAGCCATTGGAAGAAGACCACATTGAACAAATGATTCAGGAACTCACACATTATGGATCAATTGAGGTAATTTGCTCTAACTCTGAGGCAGGATCGGACAAAAGTAGTTCATAAAATTGTACGAGTACGAGTACGACCAACGTACGTGCATTGTTGATCGAGCGGCTGAGGCAAGGTATCATCAAAGTCAATTTCCGAGAGAAGAGAAGATGAAGTCTTCAATTCCCAATTCTCCATTCAGATCAACTGAGTTCCTAATTTTAATTAACCCATTTTTCTACTATATAATTATCTCCAAGTATTAATATTAATTAGTAGAATATATATGAATATATATGAAACTAGAACCTAGCTCAGCTCTTGATCATGTAATAAGTGTTTCATTAGGTCCCTAGCTAGCTATATATGTGGTATGTCCTCTTCTATATATTCTGTTCTAAGTGACCCAATATAATTGTACTTGAGGATCATCAATTCATGTTGGAGCTGCTAAAGTTGATGTACTATGAATCTTGTAATCTGGAATTTAAAAATTCTTCCAAGGCTCCTGGTTTTCAAATTTTTTTTTTATTTTTTATTTTTGAGTAAGTTTTCATTTTCTACTTGATTCTATTATATATGGTATTTTTAATGTGTTATTAGAATTATCATTTGTTTAAATTAGGATTCCCAATCTCAGACTAATCAACATAATGCATATGGTGGAGGAATGTACACCATAACACTACAAAACAAGGGTTCAGAAACGACATGATTCCAACTGAAAAAGAAAAAACTTGTCATAGTAGTCACGAATTTATAACTAATCACTACCGAAAACGGTGTTCCTTTGATGATAGCAACAAATTACCAACAAAATTTCGAAAGAAAATAGTTGTGGTTGTAATTTTATTGTTAAGTTGTCGGAAAAAATGATCCATAACAATGGAATATGATGTGTAAATAAAATCTTGAAACTATACAACTATTCACTCGCCTATTTTTTGATGTGTAAACCTACACACAGGACCCATTCTCACAAGGGCGATTGTTGCTAGGCCAACATTTTCGTATTTTATATTTATTGAAGTGGCTTATTGTGAATAGAAATATATACTATATAAAACATTATTACCTATATAAAAAAGAAAAGCACTAACACGAATTCTTCCAAATTGTTAGTTTAATTCGTACCTTACTTTGGAATGCTTAATATGAAAGTAGTTTGATTGATTATTGTTTCAATTTGGTTTTAAAAAGTTGTTTGGGAGTTTTTTTTAAAAATTTTAAAATTTTTGAAATTTGATTTGGATAATGGTTTTAATAGAATATTGAGATATTAATATATTATTAAAGTAATAATTAGTGAGTTTTGAAAATTTGAAATATGATTTGGAATGAAATTTGGTTGTTGGAGTTTGAAGGAAAAAATTACGTGGTAGATGTAAAATCAATAATTTTATATTTGTGAAAAAGAGATACAAATGTAGAATCAATAACTTTATATGTTTTGTTTTGTGTTGAAATTGGATTTGGACAGAGACTTGTTCAAATTCTTTACTTAATTGAATTTGACTCGATCTGAGCGAGATCAAACTCAGTCAAACTACTTCCATACAAACCCTCCATGATTCATGACTATAATAGAAATGTGGACTACGTGATTGAAATATTTGGGATTTTTACGATTTGGGAAATTGCAAATATTGACACGATGATATATACCTAGTTTCATGCGACGCTGCATTTTGGAGTTCAACTTTTTCAGTTTTTCCTGTAGGCGTACTGAAAAGTGTTGATTTTTTTTTCAAATGAATCTGACTGAAAGTGTTGAATTAAATTATGTGGGGGATTGGTGAATGTTTTTCCTAAAAGGAAACCAGCATTTTCATAAAGTAGATGCATTTTCAGAATCATGTTGACATTGGAGACCAAATTAACCCAAGTTAATGCAAAATAGGTATCATGATTTTCTTTTTCTATCTTTTTGATGGTTTTAAATAAAAAATAAAAACTGAATATTTGTCAATTAATTCGTAAAGTAATAGTCAAGCATTCAAGCATATGTACAAACTTCACATCAGGGAAATTCTTTAAGGAAAAAACAAGAAAGAATCTTTTTTCAAAGGTTCGGAAAAGATAACATTATTATTATTATTATTATTAATTTTCCTCTTTATATTTCTAATTGATTTAACATAACTAATTTGGTCCAATAAAATTAAAGCAAAATGAATGGCATGCTTGCTTGCTTTTTGGACTTATAATCTCTTGCCCGTGAAACTTGATGATTTCGTGTTCCCTGTTTGGAAATTGATTTTGCCTTCCACTATTGAAAATATTAATAAAGCGATCTAGCTTTACATTCAGTCTCATTATTTTGTTTATTAACTTTTAATTTGGAAAAGTTGTTTTAAATCATGACATGCTAGTGAGTTTATAATCATTTGTTTGTTTGAATTTTTGGTCCTCTTGTTCCTGGAGACATGAAATTTCACCTGGCCTAAGAATCGGACCCAACTAGTAGCTACTTCATCAATCTCAATAATACGATTATATGCATCAAAAGGGGCACCAAAAAGGAAAATACATATCTAAAGATCAAAGAAGAAGACATATATAGGAGTGTAAAATTGTTTGGATACAATTATTGAGAATATTACGCGTATTCTTTTCTCTGAAATAGGAAATTTAATTTCTCTAATTATTCTATATAAAATCTAGGAAGCAGTATTTCCAAGATTAATTTGAGGTACAAACTCATCAAAATGAGGAATGCACTAAAGTTAAGAGTGAAAATTTCATAATGATGGTCAAAACAATAATGGTGAAATATATAGAAAAAAAAAAAATGATATTAATGTTGGAGAAGAGACAATTGGGCATAGAAAAAAATATATTATTTACCACATATTTATAGTTTATTTAGTGGTGAGTCATGTAAAAGGCCAAAAGGCACAAGGACATTGTTGGAGATCATGAGTAAAGAAGAAAGGGTTGGTGGCCTACTCAAGAAAAGCCAAATTAATTCAACCTATCTTTTCCTTGGGATAATTTTTTAAATCAACCTATTTCCAAAATTAATTAATGCACACTTTTATTAACATGTAAAATTTCAGTATGCTTTATATATAGTTTTGAGACTTGCATTATTAATTATTATATAGGAGTATATAATTTAAAATATTATTATTGGCTAAAAGGTATATAGATTTACGAGAGATTATTTAGTACAACCGCTGCACCACGTCATCAAGTACACGTGGTGCAGCCCACCAATACACATGGGACATGTGGATTATTAATCCACATCATCCCATGTTCTGGCCATGTTCCAAAAAAATAGGGGTTCAGAAAATTGTGTTCACACTGCCAGAATATGGGTGATGTGGATTTTTAATCCACATGCCCCAAGTGTATTGGTGGGCTGCACCACGTGTACTTGATGACGTGGTGCAGCGGTTGTACTACATAATTTCTCTAGATTTACACCTAGATCTGTGAATTAAACCTTTTCTTCTTTGACATTCCGATTGGCGCTTACTCCTCACTCATCTCCACCATGTTTGGCATATTTTTTTTTGAAACGACCATTCACATTTTTATTTTAGACTAATGTACATGTTACAAGGTGAAACAGTGGAAACTACTCTATGTACATTGGATTATAAATCCCTACGCAAAAATTCCACTACACAGTCGGGGCACGAGTCCCAAAACATTTTATGTAGTCCATAATCGTACACAAAGGAGGACCCCATTTTAGCCAAAAAGTCCGCAACTGCATTGGTTTCCATGTAACTAAAACTGATATCTACAGACGTGAACTCAATCAGTAACTTCCAGATATCCTAGAGAAGATTGATGTGTAGCTTGTTCCGGGCCTGTTTCCTGCGCACAGAAAAGACCACTTTTTACTACTATCTGCAATAGCATATGAACTTTTCGGGATTTTTTTGAAATCTTTAGTAAATTTTCGAGAAATATTTGGTAAAGTTGTAAATTAAAGAAAATATTGAAGTAGAACCTACACCATCTTTTTATTTCAGTTAACTAAAAAAGAATCTTTTCGTTGATTTGGATGGAAACTTATCATCCATGTGCATATCTAAATTTTAACTATAAAATTTACAAAGTAAAAAAATTAAAAAAAATACCCTTATATTTTACAATTACAGATCAACTTATATTTTGTCACGATTCTGTAGACAACAGCAGGTCATTGTTCTATTTAATTAGAAACATACCAGTAGATTTTATTGTTAAATTATGAATAAAAATGTCAATTTATAACTAACCAAAAGAATTCGAATGACCATTTTCTTGATGAGTTGTTAGTGTTAGAATTGTGAAAACATGAAGCCCGACGATATACAGGTCAAGATTGGGCCGAGTAATAAATATGGTTCCGATCAATTGGGCTGGTCAAAGGATTAGGTCATCAAGCAAGTCTACACGTTTATACAAAAGCGACTTATCTTTAAAAAAATCAAATACATTCTTACATTATGATTAAAAATATATCGAAGAAGATAAACCATAAACAAAATAATAATACATAAATAGTTTCATTATATTACTAATAATTGTCAGCTCCAGCAGATGTTGCGAAATAAGTTGAGTCTTACAAGTTTTCTTTTTTGTTTTTTTTGTTTGAGGGAAGCCTTACAAGTTAACTCAAGCCCAATTAATGTGCATATAGCTAATTTCTCAAGAAATTTTCCTCACAACCTAAAGTTGATTTATTGGGCCGCTTCAACAATAAATAATTTTTTTTATTTTTTTCCAACCCACTCCCACAAATGGGGGTGTAAGACTGTAATCAACCGAACGACACAATATTTAAGTTTGATTTGATTGTTAAATGAGTCGAGTTCAAACGATTTCGATCTTAGTATCGAGTAGTATGATAATTTATAAGTATTTTATCAATTTTAGCTTTTCGAGCTCGAGCCAAACTTTAAAAGTTATCGAACGAAAAATTATGTTCAAGCTTGCTTGATTTACGTGACGAACCGAGATCAAAAGAAGTTTTACCGAACAAGCTTGAGTCGAGTATCAAGTAGCGCCCTGCCCACAAAAAAGTAGAATTGGAAAAGAAGAAAGTGGAATATTATGAGAATCAATGTTAAATTTTACTGCACAAAGTCATCTTTTATTTTTATAAACTCTGCACGAAATCCATCTTCAGTTTTAATTCTTTAATTTATTAACTATAATGAAAGTAATTAATTTAACAAATTTACAAATAAGATATTTTTGTATTATGAATTTTGTAATTAAGTTTATTAATAAAGTATGAAAATTAAATTGTTCATATAAATATCAATAAGATTTTTTTTATATTTTATAAAATGTTATATTAAAATACTCCATAATTTATTCATAATATGTAAAAGATTTATTTTAATAAATTTGGATGCAAAATGTTCAATTTTGATATCTTATAAAATACGATATTAGTTTAAAACTAATTTATGAGTAATATACACAATTAAATTGTTTATATAAATATGTAAAAGAGGTTAAAAATGTGGATCAAATGATAATTGCCTAAGTTGTTTGAAAAACTAACAATGTTATGTTGCGCGAACATTCCAAAAGAGTGAACCATGCAATGTTTGACATTCCGGGGACATGGACATGATCTCGACATGTGTCGGACTCGTCATGCGTCGTGTTTGATAATTAAAAATGTTGGACGCCACTTTAAATATGTCTTGTACACGATGAGGAAGTATCAGACACGCTGAATTATTTTTTATTTTAAATGTTTCAAGCTTTAGGGGAACAATATTAAAATTTTAATTTAATACTTAAATGTAACATATTTTTTATGAATAAATATTTTCATTAAAAAAAACTAATAGGTGAGTACAAGTAAATAAAAGAATAGGAAAATCCCCATAAAAAAAATACCTCAACGAGTATAAATCGAACATAAATACAACAAAAAAGGTCCACCCAACCAGACCCACCCAAACAACAAGATTACGTGCCACAAATATTTAGGTATACTTAGTTCATTATGTCGTATTACTATGTTAGTAATTATACTGCACATGTCAAAGTTATTTAACATTTTAAGCAAAATAGTATACATTTAATATGTTTAAATTCTTCTAGGTTTTAAACGACTAGTATTATTACTCGAATTTTAGTATATATGTCATTAGCTTTTTTATTTTATTATTATTGTTATTTTATAAGACTCACATTCGTATGATGTCATATTCGTGTCAATGCAGCATATATAGAATGTTAATGATACAAATTGAAGATTTATAGGAGAGTGCGTATAGTTTATAATAATAAAAGAAATTTAGTGCAATTTATAAACTTAAGACATGACCATTTTGTGCAAATTGTTCATAATATAAGAGTAAATCGTGTATTTAATCCATTAATTTTATCTTTCTTTATTCTGACAATCATATTTTATTCTGTAAGTACTAGAAGCATTTTGAATTGTAATTAGGAAATAGTCGTAGGATACTATTACCTGAGCACATGGGCGGGCCAGTGTCGACTTAGCTGTGTGGTTCTGAGTTTGCCTGAGGCTGGCCATCACCGCCAAGTCAATTATTTGAGTAAGTCTTTTTAGGTTATTATTAATTAAATTTTATATTAATTTAATCGACGTGACTCCAACACTTAGGTCTAATTTTGGTGGGAGTTTATTACCGTATTCAGCCAGCTATTTTGAATTCACCATTTAAACAACATTTACTTTGACGACGACTTCCACAATTAGTATTTTACCTGCTGCTGACCGCCGTTCGTGACAAGCTTAACTTTCTTTAATTATTATGTGGCTACATTACACTCATGGATCATGGATCAAAATTTTCATCTTTTTCGTTGAAAACACTGAAAATTTTCTGTTTTTGAATCAATCGAAAAAAAATAATATGTATTTTCGAAATTCAATATTTGTCATGAAACTTTCTTTTTTTCTTAATTTAGTAACTTTTTTTCATAATTTTTTCCAATTTTTCCGAAACGTTATCGGAAACTTTTCGAAAAGTTTCTTATATTAAGCTGACCGAAATATATATCGAAAACGAAACTTTGATCCATGATTACACTAATTGTTCATAATGTTGTTAATGCTTTCGTTCCTCGTAGATAAAGTTTTATACTTTCTTCACTCCTATATAATATGTTTTACGCCGATAACTTTTCAGGGTAAAACTAACAACATTGTCGAACGTACCAAAATGCCCCATTTTATTATGGGAATTACATGTGAAAATATTGTGAATCTGAGTCATGGAGGATCCGACCAATTCTACATCTGTAATAATATGTTCGTCCTATAAAACAGAGAGAGACCAGTGAGAAAGGATTCCCACGTTAACCTCCTTCGATGCCTAAGCCAGTAGATGTTCATAACTTTAAAGTCGATTTTAGGCGTAAGGATATGTAGTTTAAAGTGTACTTTTTAAGGGATATTTATGCATGTTTTGTAATTGATTTCATAATTGTCTAATTATTTCTTGTCATCCTCAACCCACCCACCCTTGCAGACCCACCCCACCCATTTTCCTTCTCCTCCTTCCCTTCGATCTTTAGGAGTAATTTGTGTAATTTTTCAAACAATGAGAGTATTATGTGTAATTATACTAAACCTCAAAAGTAGTATGTGTAATTCTCCCGAATTTTAGATAATCATATCAAAAGTATTTCGATTACATCAACATGTGTCATCAGAAATTAACGATGTAAGGGAATAATAGTGATGAATTCAATATCTCCGGTGTAATATGAGTTATTTCCCAAACATAGATGATTATTAGTGTAATTAGACTAAATCTAAGCGGTAGTCTGAGTAATTAATTCACCCTATTATATAATTTTATAAGAAATATATTGTAATCAATTCATATATTATTTTTCCGCCTCTAAGCTCTTAGCACAATGTTTAATTAATAATTGCTTTACCTTGGGAGAGGTTCACATATAATACGTTAGATAAGTATCGAAATGGATTAATTAATATTATCACAAGCAATTTTATAAAATTTGATTGAACTAGAACAATTATAGAATAATTATTTTTGTGTGATTACTTTTGTAATAGCTACATTTTTATTGCTGTTAAAAAACATGATTTTTTACTATTTGACAGTGAAAAAGCATACGTGACAAAACAATTCTTATGCTTTTTTTTTTTTTTCCTCCAATCAGTTAGATAATCTTTCTAAATTTAGGGGTTTAATTTGTACGTAGTTGGTCCTAACAAATTATGTGTAAAACAGCTGAAATGGTGATGTTGGTGTGTGTCCGTTGATTGCGGGATAGATAGGCCAACTATAGAAATAAACAAAAGTAGTTGTAACAAAAATGCTACCTATATACGCATGTATATAAATATCCATGTAACCAAAAATAAAATAAAAAATTATCCATTTCATTACACAACAATTCCAAAACTTGCTTGGTATTAATTATATGTTGCAACATATGATGAATTAATGGAGCTATTAGTACTACAAAGACTTCAACATTTAATTAGTTAATTCCCCTAAAAAGACTATTAATTAATTTATTTATAACAACTTATTGGTTACTTTTATAATTTCCATAATTGATTTTAGAATTCCTTTCCAAGATGAATGAGTAGAGGTTGATACGTATAAGGGTACGTACTCGTTCGGATAAGATTTATGGTCGACTTTTGTCCTTGCTCGAAAGATGTTATTAATTTATTATTATAATAAGTAGAGAATAGAACGCTAATTTAGTAAATGGTGAAAGAATTACGAAAAAATAAATTTATACTATAGAAAATATAAAGAGTACATTTTCACACGTGTAAGATAGGATTCTAGTAATATTAGCATTTAATTTTTCACTTGTAACATAGGATTCTAGTGAATTTATCTATAGTATTATTACCTGCAAAACGAAAAAAATGAAATTGGTTCTTTAGTAAAGGCCCCAATAGTAAAGTATCATGTAAAATCGTAGCATAGTTTGACCATTAAAAGCACAGAAAACGTGAAAAGAAGTACTAAAATAGTTCAAATTTTCCAAATGTGTAGTCCCGTCCAGCTTGTTAGAGCGGGTCGGGTCGGTCCCCCCACTTTGTCCAACCATTGCCATGACCATCACAGATTTCCTAACCTTCCTTCAAAATCAAAATACATATACATATAAATAAATAATCAACCCCAAAAGCCAATCCCCTCTCATTTTTCATCTCTTAATTAATCCTCATTTTTCTTCTTTCTTTCTTTCTTTCACATGTTCAAATGTCTAATCACCAGTTACCCTCCTGCTTCCGCCCCTCCTCCGACATCGACCACCGCCCCTCCGCCGCCAACACTCCCAACTTGACTACCTCCCTCTACACCACAAAGTTGGGTCTCTTCGCCCTCTCCTGGTCTCGTTGTAGCCTCTTCGGCCGCTCCCTCTACCTCCACCACCACCACCATTACTCAGACTGCGAACGCGACGGCGCCACCTTCCACCTCCAGATCAAACCGTTCCCGTGGAGCTACGGCAACAGGAAAGGATCCAAAAAACTCAAACTCAACAGATCCACTCCAGCAAAAATCATTTGGGACCTCTCCGCTGCCAAATACGGATCCGGACCCGAGCCTATATCCGGATTCCACCTCGCCATAGTTGCGGGAGGAGAAATCGTACTCCTAATTGGCGACTCTGTTCCAAAAGAAGCATACTCTTCGTCAAAGCACGAAACGCCGTCGTCTGTGGTGTTGAGAAGAGAACATGTTTACGGAACAAAGCTTTACTCCACAAAAGCCAAAATCGGGGCCCACGAAAGGAACATTTCGATCGACTGTGTACTCGGCGAAGATCCGAAGCTCTGTTTCACCATTGACGAAATTAGGGTTTTGGAGATTAAGAATCTCAACTGGAAGTTCAGAGGAAACGACACCGTTGAGATAGACGGAACTTGTGTGCAAGTGTCGTGGGACGTATACAACTGGCTATTCGATCAAGACGGATACGCGTTGTTTATGTTCACGATTTTTAACCAGAAACACGATTTAAGAAACGATAATAACGATGCGATGTTCATGTTGTCTCAGTCGAATCATCAGTCATTTGGATTCGGATTCGGGTTTGAGGAGAAGAAAATGAAGAAGAGAAAGGGTGGGTCGGGTTTGTTGATGATGAGATCGGGTCGGAGTTCCTCGTCGTCGTCTCTCTCTTCTGCGAATTCTGTTAGTAGTTGCAGTTCATCTGTTATGGAATGGGCTAACAGTGATGACGACGAGTTCATGAGTCTTCCTCACACTGGATTCTCTTTGCTCGTTTATGCTTGGAAATGACATAATTAACCCCATCTTCGATTCTTTTTGTTACATTAGTAATACTATTATATATTTTTACAGGAATTTTTGTGTGTAATTATGATGATTATTTTTTATTTATTGATGGACATAATGAAAAATCAAGAATTGTAAAATTGGCTAGGTATGCTCATATCTCGTTATCATGGATCAAAATTTCGTTTCGAGTGTATGTTTCGGTTAGTCAAATATTGAAAACTTTTCGAGACTTTTTGAAAATGTTTCGGAAACACTAAGGAAAAATTGTAATAAAAGTTACTAAATTTAGATAAGATAAATAACAGAGTTTAAGGCAAACAAATAGTTTCGGAATTACATTTTATTTTCGTTTCGCTTGATTCAAAAATGGAAACTTTTTGATGTTTTTGAAGGAAAAGATGGAAATTTTGATCCATGCTCGCTATATTGTTTGGAGTGCTCATTAACTTTTATTTTAAAGTTAATTAAGGTGTGGATATATTAAGCAAATTGAATTAGTCACTCATACATCTTGAGGATTCAAAGACTTTCACAAGTTGATATTAATAAAATTTTGGAACAAGATAAGTTTGAAGGTGATCCGTAGAGAAAAGATAATATAAATCATCTGAGGTTGGACTCATATAGCGTAATTAAGATAAGTACATTTGAAGTGATCAAATTAATATACTCCTCCCATCCTTAAACATTTACTTCTATTTTCTTTTATCAAATGTTCAAATTAATAATTCCTTTCCTAAAAAAAATTATTTTTTACCTCTTACTTAAAACTTCATTAAAAAAGAAAAATGTATGGGCTATATATGATTGATTACTCCCCTAAAGTACAATCGAATCAAAGATAAATATGTTTATAATTGTCTTCTATTTGAATATTTTTTTTTATCTACTAGACTCTGTATTTACAGCTTGAACCGAAGCATGCTAAAGGTATAAGTCCTCCCCAGTAAGATGTCTACAGTAGAATTCGAATATTTTTATAGAAGAGTAGATGGTGGAAAAAATCTTCCATCACAATCTTGGCTTTATAGTCCTGTTATAAATTACAATACTATATATATTGATAAGTGTCTTAATTTAAAACTTTTCAGTAAATAAACTAGTGTGACGCAAATGTGATTAAGAAATATTTTGTAATATTACTGATAACTTGTTTATCTTTTCATAAGCAATAAACACAGGGGGGGTGTTCATTTAACATTAGCGAAATGATATTTACCACCTTACTGTAAATGGAAGATTATACAATTAAGGGAAAATGTGCACATATATATAGCTGGTGTCTATGAATATTATGAGCTAATTAAAAGCATCTTTTTAAATTTGACTAATTAATTAAGGAATGCATAATTGTGTCATGTGAAGCTAGCTGGCTTTATTACTCATTAATCATGATTAGGTAGACATAGTTATGTACATTTCCACACTTGTTCATACATAAAAATCAATTCTCAAGTGCCTTTTGTTTTTGTCTATCCCAAACAAAGAAATGTTTTGGGCCTGTTTGTTTGGCGTTTTTTAAAAAGAAATCGTGTTTGGAAAATGCCAACAAACATGTTTTCAATTTTCTGAAATAAATTTTTCATCTCTCATTTTTTTCAAACTTCTCTCTCAAAACCCAAACAAACAACAATTTTTTTTATCTCTAAATAAAACTTGTACAAACTCTATTCTGATTTGACATAAAGTAACCTATTTATTACACAATTTATCTCACAACAAATATGATTTGACATAAAGTCTTACACATTTTACACCTACAACTTAACTCTTAAAAAAAAAAACTACACATATTTTATTTCTCAAATCACTCTCACAAAACCCAAACAAACAACATTACGCAAATCGAAATTATTTCACAAGCCTTCAATATTCTCCCAAACTACTTTCCCAAACACCAAACAAACAAGCCATTTGCTTTTGCTTATATTAAGGTGGGCCTCCTCTCCTTTTAATTTAATTTAATTTTTTATTTTATTTGGGTGTGTTTACAGCTGCAGCACATATTTGAATGACTTTATTTCAACATGATAATCATTCTTCTTCTTAATGCTTTACGGTAATTGTATACATGTACGTATATTCAGTCATTGAATTCATTTCCATTTCTTAGCAAGCAAATAAGTTGGAACTTGACCCCTCTAGCTATTGTATGCACTATACATCCAATCGTGTTATAGTACTATATAGTACTTTTGGAAAATTCCCAACGTTATCTGGGTTTAATATCTTAATTTAATATGTATTGCTTAAAGTAAATTTATAATTAATGTGGTCTTATTATGTTAACTTTGGACTAAGGAGATCAAGTTTATCATGAAATGAAAGTGTAGATTTTAATTAGTTTGTATTATTCGACGAAGGGTTGAATTGGAAATAATAAAAAATATACTAACTCTAGTAGGTTATTATACGAAGGATTATGATCTACACTTATACAAACAACACAATATGAAGTTCCTAACTCATATTCTCTGCAGTCCTTTCTGCAAGAGTAATAAAGTTTAAAGTTTGTATCAAGTGAAAGATCATAAACTCATCATTATTAAATCATCAAGAATCCAAGTAAGTTTCCATTGTATTATGTTTCAGATTTATTCTAGAATCTCTTGATGATTGACATGGTTAGACAATTAGATATTTTGGTATCGAATCGAACCGTATCTATTTGATTTTTTGCTGATGTATTCGATTTAAGTCCAACAACTACTAGTTGTAGCGATACATCCAATCATAATATAGTAGTAGTACTACTTATAACCAACGAATGAGTAATATGGTGGAATAAATTAGTTCTCATAATATGACAAACCTAAGTTTAAATTCTAGTTGTAAAATATTTTCACATAATGGGTTGAACCTGCCTTGAAAAATATTAAGTCATATTTACAATTTGAATATTCTTAATACAACCTGCAGCTACGTGTAAATGTGTAATTAAAGTTTACATAAAAGATATTACTCCTTCGGTTTTTTTTTTTTTTTTTTTTCTGTCACTTAGACAAAAAAAATGATTACTTTTATTTGTCGTTTTAGGATTTTAATATAAAATTAATTTTTTTCTACTAATATTACCCTTCGTGTTAATGCTTGTAATTAATGTTGTTATTATTTGGCTAAAAAAGTATTTTAAGGAATTTTTGAAAAATAGTTATTTTATTATATATATCTTTTAATCCATGTGTAATTTTTCTAAATAAAAAAAAAATCGAGGGAGTATAATAATTAATTAAGAGGAAAGGGCCCATAAAGTGTGGAAAGGGTAGGAAAATTTTGTCCTCTATAAATAGTATGTTTGAATTTGACCGTTTGAAGAGGCTCCCTTGCGGAACGTTAAACAATTAAACTTAACGTAAGATTCCAGTTTTTGGATTGTTGCTAATTTAGACAAACAGAAACCCCAGCATATTGGAAAAATATATGTATCTTACCATATATTAAAACAATTAGACCATTGATCAAATCAAAGGCAAGTGTTCTGCGCGCATGATTGCAGAATTGGACTTGTACAAAAACTTGGCTTTGCTTTGGAAAATTTCCAAACCTGGTAAAAGCGGTGTGGATTAGTTCGATTTTGTGAATTCTTAATATTATTGATATTGTACCCAAGTGTGATACAATATGTGGAGGCAATTTTTGAGGTTTTATATTAAAGATCTTAATTAGTTTAAGCATATTTAAATTATTAAATTTGATTACTATATATTTTCATATGTATATGATTGAATGTGATAAATTATGTAGAACAATATAGAGTATCAATGAATAGTAATTTATCAAACAAAAAAATTAAAATAAATGATAACAAATTCTCCACTAAAATACACTGAGTTATCAAAATATGATTTAATGAATTTTGTAAAGTAATTGCATCATTACAAGTTTTTCTTATGAAACCAGCAATAGTAAAAATTCTATTATATTCTCTCAAGAAAAAATCTATTTTATTTTTTTATTTTTTTAAGGGTTTAATCGTTTTTGAGGTGCGTTACATATTTTATGAAAACCTCTTCCAACGGGAATTTAATCGTGGATTCACCACTTGGGAGGATCAGACTCTTCTACTAGACTAGACCAATAAATCGTTCGTAGAAAAGTTCTATTTTATAAGAATCTAAAAAAGACTAGTATTTGCAACTAATTGACTTGGAATGCTCAAACTTACAATAGAAAACTTGAAATTAATGTTTCAAGACCAAATGAATAAGAGTTCTTGGTTGGGCAGTTTAATTGGTTCTATTTGATTTACTTTTCAAAATCAAGTTTTCTGATAAAACTATTTTTCCAAACGAGCCACCCACACCAATGACTTTCACTTTGTGTTATCTTCTTTCGCTAAACTCTACTAATTAATTTAAAATGAATAATTTAATCAAAAACTTCAGTTAAACTCACTTAACTGAAAACAAGATATCATAATTAAGAGATGGAGTAATTCCATTGGGGAGCAAGCTAAAATAAGGATTGATAACGATTACTTATTTTCTTTCACAAAACAAGAAAACACCCCAGCTAAATTCATTGTTCTAGTGGATTACAATATGGTTGGAATATATTTTCTATCACATAATTTGGTCACTTCGACATCAGACATATGCATCTATTACCTCAAAAAAAAATATGCATCTATTGACAAGTGTCTCTATTTACCTTGATTTTTCTTTTTTACCCTAGACATCGTTAAAACCAGCTATTTATTGTATGTATGAAAAGAAAGAAACAACATGATTACATGATCAATATTTAGATGTGATTTTCTACCAACAGGTGATTGGTCTAGTGAAAGGGACTAGTCACTACAAAGTAGCGGACTCATGTTCGAATCCCTGTTGGAAGAGGTTCCCACATTATGTGCCCGACGCGCCTTGAAAGGTTTAAACCCTTGGGAAACAAAAAAAAAATGTGATTTTCTTACAAAGTCAGATGTGGCATTGTATGGAGCAACTCCCTGTCCTTTTTCATGGAGATGCTGTGTGTGTGGTGGGGTGGGGTGGAGTCTTTTTCAAAGGTATGTGAAGCCCTATTTCAGTTCAACTCTACACATCAAGGAAGAAATATACAGACCGGGTTATACAATCACCAAAGATATATAAGCCTATTATACAGCACAGAAAAGTAATAAATGATGGAATACTACCTTCGTCGTTGTTTAGTTTCTAAAACAAGTAAATAAATACATTTCTCAGTTTATTCATCATTCATGTACATAAATGTATGATCACAATTCTAGCTTCTACCCTTTTTCAGAATGCCGCAAAGATGATGAATTGTCTTGATTAATTCGGTGTCTACCACTTGTTGAATTAATAGACGATTGAGGAGACGCAAACCTGCTGGAGTGAGTTCTTAGCTTTTTCTTTTCATTATTATTCTTGTCTTCAGCTCTAACATGTCGAACCTTTGTCTCGTTCAAACCCGCAGGGAGAACACAATTGCAGAACAAACCTTCAATATTATCACACGCAACAAATATTAAGTTGATAAAAGAAAATAATTCAAAAATTGGTAATATAATCTATTAAGCAATCATATGTGGAATGACATGAAATTTAAGTTCCTTCTGTATAACTTCACATATCTATTTTTCTCTCAAAGTCAAAAGCTCAGGATCCAATATAACAGGACTGACGATTTCCCGAAGTGTTGGCCCGGAAATTGTCACTTAAAAAATGTTCAATTGATACAAGTCCAACCAGATCCATAATATACGAGAGAAAGCTCTAAATTGCAATCTTTTATGTTGGATCACAATCTTCATGGACTTGAAAAACTATTAGGTTGGATCACGTGCTTCATAAGCTATATTTCTTACAAGTACCTAGAGAAACATTCTCTACACTCCAATCTCTAAAGAAACCACAACAAAGACACGGTATCAGTCAATCCTCAATCGTAAGAAGAAGCACTTGACACGGAGCCAACTAACCCACACAACTAGGTATATACTAGAACTAATTGCCTATGGCTTTTGTTCCTAAACTATTTGCTCACTTATGTGTAGTGAAGTCAGAAGGTTTCCATAGACTGATAGAAGCATTTCAAAATTCCAAAAAAACAAAGTTCAAAGCATATCAAACCAGAAGTGTGAAAAAAACAAAGCATCGTGCATAAAGGAAGGGAAAATTTAGGCTATGATTAGATAATTACCAACTCTAGCAAGCCGATTCACCCATCTTGGAATTGGTTTCCGAGTTAATCGAAGACAAGCATCGTTGCAGAAATGGTTGCAGTTCTTAGTAATGAGATTATAGCTATTTCCAGAGTAATCTTCCGAGAGTTTCTCCATGAACGTACGCACCTCCTTTGGACCTAAATCTGTTCTCCCTATCAAAATAGATCTTCTAAAAGTGAAACCGGGGCACTGTTTTGGTTCAACCTCGAATATCCCTGTTGTTGAATGTTCATGTGCACCAAATGCATACTCAACTCCATGAACTACAGTACAATTGAGGATTCAAATCTGATTAATTTGGCAAGTGAAAATGCAAAACACATAATCTAAAAACCTTAGGAATTAAACAAGAGCCTCAAAAACACAGAAAAAATTAAATTAAATAAAATTAAATCTACTAAAGAAAGAGTATACAATTCAATTGATTAATACTCCAAATTGGGGGAAAAAGGTGATTAATTACCTTGAACACCGGAGTGATAGATGCCGAGGCCGAGCCAATAAGCATAGCCGTTGATTGGGGTGAGATCGTATACACTGAGGTAGACCGGAACCGTTCCGGTCTTCTTCTTCTTCCGCGTTCCCATCATCATTCTGCAAAACATCGTGTCTATTTCTTCTTCGAATTATAAAAATTAATTAAAAAGGTGCAGGTGAAGAGAATTAGGAGAAGGGTTTTGAATTTGATACGTTTTTAGGGATCACCGAACAGGTTCTGGCTTTTCTGTAAATCTATTTGATTTGTTATTTATTTGTTGCTTATGAGCTAAGACTAATGAAAGAAGGAAGGAAGCATTCCCTTTAGTTTAGTTTAGTATAAACTGTAAACTCAATCAATCAATCATTCAGTCGTTTCATTTTCCACTCAAATAAATTAGTGGAATTGTTGGTAAGATAACGGCGCCGTTTGGTTAGCCTTGCTTTCTTTTGAGAAAGTTTTAGAAATTTAGGTTTTTAGATTTTGTTGGGTGTTTTATTTAGCTATAAAAATGAAAGAGACATTAGATCATTTGTAGGTTCTTATACTGGGAAAATTCTTATTCAGGCCTGGCTTGGTCAAACCCATCCAATCACCTGTGATTAGTCACTCTTCTGGAAGTTACATCCAATCCCAAAGCAAGTGTATTACACTTGTCATGTAGTTGCTTTGGGTTCGGTCAAACCCGGTCTGGGTAAGAATTTCCCCTTATACTATTAATTAAATGGATAAACATCACTAATAATTCTCATTATTATCAACATTTTACATAGTAGTCCCTATTGTGTTTTTTTTCCTACCTTCATACCTCATATTAATTTTCTGTTTCACTTTGATCATTTACAAAATATCTTTTACTTATGGTGTTACACTTTAGTCTCTCATAAAATTAATTCTTTATCAATTTAGTCCCTTATAATTTTTTTTGACACTTTAGTTCATCTTGAACCACTTAAAAATGATAAAAAAAAAATGAAATAAATAATTCATTATGGGGACTAATGTGGAAAAAAAATACAAGAGGGACTACCCCATAAAATAAAAAGTTAATGATAAGAAGGACCATTAATGATGTTTAGCCCAATTGAGAATATTATAAGAAAGAACTCTTAAATTCAGTATTTTAATAACTCAACCCAGTTAGATTAAACCAAAGTTAAGTAAAAATAAAAAAATTAAACTTTATAAATGGGTTCATTTAAAATTTAAAAACCCTTGTGGTCTAGAATGTGGCAATTCATTTAATTTTTTTTTTTTAATCTAAGAAAAAACTTCAATTGTTATTAGATTCTACTAACAGCAGCAAAGACGACTAAAACCCTAAACCCCACAAAGAAAAGAGACGAACATTGGATTGATAAAGTCATAAAACAGAAAATGAGCGGGAGGAGAGCGGGAGGTGCTTTAATCAATGGCTGCCGCAGATGGCTGAGCTCCGCCGCCCCCTCAAACTTCAATCCTAAATCCATCTCTTCCTCTTCATCGCCTTTGAATTCCAACATACAGAGAATCCTACGCAATGAGATCCAATACAAGTCCGATTACGCTCCACCTTATCAGGTTCTGCTTCAATCTATTCTCCCTCAATTTCTGATAATGTACTGTAATTTGTGCTGAATCCTTTCTTCTCTTGTTAAATTTATTGTTAATTTCTTCTTTTTTTTTTACAGCCTATAATAGAATTTGATAGATTTGTGGTGGAAGATCGACCTGGTGAGCAGTGGATTACTTTGAGGGGAAAAACTGATGAGGATGAGAATATTAAAATTGAAGCAACAATGTTTGATGGATCCGTCATTGATCATAAGATTGTTGATGGAGATAGTGTAGAAGAGCTGCGGCTTCACATTAGCTTGCTTGTTGATGTATGGAAAGGAGAAGGGGATGATTTAATGGAGTTTGTTTGTTCAGCTTGGCCAGATTCCTTGGAAATTCAGAAAGTTTATGTATTCAAGCGCGGCGAGTTACCAACTCAGCCTTACATGGGTCCTGATATTAGGTATTCACATGCCTTTTCCTATTATCTCCTCATATACATTTGGAAAGTTTTTGGTATTTCTAGGCTATGTTTCGTTTTGGATTTCAGTGAGCAAAACTGAAGCCGGGCAGAATAGTGGGCAAGTTCCATTAGATAACTTTGCTACAGAACACGAGAAATAGGCACCCATGAACCTTTGAGAGAACAAATCTCATTCTTTTTCAAAAACTCATAATTATCAATATCTGAAAATAGTGAAGATTACAACTCTTTTTAAAAGACTCTAATCCTAGCTAACGGAAAGGAAATAAAACTCTTAAAGAAACTGAATAACTCCTAGTCTCCTATAGAAACTAAATCACAAAAAATAAAGAAACTAAATAACTAAGTAATAAAAAGATAGATTGTCTTGAATGCTCCTACATCAAAAATGCAAAGGAAAAAGTTTGTCCTTTGGATTTCACTTTTCATATCATTTTACTCACAGGAATTCAGGAACCAAACATAGCCTTAGTTTATCCTTTAGATTGCTCTCCTCTATTGGGTATTTTGCAATTGAGCAAAATCCCTATTCTTTCTGGGGTAATCATTTGAGCGATAAAATGGTTAATTTTCATCATATATGCAACATACGATATATGATGATTGAATATGCAAACTGTATACGAAATTAGTTTTGTGTGTATGTTTGTAAAGAGGTCTAATATGGTGCCCTGTGCTTTCAGAATTGTCCTATTGATGTGCTATTTTTTTTTTATCACATGTATAACTGTGTCTTCACATTTATAGTTAGTGGAATATGTGTTCGTTCAGGCAATTTGGCCTTAAGCTGAGGTTTGCAGTTAATCACTGGTGACCTGCTTTTACTTCCAGGAATTTAAAAACCAAGCTCCGTACTGAATTTTATGAGTTCCTGAAGACAAGAGGGGTGAATGATGGCCTTTCCGGATTTTTGCATGAATATATGATGAACAAGGATAAGATTGAGCTTATTCAGTGGTTAGGGAGAGTCGAATCTTATTTTGGAAAATAGGTAGATTCTATTGTCGATGATGTACTAGTTGTTTTATGTTTATGTTTTTAGATGCAATTTTTATTCTTTGGGATGATTGCATCCGCACTCACTACTAAAATAGATGAGTTTTGATCAGCTGGGTTTATGGTTTAGTTTACAGACGAGAACAAGGGTTTCTGGATTAAATTACACTACAGGGAAATTTTATCATGTCAAAGGTTGTTCTTGTTGTATACTCCTAGAAAGGATTAGAATTATGATTTAATCATTTTCCTGCTCAGGAGCATTTAGCATCTTGAAATTGGCAAGTTTGAGGGATTAAATGCTGTTTGATATTCTATGCATTATATTGATTCATTCATCCTAAACCTTAAAAGATTGTTCACATATGAATGCAATCCAATGCCTTAAATTTTGTTTTTGGTCATAATATTCTCTAAAGTTTTGTGCTAACAATTAATATGTTATGACAATGGTTTACTTTTCAGTGATGCTTAACATTAGCTTCCCAGTACATTCAGTGACTAGAATGGAGTTATTAAATTCCTACAACCAGAAAACTGACCTCCTTGAGATATCGCTTAATAAAGCAAAATGCATGATGCTAATCTTGTCTAATTCAAGGTTATCCTTTTCTATTTGGACAAATTTCACTCTGGGACAGATGTGGATATTTAGTCTACGTCGAATGGTCGATCTAATTTATGTAGATTTTCCCAAATTCATCTCCAAACGCAAATTATGTCTCTTGTTTTTCTCCAACTCATCACCCAAATTAACAAGAAACACACAAGTTAACTTTAAAGACACGTGTAGACTCCAGACTTTGTCAATGTTATTGAATTTAGTAATTCAATATAATGTAAGTTCGTAAGTATCACAGATGAGGGATGGACTGTTCTAATTTCTTCAACTCAAGTACCGAACATTATAATTGAGTCTCAATCCATGGCTCAAGACTGACATATGATGGCTACTTCATAGGGGAGCCACAAAAATTCCCTTGGTTAGGATGCTAAATAAATGAAATTGGTCGAACTTTCATCCCACAACCGTGGAGAACGGGGGTGGTACTCTAATTCAACCTAATTATAGCACCTCGATTATGGAGGTTGACTTAGACCGAGCAAGCTTTCGACCATTGATCAAATTGGTACATTGATCATGTTGATCCAAAGAGAAATATATACATATTGAACATGACTGATGAGATGATGCATGGTTACAGACACGACAACACGATACATATACGGCGACACATATTTTCAAAAATTTACAGGATATGACATGGATATGAGCCTAAAAAAAAATATGCATAAAATAACTAAACGATATATTTTAGTTTCAGAAGTAATGAATTACTCAATTACATAACGTTTAGAAAGGAAAATTGTTTAGTAATTTAGTACTATTAATTAATACTCATGTTCATTATTTTATTATGTTCAACATAACATGTCATGTTATAGATGAAATATTTTGTATTGCAGTTGCATATAATTTAAAGTATGGTTAGACGCCTTACATTGTTCTTAGCTATTATGGCGATTTAGCTAAATTCATATATGAAATGTGTTGGATACGCTTAAAGAAGTATCCGACACGTTTGTCCATTTTTTTTTCCAATTAGATTTACCGATACACCACGTGTAATGTCGAATATGTATTCCATGAGTATGCGAGGAATATCCGACAATGTATTTTATAATTTTTTGAAATATATGTGCAATTGTAGGATGAAACTTTTTAGGATAATAGGTATAGAAACTATTATTTAATGAAAACAACATTTCTATTTTACTCTATAACAAATTTAACTATCGCAATTTTCGTCAATTACGTTTAACGTAAAAATATTACAAATTTATGACTACAAATAACTCAGAATGCTCATACTAAAATTAATCTATTAACTAATGTAAATTATTGCACAATATAAATTTACAAATAAGTCAAAACGGTATAATCATATGCAATATGTTCTGAAGTATTTTTTATGATCACACCAAAAGGGTATAATCTTATAAAAATTAACTCTTAAAACCCAAAAGAAAATTATTTAGTGCAAATCGCTGCTCCACGACACACGGTGCAACACATCAATGATAGTTATACACTTTCAATCTTTTTCTTATCTCGATATAAAGACATTTTCAATCTGCAGGAACTCAGTCAGTCAGTCAGTCTTGCCAAAAATCTCATTAAAAAAAATAGTTTAAAGATGAAAACCCCCAAAAAAAGCATGCCCCTTATGTTTGCAGGAATTGAGATTTTTAGCAAGATATGCAGACAAACAACATGTTTACCTTCAATTTTCTTAAATTTGCATGAAAATGAACTGATAAAATACACACTATGAACTCTTAAGAGAAATCAAAAGTAAATCCTTGGCCCAGGATGAAGAACGATGTCAAAAGACTGCCTATATCAGGTCAAGTCATAAGTGTGCCATTCACACTCAACTCATTTCGAGCAAACCTGTGCAGCAATAAAACCAACATAACCTGGGCAACAATACACTAATCCTTCTATCCGCATGTACCCACAAAGAAACAAATTAAATCCAAAGGAAAGAAAACGACCAAAATAAAAATAGTCTCAATGTTCTATCATATATATAAATTCTGCGGTTTCAAAACATCCACAAGACAAACTGCAGAGATATCCTTCAATAGGGCTTAAAACACCCAATATGAAGGAAGTCTTGCTGTCCTATAAAACTGGTCTCTGTAGTTCACAACATTTTAAATAAAAAATAGAATGTAAATGTTTTTTTATAAGCTAGATTCAATGCTTCCAAAATATTTAGAAGTCAAACTGCAGATATGTCCCTAATTTTAGGTGCTGATATTAAGATCAGAATTCTTTTCTTCCATTTCAATATCTCCAGTCCCATTCGATAATAATGATTCAGTGTCCATGGCCGATGGCTTGACATTGGTATCAATTGCAGTTCCCAACACAAAATTATCAGCTTCTGCCTTCGGATATGCTTCAGAAATTGGCTGCTGCACCGGTGAAAGAATTTGGTTTATCTCTTGAGTTAATGTTTCCATGGGAGCAAGATAGCTTCTCAACTTCACACTTCCACGTCTATCAGCTCTATATGCGTTAACTGCATCTGGAGCATTATCGATAAGTAACTTGCTCATCTGCAAAAGCGAAAGCAAATTAAAATCCCACTTGCATCTTTCCATAAGCTTGCCTCCAATGCTGATGTAATAGAATTTTGCAAAACATCATATGTGAAATACCAAGTTTGGTACCTGATTATAGAGTCTGGCCAGATCCAAGCGATTTGATGTATTGTCACTTGCAGAGGCCATAATTTCTTCAGAAGCTGCAGATTGAGGAGAAATCGAGGTAAGAGATTTCACCCTTATATAATCATATGTAAGCAAAGCTCAGTCGAGTTATGTCAAAATTCCAGATATATAGATCTCTTGTCATATTGACACTAAAACAAATATTTCAAACTAAGCAGGAATCTTCAGCCAACAGTTCAAACTGTAAACGTTAAAGACTGAAGACTCAAAAATATATACAAATTATATTAGATAAGTGTATGTCCCTGCATTTAGATGATGTACCTATTCAAATAGAATGAAATCTAGAGTTAAAAGATTTCTCGCTCATAAATGCAACAGTTTTTTAATTAATTTCTTCCTTGGATTAAAGGTATAGCATTCTTAATATGGGGAAATGTAAAAGAGGTGTTTAGATTGAACAAAAAACACATAAAATAATAATTACATAAAAGAGAAACAACATAGTATATAATTTCTAGATGATCCTCTTTTAATTTTTCTACAATCAACTCTGTTGTAATATTGTCATCCATGGTTCTATAATTCTAGTTCTAATACTCTGTTGTATATAATTTCTAGATGATCCTCTTTTAATTTTTCTACAATCAACTCTGTTGTAATATTGTCATCCATGGTTCTATAATTCTAGTTCTAATACTCTGTTGTATATAATTTCTAGATGATCCTCTTTTAATTTTTCTACAATCAACTCTGTTGTAATATTGTCATCCATGGTTCTATAATTTTGCTTCAACTAATACTACCTTCTTTAGTTCCTATATAGTGGTTCCTTCTAAAATCTTGTGGTTGGGCTTGATCTAAAGAAATTTGGTCTTTTCAACTCAATTAGTCCATTCCCTAATATTGATCAATAATATCTGTTAACTATTTCATGTTTGTTGTCAGGTATATTAACCTAAAGCCTAATACCGAAACCAATCAGAACATCAGAAATTTACAACAAATGTATCAAAACCGAACCCAATGTTGATTCAATATTTGATATTTGCCAAATTATTGGCTTGATACGTTTATGATTCCATGACCCCTCAAACGTAAAACATTAAGATAGAAGTGAAGAAACTCACAAATAATATCAACTTGAGGCAACTGATCAATCATCATTTGCGCATTTGATTCCTCAGAAGTTGGAGACATTACACCTGTTCCCTTGTGCCGAGCCTCAACATTTGGCATGAAATTTGTTTTCTCCTCAGCCTGAGATGAAGAACTTGCTCAGAAAGAAAATGATGGGGTACACAATTACCATTCAAGTTCAGTGGAGTAAATATGATTTTATCAGGTAAAGTCTGAGCTTCAAATAAACCCAAAAGCTCTCATAATTTACAAGCCCAATAAAGAAATTAGTAAAGCGTGTCCTACTCCTATTCCCTTTCTCATACGCTACATACTCTCTAGAATTACCAAGACATTATATGCCTACTACCTCTATTACCAAATATTAGGGCTAAAATCAAACCAAACAATGGGATACTCAACTCGAATTTGATCGGTAAAAGCTCATATGAACTCTTACTCTTTGATACTCCACTCTAATCTCATTTGAGCTCAGATAGTTATACATATCCAACAAACTTGAACAATGCTCTCTCTTATTAAAGCTTAATTCTGAAGCTCGTTTCGAGCTCGACTTGCTAAGCTAAAAATGACAAAATCCAAGTAAAAATATCAAACTACTTGAGATAGACTCATGTTTGGCTCGATTAAAGCTTGTTTGAGCTCGATTTATTTAAAAATCCAAGCCAAGCTCAATCACAATCACAATTTCAAGTTCGATAAGAAAATCAAACCAAGTTTGAACAACAATTGTTCAACTAAACTCAACTGGTTTACACTTTACACTACCCCCACCAATGATGGACAAAATTCACTCCGACTATATTTGATTCCAACTTGCACAGAAATAGAGAATTCAAAAGGACTTACTTCTTTCTGCACTTCTGCAATAAGCGCTTTCTCTAAAAGCAGCACTCTTTTCTTGATAAATTCAACCTGTCTTCTCTGCATCTCTCTGAAATGATACAACATAGATTGATCTTGAAAAAGTTGTGCTCGCGCTGCAGTATCATTAGTTCCAATGTTATTGCCACCGTTAGCTCCCTTTGCTTGATTTGAAGGTGCTTCAACATGTCCTGAGTTTGATTGAGAAAATGCTGGACTAGGACCATGTGTTTGAGAAACTCCAGAAGCAGAGACTTGTGCCTGAGATGTCCCTGAGGAATTAACTTGTGTTTGAGAAGTTCCTGAAGGAGAACTCTGTGCTTGAGGAGCGCCAGGGACAGGTATATTATTCAAAGGAAGGTTCAACTCTTGACTGATCACTTCTTGGAATTTCAGGTCCTTGTCGTCAACAATTGCTTGCCATCTTCCATAACCATGCCTAAATGTCCGGACAAACAAAAGCAGATCAAATTAATGCACGTTATGTGGAAAGTTGCCATGTGGCTTATTCGATCAATAAGAAGATGATTGGAGGAGACCATAATGGTAAGAAGAAAACACCAATATTCTCCCAGTTTTCAGTCAGCTGTCTAAACAATTTAAGTCAGAATAGATTGTATTTAAAAAAACAGTTACACTAATCTTTCTTTTCTGTGGACAATTTTGCTCTTTCAGTCCCTTCAAAACAATACTAGGAGAATACTGAGAGTCTCTCCACCATCTATCCCTCCCACGTTGTTATGAGACTTATGTTATTATTATAATTGTTTCCTACGTAATAAAACTTCAAGTAAATATACAAGAATGAAAACAGAGAAAAATGAAACTATACTTCAGTACAGCTCGCAGGAGTAACCGGTCATGTTGCTCCTTCCAAACTCTTCCTCCTTTCAATCCAGGGAGGCGGAATACAATATCATTTGCGAAAAGGACAGAACCCGCATTTTGTGATATGGCTTTGACCTGTTAACACAATGATCTTTTAAACGGAAATTGCACATTGATTTTACAGCATAGATAAATGGTAGTACTAGATAACAATTTATCTGCAAGAGAACTTTGTATATATAAAAGGTAAGGACAACCTCCAATAAAACTTAATTTTTGGCTCCTATTACCACAAGACTGTGGCTAATCTGTTTGAAAATTACTCTGGAAATTAGAAATTAGATACACTCAGATCATAAGATTGGCTATTCTATTAGAAAATTGCTATTCAAGAATCAACTAGGTCAGGCATGCATTCAATTACCAAGCATTCATGGTCCAGCGGTTGATCATATCTATGACACTAGAAACATACACTTAAGAATACGCAGTTTCCCATAAACACAAAAGATTATATCCTTCATATGCAATTAATAGTAAGGTTTGAGGCATCAAAATATCTTCTCCAGGATATAAACCTTACTTTGTCCCGAAAAAGAGATAGCGTCGCTATCCTAACAAGTACATCCTCTATTCTTAGTCCCTCTTTGGGTACACCATCTGCGACCAACATAAATTGCAAAATCATAACCTGCTTTCAAGTTCTGAAACAAGAAAATTACAAATAGTTGAAAGGACATTAGCAAAATATACCTGTAAATGTAGGTGATTCAGTTATGTCTTCAACTATGTGTTCCAAGAAAAGCCTCCCATAACTACATAATAATAAATGTAAAAAAGTATTTTTAAGTATGTTTATCCCTCATAAATGAAGACTTGTGATGATTACAAAGCAATATAGGCTGGATTAATTTGTGTTTTTGCAAAAGTTACAACCTTCTAAATTGCTAACTCTACAAGCATTAGTGGAGCAATTATTTGTTTATTGAGGGACTAGCAAGTCAAGATGTAAGATAATATAATTATTTGTTAATTAGAGAAGACATATTTAAGTATATCTTATCATGTATGTTGCAACTGCATATAGAATTCAATAAAGAAACACAATTTACAAAACAAAGAAATCAACTGTATAAATGTAAGATAATATTAGCACTAATTAAAATAACAATATTCAAATCTAACTTTATACAAAAAATAATTAAACAGACCATGCAATTGGAGAAGCTGAAAGAAGATTTAAGCCAATCTTGTTGGTTGACATCAGAACTGTGTACTTTTAGAAAAAATTCAAATCAGTCTTCATTAGATGATAAGGGCAATAATATTACTCATTTTCTACTTTGTGCTTGTCCAGAAGTTATCATCTTGAATGAATGTCATTCAAAGCGGCATAACTTAATTTCAATATTCATACAACTTAGGAAAGAATCAGTTACACATGTATGCCTGTGTTATAAATTAGTATTTATAACATGTAGTTTGAAGTGTCATCATGTAACCAAAGGTGATACCTATAGACAAGTGTACTAAGGAAAGAAAAGAAAAAATTCAACCACAAAATGAAGTTTAAGCATTTAGCAGATTTTAATCATGCTCTGGAGACTGCTGATGCAGATTTGGCACCAGTCCTACTAAATTGGGCAACTCGGTTTGTGATGGTCAACAGAGAGATCAATATGAAATTAATTGGATAATAGCTGTATGTGACATTAGCTTAACTGAATATTTTCCTATTTGGCTAACTAGCAAACATTTTCCTACAAAATGTGACACAAGTTCCATTTTCAAGAAAATCTAAAATATAATAACACAAGCTTTTTTTTAAAGAAAAGAATATGAACATCATCACCGGCAACTTAAATGTCAAGATTCATGATACAAACCAATTAAATTAAAGAAAAAGAAAAAAAAACTACTTTAATATGTTCATTTGATGTCGAATCCTTAGGATGAGTAAGTCTAATGTATCAGCACAAGTATATAATTAATATATTCACCATAGGAGTTCTCTGCATTGATAATAATAATGGTTATAGTCTCAAACTTAGGAAGGATAGCCACATAATGTAGTATGCAAATTCATAAGTGCCTTTTCTAGTCCCTACCCACTCTGACAGAAAAATCAGCAGAGCAGAAAGTCTAATGGAACTGAAGTTCTAACATTGACAATAATAGTGGTTATTGTCTCTAATCTTACCTAAGGCTGGCCTCTAAAAGAATATATGGAAATTCGCAAGTTTTGTGTTTGTGTGAGAACGCATTTTTGCACCTACTTAGCCGAAACGGAGTGAATTATAGTGTGCTTATTCAAACACTGGTTTCTTTCATGTATGCAGGTACAGCTCAGAAGTCGGTAAACCTCACAATAAAATGATGACTAGATTATGACATTGATTCTCAGGAGAGTCTGAGGAAAGATAAGTGTAAATCAACTGATGACCCCCAGAAACAAAAACTCGTGGATAGCTGTTAAGTTTTATTCTAGTGGTCCTTAAACCTCAAAAAAATATGCTATGTTTCAATACATTATAAAATGTATTAGCACATACCAAAAAAGTGATTATAACGAAATAAATCATTTTAAAAACATATTCTTGCAAGTACATATATCGAGTTAGCCTTAATTATAGATGTGGGGATAAAACTATACAGAAAATCACAAATAAAGAACAGTGCAAAAAAGTTTAGACGTATATAGAAATAGTATAAATCAGAATCACATACTTATGTATCTCATTCCAAGTCTTCTGCTTTAGACGTGGTGTGAAATCTGCCCAATCATAGTTCCCTGTACCAAACCTGTGAGGAACATTTGAAATTACTTGCTATATTTTTAGAGAGATATCAGCTGTATATTTACATAGAGTGGAGAAGGAGAAAAAGAGGAAGGAAGTGGAAGCAAAATTTGAGATTCAACAAACAATCAAAATGAACGCTCATGAAATACAACCTCATCAAGATTTGGACAAATACAGCTCTTTGACTTTGATTAAATCCCAGCACTCGAAAGGATCTACCTTCGCCTTCCATCAAAGGAATTTTTTCGGTATCTACGGAAATATTAAAAACAGAAATTTAATTAGATCGCATGCTACATTAATATAATTGAATTGGCTGATAATGGGAACTTAATCTATACCACGAACTCTTTTCCGGTAAGGTCTCCTGATTGTTGCAGCTCCAGTTGAAGCTGTCTCATTCTCAGTTAACTCAGCTTCATAGTTGTCATCTTCCCCATCAGAACTCACATCTTCCAGACCAGCAAGGTCATCTTCTTCAACCGATACCATCTGTATTTATGCATATGCAATGCAGATTAGGGGAACAATACCATACAAGTTCTTATGCTTAGTATAATTTACACATAGTTTGTTCTCCTATAGAGAAAATAGAGAACCAAAAGACTGGTCAAACCCATAACCTTACCATTCCAACAACATTCAAGATTAGGAACTTGGGCAGATGACCCAAGCATGGTAGAAAAAGATGATCAATGTAATTTTACCCGGTATAGCTTGGTAGATGACCCACTCACAGGAGAAAAAGAAGAACAACTTAAGTAGTATTGTATACAGCACCATGCAACAAATCAAATATCCAACATTCAATGTTTCACTCAGCTAAATGTTAAAAACTTTTCTAGAACATTTCCAAATTTTTTTGTGAACATTTGGAAAAATTGTAAAAAATCACCGAAATATGTTAAAAGTAGAAACTACTCTCCATTCACCAAAAACAAAAACTTTTCGTGTTTTCAGAGGAAACATATAAAAATTTGAATCCATGCATACAAGAAAAGTGAATCATAATTTGCATTCGAATCAAATGAAAGAGATGGAAAGTTCATCCAGGAAAATCTGCTATAGCTGAATTTCAAACGAAGCTCAAACAATACTTGAGAAAAGGGCAAGAAACACACATATAGGTTAACCTTTTTTACGAGTTGGGACCTCCACAACAACAAAGTAAAGAGAAGTCCTTTATTCTCAGAAGGACTGGCAAGTACAAAGGAAAGGGAGCATTCCACTAAGGAGATCACACTATGGAATGAGATACTTTGCAACTACAATTCAGTTTCTATAATAACTTGATTAAGGTCCGTGTACGTTGCGTTCAGTGGTGCTATATTACCACTTTACGTGGAAGTTGGAAGTTGGAAGTTGGAACCTCTAGTCCGGTAGTCCCAAATTCGTGAATTATATATTTTAGACTACAATTTAAACAGCATCCAGCCATGAGTAATAGGCTTCCCCTTAACATTAGTTCTGCCTTGTATTATCGACCTAACTACTATCATGGAATTATCATCAAGAAGCTCAGAAGCCTGCCAACACTTGCCCCACCCCGACAATCACACACACTCACAAACATATGTAGAGAGAGATAGGGAGGGAAAAAATAAGCAGCACAAGCACTACTTCTACTTAACTGCGAGTCTTCTTTTGCTTTGAATCCTCAAATTGTTTTGTAGCTGAAGAGCTAAAACTAGGGGCACTCTTCCTCTTCCCACAATATTGTCAACAACATGACGATTTGAACCCAACTACTCCCCCCCCCCCCCCACAACCACACACACATTAAACGTAGCCAGAATCCCAATAATAAGTATCGAATCCTGCATTCCATAGCACAAAAACCTCTTTTAAAGCATCCAGGTCTGTTAGGATATTGGATTCAACATACTTCCTCTTTTTTTTTCACATGCAGTTGTTTAGTTTAACAGGAGAAGATTAAGTAAATGAAAAAATAATTTTTTAATAAATAATACACACTCTTCATTTTACATGGACAATTATGGGAATACTAATTTTTTTTTTTTGCACAGTCAAAATGAAAAAACATTGCATATTTTAATCTGCTAAGTGGAGAGAAGGGCAAAGAGAGAGAGCACAGGGGATTGGGTGAGAATCAATTGTCTTTTCTAGTGAATTCATTATTCTAATTGGTTAAAGTAGGTTTCATAGTATCCTAACCAGATCAAATTGGAATACTAATTTTATTTTTTCTTTGCACAGTCGAAATGAAAAAACAATGCATATTTTAATCTGCTAAGCAGAGAGAAGGGCAGATAGCACAGGGGATTGGGTGAGAATTAATTGTCTTTTCTAGTGAATTCATTATTCTAATTGGTTGAAGTAGGTTTCATGGTATCCTAACCAGATCAAATTGGTTCATTGGCCTTCTTTGTCTCACATAAAGTGTGCCTTCCTGTAAATTGTAAAGTAGAAATTTTCCAGAATCTTAAATGTTACCTGTTTGCGGCTCCGCTTTCCCTTGCCCATTGCGTTGAATTCTTCTACCTTATGCACTTCGTATTTATCCCGTAACAAGTCTTCCCAGTAACTTGCTCGTTCGGGATTGTTATCAGAGGCTTTATCCTCTGCTAGTGCGACAGGTGGCTCCTCTTCAGCTGCCACTTCTGCTTCTTCAATATACTCAAAATTTGCTACCTAAGGAATTAACATCACTCAGATTTGTTTAAAAGAAGGGCTTAACATTAAATAGAACAAAAAGGAGAAAATAAGATGAGTATAAAAATTCTAACACCAAAGATACAAAGACAAATCAGTTGCCAATGAAACTCCATAATTTAATCACAAAGCTGGTTCTGATGCAGTAATTCCGATCTAAGCATTTCTCACCATCCCACAAACAAAATCTATAAACAGCCTGAATGCAGTTCTCAACTATTTTTCTTAGAAACTGATAATGACATGTATTTTACCAATAAATATATGCTTAATAGAAACATATATCAATATATGTGTCTTTCAATTATTTTTAATATTAAAAGGTATTAGCAATTTTGGGAATGGTATTTGGAATTTCCTACCACTTGCTATGATAGACCGAACTAAATGAATGTGCAATTATGCTGCTAACATCACAGAAGAACACAGACTCATGTCGACTAGCATAAATGGGATGAAACTCATGAGTCATGACTGAATATTCATGGAGGCACACATACAGTCATACACAGTTAAATATCTTGATGACTGAATCCTCATCAGAACATTACTAGTATGGGGTAAGTGGAAGCAACAGCTATTGACAAACTGAAACTACCAGTCAAAGCAACTATAACTTATTCCAGAAATTGTCACGAAACTTTTCACATTAAGGATGAAATTCCTTAGGAAATTTTTTAGTACAGCAAAACAGCATGAAAATCAATGCTTCCTCTGTCCCTAAATTTTCACTACTATTTCCTTTTTGGAATGTCCCTAAATAACATTCCATTTTCTTTAAATAGAATTATTTTTCCCAACAATCCCTCTCACATAAAGTAGTGATTTGACACCACTAACTCTCAACCACTACTTTTAAGGGCATACATGTAATAATACCTAATAGTTTCACCTTTTAACTTTTAACTTTTACCTAAAACTCTGTGTTAAAAGTGAAGGGATAAAAAAATTGGGGACGGAGGAAGTACATAACAACCAAAACGAGGACAAAAAAGGGGACCATTGGTTATGTCTCCAACCAACTACTCCAGAATTCAATCACTGGGACACACTTAAGAAAGAAATCTGAAAATCTTAGCAAAGATAGTGCAATTGAAAATAAATAAGAAAACCAGTTATAGCTCATAAAAAAATTCAGTTTCACAAATAGTATAAAATCTTTACATAACAGCAAAAACAGGGGGAAATCTTATTACTTGACAGTTATAGCAAGATTGTACAAATAAAAACAAAATTGATGAACCTTAAATGCTTTTAGAAAGCCATCCTCCTCCTCATCATCCAACAGATCGTCTTCATCTTCAACGTGTTCTCGATTAAGTAATCTACATTCATAGAACAATTAATCTCATAAACGACAAGTAAATGAAATGACTGGAATATAGGAGAAAAACAAAGTTACCTATCAATGGCGGTATCGTCGTAATGAATCTGATGAGATTTCACCAACTCGTCGTTATCATCAGCAAACAGCTCCTTTGAACCGTACCTTATAATGTCATCAAGTTCTTCCTGAACCAGAATCAAAGCATATCAGCACAAGAAGCTTAAAGGAAACCAGATTCAATTTGATTTCATTGTGTATGTCGGCGCAAGCTTAGAGAAATATGTCAATTTATTTTCCCAACCCTAACAGTTATTTATAGATAAAATGAGTATAAAATGCCCAAGATGTCCTTTAGTATCAACACTCCCCCTAATGCAATAAGTACCTTACTAAATTAAACTTCATCTGATTTTTAAAAATATAAGAAAGTTAATAAAATTCGATGACTCCAAATATTTCATCAACATAGACTCATGCCACAAGGAAAAAACTTAACACAATAAAATTCATAATATCCAATTTTAACTAGTATTTTTTCCTTATCACAATTTAAAACGTACAATGTAATAATTTTGTGACTGATTGATTGAAGATGCGTGTCTTTGGCCAAATAGAAACCCAATTAAAGTTTCTGAATGGATGACCTAACATTCGCTTTTGAGGTGAAAAATAAAATCATGCACTGGAAGAGAAATAATTACACAAGACACTGAAATAGAAACAAATGATTTAGAAACATCAATTCTCTAGCTCAAATGATTATTCTTCTTCATAAACTATTTTTAGTTAAACATATCAATAAACCCCGAAAACAGAGTCACTTGTAAAACAAGCTTCCTGAAATCTTTCACAGTATTATTGCCTAGTATTTACAGGCATAGCTTACATGTTAATAATCATTAAATGTGCCAAGAAAGGGGCAAACACATGTGATTCAGCCCCTAAGGAAGATCCTAACAATGGATGTCTGCATGACAAAAACACAAGACAAGCCCAAAGATCTATCTATGTAATTATATGCACATAACCTCTTTAACCATCATCTAGGAAAATTCACACAATTCCACTTCAGTAATGCATGGTAATTACGGAGTAGATCCATTATTCTCAGACTTTTGTAGCCGCTATTAATGTACTGGGATTGGAACTTCCATAAAAAGAGTTCTTATTCTTTCCCATCACAAACTTCCATCATAGCAATTGTAATTATATTCCAATATTTATTGGTTCCTGCCCTCTCCCTTCTCCACCTCTTTTTTAAGTCTATGTTACAGCCTATAGGATAACAAAATGGTTAACAGTCTTCTTTTCTTTTTATTTAATACTGCTTTACGCAGGCATCTCCATTCCATGATAATTAATGCCAATAGGTAGGAGATCCATTATTCTCAGACTTATGTAGCAGCTATTAATGTATTGGGATTGGAACTTCTGTTGAAAGAGTT
Organism: Penstemon eatonii; assembly: GCA_038501285.1. Classification (NCBI taxonomy): domain Eukaryota; kingdom Viridiplantae; phylum Streptophyta; class Magnoliopsida; order Lamiales; family Plantaginaceae; genus Penstemon; species Penstemon eatonii. The sequence goes on from CM076710.1 coordinate 9,879,839, forward strand.
GTTATTCTTTCCCAACACAAACTTCCATCATAACAATTGTAATTCTATTCCTATTTAGATAAGTTTTCTGCACTCTCCCTTTGCCACCTCATTTTTTAATCTATGATATAGGACAACAAATTAGTTCGAAGTCTTCTGTTTTATCAACATACCTGCTCTTATTTCAGTGAAAAAAAAACTGTATTATCATATACTGCTTCAACGTATTAATATAGTCTATAAAGGATAGGACCTACCCGAGGGGTCTTCCCAGTGTCAGAGCTAATCTTTTCTTTTAGACAAAAAAATCAGTTTGAGCTAATCTATTCTTAAAGTCTAATTAGATAGAGATGTATCCATAAAGTTAAAATCCCAAGAAATATTTGGGAAAATGTTTTGTTTTCCGAAACTAGAGATAGTTTGCAGGTAGCAAATGCACTCAACTATTTTCTCATACTGTTAATATGATTAAAATGAAATCACTTTTCATATCATGTATTATATAAGATTCTTACTAAAAATTTGACAAAAGGTGCAAATGGAACCTAGTTCATTCCAGACTCGATACATGATTTTCCATAGCATGTGTAGATAAATATTGATCTGTTGAGGTAGATAACATAACTTAAAGTGCCCGATGACTGTATATTGTTCAAAAACACGCTAACCAGCTCAGCTGATTCTCATTTTTAACGTTTTATGATGTTACTGTTGGTTACCATCAGCCTAAGAATATTTACCTGATTAATGTTTTGTGCCTTGAGCTTTCCAACAACTAGATGCTCTAAAACCATTTTCTTTTTAGTCATCTGCATCATCCTTTCTTCAATGGTTCCTCGTGCTACGAGTCTGTAAATCATTACCTGCATAGAGAAGAAATTATAACCATTGACAAGACAAGCTTAAAACATGAACGCACTCTCCCGTGACAAGATGTTAAGGCGTATAACCTTGTTTGTTTGACCAAGTCGATGAGCTCTTGCCATTGCCTGGAGATCAGCATGAGGATTCCAGTCGCTGCAAATTCCGGTTTCTCAATATTAGATAAAGAGGATATATTATCAAACACAAGCCACCGAGATACAATTAATTAATGAAAAGACTGATAGATGTATGTTATCAGATAAATATCCACTAATTGAAGTTCTTAGTCAGTGGTCAAATTTGCCAATTTCAGTGTCTTCATATTTGTCAAAGTTCCTCACAGCATAGAAGAATATTGGAAACTCTAATTGAATATGCCCTTTTGCACTCTTTTTTAGACATACAAATCATAAATGATATAAACCAAGGAACCCTAGTTTTGCGGTCAAAGATTAATGTCTCTAATAAATGAGACTCTAGTCCAGTTTAACCAATAACTATGAAAACTACTCGCCCCAATTGCATAAGCAATTTGAATCATCTTGACTTACCAACCTCAAATTGGTTTAGAACACAACTCTGGCTTAACAGGAAGAGCATAATCATGGCCATCACTCGTACAAATGTGTTAAATGCCAAATTCTTCTAGTGGGTTCAAGAATATTTGCACGTACATAGAAACTCGCACTTTAGTTTGATCAGAATTTATCCTTTTTTTGCCTCAAAGCATTAAAGAACAATATTATCAAGAAATGATCCATTTAGAAGACTAATACAGAGAGATCTAGTCAGCAATAAGCACCTTCAATCCTAATTATTAATGAAATTGAGGGGAAAAGATGGTAAATCCAAAATCAAGGCACTCAAATTCAATGTAGTGAATTGCGAGTTAGCACGTTGTGGCCGGTCACAGCTAGAGACTTGGATTAAGCACAGAAATAGCCACAGAGTAATAAAAGAGATAAAGTTATGTAACAAGGTCATGTGAGACGTAAAAAATTAAGTCTTTTCGACTTAAAGCCATCATCAAGGTCCAAATGTATCCTTTGGCAATACTGGAACTAGTCATCATCCATCATCTCTCATATGCTTCTTTAGGTAAGTGCGTTAAATATTACATTGATGATGAAGCGAATAGGGAAGCAAAAATAGCCATCATTACATCACTATACATATATTTTTGCTTCACCCTTAACCAGAAAACACGCCATAGTCCAATAACCACATTATATATATATATATATATAAACAGAGTGGATTTACCACTGCAAAAGATATTGAACGAGAAGACAAATATACTGATCCCTAAATCATATTTTACCTGTCATATATAATTACTGTGTCAGCAGTTGCAAGGTTTATTCCTAAACCCCCAGCTCTAGTAGACAGCAGAAAACAGAATCTGGATGAATTCTTGGCATTAAACCTATCGATTCGAATTTGCCTTTCTGCTCCGCCAACTTTTCCATCAATCCTTTCGTAGAGCCATTTCTGAAAATATATAAGAACCTCTAGTTTTTGAAATACCATTTCCTGTTGTCAATTTAACAAAAATCTTTTGGTTACTCGCTTATACCTTATAGTTACAGTAATCTTCTAACAGGTCCAACATATGCTGAAATTGAGTATATATCAAAACCCTGTGGCCCTGCTCCTTAAGCTTGACCATCATCTTGTCCAAAAGATGCATTTTTCCCGAGGATTCCAGCAGTTGTCTGTCACGTAGAATATGAAATTAACATAAGTTAATATTTACATACACCATAACCAATGTATAATATTCCAGTTAATCCATAAAAAAGAAACAAGAAAAAATGAGAGTCATATGCATATATTACTTGTTAAACTCATTTGCATCCTCAGGTTCAACGCCTTCCAACATAAAGGGATGACAACAGAGTTTACGCAATTCCATCACCACATTTATCAGGGAAATCTAGCAATCAACAATTAAACTAGGTCAGAGTCTTTATACAGTAATGTGAGAAGATTGTGCAAGAGATAGTGACTGAAAAACTACATACGACAATGGATCAACTCACTTGCGCACCACCCTTGCGAGTTAGTATTTGATAATTGCGGGTCAAGATTGCCTTGTAATATTCTTTCTGTTGGCTACTCAATTCGACACGTAAAATGAGTTCCTTTTTAGGAGGTAGCTCTTTCATGACATCTTTCTTCAGTCCTTCAATTTAAAGACCCAAAATAAAATTAGGTCTGTATTGATTAGAGAAAAACTATGTGCACAGTAAGACAACAGTAAAGGAAACTTAGAGCCTTCAACATTTTCCAATCATCAAAATCCTCGAGTTAAAATAGAGGATCAGAAAGATATAAAGCTCCAGCTTCAAAAGCAAATAGATGTAAGACATCATGCTATATCTTCCACAATAGTACACATAATGGCAACTATGCGCCTGCTTGTAAAAAAAAATGAAAAAAAGAACATCAGACTTGATGGATTGGACTACAAATGAAGCTAGCAAATTGGAGATTGACCAGAGTAGGTTGAAAAGTGAAGATCACAAGAAGACAACGGTCATTGCACATATGGGTTCAACGCATATACTTGGGCCAGGAAGATGAAGTGAGAAAAGATTCGACTTTAAAGATTCTGTTGTTTAGGACGATTTTCTGATCCGCAACCACGAGTTTTTGCTCTTATTGTATATTCATGCATCTTGGAACTAATAAATAGATTTAGCCAGGCAGAGTAGCTTTGATTTCACGCCTGTACTATACTAACACACTGGGATTCATGTATTCGGTGCTAGATTTGAAGAATGGATAGTGATCACGCAAGAAAAACATAAAACTAGGAAAAATCACACGCAAAGTTCTCTTCATACTTCTCAGGAGATGTGGCGACAACATCGTATGAAGCCTTGAAATTTGTTCATTTTGATTTATATCCTTGAACTCCTCCTGGAACTCCTCTAAACTTCCAAACTGAAAAAGATTTATCATAATATTAAAAGCTGAAGGCAACTTTGCAGATAATCATAGCTCATTCTTTTCAAGAATAATAAAACCAATGCAGCTCAAATTGCAAAGCACTTACCTTCCCAGCATCCAGGAAATGCATAAGCATGAAAAGTTCGTCCAAGTTATTCTGCAATGCATGTAGACAACGGTCACTAAACTTACATAATTAAAAACATGATTTGTTTATTACTGGGTGTTTCATCTGAGGTTTCGCCAGATTATTCAAAAGATAAAGTGAAGGGATAACTTCTTCCTTCAAGAAAATGGATAACATCAAATGATCATTGCGTCAGTCAAATAAAAAAAATTGTTGACAAAAAGTAGGCATGAGAGCTTTGGAGATGTACCAATGCTGGCTGATCAATGAAAAGAAGTGCTGGGTTCAACAAATTTTTATTTCTTATATAATGTCAAAGAATAATTCAGTTACTTTAGAGATTAAATGCAATACTAAACTGCAAATTTGTACATTTGACTTGTTCTTCTATTTAGACAGTCTATCATTTAAACCAGATTGAAAGAGAACAAATTGACAAATATGTGGATAGCAATCATTATAGTCATCCACCAGTTTGAATCCAGTTACATCAAAGCTGCAGTTTAGCAAGAATTACCGCTTGCTTTCTGGGAAGCAACTCGTTCAAACACGTGTTGCCTGCTTCATTTATTCCAAGCAGGAAAAGGGGGTCTTTGATAAAATAAAGTAACCGCACCTTAATTAAGCGAAAATTTTACATAAATCCACATTTTTCCAACCTTTAAAGACCTGAATCATTAAACTTCCCAAATGGTTTTCGCATAATATAGAAAACCGGTATCATCTCCTTTTGTAAGTTGTTAATAAGCATATCTACCAAGTACACACTAGGCATAAATACACAAATAAATTTAGTAAGAAGAGCATTGCACAAGGTATTGCACAATAGCTTCACCTATGGTCGCAAAACTATAAAAATAAGATCAACGCAATGACTAACCAATACCAATACATCTTCTTTCTCCTTACAACAATATCCCATTTATTCAGCAGCATGAACAACAGAACAGCAACAGAGCTCCTGAGCTCCAGGACAGATTATAATAAGACATACCTGAAGTGGAGTTCCAGTCAAGAGGACACGATGTCTGCTGGAGTACTGCTTCAACGAAGAAAACAATTTTGATTCCTTGTTTTTAAGCCGATGGCCTTCATCAACAATCTACATCAGAGAAGTCAGTAAACTTTGAGAGCATACATGAAATGGTTACAAATAAAGTCGACAAACACATGGAGGAGATCAGGATACCATGCACTCCCACTTTATGGGTTTCAATGATAATGTATCCAGGTTGATCATTTCATATGAAGTCAAAAGTACATCAAATTTAATCCTATCTTGTTTGCTTTCACCGACAGCCTGTCCATATTTCTTTTTCTTGCTCTTCTTCTGAGATTTGGGATAGTAGAACTCATGTTCTCTGATCGTATTGCGTGCTTGGTTAGTTCCAACATACATCACCTGCAGCAATTAACTCCTGATTAAGTACCTATACAAGCTAATCCAAGAAGCCTGAAACATTATGCATACTTACAACATTCATATGAGGTGCCCATGTGGCAAATTCACGTTCCCAATTCCTTAATGTTGAGAGAGGAGCAACCACAAGATGAGGAGCAACATTCTCCTCAAAAAGGGATGCTAAAAAGGCTATACTCTGTATTGTTTTGCCTGCACTTACAAACATTTTTAAGAATAACACTAAAAGAGGTCTGCCAAATAGAGAGGAAAGAGTGAGGGAGAAAGAAAGAGAGAAAGAAAGAGAGAAAGAAAACCAAACAAAAAATTTGAAGGCACGGATAGCCTACCAAGTCCCATCTCATCAGCGAGTATCACATGAGTCTCTTTGTACCAAGCAAAACGCAAAAAATTCAACCCTTCAAGTTGATATGGGTGCAATGAACCTTGATTTGATAATGGAGTCAATAAAGAGACTTGTATATGATAAAATGTAGATGACTATCCAACGTAGTGAGAGCCTTATGTACCTCCAGAAAGAAACTCAGGGCTGCTATCATAGTGTTGAAACTCTTTCTGTTTCTTCTTTGATTCCATGGCATCGTGAAGGTGGCTCTTTTCTTTTGCAGCAGATACCTTGCCATATCGAGACTGAATTCTATTGAACCTTTCAATTTCTTTGTGAAAGGATGCAATATCTGATTCCAACTCCCAATAGCATTCATCATATGAAAGCTCTTTCCATTTCACAAGATACTCTTTTTCTTCTTCTACTTCCCTAAAATTCAGCATAATCAACACTTGGCATCAGAGCTTTGAACCATTTATTTACCAGAACACTGAAGGATTTCAAATACTGACATTAAGTACTTAAAGAGGCCCTGGTAGTTTGAGAAGAAATTAAATGATTCTTTGGTGCAGTGGCTTCATTAAATCAGTCAGGTACTCACTTTATTTCTACAGAAACAAGGAAAATTTCTTCTACATACATGACTACCTATAGCTTCTCAACAAACTTTCAATGTGTCCCAAACTGTAACAGTTTAATAAATGACAGAGCACGCACAATATAAATGGAGAATACCCACAATAGAATTATGATTGTGAAACAAAAAAGATGGCGGATTTGGATTTATGATCCGGAACATCTTATGTAGACCTTAGCAGACGACTACAAAACAAACAACCAGTTCACATTGTATGAATTCAGCTTCTAGTATAACCAAAATAATTGGTCCAAGATAACCAGTTAAATATTTTGAAAACCTCCAGAATTGAGATTTTTGTTGAGTGAACAAATTGGCAACACAAGCCGTCGTTTCCAGAAAAAAGGATAATCAATAATTCCTACAATAATGTTGTCAAGAAGATAAAGTTGTGTCATAGTAGTCAGAGGCGAATAGCGCAGTGACGCGCAAAGGCTCCTGGGGCTATAGCGCATAGCGCAGCGCTAATGCGCGGGCTTTTTGAAAATAAAGCACATGTATATATTCTTCAAAATAATAATCATAAATCTCGAATAAGACATATAAAAACAATAAAACCAAATCATCTTAGTTCATTAATACCAAATTAAATCCTAAATACCCAAAAACAAGCAAATAAACCTAAAGTACTAGAAGTTTATAACAATTAGTTAACCCAAAAGTATGATACTAAAGCAGTGATTGTGGAGGAGGCGCGCGGCAGAGGGAGAAGGCGAAGGCTTTTTGAGAGAGGCGCAGCTTTGATTGTGGAGTAAGAGGCGAGAGTTTACTTTTTTTTTGAAATTTTACTTTGGGTAAAAAAATTAGGGTTAAAAATTGGTGTTATAAATTTTTTTTTTTGTACTTAAGGTTTCCCGCTCAGCGCCATGTGGCGCGCCTTGGGCCTTAGCCCAAGCTATTGGGCTATAGCGCCACATGCGCTCGCTAACCAGTAAGCGAGCGCGCGTGGTGCAGCGACGCGCGAAGGCCGCGCTATAGCGCGCGCTTTTTGCGCTTTTAACTACTATGATTGTGTCCATATTTAAACTGGTAAATATTCAGTGCATTAAATAGCTAGGTAAAACCTGCACGCAATAATCCGATCGACTGTCGTCCACTCCGGTCTGATGGGTACATATTCATCTTCCGGGTTATTGTTCGACAACGCTTGTTTATGGAAGTTGTTTACTTTTGTTCTTAAACGAGGATTTGACCGGTATGAGTTAACAAATTTTTTTGTACTTAAGGTTTCCCGCTCAGCGCCATGTGGCGCGCCTTGGGCTATTAGCGCTATTGGGCTATAGCGCCACGTGCGCTCGCTAACCAGTAAGCGAGCGCGCGTGGTGCAGCGACGCGCGAAGGCCGCGCTATAGCGCGCGCTTTTTGCGCTTTTAACTACTATGATTGTGTCCATATTTAAACTGGTAAATATTCAGTGCATTAAATAGCTAGGTAAAACCTGCACGCAATAATCCGATCAACTGTCGTCCACTCCGGTCTGATGGGTACATATTCATCTTCCGGGTTATTGTTCGACAACACTTGTTTATGGAAGTTGTTTACTTTTGTTCTTAAACGAGGATTTGACCGGTATGAGTTAACAAACTCCATCTCGGGCACCCTGAAACAATGTACAGAAGATGCAAGAACAAATATCAAGAAGATAAACATAGAAACTGAACTTCAAAACAGTTAAAGACCTAACAGAGAGTCTACCATGTGCAGTGAAGGTAGGACAGTCCTTTCCACTTCACTAAATACTGTTTCACGAGAACTTGATCTGATCCCAGCTTAGATGCATCACTATCATCTACAGGAGTTGGACGCATCTCACAGTCAAGTATTTTCTCAATCTCGGTAAGAGGGCCAACCTGTCAAAACACATTGTCGAGTTAGGATAAGCCAACTCAAACCTCAGTTTCCGATATTTGAATTTAACAAGGTGTAAAACAGAAGCATACACATTCAGTGCATTTCCAGCTACTAGGAAGAGGGCCTCTCAATGGGGGCAGCAAACACTTGGGATGGTAAGAATAAGTACATGTATCACAGCTCAAAATATTTCCATCTTTGCCGCAAGCTTGACAAGAACCTTCCTTCTATTAACAGAGAGCAACAAAGTGATGAAATAGCATACGAACGTCAAAACAAGTTTTTATTGGAATTGTGAGAGTGCAGAAGCAACTTTAAAGTTTCAATCAATGTTACTGAAATTGAGATAGATTCAGAAGTCTATATAAATTTTGCATCAGATCATTTGGATCCCGGTGGTAATGAGGATTCGTAATATCACACAGGTTTCCCGTGCTGAAACCATGTTACTTCAGCAGAGGATTTGGGAAAATTTCGCATATACTGGGACAGACACAAAGGACATACGAGTTATTCATTACATCATTTGGATTCCGTCAGTAATGAGGATTCCGAATAATGCACATAGATACCATAGGTTCACCAAATGAAAGTCTGACATTTTGTAACTTAAGGGAATGGCGCAGCCAAGCCTAGAAATTAGAACATACATATGCAATCAGAAATGGAAATTTACATGTATTTGTTGAACTCATCAAATGACTAGTTGGTATCATGTTTTATCATAATTAAAAGATCATATGAATGGCCTTTTATAGTAGCAAAAATTTTTTTATCTGACTTTATGAAGGAACATATTTCGTTTCTAACTTGTCTTGATTGGACATTCAACTGAAACACAAGCAGTCGAATCCAAACATGTGAAAGCAGAGTAATTGCCTTTTTCTTCTCATTAATGAGATAATAAAAGTGGAAGTTTTTTGCTAGAATCTACACCCTAGAAGATAAGGCTATACCTGGATCTATCATGTGTATTATCAAAGCAAGTAGCGTAATAACCAGTCCAAGAGAAAAAATAAACACGTGAAACAGATCACATATTCGATTACTCATTTATCACTTACTATTTTTTACTAGTGATGCATTTATTAATGGTACATTTAGGGAACCCTGAAGGATTGGTCAAGGCATTGTTCCTTGACCCAAACACAATGCTGTGAGAAGTAAATTCTTAGGCAGCAACGCCCACGTGAAGGTTAAAAATGTCGAAAATCAACAGGAAAAAATAGTCAAAAGGGGATAATAAAGAATTGAAAGGATATCCATATATCGATATACACACAGAAATCATAACGAATAAAAATTACGAGACATGTAATGGTCCCTGGACTATAAACAGCCAACTCCGTAGAGTGTGATCCACCACAAATTATGTTTCCATGAACAATTTTTAGCATTGGTTTTAATGAACATGCCCGCCGAAAGCATTGCACTCGATTATGTCATTAGTCAAAATCAGTCAATCTGTGTACAGTGATGTGATTGGTTTGAAAGAATGCATGAAAAAGATTCCACAACAACGTTGGCAAAAATTACTTGTATTAAGTATCATGCTTCTAGGTGAATATATTTTAATTGTTCGAATTTCAAACAACACCAACATTTAACAAAAAATCAGTGATGCTTCCAATTAAAAGCCACAAACACCGGAAAAGCATCATTTTTTTCTTCCTTTTTCATCTTGAGGAGATGTTTGGTCCACAAAATTCAGAATTTAAAGAAACTGCACTGAATTTGAGCTATGAACAAAGGTATCATGTTTATGCGCCAACATAGATAGATGATAGATCAGTAGCTATCAGAGAGATACACCCACAAATACACCACATAAAACACACATATACGCATATACAAACAAACGCATAGGGTTAAACCTAAATTGAAAAGAAAAACTAAAAAATAAAATTCAAATAGAGAAAGGGGGAAAAAGGAAAAAAATTAATTACCACATCAGGCCTTTCAAATTTCTCTTGAGAAGAACCAGGGCCAAATTTCTTCTTCCCCAATTCATCATCATCATCTGATTCATCAAGGCTGTAAATTGGCCTGCGATCCGATCGAACCCGAAGCCTCTCCACTAAACTTGCCATTTCCTAATAAAATTAACATGCAGACAAACACAGACACACACACAAACATTTTAATTCAATTCAAGTAAAAAATAATTAGATTCTCTACTCAATTGAGAATGAGATAGAATTGAGTTTAAACGCAGATTATTGTTCAAGCCACAAAATGAGAGGAGCTCAGAGTTACCTCTACACTGATGTGATTGAATTCTACCTCGTCTCGATTACTCCGTAGCAGCAGCAACAGAAGAAGGGGAAATTCAAGCGATGGATTTTCCCTTTGAAAAAGAGGAGACTCGAAAGAGAGAAAATGGTGGCTGTATTTCACCTGAGGTGTGACTCGTGACTGTGAGGCAAGACAAAGGTGTAGTTGTCTGTATTTATAGTAGCACTCGAGGGATTTCTGGGAATCAAATCATAAAATCACTTACTATTTAATTAAAGGAAAAAGGAATAAAATCACAAAATCAGATTTTCAAGTTAAATCATTTTTGTGACCTCGGCCCTATGCACATATAATTGTTGCAGCCCAAATATGTATTCATAAGGTTTTTACTTTTTTGCTTTTTTTTGGCCTATTTGATTTTCTCAGATAACGTTTCTTCAAGCTTGGTTTTCTATTTTATTTGTAATAATACACATATATAAACACTTAAAAAGTTTTTATACGTAAACCGCATTCCGATCATATGTGGTTTCATAAATCTCTCAAATTCATGCATGTAAACTTTTTATTCTGATCTTACGAGAAATAGTTTGTTATTGTGTCGTTGTCCCTTACTTAATTTATATCAATGATGATCGTCGAATATATAATTAAACTACAACGAAAGCTAATAATGATGGGTCATTTACTAAGTAGCGTTGTGGTGTTTACAAGTTTTTCGAATTTATAAGAGAATTTAACCTCGCTTGATAAAATGAGAAATAATAAGATTTGGCTTTAGTTTTCCTTTTGGGGTTGAGGAACGAAAAGAGAAATAGTAAAGTTCATGACACGTGATTACAGTTATTAAAAAAGATTGAATCACGATGCAAAATGGATAAACTAAAGAAGCTTATAGTACATGTAATTATGAAATTTCCAATTGTTACTATATCGCTATCGTAATATGTAGTACGGACTAAATAAATGTGTACATAGTACAATTTTCAATAAATAAAACGTACTTAAACATCTTTTAGCTAGTAACGAGCTACAAAATATTGTAAGTTTTTCTTTAAAATGAGGTAATGATTAATTAATAAAATGATGATAGCCCGATTTTTCCTAATCTGCTCCATGTTTATATGACGATAAAATTCATGTTGTCTAAAAACTTGACACTTATACTCAAATAAGGTTTTTTAATGGATTAGAGTAAGCCCAACCCACATCCAGTTCCATTTATGTCGGATTGAATTTGGTTGGATCCACATTTTGCTAAGATTTTAGGGCATTTCCAGTGTTGCTTCAGTCTAAGTCCAGCTTTCCCTCACTCAGTCCAACTTCTCCTCAGAATCCAAGTCCAGCTTCCCCTTTCCTTTTCATAAGTCATCTAAAATGTATCAATCTATCAATTCCATTTAATTAAAATTCTCATTTTCCCCACTCTCACTTAATAATAATAATAATAATTAAACAATAATAAAGTTCATTAAGTTAGGGTTATATCGTTTTTAATTTAACGAATCATATGTAAGGTTCATTAAGTTCTTTTAAGGTTTATTATCAAACAAGAAAAAAGTTCTTTTAAGGTTTTATTTTTATTAATTAAATTAAATTTGAGCTTCTAATAATTAAATTTTAAAGGGATTTTAAAATTGGTGCACAATAATACAACAGTTAAATAATTGATTGACATGATTTGGAAATAATAAAAATAATTTAATATTGATATTAAATTTTCCAACATAATAGTTACATTAAATTTGATTTTATTAAATAAAAATTACATTTTTATACTAAAATTAACTTTTTAAAAATAGTACACAAATTAAATAAAATTAAGATTAAATAAGAATTATATTTTATTTAATAAGGTATTTTAAAAAAAATTAAATTAAAAGGGGTTTTATTTAAAAAATAAAAAAAATAAAAATAAAATAAATTGGGCTGGACTGGCGACAGCTGAATGACTCAAGCGGTATAATCCAAGGTTGGATTGCCTCACCGCTTCAAGCGGTCCATAAGTGAAGGCTGAATCCATTTATCCCTTTTTTCCCCTTTATACATTTTTTTCCACTTTTTCACCCCCTAGATCCAAAAACCCCCAAATCCACCCTCCCCTTGATACACTAGAGATGCCCTTACATTTGCATGCATAAAATACTTAAGATTATGTTATTTTCATTTGTTTTGAATAAGGTCTGATCATATTTGTTGGTTTGGCAGGCCTATTAGGCTACAATTGCCCAATTCATTAACATCCCTATTGCAAATTTTGGGATTATCTTTTTAAGGACTCGTAGGTGTTTTTATTATTTTTATACTGATTAAATTATCATATCCAACAGGTGATTGATCTAGAAGGAACTAGTCACTACAAAGTAGCGGACTCAGGTTTAAATATTTGTTGGGAGAGGTTCCCACTTTATGTGTCCGACGTGCCTCGAAAAGGATTAAACCATTGGGAAACCAAAAAAATATATAATTAATACATATTATATACATATTATATTTAATACTCCTATAATTTTATTGGATACATATCTTTAATGGAAGGATCTTGTTAAATTATTTTTGCTCCATTTATTTTAGTTACACATTTTCATAATCGAATCGGATTGACATTCCTAGGTAGGGCTATTAGCGGGGCTGCTTCAAGTCATAACAGCCTGATCGAATCTGACTTCATCTATATTGGAACAAATTTAGGTCGAATTTGAATCATACCCGACTCAGAAAATCTTCATTCAAAAATTTTACCAATGTTTTTTATGTAACAAGTTCATCAACGTGCATCTTCATTCAACTTTAACGCACCTCAAATATATATAAGATCTACTTTCGATACATTTGACATTTCAAATGATTTAATTGATCTAGTTGGATAACAATGTGCTATCAATGTATTAAAATTAATTCTTCTTATTAGGTGAAAAGTTCCATACAAAAGAGATGATAAGTGATATATTAACTTATCTCTTGTTAAATTCATGGTAAAATACTATTAATATTTCTTCGAGAAGCAACCATTATGTACAAATATAATTCTTCTTTTTATTTATTGTTGGATCTAAATTTTTACAGATGTGGTCGATCTGAATTCATATTCACTCGACATATCTCGAATACAAATCTTTTCGATTGGATCAAATTTATTGAATTTTTTTTTTTTTTGGGTCAGGATAACTAGTCGAACAAAATCATGAAATTCTGTAATTTGGGCCGGATAAATTTCGATGGAATAAAGCCACTCCAGTCATAGGCGTATCTCTTATTAGGCTGTAACTAAGTCGGGTTCAGTATAGATAAGGCCTGGTCCGGTTAAATGCAGCCAACTCCCACTCCTCTTCACTTCAGACAACGTAATGGGCTTACTGGATAAATTTCCAGCAGGCCCAGTTGGCTGAACTTCTTGGAGCCCAGTTTTAATCCCTCATTCTAAAGCCATCAACCCGTTAGTTTTTTTTTTAAATACATTAATTATGGATCATTACATTACAAATAATTTCAATAACGGTTAAGATATAAATAATAAATAACTACCAAATTTGATAGTATTAAATTAGAGAAAAATCTACATTAATGAGAATTTAATCCATAATTTAGAGTTGTCAACACAAACAATTTGTAGAATTTGTAGGTATATCCTTAATGTAGGTATATATTAAGGATATAAACAAATTGTGTTGGATAATTCTTTGAAAAAATGTGCTTCAAAAACTAGCCTCCAACTATATATCCTTGAAAACTGAAATCCTAGAAGAGTGTGAAAATAGATGATTAACTTGTGTGTAGTTTTTCTAAAAGAAAAGTTTATTTGTGTAGTATTAGTGGTAACTTTTTCTATCTAATGAGTTTTAGTTACCTCTTTTTTTTTTTTTTTTACTTAAATAGAAATCGGTCATCTTCTTAAAGCTTACTTTTTGAGTTCTATTTAAATATATATTCTTTTGAAATTTTTGTAACTACCTCTAAGGTAGACACCATTCGCCTAATTTTTGGCCAAACATTGATTGTTGGTTTGATCTGATAAAATCAATCTTTTAATAAATTATTTAAATCTAATTATGGTACAATTTTGTGTTTGTGATATAAAACTTGAAAAACTTGTACCATACCAAAATATCTAGTGAACTCCTTTTTTTTTTTTAAAAAAATTTCCTTCAACTAGATATTATGAGCATTAATTAATTAAAGAATATGGAAATGGAGACTGAAATTAAAGAAAATCATTGGGTAACATATTGTTGCAAGAACATGTACAATTTCAACATTTTTATTTGAAAACTGACATGTACACATCATCCCCCAGTTTACATAATTGTAGATCTTCACACTTCACAGTACACTGCCACCTGCATTAACTTAATTTAGGTTTTATTGGTGAAACAATGAAAGAACATTATATTGTACATAACCTTTCCTTTTGCCTTTTAGTTTCTTGGGGAATTTTAAAAACAATAACTTTAAAATGCACAAAGTAATGAAAAAATAATTAAACTGTTTCTCCTGTTAGATTCACTAAAGCCATCTATTTAGCTGCTTGCTTCATATATGGGGTTTGCATTGCAATGTTTACATCTCTTCTTTCTTGTACTCTTTTTACTCTATGAGTGTGCAATCAACATCATTCAACAGCAAATATATTCCCTGTTTGTCTATATAAATTTTAGCAGCTTCAATAAAGGAAAAAATTGGGTGTGACATTACACAATTAAATAATCTACACAACATAATATACTATCATCAAAGCCCATAATAATAATGATACTGTACGTATCCTTTGGATGTTTGCCTTTTCCTCATCTATCATGTCACCAACATTACTTGGTGGGACATTTCTTGCCTTTCTACTTGTTATGTGCATGTATTCTCTAGCTAGTTTTTGAAATTAGAACAATTAAATCAATGTAATCGAGATTTAGTTCGAGTTTCATCTAATGTGAACTTTACGACTCGGATCTGTTCAGAGATTCGGTTGAAAATAAGTAAAAGTAGATTGCATAAATCGTTTCAAGTTGTGTTAGCCTGTATTATGGCATCAATTGTTTCGTGGCAGAGGTCAGGGTCAAGTAACAGTCGACCTGTTGATGCTTATGTGTGTGAATGCACTATAAAATTATGGTATGCGCATTTTCGAACACCAATTGATTTTTGGGCAGCTGGTAACGTCTGAGGTCCTACATGTTGCAGTGCCACTTTCTTTAAGATTTATATGCTCGCACCACTCAGTATGCAAACTAAATTGCGGATAGTCACTAGTATTCAGTGAAACTCAATGTTCAATTATATATTGCTCTCACAAAATCAACGAAAAAACTCAGAAAAAACCGCAAAATTAAACAAATTATGTTTCTATTCGAATAAACACACAACTCTTTATATAATTTAACTTAATGAAGACTAGATATATATACATGATATGGTCAAATTCTACACTATAGTTCTATTAAGAAACAGTAGTACAAGTGAATCAAACTTATTCCAACTTTAACTTTTTGTTATTCATACTAAACTTGGGCCATTTCACTTTTGCAAGTGATTCTATAACACAGAGTAAAATCAAAGAAAGTGATGAGTGATTGATATTTTGGCCATAGATTCTGAAAAGTATTTTTGGGATATAAGTTTTCTGCACTACATACAAACTTCTTGTTATGGGATAAAATGAATTGTATGTGTTAAAGAAAGACAGGTAAGTGATAATGTGGTCCATGCATGAGATGAACAGAACAGTACAGTGACTGCACATATACATACATACATACATACATATATATATATATATATATATATATATATTTGTATGTATATATAGGTGGTTTTGTGGTCCATGAAGAAAGCCTAATTTTGAGGGCAAAGAAGAACAATATGTGCTATAAATGTCATCCAAGTTTCAATACCATCTTATCCTTTGAATTCAAAGGTTCCGTTTATAAATCAAGCAATAATTAACCAACTATCTATCTCTAATTTGGAATTACATCAAATGAAACGAAATGAAATGATCGATTCCCCCCTTTCCATTCATGCTTTTCATTTTTACCAATATCTAATAAACGTCCTATCATATCGATCGAGTACATAAGTTGAGTTTTTGTTTTACGGAGTAATTTTATTTTTGTAAGTTTTAAATTTGAGGAAAAAACACTTTTAATACCAAAAACTTAAGGCCAAAAAATACATTTGGCACTAAATCTTTCGGAAAAAATACATTTCATATCATGATCCACATCCTCTTGACACATTTAGTTTTAATTTCCGTCAATTTTCGAACGAAATTCAACACGTGCCGCTTATGTTGAGAGTTAGAGGAAAAACAAACACTAGTTTGAAAGACACATTATTATTAACTTAACGAACACGTGAGCGGCACATGGTTTTCTTAGACTAAAATTTTGTATCAAAAGTATTTTTCCTTCTTTCAAATTTTGAAATTATAATTGAGCTTGTTGTCACTTTTTACTTGTTGATATGAACGTAAGTTGAACTTCTAAGTTATTGATACAATCTTAGCTAGAAAACATTGTTCTATGTAACCCCCCCCCCCCAAAAAAAAAAAAAATACATTGTTCTAAGTTGTTGATATATTGTTCTGAATATATGGTTGGATACATTGTATTGGTCAAGAGAATATTGTAGGTCGAGACTAATTATACATTACATAACCGTAGAATAATTACATGTAGCGAATAATTATTGAAAGCGTGAGCAAAATGTTAAATTTTTTTTTACATGTATGTGCGAATTAATAATAGTTCAAATTAAATACCATTTAATTTTCATTTTTCTTATTAATATCCAAGAACCAATCAATCAATTTTTTGTTGAATTTCTCTTCAAAAAGCTTAAAACACGTACAATTATTAGAGCAACTACCAATGAGAATGAATAGAAAACAACGTGGAACATTGAGGGAATTTGATTGTTATTGGATAAGACAGTCACACTCACATCGTACATGGGACACAATCAAAATCACGCGTAAAATTGGACATTTCAATAGAAATTGTTAACATCGAAAACTTAGTCATAAACAAATTTATTGTTAATTAGTTTCGTAGACGTGAAAAGTTTGTGATTGAAATTGTTTGTCTATTTCTCAAACTGTTTATAAAAAAGGGTATTAGGAAAAGCCAAGCACCCATAGAAAATGGGAATTAGCTATTATCACAAAATGCCTCACGACTCTTACTGAAAATTAAAGGTTTTCAAAATTTAGGGGCCCATATGAACTGGTGTTGATCCGGTTTCGTTTGACTTTAATCTGAAATTAAAATTGATTTGAATAATTTCAGTAAAAATTTTGAAATAAAATAATATTTGAGAATGTTGAGTTTTGAAGTGTTTAAAGTTTAAGATTTTATTTTGATTGAGTTTTGACTTGTGTTTTGAGAGAAAATATTTCTAACAATTCATAATCCTACCGATGTTTCAACAAGAGAAACTGTGGTTTCCAAATTAGTCAGTAACTATTTTTAGACCGTGAATACAATGCTATATTAATCATGAAATATATATAATCTATTCATTGGTATTGAATAGCAAAGATAAATAAAGGGCTTTTTGCACTTTGCACCCTGAAATTATAGGATTTTGGCACTTTGCACCCTAACTTAAAAGTTTTGGCACTTTGCATCCTGGAAACACAATTTAGTTGGCACTTTGCACCCTAGTGTGTGTTTTGATGAAAAAATTAATTGATTAAAGAGTATAATAGTTATTTTCGAATATTTCTGGCACTTTAAACCCTAAAAGTATAGACTTTGACACTTTACACTCTGAAATATTGAATATTGGCACTTTGCACCAAAAAAATATAATTTCTGATATTTTCAACCCCGACTTAATATGATAATCTAAATTATGTAAATAACATGCAATATAATAATATATTAGATATGTAAACGTGTATTTTAGATATAAAGTAAATAATCTTGAGGATACTTAAAAATAAAATGAAAATAATGTCTTTTTTTTTTAATTTAAATTTTACAGAGAGAAAATGTTAAAATAAATTATTATAAAGTAAAATAAATTCAGAATAACGAGTTTATGATTTTTGTGCATAGAGATGACCATTTTATCTCTACATCACCGACATTCATGAGTCTTTTTTTTTTAAGAATAAGAAAAAGAAAAATACATTAGGGTGCAAAATGTCATACAAATTAAATTTTTAGGGTGCAGAGTGCCAAAAAAATTAAATCGGGGTGAAAATGCTAATATTTTATAATTTTAGGGTGCAAAATGCCAACATTCTATATTTTAAGGGTGCAAAATCTATATTGCCAAGGTGCAAAGTGAAAAAAAAATTGAAAATAACTATTATACTCTTCTATCAATGAATTTTCTCACTAAAACACACACTAGGGTGCAAAGTGCCAAATAAATTATATTTTCAGGGTGCAAAGTGCCAGAACTTTTAAGTCAGGGTGCAAAGTGCCAAAACCTTATAATTTCAGGGTGCACATTGCCAAATACCCATAAATAAATTTTAAAAATTAATATTAAATTAGATAAATACTCATACTACTGAGAGTTGAACTCATGACATCTTGATCAGTGAGCCTCAACCTTAGCCAACAGACTATGACCTTATGGACCCAATAAATTTGTAAATGACCACACAATTATTAGATAATTTATTGAGTAAACTGTACTTTTCATCTCTCTTAAATTTTTCATAGCAAACTCGTCTCTCTTATCAATGTTGTGCAACACATTAATCCCTCTTAAATTTTTTATAGCAGATGCGTCACTCTCATCAATGTAGTGTAACACATTCGTTCATTTTAATTAAAACTAAAATACATCCATTTTTCGTCCATTTTAGGATATATTTTGAATTAAAAAAAGACGAATGTGTTACATTAATTGATAAGAGGCTACAAAAAATTTAAGAGAGATGAATATATAAAAGTTGGTCTATAAGGAGGACGAAAAAATGCGATTCACTCTAATTTTTATGTATACTATCTGAATCTAAAACAAACGCAGATATATATAGATTGAATAATATCAAATATTTGTTTTAATGACTTTTGCTTATGAAATGAGTGATGTTACATTTCTTCTACGGCTATGACCTAGAGTACTTAATTGGCTGTATTAAGGTGTTAAGGAGATCATAGTTTATTGGTAATATATAAATTGCAAAGTTGAGGTCTCATTAATGTGGATTTTTCTTTAGTTTAATACTATAGTATTTGATAGTGATTTATTATTTATAATACTTTGTATTTAGGTAGTTATTGAATGAGATGTAATGATTAATAATGAATAGATTCTTAAAAAAAAATATTGTATTAAGGTACTAAATGACGTAGTCATTAATTATGTGATGTTTTTTCTTTCTTCAAGTTGTCCCTTGTAATACCTATTAATTAATATTGAAAAATTTGCTCATTCTAATTAATATTGAAAAATTTCTTCAAGTCATTCTAATACAAAATAGCATATTATCCCCCATATAAATTAATAAATTTATAATGGTTGTTTTACTTATTTCCTGGAGGGAGTACTGAACAAGCGCTTCGAATTGCGAGTGAAACTTTATTTTGATACAAGAAAATGACCTACTAATTTAATTCTCACTTGATTATATATATACTTCATTTATTTTATTACTTTATAGATGCTATAATGAACACTTTAATTAGACCCCCTGTGATTTCGTCCATGAATATATGTGTAATTAAGAATATGAGAGAAGTACTTTTTTTTTTCTAACAAAAATACAGAGGCATATATGATGGTTTGATTTATTACATGAGGTAAATTATGTTTTAAGTATACTAGATGAGATAATTTGCTATTGACTCAATTAGTTATTGTGGTTGAGTTATTTTTTTTGCAAGTTCAACTAAAGTTTGGTTGGGATAACAAAAAAAAAAAAAAAGCAAACTTAAGTTTTGGTTCAAAGTCATCTCGACCTTTTTTTTTTGTACGAACCTACTATATCAATTCTTTCCCTTTTTCAGATATTAATTTGTGGCTCATATTTCATTTCTAGGCATCTTGAAATAATTTTATTCTTTCTTTTTACAATTAAGCTGTTTTGTTACAATCCTCACATTAATAATGATTTGATGTTACTAATTTTATTAAATTATTCAAAATAGTAATTATAGCCTAAAAAACACTTTTTACACTATTATTTTAGTAGTATTAAAGAAGCAACAAAAAGAAAGTGTCATAAACCACAATTAAAGTCTAAAATGTCCAAATTATGAAAAAGTCAAACATGTAATTAAAATATTTTAAAGCGGACTTTTTATCGAGAGAAATTATATTGTTCATTCGTTACATGAATAATCTGACAATTTTAGAACCAAAAGTAAGTTTGATGATACTAGAGCTTCATAAAATCTAAAATCGAATGCACAATTCTAGTGCAATGAGATCTTGGAGTGAACTATTTCTTGATTTTATAGATTAAATATAATATTCTCCACGTATTGTGCCCCGTTATCAACGCAGTAAATGTCTAAAATAATTTTTTTTTTTTAAAAATGCCCAAAATATATTTTCCGTCGGAGGGCCATATTTGATTTCCACGCGTGATGTTTGGATTGGGTGGACGGCAAACTGGTTGACAAACAAAGGTGGCGGATGTTCCACGAAACTCGATACACAGTCTCAGCTGATTCCTATTTCATGGGTCACCTCTTCATATATTGACACGTTTTTAGACCATCAACCACCCTTTACACTCTATTCTAAAAATATTATACTAAGAAAGTACGTGTCTAATTTTAATTTTAAAGTTTTTTTTTATAAATTAATATAAAATTAGCCATTTTATGTCATAGAAAATATTATATATTTATGACTTATCAATTTATTTTAGTGAGATTTATTTTTATTAATTATTATTGATTTATAAAAAAATGATGGCATTGAATAGTTGTAATAAAATATATAATGATGACTGATTTAGTCATTACATCTAACAAAATTTGTTCTAAAATAAGATCATAAAAGTATTATTTAATGCATTCCACAATA
Organism: Penstemon eatonii; assembly: GCA_038501285.1. Lineage (NCBI taxonomy): Eukaryota > Viridiplantae > Streptophyta > Magnoliopsida > Lamiales > Plantaginaceae > Penstemon > Penstemon eatonii. The sequence goes on from CM076710.1 coordinate 9,901,227, forward strand.
GTAATTTTCATGTCAAGTTTATCCGTTATTCACCGATGACAAATGTTTCATCCGTTTCTTCATAAATTTTAACGATTTCACGATCATTTTTTCTTACTGGTTTCACCAGTTTTTTCACCAACTTCACCAGTGTTTACCAATTTCACCCGAAGTTTCATCGGTTCATATGTTATCACTGTTTGATTTTTTTATCTAGTTTTCCTCTTTTTAATCGATTATAACATTTTTCATTTGTTTTTCCCTTTTTTTCGATATTTTTTTCAATTTAAACAATTTTCTTTTGTCAGGTACTATTTCACATGCTATTCACCTAAATTTTTCATTTATTAAACATGTTTTCACCGACTTCAAGCTTTTTTGACCGATTTTATTCTTTACAAATTTCACCAAAACATTCATCGATTTTTATGTTCTCACTGTCTAAATTTTGTTTACCCGGTTGACTTTTTTTTAGCAATTTATCACTTTTTTTTATCGGTTATAAGATTTTCATCGTTTTCTCATTTTTTGTCGATTTCTTTGGCTTTTTCTTCAGTTTAAACCAATCTTTCATCGATTTCACCAGTTAAACTCTTTTTTAACTGATTTCACTCGTTTTTCCTAGGGCTGTCAATGGGGCGGATTTCAATCCGGATCCGTCCGAATTCGGTCCGATTTATTAAGATAATTGTCTGATTAGAGATTCAATGGGCCTGATCCGATTATAAAGATCCGAAATCCGAAACTCATGGAGCGAATATGGATTTAGGTAGATCCGATCCGTTAAAGATCCGTATCCAACAACAAATAAAAAGAAAGATATATATACAACATAATTTATAAAAATAAGTATCATTAATAATATTTAAACGTCAATTTAAAAAGATAATAATTTATAATTAGTTTATAAATTTATTTAAACCAATATATTCATTCTACAAATATGAATATAGTAAAGAAACTTTGAAAATGTGAGCTAAAATTAAATTAAATTGAAAAGATAATAAATTTGTTTAAGGAAAAAATATTAATTTAATTTTTTAAATACAAATTTATTGGATCCGAAAAATATCCGATATCCGGCCAAATCCGACCATGATCCGTTGGATTCAAAAAATCTAGATCCGAGCACAGTCCGAGCAAGATCCGAATCCGATAGAAATCGATCCGATATAAATGGAGCCGGATCTGGACGAACCTGATCCGACCCATTGACAGCCCTAGTTTTTACCATTTCAACCAGCTATTTTTCATGTTTTTTTCACTAATTTCACATGTTATTCACCTGAATTTTTCATTGATTAAATATATATGTTCTTACCAACCTTACGTTTTGACCGATTTATCTCTTTTTAACCAGCCTTACCCAATTTTATTGGATTTCACTGGCTTCATCATTTTTCTTAGAAATTTCATTCTTTCCATCGATTTCACATATTTTCACTAACTTTGCCTTTATTTTTTTAAGACATTTTGATTATTTGCATGAAACAATAAAAATTTATATTGACAAAGAATAATAATTTTTTTAGATTATAATTGTATTTAGATAATCTCTCTCTCTCTCTCTCTCTATATATATATATATATATATATATATATTACATAATAATAACGTCACACCGGTAATTCCGATCGAACCAGTAACCAGTAGGGCTTCTGGTTAAATGACCGGTCCGATTTTAAAAACACTTGTGCCGGTAAGGTAGGTAGGGCAGGTGGGTGGGGGTTAGGGATGGTGAGTATTTTATTTTTTATGAATAATATGTATTAAAATTATTTAATGATTTACTAATATTAGTATATAAGTATATAAGGTATTATTTTCTATTTAATAGTAAAATATTTTATTAATTCTTAATATTATTGATTTTTATATAACAACGTTTAATATTATTGTACAAGTAAGAAATTGTAAAAAAAATAATGATTTTATAACAATTATTTTACTAAATTGGGCATTTGAGTGGGTATTTTTACTTTTTGCAAAAAAAAATTAGTTAGAGTTTTACGGTTTTTTAGTACCCTGTTAATTATAAACATGTAATCATTTTTATAATGTCTAATAATTTTTGTTCAAGTTTTTTTACTTCTCATGATTAAACGCAATTCATTCATTTATCCTTGTACTTAGATTATGATTTTTTTTGAATAATTAAAATTACTGGTTAAATATGAAAGTTGAATGTATTTACATTTTTATTTATGTTCTACACATTTTTTCTTATAAGTAACCATAATTTATTTACTTTAATTGTTAAAGCATTATGTGAAAAATGAAAAATATATTGATAATTTTTATTTTAAGGACAAATATACACTAATAAACTGATTTTAAGTTTCATATAAATTTACAACATTTTCATCCATTCATAATCATAAACTTTATAATGAACACCCTTCCATATATAAAACATAACCAAGGGCATAACTGTCCATGAAAATTGGTACGGTGATATCAAGGGTAAAATGGGGTTTTCAAGAAAATTAGGGGAATGACGTCAGCAAAACTAACGGATGTAAGGTTTTTGAAACCTTTGGGGAGGTCATTGTAATTATGATTCTTGGAGGGGATTAGACGCGAATTACACCAAATCCCAGGGGAGGTTCTTGTAATTAACGCTGAAAATTATATTAGGGATGTTCAATCACGTGATACTTTTCTAATTTGAAAGGAATTGATGATCTTGCTAAAAAGATGGTTGCAACTAAAAGACATGTCGCATTCTTGTTGGTTAACAAACGTGTGAAATTGATACTTATTCTCCTTGTTGCAACTGCGCGCATCAGTAGAGAGAGTTTTTTGGACTATGAAAATAGTGAAAATCGATTTCCTAACTAAATGGGAGATCAATGGTTAAATGATGGTCTAATTGTCTTTATAGAGATAGACATACTTAGTTGTATTTCAAAGTAGGTTATCATAGGTCGATTTAAAAAAATCGATGAATTGTTAATGTAAATACATAAATCACTTCTTTTGATTTAAAAAAATAAAAATATCGTCGCAATGAATTGTTAATGTAAATACGTAAATCACTTCTTTTAATTGTTAGCATTTTACCAACTCACTGTAATTTCCATAGTGCACAACACAATTTACCTATCCAAAATATAAATTTTTTTTATGGAAAATATATGAGTGGATAATGGATGTGACCTAAACTAAATGACATACTATATGAATTTAAACTGAAATAGTAGATTATATTTGTCCAAATTGGTAGGGGACCATTGTCAAGTTACCATTTAACACGCACGTACACACAAGAAGGGGGGCCACATCTTTTCTTGTCTGAGGCCTGGGGCTAAGGGTGGTGGAGGTGGTGTGCCGAAAAGTAACACAATTTGGCAGTAATCCTCTGTTCCCACATCCCGTGGTCCCTTCCTCCCTCCTCCAGTTTTTTCTCCAAGTGGACCCCCACACTAGCTGGGGGGACCACACGAAATACAGTTCTTCGTTTCTTCTTCTACCACCAGCTTTCCACCATCAATTGATTAATTGAGCCAGCCGCCGGCAGGACCACCAGTTAATATTGTGGTGTGGTGGTCCTTACTGGACCCCACCTGGGTGATGCTCATTGGATAGCACCTAACGCGTGCTTCTGGTGGTCCCCCCTTGTGGTCCGGAGCATGCCCGACTGCCACGTGTCGCATGTCGTCGTTGTCCATGCCATCCGCGAGTGGCGGAGTTATATATAGCTAGGCCGACGTAATTTATGTTAGTAATCCTATTTAAGGGTGGGCACGAGACGGGCAAGAGACGGGTTTGGATTAAAGATATGGATACAGTAAATTTTGAGATTGACATATTTCATTTCAAACCTGTTATGCAATTATTTGAGTACCCAAAAGCAAATACTCGAATTATTGCGAGATATGACAGGGATGAAATTATAGGTCCCATATTAATTTAAATTATCAATCTTTATAGAACTAACAAAATTAAATTATATTTCATATAAAATTTTGTATATAATAGACTAGTAGTAATAGTAATTTAATTTATAGGGATTTTTTTTTTAATATATGTCGTGGCATAGATGGAAAAAATAAGAAGTAGTAGAGCCGTAGAGACTATGACAATATTAAGAAATGAGGCAAACTTGATGTATTTATGACTAGTGTATGATTTAAAATATATTAGTGTAAAGTAAAAAAGTTATTCACTTATTCATGAAATGATGTTAATTAATTAATGAATTGATATATAAGTAAAGTGTATAATTATATAATACTAATAGAAAGATATAGACGAGTTCGAGTATTCGAGGTTGGAGAGGCTAATTCCAAATCCGCCTCGTATTTCTGTAAAAAAATATGAATTTTCAAGTTCATGTATCAAAACATGAAAAATACTCATTCCGTTCGAATATTTTTAAAAACGAGACGATTCGGATTTGGCTTACTCGAACAGGTCCACCCCTAATCCTATTTACTTTACCGGTGTATGCACATATTATTTCCTTACCAAAATTACAAGATATGGTTTGCTAACTCATTTTTTTAATGATTGTCTAGACAAGTTTACGTACACCTCGATTACTTGAATATCAATATTAAGAGAAATTTAAAATATAAGGAAAAATAATGTTGCATATTTAGAATGAGTCAGTCTATTTGAATAATATCGAGAATGTACCAAAACTAGATTGATCATTTGATAATTAATTAGTGAATCACCACACAAACCCATAAACTATAGGTGGGTGTTGAGGAAATAAAATACTATCAGAAAATATGGGTTGGTCAATTTGTATAAGATCGGGAAACGACAATTTGAATAATAAGATGTCTTGTATTATAATTTTTACTTTAATTACTTAATCACTGGTCCGGTCATATCTAAATTTAAAACTTACTAATTTAATATCAATAAACTCAAGCAAAACTACGACTTTAGAGTTAGATTAAGCTAGCTAATTCAATAAGACCATTAATAAATCAGTGTTTGATTTATTTGATCCAGTATAACCCTAGATTGTAAACATCGAATATTTTTTTGATGATCTTTTTAAAATCTGATTTGATCATATTCAAATCGACACATGCATAAATAGTGATATTTAATAATAAAAAATAAAGTTCATGATGTGATCAAGAATAGAATTATGGATACATAGTTGTGACCCATTTACCCATTCTAGTTAATTCTTTTATAATTTGGATTCGTATTGTTTATAGATATATGACGATAAAATCACATTACTTTAATTATTAAATGACAACGCCTCAAATTTGAGAGTAAACTCCTTTTTTATATAATAAATACAAGTCGAGTTTTAATTTATTTCTACCTATATAATTACAAATTTAATAGTATGTTTTTTCTGACAGTTTCATTTGAATCAAGAAAAAATTGATTAATTAGAGTCTAGCTAGTACCTATACTTAACAACGTTAAATTAAAAATTGACTAACAACAACATCAACTAACAAATTTAATTGATTCGAAATTCTGTTTATTTGAGAAAATAACATGTTGGCAAGATGTGCTCCACATAATGAGTACGACTTTTATACCAAAAAAAGTTAGGAGGCAGGTGTAACTACTGTTAGGCCGCAAAAAAAATTAGTTCAAATATATTAAAGATCACCCAAGAACAAAACAATAATTAGTAAATAAATTAATAGAGTAATTGTAGTTTACTTTGATTTTTCTAAAGAAACCAACCACTACGGTAAAGTTAAACCACCTAATTTCTTTTTTTAATTATTAAAATTTGTGATTAAGTTAATATAGCAAACGCATGGGAGCCTTCCACACGTTAATGTCGGTTGTTAAAAAGAGTACATCGCTCCAAATAAAATAATTTAGCTCAAATTAGATTTTAGCTAAAATTTTAGTTCACGTACAGTTTAATTGTATTTATATATACATAAAATAATTATGTAAGAAGTCAAACTATTTGCGTTTATTGCTTTACTTGAAATTCCATATTTTAGTATACAAATCGCACTTTGACATTTTAATTCGCTAGAATCATTCAAGACTTATTTGGTAAGCTTTCATATTAGCATTCTACCTCTTCAGAAAATTATTGGGCCTGATTGTTTGGCGTTTCCCAAAAAAATTTCATGTTTGGGAAATGCCAAACAAATATGTTTTTTTATTTTCTGAAATAAATTTTTCATCTTTTAATTTTCTCAAATTACTCTCTCAAAACTCAAACAAACAATAATTTTCTAATCTCTAAACAAAATCTACTCTGATTTGACATATACTAACATATCTCTTACACAATTTATCTCACAACAAACATGATTTGACATAAAGTCTTACACATCTTACACCTATAACCCAACTCTTCCAAAAAAAACCTATACCTACTTTATTTCTCAAACCACTCTTTCAAAACTCAAACAAATAACATTACGCAAATCGAGATTATTTCACAAACCTCCATTATTCTCCCAAACTACTTTCCCAAACACAAAACAAACAGGCCCTTGCAATTCATAAACTTTCATATTCCCAAAATGAATGTGACGGAGTTAAGTGTAAAATAGTTGAACATGTGTTGAACATAATGAAATACAATCAAGAGTGATTTATACAAGGACCACCTAAGGTTGATAGTAATTACAGAAAATTTCATGTAATTTAAAAAATTACCTAAGGGGGTTTCTGTAAATAATTTTAGAGGGGTCCTTGTAAGGATTGTGAAGTCGTGAATGGTGTTTGATACATAGTTTAAATTAGAGGGAGTCTCCTTGTACTTTATGAAAAGTTAGAAAGTACTTTGTAAAACGATTAAACCTCATGGATTTGATCGTAAATCGGTATATTTTACTTACTCCTTACTAAATAATTAAAAAAATTAATAAATAAAAGTAATCGGACTATAATTTTATTTACCGTAATAAATTAATATCCATTGAACCGTGAAGATAAGATTATTTATTTATATACAACATTTATTTATTAATAAGTGTTGCTTGGCAACCGTAGGAGAGACGTCAATCAATTTCAAATAGTAAAAGCCAAAATGTAAGCAAAGAAAATGATAGAGAGAGAAAATAGTGCATAAAGGATTTTGTCCCAAGCCAAGTTCGTCCAGAAGAGAGAGAAACAACAACACTACACAGAAGTCACGCTAATTTTCGACAAAACAATTTCCTCTCTTTTTCTTCATTTCACACACACACACACACACACACAAAAAATAAATAATCTTCATCCCTGTTTTGATCTTCAATTGCAGTTAGTATAATAGTTTCTTCATGAAGGAAATGTAAAAAATTTATTTATTTTGTGGAGAAGATATATAGGACTGAGTATTAAATTAAATGGCGTTTCCCAACCATTTGTCACAAGAAATGGCTCTGCAGCATTTCTCCGAACAGCACTTGGGCGATAATTCATCACTTCTCCGAAACATACTCCCGGAGCAACTGGCGGAGCAGTCGTCTTCGGACGGAAAACCGTCGCCGACTTGGCTCCGGCAACAGACTCAGTTCTCCAATTTCCTTAACCTACACACAAATTCCGACTCCTCCTCTTCCGCTGCCGCTGCTGCCGTGAATAATCAGTGGCTTTCGCGTTCGATTTTGCAGAGGAACGTTAGCGATGTTAGAGATGATATTCAGGTTTCGAATGATTCTATGATCGCTGTTGGTGATTTGAATAATAATAATAATAATAATAATAAGAACAATAATAATGATAGTGGAAGAAATGATAACAATGAGTTGAGTGAGGGAGGTGTTGGTGGTGAAGGAGTTATGAATTGGCAAAATGCGAGGAATAAAGCTGAGATTTTATCTCATCCTTTGTATGAGCAGCTATTGTCTGCACATGTTGCGTGTCTTCGTATAGCGACTCCGGTGGATCAGCTGCCGAGGATTGATGCGCAGCTCGCACAGTCGCAGCAAGTGGTTGCGAAGTACTCTGCCCTTGGACATGGAAATCTTGGTGATGATAAAGAACTCGATCAGTTTATGGTAAAAGTTATGCCTTTTGTTATGAATTTTAGGATTCAATTTATGATTACAATTGTTGGTGAAATAAATTCCATTATTTATCTTAGATTTCGTTTAAAAACTTTGTTTCTATGTTCGGAAATTCAGAATTCAAAAACCTTGTGTGTCTTGCCTTATTGAATTTGTGAGATTCTTATTGTCTTGAAAACATGGAAACTGATCGAAATAAATATCAGAAGACTCGGGAATTAAACACACAATAAATTAATAGAAATCTAATCCTCGGCTATAGTTGGGAGGGGACTCAGTCACTTCAATTTCATTACTGAGTACAGAGTGCCATGTTCCTTAAATCTTGTTATTGTTTGTTATCTTGGATTGAGTGGAAAACTGTAATTTTTAAAAGTTTCCTGGTAAGGCTAACTAATGTTGTTCTTGAAGAACAGAATTAGTTCCTAAAATGTAGTATCTTTGTTGAATTTGTTATCGTTAATTTACAGAGAAATTTTCGGTATTTTCCCTCAAGCATATAGATATACAATATTCTTTGTATCATATTAAACGTATCATATACTATAACTTATTTTTTCTCCTTCTCTTGTTGACATGTAGACACATTATGTGCTGTTGCTATGTTCGTTCAAAGATCAACTGCAGCAGCATGTGCGAGTTCATGCAATGGAAGCAGTTATGGCTTGCTGGGAGATTGAGCAATCCTTACAAAGCTTAACAGGTCATTTACTTGATCTTTTCTTAATGAGTTTCAATCAAATGAATTGCTCGTTAAGCAAAAATGATAATTTTATGTATGCCCATTAGTACATTAATTTTCTATCAATGGAGGTTAAAGCTTGGGCCAAATATTCCTATACCACAAATTTGCTCTAGGATTGTCAATTGGGTCGGCCTATATAGAAAATATGTGAGTTGATTTTAAGCCCAACAAAATGGTTTTTGAGTTTGAGCCAATCAATGCTTGGCTCATAAGGCTCGATTGACAGCCCTTGCTTCGCCGTAATTGGAATCTGGACGAGCAGCCTGCTGTCAAGCACTATATATATATATGTATATATATATGCATAGGGACCATTTAGCAGCTGTGTGAGATGCTCCATACTTGTCAAATATTAATCAAGGATTCCACTCGATGTGTTTATTTCACATATTGACCAAAAAAGTATCTCAATTTTGTTATCTTTAATGATGCCTGTATGTTACATAACTTGCTCCTAGTCAAGTACGGAAAAATGGAACTTATATGAAGATACCTGTTCTGGGTAAATCGTCTTCTTATTGGTAACAACACTATATTCCTTATCCAATTTCTGCTTAGGAACAAATGAAAGGACTTATTCTTCAACAATTCCTGATCGATCTCTAGTGGACCTCTAGTATCCGGATCACCCAGATGAAGTTCTGGCCATCTTTAGAAAAGAAGAAACAAATCATGTCGGATCCCTTTCCAGAAGCAAAGGGAGCCTCTCACGTTCCATGATTGTTCTGTGCATGTCATTAGTTGGAATTTACTATAGTATTTGTTAAAAGTTAAATGATAACCCTCCCCTCCACGTTTGAGCAATATAGGTCATTGAATAACTTGTATAAAAATCTATTGCGTGCGAAATCCTTTCAGAATTAAGTGTTCACCAATTAAGTTTGCACCGAAATTAAATAAATCTGAAGCTCACTTTTGCATACTTGTTGTACAGGTGTTTCACCTGGAGAAGGGACTGGTGCCACGATGTCCGATGATGACGATGATCAAGTAGATAGTGATGCAAACTTGTTCGATGGAAGCTTAGATGGCGCTGAAGGTATGGGATTTGGTCTTCCAACCGAGAGTGAAAGATCATTGATGGAGCGTGTAAGGCAAGAGCTAAAGCATGAATTGAAAAATGTATGTAGCACTCTTCGTTTCTTATTGAACATCATTTCTTTGATATATATAAATTTGTCAAGAAGTTAATTTTTCTTCTTAATCTTTTTTGGCCCGTTCTACAATAGGGTTACAAGGAGAAGATTGTGGACATTAGGGAGGAAATTTTACGTAAGAGAAGGGCAGGAAAACTTCCAGGGGATACCACCTCAGTGTTAAAAGCCTGGTGGCAGTCGCATTCAAAGTGGCCATATCCCACGGTGAGTTTCAGAGATTTAACTCTATCGGAGTAATATTTTTTTAGAATAGCTAATTCAATAAGTGAACCTCTTTTGGTATACTAATGTCAAAATAAGTCTGGAACCTTTTAACATTTTTTCAAACCAAAACCAAACTGAATGTTCTGGTTGGTTTTAGATTTGGTCCGATCCGGACGGAATTCGGCCAAAAAAATCATTTAAAATCCAAGAAAACTATAATGTGAAGCACTTGGGATCTAAAAAAAGTTCAAATATCAAAGCACAAGTACTAAATTATACTATTCAGAAATTTATTATTTAAGGCTAAGAATCTCAGAATGTAAAATAAAAAGTAAAAACGATTTTCGTTAGGTCTGATTATTTGGCTAAAAAACTGAACCGAAACAAAAATGAGATACAAATTTACCAAATGAAATCTAAATTGAGAATCAGTGTATTTGCACCGACTTCTTTTGTTGTGGTCTGGTTAACCAAATTGTGGACACTCCTATGTTCCAGTGCTAACTTGAGTATGTGTTATTTCTAAAAAGCCAACCAGTTTAGATGTTTAACTTGAATGTTCGATTTTTACTTCCCAGGAGGAGGACAAGGCAAGATTGGTGCAAGAAACAGGATTGCAACTGAAACAGATAAATAACTGGTTTATTAATCAACGGAAGAGGAACTGGCACAGTAATCCTTCTTCTTCAACAGCAGTGAAAAGCAAACGCAAAAGGTATTTTAACACGGATAACTTTACGCTATATTTGGTTCTTAGATTTTAGTGAGTAAAACGCTAAGGAAGTCGAATGATAGAATATTGAGCTTCCTATGCCTCGTCAGTTTACTCACTATGATTCAAGAACCAAAAAACCTTACTTTTGTAAGGAATAAGCGTAAGTTTTAGTACACCACTTTAATTTGATTTAGAAGTAATGCAGGTGATAATAGCAACAATCATCACACGTAAAGAGCTTCGTAGTATAACAGTTGTACACAGTGGAACGGAGGTTAAATAATCTATCACCACGAAGAATGGCGTTGATTATTGTATGATTTGGTTTATTTACGATCTGGAGTATGCTATATGGAGAGGCAATAGCTTGCTGCATTAGAAGTTTGTTCTTTAAGGAATTACTTGTATTTTATGTATACATATGGCAAAAACTGGGTAGAGTATGAGTATGACATCCCATTTTTGTTACCTATTCCACATTTGTGAATAAAGTAGGATTAGTATCTAGTTTACAGCTCATCAATAAAAACTTATGATGTTAGAATTAAGATGGTAGAAGCAATATAGCTACTATGTGTTGTGTTGTAGCTCCGTAGAATTTGATGCAGATGTGTAATTTCATGAAGCTGCTATAATTTAGAAAGATATTGTTGTATTTATATTTTTCTTATATGAAACGATATTTTACATCGGGTTTTTTGCAAGTTAACTCCCTGTGATATGTTTAATGGGCAATTTACCTCCCCGTGAAATGAAATAATGAGCAATTAAACTCCCTATGATATGAATTAATAAGCAATTTAAAGGGAGGCAATGTGCTTCTTTTATAAAAACATAAGGAGATAAGGAGATATTTTGCCCTTTTTCTTATCACAGTGAGTTAAGTTGTCTATTTAAGATATCACAGGGAGGTATTTTGTCCTTTTATTTATTATATGGAGTTAAATTGCCATATTAGAATAACACAGGGAGTTAGATTTGCAATTCACTCATTTTACATCATTATATCAGAATATCTATTGATTGCTCTAAGTACAATGATTAAATAACTATCAGCTATAAGATTAATATGAATCTAGAAAAACACTACACTTGAGTTCACGGGACCTCAATTTTTGTCACGAGGCTATAGCCTTTTATCTATTTATATACTTGAGTAATTGATGAAACTGCTATAAATCATGTGATTGTCCTCAATTAAATTAGGAATATATTTCATTATTCAACCATACCTGAGTCAAATGAGGTTGCTTTAGGGTGCAAATGGAAATTTTAGCCCCCAAATTCGTTTCGACTTTGGAGTCATCACTTGGCCCTCAAGTTTTTTATTGTTGTTTTCTTACCATCTAGTGGAAAAAATTAGTCACTACATAGTAGCGAACTCAAGTTTGAATTTCTATTGGGAGATGTTTTCACTTAATATGTCCGACGCGCTTCGAAAAAGATTAAACTCTTGGGAAACCCAAAAATAATGTAGAGCTACTGATATTGTAAGACCAACAATTGTTGTTGCCAGAGTAAAATTTATGAATGCCCTAAAATATCTTTCGAGTTCTCTTTTATTTTATATTTATGAAAGAAATATCCCTTGGAGTTGAATGCTTTTAAAGTTATGTTTTAGAGTATCTTCAACTGAAGCCCTTGCCCTCTTGTCATTTGATCTCCATTTTGCCAACTTGTTCTTGCATTCTTGACCCCCTCTTTCAATACACCTAGAATTCATCCCCAACCGAATGGCAATCAACATTCATTTAAATTAATTTCACAATTTTATCCACTCTTACTTAATAATAATAATAATAATAATAATAATAATGATGATAATAATTATTATTTTAATGTTATTAGGCACACAATAATAATTTTTAAGGCATTCGTAATAATAAGAAAATCATAAACGATTAAACAAAATTAACGGAAAACATCAACTTACTAATTTCTAAAATAACCCTGAAAAACTAATAATGTTCAAACTACAAATTAAATTCTAAAAATAAACTAACAATCATATTAGATACTTCGGAATTTTCAAGTTTATTAAATTTTAATTTTTCCATAAAATAATCACTTTATAAAATTTTCCATTAACTAATTTGAAATTTAAAATCAATGTTATTAATTTTTTTAAAATATTTTAAAAATAAAGTTGAGCATTTTTTTAGTTAATTAATACACAATTTTTACACATTTTATAAATATTTAACACAATTTTTACACAAATAAAATCTTAAACTAAATAATAATAAAAAGCAATCAATAGGTGGCCACCAAGTGGCGATCTGCAGGTTTTCATCTCCAACCGATGGTCATAGGCTCTCCCCCGTGCCCTCTTGCCGACCTTGATTAAAATAAAAATAGAGTAACTTATTAATTGGCTTCTATAATTAAGTTAATTTATCATCAAAAGCTTTTTGCCACCAACCTTCAGTTTAATGATAATTTGTTTTCTCCCACCGATTGCAAACAATATTCATGTCCACAGAACTTTTTTTTTTTTTTCCCTGGAAAATTCTATGGCTTTAATAGGACCACACATGCTCAATTTCTTCAAAATCCAATGGTTATTAGAAATTATATTCATAGAAAATATTATCTTTATTCATATTTATTTTTCTTTTCGTCATCATATATCTCGTGGATAAAAAGAGACATTGTCAATCAAATATGAACAAAGAGAATATTTTCTTTGAATATAATTTCTAATAACCATTGGATATTGAAGAAGATTGAGCATATGTGGTCCTATGAAATTTCAAATTCATACTATTTTCTAGGAAAAAAAGAAATAAAAAAAGGTCTAACTATCGGCAAAACTATTGTTTGCAGGTAATTGCTGCCGGTGGGACAAAACAAATTATCATCAAATTGAAGGTTGGTAACTTGGTGGCAAAAAGCTTTTGATGATAAACAAACTTAATAGTTAATTATAACTTCTTTTCGGAAACATAAAACATAACTTTTAAATCATTCAACCACAAGGGGTTTTTACTTTTTAGAAAATTTAATAATATTTTTATGACAACAAAGATTACTTGTAATCTCTAACAATATCGTTAACCTTAATGTATTGGAGTGCAGTGTTAAAGAATCGTAATATTGGAGAGTAAAATACAATATGTCACGTTAATGATTAATTGGAGTAAATTATTAATTTTATGACTAGAAATCAAATAAAGCTATTTGATACTCGACTCGAACTCATTTAGTAAAAACTCGTTTTGAGCTTGGTTTGACATTGATTCGTTTAACAATCAAACCAAACTTAAACTCAATTTTCCATTTGATACGAAGTTCAAGTATGAGCAATGTATCATTTGATATGAACGACTCGTTTACACCCTTAACTAACATAAAAAGTTAGGCTCCACTTGAATAATTTTGACCTAATTTTGTCGCTTAATGAAACTATGTTAAATTTTGAATATGGGTTCATAACCATATATCTACTCAAATATTATAATATCATAAACTTATAAAATATATTAATTTGAAACCTATTATCTATTTTTCATTTACAAATATTATTGATTTTACAGAAGCACATGTTATATAGTACAAATCCATCTAGCATATGGTAACATGTCTATATCAAAATTCTCTTTGCATGACATAAAACTGAGGAAAAAGATCAATTCAATTATGTAAACATAAGAATAATGAATATTTTCACAAAAAATTGGTCTATACAACCATCCGTATAATTCCATTTTTATCAAATTGTGAAGCGGATGAAAAGAAAGGAACAAAATGATAAAACTTTGGGAAAATTCAATGAAAGTTTAAACTATGGACCTTTTTTTTACCCCTAAATATAACTCAAAATCCAAACCCTATATTAATCAATTCAGTTAAATTGAACCAAAATCTTCCTATTCGAAGAAATCCCCGCAGGCGACGTCGTTACCTCCTCAAGCTCAAGACTCCTCTTCACATCCGCCACCGCCGCCGCCCTCGGCCCCGACAATTCCCCCCCAGACCCCGCCACCTTAACCTGCGTACCCGTCCTCTTCATATTCGCCGACAGTGTATCGAATCCTTTCCTCAGCTCACGATTCCCCTCCGTCATTTCCTCCGGCGTGGATCTCGGCAACGGCTTTCTCGGGGGGAACGGCCTCGTCCCCGGCGGCGACGCCGGTAACCTAGCCGTGAAATTATTCGCGAGGAAATCATCTTCGTCGGACGGGGGAAGGTCGTCAAAATTGAGGGCGTAGCTGACGGAGTCGTAACTGAAATCAGCCGAGGAATGGCGGCGGTGACGCCCCATTCGTGAGATGAAATCGCGGCATTTTCCTTTAATTTCCGGTAGATCGAAGGAGGAGCCGCGGCGGTGTTTGGTGTTGAAACAACAGGAGAGTCCGACGGATGATTTCTTGCGACGGGCTCTCAAACTGGCCATATCATGCTCCTCCTCCATTTTCGATGTATTTGACTTTTGGTTGTGAAATTGTTGTTTTAAATTTTATCAACGAAAATTATGGTGAGAGAATAATTGGGAATTGTTAATGGAAATGTGGAGGAGGGCAAGAAATGTTCTTCCCAAATGGGAGTTGATTACTTTTTCAAAAAAATAAAATGGGAGATGAATACAAATATATCAATTAATTATTTGAATGATTGATTTTGATTGGATATAAAGAAAACCACCATCCACGTTCTGATTTTAATGTGGAATTTTTATTTATTTTTTAACAAGTTTTTAATGGTGGAATTTGATACATAACAAATTCATGCTTCATTTGCGGGTAAAACAATGAGAAATTTTCGGTTTGTCGTTATATGGTGTTTATCTAGTGGTAACAATATATTCTTGCCATGCAAAGTAGGAGAAATTATCTAGTACAATCGATGTATCACGTGTACTTGATGACGTGTTGCAGCGGTTGTACTAAATAATTTCTCGCAAAGGGTTCTTCCAGATTTTGCAAAATTATCACATCTTAATTAATCAGTCTATTTAAAAAGATCACAATCTAAAATTTGTGTTCGCCAAATTGCGACAAATCCAATTTGGCTTTTCTGATTTTAGACCATGTAGAGGGATAATTCAAAATGAAAAAAAAAATATTTGAAACCAACATGTTGATGCTTTTTCCTTCTTCTTTGAAACCAACATGTTAGCTAATAAATAATGATTCTAAAAGTTCTATTTTCTTCTTGAATTACATTTTGTGTAGCTATACTAATTACATATGAGAAAAAAATATTGCAATATGTGATGTTGTGCTATTATATATGAAAGTATAACACAATGTGGAAATATACAATTTTTATGATAACTTGATATTAATTTGGATGGAAAAAAGAAAAGTAGAAATATTTGTGGTAGTTAATTTTGGGACACTAATTTATAACCAACTCATAATTAATTAAGTTTAATTTTATTTTAAATTATGAAATTTATGTGATTGTGAATTCATAAACAATCTAATGCCTTCTTTTCATTCCTCACTGAAATAACTTGGCAGCACAGTTTGGCTGGCCATGAAACACAAAAGAAAATCTTCAATTAGCAAAAACCTTTCAGAAACAATAATTCATTTTTCTTTTAGCTTTTATATATAAAACAGTTACCAGACATGAGTGGTTCACAAATCCCAGGGCCCAGTTTATGAGTTGTGATCTTACGCTTTTGCCACTACAATAGAGTAGTGTAATTGGGCTTCGGTAGGCCCAAAGTAAGCATAATTGCAGAAGTTAAGATAATGTAGTTAAGATAATGTTAGAAAATTAAGTCCAAACTTAATGTAAGAATATCAGTGGGTTGAATTTAGATATCTCATAAAGAATGTTGGATAATTGGGGTTCTATATGAATTGATTTTGGCTTATTTTATTTAGTTTTGGGTTTGAAAATATGATTTGGATTGTTATACTGAAACTTTTGAAATATTATTTAGATTGAGTTTTGAATGTTGGATTTTGTGATTTTAAAAAATTGAGATATGATTCAAATTGAATTTTGATGTTAGGATTTAAAGGGTAAAAGTAGGTGGTAAGTGTCTCATTAATGTTTTTGTAGAGAGAAAATAATAATAGATATCAAATCAGTATTTTTTATAGATTTGAGATATATTAGATTATAATTTATAATTTAAAATCGAAGTTTCGAGAATACTTTTAACTCGAAATGAATTTAGTCACTAAAACACATACTAGGGTGCAAAGTGCCAGATAAATTATATTTTCAGAGTGTAAAGTGTCAATTCTTTTAAATCATGGTGCAAAGTGTCAGAATCCTATAATTCCAAAAACCCTGTCGAATTTTGTGATTTCAAAATATTGAGATTGATTTAAATTAATTTTGAATGTTAGGATTTAAAGGGTAAAAGTTGGTGGTAGGTATCTCATTAATGTTTTTGTAAAGAGAAAATAATAATAAATGTCAAATCAATGTCTTTTTATAGGTTTGAGATTTATTAAATTATAATTTATAATTTGAAACCTGAATTTCCAGAAAGTTATGCTCAAATTTCATTTGAAATTAGTACGGCGAAAATCAATCCATATAGCCCTGAGTTGTCAGTAATAATTTTATGAACTCTAATTTATATTCACAAGAGGTATCTTTTTTGTAAATTTGATTTTATAGTATTGTCTTGATTTTGTACTTACCAGAATGCGATGAGGTCAAAAATAGAAAATAATTGGAAAAATTAAAATCATAAAAAGCACAACTTTTTAAAACTTCCACGTATCAAATTAAAGCAACTCTTAACAAAAAAAATCCAAGCATCAAGTTAATTGCCTCCATATCACAAAATCATAAAACACAAAATATTAAGCCCTGAAGACAAGTCAACTTAAAATTTCCAACTGAAAAAATCTTAAATACGCTAAAATAAAACATGCATAATTCCAACATAAAAAAATTTAAAACACTGCAGCTAGTCCTAATAACTTGATTCAAGCTGACGTCACTAAAACTCAATTTTCCCAAAATTAGTAGATATCAATTGTTTGTAGTACTGTTGGGAGGGTCATGATTCAAAGTGCCCATCCATGTAGGTGGCAACATCCCAGTTTGCTCATGCACAGTCTTAAACAAAGGGGGCAACATTTTGTAGACCCCTGCAACTTCTTTCATTGCACCATCGCCACCCCCGTCTCCACTTCCGCTCGTCCAAATGCTGATTTTCGGCTGCAGCCCACGTACGGCCTCAGCATTGATTTTCGCTATTTCTTGATACATTCCACCATTTATCATTAAGTAATCTCTCAATGCAGTGTAGTTTCCTCCCAACGAATCGAGTATAGTGCGTAGATAAGTCCCTTGTGCTTCGGCTAAGGCTACAAGCCCTTCGGCTTCCTTTTTCTTAGCATATAAATCTCCATCGACTATTTGTTTGCGTGCATAAAATGCAGCCTCTGCTGAGGCTTTCTGTGCTTCCGCTTCTTTTTGTTTTTCGAAGAGGTATGCTTCGGCGGCTTTTTGTTTCTTGTAGAGCTCCCAATTGGCTTCTTGCACCTTTAAGTTTTATTGAAAAGAGAAGAATTTTGATTCGATACAAACCCATCTTATCTTAACCAACAACAGATCAAAAAATTTAAGGGTTAAGTTGGACTGGGAAGAAAACCTGGGTAGTTCTATCCAAACCGGGTCCGGGCGAACCCAAAATATTCACACGAGTACACTTGTTTTAGGATTGTATCAAACTCCTAGGAGAGTGACCAATCACAAAATAAGTTTAATACACATGCCTTGTGTTTTAATCGGTTTGGTCAAATCAGATTTGGGCAAAAAAGGTCCGGACAAACCTTCAATGAAAACTAATATATTAGTAATCTTACCTTGGTTTCATATTCAACGCTGGCCTTACTCAAGAATTCAGCCTTAAGCTTCTCTATCTGCGTCAATGCATTCATTTGTTCCACCTCCCTCTGTAACTCAGCGTCCCTCAACGCCACTGCTTTAGTTGCCTCCACCTCCGCCACTTGCGCCTCTTTAGCCCATCCCGCCTTCTTTTTCGCAAGATCAGCATTAACCTGGGCAATCTCAGCCTCCTTTTGATTCTCAAACACCTTAACATCAGTCCTCACCTTTATCTCCTCTTTCTTCCCTTCTCCTTGCCTTTGCGTCGCCACAATTTTCGTCTCCGCATCAATCTTCGCCGCATTTTGTAAAGTCTGCCCATCTCTTAGCTTCGAACCAATTTCCCCCTTCATCTTCGCCTCCGCAACATCAACTTTCGCTTGGTTTGCCGCTTCCATCTGAGTCTTCTGCCCCAAATACGAGAAGTACTCGTGTCCTGGAACGTCTACAAGTTGTTTAACGTTTGCGTTGTAGATTAAAAGCCCAAATTGGTTTAACTCAAGTTGAACTTTCTCAAAGACTTCTTGTTTGAACTCTTTGGTCCCTTTGAAAATCTCTTCCATTGTCATGGAAGCGGCTAGGACACGAGTCTCTCCTTCGATGATTCCTTGAACAAGTTCTTTGACGTGATGGGAGAGTTTGTCGTGTGGAGAGATGAGCTTGGCATATTTGAGGAGGCTTGCATCATCATCAATTCTTGGCCCGATTGTGAAGACGGCTGGGAGGACGAAAGGGAGTTTTTCGGCACTCATGGCTTGTACCTCGAAGGTGTAGTTTACTGGGGAGACGTCAAATTTGGTGTATGATTGGCCAGGGAGAATCCATGCCTTCTTTGCGATTTTTATATCGGGAATCGAGGCGCCGGTGATCACCAGGTATTCTGATGCATTTGCAACTTTGTACATTTTGATATTGATCTGGGACTTGGGAGGAATTGGGAGTGGAAATTGAAGAGTGATTGTGTATTAAAGGAAGGGATAGTGAGGTTTTAATTGTGGAGATTAAGAGTGAAGGATATATAGTTATATACTAATATTCTACTTTGCCTTAAAAGTATGGTTAATTAGGATGGAGGATTTGTCCCTTCAGAATTTCTGAGAAATTATGACGGAATATATAAAGTGTGCTTATCACGCCAACATTGTAAACTTTCATGGAGATTAGAAATTTCATTGATGATTTCATAGAATCCACATCAACAAGACAATGACAATTTACTTATTTTTCAAAACACCACATATTGACTTTATGTAAATTTTGATTAGTCAAATGTAAAATTTAAATTTAGCTGCTCAAGAGAAAAATTAATTAAATAAAACGTATCTAATCTTTTTTTTTTGATAAATAAAAAACGTATCTAATCTAGAAGTAAAATAAAACGACTAGGTCCAAACAGGTTTTTGATCTGTTCACAAGTCTTTAATTCGACATATAATAATATATTACACCAAGCAACTATCATAATACCTAATCCTTGGCGTGGAATACCTTCACAAGACTTACAAACCTTCTACCTAACAAAAATAAATACTTGAAGAACATGAAACAGGCCTCTCAAAAAAAAAAAAAAAAGAACATGAAACAGGACTGATGAATTGATGATACATATACAGAGAAAATACATGTTCTTACAAGATGACGAGTTAAATTTCACGACAAAACTTTATTCAAGCAGAAACAAACCCACCGACATAATATACCTACACAATCAAAGTAATGTCTTTACATCTAGATACATTTGGATAACACCAGGAACTTAGTGATGCAATTTCAACAATAAAAAAAGGTAAAATAAATTAACACGCTACAACCAACGGACCAACGCATCGGGAACTTAATTTCCATTCATAAAAACCCTTCATAATTAGAACATAGTCCAGTGTCTAGATCATACAAAAATACTTTCTGCTCTGGGCTTTTCTTGTTTGTGTAAATTGAAGTGCACGCAAGAAAAAATGACAATCATTAGAGAACCAATGAATGCAGAGAAGACCAAAATCAAGGAATACCACAGTCAAGCATATAGTGTGAACATAGTATCAAATGCCTTTTAACTCTTGAATATAAAACCACCCACAAATTTGAGAAATTTTGGAGATATTCTAATAGAGTAAAAATAAAATACAAAATTTTAAGCCGACATGGCAAGTCAACTTAGCAGTTCAAACTGAAAAATCTTAAATACTCTAAAAACATCATTCCAACATCAACTTGCCTAACTCACATTCCTGTAAAAGCCTTTTTCCCACGACCAGAAGAACCAGCTGGTATCACTTTAAGAACATTGAATCTCACTGTCTTCGACAAAGGCCTGAAAGGACAAATAAACCCATGGAGATTAAAATTCAGAACTTCTCATCAAAGTAAAACATTACACAAGTTTTGATACTAGCCTGCACTGCCCAATGATAACATGGTCTCCCTCTTTCACACGGAAGCATGGAGATATGTGTGCTGGGATATTCGAATGCCTCTTCTCATATCTGATTAACAACATAGGGTCATCAGACACGTTTTAAAAAAATCAGGACCTCATTCAAGAGGATATCATACATACCTTTGGTACTTCTTAACCCAATGAAGGTAATTACGACGGACGATGATGGTTCTCACCATCTTTGCACTGTGGCATGTCCCAGCAATGATACGGCCTCTAATGGACACACCACCAGTGAAAGGACATTTCTTGTCAATGTATGTGCCTGGCCAGAAGAAAACACATTATTTGGGAGGTGATAAAAAATGTGAACAATCTAAAATAATCAGACTAGATACAAAAAGTGAGAGCATACGACAGATCAATACTCAAAAACTTAATAAAAAAACAATCAGTTTGACAAAAAGCAGCAAGACAGAGAAGCAAATATTCAAACTCAGCTACACTAACTATACTCCTTGACAGTAAACAGATACTCAAAACCTAACATGAATGGTCAAAGGTAATCCATTTCACACCCCAGCATACTAAAAAATGGTTCAGTTCTGCTGCTTGGAATCTATGTTTGGAAACTGTTGAGAAGTGCTAATAAACAACATTTTCAATAACTACAAATATCTATGTTAAATAGTTCCTTCAAACACGTTCAAGTTTTTATAATGCAATGTGACAAATTAGCATTATGCATGATCAGAACTTAATTAGTAAGCAGTAATGGTGGGCCTCAAGAATAAATGTGTCCAAAAACTGATTATGTTGTGAATTTATGCACCAATGATCCTTTTATTAACAGGATTCTCACAAACTAACCAGTCGAATAAATAGTGATCGAAAATTAAGAAACAGCTAGAACCTATAATCACAGCAAACCACAAAGCAAGCTGTACAACAATAAGAAACAACTAAACACAAAAAAGAAGACATGTAATAATGTAATTGAAGAGATCCGAACCTTCAGAGGCCTCACGGGGTGTTTTAAACCCTAATCCAATGTTCTTAAAGTAACGGTTTCCTCCCTTTCCAGGAGTTTTGCCCTTTCCCGACTTCTTCGAGCTGCAAAACCACAAATTTAATTATGCGGAACCAAATATACGTATCTATGTCTGTAATGTACGCATATTTATCTCACTTACCAAAGGAACACCTTAGGCTGCTTCAAAAACGCCTTCTCAGTCTGTAAATCAATTACAATAGCAAATCAATTCAGATACAGATTCAATAAAATCATCCGAAAATTGATTCGGGTTTTCATAAAACTGAAGGAGGATAGAATTTACCTGCTCCGCCATATTTGCGCGGGTGATGTGCTAGAGTGCGTGAAAAAATGAGGGGAGAGCTCGGCAAGTAGGAAACTCAGGAGGAGGGCGACAAAAGGTTTACAGCTAGGTTTATGTAGGTCTGTTAAAGCCAAAACCCTAATTGAGAAAGCCCATTTGATCCCTCGCGAAATTTCAGGCCCAACAAGATTTTGAAATTAAATAATGAGTTTGGGCCATAAGAGAATGTAAATTAATTTTAGCAAAATTGATTGGAAATTTTAAGGGTCTGTTTGTCTCGCTTTTCTGAAAAAAATTTTGATTTTCGGAAAGGCCAAACAAACAACCCAAGCTATAGTAATTTTTTTCCCAAATCACTTTCCGAAAGGCCAAACAAACAGGCCACTTTTCTACTCTACCACTTTTTCTCTCTGTTTGTCCAAAATTTGCGGCTGCCTGATGGTCAAAAATTGCGGCTGGCTTACTCAGTCCAAAGTACAAGCTGGCCATTTATTGTTCTATAGCTTCATGTTACCACTTCTTCTTTTTCAGAAACGGACCAATTATGTCCAATTTTATTTGTTTACACTTTACAGCCTGTTATGAGTTAAAGATTCACGAGAATTGTTACTGTATAATATCACGGACTGAACAATTATGAAGGCAAATTTCACTTTCCCCTTCCCCTTTAAATGCTGTATTCGGCAAACCATACATCAAAACTCGATGCCTGGTTATTCGATTAGTGATGCAGAATCACATATTGGTCCCGTTGACAACTGGGAGCGTGCAGCGATGTTGACTCGAAGGCGGTTGGCCCGACGTGGAGAAAATAATAGTCATGATTGATCGGTTAACAGATGGGGTCCATTCCCTCCTTTGTGGAATTAGT
Organism: Penstemon eatonii; assembly: GCA_038501285.1. NCBI lineage: Eukaryota > Viridiplantae > Streptophyta > Magnoliopsida > Lamiales > Plantaginaceae > Penstemon > Penstemon eatonii. The sequence continues at coordinate 9,924,374 of CM076710.1, forward strand.
GACATTAATTGTAAAATTATCGTTAATTTTTATTCTGCTTGACAATATGAAGACAACTTAATATGTTATTTTCGTATATAGATTAATCTCGATATTTGTTTAATAACGATTATGTTAATATTTTATGGATATTGTGTAATTTTTAGCATATTTAATATGTCATTTGAATGAATTCGTCGGTGAGATAAAATGATTAAAAGAAATTTATTACAATATTTTAAAAAAAAAATCAACAAAATAAAAATTAATCTACTTTATTTTTTATTATTTTAGAAAACACAAATAACTAATTATAAAATATTATTTATCACATATATTACATATAATATATACATCAATTAATTAATTATATATAACTAACTGATGTGACATAAAGTCTTACACTATTCTTACACCTAATTAACTAATTCAAACCTACAAAAAAAAAACTTACACCTACTTTTTTTCCCAAACAACTCTCCCAAAATCCAAACAAACAACATTACGCAAATCGAGATTATTTCTCAAACCTCTACCACTTTTCCAAACCACTCTCCGAAAGGCCAAACAAACAGGCCCTAAGGGTTTAATCCAACTTTTCACCTTAAAAATATATTAATTTGATACTTTGCACCCTAAAAAAAAGCTAATTTTACTGTGCACCCTGAAAACATATTCTTCGTTTCACTTTGCACCCTAGGTGAATATTTGCCAAAAAATAGAGGTATTTTCGTCAATCCTTGAAAAATCAACACATATTTCATTCCCGCAATTCTCTTCCACAACAAATAGTACATTTCCCTCCAAATTTATCAACTATTGACAATCAAAATAATATTTTAAGTTCCCCATCTCGGTCAATTTCTCTCCAAAATCATAATATAATTTCCTTTTTGAACGTTCTTCAGTGACATTATGTAACATATGATTATTGGTCCCCTATCTTATCTTAGTATTCTTTTTCCTCTTACTGGATTTTTTTATATCATCTAAAACTTACTATAAAAGGGAGTCCATTTATTTTATTCTCTAAGTACCCAACATTTTACCTTCTTTCTACCTTCAAGTTCAATTTTTCAACAAGAATTGAGAAACCTGAACTCTAATCGCGAACTGTTACGGTGAGAAGGGTAATCCGATAATTGTTTAGGTTTGGAATAATGAATTTTTTTAGTGTTTTTTTCCTTAATTGTGAACAAGAATCTCACATATCCATATTTTGGAGGGAAACATGTGTTGATTTTTTGGATTGATGAAAATATTCCCTATTTTGTGGCCAAAAAGTCACCTAGGTTGCAAAGTGAAAGGAGATATTGTTAGGATTTATTTTGTATTTAAATAGTGTCAAACTTATCTCCTACGTGTGATGAGTAGACTTGTTATTAAATAGTTTATTAGTCAGATTAATAGAGATCATGGGTTTGTGGATAGAAGTTATTTCTAGTGTTTCAATTTTATTTGTATTGTACTACCTATTTACAAGGCTTATCAGTTTATGAAATTATGCAGTAGCAAAAACGTCTTCTTCTCTAAGTTACTATCAGTGGTACCAGAGTTAGGTTAAATTTGAGAATTCAGAATCATGGATTCATATTCAAATTTTGTGCAAGCAGCCATTCCACGCTTTGATGGTCACTATGATCATTGGAGCATGCTAATGGAAAATTTCCTCCGATCTAAGGAGTATTGATCGGTTGTCGAATCTGGAATTTTAGAGCCAACACAAGGTACAGTTTTGACGGATGTTCAGAAAACCGAATTGGAGGCCAGAAGGCTAAAGGATTTGAAGGAAAAAAATTATCTCTTTCAAGCAATTGATCGTCCCATCTTGGAAACCATTCTTAACAAAGAAACTTGCAAGGATATTTGGGATTCCATGAAGAAAAAGTATCAAGGCTCCGCCAGAGTGAAGCGTGCACAGCTTCAGGCCTTGAGAAGAGATTTTGAGAATTTGCAAATGAAAGAGGGAGAGTCTGTCACCGGATATTGTGCGAGAACAATGGAAATAGCAACAAAATGCGTTTCCAAGGTGAGAAGATGGATGATGTCACTATTGCGGAGAAGATATTACGTTCCAACACACCAAAGTTTGATTATGTGGTCTGCTCAATTGAAGAATCAAAGGATATAGATGAACTAACTCTTGATGAATTACAAAGCTCCTTATTGGTCCATGAACAAAAGATGAACAGAAGTTCAAATTTAGAGGAGCAAGCTTTGAAGGCTTCTACCACTCATTTCTCAAATTATAGAGGAAGAGGTCTGGTAGAGGTAGAGGCAGAGTAAGAGGAGATCGAGGCAATAGAGATGGCAGCAAGGATTTCAAGGCCAACGATGACCAATTTCAAGGTAAAGGTAGAGGACGGGATCATCAATTTGACAAATCTAAGATAGAATGCTTTAGATGTCATAAATTTGGTCATTATTGGTCTAAATTAGGCAAGGGAGAGAAGTCAAATTTTGTTGAAAACAAGGAGGCAGAAACCTTGTTAATGGCTGTCCAAGTTGATAGGGAACTTGAGCATGATACTTGGTATGTATATACGGGCTGCAGTAATCACATGAGTGGAAGTAAATATTCTTTTTCTTATTTGAATGAAAGTTTTCACTCTATTGTTCGTTTTGGTGATTTTTCTACTGTGAATGTGATGGGGAAGGGTGATATTAAGATAAGAACCAATAATGGTTTTGTTAAAACAATTTCAAATGTGCTTTATGTTCCTGACTTGAAAAATAATTTGTTAAGTGCTGGTCAATTGCAAAAAAAAGGTTATGTTATTACTATTCAACAATGTAGTTGTGAGATTTATGATCCTAATGGAAGGATTATTGCTGTTGTGAAAATGAGTTCAAACAGGTTATTTCCTTTGAAGATTGAGAGTGTTTTTTTTTTTTTGAAAGCGAAGATTGAGAGTGTTCAATCTTGTTTAATAGCTGATGTGAAAGATTCTTCATGGTTGTGGCATTTTCGTTATGGTCATTTGAGTTTTGGTGGATTGAAGACTCTCCAACAGAAAAATACGGTGATAGGTCTACCTCATATTACTATTCCTTCCCAAGTATGTGAAGAGTGTGTTGTTGGGAAACAACATCGTTCTCAATTTCCAAAAGAGAAGTCATGGAGACCAAAGGAAGTTTTAGAGCTGGTGCATTCAGATATTTGTGGCCTAATTAAACCAAGTTCTAATGGAGGTAAAAGATACTTAATTACCTTCATTGATGATTTTTCTAGAAAAACATGGGTTTATTTCTTGCAAGAAAAATCAGAGGCCTTTAATGCATTTAGAATCTTCAAGGCTCGTGTTGAAAAATGAATCGAAAAACACAATTAAGACGCTGCAAACAGATCGTGATGGTGAATATTGCTCAAATAAATTTGAAGCATTTTGTGAAGATCACGGCATCCGAAAAGAGCTTACGACTTCATATACACCACAACAAAATGGTGTTTCGGGGAGGAAAAATAGAACCATTCTAAACATGGTGAGAAGCTTGTTGGCAAGAGGAAAAATTTCGAAAACTTTTTGGTCGGAAGCAGTAAATTGGAGCATTCATGTTTTGAATAGAAGTCCTACTTTTGCTGTTCAAAACATGACATCGGAAGAGGCTTGGAGTGGAAGAAGACCATATGTGGATTACTTTAGAATTTTTGGTTGCATTGCATATGCTCATGTCCCAAATCAAAAAAGAAAAAAACTTGATGATAAGGCTGAAAAGTGCATTTTTCTTGGTGTAAGTGAAGCATCCAAAGCATATAAATTGTATAATCCAGTAACAAAGAAGATTGTGATAAGTAGGGATGTTGTTTTTGATGAAAAAAGCACTTGGGATTGGGATACGCAGCAGCCTATTCAAGTTCTCTTTGACAATGATGCTGAAAATGAGCAAATTTCAGAACATTTTGTGCCCGAAAGTTCGTCAAATGCAACTCTACCAGCCGCTGAAAATTCGACTCCAGCTGCTGAAATTACTTCACCAGCTGCAGAAGTTAAAGAAGATACAACTCAATCTCTTCGTCGAGTTAGAAAGAGGCCTGCTTGGATGGAAGACTATGAGGTAACTGGAATGGAAGATTTAATAACTCATTTTGCTTTATTTTCGGATTGTGATCCTACAAATTTTGAAAATGCTATCAAAGAAGAAAAGTGGAGGAAAGCAATGGATGATGAAATTGACGCTATTGAGAGGAATAATACTTGGGAGCTGTCCGATTTTCCTAAAGAGCACAAAACAATTGGTGTCAAGTGGGTCTTCAAGACAAAACTGAAGGATAATGGTGAAGTAGATAAACATAAGGCGCGCTTGGTGGCTAAAGGATACAAGAAAGAATACGAGATTGACTACACAGAAGTTTTTGCCCCGGTTGCAAGACATGACACAATCAGATTAGTGGTTGCTTTGACAGCGCAAAATTCTTGGTCTATTTTCCAACTAGATGTCAAATCAGCATTTTGGCATGGGCACTTGGAAGAACAGGTATTCATAGAACAACCCCCGGGTTATGTTAAGATTGGAGATGAGCATAAAGTTTACATGTTAAAGAAAGCTCTTTACGGACTAAAACAAGCTCCTCGAGCTTGGTATAGTCGCATTGAGACTTATTTTTTGAAGGCAGGTTTTCAAAAGTGCCCATATGAGCATACACTCTTTGTGAAAATTGGAGATAAAGGTAAAATGTTAATTGTCTGCTTGTATGTAGATGATCTTATTTTTACCGAAAATTGTGATGTCATGTTTATAGAATTCAAAAAATCAATGATGGATGAGTTTGAGATGTCTGATCTTGGTTTGATGCATTATTTTCTTGGCATAGAAGTGATGCAACCTGGTGATGGAATTTTTATTTCTCAAAAGAAATATGTGGGAGAAATTTTGGAGAGGTTTCAAATGAATGTATCAAATGAAGAGATCTACTCAGTTGAGGAATTAGGGATGAACGAGAAAGGGGAACAAAATTTAGGTTAATTGATTGTAATTTAATTTCTAAGTTTATTTGGTTTATTTCTTATCCGGTTTTGTATATAGACCGACCCGTTTTATGTATATAGACTGACCCGCTGACCTGTTCTATTTGTTCTGTTAATTACTGGCTTAGGATTAGTTAAGGGTAGTTATTATGTATTTACTATTTTATCCCTGTAGGTTTTCTATTTAAAGAGTTGTTTGTAACATTGATAAACACAGATTCATTATTCCAAGTTATATAAAATTCCTGCAGTTCTATTTACATCAAAAGTGTTCTTCTTCATATTCAAAGTATATACATATTATACATATATTCATAATGCAAGTTTATATCAATTAACATGGTATCAGTTTGAAATTCAGTTTTCATCTCCCAAGTTCCGCTGCAAATTTATTCAAGATTCTCATCTTGATTGTCTCCTTTCATCATTACGGCTGTTTTTTTTTTCTCCATCATCATCTTCCAGTTTACCTTCTTCCAAGGCACAGGTTCTTTTACAATTCATCAAATCTCTGGTAATTTACTTTCATATCATCTTGTTATTCCTTTGATTTGTCCATTGTTTTTTGTTTTTCTCCTCTTGCTTTTTCTTCCCACTTTCTTGATCCAAATTACACCCAAGATCTATATCTGATCTTCCTGTCAATTCTCTCCCTACAAATATGTCATCAGAAGACCCAGAAACCACCATCACTCCCACTATCCCATCTCGACCAAGACCAGAAATCGAAGATCCATCCAGTCCCTATTACCTTCACCCAGTTGATGGCCCTGGTTCCATTTTAGTTTCTGAAAAATTGGATGACAAAAATTATCAGACTTGGTCCAAGGCCATGATCAGATCATTAAAAGTCAAAAACAAGTTATGCTTCATAGATGAATCTCTCCCTAGACCTTCTACAGATCCAATTTTATCCAATTATTGGGATAGGAATAATACCTTGATTATAACATGGATACTCAATTCTCTTACAAAGGAAATTAATCATACAGTCCAAAACCACACCTCTGCATCAATTCTTTGGAAAGAATTGAAACAAAGATTTCAGCAGGCAAATGGTCCAAGAATGTTCCAGCTTCACAGGGATTAACTCCAATTACAGCAACAATCACTTTCTGTGAATGTTTATTTTTCTAAGCTCAAAACTATATGGGATGAAATATGCAATTTCAGGCCCCGGTGTACTTGTGGCTTACTCGAAACATACTTTGAAAATTTCTATCTGATGATTTTTCTAATGGGATTGCAAGACTCATTGTCTCACACAAGAAGTCAACTCTTATTGATGGATCCTTTACCAGACGTTCCCAAGGCTTATGCCTTAGTATCACAGGAAGAAACTCAAAGAGCAGTCAATTCTGTCTCACCCTCTCAAGATACTCTCAATACTATGGCATTCTCCACTAAAGCCACACCAAACAGACCACCTAACAACACAAATTACAGGCCTCCCTTCCCTAATCAGTCCACTTCATTTAGACCCAATTTTAGATCCCCATTTAACCCAAACTTTCAGAGACAAAACAGACCCTTTTGTACTCATTGTCAGATGGTAGGACACACCATCAATACTTGTTTTAAACTGCATGGTTACCCACCTGGGTATAGGCCACCGACACCTAGAAATCCCAACACATTCACTACCAACATCAATTCCATTGCTACAGATCCTACCCCTGACACCAACCCCCTGCAAAACTTCATCCAATCCATGACACCAGATCAATACAACCAACTTTCCCAGTTATTCAGTTCTCCAAATACCACACCACCTACACCAGCCACTCCTACACAGAACATAGATACAAATACATGCACTGCACATACATGTAATCTTTCTACATCACTCAATATTACTTCTTCTATTTTTCAAAACAAATGGATTTTGGACTCAGGGGCTTCAAATCATATCTCTAATAATTTGTCTTATTTTACTAATATATCCCCTACTCTAAACACCACTATCACACTACCAAACAACACAATTATAATTGTTTTCTTCAAAGGTACTGTTTTGTTAAATTCTAACATCACTTTAACTAATGTCTTATATGTTCCATTCTTCAAATTCAATTTACTTTATGTGAGTGCCCTCTTAGCTTCTACATCACATAGCATCACTTTTAAATCAAATAATTTTTATATCCAGGACATGACTTCTTTGAAGAAGATTGGCAAGGGTGATCTAGTGGATGGTCTTTATATCTTACATCATGATAATCTACCTACTGTTTCCTGTAATAAAATCAGCATAGATACTTGGCACAACAGGCTAGGACACCCTGCTTTAGATAGACTTCATATTCTAAAATCTGTATTGGATCTACCTACTGTTTCTAGTAATAAAACTCATGTTTGTGACATTTGCCCTATGGCTAAACAAAAACATTTACCATTTCCTGTCAGTACATCTACTTCTAATCAAGCATTTGATATCATACATTGTGACATCTTGGGTCCATTTAGAATTACATCTTACAATGGCCATAGATTCTTTCTTACTCTTGTTGATGATTATACTAGATTTACTTGGGTCTTTCTATTAAAACATAAATCTGATGTACATAATATTTTACCAAAATTCATTCAAATGGTAGATACTCAATTTAATGCAAAAATTAAAAAGTTTAGAAGTGACAATGCCAAGGAGCTTACTTTTTCAACTTTATTTTCTACTTTAGGAATCATGCATCAATTTTCCTGTGTGGAAACCCCACAACAGAATGCTAGGGTTGAAAGAAAACACCAGCATATTTTGAATACTGCAAGATCCTTACTTTTTCAATCTCACTTGCCTTTACAATATTGGACAGATTGTGTTCTTACTGCTGTTTTTCTTATTAATAGATTGCCTACTACTGTCCTACAAAACTGCTCCCCTTATTTTAAACTTTTTAATAAACAAGGTGACTATTCTTTTCTTAAAACTTTTGGCTGCCTTACTTTTGCATCTACTCTTAAAGAAAACAGATCAAAATTTGATCCTAGGGCACATAAATGTGTGTTCATAGGCTACACCCCAGGTATTAAAGGTTATAAACTCCTCAATCTATCTACTCACACTATTTTTCATTCTAGAAATGTTACATTTCATGAACACATCTTTCCTTTTGTTGATCCCTATATTTTTAATAAATTTACCCAACCTGAAAATCCCCAAGACATATCACCTCCCAATCTTTTTCTTTATGACCATATCCCACCACATATACCTCTTTCTCCACCTCCTATCCTCATTCCTCCTTCAAATCCAACATCCACTCAACCAGACAGTCCAACTCCTACACCCTTAGCAACCATAAGGAAGTCTACTAGAATCCATAAACCTCCACAATATTTACAAGATTATCACTGCAATTCATCTACTTCTAATAAACATGTTATTTCAAAGGTTTTGGATTACTTTTCTGTTTCTAATTCTTATCAAACTTTTATTAATAATATTTCTGTTATCAATGAACCTCAAACATACAAACAAGCTATCAAAGATCCTAAATGGATAACATCAATTCAAGAAGAACTTAAAGCTATGGAAAATAACAACACCTGGACAGTAACAGAATTACCTAAAAATAAACAACCCATAGGCTGCAAATGGATTTTTAAAGTTAAAACACATTCTGATGGTTCAATAGAAAGGTATAAGGCCATATTAGTGGCCCAAGGATTTACTCAACAGGAAGGGATTGATAACATATCAACTTTCTCCCCTGTTGCAAAATTAATTTCTGTCAGGGTAATTTTAGCACTTGCTATGGCAAATAATTGGGATCTTCATCAATTGGATATAACCAATGCCTTCCTCAATGGAGACTTGGAGGAAGACATTTACATGGCACTACCTAAGGGATACACACCTCCCTCATCTCAACTCCCAGGTATGTCTACTCTAGCTTGCAAACTAAATAAATCTATCTATGGCTTAAAACAAGCCAGCAGACAGTGGAATAATAAGCTCACTGAAGTACTAGTCTCCATGGGTTTCAACCAATCAAGGTCAGATTATTCACTCTTCACTATTGGTTCTAATTCTAAATTTTTAGCTGTCTTAGTTTATGTAGATGACATTCTACTAGCTGGGCCTAATACTCAGCTAATTAATGACATCAAACTTAAACTAAGCCATTTTTTCAAATTAAGAGACCTGGGTAGATTAAAGTATTTTTTGGGTATTGAATTGGCCTATTCTAAGACTGGATTAATCATTTGTCAAAGACAATACACCTTACAATTATTAAAAGACACAGGATACTTAGGTAGTAAACCTGTCAATATACCTATGGATCCTAAAAACAATCTTAAAACTACAGATCATAACCTTCTTGATGATCCTTCACCATATAGAAGGTTGATAGGTAGACTAATATACCTGACTATCACTAGACCTGACATCTCATTTGCTGTACACAAATTAAGTCAATTTGTGTCCAAACCTAGTCAGGATCACCTAGTAGCAACACATCACTTATTAAGGTATTTAAAAGCAACACCAGGTCAGGGACTTTTTTATAGCAGATCATCTAACTTAACCCTAACTGGTTTCTGTGATTCAAATTGGGGGTCCTGCTTAGACTCAAGGAGGTCAACAACAGGCTATTGTATCTTTTTGGGCAATTCTATCATATCATGGAAAGCTAAAAGGCAAGCAACGGTATCAAAATCTTCTGCCGAAGCAGAATATAGAAGTTTAGAAGCTATTACTAGTGAAATTCTTTGGCTCACTCAATTATTGCAAGATTTAAACATAAATTTAAAATTACCTCCGGCGGTCTACTGTGACAATGCCTCCGCCATTCATTTAGCTCAGAACCCCATCTTCCATGAGCGTACGAAACACATCGAGATTGACCTTCATTTTGTTCGCGAACACATCAACCGAAATCATCTCAAACTCCTTCCAATCTCCTCTGCTGCGCAACTGGCGGACATACTCACAAAACCACTTCCTACGCCTCAATTCAAAGCCATTTTACACAAGATGGGCGTACGGAACATATACGCTCCATCTTGCGGGGGGATATCAAATGAAGAGATCTACTCAGTTGAGGAATTAGGGATGAACGAGAAAGGGGAACAAAATTTAGGTTAATTGATTGTAATTTAATTTCTAAGTTTATTTGGTTTATTTCTTATCCGGTTTTGTATATAGACCGACCCGTTTTATGTATATAGACTGACCCGCTGACCTGTTCTATTTGTTCTGTTAATTACTGGCTTAGGATTAGTTAAAGGTAGTTATTATGTATTTACTATTTTATCCCTGTAGGTTTTCTATTTAAAGAGTTGTTTGTAACATTGATAAACACAGATTCATTATTCCAAGTTATATAAAATTCCTGCAGTTCTATTTACATCAAAAGTGTTCTTCTTCATATTCAAAGTATATACATATTATACATATATTCATAATGCAAGTTTATATCAATTAACAGAATGATTGTAATCTTGCAAGTACTCCAGCTGAATTTAACTTAAAGTTATGCAAAAAGGGTGAAGGAAAGAAGGTTGACAACACAATTTACAAGCAAATTGTTGGTAGTCTGATATATCTAACTGCCACATGGCCAGACATTATGTATATTGTGAGCTTGATTAGTAGGTATATGGAGAATCCAACAGAAATACATATGTTAGCTGCCAAGAGAATCCTTCGCTACTTACAAGGAACTAGAGATTTTGGGTTGTTTTACAAGAAAGGAGAAACATTAGATTTGGTTTGTTTTACTGATAGTGATTATGCAGAAGATCGAGATGATAGAAAGAGCACTTCTGGTTTTGCATTTATGTTAGGAACAAGTGCAATTTCGTGGTCATCTAAGAAGCAACCAATTGTCACTTTGTCAAGCACTTAAACTGAATTTGTTGCTGCTATAGCTTGTGCTTGTCAAGCTATTTGGCTGAGGAGAATACTTGAAGAGTTGCAGTTCAAGCAAGAAGGAGCTACTACAGTTTACTGTGACAATACATCAACAATTAAATTCTCCAAGAATCCCGTGCTACATGGAAGAAGTAAGCATATTGACGTGAAATTTTATTTCTTGAGAGATCTCAACTATGATGGAACAATTGATTTGAAGTTTTGTAAAAGTGAAGATCCGTTGGCTGATATATTTACCAAATCACTCAATATTTATCCATTCCAAAGATTGAGAAGATTGCTAGGCATATGCAGCTTGGAAGAACTCAAGAAGTTGAAGTTAAACTGATGTTTGAAAGCTTTCAGTTTAAGGGAGAGTTTGTTAGGATTTATTTTGTATTTAAATAGTGTCAAACTTATCTCCTACGTGTGATGAGTAGACTTATTATTAAGTAGTTTATTAGTCAGATTAATATTAGAGATCATAGGTTAGTGGATAGAAGTTATTTCTAGTGTTTCAGTTTTATTTGTATTGTACTGCCTATTTACAAGGCTTATCAGTTTATGAAATTATGCAGTAGCAAAAACGTCTTATTCTCTAAGTTTCTATAGATATGATTTGAGGTTGTAAAGTGGGATTAATATTTTGTTAGGGTGCAATAGTGTCATATTGATATATTTTGAAGGTGCAAAGTGGGATTATTATAGGATTAGGTAGTTTTTGTTATGATCCCCCTTTTTTTTTTCATAAACTGAATCCAAGAGAACTGAATAAATGGCCATTGGTTCATGTGCATTAGTACTTTGATGATTTCTCTCCAAATCTATTTCAATTTGCATGAAGTATGACTTTCTAGCTACTACTGGGCATATTAATCCCAAGTAAATTTACGGAAATTTTTTGCCTAGACCCGATCTTTCATAGACCATACACAAAATCTTGCAAATATGTTTGGTGGATGCACTGATTTTGTTCATGGTCTATGAATGGTTTAGGCAAGTATCACCCGTAAATTTACTATGTAGAGCATTTTTTTTCAATAGAGCAATTTACCATAGAGCATGCATTGCATGAAAGTTGAACAGACAATTTTCAGTAGCAGTGTTTTACCATAATATCGTATATTTCAGACATTTTTATAGGTAAAGTTACAAATTCAAATTTGTGCTAACATCCTAATTTATGAACCTACTATTGACAAAAAGATTATTCACACACGAAACATCGGTCCTAATTTTGCAAGATTTAAACTTTCAGTACATTGCGTCAAAACCAAAAAATATAAAGTCATATTGTTCTCATTTTTAAGTTCTTTATTTTTAATGTGACAACTCATATGCAATTTTACAAATCATAAGTTTAAGATACTTTTTCATACATCCATCGCAACCCTCTTGCCTCGTGACAGTACTAAAGTATTGAGAATTTAAGCGAAAAGAGTTTTTTTTTTTTTTTTTTTTTTTTTTACGAAACAAACTAGATTAAAACTCATTAAAAATATAACCAAAGTTATAAACATCTCCAAGCTTGAACCTTTTTTTTTTTTTTTTTTGAGAAACTTCAAGCTTGAACTTGACAACAAAAGACTCAAACTCCATTAATCAAATCAAAGTTTATCTCTATCAAACTTTTCTATGTCTTCAAAAAGAAAATTATATTTGAAAAATTAACCCGCACAAAATAAGTCACATATCTCTTTCACACTTCTACTCACCATTGTGCAAGCACTGACCTCATGTAGAGGCTGTTCTTGTGCAAGCCATTAAAAGGTAAGGGCTGCAAGTGCGAGCCTCGGGAGTAGAAGCCTCACGCCAACCTATTAGGAGGTGTGACTGAAAAGTAGGTCATCAAAGAACATAACCTAATTGATAGAGAAGCCTTAGGACATTGAGGTATTTATGGATAAAAGAAAGACTTTGAAGAGAAATAGATCGAACTTTTTAAAAGTTCGAGAACCGGAAAGATGGAGCCAACTAGCCAAGAATTTGAATTGTGTTGACTATTGACTAGCCAAGAAAGAGAATTTTTTAAAAGGCCCATACAACTAACATTGCAAGGAAGAAAATTTGCAGTTCAAAATCTTTAACTCTACATTTAACATTTAAATGTTTTAATTATCCACTACAATTTCCGGCAAATCACTTTAACTTAGCATTAATCTCCAAGAAAATATGAGAATAGGATATAAGTTTACCAATTCTCACTCTAAAGAATGAAGAAACATAAAACACTAAGTCGAGGGTCCAAGGATGCCGGTATATTATAAAATATAAAAAAGCCGACTCAATAAAAGGAGCAACTGTTTATTTATGTGTAGCTCCAAAGTCTAACATCAGCCGGTTTATGAAAACAAGAATATATCTCCTCCTACCCAATGTGTTCATAGCAACAACCAGGATATGGAGGAGTACTGTGCATAACTCCTTTATACATCAATTCCTCTGCATCATTAGAAACAAAACATACTTTCAGTAAGCTGAATAAAGAGTGTGTGTGCGTGTGTGTAAAAATTGTGTTGGGGTGCATCGATAAATCAAGAGATGGAAAAAAGATTTAAGTAAAATAAAAAATCATACCCTATGTCGTTTTGAGCTTTCTTGCGACTGAGAACCGTGCCTGCGACGAGATGGAGTTCCCTGATCTGGGTTTTCATCAGCCTGCATGGGTGCCATTAACGGAGGACAAATATTATATCAAGAGCTCTTCCATTAAACATCAATTGCCAAAATGCTTAATTTTTAATTTATGCACGCACGAAAGATATCAAATTTAAAGTTCAAAATTAATAAATAAAGAAAGGTCTCGTGCGTTACCTGAGCTTCACCAGAGTTGTTTGCTCCGTCAGTGCTAGTCTCGGCTCCAGCATTCTCAGAGATCATGGGCATTATTTGACGGAGTATACTAGATAAAAATATGCCTTCATCACTAGCTGCTGCCTGAGAACTGCCCACATCTTGTGCTGTTACCTGAGAATTTCTGACACCACGGTTTACTGGTTCAGTTTGAATAGGAGGTGTGCGATCCTGATTGCCACTAACAAAAGTGCCCCCTGGAAATAATCTCCTTAATATCTGCTCCATTTCACGGCGGGACTCACCATGTAAATCTTGATCTTCAGAAGGTAAACTAGTGTTGCCTGAAAAAGTAGTCAGTCTGTGAATTAACATATTATGATCCAAACAAAATCGCACTAGTTTTTTCTCATGATCCACTTTAGAAAAAAAACGCAAACAGGTGAAAATGCTTTCTGTAAAATCGAGATGAATATAGTCGAAGATAATATATTAAATGACTTGATAATGACACGCAATTTCAAAGAGCACAAGTAACTCAAACTGGTTGAATAATATATTTAATCATCAACATGTGTAATATATAAACCTCTAGATAGGGTAGAGTTGCTTTTCTCCCTAATTTAAATATGTTAGAGAAACAATTGGGCCATTACAGTGAACACGATATATGATTAAGAGGTTCAAACAAAGTGTTCTACATGTAGCCCTTCCTCGTGCACAATTTTAAGGACATTTCTATCATATAATATAAAAGTAATTTAGGCTTTTACATAAACTTATTCTAATAAATGGGCGAATATAATTTTTTTTCCTATTTTCTAACAGAACCTATTGGGAAGAGGGTGTATTGGGTATTGAAAGTTCAGGATGTGAACCTGTAATTTCACTTATCCTCAGGGGTATATAGGTGATTATACCTAATAATAAAATGCCAGTACGCAAGTTTGCAGGCTTACCGATTCCGCCAGCATTTTGTGGTTGTGTTGCAAAATCAGGGATAGGTTGTTCGTTGTAACGGTCTGGATTTTGATGTTGTTCTGATGTTTGAGAAGCTCTAGAACTTGCCAGAGTAATATGTTGAACCCTAGCCATAACTGGATATAATACTCCTATTGAACCACGTGGTGAATCGGAACTACCACTGCGTCCAGGAACAACAGTTCTAAGTGGTATTGCCCGTTCTTGGTTGTTTGAACCTGAATCGAGTCCTGAACCATCTTGTTGTTGACCAGAATTTGCAATATTGGATTGCAATGGAGCAACTTGTTCCTGAGCCTGTGAACCCGTTGGCTCTCTTCGAGCGAATAATGAACCTGATTGCAGAAACAAGCACATTAACAGTGGAATTTGCACCAAAATTGCACGCAAAAGAAATCATCAATAAATAATTCTGAACTGGGTAAAGCACCTGCTCGTATTCTGATGTCGATATTTCTTGGGGCAAAACCTGAACCACCAGAACCTCCAGCTAAACTAGAACCGTTTTGAACATTTCCAGCAGGTACTGAACCAGAGCTTGCTCCTGCTTGATATGGCAGTGGCTATATATGGACAATATGCTAAAGTGAGTATCACAATCCAAAGAAGGAACATACAGTTAACAAAATACTACCTGAACCATGATAGGGTTGGGCCCGGTTGAGGTCAAATAAACAGCAGGACCGGCATTTACCAATGCATCAGCCTGTGGTAAAAGGAAACAAAAGATTAATCGTCAGTTAAGGACAGTTTCAAAAGCAATCGCTTTATGAGGAGCTTCTATTGTTGACTGCATAGAGACGTTAAATTTATGCTCTTTTCTGGGTAAAGCTAAGTATAACTATATAAACACACCGGTGATTGACCCATTCTCAAGGTCATTACTGCTCTTCCAAGCTCAAGCATTAAGGAACCTAAATTTTGAAAAATATTTCCTGATCTTAAAGCATAAGCTTGAATTCGTGACCGCTCCAATGGACAAGTCACACGTTCTTGACGGTACAGTTCTCCTGCAAGTTGCTGCAGTAAAAAACCATACTTACAATACTTCTATGCTATGGAAACTTGAATCTCCACACAACTTTCAAATTACAATCACATATAGATGGAAACATACAGAAAAGAAAGGGGGGGGGGGGGGAGCAAAAAATTGAGAAAAAAGGTGTAGTTTTGTGCGCACTAGCTTTCTTCCTGACTATATTCACCATATCATGATCATGTGTTGCCTAAGCTTGTGAAACTATGAAGTGGAAATAATATTTGTCTATATTTATTTCTGGGAGTAGAGTAAAATAAAATTTGAGCGCTGGGGCCCAAAAAAATTGAGAAAAAAGGTATAGTTTTGTGCGCACTTAGTGGAAATAATATTTGTCTATATTTATTTCTGGGAGTAGAGTAAAACAAAATTTGAGCGCTTACCCACAAGCTGGTAGTGGCTTGTTCAATAAGAAGTTGTCTAATAGACGACATGACCTCAGCCAAGAACTCAGGCGTCAGAAGCCTTCTGGACTCTGTAGAAGGCACTGCAGCAGGTACAAAATCTTGTCCTTCACTCGCAAGGAAACTAGGAATCTCTCTTCGAACTGCACAGACCAAATCTCAACAACTCGAGCAACAACAAAAAGTCGCACGAGTAAAAATGAAGGAGTTTTAAAATCAAAGAGAAAATCAGAGAAAACCTAACCATTGACAATCATTTCTTCCCTCAAGTGACCCAAGTACTGTAACAAAGTAGTCAATGAGTCTGCTATAATCTGCAACAAAAATGTGAACAACAATTAATCAAAAATGATTACATTACTAATAATTCTGAAGTATCAAAATGTTAAGGTCTTTATGTGCAAAAAATCAAGTCAAAGGCTACCGGTGGTTGTGCAGATTCAACAGGAACAGCAGTAGAAGCTGCTTGACCTCCGACTCCGAGGGTAAATGCAGTTGAGAGCCGTTCAGAAGGAGTCTGCTGGCAAAGAAATAATATAAGAAATCATTTATTTTGTCTTATAAGGAAGCACTGAGATGAAGATGGCTCATGTCAAATTCAGAATAGAACTGATAAGTAAAGGTTAAATCTCCAATGACTTACATTAAGGTCAGTCCCTTCACTGCCGCTTCCTGGCCTTCCCATCCCAAAAGAATTAATAACAGCTGAAATAATCTACAAGACAAACGAGACCAGAAACTTGTGAAAGTGACAATTCAAGCTCATATGACGGTTTTTCAAAAGTCACATATATGCTTACTCGATTGAGATCAGGAAATGATCCATCTCCCTGCTCGGATATATTGAAGGTTCCAACCATCATACTAGGACTTGCTGAATTGCCTGGATAATTCTCGGTACTTGAAGCTGGATCACTTGCTGAAAATACAAGGAGCTTGATATTCATTTATTGATTAATTTCTTATGACGAATTAAATGCACAAACCCAAGTAAAAATAGACGAGAATTCCCATCAATTGTTAGCTGAAACTTATCTCTCAAGATGAACTTATGTATTGATATATGAAACTTCTAAGCAATCCTAAGACAAACCTGGTTGATCAGATGAGGCCTCTGGCGATGGAGTAACTGGTTGTCTAACAACCAGGTGCAGGGTGTGACCATCTTCCACATCTACATATATATGTTCAGGAACACACACAAAATGGAAAATGACGAGAAACTCATATTCAGCAAATGTTGAAAACGTAAACCGTACTAACACCCCCCCCCCCCAAAAGGAACTGTAAGAGAATATGACAAGTAAAACCATCCAAATTTTGAAAATATAGTTACCTATATCTGTTTGATAACTAAATCTCGCCTGCAATATATCTTGGTTGAAACTCAATTTATTATACACTAGAAAAAGAAAAAGTACCTCCATTTAGGAGTTTCAAGGTAGTACCAGTTAATACACAGAAAAATCAACTATCGATGGTATATAAAACTGTGGGTCCTAGTCAGAAGGCAACCAAAGATTTGATTTCATTTATGTAACTTTTGGTACATTCAGCACAGTAAGTTAACATTGCAAGTAGAAAACCGTGCAGGTAAATCGGAGAATATTTCCTTAAAAGGCAAACTTAACTTCAAAGTTCCAATAGGCAAAAGAGATAGAACAAAGAATCAACAGACCATAGGCAACCCATAATTAGATCAAATCTCTAAATGAGATCAAATCCAGGATATAAAGATAGAAAGGATACGGTAAGCTGAGAGGAGCTGATCATCCTTCAAAACTTTTCCACGGCATATAAGGCGTTGTTGCTCAGATAGGACACCAGTCACAGAAGCAATCTGTTCTTTTAGTTCTGGGACAGGGACCTGTAGCCAATGTGCAAATTGTCAAAATTAGGCTCCTCAAAAATATTTACCAAAAGAGATATTGAAACTCACATCCAGTGCCAGCTACATTCATAAGAATGATTCCTGAACTCTTGTGTGTGTGTGTATCGAGCGAGAGAGAGAGAGAGAGAGACGTAGATGCATGCATATATTTACGTATGAAAGTATGGCATGCATGATAAATGCAGACGTACAATTAAATACGGGAGTATCTGTATGCAACACAAGCAGAATATTGGAAAGAGAATTTCGAAACACGACAAGAAATTTTTCCATCACTTATAACGAGAAAGGATCAAAACCCTTCAATTAAAGCAAGTGAAGTTGTTACGTAATCAAATCTTCTCCGGCAGCTAAACAATTGTTCTTAATTATGCGTGTGAATGCGAGGGTGAATTAACAAAATAGCAAGTTCTTAAAATAGAAAATTTGGTCATATCAAAGACTTCTAGGAGTAACTACAAAACGACAATTCCGACAAGTGAAACTTGGAAGGTAGTATATATTACGCATTTATCTACTCGTAAGGTGAATGTTTCAGAATCCAATGTCTTGATCTTTATCTCAACGGTGGTTGCGGAACATTCATCAGCATCATTTCCAGATATCTTCATGGGCCCACAGTCGTTACTTCCCATCCTAATCGAGATTTTCAAAACCTGATATAGTGATATTAACGATGGTTAGATTTAGCAAAACAATAGATATTTACGACAATAAAAGGTAAATCTAATAACAATCTACCAAAAATAGCCCACATTCAAACAAAAGGAGAGGCAAGAAGGGAAGGAAAAAGCGGGAAAATGACTCGGCATCGGGAACAAACTTCATGTTTGGTAATATAATCAAATTGATCAAGATATTCTCAGAAGTTCGACCGTTAAGTACAAAATGCCAAATCCTACATTCTTCACCAAAGGGCTTTACTAAAGTATTTAGCATAATCTAAAAAATGAAAACTAGACAATCATCCATCTCGGCACCCAATTTTCCACATAAATCTATTCACAATCAAGATAAACTGGAAAAATACAGATATCGCAGTTTCAAAACAGAAAAGATCACTCAAAAATCGACACCAATGCCATCAAATCCCAAAACTAACAGCATTATTTGTTGAACAAATAAATGAAACAAATACCCTTCAGCTACAATGATCAAAAGTTGGGGCCTTTGGTGGAACCAACTCAGCTTCAACTTCACTAAAAAAATCATAAACCAAAATGACCATCAAACACTCAATTGGCCTACATCCCATTTATTTTCTTCTCAAAATTCTGTCGCTCCAATCTCGAAAGGGGACAGAAATATCGAAAATTAAAGAAAGTTCCATTCTTGAATACTCGTTATTTTTTTCCCAAAATCCAAGAATGCAAATTAAAACCCTTGAAGTTTAAGCTAAAAGCTAATTTAAAAAAATTCTTTTTTGACGCCCCATTTTCTTTGTGATAAACATACAATTAAACAATCGGCAAGATAACACAAAACCAATTCGACGCGAAACAGAACACGTACACATACCAGAGGAAAAAAAGAAGAAGAGATGTACATATAACCATTTACACAAGTATATAGATTTCGATACCAAGAGGTAAAAACACACCGGAGAAAGCTCGATCGACTGGAGGTTTTCTCGAAACCCAGGGGTGAAAGGAGCAGTCAGCTCTCTGGAGAAAATTAGAGAGGTGTGTCTGTGAAATGCTGATGTGGTTTTCTTTTTCAATTACATATTTATATATATATATATTATATATTTATATTTACTAATTTCACGAATTGTGTACGTGTAGTGAGACGGATTAATTTAGGACCGTTCGATGTGATTACTTTTTGACAGCCAAGGCGGTGTGACTTTGGTTTTATCGGAAAAGATTCTTGTGGTGTTTTTTGTTTTTTTGAACTTTTTCAAACTTTCGTTTATATTTTTTCAAAAAATAATTCAAATAATTTACATTTTATTTAATTATTTCCATTATTAGAAAATTTAACTAGGTGTGGTAATGTTTGATAAAAATCTTATGAATTTATGTAAACTCAATTTCGTAACGTATAAGCTCCATATTTAACTTATTTCCTTTCTCAAATAATTCGTGTGATTTTAGGATAGTGGTTGGGATTTTGAATAATGGATGGCGAGATTAAATTGAAATATTATTAATTTTTGAAATTTTTGTTATTTGCATATGTTTGTATGCAAATAATAATAATAATAATTATAATATTTGTAATAATTGGTATAAATAATGTAAATAATATCGTAAGATAGTAACACAATATCGTGAATGTGTAAGCTAATTCGAAAATAAAAGGAGAGATTGAAAGTAAAATATAGGTGCAACTTTTAGGTCAAAATTGTATCAATAAGAAGGAACTTTCCATCATATGCTTTTTAACATATTTACAAGATTTGGAGAATTTACTTTTACTAACTAAACTCATCAAATTTTATCCATCTTATTTACTAAAGAATCATATATCATGAATCTCTTTCTAAAAATAAAATCTCTTTACTGGATCTTGTTTATACAATAATGAATTAAACTTTTATCAATTCACAAATCATAGAGTTTTGTTTGATGAGAATTTGGAGGATCACTTTTACATTTGCGATATTTATATTTTTAAAAAGATAAGGACCATTATACAACTTGCACAAACTTCGGAATTAGAAGAAACTAATTAATATACGTCCTGTGATATGTACGCAACTATATTAGATCATATTTGTATAGTACGTAGTTCACGACAAATTAGCTTCGAGCGCATCCAGTTCGAAAGCAGGCGTCAACCAAATGCCACAAAAATATAACGGAAAAGCATAAGAAAAAATAAGTATAGTTTTTTTAGATATTGATTAAATATTATTTTTAATAATGCTAATGACATTTTTTATATTTTACTTAGATTTCTTGTGACATAATGAATTATAATTTTATTTTTGAAAAGCTTCATTTGACGGAAACAACTTTTGATCCATTGGAAAAGAAACAACTCACAAATTCACACAATATTACATCCTTCTCATGGACGTTCCCCTGCATATGGTTGCAGCTTATCATTTCACTTACTTTAATTGTTTAATATGCTTAAATATGTAGAAGCAGTGTTACCGATAAATGAGAAATAACAATAAAGAGTGCCAACAAATTAAGGAAAACATAATTAATAAGTTAAGAAATGGAAAAGAGATTTAAATTTTAAGGTAAACATCAATAATGGTCTTCTTTATCGTTAATTTTTTACAATATGGTCACTCTTGTGTTTTCTTTTCCTACGTTAGTCCTCATTATGAATTATTTGTTTCACTTTGATAATTTACAAAGATTTTTTTTACTTATAGTGTTACACTTTAGTCCCTCATAAAATTATTTTATATCAATTTAATTCATCGTAAAACTGTTTCTTTATCAATTTAGTTCCTTATAAAATTGTTTTGGAACTTTAGTTCACCATGAACCATCTGAAAATGATCAAAGTAAAATAAATAATTCATAATGAAGACTAACGTGAGAAAATAATATAAAAATGACCACTCTATAAAAAATTAATGATATGAAGGACCATTAATTATGTTTACCCTAAATTTTATGTGGCAACTAAAATACATGGCAAAGAAGTCAGGGGGTAGTCTCACTATTTGCCTAAAACCAAACAAGGAGATGGTAGGGTAATAGAGAAGAAAGAAAAAAAGGAAATCATTATTTTAACTTAAAAATCATAGTACAATTAATTTTGACACAAGTGGTTTGCCGAAGGGCACCAAGTCATTAGAAAATTAGAATCAGTAGGTTTTGTTCAGGTGAAGTTTGCATATTTGGTATCACATAATAGTGCATTTTGCGATATCATTAGGTATATAAATGCATATTTAATACCATAATTTAAAGTTTGATTGCAATGTTCGTACCATAGTTAAATAATTTGATGGAAATGGATGGAATCAGCTATACGCACCACACGTGGCCGTTATATCGTCTTTTAGAGAAAAAAAATCACGTGATAAAGTGAGATATATAAACGTTATCCTTTCCCTTCCAAAAGATGAGATAACATGATAATTTAACCTCCAGAAGTGAGGGAAACATGATTATTTTCCCTATAAAAGACGAGATAATGATTATTAATCAATTTTGTTACATACTGTGAGATTTAAAATTTCTATACAAAAATTTACAATAATATTCTCTAAATTTTGATTTTTTGGTTTTAATGGAGAGGGTGGTGTTGTTGATCATTCCGTGAAACACTCTTCACAATCTTGAGGTCATATAATATACTAGCCGTCGTAGCACGCGGTATTCGCGTGTGTTGAATTCTTTAATTTATAATTTATCTTGACATATTAATTTTTTATAATATATCATACTAAATTTGAATATGCATAAACTGAAAAGAAAAAGGTAATTTTTTAATTTATTGGGTAGTTTTCGTGTTTTGTAATTTTAAATTTTGAAAAAACGGTAATTTTGGAAAGTGACTAAATTTTGGTGTAGCATGGTGTCACAACCGCCACTTTGTGAGTAAAAACAGACTTCTTTTTTTTAATAGTATAGAATCAGTAGGTTTTGTTCAGGTGAAGTTTGCATATTTGGTATCATATAATAGGGCATTTTGCGATATTATTAGATATATAAATGCATATTTAATACCATAATTTAAATTTTGATTGCAATGTTCGTACCACTGTTAAATAATTTGATGGAAATGGATGGAATCGGCTATACGCACCACACGTGGCCGTTATATAATCTTTTAGAGAAAAAATATAACGTGAAGATATATAAACGCTATCCTTTCCAAAAGATAAGATAACATGATAATTTAACCTCCAGAAGTGAAGGAAACATGATTATTTTCCCTGTAAAAGACGAGATAATGATTATTAATCAATTTTGTTACATACTGTGAAATTTAAAATTTCTAAAAAAAGATTTACAATAATATTCTCTAAATTTTGATTTTTTGGTTTTAAACTTTTAATGGAGAGGGTGGTGTTCCTCAATCCTCATCATTCCGTGAAACACTCTTTACAATCTTAAGGTCATATAATATATATATAGGTATACTAACATGTAATTGGTCTAGTGGAAGGAACTAGTCACTACAAAGTAGCGAACTCAGGTTCAAATCCCTGTTGGGAGAGGTATCTACTTAATGTGTCCGATCCGCCTCGAAAGGGACTAAACCCTTGGGGAAAAAAAAAATAAATATATAGGTATTGGTTGCCGTCTTGAGAATATATTAGAGATCTTTGGAATAGTTGCGACGACATTAGGGAGGGAAGGGTTGTTTTTCAAATTTTGTTGGGGAACGGCCTCCATTGTAGAAGATACACACAAACTATTATTAATTATTATTATTATATAGGAGTACTAAATTATTGCCAACATTAATTAATTAATTAATTGACAGTGTTGCAAACTTGCAATGCTGAAAAACACTAGATTGTTTTTCATAGAAGCCATTATGTATTATATGCTGAAAAATTAATATTGTCTCTTTTTGACAAATCCGCGTGGCATAGATCGGTATTTAGAAAAAATATGGATTGTTCAAATGTTTTTGATCGTGTTCAGTCCAAACTCCATTGATGAAAAACTATGTGCAGAAATATGTATGGCTGTAGGGACGAGAAGATATTAAAGACATTAAATATAAGGATAGACACTACTAGCGATCCTCCTTGTTATTAATTTTTTATAAACTGGTCCCTCTTGTGTTTTTTTTTCCATGATAGTCTATACTATGAATTATTTGTTTCACTTTGATCATTTACAAGGGATCTTTTACTTATAGTATTATATTTTAGTCCCTCATAAAATTGTTATGTATCAACTTAGTCCCTCATAAAACAGCTTCTTTATCAATTTAGACTCTCGTAATGTTGTTTTGGCACTTTAGTTCATATTGGACCAATTGAAAATGATCAAAGTGAAACAAATAATTCATAGTAGGACTATTATGGAAAAAAATACAAAAGAGACCACCGTGTAAAAAGTTACTAATGATTAGAGAGATCGTTAATGGTGTTTATCGAAAAATAATTATGGAAATGAAAAGTAATTGGAGAGAGAAAATATATAGCCAGATGAATGATTTTCACAAAAAAATTATGCTCTCAATATCGCTAGCCATTAATTTGATAACGACGTGGATGTGAAAAGTTAGAATCAATTGAACCTAGTCAAAGTCAAAGGAACGGTCAGCTGGCTTGTTCGATCATGGGAACTCAATAGTATTCGAAGATTTTTACATAAGTAAACAAATTGAAGATTATAACATTTTTGTAATAATAATTAGTAGGTAGGAAAGAAAGGAAGAAAAATAAGGTGTTATTTTTTGAGGAAAAATTATTTTTGATACCAAATTTTAGTTCAAAAATTATTTGGTACCAAGTTTTTCAAAAAAATAATTTCATACCGTGATTCACGTCTTCTTGGCGCATTTAGTTTTTTTGTCAATTTTTGGACGGAATCCAGTACGTGCCGCTCACTTGCCCGTTAAGTGTTTTTCCCTCGTTATTTTTCTCCATATTAAGCTAATTTGACAAGGTGACGTAGTGAATTATCACCGTAAGGCAGCCCAAAGGACAAAACTTCCCAATTTAGGGTGAGTTTGGCCCAGCGGTTGGAGCTCTTAAAATCACTTATAGATGTCTATTGTGATTTTTGAAGTGTTTGGCCCTGATTATAAAAATAATTCCTGCTCAATCGTGATTTTCATGGTGTTTGCCCCCAAGAACATAATCACTTTTGGGATCTCGAGAAGCAAAAAATCAACATATTTTAAAAGCTACTAAAGTGTTACTTTTGCAAAAGTTATTATGCAAAAGCATTATTCTATAATTAATTTTTATTATAATCAATTATTACAAAAATCAATTGTAGTAAAATTAATTCTCCTATAATTGTATCTCGTATCGCTAGGTCAAACTCACCCTTATTTGCTTAGCAATTTAATGACACTAATTTAAATTTCGACAAATTTAGTACTAAAATTGCGGGTAAAAGGACTAAAATTGCGACAACTTAAAACATAATGGATGTAAATTGCTTGCCCGAACTACATTTATCCCATTTTTGCGTTGTCTGCAAAAGTTAAAGGACCAAAATCGCTTTTTAGCTATACTTATTGTGTGATTGATTGAATATTATCCAATACCAAAGCAAATGTGTATTATACTAGAGCTACGTGAATGTTTTGGGTTCGGTCGAACACGATTTAGACATGTATTACCCACAATTAGGATTGTCAATCGGACCTTGTGAGCCGAGCTTTATATATCTCAAACTCAAATATTGTCGGGCTTTATAGCTATAGACTCAAACTTGGCTCATAAACTTTCTGATATTTTTGGCTCAAACTCGGCCAATGTAATTTTTCGGGGTTCGGGTCTATAACAGGCTTATATCGGGTTTGTTATTATAGGCAAAAATAGCTTGACATATTAAATATTTAGATTGCTGAAATACATATAATAGATTACTATTACTTAATACACGAGTATATATATCATTAAATAATGTTTTAACTGAAATATCAAGTTATTTGTCCATATTTTTTAAGATACATTTGATCTATATGAACATGAAGTAGAGTTTAAAGTCTCAAGACTCCAGTTTATTGACCGTTTGTGTTATGTAATTGATATCTTAACACATACGTGAGTTGACATTATAATTTTTTTGGAAGTTTACTTGTTCCAAAATAAAAACAATAATCAGTAACTATAACTACAATTCAAATAATTAATCGTAATATTTAAAACAATTATATGTTCGGGCTTTATTCGGGCTGAGCCGTGCTAGGCTCAAGTTTAGCTCATAAATTGATCGGATCTAATATAATGGCTCAAACTCAGCCCGACTAACAAATATTTGGGTTCGAACCAATTTTAATCAGGTCAAGCCATCGGGCTTCGGGCAGGCTCGGCTCGATTGACAATCCTACCCACAATTTTTAGAAGATGCCCATATAAAATAATTTATATATCTCCAAAAAAATCTACGAAACAAAACATAAACGGTCCACAAAGGCACAAAATATCTCAAGAATCAGAAAATAAAAAGTCCCCCAACTTGATTACTTGATTAGCATGCAGTAGATACGATGTTTCTAAACAAAATGTTTTATAACTAATTTTAGAAAGGAAAAATATGACAATTAAGCTTCAAATGATCCAAATTCTTTTGCATGATCTCACTGAAACATCATAATTGTTGGCACTTCCTCGATTCCAAAGTACTCCGCAAACTTTTCTTCGCTATCTACATTTACAACAAAGCACTTCAGCCTCCCATCGTATCTCTCCGCTATGGCATACACTCTTCGGAATAAAACCTCAGCGAAGACGGAATGCAAATCACATTAGAATGTAACAAGCACCGGTATGTCACTTTTTGCCACGAGTTGTTTAAAGGTGACGCCAGTGACGTTTGGAACTGCAGGGTAAAATATGAAAAGTAGTAAAATATTTATGTCATAATTTCCATATTTACCAAAAATTTATATATGGACCTTCATATTCATACCCTTGGGGGTGGAAGAACATCCCGCAGGAGATGCGACACGATGCCTTCTTTTTGAGCGTTGGTGATGGGGTGGTCATCGGAGGAGGATGCCTGGGGAGAGCCGAGGCGGATGGAGTGGGAGGAAGATGGTGGAGCTGAGGGTGCTTGCGGATAGGGATAGCGCATAGTCCAAATGCAAAAGCCGCCGCCATTAGAGCTGTGGAATATAGAATTCCTTATGAAACCAAATCAGAATTTCTTATAAACATATTATAACAAAAACAATACAATCAAAGAATGTATGAGAAACAGAGCACCATACAATTCTACACACGGATCTAACATATAGATTCTTTACAAATCAAATCAAATCTATGTCACCTTCCATGAAGAAGGGAGCTGCGGATCGGAGAAGATGAAATCACGTACAAGAAATATATCTCCTCCTACTCAACGGGTTCATAGCAACAACCAGGATATGGAGTACTGTGCATAACTCCTTTATACATCAATTCCTCTGCATCATTAGAAACAAAATATACTTTCAGTAAGCTGAATAAAGAGTGTGTGTGCGTGTGTGTAAAAATTGTGTTGGGGTGCATCGATAAATCAAGAGATGGAAAAAAGATTAAGTAAAATAAAAAATCATACCCTATGTCGTTTTGAGCTTTCTTGCGACTGAGAACCGTGCCTGCGACGAGATGAATTTCCCTGATCTGGGTTTTCATCAGCCTGCATGGGTGCCATTCACGGAGGACAAATATTATATCAAGAGCACTTCCATTAAACATCAATTGCCAAAATGCTTAATTTTTAATTTATGCACGCACGAAAGATATCAAATTTAAAGTTCAAAATTAATAAATAAAGGTCTCGTGCGTTACCTGAGCTTCACCAGAGTTGTTTGCTCCGTCAGTGCTAGTCTCGGCTCCAGCATTCTCAGAGATCATGGGCATTATTTGACGGAGTATACTAGATAAAAATATGCCTTCATCACTAGCTGCTGCCTGAGAACCTCCTACATCTTGTGCTGTTACCTGAGAATTTCTGACACCACGGTTTACTGGTTCAGTTTGAATAGGAGGTGTGCGATCCTGATTGCCACTAACAAAAGTGCCCCCTGGAAATAATCTCCTTAATATCTGCTCCATTTCACGTCGGGACTCACCATGTAAATCTTGATCTTCAGAAGGTAAACTAGTGTTGCCTGAAAAAGTAGTCAGTCTGTGAATTAGCATATTATGATCCACACAAAATCACACTAGTTTTTTCTCATGATCCACTTTAGAAAAAAACGCAAACAGGTGAAAATGCTTTCTGTAAAATCGAGATGAATATAGTCGAAGATAATATATTAAATGACTTGATAATGACACGCAATTTCAAAGAGCAAGTAACTCAAACTGGTTGAATAATATATTTAATCATCAACATGTGTAATATATAAACATGCAAATAGGGTAGAGTTGCTTTTCTCCATAATTTAAATATGTGATACTAGAGCAGTTCCCTTTCCTTGGTCAGGTAAGAGAGAAACAACTAGGCCATTAGAGTGAACCCGATATATGATTAAGAGGTTCAAACAAAGTGTTCTACATGTAGCCCTTCCTCGTGCACAATTTTAAGGACATTTCTATCATATAATATAAAAGTAATTTAGGCTTTTACATAAACTTATTCTAATAAATGGGCGAATATAATTTTTTTTTTTCTATTTTCTAACAGAACCTATTGGGAAGAGGGTGTATTGGGGTATTGAAAGTTCAGGATGTGAACCTGTAATTTCACTTATCCTCAGGGGTATATAGGTGATTATACCTAATAATAAAATGCCAGTACGCAAGTTTGCAGGCTTACCGATTCCGCCAGCATTTTGTGGTTGTGTTGCAAAATCAGGGATAGGTTGTTCGTTGTAACGGTCTGGATTTTGATGTTGTTCTGATGTTTGAGAAGCTCTAGAACTTGCCAGAGTAATATGTTGAACCCTAGCCATAACTGGATATAATACTCCTATTGAACCACGCGGTGAATCGGAACTACCACTGCGTCCAGGAACAACAGTTCTAAGTGGTATTGCCCGTTCTTGGTTGTTTGAACCTGAATCGAGTCCTGAACCATCTTGTTGTTGACCAGAATTTGCAATATTGGATTGCAATGGAGCAACTTGTTCCTGAGCCTGTGAACCCGTTGGCTCTCTTCGAGCGAATAATGAACCTGATTGCAAAAACACGCACGTTAACAATGGAATTTGCACCAAAATTGCACGCAAAAGAAATCATCAATAAATAATTCTGAACTGGGTAAAGCACCTGCTCGTATTCTGATGTCGATATTTCTTGGGGCAAAACCGGAACCACCAGAACCTCCAGCTAAACTAGAACCGTTTTGAACAGTTCCAACAGGTACTGAACCAGAGCTTGCTCCTGCTTGATATGGCAGTGGCTATATATAGCACAATATGCTAAAGTGAGTATCACAATCCAAAGAAGGAACATACAGTTAACAAAATACTACCTGAACCATGATAGGGTTGGGCCCGGTTGAGGTCAAATAAACAGCAGGACCGGCATTTACCAATGCATCAGCCTGTGGTAAAAGGAAACAAAAGATTAATCGTCAGTTAAGGACAGTTTCAAAAGCAATCGCTTTATGAGGAGCTTCTTTTGTTGACTGCATAGAGACGTTAAATTTATGCTCTTTTCTGGGTAAAGCTAAGTATAACTATATAAACACACCGGTGATTGACCCATTCTCAAGGTCATTACTGCTCTTCCAAGCTCAAGCATTAAGGAACCTAAATTTTGAAAAATATTTCCTGATCTTAAAGCATAAGCTTGAATTCGTGACCGCTCCAATGGACAAGTCACACGTTCTTGACGGTACAGTTCTCCTGCAAGTTGCTGCAGTAAAAAACCATACTTACAATACTTCTATGCTATGGAAACTTGAATCTCCACACAAATTTCAAATTACAATCACATATAGATGGAAACACACAGAAAAGAAAGGGGGGGGGGTGCAAAAAATTGAGAAAAAAGGTGTAGTTTTGTGCGCACTAGCTTTTTTCCTGACCATATTCACCATATCATGATCATGTGTTGCCTAAGCTTGTGAAACTATGAAGTGGAAATAATATTTGTCTATATTTATTTCTGGGAGTAGAGTAAAACAAAATTTGAGCGCTGGGGCCCAAAAAAATTGAGAAAAAAGGTATAGTTTTGTGCGCACTTGGTGGAAATAATATTTGTCTATATTTATTTCTGGGAGTAGAGTAAAACAAAATTTGAGCGCTTACCCACAAGCTGGTAGTGGCTTGTTCAATAAGATGTTGTCTAATAGACGACATGACCTCAGCCAAGAACTCAGGCGTCATTAGCCTTCTGGACTCTGTAGAAGGCACTGCAGCAGGTACAAAATCTTGTCCTTCACTCGCAAGGAAACTAGGAATCTCTCTTCGAACTGCACAGACAAAATCTCAACAACTCGAGCAATAAAAAAAAGTCGGACGAATAAAAATGGAGGACTATCTAAAATCAAAGAGAAAATCAGAAAAAACCTAACCATTGACAATCATTTCTTCCCTCAAGTGACCCAAGTACTGTAACAAAGTAGTCAATGAGTCTGGTATAATCTGCAGCAAAAATGTGAACAATTAATAAAAAATGATTACATTACTAATAACTCTGAAGTATCAAAATGTTAAGGTCTTTATGTGCAAAAAATCAAGTCAAAGGCTACCGGTGGCTGTGCAGATTCAACAGGAACAGCAGTAGAAGCTGCTTGACCTCCGACTCCGAGGGTAAATGCAGTTGAGAGCCGTTCAGAAGGAGTTTGCTGGCAAAGAAATAATATAAGAAATCATTTATTTTGTCTTATAAGGAAGCACTAAGATGAAGACGGCTCATGTCAAATTCAGAATAGAACTGATAAGTAAAGGTTAAATCTTCAATGACTTACATTAAGGTCAGTCCCTTCACTGCCGCTTCCTGGCCTTCCCATCCCAAAAGAATTAATAACAGCTGAAATAATATACAAGACAAACGAGACCAGAAACTTGTGAAAGTGACAATTCAAGCTCATATGATCATTTTTCAAAAGTCACATATATGCTTACTCGATTGAGATCAGGAAATGATCCATCTCCCTGCTCGGAGATATTGAAGGTTCCAACCATCATACTAGGACTTGCTGAATTGCCTGGATAATGCTCGGTACTTGAAGCTGGATCACTTGCTGAAAATACAAGGAGCTTGATATTCATTTATTGATTAATTTCTTATGACGAATTAAATGCATAAACCCAAGTAAAAGAGACGAGAATTCCCATCAATTGTTAGCTGCAACTTATCTCTGAAGATGAACTTATGTATTGAAATATGAAACTTCTAAGCAATCCTAAGACAAACCTGGTTGATCAGATGAGGCCTCTGGCGATGGAGTAACAGGTTGTCTAACAACCAGGTGCAGGGTGTGACCATCTTCCACATCTACACATATATGTTTAGGAACACACACAAAATGGAAAATGACGAGAAACTCATATTTAGCAAATGTTGAAAACGTAAACCGTACTAACATCCTCATCCCCCCCCAAAAGGAACTGTAAGAGAATATAACAAGTAAAACCATCCAAATTTTGAAAAATAGTTACCTATATCTGCTTGATAACTAAATCTCGCCTGCAATATATCTTGGTTGAAACTCAATTTATTATACACTAGAAAAAGAAAAAGTACCTCCATTTAGGAGTTTCAAGGTAGTACCAGTTAATACACAGAAAAATCAACTATCGATGGTATATAAAACTGTGGGTCCTAGTCAGAAGGCAACCAAAGATTTGATTTCATTTATGTAACTTTTGGTACATTCAGCACAGTAAGTTAACATTGCAAGTAGAAAACCGTGCAGGTAAATCGGAGAATATTTCCTTAAAAGGCAAACTTAACTTCAAAGTTCCAATAGGCAAAAGAGATAGAACAAAGAATCAACAGACCATAGGCAACCCATAATTAGATCAAATCTCTAAATGAGATCAAATCCAGGATATAAAGATAGAAAGGATACGGTAAGCTGAGAGGAGCTGATCATCCTTCAAAACTTTTCCACGGCATATAAGGCGTTGTTGCTCAGATAGGACACCAGTCACAGAAGCAATCTGTTCTTTTAGTTCTGGGACAGGGACCTGTAGCCAATGTGCAAATTGTCAAAATTAGGCTCCTCAAAAATATTTACCAAAAGAGATATTGAAACTCACATCCAGTGCCAGCTACATTCATAAGAATGATTCCTGAACTCTTGTGTGTGTGTGTATCGAGCGAGAGAGAGAGAGAGAGAGACGTAGATGCATGCATATATTTACGTATGAAAGTATGGCATGCATCTGAATAAATGCAGACGTACAATTAAATACGGGAGTATCTGTATGCAACACAAGCAGAATATTGGAATGAGAATTTCGAAACACGACAAGAAATTTTTCCATCACTTATAACGAGAAAGGATCAAAACCCTTCAATTAAAGCAAGTGAAGTTGTTACGTGATCAAATCTTCTCCGGCAGCTAAACAATTGTTCTTAATTATGCGTGTGAATGCGAGGGTGAATTAACAAAATAGCAAGTTCTTAAATAGAAAATTTGGTCATATCAAAGACTTCTAGGAGTAACTACAAAACGACAATTCCGACAAGTGAAACTTGGAAGGTAGTATATATTACGCATTTATCTACTCGTAAGGTGAATGTTTCAGAATCCAATGTCTTGATCTTTATCTCAACGGTGGTTGCGGAACATTCATCAGCATCATTTCCAGATATCTTCATGGGCCCACAGTCGTTACTTCCCATCCTAATCGAGATTTTCAAAACCTGATATAGTGATATTAACGATGGTTAGATTTAGCAAAACAATAGATATTTACGACAATAAAAGGTAAATCTAATAACAATCTACCAAAAATACCCCACATTCAAACAAAAGGAGCGGCAAGAAGGGAAGGAAAAAGCGGGAAAATGACTCGGCATCGGGAACAAACTTCATGTTTGGTAATATAATCAAATTGATCAAGATATTCTTAGAAGTTCGACCGTTAAGTACAAAATGCCAAATCCTACATTCTTCACCAAAGGGCTTTACTAAAGTATTTAGCATAATCTAAAAAATGAAAACTAGACAATCATCCATCTCGGCACCCAATTTTCCACATAAATCTATTCACAATCAAGATAAACTGGAAAAATACAGATATCGCAGTTTCAAACCGGAAAAGATCACTCAAAAATCGACACCAATGCCATCAAATCCCAAAACCAACAGCATTATTTGTTGAACAAATAAATGAAACAAATACCCTTCAGCTACAATGATCAAAAGTTGGGGCCTTTGGTGGAACCAACTCAGCTTCAACTTCAGTAAACACAGCACTAAAAAAATCATAAACCAAAATGACCATCAAACACTCAATTGGCCTACATCCCATTTATTTTCTTCTCAAAGTTCTGTCGCTCCAATCTCGAAAGGGGACAGAAAAAAGAAAATTAAAGAAAGTTTCATTCTTGAATACTCGTTATTTTTTTCCCAAAATCCAAGAATGCAAATTAAAACCCTTGAAGATTAAGCTAAAAGCTAATTTAAAAAAATTCTTTTTTGACGCCCCATTTTCTTTGTGATAAACATACAATTAAACAATCGGCAAGATAACAGAAAACCAATTCGACGCGAAACAGAACACGTACACATACCAGAGGAAAAAAAAGAAGAAGAGATGTACATATAACCATTTACACAAGTATATAGATTTCGATACAAAGAGGTAAAAACACACCGGATAAAGCTCGATCGACTGGAGGTTTTCTCGAAACCCAGGGGTGAAAGGAGCAGTCAGCTCTCTGGAGAAAATTAGAGAGGTGTGTCTGTGAAATGCTGATGTGGTTTTCTTTTTCAATTACATATTTATATATATATATATTATATATTTATATTTACTAATTTCACGAATTGTGTACGTGTAGTGAGACGGATTAATTTAGGACCGTTCGATGTGATTACTTTTTGACAGCCAAGGCGGTGTGACTTTGGTTTTATCGGAAAAGATTCTTGTGGTATTTTTTGTTTTTTTGAACTTTTTCAAACTTGTGTTTATATTTTTTTAAAAAAGAATTCAAATAATTTACATTTTATTTAATTATTTCCATTATTAGAAAATTTAACTAAACAATTATGTGGTGTGGTAATGTTTGAAAAAATCTTATGAATTTATGTAAACTCAATTTCGTAACGTATAAGCTCCATATTTAACTTATTCCCTTTCTCAAATACTTCGTGTGATTTTAGGATAATGGTTGGGATTTTGAATAATGGATGGCGAGATTAAATTGAAATATTATTAATTTTTGAAATTTTTGTTATTTGCATATGTTTGTATGTAGAATCTAATAATAATAATAATAATATTTGTAATAATTGGTATAAATAATGTAAATAATATTGTAAGATAGTAACACAATATTGTGAATGTGTAAATTAATTCGAAAATAAGAGGAGAGATTGAAAGTAAAGTATAGGTGCAACTCTTTAGGTCAAAATTGTATCAATAAGAAGGAACTTTCCATCATATGCTTTTTAACATACTAGGAAAGCACACGTGCGTTGCACGTATTAATTAATTCCTTATGTTAGTTGAATCATATAATCATTTTAATTCATTCTACAGTCTTAATGATTTACCACATAATTTATTGCTTTAATTATTACTATGTTGTTCCCAAAATTTAAAGTTGTTATCATAAATACCTAAAACCAGCACTTGAAAATAAATATGAACTATAATTACTAAGTTTTTTTAATATAAAATTACATGTCTACATAACTATTATTCTAAAACAACCATTAATATCAATTATTTTCTTCCTTGACCTTGATATTTCCATCTAAACCAGTTTATGTTATTTTTATACGTTCCTTCACTGATTTTTGTGGTTTATTACATTCGCTAATCAATTCACTCATTTTCTCCGGTTTAACCCAATTTTAGTTGATTTTACTTAATCTTTTGCTGATTTATCCTATTTTCTCGACTATTTCACCTTTTTTTTGTCATTTTAACTCGTCCTTTTATTCTTGTTCTTTGTCAGTTTGACTAATTTTTTGTTATCATGTGTTTAGTCGATGTCATTAAATATTTTACCGGTTTACTTCATTGTTTTATCGATTGTACCATTTTTTGTTGCTTAACTCATTTTTTATTCGATCTAACCCATCTTTTTATTTTTTATTTGTTGCTTAACTCATTTTTGTTGCTTAACTCATTTTTATATCGATTGTACCATTTTTTGTTGCTTAACTCATTTTTATTCGATCTAACCCATCTTTTTATTTTTTATTCGAATTTTACCCGTTAGCACCAGTTAATATCATTATTTTTTTAACTTAATCTAATTATAAGTTTTTCAGTTAACTAAGCAGTACTTTATTTTATTTATACAACACAAAGGTGGTTATTTTAAGGTTCTTTAATAATTTTCTCAAAAAAAAAAAAAGGTTCTTTAATAATTGATCATTTCTTAAGAATTGTCTAATGTAATATTGATTGCACTCGCTTTTACACAGAGTTTACTATTCTTTTTTTTTTTTGTTATTTTAACACGTTCTTTTACTGATTTCACTCGTTTTTGTGTTTTATCCTATTTGTTAATCAGTTTATCCATTCTATCCGATTTAACCTATTATTATTTTGATTCAACCCATTTTCTCACCTATTTTAGCTTTTTTTTGCTTTACTAATTAATTTCTTATGTTAGTTGAATCATATAATCATTTTTCATCATATTATGGTCTTAATGACATATTACATAATATTTTTTTATTAAATCGCTTTAATTATTACTATATTGTTCACAAGAATTTAAAGTTATTAACAAAAATACTAAAAGTTAAAACTTGGAAATAAAAATGAACTATAATTAATAATTATTTATAATATAAAACTACATGTCTACATAACTATTATTCTAAAACTATATTTGAACTAATGAACAATATCAATTATTTTCTTCCTTGACCTTGATATTTTCATCTAAACCAGTTTTCACAAGTTTAACAGTTCTTTTTTGCGTAAATCAATTTAACCAGTTTGCCGGTTATACCTATTTTGTTATGAGTTCATTCATTTTCAATTACATGCCTAATTCATTTCTTAACTAATCTAACCCCTTTTTTTTTACTATTTTTTCTCAATTTTGTCAAGTAAACTTGTTTTTACACTAAGTTTATCATTTTTTTGTTATTTCAACATGTTCTTTTACCGATTTCATCTGCTTTTACATTGAGTTTACCATTTTTTTTTGTTATCTCATGTTTATTCAATATCATTCATTTTTACCAATTACCCCTTTTTTGCTAGCTTACCCCGTTGTTTTATCAATTGCACCATTCCATTCTACCCAATTTAACTCAATTTATAAAACAATAAAGTAAACCGGTAAAATAGTTAATGACATCGACTAAACATATGATAACAAAAAGAAGTCTACTTTAATATAAATACCGTTGTATCAAAATAATGATAAATACGATAAAATAATTGAATAATTATACTTCAACATGATTAAGATAAGAAAAATCTACTTTAATATATATTGTATTAAGACTTAAATTTATCGGCCTCATTTTTGTATCAATCAATTATATTGGATCAAGAAATCTGAAATAGAATGAAAGGGAAAAGGTCAAATATCACCTTAATTTTCCCGGCAAACTAAAATTAACTTTAATTAATTATTTCCAATCAAGTATTTGCAGCCTAATTCTTTCAACTATAAATACAGGAGCAAGCCAAATAACTCAACATTCCAAAACAATGGCATTCTCAGTTATGATGAAACTTTCCATTTTCACTTTACTAATTCTGGGAATATTCGCTTCTCAATCATCATCTCGTGTAATAATCAAACAATCGAATAATTTTTTTTGATATCATTAATATTTTAATGAGTTGTATAACTTTAAAAGATAATTATGAGAAGGTTGATGTAGGAGAGACTTCTTGTCTAATTATACTTTTAAGATTATTTTATTTTACCTTTTTGTCATAAAATTAAATAATACAATATAATTTAAATAGGGGTATATTAGTCTTCACAAAAAAGGGAAGAAATTTTCTTAGGCCAACTCGTACTTTTATATGTATATAGATAGATTTACAAGATTTGGGAGGATTTACTAACTAAACTCATCAAATTTTATCCATCTTATTTACTAAAGAATCATATATCATGAATCTCTTTCTAAAAATAAAATCTCTTTACTGGATCTTGTTTATATAATAATGAAGTGAACTTTTATCAATTCATAAATCATATAGTTTTGTTTGATGAGAAATTTGGATGATTACCTTGACATTTGCGATATTTATATTTTCAAAAAGATAAGGACCAACACACAACTTGCAGAAACTTCGAAAAGAAACTAGTATACGTCATGTGATATGTACGCAACTATATTAGATCAAATTTAATAGTACGCAGTTCACGACAAATTAGTAAGAGAAGTATAACGGAAAAGCATAAGAAAAAATTAAGTATAGTCTTTTTTTAGATATTGATTAAATATTATTTTTAGTAATGCTAATGACATTTTTTATATCTTACTTATATTTCTTGTGACATAATGAATTATAATTTTATTTTTGAAAAGCTTCATTTGACGGAAACAACTTTTGATCCATTGGAAAAGAAACAACTCACAAATTCACACAATATTACATCCTTCTCATGGACGTTCCCCTGCATATGGTTGCAGCTTATCATTTCACTTACTTTAATTGTTTAATATGCTTAAGTATGTAGAAGCAGTGTTACCGATAAATGAGAAATAACAATAAAGAGTGCCAACAAATTAAGGAAAACATAATTAATAAGTTAAGAAATGGAAAGAGATTTAAATTTTAAGGTAAACATCAATAATGGTCTTCTTTATCGTTAATTTTTATAATATGGTCACTCTTGTGTTTTCTTTTCCTACGTTAGTCCTCATTATGAATTATTTGTTTCACTTTGATAATTTACAAAGGTTTTTTTTTTTTACTTATAGTGTTACACTTTAGTTCCTCGTAAATTATTTTATATCAATTTAATTCTTCGTAAAACTGTTTCTTTAAAAAATGAACCATCTGAAAATGATCAAAGTAAAATAAATAATTCATAATGAAGACTAACGTGAGAAAATAATATAAAAATGACCACTCTATAAAAAATTAATGATATGAAGGACCATTAATTATGTTTACCCTAAATTTTATGTGGCAACTAAAATACATGGCAAAGAAGTCAGGGGGTAGTCTCACTATTTGCCTAAAACCAAACAAGGAGATGGTAGGGTAATAGAGAAGAAAGAAAAAAAGGAAATCATTATTTTAACTTATAAATCATAGTACAATTAATTTTGACACAAGTGGTTTGCCGAAGGGCACCAAGTCATTAGAAAATTAGAATCAGTAGGTTTTGTTCAGGTGAAGTTTGCATATTTGGTATCACATAATAGTGCATTTTGCGATATCATTAGATATATAAATGCATATTTAATACCATAATTTAAATTTTGGTTGCAATGTTCGTATCACAGTTAAATAATTTGATGGAAATGATAGAATCGGCTACGCGCACCACACGTGACCGTTATCGCGTTTTTTTTTTTTTGGAGGAAAAATATCACGTGATAGAAGTGAGATATATAAACGTTATCCTTTCCCTTCCAAAAGATGAGATAACATGATAATTTAACCTCCAGAAGTTGTTTTCCCTGTAAAAGATGAGATAATGATTATTAATCAACACAATTCGCAATTTTGTTACATACTGTGAGATTTAAAATTTCTAGAAAAAGATTTACAATAATATTCTCTAAATTTTGATTTTTTGGTTTTAAATTTTAATGGAGAGGGTGGTGTTCCTGATCATTCCGTGAAACACTCTTCACAATCTTGAGGTCATATAATATATATTAGTATTGGTTGCTGTCTTGAGAAGAAATATATACTAGAGATCTTTGGAATAGTTGCGACGACATCATATCATTGGATCATGGATCAAAATTTCCATCTTTTCCTTCGAAAACATCGAAATTTTTTTATTTTTAAATCAAGTCAAACGAAAATAAGATGTAATTCCGAATCTATTTGTTTGCCTTAAACTCTATTATTTATCTAAATTTAGTAATTTTTATTACAATTTTTCCTTAGTGTTTCCGAAACATTTCCGAAAAGTCTCGAAAAGTTTCCAATATTTGGCTGACCGAAACATACACTCGAAACGGAATTTTGATCCATGCATTGGACACGATCGTATACCTCATAAACCATTAGGGAGGGAAGGGTTGTTTTTCAAATTTTGTTGGGGAACGGCCTCCATTGTACGTAGTAGATACACACAAATTATTATTAATTATTATTATATAGGAGTACTAAATCATTGGCAACATTAATTAATTAATTGACAGTGTTGCAAACTTGCAATGCTGAAAAACACTAGATTGTTTTTCATAGAAGCCATTATGTTATTATATGCTGAAAAAATTAACATTGTCTCTTTTTGACAAATCCGCGTGGCATAGATCTGTTATTTAGAAAAAATATGGATTGCTGAAATGTTTTTGAATTTTGATCGTGTTCAGTCCAAACTCCATTGATGAAAAACTATGTGCAGAAATATGTATGGTTGTAGGGACGAAAAGATATTAAAGACATTAAATATAAGGGTAAACACTATTAATGATTCTCCTTATCATTAATTTTTTACAGATTGGTCCTTCTTATGTTTTTATTCCCATGTTAGTTCATACTATGAATTATTTGTTTCATTTTGATCATTTACAAGAGGTCTTTTACTTATAATATTATATTTTAGTCCCTCGTAAAATTGATATGTATCAACTTAGTCCCTCATAAAACAACTTTTTTATCAATTTAGTCCCTCATAATGTTGTTTTGGCACTTTAGTTCACATTGGATCAACTGAAAATGGCCAAAGTGAAACAAATAATTCATAGTAGGACTAACGTGGAAAAAAAATACAAAAGAGACCACTATGTAAAAAGTTAATGATTAAGGAGATCATTAATGGTGTTTATCGAAAAATAATTATGGAAATGAAAATTAATTGGAGAGAGAAAGTATATTGCCAGATGAATGATTTTCAAAAAAAATTGTGAAGAAAAGTAATTAATTAAGGAGAGAGGAGATTCCTTCAAACATAGTATTTGATTTTCAAAGACAAAATTGTAAAATATAAAAATATGCTCTCAATATCGCTAGCCATTAATTTGATAATGACGTGGATATGAAAAGTTAGAATCAATTGAACCTAGTCAAAGTCAAAGGAACGGTCAGCTGGCTTGTTCGATCATGGGCACTTAATAGTATTCGAAATTTTCACGTAAGCAAACAAATTGAAGATTATAACATTTTTGCCATAAAAATTAATAGGTAGGAAAAAAAGGAAGGAAAATAAAGTGTTATTTGATACTAAATATTAGTCCAAAAAATATATTTGGTACCAAGCTTTTCAAAAAAATAATTTCATACTGTGAATACGTCCTCTTGGCGCATTTAGTTTTTTCGTCAATTTTCGGACGGAATCCATTACGTGTCGCTCACTTGCCCGTTAAGTGTTTTTTCCTCGTTATTTTCCCTCCACATTAAGCTAATTTGACAAGGTGACGTGATGAATTTTCACCGTAAGCAGCCCAAAGGACTAAACCTCCCAATTTATTTACTTAGCAATTTAATGACACTTTAAATTCCGACGACTTTAGTACTAAAATTGCGGGTAAAAGGACTAAAATTGCGACAACTTAGAACATAAAGGATGTAAATTGCTTGCCCGAACTACATTTATCCCATTTTTGCTGTCTTTGCCAAAGTTAAAGGACCAAAATCGCTTTTAAGCCACACTCGTTGTGTGATTGATCGAATATTATCCAATACCAAAGCAAATGTATATTATACACTTGAGCTACGTGAATGTT
The DNA here is from genome assembly GCA_038501285.1 of Penstemon eatonii. Lineage (NCBI taxonomy): Eukaryota > Viridiplantae > Streptophyta > Magnoliopsida > Lamiales > Plantaginaceae > Penstemon > Penstemon eatonii. The sequence continues at coordinate 9,964,805 of CM076710.1, forward strand.
TTGGGTTCGGTCAAACACGATTTAGACATATATTATCCACAATTAGGATTGTCAGTCGGACCTTGTGACCCGAGCTTTATATATCTCGAACTCAAATATTGTCGGGCTAGCTATAGGCTCAAACTTGGCTCATAAATTTTCTGATATTTTTGGCTCAAACTCGGCCAAAGTAATTTTTCGGGGTTCGGGTCTATATCGGGCTTGTTAATATAGGCAAAAATAGCTTGACATAATAGATATTTAGATAGCTGAAATAAATATAATAGATTACTATTACTTAATACACGAGTATATATATCATTACATAATATTTTAACTGAAATATCGAGTTATTTGTCCATATTTTTTAAGTTACATTTGATCTATATAAACATGAAGTAGAGTTTTAAAATCTCAAGATTCCAGTTTATTGACTGTTTGTGTTATGTATATTTTTTAAGTTACATTTGATCTATATAAACATGAAGTAGAGTTTTAAAATCTCAAGATTCCAGTTTATTGACTGTTTGTGTTATGTAATTGATATCTTAACATATATGTGAGTTGCCATTATAACTTTTTTTAAAGTTTAATTGTTTCCAAATAAAAACAATAATCAGTAACTATAACTACAATTCGAATAAGTAATCGTAATATTTAAAATAATTATATACTCGGGCTTTATTCGGGCTGAGCCGTGTTAGGCTCAAGCTTAGCTCATAAATTTCTCGGGTTTAATATAATAGCTCAAACTCGGCCCAACTAACAAATATTTGGGTTTGAGCCAATTTTAATCAGGTCGAGCCATATGACTTGGGGTAGGATCGGCTCAATTTACAATCCTACCCACAATTATATTGATGTATTAGAAGATGCCCATATAAAGTAATTTATATATTTCCAAAAACAATCTACGAAACAAAACATAAACGGTCCACAAACTATCTTAAGAATCAGAAAATAAAAACTCCCCCAACTTGATTACTTGATTAGCATGAACTGAAAAAAATGACTATTAAGCTTCAAATGATCCAAATTCTTTTGCATGATCTCACTGAATGAAAATTAACTAGCAAAAGCATAAGAAATTATCTAGAGAATATATGCATCAGGAGTTCTAAGCCAAAAGCTCCTCAATAGCTTTGTAGATAACATCCTCATCTTCCACAACTCCTACAAAAGGATCTCCGAAAACCTTGGCATTCTTAAACATCATAATTGTTGGCACTTCCTCGATTCCAAAGTACTCAGCAAGCTTTTCTTCGCTATCCACATTTACAACAAAGCACTTCAGCCTCCCATCGTATCTCTCCGCTATGGCATAAACTCTTCGGAATAAAAGCTCACCGAAGACGGAATGCAAATCACAGTAGAATGTAACAAGCACCGGTATGTCACTATTTGCCACGAGTTGTATAAAGGTGGCGCCAGTGATGTTTGGAACTGCAGAGTAAAATATACAAAGTAGTAAAATATTTATGTCATAATTTCCATATTTACCAAAAATTTATATATGGGCCTTCATATTCATACCCTTGGGGTGGAAGAACATCCCGCAGGAGATACGACACGATGCCTTCTTTTTGAGCGTTGGAGATGGGGTGGTCATCGGAGGAGGATGCCTGGGGAGAGCAGAGGCGGATGGAGTGGGAGGAAGGTGGTGGAGCTGAGGGTGCTTGCGGATTGGGATAGCACATAGTCCAAATGCAAAAGCCGCCGCCATTAGAGCTGTGGAATATAGAATTCCTTATGAAACCAAATCAGAATTTCTTATAAACATATTATAACAAAAAACAATACAATCAAAGAATGTATGAGAAACAGAGCACCATACAATTCTACACACGGATCTAACATATAGATTCTTTACGAAATCAAATCAAATCGATGTCACCTTCCATGAAGAAGGGAGCTGCGGATCGGAGAAGATGAAATCACGTACGAGAAATAAAAAATGGAGGCCTATGACTATGATTTAAGCAGCTGAAACCGAAGTACTTTAATTGAAAATATTGAAAATATTGCACACTATATATATATGGGAATAAAATGCTTATCAACCACAAGAAATTACAACAGTACCTGCAAAGGAAAAGGATGATTTCTGGTTGTTGATAAGATATCAGAGAGGAGATAATGTTTGTATTAAACCTTAAAATTTGAATGAAGTTTACTCAATAATCATTATTTTGAAAGCACTAATACAGAAACAAATCGGTGCTTCTACGCAAGAATAACAAGATTTTTCAAGTTCATGAATAAATTCCAAGCCAATTTCTCTATTGTAGGATAAAACATACAATTAGAAGACAGGTAAAACTGAAAAAAACTGCAACACACACAGATAACAAAAAAAATTCTGTAAAACCTACTAAAATCATCATAAATATAACGCACACTCATTTAATCAAGCTTTAACAGGAATAATTACTTTTTCCATTCCAATAATTAAATGAATCAAAACATCAAAACATATGAGAAACAGAGTAACAAGTAGCTAGGCATTGATTCAAATTCCGATTCAGAAGAAGCTACTAACATTAATCATCATAAATGTAACTCACTCACTCACTCACTCACTCGCATTTAGCTAATTAGCTTTAATAGGAAATAGTTACTTTTTTTTCGATTCTAATAATCAAATGAATCGAAACATAGATCATTTCTCAACAGAAAATAATAAGAAAAATTACAATCGTAGAATGTTGAGAAACAGAGCAACACACAATCACACACGGATCAAAAAATCAATAGATTCATTTCACCTTTCACGAAGAAGAGAGCCGCGTGTGAAGAAGATGGAATAATGAGGAAAATCGTTGGGGTTTAGGTTTTGAATTGGGGGTGAGGAGGTGTGGGTACAGAGGAAGGACGGCTCGTAGCATTTGCATGGAGCTGTGGCTTTTTTGTTTTTGTCTTATTATACACATACCGTTTCACTCGATTTTGCCATTTACTTGAACAAAAGCAATTTAATTTAAATACAATTCTGTTTTTATTTAAACTAGTTAAACCAGAAATATTCTTTAATTTTATTGTCTGATTGGTTAATCATTTTTATTTGGTTTCCTTTAGTTTTTATTACAGCTCATGGTTGGAAAAATAACAATTTGAACCATAAATTAAACAATATATATCTCATATCTATCTCTTAATTTTTTTCGCCTACAGGTATAGGAACTTTTTTCTTAAACAACTTTGTCGCTACGAATGAATCACAATAATGTCACGTTTCAACTATAACATGTCAACTATGAATGTTTTGCAGTCATACAAAATCTAGAAAAAATTCATAATCATTGACACACACCTCAACCGCTCGTAGGAGAGGATGTGCACACAAATCAAGCGAACTTTCCTTTGATTGCCCAATAAGTATTATAGTCGATTTTGATAGGGTTGCCGGTAAGTTGGAGTCGGATGGAACGCCCATGTGAATTAACCCAACCCGATCCATACTAAAATGGGAGGGAGTGATAAGTGATTAACAACTACCTAACTGGGAGTTTAACTCCCACATTATCGCAAAGAGGATTCGCCAATTACAATAGTAATACAGTTGGGGACTTCTCCTTTAATGGTCAAAATGACCTATCCTTCTTCTCCCTTAAATATAGTTGAAAAGATGACACTTAATAACAATGTTATAATTATTTGTTGTTTTGACGACAAGATGTTACTAATTTTGTCCTATGTTGACTATTTGTTCATATTAACTAATAATTGAAAATTGTTTACGTCCTTATCAAGTTTATTAAGTTGCATTATAGTATCATTGGGAGACTGAACTTGACTACTAAATTTGTTCTTCTTGGATCAGATTTGGATTTGAATTCATCCTTGACTGATTAGTATAATTTTGAGTAATAAGAGTATCCTAGACATTTAGCAATATTTTGTAGTGTCATTCCTGACCTAACATTTCAATTACGTCGTTGATACTTCTTGTACTATCAACAAGTGATCCATCATAAAACATGTCGAAGGCTTATTTGTTTAGGTCAATTTGGGGTAGTAGAAACACTAAAGGGATGTTTGCAATAGCTTCTCTATCTGGAAAAGCAGTTGCTTTTGCTTAAAATAATTAAAAAGTGCTTTTAGAAAAAAGCTTGGGGTGTTTACAAAATAAGGTAAAAAACAGCTTAAAGCAATTATGTAGGTGTTTGCAATTTTTGAAAAGAAAAATATAGTAAGGGTGAGTTTGGCCCAGCGGTTGGAATTCTTAAAATCACTTATATATATCTATTATGATTTTTGAAGTGTTTGGCCCCGATTATAAAAATAACTTTTGCTCAATCGTGATTTTCATGGTGTTTGGCCCCCAAGATCATAATCGCTTTTGGGATCTCGAGAAGCAAAAAATCAATATATTTTAGAAGCTACTAAAGTGTTACTTTTGCAAAAGCAATTATTCTATAATTAATTTTTATTATAATCAATTATCACCAAAATCAATTATACTAAAATTAATTCTCCTATAATTGCTTCTCGTATCGCTGGGCCAAACTCATCCTAAGTCTTTTGTTTTATATGAATTTTATTACAAGTCCTATTTACCCTTAACTTGACATGTTCATACATTAATTTTGTTTAATTTTTTAAAACGTCTTTTTGTAAGACAAACGTATTTTAGCAACTATCAAAACAAACAAGGTTATAATTATATATATAAACCATTGGGTAAACTTTATCAAATCAAATGAATCAAACAAGATTACTATAAATCATTAACTAAGTTATATTTAATTATAATGAATCACCTAAATATTAATTAAGTTTTGGTCAACTAAGAAAATAATTGCGTTAAGCACCTCACAATGAAGTCTTTTAGGTTTTACTTCTTTTTTTTTCCCCTTCAAATTAAAAAAGTTAAGCCCAAAGCAAACAAATAAAAAAACATATAATTGGCCCAAAGCCCATTCAGTTGACACATCAGTATTTGACACTTCAATAGGAATTTTTTATACTACAGACTATTATTATTATTAATTAAAAAAAAGTAAAAAATACATACTATACTTTAATTTGTTAGTTGGAATAATGTAGATACTAAACACTGTGAATTATTTAACTAGTTAATAAAATTACTAAATCGTAAGAAATCTGGGGGTGATTCTTTATGTATTTGTGTTTCTCGTGAATATGTTATTGCACATTCTGAGTATTAATTCATAGTATAGTATATTTATATGAAACATATAGACAAATACAGGTTGAATTAGTGATTGAACTATATAGACAAATAAAATTAAACCAATGAAATTTCGGATTTTGTCGGATTTTTAAAATTCGAAGTGAAGTAATATTAGGAAACAAAAAAATAGAATGTTTGATGACACTGGCCTTTTAGATAGTATTTAAGGAGACATTTTCAGAAAAATAGAAATCTTGGAAAGCTAACCTAAAACTTCAAATTGAAATCTTCAACAAATTTGAAGGTTTGGAGTCCCACTTTTCCACATATCATCTCCCACCCAAAAACTCAAAAACACTAGCTATATATTCCACAACCTTCAAATACTATTTATTTATTAAATAAATAATTTTATCTACATTCATCAAAGTTAAAATTTGAGTTGTTTATTATATAATATATATTAGATATAATTAAATAAAATTCAAATAAATTACTAAATATCATACTAAAATTAAATGCAAAATACATTTAATCAAAACATTTAAATGACATTGCAAATTGAAGATAAGGGATATTTTTATTATTCACTCATATAAATGAGATAACACACTAGCTAGTGAAGACCGGTGATTGAACATTTATGGGACAAATACATTAATACTGTTACTTAAAAGTAGTTGTAATTTTCAATATGAAATTCTAATTTTGAAGTTATTTTCTATTTATTATTAATATTCATCTTTTAAATTTTCTTATTTATGATTTTAACATCTAAACTAAAATATACATTTTCATTTAAAAAATTAAATATTCCATAAATTACTTATTTTAAATATTTATATCAAACATTTATATTTTGATTCTTAATTTAAAGAAAATAAAATAATTAATAACATAAATGATGTAAAAGTAGTTAGCAAAATTAAAAGGAGAATATTTTAGGACAAAATAATAATTAAAACACGTGAATAATAATTTGGATAAGCCTCCAAATCACTATTCAAAACTCCATATTTAGAGTTTGCATTTTAGTCCCTCCTTCAAATTCATCAAATATAAAAATAGGTGGGAGAGGAATTTCACCTTCAAATCCCCAAACTTGGAGATTTTGATCTTTTCTATTTTACTTAGAATTGTTAAAGACCTCATTCAAAATTCATATAGATTGGTTATTTCAGTGAATCATTGCATCAACTAAAATTATCTTGGCTTCCATTGAAATCATGTATTAAATAAAACATTGTTTTAATGAGTTAATGCCAGTTTATCCCCTGAAATGCATAACGTTTAATTTATCTCCATGTAATTAAAAAAATTAAGGGCATTTTATCTTTCTGTGAAAATTTTAAAGAAGCAATTTATCTCCTTCAGCCGGAGAGTGTAACTCACTTATCGATATTGAGAGTGGACATGGAAATTATTTTTGTAACATATAGGGGGTAAATTACCACACTTATCATAACACATGAGATACATTACTAGATTTAGCATAACAAAGGAAGTAAATAGCCAAATTTATCATAACACATAAGGTAAAGTGCTACATTATCATAACATCGGGGGGGGGGGGGGGGGGTTTAAAGTGCCACATGCATATAAAAATATATCAGGGAGGCGGTATGAATTTTTTATAAGATTACAAGAGGTTAAAGTGCTTTTTCAATTCAGAGTGAGATAAATTAAATATTATGAATATCACAGGGATACATTATTCTTTTGGGTTAACTAATTGTTATAAACTTCTAGTACTTTAGGTTTATTTGCTTGTTTTTGGGTTTAGTATCATACTTTTGGGTTAACTAATTGTTATAAACTTCTAGTACTTTAGGGGCCGTTTGGTAGGGTGTATAGGATTAGGGTATATTAGATTGGAGCCGGATTGAAGTCCATATTAAAAATACGTTTGGTAGATTTGATTGAGTCATATTATATTAAAACAATCTATCGTAATATGTTTTGTAGAGTTATGAGTTTAGATATATATTTATATATTTTCAAATATTTGAGAAGAATTTATGATATTTAATGATATTTTAAAAAGAAAATATGTAAATTTGAGGTTATTAGTGACATTTTACCTAATCCATATTCACCCGGATTAACTAATTCACCCATGCTTGGGTGGATTATAATCTAGTCTTAATACCGGGTCGTAAGGATTTAATCCATTTGACCCGGTATTATAGCAATGCCACCAATCGTTATATTAGGTCATATTAACTCATATAATATGACTTAATACCCCCTATTAGGTCCTACCAAACTGCCCCTAGGTTTATTAATTTGCTTATTTTGGGGTATTTGGGATTTAATTTGGTATTAATGAACTAAGATGATTTGATTTTATTGTTTTTATATGTCTTATTCGAGATTTATGATTATTATTATTTTAAAATATATATATATATATGTGCTTTATTTTTAAACAGCCTGCTCTTTGGCGCAGCGCTATGCGCTATAGCCTCATGAGCTTTTGCGCATAGCTGCGCTATTCACCTCTGATTATTTTGATCCACCGAGAAGTCTATAAAAACTCAAATTAAGTTTTTCTAGAAAATAATAATAAGGAAAAACCTTTTTTTAAGAGAAATGAAAAACCTCTTTTGAGGTGGCAATAAAAACCCTGCACATGATATTTCAATCACAGCCACCTTTCAAAGTATTTTGAGTGACTCTTGATATCTCCGCTACAAATGCTCCCCAAATGTAGGCAAAATAAGAAATTCACCTAGGAAATCAAAACTAACAGTGAGTGCTCAATTTCAGACAACAAAAAATCAGTGTTCATTTTCAGTGAGTGCTACTTATAATTTACAAGTTTGTCATTCTTATATGAAAAAATCTGATGAGTATTTTCTTTATGTATTTGTCCCAGGTTATCTCTTGATGGATTGATTCGTTTATTGGATAGTGGTAATGATAAAGACATTGATGACGTTGTGAGAGGAAAGAGGGCGGGTGACTTTCAAGTTTGTGAGTGTATTTGGTTACATATATAGATTAATTTCATAAATTGATTTGATCAGCTAGTAATTCTCATAAGCACGCACAATCATGTAATCAATGATTCGTATGCGAAAAAGATCACGCGAGCAAGCCGACAATGATAAAGACATTGATGAGGTTGTAAGAGGAAAGAGGGCGGGTGACTTTCAAGTTTGTGAGTGCATTTGGTTACATATATAGGTTAATTTCATAAATTGATTTGATCAGGTAGTAATTCTCGTAAGCACGCACAATCACGTACTCAATGATTCCTACGCGAAAAAGATCACGCGAACAAGCCGACATGGATAGACTAAGCAGTATGCCTGATGATATACTACGCCACATCCTAATATTTCTTCATGTTAAAGAAATTGGGAGGACAAGTAAATTATCACAAAGATGGAAGGATGTTTGGACTTCAATGCCTGGCATAAATATAGATTTTGAGAGATTGAACCGCAAACCTCTGTGTTGGATACTACATCCTATTATAAAAAGATATGACTCTTGGGAGTTTCTCGAAGATGTCGAACTTCAGTCACATCGTCCACTCTATAGGCTTAGAAAAATACTCTTAATTACAACGCTTCCATGAATTCGATAGAATGTTCGAACTTCAAGTACTTTTTAGCCTTGCTACTAGGCACGGGATAAAAGAACTTTATGTTCGAGGTCGTGTATCCATGTTGAAGAGAAAGTCAATTATCTTTCCTAAACGGCTTTGTGACGTTTTGGAGGAACTAGTTTTGCGATTTGACTGCATACTGAAATTACATGCATTGACACCCTTTATCAAGCTAAAAAAATTATTCTTATTTGGAATTACAATCTCAAACACCCATACATCACGTATGTTATTTTCATGTCGGTCGAGTGTCCTTGAGAGCTTGCACTTTGAATTTTGTACATTCAATGGGATGAGAGTTCTTTATGTTTCATCTCTCAATCTTAGAGATGTGTCATTCATAAACATTGAAGTAAATGGATACTCCAATAGAGTGTTTACGGGTAAGTTGAGGATTCATGCTCCTAACCTTACATCATTGAATTATCTTGGGGTACCATTAAAAAGCTACGAGTACTACAATTTACCATCGACATGCAATGCCACAATGCTCATACTAGTGGAGCCCGCGATCCCTCACGACTATGTTTTCCATATGATCTCGCAAGATTTACTACCGGAAGTTGTTCTTCAGGTATGTACATAAATATTTCCGGTTTTCATGAAATCAATTGTACAATATACTCACCATGCAATATTTAGTCAATCATAGATGGTCTATTAAATATTTGCTTTAAAAATATATTCATATATACGGTCCTAGATCACACCTAATTGGGATTCCTTGAATCATAAAATATACATGCTATAAAGATACAATCTAAAAAGAAGAAAAAAATATATAGAACTCATTCTTAATACTTTTCGATAATGGTGTAATGTATACTTTATACATAGTTGTCTATTAATTTCATCACTTCATAATGATTCATTTTGTTCATTTTTTTAGTATTTTTGTCCAAAGTTTCGGCAGCATTTTACCAGCAATGATTCAATATTATTAATGAAGTGGTTGAAGCTACAAGTGAGAGCAACATCATTCTATGTGGAAGGTGTAGTTGAATTGGTCAAGGTTTTATGATCAAACCTTGAAATTCTTGAAATAGATTTCATTGAGGTAAATGTCTTTCTCTCACAACTCTCATTGTTACAATGCTTTCAACTATAAGTGGTAGTTTCTAGCTATCAAATACATGTCGAATTGAACATTTCATACTATCATTAATTATTTGGATAAAAAAAATTATGTTTTGCACATGGCACGTGCGCCATACATGGCTGTTAACTCAGACATTTTGAATGAAAAACTACGTAAAGTTAGTATTTTGTGGTCCTGGATATATTTTTTTCTTTTTTTCTAGTCCAATGAATCTCCATAAAATTGTGCATTTCGATATATTACCAGAAAAACCTATTTTCCCTTCCAAAATGTTGAGTTAAATATCACGTATGATGCACGACGGCAATATTGTCCAAATAATTACAGTTGTGTAAATGTGTAAAAGTTTGTTATAAATCAATGGTATGAAATGTGTGATTCGGTACCAAAAGTGCTAATAGTCATATTTAGTGTTACCATTTCTTATAATAGAGCTTATATGGATGGGATTATATTTGCACTTCGATTTGTGTTTAACTCAAATTAATTATTATTTGCTCAGGATATTAATGATAGAGGCGATTGGAAACCAGAAGAAAATAGTACACCATTCTTGTCAAGTCGTCTTAAGATCATCAAGATTTATAACTTAACACCTTCATCAATCTTAATGGAATTGGCCAAGTATTTTCTTGCACATAGTACGTTGTTGGAGATGATGCTAATCTTCATCAAGACTCCAGAAATAAGGACGGAGATCTTAGGCAAGTTATCGTCATTTCCACGAGCCTCTCAAGGAGCTATTTTAATTGTGCAAAATTCCATTGTTGAAGATCTAGGCTCGTGTTCTATGGTTGAAAAATGTTTTATTGAGTAAGAATATGCATTTTTTTTAACAGTCAACTGACGGAAGTGCCAAAATTGAAAACGGCAGTCAGAATTGGTACCAAAATTGATACCATGGTACAAAAATTAAAAAACGCCTAGTTCTATGGTGCCAAAAATAAATTTTTGCTGTTGATTTGATCATCTAGTAGTACACATATGTATGCACGATCACATAATCAATCATTCGTATGTGAAAAAAATCACGCGAGCAAGCCGACATGAATATTTTTGTTATAAAAAAATAATTGTTTTGTTATAAAAAATGAATATCACATTTTTTTTATAGTCATTACCCGCGAGAATATAAATAAATAAAATTGTGAAAAGAGTATAAGGGTATTGTTGGAATTAAGAGAAAATATTCAGGATATAAATGTCACAAAACTGCTTCTATTTTATTAATTATTACAAGAATGCCATCAGTCCCAAAAGCAGGTCATGACATGTTTTTTCAAAAGCAGCTTCTAACTGCTTTTTTGTTGAGAAGCAAAAGCAAAAACAGAATTTGCAAACACTGGGAAATCGATTTTCGAGAAAAAAAAGCTAAAAAACACTTCTAGAAGCATTTGCGAACACCACCTAAATCAATGACAAGATTTTTATAAGTTATCTTTGTAATTCGATTTTTTAAGCAATTTTGGGAACCAACCGTGGAATCAAATTGAGGCTACCTTTGGAGCGGATAGCCCCTGGGGCTTCGGCTGCAATACAAATGGATGCGAAATTAGAACCCCACTGTTAAGGGGAACCCTCCTAATCCACATAGAGCAGTCCCTCGAACTGGGGAAATGTCATGAACAATACCGGTCACGTGGCTAGCCGCAAAATTGAGTGCGATAGAGAGAATACGGAGGTCGGGAGCTTCCCTCTAGAAACAGAAAACAACAAAATCACACAATAACAAAACCAAATTTTCAATTTACTTTTTATGATGATAATAATATGATAATAATCATAAGAGGGATGGAATGGAAAAACCCGGTTCAAGGCGTGCAAAGCACTCCCTTTAGAATAGAATTCGCCGCTGCCCTGGTGCAAACTCAACCGACGTCTATTCCCAAGATACAACGAACCTTCAGGACTTCTTGACGTGCACTCGAACAAGAGAATCCCACGAACTCGAATGATCCCACAATCGCCTTATTTAATAAACTATAACCCAAAACTTTCTTGAGATAATATTCAAAACTATTTGCTATGATTTTCTTTAGGAAGATAAATAAGTAGTATTTGATCTTTTGAAAGAAAGATGAAGAGTAATTTTTCTGTACTTTGAATTGGGGAGAGAGATTGGTATTTATAGAGGAAATCCCAAACTCAAAAAGCCATTAACGTTCTAATTTGAAGAGACACCTCTTCAAAGAGAACTTTTCACTTTTAAATGAGAAGATGGGAGAAAACGTTTAAGTCTGAAACTCAATTCAAATATAGGCTTTTATATGGTGTGATATGGCCTATCAAATAATTATAGTCCCACCAATTTTATAATAAAAATTAAATAAGTAATTTTATTTTATTTGAATCACAAATTATTTAACACCGTGCAGCCATCAGACTTCATCTACTCCTTTGAGGGTTTGGCATGAAGGTTCACAAACCAATTTGTCTCACTCATCCCAACAAGGAAGACTTTCTAAAGCTATATAGATTGATGCAATGCAGCACCCAAATGAGTCCAATAGGTCCTTTATGGAAATTTTCACAACCACTCTCTCCTCAAAATTGATGAGCCAAAGGTTGAGGATATACACAACTTCAATAGGCCCTTGAAGAAATGCGCGCACGTGGATAATGATCGGACTTATGACGCTATCATGCATGCGGCCTTGCGAGCCTAAATAGGACGACCAAAAGAAGTAGGATTGCAAAGACAAAGGCATCAATCGAGAGCGGTGACCTCCCAAAAAGAGCAAGTTCCGTTGACCCTGCTCGATGTATGCAAAGTTCGCATTTTCTATACTATTGAAAGAAATCTCAAGATGCTCTATCCGCCAACTATGAGGCCTCCGGAAATCAACAATGAGACTTACTGTCCTAATCTCAAAACAAAAGGAAGGGGGATATGGCGAAATCGGTAGACGCTACGGACTTAATTGGATTGAGCCTTGGTATGGAAACCTACCAAGTGATAACTTTCAAACGTTATCACCGAATGGATGGCCTCAATACCGAGATATGCAAATGGTTAAAGGAAGGACGAGATAGAAGGTCATCACCAGGAGTTCGTCCAGGGTCAGTTCCAAAAAAAGGAATAAAAAAAATTAAATGAAAGGGAGATAATGCCAAATATAAAAACTTTTGAAGTCTAATTGTCAAATGTTCAAAATACACGGTGGATGCAATTTACAATGAGAAAATTAGCTGTTTTTTTACTTTATAGCTAGCTTGGCTATGAGGTCAAAAAGTGAAAGAAAACATAAGGATTTTGCACGCCATCCCCTGTTTTTTTCAGATTTCCCCCCTATGATTAGGAAAATATGTATGCCCCTAGGAATTGACAAATTAGTACACTTTGTCCCCTGATATTTTTAAGAAATTTTCAAAAGGTTAAAACAACTTTAAGGAGGTTTAGTGCAATAGCTAAATACTTTTGAAAGGGGTAAGTGCACAAAATTTTAAAACATCCAAGTGTGTCTTGCAAGTTCTTTTAACCAAATTTTATTAGTTCTAATTATCTTTTTACTAATAAATAAAAAAAAAAAGTATCATACAAGACTAAAATTAAAATAAGATATAAATATCAAGGTAATGAATTCGAAATTGTGTCTTGAAATATTAATAATCAATAACTCAAATTTATAAATTTTTGTGCACTTAGCCCTCTAAAAGTTTAAAATTATAAAACTAAGCCTCAAAATTACATTTATACCCTTTAAAATCCAAAAAATTATATTGACCAGGGACAAAGTGAATTCACTTATCAATTACTATAGGACACTATCAAGTTTTTTCAATCATTGGAGGGAAAGTGCGAAAGTGAAAAATTACTGGGGGTGATATGCAAAAATCCCAAAACATATTTACGCAATTTTAGCTGTATGCAATGATAATTTTGTTTATAGATAAACGAGCCTTTGAAAATTGAGACGTGTTTGACGGGTACGGTCTCTTTCGTGTGGGACTATGCGTTCCGTTCCCTCCAAATTTCTCTTTTCTATCTTTAGTGTGAAATTAACTTTGTTAACTATATTCAGTAAAGCTTCATCTTCGTTTCTGTTGATCTGCAGGGATTATTAATTTAACACAGAAAAAAAACAGAGAGCATAAACAAACAATGTTGTGTTTCAGGGCAACTCAGTTTTCGCTTTTAACACTTCTTCTTCTGCTTGTTTCTTTCATACCCTTTTCATTTTCTTCAAGTAAGTAACACCCAATTCTTAATTTTGCTTTATGGATGTTCAAAATTAATTAATATTCTTTTGCTTATTCAAAATAATGCAGGGGAAGATGGCGAGGGAAATAATGGGGTGGTTTTGTCTTGGGGTAGAACTGAAAGGTTGCTTTCTGATATTACTGTCTTGGCTCCAAAGAGAACATACAGAAAAGACCCTCTTAATGATTTTAAAATGTATGAAGGAGGCTGGAACATCAGCAATCACCATTACATGGCTGTAAGTCTTTCCAAATTTCAAACCTTTCTTTTTATTTTTTATTTTTTTGTTATAATGTGATCCAACTATTTTGATTTTCCAGTAGGTTATGTTTGTTTCTTGAATTTTATTGCGTAAAAAGTTTTTATCACATCGAATGGTATAACATTGAGCTCCATTATTTGTTCATGTTTCATTTTCCCTATCCTAAATCCAAAAAACAAAAGATAAATAGGGGCTAAAAAGTTAATTTTTTAGTGTTTGCAGAAAGCTGAATTATTTTCCCTCACATTTTCCGTTTCATTGCAGTCGGTGGCAAACACAGCTGTTCCATATTTTGCCATTGCGGCAATATGGTTTATTGTTTTCGGGCTTAGTTTAACTCTCTTATATGCCTGCTCTTGTTGCCACCGAAAAGAGCCTTATGGCTATTCTCGAATCGCCTATGCGCTCTCTCTAATTTTCCTTATACTCTTCACCATTGCTGCAGCGTAATCTCTCTACATCCCTCTCTGTCTTTTATAAATAAAAGAAATATTATTCGTTTTTAACGGTTTTTTGAGTCCATTTTCAGGATTGGATGTGCGGTCTTGTACACTGGCCAGGCAAGATTTCGTAGCACTACTTTGAACACTTTGGACTATATCGTCCATCAGGCAGATAACACGTCTGAGAATCTAATGAATGTGTCGGAATATCTTTCTGCGGCTAAAATTATTAACGTGGCTCAAGTTTTACTGCCTGATGAACTCCAAACAGACATTGATAATATTCGAGGAACGCTAGATTCTACAGCTAGAACCCTTTCTAGCAAAACACGAGATAATTCAGAACGTATCAAAAATACAATCGAATCGGTGTAAGCGAATACTATCAATTAGAACATGCACCTTTTAATTCATTTCCTTTGTTTAACTCGAAAGTGTGATTAATGGTGATGTATTGCAGCAAATTGGCTCTTTTTATAATCTCTGCCGCCATGCTTGCTTTAGCGCTTCTTGGATTCGGTACTTACTCTTCCAGAAGAAAATTATTTCGAACTTATTTTTATTGGGTGAAATGCAAAAATACCTCCTAATCAGCAAAACTCCCTCCAAATGATTTATGAAGGAATTTGAAATGAACGTTTTTTGCTAATAAAATAATACAGGGGGTTTATCGCTAATTAGACAATACGAGGGATATTTTTGCATTTAGTTCTATATTTATTACTACGACTTTTTTCGAACTCACATGGGAATATACTATTATCAGTGCTTTCAACTTTCGGCATGCAGTTTCCTGTAAACTTGTAAGTCTCTCTCTCTCCGACTCAATCACTCACTCACTCACATACGCACGTTTAATTTACACACGAGCAAATAATGAACTTCTTGTTTCAGATTGGTTTTTATCGGATGGATTCTTGTGACCTTGACTTTCATATTGGGTGGCGTATTTCTTCTTCTACACAAGTATGTTCAACTTATGTTATACTACTTTTAAAAGTCTAGGTAATAGTGTAACTATTGGATTTCTATTTCAAGTGTGACAGGAGATACTTGTGTAGCAATGTATCAATGGATTCAACATCCAACTGAACATACAGCACTAGACGACATACTGCCTTGCGTTGATAAAGCGTCTGCCCAAGAATCCTTAAATAAAAGCAAGGAAGTTACGTTACAAATAGTCAATCAAATAAATACAGTTATCTCTAATGTCTCTAACATCAATTTTGCACCAAACTTTGTACCACTCTACTACAATCAATCTGGTCCTCTCGTGCCAAGCCTCTGTAATCCATATTATTCCGACCTAACCGATCGCATTTGTTCACCCGGTGAAGTGGATCTTGGCGACGCCAGTAAGGTATTCAAAAACTTCTTCCGAAGTTTGGCATTTTAAACTTCGTTTCTCTGCTTCTTAGCACGATTGCTTGACTTATATATGTAAACAAAACACTCAATCTCTAAATGTTTCCAAATTTGAAGACGACCGATCTTAGGAAAACTTGCATTTCAGTCCATAGGATCCGCCCTCAGTGTATTGTGCTTGACAACTTGCACTTTTGGTCCAACTTTTTATAAATGATTTGCATTTTATATTCCCCCCTTTTCCATCCATTTCTTTTGCACTCTTCCCCATATAATAGTCTCAGTTTTGCAATTGTGGTCTCTTAGTGTTGCACTTTTTGTCTAAATTGGATGAAAAGGGTACGAAAGGATTCAACGTGCAAAATATTTTAAGATTTGGGACCAAAATGCAATTTTGCCACCATATTAAGAAAATGCTTGAAGATCAATCTAAAAGTTTAATGACATTGCTAATTACTCATGCAGGTGTGGAGTGGTTATGTGTGTCAAGTGTCACCACAAGGCATTTGCGTCACAACCGGACGTTTGAATCCAACTATGTACGGTCAAATGATGGCTGCTGTAAATGTGAGCTACGGCTTGGGTAGCTTCGGTCCATTCTTTGTTGATCTGGCAGATTGTACTTTTGTTAGACAAACATTCTCGGATATAGATGCGAAATATTGTCCTGGGCTACAAAGATATAGTGAGAGGATTTCTGTAGGACTGGTGATAGTTGCGATTGCAGTTATGTTTTCTCTAGTGCTTTGGTTGATATACGGAAGAGAGAGGCGGCACCGTATCCATACTAAAGAACATGTGCCGAGAGGAGTTGAAGGTTTTGAAGGAGATAAGGAAAATTAGGCAAAATTTAGTTATCCACAGTCCTTAATAATTTTGGCTTAATTTTTTGTTATGGTGTATTTGTGTTGTTTGTTTTGGTTACATGAGTTGTAATTATGATGGGGAAAAAACATGGAAAGACAAAGGATGTGTATCTTATTTAAGTTTAACTTTTAATGGTTTTTGTTTTTATGTTTGGAAGGATTTTATGAGGTATGTGTGAATCTTTTTTTTTTAATTGTATTCCTATAAATCAAGATTCATCCGATGCACTTTAATATGCTGATCACAGCCCTAAATTTAGTTGCCCAATTTACGATATTACTAACTAGACTCACTAGATAATAATAGGTCTACACAATCTTAGGCCATCCATTCGAATCAGACAATAGCCTCCTCATGCCCGCTTATCCTCCGAAAAAAAAATTCATCTCCAGTCGACGATCCCCCTCATGCATGCCTACTCCCTTCGGCTGGAGGTGGCCTTATGGGCCACTTATAATGATGCAATTTCACTTTAAGCTCTATTGAATGTGTGAACCTATTACTGCTAACGTTTGGCCATGGGCTCATCTCTTAAGTAGAAACATAAGTGGTAACAACTTACAAATTTTATTTCCTCCTTGTTCCCTTATTTGTCACATTCTTGTATGTTTATTCCTCTGTTGAGAATTAGTAGTGTTGAAGTATTACTTTATGAAATTTCTTTTGAAAAATTAAATTCATTTTATGGAAGAATCTTGTATTGAAACATTTTATTTCAAAGAAAAAATAAGAGTACATGTTTATTAACATACCATGGAGTAAAATTTCATTCATTGTTGGTCCCAAGTGGTCAAATGAGGTCTAGAGGGGGGAGAGTGAATAGACCTCTGAAAATTTTACTCAAATTTTAACTTTAAAACTTTTATATAACAGTAAGCAGACTAAGCTGTTACAGAGCAGTAAGCTTAGCTGATTTTAGTAATCAGTTTTAATACTAGAGTACTTGTAGCGGATTTTTAAAGTTAAAGTGTTTTTCACAAGTAAACTTAGTAGTTTGAAAGATTTTATCCCCAGTTTTATAAAACTTCTTTAACTCTTTTTCAAACAGTTTTATCAAGTGTTTTTATGCAAACTAAAAATATGCAAGTAAATGCAAGGTAAAAACACATGGATTTTTATAGTGGTTATATGGATGTAAATCCTTTAGTCCACTCTTCCAAGTCACACAGATCTTGGGTTATACTAAAAACACAAAGTAATCAGTATACACTGCTTGCGCCAAACAACAAATGAAATGGCCACAAGTTCGCAATAAGAAATCACAAAGAAAACCTATTCTACAGAGTGTTATCACTTCACAAAGATGGATAAACACTCCTCACAACACTCTAACAGTTTTTCACTCAGAAAAATGTGTATATCTTTGATCTTCAACTTCTGCTTAAGTCAACAAATGACAAAGCTGATGAGTGAGTTGTTCTTGAGCTTTTTGATACTTAGAAAATATTCTGCATCGTAAATTCTCTCAGTTGTTGTGTATGTTCTTTTTCTTCGTCTCTTCAGCTATTTATACTCACAGATTCAAAAGGTGTCCGTTGAAGAGAGACACGATTTGAATTTCTCGATTTCTGGTCCTTAATTTCCGCGAACGGCTCTCTGCACAGTGACAGTACTGCAGACTGTACTTTCTGTCAGGCAGCATTTAATGCACCGAGCTGATACGAGGTATTTCTTCAATCATTTGTCATTAATACCCTCGGTCTTCATCATTTATTACTCCAAGTGCATTTATTATCGTTGGGGAGACTTCTTGATCCTTTCCACTTGGCTGATGAGAGTGCAAGTCTGATGGTGAGCAGAGCTGATCCCAAACTTGAACAAATCTGATTTGAGTCGGCTGATAGACACCAGTCTGATTTCTTCTCTTCAGCAGATCAGTAGTCTTCTGGACCTTGAATAATTGACTCTTCTGATTTGTCTTCTTACTTGGTCAAAATTCTTCTAAGGGTTTTAAACTAAATTTTCCGTACTTAGCTGATCTTGATGAGTTTCGGAATTCATCAAAACCTCCCTTAACTAATCTAACTTCAGTACACTCTATCTTCATCTTCATCCAACATTCGTTTTCGTCAAAAACATTGAAAAGTTTTCATTTTTGAATCAATGAAAATGAAATAAAAAAAAAATTGTAATTCCGTAATTATTTATTTACTTTATGACTAATTTCTCTTAACTTGGTAAAAAAATATTTGTTTTTTTAGAATTTTCAAAACGTTTCGAATAATGATCGAAAAGTTTCCAATATTTACATGACCAAAACATAAATAGAAACAAATATTGATCCACAACATACATGCATTTTGCATTGTATTATAAAATATAATAAACGAAGATTTCGAGTAAGAGTTCACATAATCAAAATAAAGAATTACCTTTGATGATAGTACCCCATCTTGGTACATTGATCACGCGATAGACAAAATATGTTCCAATTAACTAGCATAATATATACAACAATATGACCATTTGGTCCTCTTTGTACATTAATTGGACACTAATACTTGTAATTAATCAAATCTATATTGTAATCCACATTAATTAAGTTAAGAGGAGCTAAACATGCACAAGCCACAAATGTGTTATAATTTTGCCTTTTACCACTTGCATTCCTAAGTCCAATAGTAATGTTCCAAATTCGGTACTTACTACTTAGTAAAACAAAATTATATTATTTTGATCAGTTTAAATAATTTGAGAGTTTTTGTCACAGAATAATGAATATTGTCCATGAGACAACTCATATCTATCCATACTATATTTTTTTCATATAATTAAATTAGATTGATCAAAATCAATGAGATTCTTGCAATCTCCCAAATTTTAACAATAGATCAAACCACTCAATTAGATGATACAATATTAATTTCAATGAAATATAACCCGATTTGAGTTTATCCCATCGACTTTGCACCCATTTTAGTCTTGATCCACCTTTAGTTTTTGTAAACAATTGAAGCAAAAGTTGCTGCATAATGAGGCCATAATATATATTGCTTAATTATTGGGCTGGATTTTAATTACGTGAGTACCATCAAATAGGACTTCATAATTGATTATAATATAATAATATGGAAGAAGAATTTATTAAGTATTAGTTTTCAGGAGACGTGGTCTTCAAGTGGAGGTATCATTCCTTGTTGACTTAACTAATAAATGGCTTGTTAAACTTCCACTAATGTAATTATATTGTAGTTGATTAATTTATTTTGAGATATGGAGTTAATTAATCTTATGTAGTCAATTTGTTTTTGTATTCTGATAGATGTATAGTTAATGATGTAATGATTGATATATAGATGTAATTACAATCTAAAAAAAAATTATTAAAGGGCTTTAATGGACAAGATTTTATTTTTTGTCCTCTAAAACGGTTGCATATCAAAATTAAGTCCTCATAGCCGGAAAAATTTAATTATAATTGAAAATCATCAATTTATGTCTTATTTGATCAGAAAATTAATTTTTTTGTCAAAAATCACCAATTTAAGTCCTATTTAATCGAAAATTATGATTTTCACCAAAAATATCAATAAGTCGAGTTACTCTTAAAAATTACATAAGACAAGATACTATACAGAAGATGAATTCCGTAAATCCTAAATTAACTAGAAAATGTGTTAGAGATTATGTTATGTATCAGTATTACCCCTAAATATATGGGAGAGTCTTACATGGACCAGGTCTAGGAGTTTACTCCTAGACCATGTGGTCTATATTTTTTCTTCAATTAAATATTTAATTCTCTTCTTTACTTTTAACTCTACTTTAACTCCAATACTTAACCAAACAAAAAAATAAAAGCAATATTTTCTTATTCATTTAATTTCAATTCAATTATGTAACTAATAAAAAAAAAAAAAATTGACCCAGTTAAATTTAAATGTGCACCTTTCACTTATATAATCTTATTTTACATTAAATTTAATTGTGTGGAATTATGAATAATTTTTTCATTTTGAATTATACACACTTTTCATTAAAAAAAATGGTTAAAATGTACTACATAAAGATTCTGCATAAATATTACAAATCTTATCTAATCATAATTTAAAATTGGATCTCTACATCTCATTACAAATACAAATAAGATGTAATCGAATTCCAAAAACCAAAAATCTTTCACCAAAAGCCACAAAAAATATGAGATTCTTGAGAACCAAGAAAGCTAAATTCATGTCTTCTTCACATCCGTCATCATTATAAAGAAGGATAATAACCTAAATAAACCCCAAAAACAAAGTTAAATTGTTATTCAAATTATATATAGTTAAAAAAGTAACACAAAAGAGAAAAAAATTGAGAGATCAATATTACTTTTCAAACAAGCTTAAACATCTCAAAAAACTGATCTCTAAAAATAACGTCTAACGAATACATAAGAGAATTTAAAAAAATGAAGCAAAGTCAAAAAATTCAATTATTACTACATAAGAGAATTTCACATGACATACCTCCATAATTATGTGTTTCATGAATATCCCAATGAGATTGCAATAGACTATGTGACATTCGAGGATACTCCTGAAAGAACAATATACAAGTGCATTACTTTTCATGAATTCAAAACATTTTATTTTTTGGTCAACATATGCATAATAGTTTACCAATTGAGTGTTTCCAGCTTCACATAATTGTATTAGATGAGCATTTGTAATTGGTTGGTTCAAGTTTGGGACCACATCATATTGAGTTACAGGAAACAAATTATTATGAGTGTGAAGACTTCCCTGCTTTTATGGAAATAAGATGGCCAAAATATAAGTTATACAACATATAAATGAAAAAAAACATCAACAAAGAAATAGTAATAAATAGTGACCTGTTGAAGAAAGCTTGGAGTGTTGTTCAAACTTGAAACCATTGTACGCTCAGTCAAAGGAGATAAAAATTCTTGGGTGGCCTCAAGTGTTGGTGCAACTTTTTTTCCATTCTTTTTTCCTATAAAATATAACAATGCACTTAATTAAAAGTCTCATGAATATCCACATTTTCAAGAATTACACTTGATTTGTGCACAAAATCAACTTCATTCAAATCCAAGGAAATAGTTTCACCCAAATTTGACATCCCTGTTCAATCAAATAAACATACATATATTCAAAATAAAGTTTAATATACATAAAAGATGGAATTATTAAAAAAAAATGTTGAAAGCTATTGTGGCATTTTATCGAACACTTTGTAAGCAATGCGAATTTCTTCAAGCAAATAATATATATCATTGAATCCATTTACTATTTCATGTAATAAATGTAAACTTATAAAAATTACCTCTTTGGAAAATATTCCGACTCCACAAATTTGAAAATGAGAAAATATTCTAATTTCACAAATCTGAAAATGAGAACAAAATTAAAAAAATCTACTGCCAATATGTATTCCTTGAAATTAATATTGAACAAACTATTGCTCAAAATGTTGCATTCTTGAAGAATTTAAGCGTGGGCGTAAACAGAGGGAAAAAAAATTGTAGGAGATGCTGAAAATAAAAGAAGCGGCAGTTCAATTTATTTTAATAAGTTATGTTTGGTTTTTCTTTTTCTAACCTTAGTTAGTTGTCTTGGTTAAATTTAAGTGATAGTATGGTTAAGCATGAATATTTTATTGTAAAAAAATTATGGACCACATGGTCTAGGAGTTAAACTCCTAGACCTGGTCCATGTAAGACTCTCCCTAAATATATATATATGAAAGATAATATACATTCCTGTGTTTTGGTAAAACAAACATACACTATTGAATCAGGCTTCTTGGTTTTTGCATTTTCACAACAAAGTCCATGACAAAACACGATTCTATATAGCAAATCACCTCATGTCTTATTTTTTAAAAATAGTTTACTCCATGTGGAAAATAATATTAAATTATAAACCTATCACGTGATTTGTACTAACAAATTTCGGAGTTAAAATCTGCAATCTTCAATTTTTAAGTGTCACTCGAAAAATAATATTTTTTTTTTAATAAAATATCCAGTCAGTGGAGACATAGATTGATGATTTTTAAAAAATAAATTTTCCGATCAAATAAGATATAAATTGATGAATTTTCGACGATAATTAAAAATTCTACGATTGTAAGACCTAAAATTGATGAAGATAACACGGTAAAATTACTTTTATTTTTAAACTACCACAATAAATTGTGAATTTTAGAATACAGTAACTTTAGAGGGACATAAATTTTGGCCGACTTTAATGTGAGTAGATAGGGGGTGAATGGTTGACCCCATGAAGAATTTTTTTATTATAAAGAAATACATAATGAACAAATGTCGACATACCTTCACATTATCTCTAGCGGCCCAATGCCTTGTCAGATATTAACTGGAGTCTGGAGGATGGAAAATTATATGCAAGAATTTCAACTTTTTTTAAATCTTAAGTTTTAGTATGTATTTGTTGGTTTATATAATTAAACTTTGAGATTATTTATTTTTCAGTCTACAACTTTAATACATATATAACTAATTACGTGAATTTTTTATACTCCGTATAATCCATGATCAACTCAAAAGATTTATGCTTAAATAAAGCACACGATGTTTGAATTTGATTTTTCATCTTTTGAAAGCTCAAAAGGTGAAATTCCTATTAAGGGAGAAACATATTATAAAAATAATCCCAAAATTGTGTATACTAGTTATATATAATAATATATACATTATTCAAAAGTTTAATTTAGTACATACTAAATATTTAAAAATTACACAACATGAATAAACCGAAAATCATACAACATGCACCCTTGTTAGCTGTATTTTGGTTAAGAGTATTACATTTTAGATTTAAACATCAATATATTTTGTTACGAAAAATACGTATAAGTTTCCCGGGAAATCCAAGATTTAAAAATTCCATTCAAACATATATCTAAATTTTAATTCTTAAATTTATAAATCCACGAACCCTATATGTTTCTCTAGAAGTTCAAATGCATATAAATGC
Organism: Penstemon eatonii; assembly: GCA_038501285.1. Lineage (NCBI taxonomy): Eukaryota > Viridiplantae > Streptophyta > Magnoliopsida > Lamiales > Plantaginaceae > Penstemon > Penstemon eatonii. The sequence continues at coordinate 9,988,721 of CM076710.1, forward strand.
ACACACATGTCTGAAAATGATTCAAAAAGAGTAGGCCTACGATGTACAAAAGGTTCACACACTTATTTTTTCTTTGAAAATTGGGTGCCCCAACCATCCAACATCGATTATTTCTATTATTCATTGGGTTTCCTAAACATCCAGCATCTATTAAATTTATGTTATCCTTTGAGCATGCTCTGAATGATCCTCCTTTTGTTGCATTATTGTCATGTAATCATAGAAATTTAATTTTCGAAAAATTTAAAAATCCCAATTAAGTTTGATTTCTATGAACAAATCTCAAATAATAAATCCCTGTATTCGTCCTTATACATGAATATAACATATCAAGACTAATAGTATAAGACAAGTGCATTTTTTTTTATAAGTTACTTATTTATTATGCAAGTACTTAGACAATCTCTACTTTATTTATTTCAGCACCCTCTCTTTAAACTATATATTATAATTTCGATGAACATTCACCATTATTGTTCTTGATTATTCTTCATTAAATTGAATAAAATTTTGATTAGGAGCGGATCATAATTGAAGAGTTGGATAAGAGAGGGTTGGAGGACGCATGGGGCACGATATAGTATTGATTAAAAAAATTGGCAATAATATTCAATGTATAAAATTTGCACAAGCCACCAAAGATAAATTAAATAAAATAGAATTTTAATTCAAAGAAAATGTCAAAACTATTAAAGTGCTTTAATGAGCAAAATTTTGTTTTTTTTTTTTCGAAAATCACCAAATTTTGTTATATCTGACTGAAAAATTTAATTTTCATAAAAAATATCATGCGTCGAGTGACTTTAAAATAACGTAAGACAAGATACTATACATAAGATGAAGTCAATAAAACCTAAATTAAATAGAAAATGTGACACATATTATGCTATGTATCAATATCACCCTTTATATATATTACTGATTAAATTAAATAAAAAGTTAAGTTATAGACCTATATACGTGATCTTGAACTTGTAAATTTTGCAGTCAGAATCTAAAATTTCCAATTTTTAAGTGTCACTCAATAAATGATTTTTTGGCAAAAAATAAACTTTCCGGTCAAATAGGACATAAATTGATGATTTTCGGTAAAAATAGATAAATTTTCCCATCAAAATAGACATAAATTGATGATTTTCGACGATAGTTAAAATGTTACGGCTATAAGGACTGAAATTGATTACAATGACAAAATAAATGACGAATATTGTCAAGGTACAACAATAAATGGCCAATTAAATTAAGTACCTTTCGTTAGGTTATCCAGATAAGATTTTTGATAATATTTTTTATCTACATGTCAATGTGTGATTCCACGTTGAGATATCTGATAAAAATTTGTACCTATAATTCTATTTTTAAACGTGTCAACTTGTGATTCAAGGTTAAATATCTGAGAATTTTTATCGATGAGATTTTCTATCCACGTGTAAGTTTGTGATTCGACATTAAAGATATATATGAACAAAATTCCTCCTTCGATGGAGAGAATTCGATGGTGATATTGGCAAGGAAATAAAATTTCCTTTATCTAATTTTTTATTTTGATTTTGATTATTGAACTTGTATTATAATTGATATTTGTGGCTATTTTTTATAGTTGATTTTTTTTTGGTACCATAGTAAAATTTGAAAATATGGATGTTGGGAAGAATTGAAAAAGATTAATAGTTGTTGCAAAATAAAATTTTCAGCCAAAAAGTAATGCTTCTTGTCTAAGCATTACTTTTGATGAAAAAAGGGCTTGTCTAAAATGAGATTTCGAGGTGTGGATAGCATATAAGATAGCATTTATCTTGGTGCCACGTATCATGTTAAAATTTAAATTTAAATTATATTTTTTGTTAAATACAAAATTACCCTTTTAGAAATCTTTCCAAAAGACAAAATTATCCTTTTTTATTATCCACTTAACGTAATCGCTTCTTTTCAACAAAAATAAAGAAAAGTTAGGGCTTTTTAACATCTGAATCGTTTTTTATCAAAATAAAGAAAATTTATGACTTTTTTTAATCTGAATCGCATTTGGGCCATAATTATCAAAATTGATACGTGAGGAAGCTTATAAAAATTAGGGCATACATTTTTATACGGCTTTTCTGAATCGCCTCTTTTAATCTGACGTTGCCGAAGTGGATGGCAATTTAGCATACCATTTCAGGGGGTTCAAACCCGAATCCGATCTCTATATTTGCTCCTCTGTATGTAGCGGTCCTTCCTCCGCAGCCACGCCTCGTCGAGGTAGGAGTCAGGGGACCACGAGTATTGTTTGCACAAAACCATATATATATATATGGTTTTGTGCAAAATATATATATATATATATATATATATATATATATATATATATATATATATATATATATATATATATATAAACCAAATTACTTTCAAATAATGATCACAATGACAACACACCGAATTAAATGCAATTCCAGTTTCCAGAATGCGAATAAAATCCCTACAATAAATTAGAAGCGTGACTAATCCCACTAAGATATAAAAGAAGAAAGAAAAAAGTATAGTTCAGGAAGGTAAGAATGAATCTAATGACAATTATAAGGTAGAGAAGAATGAGAGTTGGGCCGATTGGGTAGATTAGGATTGGCGAATTTCTTGAAGACTTAGGAGGAGGAAGACGATGAGAATGAAGTAAAGAGAGAGACTGAATAATACATAATTATGATAGGGCAATTTGGTAATTTTGATGGGACAATTTAGTAATTTCAGATTTTCTGATTTTTGGTAATTTCAAATGCAATGTTCAACGCAACATCATCAAAGGACATTTTGACCAAAATTTGTGGCTCAAATTTATTATTGACTTTTTTTTTGTTAAAGTTGAGTATCTTACATATATCATTGTTTCACAAAATCTTATATTAGAAAGAACCGAAAAAATATTGTAGTTAATTTAGTTCTAGGGAGGAGATTTTGACATCATTCAACAATTAAGACATTATATTTGGCATTGATTTCCATTTTCGGAGTTGCTTTAACAAACTTCCTCTAAAGTCTAAAATCTAAATCAGGTTCTTTATTCTACGCTGATCCGAATCCAGCAAATGCAGTCGTGTTCCCAGCTAATATTGTACCCCACCCCACCCCACCCCCGCTCCATTTTCATTTTAATTATTAAGGCGCTCTCCATTTTCCATTCATATAATCCTGTGCTGGCAATTAGTCAATAAAGATTCACCACCCTAGATTCACAAGAGATTACAAACTTCCACCTAAGTAAGATTAAAGTTTCATCTTCATACTATATTTTTATAAGCTAAAATTTTGAAAAAAATTAAAAATATCGAATAACATTTTAAAAAAATTGCAAATCAGAAAAATATGATCTATTCTATATTTCATCTCGATTAACTAATTAAAAATAGAAAGATATGACGATGAATCTCCTATTCCAATTTGATATCACATTTTTAAGTCACACAAATATTTGTTAATAAGTGTTCGAATTAATATTTATATGGACTGATTCTTTGCACAAAGAATCCCACCGAATTATTCCTTATCATACTATTTTTTCTCTTTAATCATGGTCCATGGGCCTCAAATTTGGCGCACATCTACGCATGACCAAACTTATTCAAATATGTCCCTCTCATATTATGTTGCTAGTCTTTACCCTTTTTTCCCAGTTATTCATTTAAATGAAATTGCAACTTATTTACGCGACTCCCACATTTAATTTATTTTTAGGTACTGCATTATATAATCTTTTATTTTATTTTTTTTAATAAAATTTCCATATCTCAACTGTTTCCCTCGAGTTCCATTCCAGCTCCAGTGACAAAGGTAAAGGATAATTTTTTATTATTAAAATTAATAAGTCCAATTCTGTCAAAATGTCCGAAGTCCAAAGTTGCTAACTTCAAAGCTTTGACGCCATACTTGCACGCTGCAACAAATCTCAACCATGACTAATAAAAGCAGTATTAAATAAATACAATAATGTACATTAAATATACAATGAATAAAAACAAATGAAATTAAATAAATAGAGTGAACGGAAATTACCTCATACGAACGGCTGGAATGAACGGAGGAGTCATACGTACGACGGAACGGTTAAACGCACGGCTAACGGAAACGTCAAACGAGAATAAATAATCACGTAATGGGATAACCAACGCTGCAAAGGCCAGTGTAAAGAGAGTGAATTAATCTTGGCAGTTTCAACAAACCACAACTCAAACAACAAACAACGAATCCATTTGATTTTTAGATGGATATAAAAAAATTCACTGAGCTCAATTAAATTTAAATGCTGGATTTTTTTTTAGTTTGTTTGATTAAAATGGAAAATACTATTCTAAGTGTCCATATGTCCTTCATTTCGCAAATCACTCATATTTACATCGGAGAAAGTAATAGTTCCCCTGTTTCCAAAATTGCTTAGGTGTTCCCACTCGCCGGTGTACAAAAAAACTGCCGGAAATCTGACGCCATTGCCTCCGTCGTCGATATTGAAGATCTTTTAACTATATCAAATTACCAAACCTGAATTTCGAGCACTTTTATCTGAGATCCTCAGCTTTTGACATGACTGAAAGCCGGCTCGGTCGCGTCTGGAAGCCGGCACGGCGGCGCTGCTGATGAGAAGAAGGACGAATCAAAGCCGCCAAAGCTCGCTTCATCAGATCTCCTTCAACCGTTCCGATCCGCACCAGAGAATTAGTCATCGCCGATCTCTTTATGTTCAATCTGTTCGGCGAGTAAGGAATCGAATCCTTATTTCCTCCCCCGCCGAAACTGTTCTTGTGCAACGCACAACGAAAAGATCCTGGATGAGTCGTTGGCGAACACATACACGTCCTCTTCTGAATATTACCGTTGCGCTTCTGCACCACCTGGTTGCGCGGCGGAGCCACAATTGACCGCCGGGGAGATATGGATCTATCGATCGCAAAGCGTACGGAAGGCGTCGGAGGCGGCGGAGACAGCGCGTGTAGGTTCACGCGAGTCGGAGAAGACGAACGACGTTGGTTGAAGAAACCGGCTGAAGGAGACGAAGAGTAGTAGCTTGTAAACGACGCAAACGAAGACGAAGGAGATGACGTAAACAAAGAGGTTTCTGACGTCATCATCGAAGAATTGCACAAGGGACCGGACCTTTGGAAAGCCGAAGATACCGGCCGGCTTGACCTTCTAGAAGATGTCGCCATAAATATTTTCGAGAAAAAAATCAAAATCTTTATTAGAAAGGGAAAGAGAGAGGAAAAGTAGTCTTTAATTTTTTTATAGGGCCTGAGGCTCTTCAGTTTGGCAAACCTAGCTGGTGTCAATGGCTGAATTTATAGGAAGGGGATGGGTAGGCACTCCTAGTAAATAAAGACGCTGTTTGAGGGTAGTTTCGGAAATGTTGTATATTTTTTTTTTTTTCCTAAGATGGGCCCAGTATCCATTGCTGTGGTGGGGGGAGATGCGGGAACCTGATCCTACGGCTGCAAAGTGGTATACAATAATACAAGGGAAGGGAGCCGTTGTGAATAATTATTCGAGAAATTATTTAATGCATTTTCAACATAAAATTTTAATGTAAATCATATAGAAAATTCAGTTAATTTAATTTTCACATATTAAGTAAATCATTTTGAAAGAATCAAATTTTTATGTTGAATTCAAAATAATTTTTCTAGAGGATGGACGGGGCAACCACGTTATAGAGAAGTGGATTGTGTCCGAATTTAAAAATATAGCTAATTGGTGACCTATAAAGTTACGATCAAATTTATTTATATTTATCGGTTAGGAATTTCTAAATGTATGGGGTAGACTATTGGGTCACGTCTCCAGCCTTTGGATACAAGATAAAGCCATTTACAGTAGTATAATACCAAAAAAATTATTTAATTTCCAAATATGACTTGATTTATTTTTAGACGCATTAAACATATTATAATAAAATTTCTCACAACAAAAATTCGAATTCGATATAATACAAGATCTTTTAATAAGAAAAAGTTCACACATAAGAATTCGTGACTTGGGAGTAATCTATTCTACCAAGAAATAATTATGTAGTTGCAGTTGCTAAAACTAAATTTGTGCTAAAATGATGTTTTTTTGGGACAACAAATAATGATTTTTAATTTGGTGGTTGGATGAATTATTTTACATAACCCGATGTTAACAAAACCAAATTTTAAACAGTTGATTTAACAGAAAGTGGTTTATAAATTTAGCTAAAAGTTAATTTCAAATTTGTATATCTTTTTAACAAATTCGCGCGTGGAGGAAAAAATAATCAACCCCATAGTCCCTAAAGTTTAAAAAAAACACTGTCCCCTCACTGAAAATTTGTAGAACTTTTTATTAAGTTTCCTATTTGTTTTAGGCTAATATGTTTGATACTAGATGTGATATTGATAAAAACCAAATCATGATGGTCCCAAAAATTTAACCAAAAAAAATATGTTCTGAGTTTATAAACTAAACATCATATTAAATTCCTAGCCCACAATTGATGGAAGTTCCTCATGTGCTGATTATTTGGAACATTCCTAAGAAATTATAATTTTAACATTAGAACAATTATCGTGCCATTGTTTCATTTGAGGGGTAAATGCAAAATACTTCCATGTGTTATGCTAAATCTGCAAGAAATTACCTTGTGAAATTTTTATTGCGTCAAACTTCCTTGTGTTATCAAAAACCCTGCAAGAAACACCAATTTATAAAAAAATAGGTCGTTTTGAATCGACATTTTTCAAGAAATTATTTTAAAAATATATCATGTGAAGTTGTAGGGACCAACTTGAAGTGTTTTAAAAATTATTTATTGAAATATGTCGATCTAAAACGACCAATTTTTAACAAATTGGGTGATTTTTACAGGGTTTATGAAAACACAAGGAAATTTGATGCAATAAAAATTTCACACGGTAGTTTCTTGCAGGTTTAGCATAACACAGGGGAGTATCTTGCATTTTCCCCTTCATTTGAAGGTAAACACGATAATTGAGATGTTAACATTTATTCCCAATATTTACCAAAAATATTTTCTTGATTTTTTACCTTGAAAGAAACTCATATAAGCGTGATGATATTGAAGGAATCTTCTAAAAAACAATGCAATTACATTTATCATTAAAGAAACCGGTAACCGGAAAGAAAGCAAAGAATCAATTGCTTGGTCAATTTAGGAATATTCCTAACTAATATTGGTTATTTTATTGGTTATTCTTTCAATATGTTTAATGAGCAATTGAACTCTATGTGGAAATTAAAATAGGTTGATTACTTCGTGTGAAAAACAATGATGGAGGCTTTACCTCTTCATTCGATTGGTAGTAAACACTCTCTCAAAATTGTGAATAAAACTTTATTTGATGAAAAAAATACAAATTTAATTAACCCTTCCCTGATGATATATTTCGTTCACTTTAATCCTTGTAAAATGCTATAATGGATAATGTACCATGTGATATTGTCTAATGAGCATTTTACACCATTTGAAATTGCCTAATGGATACATACCTGATACCTCAACGATTTCTTCCATGTATATGTAAGAATAGAAGGGACACAATGAACCACTTTTATAAAAAAAATATAGAAAACCATACATATCATCATTTGGTTTATCAAAATGGGGTTAATCGAGTTTTAAAAATAACACAAAAAGGGTCATTTGATATTAACTCGTATATAATCGCAGATTCCAAGTTGAAATCTTCATGCTAGTTTACTTTGCCATAAGTTCATGAGGAACATTCAAAATGCGTTTAAAGCATTTTCTAAAGAACTAAATAAATCTTTAGGTTTTTAGCAATCTTTACACCTCAAGAAATATTACACGAATCTAATTCCTAATCCCTCATTTTTTTTTCCCTTCTCTTTATCCTTTTTTGGTTAAATATTAAAAATTTGGCACATACATGTTGAATGAATGGGTCAAGCTCCCATCTTTGCCCATTTCAACTTTACAAGCTTCTCTATGTGGGCGTTGCTCTAAATTTCTAAGTTTGACTCGAATTTCTCGGTTGTCATATTTTTTTATGGACGGATTTTGGTTTTAGTATATGATTAATTAAGCTCGAGTATGCAAGATTTCTCTTGCAAACTCTTTTTTATGATAATAAATTACGGAATTGCGATGGGTTGAAAGTTCAAACATGACTTCTTTTTTCATTAAATAGTAAATTATTTATTCGATGGATTGAAACATAATGTGAACTTTAATTGAGACATTATCGTATAATTTTTTTTGTTTGTATTTAGGGTGATCAATCACCTTCTTCATCCATTATTTTTGGTTGTTGTTACTCTTTCATCCTTAATCTAAGATTTGTCATACTTTAGTCCTTCAAATGATCAATATGTTGTCCCCACTAGTCCTTTTCGCTGTGATTCTGATTAACTGGCAAGGGTTATTTCATCATTTCCAATTAGTATTACAAAGATGGTGCAAAATAAACTACACCAAAACATAGGGGAAAATGCATAATACTACATGTATTATGTTAAACCTACATCAAACTACCCTACGAATTTTTTTTGCACCAAATTCCCATGTATTTTCAAAAATCTTGCATAAAACACCCAATCAATCTCCTTTCATCCAATTGTTAACACACGTGAGTTTCACGCGAACAATTAATATGCGATTTTTGTTGTTTTTTGCATGAAATTTTCAGCCAAAAACTCGGTTGTACTTTTGAATATTTGCGCAAAGCTCTCTTGTACTTTTAATTTAACTAGGGGTAATTTAGGCAATTCAATTAAAATTAACCGTGTTAATTAATAACTAACGAGGATATGGTGTTTCATCAGGGACATATCTAGGACTGGAGAGTCGGGAGAGGGGGGGGGGGGGGCGAGTTTACCATTACTAGAACTAATTAACAATGATATTTAATAATTTATTTGCATAAGAATAAATTATCAACTAGAACTCTATTGAATTTAAAATGTTAATGTAATTTAATTAAAAAAAAATAATCAAAGTTGTACACGCTCTTTATATTATAAACATTCTTAATATTGTTATTCTCAATGTAAGTAATCAAACAATTCACAAAAGATATTGATCTTTCATTTAGTTTTTAAGCCGATTTTTCACTAACTTTATTGTTGATAATGATTGTTCAATTGTTGTGATGGTAACATGAAAATCTAATATAGAGTGAATCAAACGATCAATTCATTTGTTGTTGTGATAACACGAAAAGCTAATATTGAGTTAATCAAATGATCTATTAAAATTTACATCAAATAATTCCTTGTACTCTTCAATAAAAAAAATAGTAAAAAATTATTGATAATCATATCTTCTAAATTAAATCTAAGCAGAGGTTTTCATTGAATTAAATAGGTTTAATAGACGATTTAGAATGAGAGATAAAAGAATAATTTGATTAATAATTAAAATTTAATTGGGTCGGATGGATATGAGAAAAGAAGACTTCTTAACTTTCAATTGGGTCAATGGCGAAATAATGTAGAATAGTAGGACTATTTATTTTTTTCCAAAATTCTTAGGGGTCTAGAACCCTCAAATAAGGATGGATTCGTCCTTCTGTTTTATGCAAGTTTTTAAATATGTAAATTAAAATGAGAAAGTTACCCTGCCAAAATCTTACGTTTTGAATGTTAGGGCATCTCCAGTGATGCCCTTTATTCAAGTACAGCTTCTCCTTACTTAGTCCAGTTTTCTTTTCATAAGTCATCTAAAATAATTCAATCTATCAATTCTATTTAATTCCAATTTTCATTTTCTCCACTTTCACTTAATAATAATAATAATAACAATAATAATAATAATAATAATTAAACAATAATAAATAAATAAATTGTAATAAATAACAATAAGATATGATTTAAGATTGACATTAATAATAACAATAACAACCAATATTTTTTTAAAAAAACACAACAATACAACAATTAAATAGTTGACAACCAATAATTTTTTTAAAGTACATAATAATACAACAACTAATTACTCATAATAATACAACAACTAAATTTTTTAAATTAATTTTGAGTTTCTAATAATTAACTTTTTAAAAGGATTTTAAAATTGGTACACAATAATACAACAATTAAATACTTGATTGACATGATTTGGAAATAATAAAAATAATTTAATATTGACACTAACTTTTCCAAAATAATACACAAATTTAAGAATTTTTTTAAAATTAAAACAAAATAAATTAAATTAAATTTTATTAAATAAGAGTTACATTTTTATACTAAAATTAACTTTTTAAAAATAGTACACAAATTAAATAAAACTAAGATTAAATAAGAGTTACATTTTATTTAATAAGGTATTTTAAAAGATTTTTTTTTTAAATTAAAAGGGTATTTAATTAAAAAAGAAAAAAGAAACAAACATTAAAAAAAAAAAAAATAGGATAAGCTCGGCCACCTGATGCTGGGCGGGCGAGTGCAACGCTTCAAGATTAAATTCATTAAGATTGAATGACTTGAAGCGGTGAGGCAATGGATGTTTGGATTGGCTCACCGCTTCAAGCGATGGATGATGCCCTGAAGGTTTAATTGTCCTTTTTTCCTTTTTATTCATTTTACTTCATTTTTTCACCCCCCTAAATCTAAATCCAACTTCCCCCTAAACATTGGAGATGTCCTTACCTCCAATTAGTTGGAATCTTGCCAGAAAGGACTAATGTTGGACAAAGTATTGATTTGAAGGACTAAAATGTAATAAATTTTAGATTGAGGACAAAAGTTGGTGATTCAACCTTGTATTAAATTTAAAAATTAGTATTCTGCCTATTGAATTATCACATTTGTTTGAAGTCCAAGTTATCCGTCTTTTAAAGTCCAAAATGTCAGATATATAGCTGTACTTTTTCTCAACTTGGATGTCTCTTTCAAGTTCAAATGAAATTTTCTATAACTGTAGCTAATAGATTAATACGTGCAGTGAAGCTTTTAACTTTAGGTACAACAACTTGATATTATTTATATGCATGAAATGGAGAGTAATTAAAACACTATTGTCTTGTTAGTTTGGTATTTAAGAGAGTAGTTTGGGAGAGTGAGAGAAAATTTTAAAATAATTTTGATTTACATTAATGTATTTGTTTAAGTTTAAAGAGAGGTTTCGAAAAAAAGTAATTTTTTTTTTAGAAGGTGAATACATCGTTACATCAAATAATATATTAAATCGAAATTATTACAATGATATCAAAGTTAACTAATTACTAGTATTAAAATAGAGAAAATACTCACATTCGTGAGAGTTGAGTCCATGATCAGGAGGTCATGGAGTTTCATCCTTAAGGCCATCTCTAATGGTGGAGGGGGGGAGGGAGGAGGGGCTTCGGAGCCCCGGGGCTGGCCCTGACCCCACCCCGAGCCCTGCCTGGTCGTCTTCATTGGCAGTGAAGACTTGCCCACTCTCACCTATACTGTTAGTTTTAATTTTATTTTTAATATTAATAGTAATAATAGTAATAATTATTAGTACTTGTAATTAAATTATTAATTATATTAAAATATTAAAATTAAATAGATTAAATAATTAAGTAAATTAAAATTAATACATTATACGAAATACAACAAACAAGGAAGGAAATACAAGAAATGAAATACAACAAACAAGAAAGGAAATACAAGAAATCGGATTAAATAAACGACAAACACAAGAAAAAATATATAACATTTTACTGATTTCATCCTTAAGACCATCTCTAATGGTGGAGGGGGGGAGGGAGGAGGGGCTTCGGAGCCCCGGGGCTGGCCCTGACCCCACCCCGAGCCCTGCCTGGTCGTCTTCATTGGCAGTGAAGACTTGCCCACTCTCACCTATACTGTTAGTTTTAATTTTATTTTTAATATTAATATTAATAATAGTAATAATTATTAGTACTTGTAATTAAATTATTAATTATATTAAAATATTAAAATTAAATAGATTAAATAATTAAGTAAATTAAAATTAATACATTATACGAAATACAACAAACAAGGAAGGAAATACAAGAAATGAAATACAACAAACAAGAAAGGAAATACAAGAAATCGGATTAAATAAACGACAAACACAAGAAAATATATATAACATTTTACTGATTTCGCCTCAACCAGTCGGTTTCTTCATTCAATGAATCTCCAAATAAGTCCTGAGGAAGATTTTTATTTTGTATTTCTCTTCTTATGTTCTTCCAATATGCCTTTGTATCTTGAGTGAATAAAGAGCAGTTCATCGACATAATCCGTTCCTCCTGTAATGACATTTTCAATGACATTCCCGTTGCTTCTTCTTCCCGTTGACGTTGAAGCATCTCCATATACTTTCTCTCCCGTCCAGCCTCTACCAGAAGTGTAGTTTCTCTCATGGCTTGAATTTTTTCCCTTTCGAAGTCAATATTGCCATATGAACTACTCGACGAAGCCTTCCATTTTCCCTTCTTGGCTTTTTTGTTACCAATAGGTCTTTCAGATCTTTCACTCCATTGGGGTCGTGGGAAGTCTCGGGATGATCATCGTCGTCTAGTGTTTCCGATTCAAATTGAGTTTCTGGTGGTGGAGTTGGAATAAAACAATCTTCTGTTAGTTGAGATGGGTTAACATGGAATGTTTGAGACGTTTGAGATGTTGACCTGAACATGATCCAATCTTTTGCAACTTCCCATGTGAGATGTAAGCACCAATGTTGCTTCATTTCGGCCTTGTACAGACACAATGCCAATTCATGCTAAAAATTACAAAAAATAGTTAATATAACCTATTAAAAATTACTTAACATAGTATTAACATAATATTTACCTCGTCTATTATTTGGCTGCCACTTTCCACCTCTCGTGAGGCCCTTTGAAGGGCTTCGTTCCATTTCTGCATCTTGCTGCAAATGTGTTTTTTCCATCTACTAGTGATTGAATCTTTTGATCTTCGTTCATATTGATGTCCAGTACTATCAAGAAGGGCATACATTATGATTATGGTTCTTGCCCAGAATGTATCTTGTGCCTGGCCTGCCCTTACCACGTTGTCCTCCGAGACCTCTATGTATGCCTTTGTCAAGGCTACATCTTCAGCCTGAGATCACTTTGACAACATTGCCTTAAAATATTTGCTTTCTTTTTTATTTAGATTGGAAGATATTGAGAGATGTGTGATTTCAGAAGTGAGCACACCTCCCTTTAAATAGGAAAAGCTATAGGGTGTATTATGTAATTTTCTAAAAATTGGATGGTGGATAGGTGGTGCAGAAAAAGAACGGTACAGAACGGTGCAGAAAAAGAATAGTGCAGAAAAAGAACGGTGGAGATCTGGTGCAGAAAAAGAACGGTGGAGATCTCGTGCAGAAAAAGAACGGTGCAGTTCTGGTGCAGAAAAGAACGGTGGAGATCTGGTGCAGAAAAAGAACAGTAGAGATATTGTGCAGAAAAAGAACGGTGCAGAAAAAGAACGGTGGAGATCTCGTGCAGAAAAAGAACGGTTATGATCTGGTGCAGGAATCGAACAATTATGATCTGGTGCAGAAATCGAATGGTGGAGATCTGGTGCAACTTTTGCCTATTTAATAATCCAGACTCACATTCTACTCAACACATTCACTCTTCAAAAATATTCACTCTTCAGAAAATATTCACTCTTCAAAAATATTTACTCTTCAAAAATGTCATATTATTTTCTCAAGATGAACCACAACTATGATTATGGTTATGGTTATGGTGATGGTGACGAATCATCTTCTTCCCGAAATAATTTTTGGGAAGATTATAACAACACAATGGAAGAACAAGATAATGAAGATGTACAACTTCACGAACAATACTCTGAACTTTTGAATTCTCGAATCGAAATTGTGCCTGTACATGGTGGTTCTGTTCCAGATCGTAAATTTTTAAACAGGAACCACCAAGCACGACACATACAACTGATGAACTATTATATCATCGAAAGACCGTTGTATTCAGGTGAAATATTCAGACGACATTTCCGTATGAAGCGTCCCCTTTCCTCAGTATCCTTGCGGATTGCGAGCGCAAAAATATATACTTTCGTCAAAGATACAATGCTTCCAAAAGGATTTTCACCAATTCTGAAGGTAACAATCACTATGTATTCGTTGGCTTATGCATGCTCCCACGATTCCAACAACAAAAATTTCCGTGTTGCGGAGAGTACCACATGCGAGATTGTCCGTGAATTCTGTCAAACCATTTTGCGTTTGTATAAAGACCAGTACCTTCATGCCCTAACGCAAGTTAATTTGGCCATGCTACTTAACAAATCAGAACGACATGGATTTTCTGGGATGATTGACTCGCTCGACTGTATGCATTGGACGTGGAAGAATTGTCCAACCGCATGTTAAGGAAATTTTTCTGGAAGGTCGAAAAAACCTACGATTGTTCTTGAAGATGTTGCTTCACATGATACGTGGATATGGCATGCCTTTTTTGGCGTGCCAGGAGCATTTAACGACATTACAGTCCTTGGTCGTTCACCTCTGTTCGACAACCTCACTTCTGGTAACCTTCCCGATGTTTGGTATGAAGTGAACAGTCGAAATTACTACATGCCTTACTACCTTGCGGATGATATATATCCGAAGTGGGAAACGCTAATCCAGTCTGTGAGAAACCCGAGAACCATTCCTGAACAAGTATTCTCGCGGTATCAAGAATCATTCCGCAAAGATGTTGAACGAGCGTTCGGGATTCTCCAAGCTCGGTTCGCAATCGTTAATCAACCCGGCAGGGGGTGACATACACAGAATTTGTCCAACGTCATGTTAACTTGCATAATACTCCACAACATGATTGTGGAGGACAAATGTGACGAATACAAAGACAATGATGATACTTACATTAGCATGTCTCGTAGAGCACGCGCTAGAATTTATCCATCTCGCGGAGTAAAGTTGGAAGATGTTGAACCAAGAAGGCAAACATTGGATAACTATATGCTGCGTCATGAAGCAATTCGTTCCAAAGAAACCTACCGTAGACTTCAAAAAAACATAATAGCCCATGTTTACGCAAAATACGGTTAACAATGAATGTAATTGTTTGAATTTATTTTTCTTGTCTATTTTAGTATGTATTTAAATATTTAATTTAGATTATGTATTAATCTAAATTATTTGTATAAGTGTTTAATTTTATTTTTAACTAATTCCGTATTTTATAAAAAATTATAGCCACCACCAATATTGTAGTTAAATGATTAAATTTTTAATTACAATAAGAGATATTAAATAAAATGGGCTATTTATTTATAAATGATTTATCCATAAATAAATTTAATTACAATTCTAATAAATTATTAATGATTTTAATTTTAAAAATAATTAATTTTATTATATTAAATAATCAAATTAAAAATTGGTGACTACATATATTTATAAAATACTAGTAAATTTACTTAGTAAATTTGATTAAATAATTCAATTCTGCATATTTAATTTAATTTAATTTAGTAGGAAAATTTAATTTTATTAATTATATAAGTGTATATATTAATTTCCTATTTTAATTTATTAAATAAACAATTTAAAAAAAAAGCGGACCCAGTCAGGGCACGCCAAGTGGCGTCCCCTGACTTAAAGAGTCTTTCCCACTCGTGTCGAGCCTTGCGCCCAGCCCGTTCTCGCTCCAGTGTCACCCCGCCCCGAAGCTCTTCTCCAGTGGAGATAACTCTACCTCCCGACCCCGACCCCGTCCCCGTCCCCAGCCCAACCATCTCCATTGGAGATGGTCTAACCATAATGGTTAAGACCTCGTCGGCGAAAAAAAAAGATTAATACTTAACAAACTGGCCCATAGGCCATAGTATATATACCATCTTCAAATCCTACGGGTAAAAAAAATGAAACCCACCTATTTTTAAAGGACCCAAAAAAACCCTTTCTATTATACTTATTCCAAGGTATTTTACAAAATATGGCATACTCCCTCTTTCATTGTTAAATTATTAAGTTCATTAGTTATTTTAGTTTTAACACTATTTAACTCTCCAAAGAGTAGTAAATATCGCTATTATATTTGTTTCAATTATTATTGTGGCAAAAAAAATTATTTTTGTCTCTGAAAGTATTTTGAAAATGATAAAACTCAAATGTTTCAAATATCTCATCATTTAAATCAAGTCAATCTAATTTGGTGACTAATAAATTAGCACAAGTTTAACAATTCCTGTTACATGGTGTGCAACTCTAAAATTGAATAAACCATATAGATCAGACAATTTTGGTGACTAACATGTCAATAACCAACTTAATGGCCCAACAATGAAGAATGTATATTCCTTTTTTTCTTTTTCAATGAAAGTTCACAAATTTATTGAAGCCCAAAAGACAACTGGATAAAGTCCTCCAAATATCGGCCTTTTAACTGAACTGAACTCCATGTCTAAATTGATCTTGATCACTACTTTTTTTTTTTTTTTTTCCAAGGGTTTAATCCCTTTCGAGGCGCGTCGGGCACATAAAGTGGGAACCTCTCCCAACAGGGATTCGAACCTAAGTCCGCTACTTTGTAGTGACTAGTCTCTTCCACTAGACCAATCACCTGTTGGTTGATCACTACTCTTTTTAATGTTCAATCATATATCCCAGTTGACAAAGGAATTGATCCGCCATTAAATCTAGTGAAATTTCATATTTAAAATTATATGAATTCAAACCAGTAAGAGTTTCAAGAATATTAATATGTAAAAGATGGTACGCCAGGTGGTTTAGATGTGGTGGGGTTAGGGGTGGCAAGAGGGCGGGTTGGGTCGGCCCTTTATTCTTCATTTTTTTTTTCTCAAAAAAATCACAAAACATTGTTGTAACATGGGTTGAAAAATTGGAGTAATAAATGTCGAAATTTGAAAGAATAAAATTAACATGTAAATTAGGATATGTTAATTATATGATTTGAAAATATAATTTTTATTATTCTCTTATATCTAAGAAATATAAGGGAACATAAATATAAGAAATATATTGCGTCAAAAGAAATATAAGAAATGCTTTCAAAAGTCAATATCAATATTTTATTAGTCAAAAGTGGCCATAAAATTGGTATAGAAAAAACGAATTATTTTAAGATATTTTAATAATTTAGTTTTTGTTCTCCAAAATAATGGATTAGTAATTACGAAAATAAAAATAAGAAAAGCAGGTTATAGACATTAAATTTTATGATAGTAAACAAGACATGATAGGATTTTATTTTTAAAATTAAAGATAGTAGCCAACTTGTCTTTAAACTGGGCCATTAATTAATTTTATTTTATTTTTATAAGACCTATTAACTGACATACTAGAACACATATTAAAAATCCATTAATTATATAGCTGGCCAAAGATCAACTTAACCCAACAAACATAAATAATTTGAATCTGGGCGGGTCACGAGCAGGCCATGAGTCCATATCCATTTTGCCATGCCAAGGTAGGGTGTATAATTGATGTACTGCAAAATAAAGTAAGGTATATTTCATATTTGTTTTTCTTCCAAAATAGACGAATTAAAAATAATAAACGTGTAGATAGGAGGAGAGCTATCGCACGTGCTCTTCATTTCACTAAATTTCATTTTAAACAACCCTAATTAAACTTGTGTACTCATAGAAACTTCTTTCAAAATAAAATAGACAGATCTAAGGCAATTTTCAGTCGAAGTAGGCAATATCCTCCTCATGTCTGTCTGTCTTTCTTTCTAGCCTAGTCTGTCATCTCCAATCGAATTAACAATCCAATACATTTATTTCAATCTCAAACTTTCCACATTCTCACTTAACAATAATAATAACGACACCATTAACAATATCATTTATAGTTTTTACCATTGTTAATAATATTTTTCTATTGAGAATGATAATAATATTTAATTTATTGAACGAATACAATTGTACTTCACATTGAATGATTGAATGGATCCATTTTAGATGGGTCAAGCAAGCATGTTTAGTAAGATACTCTTACCAAATTATCAAAAATAAATTATTTTATTTAACATGAGCCAAAAGTTATGTCTATACTTGGATTTACGGATGAAAATATTTAATAATGTTTTTTTTTTATATAAACAATTATGTTTTCTTTTGTTTCTAGTAATAGAATCTTGTGGTTTTTAGTTTTAATTTAAGCGTTATTAATTTAAATGTGTAAAAATAATTTGTAATACATATTAATTATGATTTAATGTTCTCTTTTAAAAAAAAAACTTAACCAAAATTTTGACAGATATAATGTTTTCTCCTTTATATTTATGTTATTTGAAGGTCACTCAAACATTATCTTCAAACCAATATGGGATAAGTAGAGTTAAGTTTTTATCCCACGTTGGTTTGAAAATAATGTTTGAGTGGTCTTTTAGTAGTATAAATATGAGTATGTTTTTTTCAAGAAAAAACATTAAATCATAATTAATAAGTGTTAAAAGGTTTTTATATATTTTTTAAACATTTAAATTTAAATTAATAATTTTTAAAATTAAAAGTCCAACCTCGTGAATTGCGACATGTGGACCCCAACACATGAATAAAGACTGTCCATGCTTTTGTTTAAAGGACGAAGAATGACAACTCAGACCTTTGTTATATTGGCGAAATATGTAGGTGAAAAATAATCCTATCATATTAACAAGGAGGAGCTCAGGTGACCCATTTCAACTTGAAAAAAGTCTAACTAACTATTTTTAGAACGTGTAGCCCGGAAAAGCCTGACAGAGAAATGCACCAGAGAGGTACAAAGCCCACATGTCGTGAACGAAAACATGGTTAACCAATAATCATTACGTTCACAATTCTTCATCAGTCGATGCAAAAAATGATTCAATTTTCCATTCTCATATGATGCAGAAAAACTAATTGGCGACAAGTCGAGACAAAGTGATTTATGCTCATAGACATAGGCGGACGTACATAGGGAGGCCCCCTGAATTTTTTTTTTTTTTAGTATAGGAGTGGTGTATTTTCAATAAATTAGTCCAATATGAAATTTCCAGCCCAAATATAATTTTAGTCAAATTAATATCACACAACTTATTCTATCCAATTTCTAAATCCCAATGAAAAGCCCAATTTTTCTCTACTCCCAACATCTTCAAATCCTAACTTTAGCCACCTCCTGCCACCAGACCGCCGCCACCCCACCTCCGGCCATCCACCCAACCCAAGCCCCAACTCATTGAAGTCTTGAACACAAAAAGGCCCAATTGTGAATGTTAGTAATTTTTTCTATAAATATTTATGATATATATATGTGCAACATGTAATAAACTAATAGTGTTATATATTCATTATTAATGTTTATATTCACGTCCCAAAATTAATTTTTAGATTCAAGTATCATTTTTGTGCTTAAGGTTATATATTTGTTAGATTTTTCATAAATATTAGATTAAAATACGAGGATACTTATTATATTAAAATAATATGATGATTAAATCAAGATGCAATAGAGTCAGTAGTATTCATTTACATATCAAACACTAATCTTAGATGGTTAATAGTTTTTTTTTTTAATTGAAATATCAAACACTAATATTAAATTATTAATAGTCTTTTATTAGCATTTAGTGGACTATTGGAATTCAACCTCTCTTGTTTTATCAAATAGAATGAAAAATAAGTCTTGTCATTATTATGTCTTTATTATATTTAACTTCTACTTCTTGAATATGTCATTATTCTTGAGATAGTTTTATTTTGTACATTTAATAGTGTTACATATATGGAGAGATATTATAAGGCTACACCTACACCTACATCTCACGATGAGTCTTCAAGTAACGTTCACATTCAAAGTGACCCGCATGAGCTTCCAAACTTTCATATTGAAACGAACTAGCCCAAGCTTCCGCCTCATCTAACTTTATATGATTCTAACATTCGAGAGAGAGTTCGTAGGGCATACTCAGAGGTTTATTTTTTTCAAACTCCACTTCCCCATTTTTGTACTGCGTCATATATTTTCTCGTGAATAATATAAATTTTAAATTTTAATTGTTTGATAGATTTTTTATTTTTTTTATAAGTTTATCCCCCGATAAAAAATCTTGAATCCACCCCTGCTCATATCCAAAACTTTTAATAGCTGATGCGATACATCGGCCGAGAGCTTTTAATCTAAAAAAAAAAAAAAAAAAAAAAAAGAGCAAACCGAATAACCGATGAACTGTAATAGTATATTGACATCATTGGATTAACGAGGATGGTCTCATTATAACATATGAGGAGAAAATCCAACTCAAAAGAATGTACCTAATAATAGGAAAAACTAGTGTTGGACATTGTCTAACCCCACCGACCATATCCCGGGTCTATCTTTTTGGAATATGCCCTTTTCGTTTCTTCTGGTCCCATAAATCATTTATTAATTTATTTTACTTGGGGTGGAGTTGGCCTGTCACTTTCTTCCACATTTTCGGCTTTCCCGTCATTGAACGCAGCCGTGGACAAGCGTGTTCTCAACGCGCTGCCTTCCTCATTTTCCAAATAAATAATGTACTATAATACTATACGAATTCCAAACCTGATTGCCTGATTAAGAATACATATTTCCTTTTTACATTTTCTTTTTTAGGTTCGGGAATTGGTTATTTTTATTAATATAATAATAAGTGTTTCTATGAGTAAAGGGCTTTTAGTAAAATATGTACGTGCAATGGCACGTCTCTAGAATAAGAAAATTAGTAATTTTGAAATATTTCTATATCTATCGCTTTTTCTAAAATAAAAAATAAATAAAAAATTCTATATCTGTCATCTGAAAAACTTATATAGAAGTAATTTAATTTTTGAAAGTTGAAACAAAATTGATGTTGTGTGGGCGGTTAATGGTGTCACAATTAGGGCTGTAATTGAGCCGAGTAGTATCGAATGATACAATGTTCAAGCTTGGTTTGATTTTTATCGAGCTTAAAAATTTGTGTTTGAGCTTGGTTTGATTTTCAATCGAGCCGAGCTCAAACGAGCTTTTATCGAACGAGCTCGAGCCGGGTATCGAGTAGCTTGATATTTTACATGTATTTTTTCAAATTTTTAGCTTATCGAGTCGAGCTCGAGCCGAGCTTCAAAAGTTATCGAACGAAAAAAGATGTTCAAACTTATTTGATTAGTGTGACGAACCGAGCTCAAACGTGCTTTTATCGAATGAGCTCGAGTCGAGTATCGAGTAGCTTGGTTTGATTTTCAGCCCTAGTCACAATCCGCCCCACATTTGTTTAGTAAATATGTTAATAACGGTAACGGACCAATTAAAATCATATTTATTGTGATTAAAGCTGAAAATAAAATAAAAAAAAACTACTTTATATTCAATTCGAACTCGTTTGACGACGATATGTTTAATCACGGTTACATAAAAAACAAATTTGAAGTATTGTTAACTAATGAAATTTGGTTCAAACCTGAATCGATAAAATTAAAAATGACAAAATATGGTAAAATATCAAGCTACTGAAGAAGCTTGTCTCTTATACTAATCGATCATGCTTGTTTGCTCAATTCATTAAGTAATCAAAATAAATTCACACATAATTTCAAACTCAATAGCAAAAAATCAAATTAAACATGAGTATTGTATTGTTCTTAATCGACTCAATTATAACTCTACTTAGTAAACTTATCATATTTCGAAGAAAGCAATTATGTATCATAAAAGAGAGAAAAGAATGATGTCAAAGACAACTTATTTAAGTGTGAACGTGACGCGCCATATTTTGACAATTACCCTCGCGCGTCACTGCGGACCCGTTGACGGCAAATTCCTACACCAATCACAAAAAGAAAACGAAAAATCCAGCAAATTAATTGGAAACCCTAGTGATTATTTCCCTAAACAAACATTCCTTTTTGGTTTACCCCAAATATTATTTTAGCAGCCTTAATTCTCAGGACTTTTGCATTAACCATTCATTTCCAGCTTATTTCCAGGTTAAATTTTTATTTGCAATTCATAATCTGCATATCTGAGCTGGAAAATCATCACTGATTAGCTCGATTGAGAAAGAACTCTCTCGAAGGTATGAAATGTTTTATTTTTTATTTTTTTAATTAATTTTTATTTAGACGTATATCTTATCAGGAGCTTCTATCTTCTGTTGAAACTGGATTCTGTGGTGGATTTTGTTTGAAAAAATATATTTTTCTGATTGATTTTTTTAAATATGAATGCGCTTCATATCGTTTTGTGACGTTGATAGTAGTTTTATTCATTTCATGTGAATTTTAAGGTGTGTTTTCATTGAAAAGAGCAAAACCAGAGGTTTTCCTTTGAAGAATTGATTTTGTGGTATATATTGGAGTAAAAATATGGGAAAGCCTGTTGTGAAGAAGAAAATCCAATTTGGATCGAAATCCATGGGTAGAGCTTCAGAACGTAACTCGAAAGCATTTGATGAAGACACTGCAATATTCATCAACATGTCTCAAGAATTCAAGGAAGAAGGAAACAAGCTGTTTCAGAAACGTGACCACGAAGGAGCAATGTTAAAGTATGAGAAGGCTCTCAAATTGTTGCCATCGAACCATATTGATGTTGCGTTTTTGCGAACTAATATGGCTGGTTGTTACATGCAAATGGGCATTGGAGAGTTCCCAAGGGCAGTAAATGAATGCGATTTGGCGCTTCAAGTAGCACCAAAATATAGTAAGGCTTTGTTGAGAAGAGCAATATGTTATGAGGCCTTGCATAGGCTTGACCTGGCTTGGAGGGATGTCGATAATGTTTTGAGTATGGAACCTAATAATTTAACTGCTTTGGAGATTGCTGATAGTTTGAAAAAGGCAATCGAGGAAAAGGGTCTGCAGGTTGAAAACAAAGAAACCGTTATGTCACAAAATCATGTTGAGCCAACTTATGCCCCTGTCTCTGGAAAGGTTGTCAAAGAGAAAGCTAAAAAAAAGAAGAGTATCAAGTTTGACGGGAAGAATATTGAGGAACCTGAGGAGAAGAAAATTGGTGTAGTTGAGGAACCTGTTGTAGAAGAGAAAAGAAGTGTTACGGAAGAGAAAATAGTAATGAAGTCGGTGAAATTGGTTCATGGAGAGGATATAAGATGGGCGCAATTACCAGTAAATTGCAGTGTTGGTCTTGT
Source organism: Penstemon eatonii (assembly GCA_038501285.1). Classification (NCBI taxonomy): domain Eukaryota; kingdom Viridiplantae; phylum Streptophyta; class Magnoliopsida; order Lamiales; family Plantaginaceae; genus Penstemon; species Penstemon eatonii. The sequence continues at coordinate 10,011,751 of CM076710.1, forward strand.
GAGGGACGTAGTTAAAGACAGATATCCAAGTTTGAAGGGTGTGCTAATCAAGTATAAAGATCAAGAAGGTGATTTAATTACCATCACCACAAATGATGAGTTGAGGATAGCTGAAGGATTGGCGCATCCTCAAGGTGTTTTGAGACTATTCATTGCTGAAGTTAGTCCTGACAAAGAACCACTTTATGAAGGAATGGGCATTGAAGAGGATGTGCATAAAAGCAATGTAAAGTCAGCCATGGTTATAGAGAATGGTAATGTGGACAAAAGGGCGTCCATTGTTGAAGATTGGATTGTCCAATTTGCTAGGCTGTTCAAGAATCATGTAGGGTTCGATTGTGATTCATACTTGGATCTTCATGAAATAGGAATGAGACTATACTCGGAAGCAATGGAAAATACTGTTACAAATGAAGATGCACAAGAGCTATTTGAAATTGCTGCAGAAAAATTCCAAGAGATGGCTGCTTTAGCCTTGTTTAATTGGGGAAATGTTCACTTGTCTAAAGCAAGGAAGAGGGTTCTTCTTACTGAAGATAGTTCTACCGAGTCCATTTTGACACAGGTCAAAGCTGCTTATGATTGGGCACGAAAAGAATATATTAAGGCAGGGATGAGGTATGAGGAAGCTCTAAAAATTAAACCAGACTTTTATGAAGGGCTTCTTGCACTTGGCCAGCAGTTATTTGAACAAGCAAAGCTTTCTTGGTATTATCTTATCGGAAGTGAGTCAGATGTAGAGATAGATATAGAGGAATCTGCACAGATATTGGAGCTATATAACAAGGCCGAGGATAGCATGGAGAAAGGTATGCAAATGTGGGAAGAGATTGAAGAACAACGTCTTAATGGACTCTCTAAATATGAAAAGAATAAAGCAGAATTGAGAAAATTTGGGCTAGATGGGCTGTTTAAAGATATATCAGCAGATGAAGCTTCAAATCAGGCAGCAAATATGAGGTCTCAGATTTACCTCTTATGGGGAACCATGCTTTATGAGCGCTCTGTTGTTGAATATAAGTTGACTTTGCCAACTTGGGAAGAATGTTTGGAAGTTGCAGTTGAAAAGTTTGAACTTGCTGGAGCATTACCAACAGATATTGCCGTTATGATTAAGAACCATTGCTCAAATGAGACAGCTTTGGAAGGTAAAATATTTGCAATAATATATTTAATAATTTATTGCTCGTGAATGAATAAAGTTCTAATCTTTCTCACCATTCTTTTTTCTTATGTGGCCCCAGGATTTAAAGTTGATGAGATAATACAGGCGTGGAATGAGATGTGCGATGCTGATAGGTGGAGAACTGGTGCAGCCTCTTTCAGGCTAGAACCATTGTTCAGGAGGCGCTCTCCGAAACTTCATTCTGTTTTGGAACATCTTTAAACATTTTTTAGTCTGGTTATATACAGAGGAAATTTATTTGCATTATTTATTTATTTGATTGTTCTTGGAGAGACGAGGCAAACGGTTTGTTGAGGTCTCTCTCTACATCGATTTTTTCAGTCGTTTTGGGTTGCTTGTGAAGCATAGGAAAACATATTTCCATCTTTTGAGTATCACCTTCTTGGATTGGGTGATGTTTGGAGTAACATAGAGTGGTTATAGGATTTGATTTGTAGAGTGTCACTATAATCTTTTGCAAATGATAGAGTTGTTGTTAGTTTGTCACATTGTTTGTATCTCAAATTAAACTGTCAACATATTTGTTGAAAGTTCTTGGCTTTGATAATGGAGAAAGTCTTGATTTTTTGCTGTCACATTGGTGAAATTGTTTAATCCTTATCTCACAATAGAATCAAGTAGAATAGTAGATCAATTTAATTTTTTGGTTTAACTTTCTGTATTTATATTTATTTCATGATTCAATTTCTATTTATTCTATGAATTTTTTACCTCTTACATTGTGCCCATTTTCTTTTCTTCTGGAACTCGAAGTCTTCAATTTTGTTTCTTAAGGAGCTAGCTACAAAGTTTGGACAAATTGCACTTTCCCCCTTACTTCTAAAGTCGTTTTGCACTTCACCACTATTAGTTTTACAATTTCCTTTATCCCAATTTTTTGAGTTGTTTGTAGTTGAGCCTTTGGCCGTTCAGGTACATATCCATGATTATTGAATACCAATAATTACATAAAAAGGAAAAAGAATCACACTTAACCCTTCTATTATGTTACAGAATACAGTACAATAATAAGAGATGACTTTCTCAACCAACCAGGCCAACCAATAACCAGTCAAAATTTGGTGGATTCATAAACTGAAAGCCATATATTTGAGCTGAATGTTACAGTTTATGCAGTAGAAAGAATACTACAGAAATGCATGGTATCTATCAATTTTCACCAAGCATGTTTTATCAATACACATATTATACCAAATGAACCGATGTTCGCCATGCCTAACTTAGTCGAAAATCCTCTCCCCAGTAGATAGTAAAAGAAACACAAATGAACTAAAGATACAGAGTAACCCCGGGATTAGAAAAACCAGTCTCCAGCTATCAGGACTCGTGAGGTCCAACTGAGCAGCTTTAGCAGATTCAAGAAGTCTGCCAGTTAGATCGACCCCAACAATCCCAGCCAAGGTACCAGCCGTGTTAGAAACTCCCATAACAATTCCTGCATATCTTGGAGCAATATCCATGTGATTTACCGCAAAACCAGCTCTACCAAGTGCCAAGAAACCGAGAGCCACTGAAGAACAAAACACAACCCCATCGGGTGTTCTAAAAATGGGAAGAGCCATCAATGCGAAAGACGCCACCACAAATCCAACCGTGTTTAAAACCTTACGTGTTCTAGTCACAGACAAAATTCTACGTGTAATCAAATGATCAGCAATCACCCCACCAATATTTGAAAACAGAAACATGTTGAGATAAGGTATCATTTTAGAGGATCCCATTTCTTGAAGGCTAAAGTTGAGGCCTAGCTCGAAGTACGTAGGAAGCCAATTCATCAATACATAAAGAGCATAGTGAAAAGTAAAGTTATTTACCACAATTGCCCAAACTGGCACACTGAGGATAATTCTTTTCCATGGAATTTTCGCTGCTCTTTCGACTTTCGTCTTTTGACTCCCTCGAATTGGCAGCGATTGTTCTCCGAACCCAGCAGCAGCAGCCTTTGGATGATCAGAACGAGGTGGGTCACTAGCGTACTTGAACCATAGTAGGGACCACAAGGCACCTAAAGCAGCTTCGACAAGAAATACCGATTGTGCCCCTCTGAACTTGACTAGGCTCGGAAGCACAAGTGTTCCGGCTGCTGCACCAAAATACATACCTGAAGTTGTGAGGGAAACGGATCTCGACCTTTCGTGTGGTGGGACCCACTGTGCTAGTACAGTGTGAATGGAGGGAAATATGAAGCCTTGTGCTACTCCAACAAGTAAACGAGCTATGACCAAAAGGGTAACTCGATTTGGGTCAAGTGGTACAAAAGCACAAGTTAGAGACCATAAAAGAAATGAAAGTAGGAGAACACGCCTTCCTCCAATTTTCTGAGCTGCCCAACCTCCGGGTACTTGTGAACAGGCATACCCGTAATAGAATGTGGAAAGTATCATACCCTTGCTCGACTGGTTTACACCTGCGGCATCAGCAGCAGCAGTGTATGCAATGGAGAAGCCTATTCGTTCTATGTAGCACACGGAAGTGCATATAAAGGTCAAGATTACAATTATGTAGCGCCTTGGAACATTTGTGATCTTCATTCTCGTTTTGTTTCATGAATGGAGAAACTCCAAGCTTTATTTGTAGATGATTGTGTAAACAACAAATCAATTCCTCAACTAAAGAATCCACCTGAAAAGAAAGGATCAAAGTTGAGGTCAAATTTCTCTTCAACTGATGACAGGGTTTTTTACAGCAACTTCTTGTACAAACTTAAACATCAAATCCTTATACATACACGTGCTATAAGGATATACTCTAGTGCAACTAATAAGAGTATCAATATGTTAGCAACAAATGCAGCAGAAGACTATGACACTATGCATACACACTTATGTTTATTTTTCTTTACAAAGTGAAAAGGGAAGCTCATTTTTTCAAGTCGGGTGTGGCTAAGAACTTACTGGGCGTTCTGATGCACCGTTCGCCTTGACTTATTTGATTTAAATTGAAATCCTAATCAAAGCAGAGCCTAGTTTCAGTCACTCCGATGCATATTATTTTTTTTTCTTCGTTTTTATCCCCAATTCCACATAATTTAATGTCACCGCGCCAGTTATGCTACAATATGCTTTCAGCTTGGCAATGTAAGTATAGAGTAGAAATCGCGTGTTTACAGAAAATCATTAAACAAGTTATTGTTCAAGAATAATGGAATAGATTGTCTTATAAAGAAAAAAGAAAAAATCAAGGAAATTTTCAAACACTACCATAGTGATCATATGTGATCTCTTGAGCGCACATCACAAGCGGAATTATTATCAGTATGATTTCATAAAAGTGTAGCCAATAGGCCCAATACTGCAGACGAATTGGAATCAAATACCACTGACAATTGATGATGCTGATCATCCTCGAAGAACTTATCATTTATATGTCGAACATGCAACAGCTAGACAATTAATTAAACAATGGAGATCGATTTTTTATTTTCAGAAATGAAAAACTAAAACACAAGGATGAACAGAATGCCAAATTCAGTAAATAAAATTTATCAAGTAGTAACTAATTCTCTTTTTACCAGATGCCTAACATTTCAAATGTATCTGTACTTATCCATTTCAAAACCGTTGAATTGCAAGAGAATCTTATGAAGAAAAGGGACTTAAATCAATTAAAATGAAACAAATTTCTGCAATGTGCATAAACCCAATCGCATTAACAACAAAACTGAAACTGACAACATAAAGAGCATGTACAAAATATTAGGAAAACAAAAGTTAACAACTGCCCATCTTTTTTCTAACAAATACACATCAACCAAATGACACAATAGAACGAAATAGATACCTTCACTGAAAATAAAATAGCAAATGCAACATTTAATGAAGCTTCAACCAACCATGATCCCTAAATTTTCAAGAATTAGGAAGAAAATGCAGCAGTTACCTCAGACGAGAAAAGGGTCCCCTGGAAAAGGAAGGATTTAGGGAGGAGATAATTAGGCAAAGCTACATTTACAAAAGGAAGAAATAGTGCTTAAAGCAATTAATAACCAACGTATTGAAGTTAAATCGGTGTTTACCTATTCAATATAAATATCTAAGTCAATGATTCTTTGAGATGTAAATTGAAAGAGTGGACTCTTTCTTTTAATACGAGTTGAAAATGAAACCATGTTCGCTCAAATTCAGAGAAAGGAAATCATGGCAGTTTGTATATGAAGACGACTGGTAGTTGCCTTGATGGGTTTTGCCTTTAGTATTTATTGGGCTTTGGGCTGAAGTAAAAGAGTTGGGCCATCCAATTCCAAAGATTATTGATTTTTAATTTAAATGACAAAAAAAAAAGTGTGAGAATGTGATTATTTCCGGATTCGAATATATATCAACGTGTGATTGTCTAGTGCAAGATATTAATCATCATAAAGTGACAAACTCATGTTCGAATAGGGCTGAGCATTTGGTTCGAATCGGATCGAACCGAACCGAAGTTCGGTTCTGGCCGGTTCGGTCCCAAAAAATCTCGGACCGTTTACTGGACCGAAGTAGTCGGTCCGGTTCGGTCCAAATACAGACCGGTCCGGTTCGGTACCGGTTCGGTCCAAAAAACCGATTTTTTTATGAAGAAAACTGAAAAAAGAAAAAAAAAAAAAAGAAAGAAAACTGGTTCGGTCCAAATTCAGCTCATTTTCTTCTTCTTCTTCTTTCTTCATTTTCTTCTTTCTTCTTCATTCTTCTTCTTTCATTTTCTTCTTTCTTCTTCTTTCTTCATTCTTTCTTCTTCTCTTCTAAAAACCAACAAAACAAGAAATTGAAAGTGGGTTCGGGTATAGGGAGATCCGAAAATTAGGGCAAAGTGAAAGTGAGAGTGTGGGACTTCGTTCGGGTTCGGGCAAAGTGAAAGTGAGAGTGTGGGACTTCGTTCGGGTTCGGGCAAAGTGAAAGTGGCGGATGGCTGTGAGGATGGCGGCGGCCGGAGGAATGAGACGGACGACAGTGGGTGGGCGGCGGTGGATTGGAAGGAAAAGGAAGGTTAAGGTTTTTGATTTTGAAATGAAAGAGAAATAAGAGAAATTGGGGAGTTGGTTCGGTTTTTGGGTATGGTAAATTGGGTCTGGGTTCGGTTTTTGGTTCTGGGTTCGGGTTTGATAAATGGATAATGAAAAACAAAAGTTTCGGTCCAACCGGTTCGGTTCGGTAAACCGACCGGTTCTACCGAGAATCGGTATTTTTGGAGTTCGGTTCTGGGACAAGAACCGTTTACCGAACCGAAATTCCGGTTCGGTAAACGGTCCGGACCGAACCGTCGGTTCCGGTTCGGTCCGGTCGGTCCGGTTTGAGTTGCTCACTTCTATGTTCGAATATGCACTGAGAGATGTTCTCATATAATATGATACCTAAGAGGGGGGGGGGTTTGAATTAGGTATATGAGTTTTTTTCCCAGAAGACAAGGTGTGTTTGCAACCTCTACTCCAAACTGATTCTGAGTTTTTCTCTCCTCGAAAATCTTGATTAGGTGTTTGTAAAATTAACTTTTGCTTAAGCTTTTCATAATATAAGCTGGTTTGACCACATAAGCTAGAAGCATGGCTTGAGCAACTTCTCCAGTTGGATGGCACGTTTGTAATTAGTGAAAAACTGATTTTTAAAGTTTGAGACAAATTTGTCCTCATAAATTATTCAATATTCTGAAATAGCCCTGGCCAATTTATAACATAATAAAACGTCTTCTTTCTCATTTTTCTTTTTAGTGTACAACAATAACTTTTTAATTGTAATTAACAAGTTTTCTTGTTAATCTTGAGGTGTGCTAGAAACACATAGCCCAATAATCAAAATAATAGTTTAATAACAGCTATATAATAATCTAGATATATTGTAAATATCGAATTTTCAATACATATAAGATTTTAAATTAAGGAAAAAGTTGTTATGTTAATGAGGGTAAATAAGACATTTCATAGGAAATCATACAAATAAGTTGAACACATATCTTATGTCTCAAACACTACTCAAAGTACTTTAAGTCTCATTTACAGTGAATTTGCAAATACTCTCAACTTATTTTTATAAGTGATTATCTTAAACTTAACTTACAATCTCCAGTTTCAGCTTTTTTAATAGAGATTGCATAGTGAAAAGTTCAAGTAATTTTAAATAAAAGTTAATTGTTTCAATGATTTTAAGATTAAAATTACGATATGATTAAGTTCCAAGTTCCAAAGAAGTAAAGTGCAGATAATAAAAAGAGTAAGAATGCAAACACAATTTATAGAGGTTCGCGCCCCAACGACCTACTTCCTATCTTACAGCACCCCTGAGTAAAATCCACTAATAGATCGTGGCTTGCAGGACAAACCTTCGCCACTTGAGATTACAAGATGTCAATTCTTTCTCTCGAAACGAGCTTGTTAGGCCTAACCTATCGCTCAATAAAAATCATGCTTGTTAGGTTCCTACCCTTCGCACAAAAACAAACACTCGGTCCTATCGCACTACGAGCTTGCAAGTACAAAACTTTCGCTAAAAAACAATAGTAAAATTTTGATTACAAATAAATGCTCCAAAGTGAGCTGATTTTGCAAAGAAGTAAACGCTGATCTTTTTCTTCTATTACTTTAGAGTATATTCAATATTTCAAAAGTAAGAAGAAAAGATGTTTTTTAAAAGCCTTTTTGAGAAAAACGATTTTAGCAAAAATTAAGAGCACTCAAAGACTTTGACTTGAGAAATGATTTAGCAAGTGAAATTTTAGAGAATGAGTTGTGTTTGAGCCATGAGAATTGATCCACTATTTATAGTTGAGTGGAGTTGGTTTAATAGGAAAGGAATTTGAAATTCAAAAATTATTTTGTCACATTTAAAATGATTTTGCAAGATTAAAACATGTGACTAACTTTTCAATGAATGTGGACAAAGTTTAGTAATTAGATGAAAACAAAATCTTTCCAAAAGAATTGATTTTAAATAAACAGGGTAAGATATTTAGCTAGACAAATTAGAGACAAATTATCTTGCTAGCTAAGTCAAATGATTTGAAAGAAATCATTCCTTTAAAAATTTACTTGATTGAGAATTCAAATTTAATGGCTACAAATAATTAAGTATTCAAAAAAAACATTAGGCTTAATTAAGGGAAAGATTTTCGGCCAAATTTAATAGGCAAGGTCCACGGCTCATTTTATTAAAAAAGATAGGCAGGCAATTTTGATATGAAAAATCTTTAGAAAAGGGCTAATAATGTTGGGTCAAAAAGTATTTAAAAAAGTTTGGGCTAGGAATTTTCTTGCTCTTTTAATCGATTGAAAATACTTACTAAGATTACCACAATTTTCTTGAATCGGAAATTGGGCCCTTCAGGGGTGCTAGGGGCTTCAATCTTGATATTCATTCATAACGAGCCTTTAGCTAAAATTGACCTTCTCATGATCTTCCTTCATAATTTGCATAAACCTTTTCGTATCAAACTTGGGCATTATTCATTATTTTGGACTATCTCAAACTCCAAATATGTTGCTCTTTTATAAATAAAAGGGTTAATTACAGGGACCTCCCCTGAGGTTTGGTGAAACTCGCGTTTATTCCCCTCTAAGAATACTAATTACTCGGACCTCCCTCGAGGTTTGAAAAACATTACAAAACCCTAACGGAAGTCGACGGACTTGGACGAAAAGTGTGTTTTTACCCTTTTACCCTCGAGGAGGTCACTGTAATTATGATAGTTGGAGGGGACTCGGCGCGAGTTTGATCAAACCTCAGGGGAGGTCCCTGTAATTAACCCTAATTTTGAATAGAAATAAAAAATCATAATTGCACATTAATCAATAACTTTTAAAAAATTAATTTTATGCAAAAAAAAATGTAAATTTCACATTTAACCCGAAATGTAAATTTTAAAAAAAAAATTATAATTTAAATATAATCATGAGAAGAAAAAAAAACTTGAACATAAGTTATTAGGCATTATAAAATTGCTCACATGTTCATTATTAATCCATACTAAAAAATTCATAAAATTTTAACTAAATTTTTTTTTTGTACAAAAAGTAAAAATATTCATTCAATTATCTAATTTAATAAAATAATTATTATAAAAATATAAATATTAAAAGTAATTATTATAAATCAATAAAAAATTTATTATATATTATTTAAAAAAAAACTACCCACCCCCGTCCCTACCTCATCGTCCTAATAAAAAACTCCTTCCAGGTCGTCGCGCGGCCTTGGTTGAAGAACCCAGGCCTGCGACGACAAACCCTAGGCCGTCGCCGGCCTAGGTTCTTTAACCCAGGGCACCGCCTGCGCTCTTAACCCAGGCCGCACGACGGCCTGAGGCACCGGCTTGGAAGGAGTTTTTGAATGGGACGTTTGGCGTTAGGGAAGAACAACTTGAGGCCTGCGACGGGCTCAAGTCGGAGGCCATCGCAGGCCTCGGAAATTACACTCCAGGCCGGCGCCGGCCTGGGATATTCTCCCCAGGTAGTCGCCGGCCTGGATCCGGTGATCCCAGGCCGTCCCGACGGCCTGGGAAGGTGGTGGCGGCGGGTTTGGGGGTTGGGGGTGGGGTGGGGTGATTTTAGGGTATTCTTTTTTTAAAAAAAAATTATATTTATATTTTTATTATAAAAATTAAAATATTAATGAATATATATTTTTTCTTTAAAAATTGTTATGTTATATTTATGAATAATTAAAAAATAATAATTTCCCAACAAATAAGTTCTTTAATTATTTCATATCAATAAAACTTGAGTTGATATATGTGTAATATGTATAATATTTTTTCTAAAATATTATTGGCTAATATAAAATTTTATAAACATGTGTAATATATTTTCTAAAACATTATTGACTATTATAAATTTTTTATTTATAGACATAAAAATTAAACTTGAGTATTTCAAATATTTTTCTATCAAGTAAAATATAAAAACACTAAAAATAATAATAAAAATAAATTTGAATGCTTATATTTATTTGAATTTATATATACACATAAGACGGACAATATGGAAATCTATACACACATTGAAATAATAATGGATGAAAATTATGTTTTTGTAAGAGTTAGTAGTGTATTTCTCTTTGCATATATTTTACAATAAGTAAGAAAATACTTTAGAAATATTTAAAATGTTATTTTAAATATGAATATACATTAATAAAGTCATTACACATTTTATATAAATTTAACAATATTTTAATCCACAAATGTAATTTGACATTGCTATTATTTCTCTTTGCATATATTTTACAATAAGTAAGAAAATACTTTAGAAATATTTAAAATGTTATTTTAAATATGAATATACATTAATAAAGTCATTACACATTTTATATAAATTTAACAACATTTTAATCCACAAATGTAATTTGACATTACTATTAGATCCATTTTCATGCAACAATGTAACCTTTGCTGAGAGGGGTAATATAGTCCATACATATTTGCTACAGTAAGTCGGGGGCAAAATTGGCAATCTATCAAAAAATTTATGATGACGTAAGCAAAAATTAACGGAACCCTAACGGTTGTAATGTTTTTCAAACCTGGAGGGAGGTCCGAGTAATTAGTATTCTTAGAGGGGAATGAACGCGAGTTTCACCAAACCTCAGGGGAGGTCCCTGTAATTAACCCTAAATAAAAATCTGTTCAAATCATAAAACTAAAGAGCACCAATATATTAAAAGTTCGTTTATTAATCATCAACTATTCGGCTAACATAATATGTACCACTAGTCTAAAAAGAAATTCTGAATTCAAATCTTTAACATAATATATCAATATAAATCGGATTGTAAATCTATTTCACCAATTAAAGATCTTAATCAATTAATTAGTTTAATTAATCACAGATCTCTTGCATTAATTTTTTTTTTTTTTAAGGTGTCCAAGCTTATACATAAATAATCGATGTTCATATCCAAATTGAGCCTCTTCTAATACATTTTATTGTTTTGGTCATAACTTTGATCATAATTGTCAAAATGGTGATTATGAACCTAATCAGGAAATCGAAGCTACTAATTGATCAAATACATCGTCTTCGATTCCAAAAATCAGCTATTTTGACGACCGTCAAATGCTATATTTAGTCTTCTTTCGGTAGTTCACATTCATATTCTGATATATTTTGACTTTTGACCTTATTTTAGAAAACTACATTCTTGTAACAGTCCGGCTTGTGGGTTGTTTCTAAATGAGTTTTGATATTAGAGTTTTCATTGTGAGAACTACTAAAAACATTTTTAGACATTCATTGTGATTTTTGAAGTGTTTGGTTTCAATTATAAAAATTATTTTTAGTCAATCGTGATTTTAATGGTGTTTGGCCCTCACTATCATAATCACTTTTGGGATCTCCAGAAGCTAAAAATTCACTTATTTTAGAAGTAACTAAAGTGTTACTTTTGCAAGAGCTATTATCCAAAAGTAATTATTTTATAATTGAATTTTATCATAATCAATTATTGCCAAAATCCATTCTAGTAAAATTAATTCTCCTATAATTGATTTTCGAATCGCTAGGTCAAACTCACCCTAAAACAAATTTCTTGACGCCACAAAATCATTTTAACTCAATTAACAAGTTCAACATTTTTTGATCATCTTAAAGCCCCGACATGAAAAACTCGATGATCAAAACATGTAACCATTTCTTCAAAAAAATTATTCGAACTTGTGACAGACGAAGTGGTATTGTCAATGCATTAAAATAATTTTTTTGTTCTGAAAAATAATAATTGAAACATAAAAACTAGATTAATTCATTTCTTTATTGATTGATGATTAAACAATATTGACAATATTTAAATATACTTAATTTGTTATGATTATATTGAAAACTAATTTTGAGTTCATTTTAGACTAATTATGTGGAGTATTAAATTTTCGACTATTTATGAGTAACTTCATTTGATTGGATATGGACCGTTTAAATACAATAACTAATAAATTCCTTTTCAAAACTACATGACGAAAAAGAAAGTTATGATTCATACAGTGCAATTTTTGAAAATTTACGTGCACCCCTATATGTAGGCAGGGCTGTCAATGGATCGGATTCTGGTCGGATCAGGCTCTTCCAGATCCAGCTTCATTTATATCAGATCGAATTCTGTCGGATTTGGATCTTGCTCGGATCTAGATTTTTTGAATCCAACGGATCTTGGTTGAATTTGCCGAATATCGGATATTTTTCGGATCCAATAAATTTGTATTTAAAAAGTTAAATTAATATTTTTTTCCTAAAACAAGTTTATTATCCTTTCAATTTTATTTAATTTTAGCTCACATTTTCAAAGTTTCTTTACTATATTCATATTTGTAGAATGAATATATTGGTTTAAATAAATTTATATACGAATTCTAAATTACTATTTTCTTAAATTGACGTTGAAATATTATTAATGATATATATTTTTATAAATCATTTTATATATATATCTTTATTTTTATTTGTTGTTGGATACGGATCTTTAACGGATCGGATCGACCTAAATCCATATTCGCTCCATGAGTTTCGAATTTCGGATCTTTATAATCGGACCAGATCTATCGAATCTCTAATCGGACAATTATCCTAATAAATCGGACCGAATTCGGACGGATCCGGATTGAAATCCGCCCCATTGACAGCCCTATATGTACCTATAGCCCTGTCACAAATTAACAAGAGCTCGGCTGATAGCAATGTGGTTTTATACCACTTTCAAGTTGTATATGTACATCTATTATAGATTCCTTTGTAACCAAAAAATAAAAATTATAGATTCTATTTATATTTACCAATGATTTGTAACATTAGAAAAGAAGAAAAGGTATAGGCTGAAGTTTGTGAGGTACAGTATATAACAATAGAGAGCACAATCACTCATTCAAATTGTTTGTTAGATGGCTGTTAAGAATTTCTGCAGTCATAAAAGAATTGGTCTAACTAATGCTCCTCGACCCTACCCGCAACTTGATGCCATGAAGAAGACGGCCTTCATCGCAACAAGCACACTTTGTCTGCAACAACAACACCATTCAAATTAATTGTGAGCCGGTTGTAACAATGTTGTTCCATATTAATGTTAACCTTGTATTTTACTTTTTTTTTTTAAAAAGCGATATTAAGAATGCAAAAATGAGAAACCTGGAGGAAGCTATGCTTAAACCTTCGATGAAAAAGGAAGTGCAAAATAATAATAACAAGAATGTGTGTATATTTACCTTGCCCTGAGGAACTACAACATAGACGACTATCGTCAATATAAGTTGCTTGAAGACCCAACATCCATGACCCCACAGATACATCCTCATGAGCGTAAGCCTTCAAAGATGCACTGCGTGTAAGTTACATGAGGACACAAAAAAGCAATAAATTAGAGGAAGACAAATGATAAATGTGGTTTGGTACAAGCTTGATAAATTTGAAGGCTATGTTTTAGTTTGGGGCTTGGGCATATCAATTTTCTCACTAAAATTTAAGGTCCATAGCTGAAGAAGACAAAAAGTAAGAATGTAACGAACTAACTTTTCATAACTGCCAGAAAGTCATAATACAAGATATCCAAACAAACCTGCCATCTTTTACATTTCCGAATTCAAGGTAGCCCAACATAATCAAACACTAGTTCAGTTAAGGCTTTGGCTGACCTGTTAACATTTATATACTGGGCCAAATTTTTTGAAAGTATAAAGACAGGATCAGCTGCATGGCGGAAGTACCTGAAAGAAAAGTTTATGTCATGATAAGAACAACTTCAAACTGAAAATTGTCAGAAAAGTGTGCCATCAACATTTCAAATAAAACACACAGCCGTAATTAGCTTAAAACATGCACAATAATAGATTACAAAAAACCACCACTAAATGTATTGTCCATTAGCTCATTTTCACTTGATGCTAATCAGTTAATAAGTTCTAAAAAGCAGATTATTACTTACGATTTCTGATCACCAAATTTCCACCATTCTGGCTCATACCAAAGTCTTCCCCTGAAAATTAAATAGTAATATTTAGGAGTTCAAAATAAAGGTGATTCATATTTTACATAATCTTTAAATCCATAGAACACAACTTCAAGCTGTTTTAGCCATATATTCCATCGAGACAACAGATTTAAACTAAAAAATCACACAGAAAAAACCATCTCCTACTGTGAAGACCAAAATATATATTTCTGTTAAAAATATCAAAAGTTCTTTGTGGCTCCAAACTCTAAACACATTCTATATTAGTGATCATAGAATTGAATCATTTGAGCATTTTTAAGCACAACCAGCGAAAATAAAGAATATTCCAAAAAGTTGAGTCAAATTAAGATAAGTAGCATTACTCTTCAGCAATTACTTCCCCAGACTTCATGCAACCAATATAAGCACTATCTTGACCACGGCGACTTTGGAGAAGTTCAATCAACCCATCTGCCGAGAAACAAAAAATTTGATATCTTTATACAAGGAAGATAATCAAAAATTCTATGAATTACAATGAAACTAGTCGCATATCCAGAATTTACCGAAATTCAGATCAATGGTGTCATCGACTTTTACATAAAAGTCCGCTTCCCACATCTGCACTGCTGCGCTAAAGAAATTTTTTGCTTTCTTGGGCAATTCCTCTTCAGCTTCCTCATGACGATCCTAACAGATAAGAAGATAAATTCGTCCAAATTATTTTAATAGACATAAACAAGGACACTAGATCAAAAACAACTATAACTGGCATTCATGAACATCAAAAACAATACTTAGTATTGTTGTTGCTATTGTAATACTCTTTTGAGAAGTAATGAGAAGTAAATGCCATTCCAATATTTTACATATTAAATCCTTGGTACCAGAAGACAATATATTCCATATGGCAACCAACAGGGACATCATGACTCACAAGAATCAAAAAATCCTTTGTTGTACGATTTTCCTCATCAATATTGCGGTCCAAGCTATCACCACGGTTAGGACTGCAAAATCCAAACTACTGAATGATCATGCAATTTCTTTTAGTTGATGAATTAATCAAAATTTAGTAGAAAACTGATAATTCTATATAGCATGAGAAAGCATTAACCACTTTTGATTAAGGAATGGTTTTAGAGAGGGAAAAACCTTCGTCCGATCACAAATCGTACAATGATACCCCTTTCTTCAAGCTTTGATAAAGCATCAGCTGCAATCATATTAACATAATTTTATGTCACAACCTTCAAAGCTTGCAATGCAGTCTCCATGATTAATAAAATTTATGTAAATAGGAAAGAGTTACATTAATCTAAACTTTAGTACACTTTTTACCACTTGAATCTCCATGCAAGAAAGAGGTTTCCATACAAATAACACGTTGAATGAAATCTACAGGCTTGTAATGCAAAAAATAATTAAATAAATAAATTAATTAATTAACAAATAGGCCAGGCCTTTCCAAAGTTTCCATGGATTCTAGCCTCTCTTCCTCAAAAAAAGGTCATATCCCTTTCTGTCTCATCCTTCAGTTAGGTTAGTAAGCTCTTCAACAAGTAACCTACCTACTAAGTCCTGATACCATTTCTTTTTGGGTTTCCGAAGGGTATAATCCCTTTCGAGGCATGTCGGGCACATTAAGTGGGAACTGGGAACCTCTCCCAACAGGGATTCGAACCTGGGTTCGCTAGTTTGTAGTGATTAGTCCCTTCCAGTAGACCAATCACTTGGTAGTCTTGATACCATTTGATAAACTTTCTCAATATCCTTTTATGCCAGTTCTCAAAGGGAAAAAGAGACAATGAAGAAGGTCCTTCATGCCATTTACATCAACTTTGCCGTGTTAATTTTGTCTGCATTTCTTAATTCATTTTATGTGTCAGCATTGATGACAAATTGAAAATGTCAATGTAAAGATTGGATAGACAATTCACTATTTAAGATTGGATTGTCAAAAACTACCCATAAAGTTATTATTTATGGCAATTGAACCAATCAAATAGGCTATTTTGAGTATGCACCACTGGCTTCATAGTTGTTTAAATCCCATCCAAGCATACACCGGAAGCTGATGGACTACAAATCTAAACTATATGGCATGAATACAATTCCATAAATCCCTTATATTTAGCATTAAAACAAATTTTTGAATTGGCAAGACTGTTTCATGATTATTCATATGGGGAGTAGTACCAAAAAAAAAAATCATAATCGGGAGTGCAGAGAAAAGGAACACATTCTACTTCTTACATACTAGAAAAAGAATTCGAAGATAGATGCATAACCATTAAGGCTAGTGTCTAGTGACATAAAACTCATAAACCTATACTATCATACATAGGGAAGAGGAAAGTTGTAAAATTGAAGGTTAACTGCAGATAAAAAGACAAATCTTTAGCAAATTTAATCAATGTTACCGTTACATCAGATAGCAGAGTGCAGGCACATATACACTTCCGCGATTAGTTTTACACTGAATTACTGAATACACAAATTTGTTAAATGACTCTACCTAGTAATCAAGAATTTACACTAACCTTTTGACATCCAAGAACCCCTGATGATATTGCGTCGCAACCGTGTTCCGAAACCAGTATAAACTCCAATTACAGCAAGCAACTTTTTACCCGAAGAAAGTCCGCTTTCCTGTAACCGGTTCTTAAGATAACCTTGACTCTTTGCCAATGTCAATTCCATCTCAGCTTCAACAATTCTCCTCTCCAATTCCCTGTAAAATTTATCATAATAAGCCTGGCTGTGTTTATCATCCTAAACAGCAAATAACTTACCAATTACTTAAAACAATTTTATACTATATGCATTTTGAAAGAAGAGGAGCCATGAAAAAACGTACTTGCACCCTAGGACCGTTAATTTGTCTTCCACCGTACGCAACATGGGTCTCTGCCAACAAAACACATCAGTCGTTAGAATATTTAACCTTCATTTGTGTGCAAGTCAGAATTGTAGCATGGACATAAGCGTATAGGTAAGGATGTATTTAGTTACACATATTAGGTAACAAAAAAAACTACAATTATTGAGCCACTAGATAGCATGCCTTTGTTCTATTACTTCCTTTAAATCAACTTTGAGGTTCTTCTTCTACAAAACTATAATACGGACACTGTTACACTATTTTGCATAAGATTGCTCCTGATCCTCCTTTTTCCTGCTTATATCAAATTTATTTTCTCCCGTCCGCTAGCGTATTTGACTCCTAAACTCCAAACTACAACATTCACACATTCGCACGGGGCTAATTGGAGAAACAAGCTATGCAAACGCACTTCACATCATTTCTCCAAACAGTTTACAGAAGAGAAAGTCACCACACTTCACAATATTCAGTTGTGCACCAGATACATATTTTCCCCTAAATTCTTATAAATATAAGAATTGAACTCTCATATTCTGAACATCTTGAATAGAAATAGAGTCTTCATACTTCTATCAAATTCTTCCCTCATAACTAAACTTCATATGGCAGCACATTCCTTTACTTACAAGGAAAAACAGGAAAACAATATCATAGTTTTAATACATGGAGAACTCAAACCTGAGCAGAATTCTTCTTCAGCAAATTGGCCAATAGCATTCTGCTCTCTGCATCTTGCCACAACCTAACATAAAATAATAAGAGGGAAAAAAAATCACCAAACAGATAAATTACTTCGACAGTAACGGACCAAAAAAAAAGGAAAAGAAAAAAATGTAGAAACCTAACCTTCCAGCGACGTAAAGCCAGGCAATGCAAGAAAGAAACGCCATGAGAATAGAAGATTTCGACGTTTTCTGGACATTCTTCGATTTCGATCGCCTCTCCGATTTCGATGTCGTCACCGGCAAACTGCTCTCCATTTCAACGAAATTTTATACTGAATTTTTTATTTACTGATTAAAAACTGGATTAAAGATGAGAAATCAACTTGAAGAAGTAATGAGACTGTAGAATTTCAGTTGATTTTCGGAGGTTTTATGAGTTCTATTCAGGGGGAAGCAGAAAGAGTAATTGTAGAAAATGACCTTTCAACAAATTGAAATTATAAAAATGACCTTGTTGCAATATACTCATACCAACCTTATTTTCAAAAGAAGCCCTTTAGAAAAGAAAAAGTATAAAAGACCCATAATTAATTAAATAATGGGAATAAGTGAAGAAGTAGCAGAATTAAAAAACCAACTAATTATAATAAATAAAATATTACAAAAAGAAGAGATTATTAAAGATAGTCATCAGAATTATCTAGAAAAAATAGAACATAGATTTTTATATAATGAAATTTGGACAGAACAATATTTACAAGGAACACATTTACCAATAGAATCCTATAGTTTAATAAAAGAAGAATATAAATGTTCTCATGGATATAATTTTCCTCATTTATATCATACATTAGACCCACAATTAAATAATATTACTGACATGATAATGCATTTAATAAATTACACTACAAAACAAAAAGATATTCATGACAATATAGTTATTATACAAGGACAATTAGGACATTTAGTTAATGAAATAGAAATAATTAAAAAATACAAACCAGAAATACTTGATAAACAAATTCAGCAAATTTCACCTCCAAGGAAATTTACTTAAATAATGGAAGAACAAGTAGAAGAAATTAGAAATATGATTGACCAATTAAATATAGTTGAAGAAGAACAAGGGAAAAAACAAACGAGTTTTACAAATAATAATGAAGTAATTTATGGGTATGAATCAGATGATTCTATCCCTGCATATATGGAAAAAGGAGAAGGTAGTCAAGTAAAAGAGGAACAAGAAGGTGATGAAAATAATAAAAAACGAAAGTCTAGTAGGTTTGAATGGATCGATGTTGATCCAGAAAACCTTAGAGAAAGAAGTGGCTTTTACCAGAGAAAACAAGGAGGATTCCGAAAACTACCAGATGAATATACACCCCGTTTACAACAAATAAAACAAGGAATTTTAGATATAGATTGTACGATAAATGCAGAAGCATTGATACAAGAATGGGCAAATCAGGTAAACTTAATTCTACAAACAGATGACATATTTAAAAACGCCTCAATGGATAATATATGGAATTAATGTTATTTAAAACAAAAGGAAATGTGTTTCAATATTTAAGCGATTACAAAGATATTAGCGAATTAAAAGAAACAAGTCAAAATAATGTAGAAAAATTTTATTGGTCAGTAATAGCACTTATATGGAGAGAATTTGTTGGCCAAGATCAAATAAATTATGCAGAAAAAGTAACAGAAAAACAAAATGAAATAGCAACCTGGCATATAAATAGTATGACTATTTGTGATATGTGTTACTACGAGAATTATGTTTGTGAGTTTTCAAAAAGTTTTTATAAAATAAAGAAAGAAAATCAGGTAAATATGCACAAATTATTACTAATAAAACTACCATACCCAATAAATAAAATTTGTTTAAACAAATTTAATGAAGGAGTAAAAAATGGAACTGTAGCAGATAGTATAGGAGGAGCAGTTCTTGTAGGACGAGAATATATAATAGAAAAATGTATACAACAAAACGAATCAAAATTAGTAAAACAAGTTAGCAAAGTTTGTTGTGAAGGTAATCCGGGAGTACCACAACAATACGGTTGTAGAGAAAACAAAGAAGTTAAAAATAAAAAGAAATATCATAAAAATAAATATTATAATAAAAAATATAAATGGAAAAAACGACCTTTTAAAAGGTTTAAAGAAGAATTTTATAAAAAATCAGAACGATTTTTTAGACGAAAACAAAATAAAAAATATTGTCCAGAAGGAAAAAAGAAATGTAAATGTTGGTTATGCAAAGAAGAAGGTCACTATGCAAATGAATGTCCAAAAAGAAAAAATAAAGAACAAAAAGAAATTCTAAAAGTTGCATAATTAAGAAGTTTAGAACCAATTGAGTCAGATATATCAGACATTGAAGATATATATGTTTTACTAACTGATTCAGATTACGAAACAGAAAATGAAGCAGAACCATCTGCAGAATCAGAATAGAAGAAACCCGAATTCTACCTTCATAAAAATAGAAATAAAAGGTTACTATTATTCAGCTTATATTGATACGGGAGCAAGTATTAGTTTTGCTTCCAAAAATATAAAAGGATTAGTCTGGAGAGAAACAGAAAGACCAGTAAGAATCATGATAGCAGATGGAAGTACCCATAAAATAGAATTAGCGAGCTATTTTAATAAAATAAAAATTTTAGACAAATCAAAGACTCCTTATACATTTATGGTACCATCACTATATAGACAAGAATCAGGATTTGATATTATTTTAGGAAATAATTTTCTTAGGTTATACCATCCTTTTATACAATGGTTAGAATATATAGAGTTAAAGGCACCAATAGGAAGAATGATAAAGATTCCAATTATAGACAACTTCGAACGAACAAGGTTAAAAATATTACATATCCTTAACGAAACATTATTTTATATAAAAGAAAACGGTAAGACAAGTGTTGAGCAAAAAATAGACAATCTTTTAGAAGAAACTTGCTCAGAAGATCCTCTAGATGTAAAAATAAATATTAATGAAGAACAAATTGTTATAGAATTAAAAGATCCAAAACAAGAAGTAAATGTTCCAAATAGGATACCTTATTCAAAAAGAGATATAGAAGAATTTACAAGAGATTGTAGAGAATTATTAGATAAGAAATTAATAAGAGAAAGCAAAAGTAGACATGCTGCTCCAGCATTTTATGTAGAAAATCATAACGAAATAAAACGAGGAAAAAGAAGAATGGTAATAAATTACAAAAAATTGAATGATGCTACTATAGGAGACGCACATAAATTGCCTCGAAGAGATTCAATAATGGAAAAAATAAAAGGAATGACTTGGTTTAGCTCTTTAGACGCTAAGTCTGGGTATTATCAATTAAGGTTACATGAAAATACAAAACCATTAACCGCATTTACTTGTCCCCCAGAAAAACATTATGAATGGAATGTATTACCATTTGGATTAAAACAAGCACCTGGAATTTTTCAAAGATATATGAGTAAAAATTTGGAAGGATTAGAGGAAATATGTCTTGTATACATAGATGACATTTTGATCTTTAGTAATAGTTCCAAAGAAGACCATTTAAGGAAAGTAGCAATTGTACATGAAAGATGTAAACAAAAAGGTTTAGTCCTAAGTAGAAAGAAAGCACAAATTGCAAAACAAGAAATTGAGTTTTTAGGAACAATAATAAAGTCAAATGGGGAAATAGAATTACAAAAACATGTTTTAGAAAAATTACACTTATTTCCAAATAAAATAGAAGATAGAAAACAGCTACAAAGGTTTCTTGGATGTCTAAATTACATATCTGAGTTAGGATATTTAAAAGGATGTGCTAAGGAAAAGAAGAAATTGCAAGAAAAAATAAGTACTAAAAAACAATGGTTTTGGGAAGATGAAGATAGTAAAATAGTTGAAAAAATAAAGCATATTTCAAAAAATTTACCAAAATTATATAATCCGACCTCTAATGACTATTTAATTATCGAAACTGATGCCTCCGAGGAAGTATGGTCAGGATGTATGAAATGCATACAAGGTAAAACGCAAAAAAGTGAAGAAATTAAAGGAACAGAGGTATACAACTTAAACAATGAAATCAGCTCTACGAGCAAAAGTACACATAATACTGATAAACTATTCATAGAAAAAGCAACAAATAAAAATCCCGAAATATTATGTAGGTATATATCTGGAACGTTTTCCGAAACAGAAAAAAGGTATCCAATACATGAAAAAGAAACATTAGCATGTTTACGAACATTCAAAAAATGGAGAATTGATCTGTTACCCAAGGAGTTTGAACTTAGAACGGATTCAACATATTTAACAGGATTCATTAGATACAAGTTACAAGCCAATTATAACCAAGGACGGTTAATAAGATGGCAGCTTGAATTAAGCAGATACCCAGCAAAAATAAAATATATAAAAAGTAGTAATAATATTATTGCAGATACATTAACAAGAGAGTTTGCAACAGGAAACAACTACTAATGGAAGGAGCAATAGCAACACTAAAGAACCAAGCGAAACAAATAAAGGGAAACATTGAAGCAAAAATTCGCGAATTACAAGAAATAGAAAAAGCTATACAATCGTTAGACGCAACATACAAACCATCAGAGTTTAGCATGCTAAGCGTGGTGGACGAACAAAAAATAAAAGTAGAAATTCCCGCAGACATTAAAATTCAAGAAACATCTTCATCACAAAAGAAGTATTATGTCATCTTCAACGGACCAGCCAAAGGAGCAATCTTTGACGAATGGCATAAAGCATCATTGTTTATCAACGGCCACAAAGGAATTATCCACAAGGCGTACAAAACTTTCGCAGAAGCAAAACTCGCAGTTGAAGAAAGCAAGGCGATCTCAGAAGGAGAAGTCAAAGCTCAACCATTTAAATCAACATTAGTCAAACCAAAAACAACAATGGCAGATCAACCATCCTCTTCAATGAAGGTACTTGGAAAAATAACAAGGCTAACACAGGTACCTACAAGGCAGGAACACATCCAACTTAAGCAACTAAGTAAAAAAGATTTTCAGGAACATTTAGAAATGCTATACAATTGGACGGATAAAGACATGACAAAATTTTTCTATCCAACAGAAAAAAGAATAACAGGACCCAAAGCAGTTATTATTAATGGAGCAAGTCCATTAATGACGTACAAATTCTTTCAATATGGATTAATTGACACAATATACATCGACGAAAGTAACACAATACTTCAAGAATTTAGTCAAGGGATTCAACAAACAGTAAAAAATTATCGAAGGTATTTCGGCAAGGATAGAGAAGTTTATTTGAAAATATACAGCTCATATCCCTATTTTAATGAACAAGACGAAGTACAAGTGCCAGCATATTCACTTATTTACATGGGAGTATCTAATGGAACGTATCCAATTCGTGACCAACCAGTTAAGGAAGATAAAGGAAGCCATCAACTTATAAATGCCGGATTAGTCCATGGAGTTGTTTCTAT
This sequence comes from Penstemon eatonii, assembly GCA_038501285.1. Classification (NCBI taxonomy): domain Eukaryota; kingdom Viridiplantae; phylum Streptophyta; class Magnoliopsida; order Lamiales; family Plantaginaceae; genus Penstemon; species Penstemon eatonii. The sequence continues at coordinate 10,034,844 of CM076710.1, forward strand.
GCTGCAACGATTAACCGAAGAATAAAAAATAAAGATAAATTACAAGAATGAAAACACAATGATTTATTCAAATTTTAAGGATAAAATTAGAAGTGATGAATTCAAAACATTTATGGACTTTGAAGACGATGTGATGAAAATCCAAGGAGTATTCAACAAATTATCTGTGGAAGAAAAACTCCAATTATGTGATACACTGAAAGTTTTCAAAGCACACAGATGTGAACACTGTATGGACCAGTCCAGTGAAGAAGAAACTGAAGAAGAAGACAAAAGAAGAATAATTGAAGGTTAGAAATTAGAGGAAGAAAATAAGAGAAGAGAATCATTAAAGGATAGAAACTAGCAAGAAGAAAATAAGAGAAGAAGACAAAAGAAAAAGGTGTCGGCAAAGAAAATAAGTGGGAGTAATTATGTAACATTTTACTTTTAAATCAGAAGTGGAATCTAGAATAGGCCATTATGTAAACACCATTATGTAAATAGACTGTTCTGTAGGCCCTCAAATAAATCCTTATCACCTTAAGTGATCTGGATGAGTGGTGGAAGATATATTCCCCCTCCTATAAATAATGTAATCTACTTCAGTTGTAAGGTGTGCGAAAATTAATAAAAGAACTTTGTTTCTAAAATTTCTTCTCTCAATAAACAAAAAATCTTGAAGTTTTTAACTTCTGAATAGGATTTTAATTAAAAAGAAATCAACAATATTACTACTACTAAGGAATTCAGATACCACCAGCAAGGAACTCCAAAGATCAAGATAAGCCAAGACATAACAGGTATGTATGATTTAGATTTAGTTTCGAAGAATCCATTTTTACAATATCATATATTAGGAGTTTTAAATAAATCACGAATTGTTTCAGTACTCATAGATACAGGAGCATCTATATCACATGTTCATCCAAAATATGCAGTAACTAGATCTGAAGCACCACCAGTTATTGTAGAAACTGTAAAAGGAGAAAAAATATGTAATGAGAAAACTACTATAGAACTTCTATTTCATGAAGAATTAAAATTCAATCTTACCATTTATATAGATGAATGCAATGTAGGAGCTGATATACTATTAGGAATTGATTTTTTAGAACAATTAAACTATGAAATTCATTCACAACACCTACAATTACAAGGAGTAAAAATTCCAAGAATAAAGCTACCTAGTTACGAAATGAATTTGCCACTATGAACTCATCAGTAGAAGAATTCGATAGGCATATACAATTAGTAGAACAAGAAGAAACCTTTGGAATATTTTCAGCACAATCAATCATTGAACATAAGATAGAAAAAACTAAGAAAGCAAGACTAGATCTTAAGGAAGGACAACACTTTAATACATCAATATTTGAAAAACTAAAACGAAAAAATATCGTTTATCACGGTTTATTCTCTCAAGAAGTACCAATAGATATAAAAAGTACTAGAGGAACTATTGTGATCCCTATAATTGATAGTGAACAAATAGCAGCCAGAATTGAAAAAATTAAAAATAAAGAAGACAGAAATAAAATAGGCTATATTCAAATTGCTACCGTACAAGTATTAATAAAATCAACTTTCAAAGAAGGAATTGATTCACCAATAGCCTTAATAGCCTACGATCGAAGAATAAAAGACATTCAGGATTCAGTTTTGGGTTTGACAATGGGAAATCTAGCATATAAAACATTGAAATTTAATTTAGGAATTAAATACGCTATTCCTTTATCTACAAAGAATTTAGATAACAGTATTTGTTTAGGATACAAATTTGCAAGAGAAAAATTAATGGAAGAAGGAGATCAACCATTTAGCTTAACATATATGGTAGAATATGCTCTAACAAATAGCCATCATAGTATAAGTTTTCTCGACCAAGAATCTATTTATTTAGATAAATTATTTGAAGGAATAGTACAAGTTAAAAAATTACCAATAAAAAACATAACAATGGAAGGAACGAGTGATCAAATTAGACGATCGATATCAATGGAAGGAACGAGTGATCAAATTAGACGATCGATATCATTTAGGCCTTCTTATCTAAAACAGCTACCTCTAGAACAGCCAAAAAATCTTATAAAACCTGAAAACAAAGAAGAAAACGAATATAAGAAGTTAGAAAATAAAATTTCAGATTTAACTAAATATTTAGAAGAAAAATTATGAATGATAATCAAGAAAAAAGTTGCGAAGAAATATCAAATTTAATTAAACATTACGAAGAAAGATTAAATTATTTAAGAACTACATCTCTTAGTACTAAAATGTATAAAATAAACAAAGAAATTATAAGAAAACTGATTAAAGAAGCTAAAGATTCATGTACAACATGTAATTATCATACTAAAGAAAAAATTTCTAATACAAATCAAACATCCGCTGCCTCTGACCAATTTTTGGTATCAGAGCCAAGTAACGAAACTGGAGAAAATAGAGAAAATACAAGAGAAATTACAAAGAATTAATAAAGAAATTGAACATAATAAAGCTATTTTAGCCTACGCACAATTTCTAAGGCTTCAATCTTATGCCCCAGACATAATAGAATTCAAAATAAATATATTAGAAAGACGAAAAACTGATTTCGAATATGAATTGCATAAGCAAAAATTAATATATCATATAGAAGGTAAAATAACAAACAAAGAATACTAAAATGAAGAATGAAGAAATAAAAGGCAATAGTGCAAATACCACTCCTACAGTAAAAGGCCCCTGGAAGGTCATTTTTAGAATTTAAACTTTCCAAAAGGTCAATTTTAAAATCCTCTCGAAGCAGAAATACTCTTTCCTTTACTTCACGAGCCACAAACTCGGGACTGGTTTAACCCCGTTCTAAAATAATTTCACGATATCTTAGCCTATAAATTTAAAAAAAAATAGATTTAGATCGTTAATAACCCCGTTCTTAAATAAGATTTCATGATAGGTGGTTTTTATTGAGATATATCAATCTGAGCCTTTAAATTTAAAAAAAAAATAGATCTAGATCGTTAATATTTGTGTAACTATATAAATAATCATGATAATTTTGGTCACAATGACCATAATACCCTTATATATATAAAAAATATTAGCGTGAAATTAATTTATCTTCAAAACCTTATGTTCCTCCCCACAAATTTTTTTCTCCTGCAGATGTTATTCCGGCACGTCGGCACGTTTAATTTTAGTACCAATGGTGGTGTTTAACTCTCGGTGTAGTAATTAACAAATTAAACTATCAAAAATAAAACTAAATTAAGTCACGTGTTGCTTTGTGGCAAGCTATCTCAAGGAAGACTAAAATCAAGGTATCTTCTATTAGAAATGCCGAAGCCCAACCCAGTTTCTTTCTTTTCTAATAAAATATCAATATTTCCCCCTTAATATTTGACTATGTGATTCTTGAACTCTTGCACAAATTAAAATATTTATTGATATTATAAATTGTTTTTTTATTTTTTTTTATTTTTATTGAAATGGCTAATATGTCTCTACACCAATCACTACATCAGAAGATATCCACCCATATTTATATTAAACTAGAAAAATAATCACGTTATTGTAACTTGAATGCAAGACCTCTTGATTTCGGCATTTTAAGTTCTTCAATTTATACAGTATTAGATTTCGGCAACTTACATATTCTTCTAACTGATATGTCTTCAACACAAAAATGTAGTTAAGAATATGTTCGGTTTATTGATTTCAGTGGGTAAAATGATAATCAAAATGCAAATGAACAATAAATGAAGCTCAAAGTTGCGTCACTAGATGCAAGAGAAAATATTTTACTTAACGTTTTATTCACTCAAATCCAAGAATCAAACATAGCCTAAATGATTGAGGAGTTTAAGTGCAAATACAAAAGAGAGTAAAAACTTAGTGTTAATATTCAAAACATTATAGAATAGAGAGTGCATATTTCTCGTACATTAATATCATTTTGATCAATTATCATATAGACTTAGTTGATCCACACACATTAATGTACGTAAACAATGAATAGGACTAAGCAGAAACTAGAAAAAGAAAAAAGGGCAAAATTCAAAACAATCTAAACATTATGGAGTAAAATGCAATTTAATCAACAAAAGTTCTCCAACTTAGAAGACTTGAATTGTAAACAACATAGGTAACCAACTCTATCAAATCTTTATTCTACCCTCTCATAGACTCATAGTGGAAGTCCTTAATTATCAATCTTTCTTTTTGTCATAGAAAGCATGCATACATTATCAGATAAGAGAAACCAAATCAATGGATTCTGTTAATGATCTAATTCTATTTAACAGAAGAATAGGAACAAAGTTAACATTTCCTGCTAAAAAAAACCACGATTTTCTCGCTTCGATTTTCAGATGTGCTACTGATCATATGAGAGAGCCTTTATATTTCATCCTTTAAAAGTCTAATTTGTCCTCTGTGCTCCAGATAAGAAGTTTGCAATAGAGGGAACACCTTCGTTTCCCATTTCCTCTTGGGCTCGTTTCAATTCTTCAGCATCTGCATGGCAAAGAAAAGTGATTTATAACTTTATATCATTGGGGAGTCACCAACGTTTTCTCAAAGATGGAAGCTGAATTAATTTATCACAAATACATATGATAGCATTTAATCGAAACAACCAATCCATTATGCAACCTGTCTGTGATTTAATCTTCAGCAATGCTCGTGAACATGTTATACTTAGTAATTGGATCCTCTTTGGGTACAATAACCAAATGGATGTGCCATGAAATATTATTGTTCGAAAAATTCCTAGCTAAAAGGAGCACCGAAAACTAAGCTTCCAGTTACTTAACTTGTTAGGCTGGTCTTGATCTTTGAGGTGCATATTACTTGGTAAGACAAAACATGGGTCTATATGTGTTTGCAAGAAAATATCCATAAAGTTCATAGTTTACAAAATCCAGTCAGAAAAAGGTCCTCGACCAAATAGATGAATCTTGTCCATATCAGCCACAACTCAAACAGGCATATAAGTATTCAGAGGATGATTATGGAATAAAATTATCTTAGTGTAATGCTTTAATTAAATTATAAAGCATAGCTCTATTTGTCAAGACTTACCAACTAGTTTGGGCATCACGAACATAACAAGCCCCATAAATCCGATCATCAGACCCATTGGGCTTTTCACAATTGACATTATGTTGAATGGTTCCCTTATCTGCCACAAATACGAGAGAGATATATAATGATTTTTCAGAAGGAACGTTTACTTAGAGCCTTGAATTGGAAATACAGATCACGAAATTTTGGATTGACCTCATAATATTGTTCCTCTCTCATAGGCTCCAAAACAAGCTCAGTCAAGACTCTCCTGTTTTCGGTTAGAGCCGCCTGGACCTTACCAGGATTTCTGGCACTGACATCAACCCGGACCTAGAAGCATAGAGAATAATGCCGGTGATTTGATGATTAACAGAATAAAACAAAAATGTTAAACTCAAAAAGCTTACTGGAGAGAAGAAATAGCCAATAGCTGCCACTTCAATAAGATGTGTCCCTGCTGGCACATTATGGCTTTAAACCAGATAGTTAAAGAACAACATTCAATCAAACAAATCAACTGTTACCATGTTTCAGAAATTTAGTCTTTATTCAAGAATTAGCAACAATTTAACGCAGTTGAATACTAAATCAAGGTATGCTAACGTTCACATATCAAAACATTTAAAGCGGTACAGAGCAAAGAGACTAATATGGTAAGGATACAAAGAAAAATATCCATCAGGCCTCAAAAAGGTTACTCTTTCGCCGCCATTCAGTATAACTTTGACATTTGAGATTTTTGCTGGAAGACCAAATCCTGTGGTGCTAAATCCTGGTAATAGGCACAAATAGGAAAGTTTCAATCAAATAAAATAATATTGTAGCAGCTCTTATTGCTACTTCAAAGAAAATATTATGCAATAAGACGTAAACATGTCCCTTCCATGAACGGTGTTCTCATTTAAACCTCTACCTCTTGAAACACACTCATTATAACCCTTTGAAGTTGGACCATACAGCAGAATTTAGTTGGCATTGTTTTCAGTCCATATGTCCCATACAAGATTTCAAAACTATTTGACATATTAAATCAAACCTTTCGGCTCCATATGGATTGGTGTTGGCCCAGCTTCGCGGTTACACAAATCCAAACATTGTTCTGTTGATTCCACTTAGACAATTGTTTAAAAATCAAAACCAAGTGAAACCGAGCCAAGGCCAATAGATATGGACCCTTTCTTCTTCATATCATTGCGAAGATTCTTAAGAATTGAAAATTTATATTACAATTCAAAATTTGAGAGAGTAATCATTGCAATTTAGATAAAAGAAAAAGTCTCCACCAAATGTGAAAGTTCATAACACTTTGTTTACCTAAAAATCTGGTTAATTAACACTATGCATCTAAAAATACATCCCTTTTTGACCAAATGAATGCAGTTAGCTTCCATAAATACTATAATTGTAGAATCACAATTTTCATACGATCAAAATTAAGAATCAGTTACAATTTTATATATATATAAATAGACAATCCTTCAATGTGAAATTATAAAAAGAAAGCATACCTGGAAATCTAACTTTCCCGTTTATACTATATCCCTCGACATTCCTGCATAAGAAGGGCAAATATTACCCTCCTACAATATCAAAGCATATACACAAAGAACATTTTTTCCAGAATATACCAAAACAAGGGTATGATTTTCAAGGATAAAATATTTAATAGAATTTGAATCGAAAAGACCGAATTTCAATGAAGAATTAGAGTTACCCATTAGAGCTCCCGATTGCCGAAAGTAAGATCAGCGACAAAAAATTGAGCAAGTGATGGGTTGCCATTGAATTGTTACAGAGAGAGAGAGAGAGTTCAAAAAGTTGAGATTGAATAACCAAAAAAATTGATACGGGGTTCTAAACTTCTAATTTACTATTATTGAATGTTGGAGTTGGAGTTTTATCAAAAAAGAAAAAGGAATTTTAGTTGAAATGTAATTAAGTTAGGCTTAAATTTCAATTTGCCCCTCCAACTCTTCGGTACTCACTTTGCCTCCTCCATCTTTGACTCGTGAGAGAAAAACAAAAACATCCCCTATACTTTATCTAATTCCCAAAAAAACACATATGATCTCAAGTAAGTGTCAAACACAACCCCTATAAAATAGAGTGTGTTTCAAACGTCAAAATTGCAGGTACTTGTTCACATTTTTCTTTTGATATGACAATTTTACCCCTGACATCAAAAGACAAAAATATCCCCTATGCTTTGTCTAACTCCCAAAAAACCCCTCATGTGTCATTTTAAATCCCAAAAATCTCCCTGTGTTTGGTTTTAAATACCACACTCAATTCTATAATTTTACTTGACCTTTGGTGGAATGACAAGATTATCCCTATGTGTTTGTTTTTTTAATTTATTATTTTTTTTTAAAAAATTAAGTATATACTACTTGAGTTGAGTGTGGTATTTAAAACCAAACACAGGGAGGTTTTTGAAAGTTAAAATAATACAAAGGGATTTTTAAGAATTAGATAAAACATAGGGGATGTTTTTGTCTTTTGCTCTTAACTTGTGTATTGTGTTTCGGCTAAATTATAGTACATAAGTTGTTTTAAATTGGCATCTTTTATCTACAATCAAAACAAACTTATGTTTTATGCATGATGGCCCTATCATGAAAATTATTGTCCATCCCTTATTTAATCAAAATCATCCAATCACATGACAAATGTATTATACTCTTTGTGATTGATCATTCTTAGGCGAAATTCCCACCAATCTTTATCACTTGCTCAAGATGCACATTTTTTTTATGTGTTTTCGAAACATAACCCCTAAAATTACATCGATAATGTGAGATTTTTTTATATTGCATGCTTGTTTCATTTATTCAAAAATCAAACGGAAAATAAGGAATTTATAGGACTTTACAATTATTATATTTCACGAATCCAATATTTTGAGAAAAAAATCCAGCTTGAAGTAGTGTTAGTGTCTTAATTACACCACCAGGAGTAATTTGCATTTTGCATCTCATAAATATATTATTATTTTAGCACTTTGCATCCCAAGTATATAAAATACATTTTGCATCTCATAAATATATTACTCCGTATTATTTTAGCACTTTGCATCCCAAGTATATAAAATATGAACCCGGAGGCGAGTTCTGCAATGAACCCTTGTACAGTTCATTTTTCAACTTTTTTCCTGTATATAGTATAAACATGTTCTTCCCTCTTTGATTTCATAGATGTATAGTTCAAACCAAATCTAGGTTTCATATCATGGAAATTTTTAGACATATGCTTAATAACTTATAATGTAGTTATGGTAGCAAAATGGTTGGAAAACATGTTTCAATAAAATTGTGCATTGAGGACACCAAAGAAAACTACAATCAAAGAATGGCTGCAATTCAACTGTTTAGCAAAATCAGCTAAAACAATAAAAAGATAACAAGACATAACTAAGCCAAAATAAAGAATCGAGTTTAATTAGAAATTTGAGGTCAAACAATGGAGACACGATCAAAGGAAATTGCTCCCAGACCAAATCTGTAAATAGTCACACCAAATATATAATACATTGCTTCATCTGCTCTCTGGTACGTGCCCGTACACCAATTGCCAACAGAAAGAGAGCCAGATATCGATTTTGTGCATCCTTGTAAAGAAATCATATATGACTGACTATATGAGTGCTATAAACCCAATTTCTTCGAAAACCTATCAGAAAGATTGGCTATCACAAATCCCGCGAATACCTGCAATGCAAACAAAGAGAGGAGGTGTTATATTATAGAATTTACAAATAAAACAAACAAATATGTCTTGATATTTGGAAAAATGAGAGCTAGGAACCTAATGAAGAAAATCATAATTACAAAAAATCGCCTCCCACGTGTCAAAACGTTTACATTTCATTAATTAGTAGTAGTAAAACTTTTTCTGTATTTGGGATGGTGAATGTTAATTTATGTAACCTGAAGGGAGTTTATGTAATCAGTAAAGGGTTCCAAATTATAATTCTAAAAAGGTAATTACAATATCTCGTATTTCATTTACCTGAACTGAGCCAAGAATATAAATGGCAGAGTAATGTCGTCCGTGAATCAACATATCAGCAACCATGGCAAGTGGAATCGTAAGAGACATGCCCAAGGTGGCCACTAGTGGTGTAGTCCATACGACACATAATGCCCTTCAAAAATTAAATCATATACAAAAATTAGCCGTGTTATTGTCAAGTTTCAAAATGGAACAAGTCTAGTATTTTCACATACCAAAAATAGTCGGATAGTACACTTCCAATAAGTCCATTAGCAATAACAACTTCATCCATCTTAGCAGAATGAGGAATCGTGAATTGCGGTTCTATACCCAAAGCCATCAACGGCCACACTGAAATGACAACAAAACTTAGAAATTAAATAATTACTACATATATGTAAGCAATTTATAATTAAACTTGGTGGTGTATTTGGAAGAAAAATAATATCAGAACACCTTATTAGATCCAAAAGCAAAAGTATCTAAAACACGAAACCTCTTAGTTCTTACCAAGCCACCAAAGTGCGACAAGTGTAAATAGACCAATATAACCAAACAACTTCTGAACGTCGACCCTCTCTCCTTCCTCGCCAGAAAATTTCTTAAGAAGTACTGCAACATTATTTATATATTAAAAAAATCAAAATTGTTCAACGGAATGGTCTAAAATTTAGTTAATTATTGAACCGTAGAATCCCTCACCTGTAAATAAACCATAAGTCATAGCTGATAGTAGGCCAAAAAGGTCCCCAACAAGCGATCGTTTGTCACTTCTTTAAAAGAAACAAAAAGTTGAATCTGAAATGAATCTGAAAGCTTTGATTTCATTCATTTTGTTAGCATTTTTATTCAGGTGCAGTAAAAATTGGAGGATAGACTTACGAAGAATTATTTAGCTGTGCCTCGTCAGCAGCCCAAGTTTTCCCTAGGGTAGTCATGACAACACCAGCCATGCTGACAAAAACAGCAACTAATTTTGCTGCGTTTAAGGAATCTTGTCCCAACAATGCACCAACAAAGAGAGTAAACATTCCTGAGGTAGAGGATAAAACTGTAGTACTAGCAACACTTGTACGTGCAAGAGCCGCATTTGACAAATACTACCACCAAAAAAAAAAAAAAAAAATGAAATATCATAGTTGCTAACAAGCCATTTTGAATTTGCGTGTGTGGAATATAAGAAAGTATAGTTACCTCGGTGATGAACCAAAGTGGTGCAATATAAAATCCATAAGTAGCGATTTCTTTGGTTGTGACTTCTTTTTCATGTTTGATATTTCTAGGCTCGTCTCCGTCTTTAGAAACTAACGGATTTCCCTCTTCATGTGCTGTGAGGTCTACTTCACTATCTTTTCTGTTTAGGGACCCCCCCTGGATTTCAATTTCAAATATTTTCTGCGCCCCTATGAATTTTAGAGGAGAGTCAAGAAACGAGCCATCGTTTACACTTTGACTGTTTTTGGCGGAACGTCTTTTAAGAAAATCACATATTCGGTCTTTGATAAATGCTATTGGAAGATAAATAACTAGTAAAGAGGCTCCAAGATATGTCACTGCAAATGGTTGCTTGTAGTCATCGAAAATGCCCTGTTCAAAGAACTAACTACATGTTATAAATAACACATTTGCACTTTCTTTGTTACATCAGTTAAGTTCAAACTACTTAATAATCATGGTTAATAGCAATTTACCCCCTTGTGTATTCTAGATAGCCAACTTTTACCTCCTTGTAAATAAAAAGAGCTAAAACACCTCCCTTTGATATTAAAATAGAAGTTCATTCATTGTCTCCCTTAGTCTTTCAAAAGCTTATTTTTTGTGTTAAGACCAAAATGACCTTGTATAATATTAAATAAAAAAGTGAAAAAATAACTTTATCACCATTCACCACTACCCATTATGCATATTATGCATATCTCACAGAAATAAATTGCTAAAAATCCTAATAATCACAAGGCAGGTTTAGATTGTACGAATAATGGCCTAATAAAGCAACTAGAAACTAAATTTGTCACCATTGTTTATGTATGTATGCTTTTTATTATCAATTTTCCGTAATTAAATTGCGCATATATTGAATATCCTATGTGCTTGGTTGAGAAATTCCTATATAAATATCTAATCTAATACTACTATTTTACTAAGAAGTAACTTTACAAAATACAGTCATATAAACTTGAATCAGAAAACAACAAATTAAGTAAAAAAGCAAAAGCAAGAATCTGACCTGTGTAACCTCAGCAGAGGTAACCCAAATAATGACCACAGCAGCAATTAACATAAGACCAGCCTTATACCTTAACCCCATCACAAATCCGACAGAAACCCAGATGTCAAAATTTGATCTTGAACCAGAAAATTCAACAAAGATCTGAGCTTTCTTAATGTCCCAGATCTTGTTTCAACCAGAAATTTTTATTACTACAATTAATGAACAAGCTCCCACAAAAAGAATGTGTTTTGCGAGGTTGGTGGACAATACAATAGACAGTAGATAGGTAGTTAAATTAAGGGCAGCAAGAGTTCAATGTACCAAAAAAAAAAAAAAGATTTGTGCTCCTTGGACAATAAGAAAGAAGTAAAAAAGAAAAGTTTTTGGGAAAAAGAGGGAAAATTATGTCAACATTAAAATTGGTTATGCAGTCAATTCTATTGATTTCTGCGATTTTTTTAAAATTTTTAATTTCTGAATCAGCCTATTGATTTCTGATTTGGCTTTTCTGTGTTATTAAAGTGAAGATAGAATTTACAGACTGGTATAAATATATAAATTGGTCTGTTCTTTTTACAGAATTTGACTTCAAGTTCAAGTATGATTTATAATTTATTACAGCCTTTTTCCACGGCTTGCTTGGAATTAAATCTTTCTTTTCATTATTTTTTTTTCTTTAGCCCTTGACCGGTTGACCCTTTTCTCAATTACTGTTTTTGGGGAAATTTTTAACGAAGATCAGTTTAACCAAATTTATCCGATCACATCCTTAAAAAAAAATTGTAATTGTATTTATTAGTTTGAACTAGAGAAAATCAAATTTGACAATTTTTTGGATGAAGTCCATAATTTTGCCTATTTGTCCAATGTCAATACCATAATTTAACGGTACTTCCCGTTAAAAAAATTATGGCAAGATGACATTCGAGCAAAATTTATGAAACAAAAATGGTGATGTAAAATATTTGAAATCAAAATCGACAATTTGTTTGTGACGAATTTGACGATTTTGCTTAGGAGAGTGGGGTTATCAGATTGTTCTATAATTTATGGGGCCGTTCGATTAGCCTAGTGGGATTGTATCAAATTGTCAATACCACCCAATATCATAATTGAACTTGTAATTCAATATTATGTTTGATTACTTTTTTGACCTACAATTATAATCACTCCAACATTCATGAACTATGTATGGTTCACATGATTTACCCTAAAATTTGTCTGATTTTACTTAATTACCCCAAATTATAGCCAACTAATTCACACCCACTTCAATACACAAATGTCTCCTCTCAAAAGAAAAATACCCCTATGTCTCATTTCACGATTTGGGGAAAGGGTGGCTTCTTCTTCTCAACTCGATTTCATTTTAATTTTCAGTTGAAATTTGGAAATTCACATTTTGCTACAACTCTCAGACTTCTATCTTTGGAATTATTACCTTAATTAATTTTATAAGACTTATGATTTAGTACGAAATGAATTTTATGTAACTAATACAAATAATTTTTGATATTCAAGTATTTATTTTAAATTAAGAAAGTAGTATACAAAAAAGTGAATATTAGATGATTAAAATAAGAGCGAATCGCACTTTTGGGGGTGGAGTCGGATATTGCCTTGAGAACGACATCATTCCAGGGGAGGTGGGTACACATGGAAACAGGTGGGCAGAAAGATTGGGGATGGAGGCAGAGAATGCAAAGGTGGTGCAGAGGCGACGAAAGACTTCGCGGTGGCGGACGTTATGGAGAAGTCGCCGCTCCTTTGCACCACATTGAACGCATGCCGTCGATGCCGGTGCAGCATCGGCGGTGGGGTGGTCGGGTTTTATCAGCATTAGGGCTGGATCGTCTCCTAATTCAATACAAAAACTGAATTTCAAAAATGAAATCAGCCGTATTATAATTCTAAACAACGATTTTGGTTTTCTACTTTTCATGCACCTTGATGTCCAATTTCACTAGATTGTCCGTCCAATGTTTTCCCATGGCTTTTCCGATTTTCCATCTCAGCTTTTTCGATTGCATTTAGGTATGCATCATCGAACACTAACTTAGTACCGCTGCCGACATGGAAATAAATTGAACAAATAACATGAACTTGCCAAACTCTTTCCATTGCGAGTCCGTCATAAGTTCAAATTCAAACTCAGTCTCAGTCTCCCCCTTTCGACTTCTTTTCTACAGACCAAGTGATTGAGTCTTGTCACCTGAAATAGAAGGTTTTTAATATTGGTGCCGGCTATAATTCAATGAATATCTTTGATAGAGAATTAGATTAATAAATTATTAGTCGTATTTAAGAATAAGCCATAAAATACTGAGAACCTTTCTCACTCTTTTCTAAGCTAGATGCTATGAAATTTCTATTTTAAGGGCATAAAAGTTGGCAGTTTTCTAGAGAAGTAAGCCGGAAAATTTGACTAGAATCAAAATAAAAATTTATGATACAATGAAAATGTGACTAAAATCAAAATTTAAAAATTTCCTAAATTTTAGTTAATTTCATCATGGAGATATTGTTGATTGGTATAGTTGCTCAATTCGTGCAAGTCAATAAATTTTAATTAAGAGATTTTATCAATTGAAATGCACTAAATGACCACAAGGCTCTTAAAGAGATTTGGAAATTATTTTCAGAAAAGGTTTTCAACTATTGGTAGGTATTCACTAATGCAGATTTATACTTCACCTCCTCAATGGATGATAAGAATCATCTTGATTTAGTGGTCAAGAATGATTCTCTAGAATAATTTAGCAACCTAGAACTTTTTACTTATTTTCTATAAATTTCCTACACTAAGAGTACAATATTCTACGTTGAACTCACTAAGGGTGCAATGACCTTGAATTTTTGTGGCTTTATGAATTTTATATGTGCAGTTACAAAACTTGTGCAATGAATGATAATAATTTTAGATTTAATTTGTGTTACTAAATAAAATTAAAAATTACACATTAATGGGTCCATTATTAGATGATATATAAATATATTCACTTTTGTGACACAAATTGAAACGAGTAATCATATACGATATTGACAGCAAATTTAAGGGAAAAAAATAACATTGTAGGAAATGAGAAATGACAAATTAAATTCTTTGTGAAGTTTCTATATTTTGTTGAAGCCTGATGAAAGTCTCCAAACTTAGTATGCATGCGTCTCTAAACTATACTTTTTACATTCAATTGGATGAAGAGTTCTTGAAATTGAAAGAAGTTGGTGATCTAGTTCAAAAAAACAAAAAACATATATATATATATATATATATATATATATATATATATTTGGTTTCTCAAGAGTTTAATCTCTTTCCCAGGCCGAGCCGGAGCCAATTCATTCATATTCTCGATCCATGCCTGCCCTAATAGAATGTCTTTCTTCGGAAAGTCCTATTCCTAAATAAACCAGCCAATTATGTAGATGATTCAACATGCTAACTATTAAACAACTTATTAGAAATACAAGACATCCAATTCGAAATGTCACCAATTCCCCCGCTCTTCGGGGATGTCCTCAACGCCGAGGAACATGTACTAGGTATATGTGCGACTCGTTTAGATCATGACAAAAAAAGCAAGAAAACTGCTTTCCAGTATGAATGATCAGTACCAGTCAATAGGATTAAATGGAAAAAGGAACTCCATTCACTATCTAAATTTTTTTTTTACATCAAGTTATCAGCCGTATAGAGTAGAGTGCCATTTTCTTTCCTTCTTTGATCTTTCTGCCATAAAGTTCCCAGAGTTGACTTTGTATTTGCTTCTAAAAATAACTTTGATTTTGTTATTGCCACAACAATAGTGAGAAAACAATTCGGCAATGAGGTTTATTAAAAGTTGACCAATAAATCGTATGGTTTCACTTTCATAATTATATATATAGTACTTGAACTATTGAATTTTAAGTTTAAATTACGTTATTTCAAATTTATAATTGTACTTGAATTTTTATGGATATATTTTCTTTGTTAATTATATAGTGACCCCACTGAAATAAAATTATGTCTACGCCACTGCTTAATGTATTATTTATGGGAAAAACAATCTTATCATTGAATCTATCACATTTTCTATAAATGGCTATTTTCATCTATTGCAATAATTATCTAGCATTAGGATAGAAGCCTTTAGATCACAATGCTATGGGATAACCTATTGACTCATCTTTAGAGGTTGTGGTCTTAAATTGTTCAAGACTCGTAGAATTCATCGAGATAGGACTTTGATGGATTCAGACAGACTCGCACGATTGTGTATACTCCCATGAACTGGATGATGTTGGGGTCCATGAGCGTGACTAGGACAATTGATACACATAAGTGAGTGACTTACTAAGTAGTGAAGCCAACCGAACACCCCAACCCGAGATAACCGATCGTGGAAGCGTCAAATTGAAGATGGAGTTACTCTTCTTCTTATGATAGTGTACGAGGTATAGTCCTCAATACTTGAGGTGATATGATTATCTGGTGCACCGATATTTATGCTTTGATATATCTCCCGACAAACAAGTTTGTCAAACCAGAAGGTCCTTATGAATTTACGTTGGACATTCGTGGACGTGTATGCAAGTTCATATCAACAATAGAGGATCAATTGACCTGAGTTGATAGGTCAAGAGCTTCTGTGAGTTATGTAGATGATTGATCCCGAGGACTTGAGTCTAGACACGACTGTGGAGTGTGAGAGAACTCACAGTCTCTCTTTCTTTGGTAAAAATAAAATAAAATGAAAAGCAGTTATTGCCCCCAAAAACCATAAGCTACACTACAAAAAAGAACTTGAATATAATCTCTTGTATAAAAAAAAAATTATAATAATTTACATCAATAAGCAATCAAATGTCATTTGATTTACATAATAATAATAATAAGCAATCAAATGTCATTGCGTTGTGTCTAACGCAGATCTACCTTAAATATATAGTTCAAAATTTTCACTAACTTAACGTGCCCGAACCTTGGCTTACAAATGGGAGACCGTGTTGTAACGTTTTATTACGATTATAACTATGTTGTCTATTGGATCGACCCGTTGCTGATCGCTTAAGGGTTCACTTGAGATGCGATTAAGTTCATGTTGTCGATTCTCGATCAATCCTTGATGATTGTTTGCGGGGTCCACTTGAGATGCAAGCTCAACTTTCCAGATTTAGTACCATCAATGTGAAAGGTGTCTGTAAATTCTCCCTCTAGTATTGCCCTGGTGAGTGTCATAGTACATCTTCCCATTTTGTCCTGAAACATCACACAAATACATTGAACAATGATATTTTTATTCAACCATGCAATTTTATGCTTAAATGAGGTGATAGGTAATTGAAAAACAAAGATAATGCAGCAAATACACAAGTTATTGCATAATATCATTTGAGTAGCCAAAATCATAAATATTTTTTGTTTTCATTTGTTCATAAAAGAAGTACTATAAAGTGTAAATTATACATGAATTTATACTAAAACAAATTGGTATCTAACTACAAAGCAGAAATAAATACTACGAGAGAAATATCGAAAATTACCTTCCCAAACGTGTCATGATCGTAAACTTCCAGGATTAGTAACTCATGTAACCCATCCTCAACAACGAAATCGAATGTTTGATTCCAAACTGGATTCAATGTGTCGTTTAGGACCTGAAAAATGGAAAAGATATAGAGTTAATTCTCTACTTATTGAGTCCCAACTCAACTATATGTAAATAAAACCAAGATCGATCTCACCCTTGTTTTGTTCTTTTGTTCGGATTTTTTCATCGTTAGTATCACAAAAGGATCGGATTTTCCCATTAAATCTGTAGCCGGGAGGTCTTCCCCAGAGATCACAGTCACAGAAAGAACACCTCTAATTATAACATCCTTTTTCATCTGTGAAGCCGATTTTGCAGGATCTGCGGAATCTACTCCATCATCGGTTACGTTTTTAAGTGCTTTCTCTAGAGAAGTTAATCTGAAGTCCGGGTCAAAAGGATTCAGAAATTGATTCTCGGAGCTATAAGGACAATACAAAAGCTCCAAATGCACCTGTACAATCAAAGTTAAGTGTAAAGACAAAACTATTGGAAATAAGAAATCAAGATTCTAATTAGATTTTTACCTGACCGCGATTTTTTTGGTCTCGTTGGATCTCGAGATCCTTGACTAGTTTCAACCACACATCTTTAACTTTACCAGGTTGAAGCTCGGTGAGTGGAACTCGACCACAACCAATCAGTTCAGAAGCTTGAATTCCTTCATCGTCATAGACTCTTACCGTCAATTGTTGAGTCAATACATCCTCGACAACAAACTCAAAGTGTTCATTCCAAATTGGATTTAATTGGTTGTTCTGAAAAAATGAAAAAAGAATCCAGTTACTATAAAATAGGAAAGAAGAAACAAGAAATCGGAAGGTGATATTCTTACAATCGTTCTGCTGGTTTTTGTCTTATCGTGTAGAGGACGAATGAATATCTTGGCGAACGGGTCGGATTTGCCAATGAGGTCCTTATTTGTTAATTCCTTAGCTTCTATGAGCTTAACTTCCAAAGTTCCTACCGGCTTTAACTCGAGGTAACTTTGCCAAGAAAAGGATAAGAAGATTTTTAAAATTTTAGTAACATACATATATAGTTCAAAGCAAAAAATCTTTCATTTTCTATATAGGGGTAAATAAATTTGTAGTTTACCTGTAGTCTCCCGGTAATATGGGGACAATGTTGCGGACTGGCCAGGTGATGGAATCTTCGATAGCATCTCGTATTGTATCCTTAAGTCCGGAAGCGAAAAACAAAAAGGCTAAGACCAATTTAAAGATCTATTTGATTAACAAATTTGAAGACAAAATCGAGTGAGAAATTTTCGAACCTCTAGAGCATCAGATATTCCTGGAATTGCTGATATGTCACCACCAATAACTTTCAATGTAAAATCAAGATTCCTCTGCACCAAAAACATAGAACTTTGTGACATCCAAACGAAGCACAAGAAAGAAATGAAAATGTTAGGACTTACTTTTTCTCTCAAGGAATAACAAACAGCTCCAAAACAAGGAAACTCGTCGACTAAAGGTTTGAATATTAACCTGAAAACTCCAGTAAACCCGATATTTTTGACCTACGGCCAACAAAAAAGGCAAAATCTAACATACTTCTCGAGTTGTGGTAAAAAATATAAGCGAAAAAAAAGATACCTGTACTGGGAGTGCCACACCGACTTTAGTCTTAATATCGAGTACTATATTTGGATTCCCGTCCCACTGCAAGTCCATTTCCATAACTATCTCGTCTGATTCACCGTCAATGATAGAAACTCCTAACGAAGATATAATTCAATCAATATTGATCCTCAACAAGAGACATTAATCAATGAACAAACTAGCTCTTAATCGAAGAGCAAAACTCTAATATCGAAAGAGACTAACTTTAGATGTGTATGCTTCAAAAAACCGTGATCACTTATTATATCTAACTTCGATTTCATTTTCACCTTTTTCCGAATATCTAATTCCACATAGACTACGCTCACTGAAAACCGACACTAAATAAAAAGAAGTAATTGAACTGACCTGTGAACTGTGGTGCGACGGTACCAAGAGTTAACTTAGAAAACTTGAGAGAAGCCAAAACAGCTGGTCTATATTGCTCAAGAATCGGCTCGACTGAGTTTCTTATTATTTCTGATGCTGCCTAACAGAAGAAATTCTCCGAAAAATTAAAAATTAAACACACAAAATAAACAAGCATACCATTTAATTTATTCAAAACATGCACACCTAAATAACGAAACGAAAAGGGAATTAACCTCATCGACATAAGGCCATACTTTGTCAAGATGATGGTTAAGCCAAGTTAACTGCAAATGATCAAAAAGACAAAGCCAAAAGCCATATTAGATAATAATTGCTCTAAGATCCCATCTCTACCGTCTATTATACAAAAGAATCGAATTAGCTAAATGCTTTATATCCATTCGCTACACAAAATAATTTATTGAATATCCACTTGTAGGCAGTATACATTTCGATTCTCTCAAGCCTAATGCACGTAATTAATTTAGAAATAAGTGGGGGAGAATTTGAGCACAAGGTCTCTTCTTGAGTATGATATATCATATTGAATATTCAACTCATCTTCTAAAAACTTAACGTTAGTTTCACAAAAAAACTGAAATACATTTACATATAGACGGAAATGAAATGTAACTCAACTTTTGTCTCTGTGAAAAGACAACCCAAGAAGGGTAAAATTGATCCGGAAGTAGTTTCCTTGAATCTTCTACCGTCATCCTTGCCAAAGCTGCTATTATTGTTGCCTGATACATAAATACCCAAATAATTTTTTTTTTCTTGTCTACCATAAAAAAGAAATAAAAATTGAAAGAAAAATTTAGACACGAACACACACCAATATCAAACATTAAACATTCATAAACAAGATTATTAATTTTTTTTTTTGTGAGACGTTAAATACATTCATATATCAATCTTTATATCAGAATCTCTTCAAGAACTACTAAATTACAAAGATAAATGAACTACAAATTAACACTGGTAATAAACAAGAATTATATATATATATCAAAATGAAGAAAGAATTAATTAATGTATACTATGTACCAAATGAGTGCGTCTTTTGGATCTGATATTCTGGTAACGAGCAAATCCAACGATCAAACCAATGCCCACTGCAAAACCCAGAATGTAGCCCACTACAAATCCCATTTTCTAACAATTGAATTTAATTAACGTACGAATCTTTATATAATTTCATGCATCCATTTTCTTCGATCATATATACTAGTGTTTGGAATTGAATTTTGATTCAATCAACTGATGATTATTAATCATGTAATGAAATTAATTCTTGTAAATGAAAAGGGAAGAAGAGAACACTAATTGATCAGTTCTCAGGACAGCTGGCAAAACGGTAATACCGGTCAACTTCTGACGTGCCACTTGTTGTCTGCCCACATAGATATTAGGGTTTTTTGCAAGTTAACTCCTGTGATATGTCTAATGGGCAATTTACCTCCCTGTGAAATAAAAATAGGCAATTTAACTCCATCTGAAATGTATAACGAGCAATTTACCTCCTTGTGATATAAAAATAGGCAATTTACCTCCCTGTGAAATAAAATATTGAGCAATTTACCTCCCTGTGATATGAATAAATGAGCAATTTAGAGGGAGACAATGTGCTTCTTTTATAAAAACACAGGAAGTCATTTTGCCCTTTTTCTTATTACAGGGAGTTAAATTACCTATTTAGAATAACACAGGGAGTTAATTTGCTATTCACTCTAGATATTACCCCTACTTTATGTAATTTCCTGTTTGTTATTTATTAGTATTTCATTAAACTGTAATCGGATTTCGAATAAATGAAGGGCACGTTCGACTAATACTTTCCCTTATTTAGAAGAATCTTATGAAAAGCCCAATATGAAAAAAGATCAAATCAGAGCCCATGAAAGGATGGGTCAGAATCCTAGTTAGCCCAAGTTATCTTGGCCCATGTCAAGGAGAAGTCCAGGTTATAAAAGGTCACGCTGGATATTTAAGACTAGGATCCCACTCTATTTCGATAATATATTTTCCTCGAATTAATATTTATTCAGTTATTTATTAGACCAAATACAATGTATCATTTTATGTACTTTTTGGAATTATTGGCTTCCTTAGATTTTACAAACTCTTAACTAAGTACAAAATTTATTTTAGGTAATTAATACAGTAAGTTTTATATATGCAACTATATATCTAAAATTTAAATAATATTAGACAAAATGCTACTATTAGAGGACTAAAATAACAAATAAGGTGCAAAATATAAATGATTAATAATTGAAAGGGTACAAGTAGAAGTTTAACAATATATTTTTAAAAGGGTTTATCCATTTCGAGGTGCGTCAGACACGTTAAGTGAAAATCTCTCCCAACCGTGATTTGAACATGAATTCATTACTTTGTAGTGACTAATTAGAATTCTTCGTTCATATGATTTCGCTAATTTTATTCCTATTAAAATTGGTACTTAATTTGAACTCAAACCTTGATGCGCCGGTAATTAATATTCCTTACTCGATTAACCAATCAAACTTTGGATGTTATTATTGTACAATCACCAAATTACGCAAGATATCATGAATTTTTCCTAATTAAATACATAAGAAACAAATTACCATAATTATTCCACTACTTTCCATGAATTAAAAGATTAATGTTAATTTATTTAAGGGTGTAGGGAACTTATATAAGTGTCCGTGATTCACTAAACTACTACTACTACTACTTAAAACCCCATCCATGGTGAAAATAAAAAATCAAATATCAGCTAAATAATAAAAAATGATAAACAAAAAAAAAATTTAATCCATGGGTAGCAAAATTAGTACTCATTCATCACTGTTAATATACTTTTCTCTTTTTCTCATCATCTTTTTCTATTGCCTCAACACACACTTCCAATTCATCCCCTTTTCTTCTCCAAATCTTTCCCCTCATAATAAAAAGGTGAATTATAATTATATCCATAAAACTAAGAAACTTTATTTAATTTTTTCATGACATAATCATGTTTGATGAAGTTTTTCATAAATTTTCTTTTATATGATAAGGTACAAAATAATTATGGCAAGATGGAAGAAGGTTTGGCGAGAGCTCGAGTCACCATACGTGAAGCGGGAAGAAGAAGACGACATTCTACGTTCGATAAGAATATTAACAAAGAGAGCTTCGGATCCATTTACAGAAATCCTAATGCGTTTTATCAGTAATTAAGCATCTCCATCTTTTTATTAATTTATTTATTTACTTTTCGTTTTAATTTTAATTATATGTCACATTATTTTCCAATCATGTTTGTTATTTGTTGTTAGGGTTCTTAGTAAATAGTGGTAGTATTATTTTTTCAATAAAAGTTTAGATGCATAATTTTTACTATTAAATTCAATAAAACACGATGAAGTTCTATATCTTGAAGAAAAATAGTCTTGTATGTTATTTGCAAAAAAAAAAAAAAAAAGGATTTATGGAAGTATAAGATTTGCGAACATATATATCTATCAACTAATTAGGATCCTTTGTTTTTTCAATATTATTATTGCTCTATTTAAATTTGGCTTAGAGTTTTATGTAAAATTAGAAAATGTCAAAACTTTCACACATGTTTAAATATTTACCGAAAAGAATTATTATTTTCACAATCTCTAGTATGAACTTGTGGATTTATGTTTATCTATTCTTATATATTTATTCTTAATGTGTACCTTCAAAAAGTAATTTTTTTCGTTTCTTAGAGGCAATTAATTATATAAGCAAATACACATATACATATTAACCCATGATTAATAAGTATATTAAATTTATTCAGGAGCTACAAAGAGATGGAGAAGAGGTTCAAAATATGGGTGTACAAAGAAGGTGAACCTCCACTATTCCACAGGGGTCCAACAAAGGACATTTACTCTATTGAAGGACACATGATTGACCAATTAGAGAGCCCCAACAATCTATTCGTGACGAACGATCCCGAGGAGGCGCACGTATTCTTCCTGCCCGTTGGAATCGCAAAGGTCGTCCGCTACCTTTACACACCACGGCTCGACTATGACCGCCGCCGTTTGCAAAACGTGGTGGAGGATTACATAAACATCGTGGCTAATAAGTATCCCTACTGGAATAGGAGCGCCGGAGCTGATCACTTCTTTGTTGCATGTCATGATTGGGTTAGTATATATATATAAACAGAAAAAAAGTTAGATGCAAATATACCCCATTTGCACGGGCTTTGCCTAATTGAAAAAACTCCCCTAATGACTAGCATATAATTCCATTTGAAATTTATTGATAAATCAACAAGAATGTTATTGCCAATACTTCTAAGTAAATGAGGAGGTTATTGTCTTTTTTGCTAAATAGAGAAAACCTAAGGGATATTTTTACATTTCACTCAAATAAAATAGTAAAACTTTCTGATATCTTACATCATATGTTACTATGTAGATTAATAGGTGATTGGTCTAGTCGAATTTCTGTTGAGAGAGGTTCCCACTTAATGTGTTCGACATATTTGTTTACATCTACTACATGAGCTATTTAATGATTTTTTTTAAAAGGAACTTTCATAACATAAACATTCCAAAATTTTCAGGGACCAGATGTTTCACTTGGCAATCCCAAGCTTTTCAAAAACGTTATT
The DNA here is from genome assembly GCA_038501285.1 of Penstemon eatonii. Lineage (NCBI taxonomy): Eukaryota > Viridiplantae > Streptophyta > Magnoliopsida > Lamiales > Plantaginaceae > Penstemon > Penstemon eatonii. The sequence continues at coordinate 10,058,262 of CM076710.1, forward strand.
AGAGTCCTTTGCAATGCAAATGTTACCGAAGGTTTCCAACCAAAAAGAGATGTCCCCTTGCCCGAAATCAAAGTTCCTCCGGATCTCGGCCTCGGGCCGCCAGACTTCAACCAGTCACACGACAATCGTTCATCTCTTGCCTTCTTTGCAGGCGGACCCCACGGTTACGTAAGAAAAAGACTATTCCAATACTGGAAAGACAAAGATGTTGATATCCAAGTTCACGAATATCTTCCAGAAAAAGCAAATTATTTTGAACTCATGTCACGGGCAAAGTTTTGCTTGTGCCCCAGCGGGTACGAGGTAGCAAGTCCTAGGTTGATCGAGTCAATGCACGTGGGATGTGTGCCGGTGATTATTTCTGATGGGTACTCGCTACCGTTTAGTGATGTTCTTGATTGGAGCCGATTTTCGATTCACATCCCTGTGGCTAAGATACCAGAGATGAAGAAAATATTGCAGGGCATTTCAAGGGAAGAGTATTTGAAGAAACTTAAGCAAGTTTTAGAAGTGAAAAAACATTTTGTTCTTCATCGACCGCCTCAACCTTTTGATCTTTTGCATATGGTGCTTCATTCAGTGTGGCTCAGAAGGCTTAATATTAGGTTACGAATGTAATATTGTACTCTACATTATTTCTTCCTATCTCTCTTGATATTTTAATTTCACGAGGGACTAGATTGTATTTTATTTTATTTTTTTTGTTTCCCAAGGGTTTAATCCCTTTTGAGACGGGTTGGGCACATAAAGTGGGTATATCTCCCAACAGGGAATCGAACCTGAGTCCACTACTTTGTAGTGACTAGTCCCTTCCACTAGACCAATCACCTGTTGGTATTTTAGTGTTAGTACTATTATACGGTTTTTTATGGTAAATATCTCAATCTAAAAAGTAATAGTTTTGTTAATTGCTGTGATGATAGGTGACAACATTTTTTTTAGAATTAGGTGACTGGCATATTTGGAAATTGCAAAAATATGAGCAAAATAATTGATTATTCGTGGTGGTCAACAATGAACATTTTAACCACTTTTAATTTGTAGGAGAAAAAGTAGCTTTTGGTTCAATGTATGAATGTCATGTGTAACACACGAAGATTTTCAACAAATTGATCAATATTCTGGAAATGTTATTCAATTGGTCACTCTACTGTCTACCCAATAGTTAAGCTAGTCACTTGCCATGAGTTTGTACCCAATTAAATTTTTCCAATTATGGATAGTTTGTCTGAATTGATTGGAGCCCATTTTTGCAAACCAGAAAGAAAACGGCCTCCTGATATTTGTGTTGTGTTAGGAAGGAAGGCGCATATTTTAGTTTGGCTAACAATCTTTTCCTAAAGTAATTGATAAAGTTAATTGGTGTCAGAAATGCCGCATACTATATTTACTCTCTTTATACCAAAATTTTAACTACAATGTAGAACCAAGTATTTTAATCTTTTAAGCGACTTATTAAACAGTGGAGTAAAAAATTTGAGACGGTGGTAATATTATTGTAAATTAAACCACCACGATATGGAATCTAACTTGATCAGACCCAACCAATGTATACCATTTATAATATCGTCTTTTAAAAGGTAGGTACCCCGATCGACTTGGATTGAAATGTTCCTAATATATAAACTACTCGTACTTGCATAACAAATTAACTACATCCATAAAAGCAAAGCTTTACTTCAATAATACTGACATGACATGATTCAATCAGATTGAATATGCATAACTTCATATTTAAGTCCAATTATTATAATTATGCATATTCAGATTCCATTTATCTCCCATCACATATTGACAATACTGGCGCAACTATCATCACTCCTTTCTTCAAACAACAAAACAAGAACCCAATCAACGTATTCATATCCTATTAAACATGGAAGTTAAATTGTAGTGAAAGCAAGAATAGGATTTCTTAGACCTATAAAAGGGGGAAATCAATGCATCTTCTGGAGGAGAACTAAAAAATGAACCCCACCCACCCAACAGTTCTCGAGTTAAATCAACATTTGTGGAAAAAAGAAATGTAAAGGAATAACAAAAATTTCTAAATGCATTTAATTAACTGAAGAGGGAAAACTCAAAATATGGCATTTACAACTGTGCAGGCCATGCAGCAAAAGAATGCACAAGTAACAACACCCTCCTACCATGCAGATGGGAATAATTATCTGCATGAAGCATTCCGCATTCCTACCAGTTAAAATGCCAAGAAGAAAGCTAAGGGAAAAAAATAGAAAATTACCCCTTCATGTCGGTATTTTATAAAAGCTCCCTCTAGGCGTGTATCTTGACATACGAACTATCTAGTGATTGAACCACGGTCCAACCCCTCCATTCACATGCCCATTGCTATGGATGCCAACACCATTTGGGATGAGAGAAGGCGGTAATCCAACAGCCATTGGAGGTGGATTGGGAGGATACAATCCATGTGGGTGAGAGAGGGTATGGGGACTTACGAGAGGACTGCCAGCTGGACTTCCTTTACGTTGTTGCATGGCATGAATTTGCCTCAGTCCTTCTTCATGAATGCGCGATATTGTTTCCAGCTCCTTCATTGATAATGCTTCCAAGCCAGCACCATATAGAGGAGCATGTCTTGACATTTCTTCCTGAAGTTGAGCCTCCAGATGATGGATATATTGCTGAAAGAAAAGAGGAAGACATCGGTGTCACGTCAAACAAAAGTAAAAGGTTGAAATCCACAAGATTTGTTTTTCGTTCTCATCTATACATCAATTAAGTACTAGGAAATCAACTAATAATAATATTGCCAAATAAGGAAAACGACCTCGCAGGCCTGCAATTTGGATTCCATCCCATCAATATATGCCTCACATCGAGCAACTTGTTCCTCCTTCTCACGCTTCTCTCCTTCGGTTTGCCCAACTGTTTGTGTCAATCGACGAACTTCATTCTCAAGGGATTGTCGAATTTCTTCTCGACTCACATTTTCTGTGGCAAATCTTTTTAACTCTTCATCAAATCTTTTCCGGGCTGCTTCAGCACTCTTTAACCTCTCAGCAAGAGCATTTTTCTCCTTCATTACCCTCTGCAACACTCACAAATAGCTATCAGCCAAAGCCTCAATTCAATATAACAATAAGCATGATTTCTTGCTGATAAAGCACAAGGAATCCTAAGAACATAAAAGTAAAGAAAGCAAGAAAAATACAATTTCCTTCAATTGTCAATTTTATAAAAACAAGACATTTTAGGAAGAAAGCTTTCAATGTAGTCAAACCTATACAATAAACAACATCCTCAGGGAGGCCGGAGGAAAAAACTAAAAAGGGAAAGGGAAAAAGTTCGACCACACTAATTTAACTTTGTAGAAGTACCGGAAAATTGTAGTTTTAATCAAATTAATTCAAAATTCCAAAAGAAAAAGAAACCCTTTACATGTTGTCAATAACAGCCACATATAAGCAACTTGGTTGTTTGAAAGAAAGAAAGAAAGAAAAAAAGACCTTTAATTCATCTCGTTTTCGAGATTTCAATTGGGAGAGTTGTGTTTCTGCATCATGGAGATGATCTTGAAGATTTTTCTTCTCAGCCATAAGCTTTGTGATTTCATCATCCCTCTCTGAACGGAACCACTCAAGTTGACTCTCAACTTCTTGTATCTGCTCTGTCAGCTCCTTTCTTTCCCGAGCAAAGCGATCCATCTCAGCTCGCATTTCAGACTGTCATTGCACACAAGTTTGAACAGTTTGAGATAATTTTCTGGGAGAGTATTAACAGACAAAAATAATTACCTTGAGACGGTTATTAGTAGCCTCGGATTCACTCAGCTTTTGAGATAAAACAGCTTTTTCTTTAGATGTACTAGCAATTTCAGCTTTTATTTCTTCACGAATACGAAGAATCTCATCTTCACAGGCACATAACTGGTGCCAAAGAGCAGCTCGATCAACATTTGCAAGTTCAGCAACCCCCCGAATCATGCTCAGGACTGGTCTTACTATTTCATGGTCCTCACACACTAACGTCACCAAAATCTCCAAATCTAAATCTATTTCACGACTAGCATCTGCAGTGCTTGTAGCACGATCAACAAGCTTCTTTAGCATCCTTAATCTGTGAGGCTCGTCAGCATACCATTTGAACAACATACTATAAAGGATCTTTACAAACCCTTTCACCTTCAAGTCTCTGGAAAGTGCCAATGTCTCAGCAAGACCAAGAATTGAAGTGAAATCATCTCGTTGTGCTGTAAGATGCTCAATAGCTTCCCCCTCCGCGACAACATCAAGCTTCTGAAAATTTTCAGCAACATATTGTGAATTCAAATTCAATTGTCTAGAAAGACGTCTTTCCAAAACCACAGCTACAGACTGAGGAATGAAGGCTCCACGAGCTACAGCTCTCTCAAACGTTTCGGCAGCTTCGACCGCAAGACAAGGTACGGATAACATCTCAATTAGAATATAAATATCAGAAAAATGACAACTACCACGGAAAGCAGGATCTTCCCCTGAATGTAGTCTTTCAGAATTAGACCCACTTTCACCAAATACGAAAAGTCCACTTGGGCTTGGTGTGTAATTATCACCAAAATCCTCATCAGAATCAATATCTCGAAGAATAGATTCAGAAATATCTGCACAACTGTATACAGTTCGACTTAAATAATCTAGGACATATGGAGAGACTCCAGTACCCAAATTTTTTAGTCGGACCCGTACAGACCTAACCTGCAACGGGAGAGAGAGAAAATGCTCAGGGGAAACAAGCAAACAAAAGAAGTCAGGAAAAACTAAATGGGTGTGATATTTTCTCATTATAATATGCGCTTACTGCTTCAGGAAGATGTCGGCAATGAAGTGCAGCTTTAAAAACGAAATCCATTGTTGCAGCAAGAGGTTCATCATTAGAATCAGCCAAAAGCTTTAGTGACTGAAAAAGAACACGTTCCCATACTTCACTGCTACACTCCAACTGACTAAGTGCCCCAAAAACCTGGAAAAAAGGGCTTCTCAGAGATGATCTATACAATGTGGAAAACAAATAAATTGATATGTTACTCAAGAAAATATCATGCATGCATTTAAAACAACATGAAATGTAGCAGTGTCACGTGGTCGTACCGGCAAACGGAGTGCAGGTTCTGCATCAGGCTTCTGAAGCCGATCTAAAAGTGCATAAGCAGCAAGCGGATGTTCTGAATGCTCCACTAATTTTGGAACCAATGCAACAAGGTCTGGCTGAAGATGCTTGGGAGCTTTATCCAATACAAGAGCGATCTTTTGAGCAGACTGCGGCCGCCGTCTTGGTTCTGGACAACCTTGTGGGACAGCTCCATCAAGTGCTCTCAAGGAGTTCACAATCAATCCAAGAAGTTCCTCCGACTGCTCTGGCCATTTGGTCTGAAATGAAGGTTCCTTTAATCACACAATAAGCAAATCAGATGTTTACTGGTTTAGAAAATTTAGCAACCATACCTTGGACCGAATAGTGGGGTTTTCAAATGTGCCAGAAGCAGATGTCTCTGGTGGGCAAATAGGCTGTCCAGGAACAGTCTTTGCATGTATGCTAACCCCATTCATATCCGAGCTTTGTACAGCAGACGCATTTGTACTTTCACCAATCCCCAGGTCCAATCTCTCCCCTGCAGAAAGGGGGGCGGATTCTGTCACTCCATTCTCTCCATCAGATTCCAGTGGACTAATTGCTTCACTGCCATCTGGGGAAGGTTTGGAGCTAACATCAGATAAATCATCACTTGAACTCCCTTCTGAAGGTTGGCAACACTCAACCATTATATCTAAAAGTAGATCAATGATCGCTTGTTGTAGAACTTTGACTCCCATCAACAAGTTCATCAAACTGGGAGAAGACTCATCATTCTTATTAATTTTCTTCCCATCGTTACTACTAGATATCTTTGTAGGAAGCAGCAAGCGCTTCACCTTCGCAGGGTCATCAAGATAAACACGTAATCCAGTCAGGAAACCAGCTATTGCTCCAGCATCCATGAGAAGCTTCTCTCTCAAAGTAACCTGAGGTTGAGAGGAATTATCTCCATAAGTAAGGTGAAACCCAACCCTGGATAGAAGATTTCTGAATATGTCTTCTTCATCTCCACTTAGACCTTCACTATCATCAGAATCAATGAGTTCATCAGGGTCTGTCGTCAGGGCATCTTGATCATCTTCAGAAGCAAAAACCTAAAAAGAATGTACTAGGTTAAAATAGGAACATAACATTTAGTATATGCAGTCACTGACCAAAAAAAAAGTTATGACAATAAGTAGCAATGATATCACTAGTCACGAAATGAGAATGTTCCTTTTGTGTAGGAGGGGAGTGATAAGGTTCATTTTTTATCATATTCGGTAGGACCGTGTGTTGTCTAATATTTTGTGCACTATTAAAGGAGTCTGCAGATACTGAGCTTAAATTTGACCTACTAACCTCCAAGTCTGAAAAGTCGAACCATGGGCAGCAGTCCAAGATCTCGCAAACAAACACAACAGTGTCACGCAGCAAAAAACCTGCATCAGCTTCTAACATGTCAGATACCTTCATGAATTGAAGGACTGAATTGTTCCATGTCTTCGTACAAATGGAAGACTCCTTCCAAACTGTTTTAGATGGATTTTTCTGATTCACAATAGCCATTCTATATCTGACCCAAAAGTTCTTATCAGGATCACTGCCAGAAGATTGGTCACTCTCCAAATATATACATATGGTGTCAAATGACTCGTAAACTCCTGCACAAGCAAAGCGGGCAGCAAAGGAAAATTAGAATATGTCAAAGACCTGGATTCCAATAGCTGCAAGAACAATTTGAATGGTATATAACTATAAACTTTTCAGGATCCACCCACCAATCCGAAGCTCACATCCACCAGCTTGAAAGAATTTGCTAAATATTTTTCTAGTTTCCATTATTTCCTTGAAGGACAAGAAGTTTTCCACCTTCCACGTGAATGAACTCTTCTTCTCAATTTTATCTAACTGAGAAGAGGCATTTACAGAGTCCATTTCTTGATCGGTGAAGTCCTTTATAATGGATGTTTCTTTCAATATAAGAACTTCGGCAGAGAAGACAACAGTATCCTGGACCAAAAATCCAGAATCCTGATCAAAGAGACTCGTTAGCGTCACAAACTCGCGCCAACCCCAGTCCTTTGCAGCCTTCGAATAACGATTTTGAGATTCCTTCGTAACAGACTTCTCTTCCATTTTCTGGTTCACAACAGACAAGCGATGGCTCACAAAACAACTCCAGTCACTGTTGGTATTTCGTGAATCTGTAACTTCAAGAAAAACTGAAAGGTGACATGGAGGCTGAGACTGCCCTGGTACCAGAAAGTTAAAAATGAGGATTCAGAAGTTCAGAATCACAAATTTAGTATAAGTTCTAAAAGATTTTTTTCAGTAACTAAATAACAGAAACTACTAGCCCCAGTAATGCTTCCATTTTGCCACTTTGTTCAATTAATATGCAGTCTTGGAAATAGAGGATTACAGGTCAAATGCAATAACACCACGCCAGAAGTGAAATTTGTTCATAAGCCATATCCTTTATTCATATAATAGATTCATTAAATAAATTAAACTCAGAAAAAAGAGGAAGGCAGCATAAGCTGAAGAATGACAGTCTAAAGAAGATGTAGTAGAACTAAAAGAACAGACATCACGAAAAAGTTGTCAAACTCCAAATTTGTAGTAACAAGAGATAATAAGTATCCGTTTTGCAAGCACTGTTTGGTCAACTTTTTAAGGGCATTAACCGCAACTATCTCTTGGCTATAAAATTTAAAATAATAATGTAACTTGATTACGAGAGATCCACTATTCAAAATGCATATTCAAGTAATTCAAACTCCATCATATCTGGACAAGATGGACAGAGATAAGCAAAATATACAATCAACATTGTTGCATCTATGTAAGAAAAACATACGGCAAGACAAAAAATCAAATTTCATTATCACAGTACCCTAACATTAATATGCAATTTGTGCCATAATGGATGTACTAATATTTGGTAAGAACAACTATCTACACTTGGAATTACCCACTTTTATTTTTTTAAGTAATATTACATTCTTTAAGTTAAGAAAGATAGTCAAGTTGCCTTGTCAATTGCAAATGGTCTTTGGAAGGAGGTCGTAGTGCCATGAAGATAAGCATGATAATAAAACATCCCGTCTTTCAAGTAAAAGTTAAACACGATACCTCTGGGGTAAACGATGAGGCGACAATCCCGATTGCCAATCTGAAACCTCCTGCTTTTTATGCAAAGCCCAGTAATCTTCCTCTTTTTCAAGAGATCCTTCAACCTGGTAAAATTCTCAATCCTCCATGAAAACTTCCCCATATGCCCATCAGACTTCCTAACATTTCCCCCATTTCTTGCACCAATCAAAGTGCCACTCTTCGAGAAACTGCTTAACTCCTTGATAACATGGAATGACGTACTAAAAACTGCTGTGTCTTCTGCCAAGAAGCCCGACTCGGACCCGACAAAATCTGCCATTTTCATGTAATCGTTCCACCCCAAACTCGTGTTGTCACCACTCTTATTATCAGCAGCAAACCGCCCATAACTATCTCGGTGGACATGGTTAGAACCATTACCGGGCTTCTGATTCAACACCGACATCCTAAACAAACACCAACAACTCCTATCCGACACCAACGAGTTCTTCTCAGTGTCCTTACTCTCCAAACACATTGACAAATACTCCACACCATTCACCACACTTTGATAAACACTAATCCGCAAATTACACTCCCCTGCCGGAAAAACTGGGCTCATTATTTTCTGTGTCTTAATCATCTCCTTAAACAAACTAAAATTGTGCACTTTCCATGTGAACTTGCCACTCAAAACATCCCCAACCACGGGACCAATAACCCCTCCCCCACCCATAACAGACACGTTATTAGCCTGAAGATCATAATTATCACGCGAGAACGAAAACGACTCATGAAGTATCAAAATATCCGCCGTAATAAGAATACAATCATTGGAAGAGTGCAAGAATCCGACCTTAGTGTCTAAAAGAGAATTAAGCGACGCAAAATCGCACCAGCCATGGGACTTCTTCTTCGACGAGAACCGATGCCAGCTGTCACGGTGTACAGACTTCGAGGAGTCCGACAAATTATCAATGGCGAGGCGGTAGCTCGCGAAACAGTCCCACTTTGAAGAAGCTGTATTCCTCGGGTCAATAATCTGTAGATAAATCGACAGATATCCAGGGAGCGCCTGTGAGTCACCCTTTGGGTAAATTAACAACCTGCAATCGAAACCCCCGACTTCGAAATACTTACTCCACAGTGCTCGCGATTTGATTTTAGGGAAATTAGCGATGGTCCATCTGCATAGGGCGGAGTAGTCCCCTCGCCGCTCAACAATCACTGATTCGGCCGCCGCCGTGGTCGCCGCCACGGTGGCGGAGGACACGGCGTCGCGCGACGGATCCTCCACCGCCATGGAAGGCTTCTCGGATGCGCGATAGGAGGACGACGACGGAGGCACAATCGGAGTCGCCGCCGTAGCTGCGTCGGAGGAGGAAACAGCATCCTCGTTTTGGTGGTGGTGATGATGGTGTTTCATTGTATGGTATGATGAGATGATTAGGTTTTCTTGCGGCGGTGTAGGTTTCTTGTATGTGCGTTATTATATTATATTATTAATTATATTTGTCACAAATATATATAGGATGTATATCTATATATACTCTCTCCTCTTGTGCGTGTTTGTGTGTGTGTGTGTGTGTGTGCGTGAGGAGGGAGAAGAAGAGTGGATTATGTTGGTGAGGGACTGAGAAGGTATTGGTAGACTGGTAGTAGTAGTAGTGTGCACCTTAATTAGGTTCTCTCACAATTTTTCTCTTTTCCTTTTCACCTTTTTCTTTCTTTTGTGAGAGGTGAAGAAACTGATTTTTTCTTACAATCTTTATTGACTTTGAATCATGTGTTTTACTTTGTTCCTCTATTTTTATTTAAAATCATGATTTTTCTCTTTACTCTTCATAAAAAGTACATATTTACATAGATCGTAACATTTAGTTTCATTAAGAATAGGTGTGATTGAAAAGTAAATATTTACATAGATCATAACATTTTTTCCCATTAAAGGAGGTGTAATGTTCAATAAACTACAAATAGAAACATGCGTGAAAATTTTGTAAGTAAAGATAATTAACTTATTCGAGTCTCCAATAACCATGTAGAAAAATTACTTTTCTTCAAATATAATATTCATATAAATGTTGATCCGGTCTAGAGAAAACAACTGTCAAACATTTGAAATGGAATTTATTTAATTTTATATGTTTAATATCTCGACTTGTGTCCAAGCTTACACTAAATTAATCTTGGACAATTAGAATCATTGTCCTAGAACTATGAATGATGTAAATCGCAGGATGTGCCTCCATCAAGTCTCGGGATCCTATCATATTGTTGTACACTCTGAGCACAAAGGGATCTTCACCACAAATTAACATTAGACAGACTCATGAAAATGTTTCTATCCAAGTTTCAAATGGGATTCGAATTTTCTTTAAGCTATTTGAGCAACTTTATGTTAAAGTATTTTTGGTTTTCATATAGCATTTCGATCGTAATCTTTAAATAATTAACAAATTGATAAACGAGGTTACTGATGTGATTATTTATTTATTATGGATTATGACAATCTAGACAATATACACATTAACACTATCAAATTAAAATTGTGATTAACCCTGCATCTAACAGCAACATGTGCAACGTAAATTTCATTTACATTAATCACTAACAATGAAGAAAAGGGTAAATGTAATATAATGATCATGCAAGAAGAGACTTTTGCGATAAAAAAAATAATAATATAATGATCATTTGACTTATGGGTGGCAAATGGGTGGGACGGGTTTGGTTGGCCCTTTAATGGGTTTTTGGTAACGGGTCGCAAATGGGTTGGGAAGATTGTGGGTCAACCCGTTAATTTTTTATTTTATTTTTAGATCTGCAGAAAATTATTATAACATGATGCCTCCAATATTTTCATTAACTTCTCCATTTTATAAACTTCACCCTCACTCAATTAAATAACAAATTCTCATTTATAAACCTATACTCTAAATTAATTGAACACTCTGTCGATTGACCATTCCAAAATTAGCACCCTTGCTAATTTGGAAATTCTCTCACACTCCACAGTCGATGACTGGTCATAAGCTCGTGGAGCCCAATCACTAGTGAATTAATTCAGTGAACCTTTAACCTTTACAACTACCATGAACACCTTAATCCTTCCGTTAATTGGTCTCCCGAATCAAGATTAAGAGCATTGATATTTTATCAGTCAACCTCATGCGTCTTGACTCTTATGGATTCTGGTCTCGAAATTATTCCCTTCGACTTAACCTTTATGAACTTCTTTCATAAAGTCGTCGGAAACCTTGGCCAAAGATTTCATCTGAATATGTTACGTACTCACATAAATTCATAGGAGAAATCCTAGCTTATCAAGTCGGGTCAACAGATCCTCTGTTGATAACATGAACCTGCATACACGTCCCTCTGCACCTAACATGAATCCGCAGAGACATTCTGGTGCATTTCAGCTAGTCGGGACTCATATCAAAATATAGACGTTCGTGTACCATAAATCCTATCATCTCAAGTAATAAAGATCGTACCTCGTACACTATTGTTGTTTTGCTAGGTGAGGTAAGCGACCTCCTGCTGCCTATTCCAATATGAGTATTTAGGTTATGTAATCGTCTTGGGATTGGGTCACTGCAACCCTAGATCTTACTTCCATATCTGTTGTAAGCAATATTGCTTATGACGTCATACGATCATATTAAATTAAAGCTAAAAATTAAATTTTGATTGTTCTAAAGTTTCTTGTTGTATTATTCATATACATATAAATATAGGCACACATATGGTCATGCTTTTTTCAGTAACTAAATAACAGAAATTACTAGCCCCAGTAATGCTTCCATTTTGCCACTTTGTTCAATTAATATGCAGTCTTTGAAATAGAGGATTACAGGTCAAATGCAATAACAGCACGCCAGAAGTGAAATTTGTTCATAAGCCATATCCTTTATTCATATAATAGATTCATTAAATAAAGTAAACTCAGAAAAAAGAGGAAGGCAGCATAAGCTGAAGAATGACAGTCTAAAGAAGATGTAGTAGAACTAAAAGAACAAACATCACGAAAGTTGTCAAACTCCAAATTTGTAGTAACAAGAGATAATAAGTATCCGTTTTGCAAGCACTGTTTGGTCAACTTTTTAAGGGCATTAACCGCAACTATCTCTTGGCTATAAAATTTAAAATAATAATGTAACTTGATTACGAGAGATCCACTATTCAAAATGCATATTCTAGTAATTCAAACTCCATCATATCTGGACAAGATGGACAGAGATAAGCAAAATATACAATCAACATTGTTGCATCTATGTAAGAAAAACATATGGCAAGACAAAAAATCAAATTTCATTATCACAGTACCCTAACATTAATATGCAATTTGTGCCATAATGGATGTACTAATATTTGGTAAGAACAACTATCTACACTTGGAATTACCCTCTTTTATTTTTTGAAGTAATATTACATTCTTTAAGTTAAGAAAGATAGTCAAGTTGCCTTGTCAATTGCAAATGGTCTTTGGAAGGAGGTCGTAGTGCCATGAAGATAAGCATGATAATAAACCTCCCGTCTTTCAAGTAAAAGTTAAACACGATACCTCTGGGGTAAACGATGAGGCGACAATCCCGATTGCCAATCTGAAACCTCCTGCTTTTTATGCAAAGCCCAGTAATCTTCCTCTTTTTCAAGAGATCCTTCAACCTGGTAAAATTCTCAATCCTCCATGAAAACTTCCCCATATGCCCATCAGACTTCCTAACATTTCCCCCATTTCTTGCACCAATCAAAGTGCCACTCTTCGAGAAACTGCTTAACTCCTTGATAACATGGAATGACGTACTAAAAACTGCTGTGTCTTCTGCCAAGAAGCCCGACTCGGACCCGACAAAATCTGCCATTTTCATGTAATCGTTCCACCCCAAACTCGTGTTGTCACCACTCTTATTATCAGCAGCAAACCGCCCATAACTATCTCGGTGGACATGGTTAGAACCATTACCGGGCTTCTGATTCAACACCGACATCCTAAACAAACACCAACAACTCCTATCCGACACCAACGAGTTCTTCTCAGTGTCCTTACTCTCCAAACACATTGACAAATACTCCACACCATTCACCACACTTTGATAAACACTAATCCTCAAATTACACTCCCCTGCTGGAAAAACTGGGCTCATTATTTTCTGTGTCTTAATCATCTCCTTAAACAAACTAAAATTGTGCACTTTCCATGTGAACTTGCCACTCAAAACATCCCCAACCACGGGACCAATAACCCCTCCCCCACCCATAACAGACACGTTATTAGCCTGAAGATCATAATTATCACGCGAGAACGAAAACGACTCATGAAGTATCAAAATATCCGCCGTAATAAGAATACAATCATTGGAAGAGTGCAAGAATCCGACCTTAGTGTCTAAAAGAGAATTAAGCGACGCAAAATCGCACCAGCCATGGGACTTCTTCTTCGACGAGAACCGATGCCAGCTGTCACGGTGTACAGACTTCGAGGAGTCCGACAAATTATCAATGGCGAGGCGGTAGCTCGCGAAACAGTCCCACTTTGAAGAAGCTGTATTCCTCGGGTCAATAATCTGTAGATAAATCGACAGATATCCAGGGAGCGCCTGTGAGTCACCCTTTGGGTAAATTAACAACCTGCAATCGAAACCCCCGACTTCGAAATACTTACTCCACAGTGCTCGCGATTTGATTTTAGGGAAATTAGCGATGGTCCATCTGCATAGGGCGGAGTAGTCCCCTCGCCGCTCAACAATCACTGATTCGGCCGCCGCCGTGGTCGCCGCCACGGTGGCGGAGGACACGGCGTCGCGCGACGGATCCTCCACCGCCATGGAAGGCTTCTCGGATGCGCGATAGGAGGACGACGACGGAGGCACAATCGGAGTCGCCGCCGTAGCTGCGTCGGAGGAGGAAACAGCATCCTCGTTTTGGTGGTGGTGATGATGGTGTTTCATTGTATGGTATGATGAGATTATTAGGTTTTCTTGCGGCGGTGTAGGTTTCTTGTATGTGCGTTATTATATTATATTATTAATAATTATATTTGTCAAAAATATATATAGGATGTATATCTATATATACTCTCTCCTCTTGTGCGTGTTTTTGTGTGTGTGTGTGTGTGCGTGAGGAGGGAGAAGAAGTGTAGATTATGTTGGTGAGGGACTGAGAAGGTATTGGTAGACTGGTAGTAGTAGTGTGCACCTTAATTAGGTTCTCTCACAATTTTTCTCTCTTTCCTTTTTACCTTTTTCTTTCTTTTGTGAGAGGTGAAGAAACTGAATTTTTCTTACAATCTTATTGACTTTGAATTATGTGTTTTACTTTGTTTCTCTATTTTTATTTAAAATCATGATTTTTCTCTTTACTCTTCATAAAAAGTACATATTTACATAGATCGTAACATTTAGTTTCATTAAGAATAGATGTGATTGAAAAGTAAATATTTACATAGATCATAACAATTTTTTCCCATTAAAGGAGGTGTAATGTTCAATAAACTACAAATAGAAACATGCGTGAAAAATTTGTAAGTAAAGATAATTAACTTATTCGAGTCTCCAATAACCATGTAGAAAAATTACTTTTCTTCAAAGATAATATTCATATTAATGTTGATCCAGTCCAGAGAAAACAACTGTCAAACATTTGAAACGGAATGTATTTAATTTTACATGTTTAATATCTCGATTTGTGTTCAATCGTACACTAAACTAATCTTGGACCCTTAAAATCCTTGCCCTAGAACTATGAATGATGTAAATTGCAGGATGTGCCTCCATCAAATCTCGGGATCCTATCATACTGTTGTACACTCTGAGCACAAAGGGTCTTCACCACAAATTACCCTTAGACAGACTCATGAAAATATTTCTATCCAAGTTCCAAATGGGATTCGAATTTTCTTTAAGCTATTTGAGCAACTTTATGTTAAAGTATTTTTGGTTTTCATATAGCATTTCGATCGTAATCTTTAAATAATTAACAAATTGATAAACGAGGTTACTGATGTGATTATTTATTTATTATGGATTGTGACGATCTAGACAATATACACATTAAGACTATCAAATGAAATTTGTGATTAACCCTGCATCTAACAGCAATATCTGCAACGTAAATTTCATTTACATTAATCACTAACAAAGAAGAAAATGGTAAATGTAATATAATGATCACTACGCAAGAAGAAACTTTTGCGATAAAAAAATAATAATATAATGAGCATTTGACTTAGGGGTGGCAAATGGGTGGGACGGGTCGGGTTGGTCCTTTAATGGGTTTGTGTTAACTGGTCGCAAATGGGTCGGGTCGATCATGGATCAACTCGTTAATTTTTTAAATTATCTTTATATCTGCAGAATTTTTTATAACATGATGCCTCCAATTTTTTCATTAATAAACTTTCACCCTCACTCAACTAAATAACAAAATCTCATTTATAACCTATACTCTAAATCAATCGAACACTCTGTCGATTGATCATTCCAAAATTAGTACTCTTGCTAATTTGAAAATTCTCTCACACTCCACAGTCGATGCCTGGTCACAAGCTCATGGAGCTCAATCACTAGTAAATTAATTTAGTGAACCTTTAACTTTTACAACTACCATGAACACCTTAATCCTTCCGTTAGTTGGTCTCCCAAATCAAGATTAAGAGCATTGATATTTTATTAGTCAACCACATGCGTCTTGACTCTTATGGATTCTGGTCTCGAAATTATTCCCTTCGACTTAACCTTTATGAAATTCTTTCATAAAGTCGTCGGATAACTTGGCCAAGGATTTCATCTGAATATGTTTCTCACATAAATTCATAGGAGAGATCCCAGCTTATCAAGTCGGGTCAACGGATCCTCTGTTGATAACATGAACCTACATACACGTCCCTCTGCACCCAATATGAATCCACAGAGACAATCTGGTACATTTCAGCTAGTCGGGACTCATAAAAATACAGACGTTCGTGTACCAGATATAAATCCTATCATCTCAAGTAATAAAGATCGTACCTCGTACACTATTGTTGTTTTGCTAGGTGAGGTAAGCGACCTCTTGCTGCCTGTTCCAATATGAGTATTTAGGTTATGTAATCGTCTTGGGATTGGGTCACTGCAACCCTAGATCTTACTTCCATATCTGTTGTAAGCAATATTGCTTATGACGTCATACGATCATATTAAATTAAAGCTAAAAATTAAATTTTGATTGTTCTAAAGTTTCTTGTTGTATTATTCATATACATATAAATATAGGCACACATATGGTCATGACATTTGCTCATGTTGTAACATTTGGTTCAGTACGTGGATTAAAGAGACATCACTAAGGAATGGTTTGCGAATATTAGTTTACCCTCTTTTCCATGGTGTATTATGTTTATTGTTGTTACGTGGTCTATTTGGAAGCGAAAAATAAGTTTATCTTCCTAGACATTCAAAAACCTTTAGGACAAAATTTACATGATGCGGAAAGATAGGTGGAGGATTTATTGGTCTAAAATGAATACAAATGGTAGCGGAGGAGTGTGGCAGCCGAGGGCCTTACGAGAAATGAGATGAGAGAATGGGTTCTTGGGTTTGCTAGCAAACTTGGGGACGTTTCGATCACTACTACCGAATTTCTTGCGGCTAGGAAGGGTCTCATGTTAGCTTGAGAAAGAAGATGAGGATTGATCTTGAGGGAGACTCTGAAGTTGTGGTGGAGCTGATTAAAGATGCATGCCGACATTGAGTGTCACCCGTTGGGAGGAACTATGAGGATTGTCAAACTCGAACCCTTCTTCGCAAGCCGTGGGTGAGCCGCATGGTTCACACTAGAAGAATTTGAAATGGATGAGCAAATGCTACTATATTTGGTCACGAGTTGCAGGAGGCTCCCTATATTTGGGATTCTGATCCAGGAAGATGATGCACTTGATGATGTAAGACACTAAGACTTACTGTTTTTTTCCCATGGGTTTAATCTCTTTCGAGGCGGGTTGAGCACATTAATGTAGATACCTCTTCCAACAGTGATTCGAACTTGAGTCCACTAATTTGTAGTGATTAGTCACTTCCACTAGACCAATCACATGTTGGTACTAAGACTTACTTTAGTCCTATTTGTTCTCTAATTAAAAATTAGTCACACATATAATACATTAATACATTAATCCATTATAACATATTAAAATATGCATAAAAAACATCTAAAACTTATTGAATTATTATTATATACCAAACACTTCTATCCATGGATCAAAATTTCCATCTTTTTCATCGAAAACATCGAAAAATTTCCGTTTTTGAATTAAGCGAACCGAAAACAAGATGTAATATGGACACTATATGTTTACCTTAAATTCTGTTTTTTTTCTAAAATTTAGTAATTTTTTTGACAAATTTTCCATAGTTTTTTTGAAATATTTCGAAAAATTCTCGAAAAGTTTTCAATATTTGATTGACCGAAACATACACTCGAAACGAAATTTTGATCCATCCTTCTATCACTATTAAAGTATACTCGCTTAAAATTTATAAAAATATTGAAATATTGTTTTCTAGTTTGTATTTAATCTTTCGAAATCTAATCCTAGATTTTATTCTTTTGCGTTAAAAAGGAAAGGTACATTATTAAATCATCAATTGTGACTCTATATAATTATCAAAAATAAAAAATAAAAAATTGTAACTCTCTACAATTATCTTTGTAAATGGTGCTACCTATTTTGTAGCATCTCTAATAAAAATGATTTATTGTGTATGAAAACACAATCTGACTTAAAACCCTAATAATATCTTATATTTGTAACCTCTTGGAGGCAGCTACAATTATCTAAGTTGTTTAATTGGGGTCAATTACGAAGCATGTCATTTTCTCTCATACTATCTATGAATAATTATCGCCATAATTCATTGATGAAAATATTGACGATGATAATGATATTCAATCAATGGAAAATTGGAAATGATTATATCACAGCCTCAAACTTCACAAGTCATTTATACAGTCCACTTTTTATGATTTTGAAGGTGTTTGTGTTACCTACTGGCTACTACTACTTGTTTAACAAGTTTTTTCTTTAAATAATCTTTTTAATCTATTAACAACCCACTCAACTATAAAAACTTACAAAAGAGCACCTAAATTATATCATATTACTCATATAAAAAATAATTCATTACTTTCTAAATGATAATTTATCATTTATCAATATTTGAATATAAAATATCTCGAAAATTACAATAAAAATATAAACTCATAATTTAAAAGCAATTGCAGTGCCTAGAATTTAGGGTTTGGGGTTTAAAGTCTATTTTATAAATAGAGTTTATTTTTATTTGATGATTAATTATGGATTTTTTTTAGAATTTTATATTATGGAATGAGATGCTGAGATGCTAGCATAGTCCTTCAATCAAATCGTAAGTTTATTTATAAGACTTACAAAACAAGTTGTCAAATTGACACAATTTTATTAATTTATTTTTCTTTTGTAATATCTGATACTGAAATCTATATTAACTGTTATATAATTGAAAATCATTTAATTCCGAATTATAGGGCATGTTTTTTGGTGTTTGAGAAAGTAGTTTGGGAGAGTAATGAATATTTGTGAACAGGAGCGGATCCAAAATTCAAAAGTCGAGGGGGCCCAAATTTATTATTAACAAAAAATATATATTTAAATAATAATATTTAATCTATTTTCGACTATATAAAAAGAAAATATATTTTTCCTATATTGAATTTAAGAAGAATAGTTTATAGGTCTTTGATTTAATTTTTGTAAAATTATATCAAGATTTTCAATTGAACATTATAGTTATTTAGTTAAGACAAAATAATAATTAAATCTTGATAAGTATACTATGTGTATAATTAATCTTTGCAATTGGACTTTTAAAGAGAACAATAAAAATCAATGCAAATAAATAAATATATTATGAATATATAAGTAACTAGAATAAAATATTCAAAAATCTTGGGGGGGGGGGGGGGGGGGGAGACCCCCAATAAGGGCTGTAGATCCGTCCCTGTTTGTGAAATAATCTCGATTTGCATAGTGTTGTTTGTTTAAATTTTGAGAGAGTGGTTTGACAAACAAAGTAGGTATATGTTTTTTTTGAAGAGTTAGGTTATATGTGTAAGATGTTAAAGTGTTTATGTTAAATCATGTTTCTTATGTGAGATAAATTGTGTAATAGATATGATACTTTATTTCAAATCAGAGTAGAGTTTGAATATGTTTTGTTTAAAGATAAGAAAAATATTGTTTGTCTGGCTTTTGAGCGTGTAGTTTGAAAAAATTTAGGTGAAAATTTTATTTCAGAAAATAAAAAACATATTTGTTTCACATCTTCCAAACACGAAATAATTTTAAAACGCCAAACAAACAAGCCCATAATTTTTCCAATGTTCAAGGCTACAAAACATGCCCGAAAATGTCTCTCCATTGCCTTCCCTACAGTAATCTTAAATGGGAATATGACTCGCTTTACCATTTTAATAAACCAAAACACACAGCCCAAAAGAGGGGTTTTTGCTCTTTGCACCAATCGAAACATGAGAAATACGCATTTTACATCCTCGAAATATGAACAATTCAACACTTTGCACCATCTTTTATTTTCCTCAGAAAATCTAGAGATAAAATAGGTAATTTATTTTTTTGAATCTCTGGCACTTTGCACCCCCGAAATCTAAAAAAATGGACATTTTGCACTCCTGATTCCTGAAATAGAATTAGCACTTAACACCCTCGAATTAAGAACAACTCATCAATTTGCACCCTCGGAACACGAGAAATGAACACTTTGAACCCCATAAACACAAAATTAGCACTTACCACCTCAAATTAAGAAAAACTCAACAACTAGCACCCTCTCTTTTTTGGGCAAAGTTGACCAACGGGAGTAAAAAACCTAGGGGCAATTTTATGTATTGCCTTTATAGAAACTTTTCGATTTCTTTTGGATAACTTGAGGACATTTGAAAATTCGATAATTAAATAAATATGTTAAAATCAATTTTGCAGATGAATATTATAGTATTCATAAACGTATTTTACAAATTTTAAAAAATAAGAAAATAAATTACCTATTTTGCCCCTAAGTTCTTTTGACCCCGGTGATCAATTTTGCCGAAAAAAACGAGGGGTGCTAGTTGTTGAGTTTTTCTTAATTTGAGGTGCTACATGCTAATTTTGTGTTTAGGGGGTTCAAAGTGTCCACTTCTCATGTTTCGGAGGTGCAAGTTGCCGAGTTGTTCTTAATTCGTGGGTGCTAAGTTCTAATTCTATTTTCAGGGTGCAAAATGTCCATTTATCTTGTTTCGGAGGTGCAAAGTGTCAAAGATCCAAAAAATTACCTATTTTGTCCCTAAATTTTTGAGGAAAATAAAAGAGAGTGCAAAGTTCTGAATTAATCATATTTTGGGGGTGCAAAATGCTAGATTTATGTTCGAATATGCAAAGTGTCTATTTCCCCTGTTTCGAGGGTGCAAAGTAAAAAATCCCCCTCAAAAGATAGGCAAACTGGGGACACGTGCATGACACACCCTTAATTTTTGGGAAAATTCTTATCAAGATTGGGTTCGGTCAAACATGAAGTAATTACATGAGAAGTACTATACACTTTTTTTGGGATTGAATGAAACTTTTAGGAGAATGACCAATCAAAAAATAATTGCAATACATTTACTTGGTGATTAAATGAGTTTGATCAAGCCAGGTCTAAAAAAAAAAAAAATCCATTTTTTGGCGGTAATTTGTGTTCACTTCCCCTATACTTGAGCATATAAGGGCATCTCTAATGACTAGTGGTAAGATGCCCTAGAGGGTATATGGGGGGAAGGGGGAAAAAAAAATCATCTCCAATGACTAGGGGGGCGGAGAGGGTATACCCACTAGAGGGACCCTGGAGGGACCTTGGAGGGAGGGGGAGGGGGGAGCTTCTCCCATCCAAGCCCCCTCCATCACATGCTATATTTTTTTTTTAATTTCGTTTTGTTTTATTTGGTTATTTTTTTATCTTTATTTAAAAATAAAATAATTACTAAAATTTGTATATTATTTGGAGATAATTATTTTTAATTATAAAAAAATAACTTTTATTTCATTAAATTAACACTAGTATTTTAATATTGATTTATTTTAGTAGTTTTGGGTTGTATTTATCACCCAAAAATAATTCTTTCTAAAAATTTAAAATAATGCGATACAATCATGAAACCCAAAAATAATTATTTCTAAAAATTTAAAATAATACGATACAATCATTAAACCCAAAAATAATTCTTTCTAAAAATTTAAAATAATACGATACAATCATGAAATCATGTTCGACTAAAACATAGACCTTAATTTTGACCTTGTGTGTCCCACACATGTTCGACTAAGTCCTTTAGTAGTTCGCGATTGACATCTACATATCGTATTTGGTGACGGCAGATCATATAATCTTCTAGGGATATGGGACTTGTTCGTGGATCCAAATCAATAGTCAGAGATGGTGGATTTCCTTATATGAATTAATTTAATATTTGATGTAATTTTTTATTTTCTAAGTTTCCTAATGTACTTTTGATTTTAAATTAATTTTAATTTTAGATTTATTTTTGGTGTAATAATAATAATAATAATAATAATAATAATAGATAAGGATAAAATTAATTATTAAATGGGTTAGATAGAATGAGTCATTAGAGATGACTAAAAAACTAGAGAAAGGGGGAGGGGGAGGGGGATAGGGAGAGGGAGAGTGGGGGGGGAGGGGGAGAGGGAGAGTGTATTCCCTCTCGGAGTCATTAGAGATGCCCTAAGCAACCAGACCCAACTATATGTATATTTGGCATCCACTTCCCCTCCATCTAATTTTCCATTAAATAATTATCAGAAATACCGAAATGCCCTTAATCAATTTAGGGTCCAATGAGTTAACTTTTTCATATTTTTTTTCTTCTTTTCGGTACTTCACCACTTCTTTATTTTCAATCATACAAATAAAAATAATTAAATATATTCCTGGAAATTTGTAAGTTTCATGATTAATAAAAAGTATTTAAATATTTTAGAAACTAAGATATAGTAACTTTAAAATGTAGTTTATTACATTTTGTAAATTATTAACAAAATGCAACTTGTACTTTAAATATGTTTAAATTTATAATTGCAAATAATATTTGAGAACTGAATCATCTCATACTTTTGAAATTCTATAATTAATATTTTAAAACTATTATATTTCATTTACATTGAAACATATAAGTATTAGTAACAATAGTCTATGAAAATTTAAGGGGAATCCTTTTAGAATTCATTCAAAAATAAGATTTTTTTTCCAAAAACGAATAAAATTAATGAATCTCATATCAGCCAATAATAAACTGATTCGAAAAACTAAATTATCTCAAACTTTTGAAAAATAATTTTTGAAGTAAAAAAATAAAATTTTCTTTAACATTCTAGTCAAATTCATGAAATACTTAGTTAGACAACGCGTGAAACTTTTAAGATTGGTTCAATTAAAACAACAACTATTTTAATTATATAAATTGATAAAGCAAATTAAATTGTGTACATGAATGAAAAAAATCAACATTTCATTCAATCAAATATATTTATGAATGGATTTTCGAAAAATTTATAAAATATACTATAAAATCAAATAGAACAGTCAATATTTAAATTTAGAAATTAGAAATTAATAGAAAGTGGAGCTAAGTGTGAAAAAAGGGGTACTTTAGTCTTTTGAAAAAAATTAGATGGAAAAGTAGAAAAAGGAGAGGTTAAAAAAAACCAAATCTATGATTCTATGGGGTCTAGATGCCAAAGAGTGAAAATTAGGGGAGGTGGATACAATCCACCCCACTTCCTAGACACGGCACACATTCGCGATCTCTCTTATCATGCGCCGGGGAGAAAAATCTACGAACTCCGATCTCAATCGCCAAAAATCTTCAGCACTATTTCTGATTTTCTTCATATTCAGTAACTAGGTAAAATTATAGGACGACTTTGAAGTGATTGATTGTTCTTGAAGTTATTAGAATTAGAAAATAATCGGGGATGCAGAGGCAGAGTCCACCAAAGCACAGGCACGATGGAACGTCGCCTTTGCCTTTGGGTATGGATTGGAGCCCTCCGCCTCGTGTTTGGGTATGCTTCTTCCATATCTTGATTTGTGATTTGTTACTTTAATTAGTTGGCGATTTTTCAATTTATTGCTTAATCAGTTGTAAATACTCTCACGCATTTGATTTGAATCTTTAGACTTTAATTGCTATTAGTATTTATTAGTGCAACTTTAAGTACTATCTTATTAGTGGACTCAATGTGTAGTGTAATATGACATCGGAGATCTTAGTATTATAAGAAAATTCAAATTTTAAATTCTGAGTTGTGTGAAAGAAAGCAAATATAGGAGCTCTAGGTGGGGGTATTTAGGGAATAAGATAATTTTCTGTCAAAGATAATCCAAATGTTTGTGGCAATCTTTTAGTTATAAATATGCTTACATTATGATGTTGTTCTTACTGAAATCGTTGGCAAATATGCATATCTTCTGAATTAAAATTGTATCGAACAATTGATTGAGTTATGAAGTATGCATAATGCATTGCTGGCGTGTTTCTACGATTAATATTTCAATAAACAAACTATGCTTTGGTTCAACGATTGGACACAACTGTTTTGCTCTTTAAGGGACAGTGTTGATACATTATATGTACTTTGCAGTCTGGGAGAGAAACTGTTTGGCCTCATGATCATAGCTCAGGCTGGAGTTATTGCGTTACAATACCATCCTGGGTTGTACTTGCAAAGTCAAGAGATTCAGACCCCACAGTGGTATACTATCCTAACTTGGAGGGTTTATTTGTTCATTCCATGATATACTCCAGTAAATATATCTAATTGTAATTGCATATGAAATGTTAGAATACTAGGAGAGATTGCATTCTTTCCATCCATGATTAGGGAAATCAGGACAATAAGTTGAATCATCTTCGTTATTTTCTGTAGAACTCTTAGAAGTTGCATACTAGTGATAGATGATCAAATCTTTATAGCTGTTGCCACTGTGAAACTAAGTTTGTTTTGATTAAGGCAGCTAATGAGCAAATTGTGGGGAGTTTGTATATGGAAAAATTGTCTACCTTTTCTTTTTTCCTTTCTTGTTTTTGTACTGATCAATTAGCCTTCACTTCTCCTTTTGCTCCTTTTGCTCCATTTTTTTTATTTTTTATTTTTATTTTTAGTGTGCACACACGTGGAGGTGAGGGTGGATGACCATTTTCTCCTAGTTTGATTGTTTGACTATCAATTGAATGTAGGTCCAAGCCCATTTGTGTATATCTGTGTCTATTTATGGCTATATCAAACCTTATTTTTTAAGTATATATATATATATATATATATATATATATATATATATAATATGTCTGAGGCAGCACATAAGCAAATTGTAGCAAGATTTTTGTCGGAAAATGTCAGGACGCCGATTACCTTATCCCTTGAATCAAATTTTTTTATTTTTTAATCATCTTTCTTTACTTCCTCTTTTTAATTGTTTGTTTGAGTCAATGGATGATCATCTTTTTCCTTTGATTTTTATTGATTATTAATTATCTGTCCAGCAGTTGTTGACTAATAGTCTGTTTCTCTCTCACTGTGGATTAGACCTTTCTGTCCATGTTATACGATTTTTATTTTGTTGTGTTGTGTAGTTTTGTTGTCTTGACATTTTTAAGGGGCAGTTTTACAGGGTGCAAGTCGGCATGCAGTCACAAGAAGGGATTACAACCACAAGAACAGTATTGAGAAGATTCAATGATTTCTTGAAGTTGTACACCGCTGTAAGTTCTATATTTTAGTTGGAATATAAGCACCATATTTACTTATATAGGCAATATGTATTGCGACTTGCTTCTTGGACCTTGCTTGATTATGCATGATAGTTGCCTTATGGAAGTTGTAACCAGGGATGCTGGTATTGTTGTCAACTTTCTCTTTCAGCTTAAAAGAGCCTTTCCGCGGAAGAATCTTCCACCAACTCCCCCTAAGGGATTCTTACGGACCAAAACAAGGACAATGTTAGAAGAGGTAAATGCACTGTTTATAGCTATATAAAATTGATTTCATATTATGGAGAAATTGGTCTTTGGTATGTGGTCTCTTGAAGAAGGTTTTTCTTGAGGTACACGAGTGGATCTCCTAAAAATGATTTATATTTATATGTTTATGTGTTCCTGTCTGAACAAGCTTGATGGTGACTATCGAGAGTGCTTTTGAAACACAATTTGGTATTTTTAAATGATTGATTTGATCAGCTCTTGGAACTCCCCCTTTTTTTGGCTGCATTTTTGCATTCTTTATCCTGGATTTTTTAAATAAACGCTGCTGGTGTGGAATTTTGACAGTTTTAAAGCCAAGGTTATATCTGAATAAAGCTTATTATATCTTCTCTGGACTCTGGATTCCATTCTGTCAAATTTCTGCTTCTCTAGTTTCGATAGACTGTTAATATTTTCAGAGGACTTCTATTTGTTTCAGAGGCGGAGTTCTCTAGAGGAATGGATGACAAAGTTGCTATCGGATATTGATTTGTCAAGAAGCATTGTTGTCGCTTCCTTTCTTGAACTGGAAACTACTGCTAGGTCATGTGTGTACCAGCTCTGCACTTTTTCTTCTTTAAAATTAACACCCAATTTGCAAATTGCTTATAATGATAAATTTAAATGGTGTTGCATTTTATTTTTGTTGTTTTACTGTGTTTTTTTGCCCACTTTGCACCTTGTCCGAGTTATAACTTTCCCTTGTGACAATTGGTTTCAGCATTCCAGGAAGAGAGCCAACGCAGTTCCAATTCACATATTTCTGTGAATAATACAGCCTCTTCTCTCCATTCTCATCCGAATTCAAGCATATCTTTCGTAGCAGGAAGTTCATCAGTGACATCAGATTATGGTAGTGATACAGCTTATGAAACATCTGAAATTGGTACTCCAAGCCTTGGAAGGGATGACAACTCTGAAGTTGGGACAGAGGATCTGTCGCTGGATGAGGACTCAACAAGTCCAATAGATAAATTTGTTAAGTATGGCATGTCAAATATTGACGAGGGCTTGTCAATGGGGCACGCTATTCTAGAGCAGCTCGAAAGCTTCCCCAAGCACAAACCGCATGCAGGAGAGATTCATAGTAATTTGAGGCACATCGTGAGCAATGAAAGTTCTTCTAAAGTCTCCCAACATACAACAGATATGTTGGAGAGTTTGTCAGAGTCTGACCCTGGCACAATTGTTCGTCATGTTCGAAAGCTGTCAGATGAGAGTATTGAAAGTGACAAGAGTTCTCGTAGAGAGAGTGAATATGCCAATTTTGCTTATCCTAATTCAAATGGGTATGGACCCCCTGAAATAAGAAGCGGGTCTGAGGTCTCTAGAACCGTTGGAGACTCAGGTTATCAACTCTCAGATGAAATACACCTGGTGGTTCCTCTAGATCAGCGGCAGAAAGTGAATAGGCTACTTACAACAATGCAGCGGCGGCTGATCACTTCCAAAACTGATATGGAAGATCTTATATCAAGACTGAACCAAGAAACTGCTGTGAAAGAATATCTTGCAACAAAGGTATTGAAATGCTGAAACTTTGGTCTCACTTTTTTATTTCGTTTTAAATGCTTGTTCTGAACTTTCACTAGAATAATTCTGGAGTTATTACAATCTTAATGTCAACTGTCAAGTGCAGTAAAGCATAGGAAGGACTTCGAAGGATTTAAAGAAATGGTTAAAATAGACAGCTTTGAGTGAATCCCTGGGTATATTAAAAGTTTGGTTGGTTTTCGTAGTGGCCTAAGTCGAATGGAGAGGGGGCAGGAGCTCAATGTCAACCTTGATATAATTTAGGATTAGGAGCAGCCTAGGCACCTATTACAATAATCTTATAATTTACAACCACATTTCAACCATGCAGTAGTAATAGCTGTGATTTTGCAAAGATGGTATGGATTGGTTTCCACTTAATCACATTACCACACCATATGTGCCATGCCATGTCCAATATCTTTAACTGTTTTTTACCAATCAGTCCACATATTTATTTTCATTATCTTTTGAAGTATTATTTTTTTCAACCGAGAAAAACACACACCAGAGTACAATGCCAAATCTAACACCAGAGTTTCCATGTCCACAATTGTTTTTGCACGATTTGTTTGTTGTCACCGCTGCGACAATCTGCCACTGGGCTATGAGAGTCCCTCTGTCACATTTAAATTGATGCTCCCGTTATGGATGAAGTCTTGAGATCCCAGATCGAGGCGTAGCACTGGAGCACCGATCATGTCTTCGGAACTATGTGGCTCAGATTCTGAACATCAGATTCCTTTAGTGTCTCTTAGAAAACTTAAAAATCGGAGTTGATTT
Organism: Penstemon eatonii; assembly: GCA_038501285.1. NCBI lineage: Eukaryota > Viridiplantae > Streptophyta > Magnoliopsida > Lamiales > Plantaginaceae > Penstemon > Penstemon eatonii. The sequence goes on from CM076710.1 coordinate 10,085,832, forward strand.
GTTCTATATTGCTAATTTGATATTGATTGGGAATTATGATAACTAATTTCAGTACATTGTAACCGCTTTAGTTCTAGATTCTCAAATGCTATCTGAAATGGACTTCCCTTTTTTAATGTTCACTCTTGGTCTCGAGATTCCAGCCAAATGGCGGGATTCTGATGCTCATGTTGTTTTAGCATTTTCTGAAATATGGTGTAACTGGTGACGAGATTTTATTTAGTTGTATGGCAATTTTAGTTGCTAATCTTCTTTGCAAAAGTTTGATGCTTGCCTGATTTCCATTTGGAGAGAAAATGTCCCCTCTGCATGCGCTTTTTCCAGCTATACCCTTTTAAGATATGAAACTCGTGAATTAACATGTATTCCAGGTGAAGGATTTGGAAGTGGAGCTTGAAACTACTAAACTAAAAAGTAAAGAGAACCTCGAACAAGCTATGCTTATTGAAAGGGAAAGAATAACCCAAATGCAGTGGGATATGGAAGAACTTCGGCAAAGGTCATTGGAAATGAAATTGAAGTTGGACTCTAAACAGGTTATCTGTCATTTTTGCTTGCGATATAGATTTTTCTCAGTTTGAACAACACTCTAGATTGATGTGAAGTCTACTTCAGGCCCAAAGAATAGACATTCAGTCTACCGATTCAACTATGAATCAGCAGAAAGATGTGTTGTACAAGGAACTGGATTCTTCTAAGCAGCAGTATGAGGATTTGATGAAGCGCTATCAAGAGCTCGAAGTGAAGTCCAAAGCTGATATCAAAGTTCTCGTTAAAGAGGTGAAATCTCTAAGAAGTTCTCAAGCAGAAGCAAAGCAGCATCTTAATCAATCACTTGAAGAGAAATCTAAAGCAGAGGTATACTTTAGTTCTTTCTGTTCCTGATAGCGGGTCATTTGTATAGGACCAACATGCATGCTCAGAATCTTCTGGTGCCTTGCATGTTCAGTCAATCATAATCATCACTAAGACTTCTGAGTCGTCATATTAGATCTGCCATTGCATTTTCTGTTAAATTGATTGATAAGTCTAGTCAACTTTCATGCCAATAAATCTAAGTTTTTGCTTTGTGTAAATAACCAATAGTGGAAGTACAAGACGAACTGAAGTATAGCAGCAAGTATAGAATACACCACTTATATGCTAAGAGGATAATAGGATCGAAACTGAATATGCTGTACAAGAAACCCTTTCTAAGCCCAATTTTGTTTCCATCTAAAGTTGCGGGAAAGGATTATGTCTGTGGCCAAAAGTATAATGACCTTCCATTTAATCTTTGTTTTTCTACTCAAATAAAAAAGAAAGGGTGAAAATTGAAGATTATGAAGTATCAGTATTCCCACGCCTTCCTGCTTTATTTTGATAATCTGGTCATACTGTAGAACTCCTAGTAAAAAGCGATAATACTTCCGCCATGTCGAGTAAACCCGAAAAAGTATTCTGGATAAGCTGTATGATCTGTGTGGACACACTGCATTTACTTTGCTAAAGACTTGAATGGAAGATAAATCTGTTTTGGACTGGTCCTTATTCTTCAATGTCCAGATACCCCCTTATATATACTAGTCTTTTAGAGCATGTATATGATTGTAATTTATTTTAATCTTGAAACCTGCATGATTACTATGAAATATCAATTAAGTAACAGAACTTGTGTTTTTGGAACATTTTATGTGAGCACAGGAACTACTTCAAGAAGAAAGAGAAAGAAATGAGCAAACAAGAACCTCTTGGAGGAAGTTGCTTTATAGATGCAAGGTTCTTCACGATAAGCTTAAGGAATGTTACGTTAATAATCTAATGCAAGAAAATGGGGATGATCCGCTCATAAGCATTCCATCATCATCGAATCCACTGGATCTTGTAGCCACATCTGACAATCAGATTGGCCTTCTCCTTGCTGAGGTATCTCTGGATTCTTGCAATGTTCTTTTCCACTTTTTTTTGCTGATTCATCTTATTCTGAAGATTTTTTTAATCTAAAATTCACTTCGTTTGCTGTATATTATTACTATCTTTTAAGAGCGTGAGATCATTAAGAATTTAATTGGATTTAGGAAACTGAGGGCATTGATTTACAATATTCCCCATTCAATCCATTTGGTATAATAGCTAAAACAGATAATGGAACGTTCTACTCCCAAAACTTTTTTTTTAAATATTTTCTTTGATACACGTATGATCTGAATGTTGCCGTTTCCTTATTATAAAAAAACCACGGAAAAAGTTTGCCATTTGAAATTAATATTATCTTTTTATTTTTTAATGTTATCCATAAACTTTCATGTGACTATAATGAGAAGTTGGAGGGAATTTATGATTGATTAACTAGACTTTACTGATTCACAGGAGTAGAATTTTTGCCAATTCCTTTATCCAACTACTTATATCGTGATTGAATTTCGGACCTTTTTTTACCTTTATGTTCAAGTTGCCTGATTTTTAGCCTAAATGTGATTAGGTTCAACATTTAGCTCAGGATGTTGAGTGTCCCGCTTCAACCACTGATAGAATACCTGGTTTGGATGATGACGTCAGCTCGGTAGACGCGGAGTTGAGGCAGATGCTTACAAGTATATTACTTGATAATGGCTTATTGCAAAAACAGGTGAATTCTCTTATTGTTCATGCTCTTAAAATAAAAAAATTACACGACCAAGTTGAATGACATGTAAATGTGCACAATGAGCTTTAACATACGAAATATTAGCTAACTGTCAAGGAAGAATTGTTGTATATGTAATGGTTTAGGCTACACATTACTCCCCATTACCACAATGGATGTGAATAATGCATCCACATTGTTGTAAAGTACATTATAAGTAACATGGGGATTTTTCTTGTAATTTTGTAGCATCCCATGTACACAATTCATCGACTCTGTCGAGTAAAATAAATTGTTGTGAGTAAAAATACCCCATTAGTTGTCTTGGTCATTTTGCTGTAAAAACATACAGAATCCAGTTCAATTTGTTATTGAGATTGCACAATTCAAAGATTTTTCTTTAGATCAATGCAAAAATTTCATGTTTGAGTTTGATCATATCATGGTTGAACATGAAAGTAATGAACTCATAAATTTTATATTGTAGCTTGTATTATAAGAAAATCAAATCGTAGGAGCTATTATGTGTGGCTCAAAGTTGGTTTCCAGCCTGTTGACTTTTGTTTATTATACACTACAATTTTATCTGAATTCATATTGGTAAAAGATATTCAGAACCATTTTGATAATATAAAAAAAAAAAAAAAAAAGAGTAGCACAGTATTTGATTAAAGCCCGTTTATCTAAGCTTGATATATTTTGATTGCAAAACCTCGAGGCTTTGTGTTTGAATATGTTATGGAACGATCTCTATTTAGTATTTTAAGGGTCGGGTTATGATCCGATAAGAGATCTGATGGATTTGATTATATATATTCGAAATACATGGGAGTTAATATGAATTTAGATCAATTTGATCCTTAGAGATTCGTATCCGACAATATAGAGATTAGATCTCTATATATATATATATATAATGTGTTATTTTTTTTTTTCCAAGGGTTTAAACCCTTTCGAGACGGGTTGGACACATTAAGTATTATTAAAATAACATTAGTAATATCTTATCATTGGTTTAAGATGAAAATAGTTGATAACTCATTTATAATTACATTTTTATGCATATTTTCATCCAAAAATCAGAATAATAATAGTTAAGAAAGTTTGAACATCTGAGCTAAATTAAATAAAATTGTGAAGCTCTCAAACTTATTTTAGGAAAAAAAAACCGATGTAAATTTTAAAAATAAATTTTATTGATTCCGAATAAGATCTGATAATCGACCAAATTCGTCGAGATTCGATGGACTTGAGAAATCTAATCCCGAGCGAGATCAAGATCCGACCCATTGACAACCCTATCTATTCTCATACTTTTTTTTTTGTGTGTGAAACTCTCAACTTAAAAAGGAAAATCAAGAAATTTGACTAAATACTTATACAATTGTAATTTAACCAAGATCTATTTCTTTTCCAATAATATAAAATCCTACAAAATTTCAACAAACATAATTTGAAACTTATTTGCTTACTTTTCACATATTTTAAAATTTTTCTAACAGCAACACATTCTAAAAATTCTATAAAATATATATCATTTGAAATATTTCACACAGACCTAAAAGAAACTAAAAACTTGACAAAAACCAACTAGTATATATTGAGATTGTGAACTTGCACAAAGATAGTAAAACTCCTACCCAAAATTTTGAATACCGAACCCAAGAAGCCAAAAAACTTGAAACGATACATTAAGAAGATGGAAGTCAGGTATATCTACTCCAGGCATCACTATTCTTAAAGTTATTTATCGCAACGCACGACGTTCCATATTTTATCGAACATCAATAAATCATGACCTTAACAGCCAACATTATAACGGGTAATTGAATACATACATGACCATCACGGCGTTGCTACCGCTCATCAATGTACTGAGACTTGGGAAACATCTCATCTGAAAATATTCGTCGCCTTTGGAGGATGCCAAACGGTGTTGCCACCGCTCTGGTCATCGGCATTTTTGTTGTCGTTTTGTACTACAATCTCCCTTAACTTCTTCAACTTCAATCTCCCTCTACCAGTTTTCTTCCCAACAAAAAGGCCTAACTTCATGGCAGTAAAGAAACCCAACGCGAGCAATAGTGGCCTCACAGCCCAATGAAAATCCTCCAAATGTTGATACTTTTTAACAACAGTAGGACAAGTATCGAACGATACTAGTTCCACTTCAGCTGGATCCCCCAAGAAGCTCTTATTCTCCTCACTAATCGACAATATACCAGGAAACTTCACAATTAGGCATCCATTTGGCAGCACTTGACATATTCTTCCTGTGGCCCATTCGCCTACCGCCTTCCGAGGCCACTCAAACCGAGGGCTAATAGTGTTCGATTTTAGTTTCACAAACTGCCCTATGCAGTAAGGTTTTTCCATTTGAAATTCCGAGTAACTACCTTTCCAAAGAGTCTCTAGACCTATAAATGCTACGGCTACGTTTCCTTCACGGTTGATAGAGTGAAGAATACCGACTGGGGAATGGTTCTTCTTGTCTTCTTGTTTCTTTAGACGAACCCAATCTCCTGCTGCCATGTTATATGTGACACGCTCTATTGTGGAGATATGAACTCTTATTGGGTCGTGAATGCCATGTACCTTCACTAGAACAAATCCATCTTGATCACGTTCAACACCAACTATGGTTCCATCTGGGACATTTATATTTTTCGGGTCCCACGAGTTCGGTGATTTCCTAGATCTTACGGTGTCACCCACTTGGAGGTGATCCTTTGCAAGGTACCACTCAGTATATCCAACACCACCTGATTTTTCCCTATTCGTTTTACTTCCAAGACCCGACCAACCTCCATCCTGGTAAACAGCATTCTGTGAACTACACATTACAATTAAACAATATTCAACTCTGGAATCCATTATCATATGTAAGCTTAAAAATACACGGGTAAAATGCAAAAGTACCCCCAATGCTTTGCCTAATTAGTAAAAGAAAAGAAGCGTTAATACCCCCAATGCCAGAGTCCCCACCCAAAAACGCAAAAACACCCCTATTCATTTGAGAAGTTGACAATAATACCCCTATTAACTTTGAGAATTGGCAATGACCTCCCTGTTCACTTAAAAAACTGACAATAACCTCCCTATTGATTTATGAAGGAATTTCTAATGGGGTTTTTTGTTGATAAAAAAATAACACGGGGGATTTTTCCTAATAAAAATAACTCATGGGATTTTTACTATTTAGACAAAGCATAGGGGGTATATTTGCATTTAGCTCAAAATAAACAAAAACAATCAACAAAATGGTAGAGGAGATTGCTGCTTAAAAAGACGTAGAGTACTTGTCGGGGTGGGGGGGGGGGGGGGGGAATCTAAAAGCCGCTGAGTGGAACATCAGAACTTCGACAAGTTTCTTTTTGAAGACAAAATATCTTTCCGGAGGGAGTATGGCAGCCTTTTGCCGTTACAAAGACCACATATATTTGTTCAAAGATGTTCAACCTCACATATCAAGCATTATAATCCCAAAATTTATTATTCTCAAGTCAAAAGTTATATACTGTATCTTAAGGTTTCCTTTCACTTTCCCGAATAAGATTAGATTTCGAAGTTCATATCCACCCAAATATGACTTGATGAGAATGATGTGACATCCAAAACTACAATGCAGGCATCAAATTCTTCTATAATTATGAGTGAAGCACCTTCAATGAAGCTTAAATGCAAAGTAGTAAAAGAAGATACCTCTTGAAAGCATTTAGAATATCTCCCATCACAGGGCGACTCCTGAAGTCATACTCAAAACAACCAATAATGACATTTTCGACCGCTGGAGGAAGTCCACTGGGGATCGGAGGCTTTTCTTGCTTCTTTACAACCATATTGTATATTTCATCAATTGATTTACCACTCCAAGGCTGAGTTCCAGTTAACATCTCCAATATACTGCAACCGAATCCCCATGAATCAGTCTCAAAAGATATTGGACCTCTTACTTCCGGTTGCCATTGTTCTGGAGCCATATAGTTGGGCGTACCAAATTGCCGAGCCAACTCTGTACTCGGCAATGGAATCCCTAAAAGCACATAGGGGATCCCAATATCCCCAACTATTGCTTGATCATTCCCATTTAAAAGGAAATTAAAAGGCTTAAGGTTGAGAATAAGGATCTCTCTTGAATGCAGGTCCATTATTCCTTGAGCCAAATCTGCCCCATACCTATGCGTACAATCAAAGGGGCATAGAAAGTAAGATCTGCAGTACATTATATGCAATTTCAAGAAGAAGAAGAAAATGTCCAATTTACCTCAAAATATCACCTAGTGGAAGCTTTCCCCCTTTGAAGCGGGCCATTTTATCACCAACCGAGCCCTCATAAAGTTTCATAACAATGCATATCTAGAAATAATAACTAAATTTCTTTAGATTAAGAGTTTTTGCTTCTCCTAAGCATTATATAAAAACTCTTGAAACATTAAACTCACTTTCTTGTTAATAATGGAAAGTCCATGAATCCAAGAAACTGTTTCTAACCCTTGACACTCGAAAAATAAATTATCCAATCTACCCATGACTTCTCTAACGTTGTCTTCTTTAACTGGGTGCAACATTTTAACAGCAACTTCGTGATACTCTTCGTAGTCGGCAGATGAACGGTGATGAGTCGCTAGCCAAACGTCACCAAAGGGTCCCCTTCCAATTCGATGCCGGAGTTTAATTGTGGCCGGGTCAATAAACGGGTTATTTGATGATGCAATAAACGGGTTACTTGATGATGCAGCAATAACAGTACTACTGTTACCTGACTCTCCTTCAACAAGCTCAAATTCAAACGAACCCATAGGTCGATTAGCAACAACCTGTCTTGCCATTTTCCTAAATTTTTCATAATGAAAATTTAAAATCCTTTCTTTCTCCTATCTCATAATCATACTACGGAGTAAAACATTTTTCTTCACAATATGTAAATAATACCCAATTTTTTTTTTTCCCATTATTTACCCAAATTTTCTCTTCAGATTTCACGAGTGCCCCAATAGAAAACATCTAAATCAAGACATATATACAATTAAAAAATAAATACAGAAGTGTACCGTAAACTTACCGGTAATCTGGAGCAGAAAAAATGTGATGACACGGTAGTTTCGACAAATTATACTAGTAAATTATAACAAAATAAAGGGATCAATATCATGACCTAAAGGCTGAATTTTTATTTTAAAATTGAAGAGAAAAACTGAAGAATAGTAGAGGGGGAGGTGAACAGAATGAAATGCAGATGAAAGTAATCTATCTATACTATAAAAGAGAAGCATGTAACGGTGTAGAATTTTTTGGTATGTGTGCTTTAATTAATATAATTTTTAAACTTTTTAAACTTTTTACTTATATCATTAAATAAAATTTGCTTTTATTTTTTTCAATACAAAATTGTTATTTTTTGTACTTAAAAAATTTAATCAATGTTGTAATGCGTGCTGAGAAATTATAGTACGTGAAATGCATATTGACGATATATTAATATTTCAATGTTAGAATTAAAGAGTGAGGTTGTGTGTGAAGATCACTAAATATTCTTTTCTATTTTAATACGATCATATATAATTCATGAAATTTTTCCTTTTTCCGGATTTTCATCATTTAAGACAATTTATTTAAGATTATTTTTTCTTTTTTTGATGAATCAGTTTATTTAGGATTTATAGAAACAAATCCACGAAATTGGACGTGTTATTCGTGGAAAAAGACAAACCATTTTATTTTGTAAATGCTATTTATTTTTAGTTGGTGGATGACGGCATTTCATTACCGAAAAAATAGTCTTTCAATACTATCAATAAAATACGTTAGAGATTATTTCATGAATCCGCTATAAGGATGATGTGATATAATAAATAGAATAAACTTTCTTAAATTCATTTTTGCATGCCAACGTAAGGATTAAATACAATTTTCCAACATGCATATGGACAAAACATATTTAAATTAGTTTTTGTATCAAATCTAAGAATTAAATAGAATAATCTTTTTTTAGTTTGTATTACATTCATTCGAGTGTAACGGATTCATCAAAGAAGCGATTTTTTTTTTGAAAAATAATTTCATGCATTTGAGACGCCACATCATAAAGTATACATGAAATACTAAATTTATTTATTGCAGGATTTATTTTAATAATATAATACATCGGATGCATAAAATAATTTATTTGTGTCATCACCTTCCATTCCGTCGTATAAGTGTTTGAAATCAAACTTATGCACAAATCCTTTCGAAATTGTTTTTTTTTTTTTTTGGGGTACAATCCTTTTAAAATTGTGCCATGTCAATATATTCAAATTGCTGATCGTGCCATGCGTAAGTAAACATCTTCAATTCTTTTGTATCTTATTTTGTAAACTTCCTTAAAAGACAATTTGCAAGTCATATTACTGACCAATTCGCCTAATCGATTCAATTTAAAGCTTATTACTACTCGTGAGTCGTGACATTCACTCAATTATTTCTTCCGTATTTTATCTAAGGCCATCTACAGTCACTGGGGCAAAAATGCCCCCTCTCCCTCTCCCCTTCTTCTTCCCCCTTCGCCTTCATAATCGTCTTCAATAGTTAGGGACATATAATAATAATAATAATAATAATAATAATAAAATAATAATAATAATAATAATAATAATAATAATAATAATAATAATAAAATATTAACAAAAATACAAAAAAATAAATAATAATAAAAATATAATAATAATAATAAATAATAATAAAAATATTAATAATAATAATAATAAAATTAATAATAATAATAATAATAATAATAATAATGATAATGATAATAGTAATAGTAACAACAACAACAATAATAACAATAATAACAATAATAACAATAATAATAATAATAATATAATAAATAATATTAAAAAAATTAATAATAATAATAATAATAATAATAATAATAATAATAATAATAATAATAATAATAATGATGATAATGATAATAGTAATAGACTAATAGTAATAATAATAATAATAAATAAATAAATAAATAAATAAAAATATTAATAATAATAATAATAATGATAATGATAATTGTAATAGTAACAATAATAATAACAATAATAATAATAATAATAATAATAATAATAATAATATGATAATACTCAATTTGCTGCTACATCATATAAGCAGAGAAATTTTTATGAGAATTTGCTTAAAGCAACTGAAAGCTGTGAAATTACTCACTTTACTTCAAATGATCAAAAAAATTATACTTTTAGCAAGATCATTGTGAAAAAGATTTTTTCATGTCAGGAATGGGGATTATCCACATTCAAAGAAAAAGATTATATCTTTTCTAAGAAAAATATTTCTATTAAATTCAATTATTGGGATTATATCTCAGCTATTGATAAGGTATTATATTACCAAAATAATAAGAAAAAACATACTTGGTTCATAAAAATTTGTGGAGAAGTATATAAATCTCCAATACCAAATTGGTTTGTTAATTGGTGGTCATACCATGGTCCTTCATATGAAATACTTCCTGAAAAATGGAAAACCTTATACTCTGAATGGATAGATTTATCCCCACAAATATCTAAGTTAATAACTTCCCATAGAGCAGATGAGTTTATAGCCTCTATGCACTTTTTTATTGAGTTTTCTATCCCATGGATATCAAAATGGATCCCTATGGTAGGATATACTGAACACCAGACCCCTTGTCTTTATAGGACTTCTTTCTCAAAATTTTGGGAAAAAATGAACAAGATTGATCTAGCCTCTGAAAAATTATTCGGAGCAGAAACTGAAGAATTAATTCAGTCTAAACTATTAACATACAAAAGTAAAGATCAGGAAGATACTCCTAGTCCATTCCAAGTCATATCTGGAAAATTAAAAATGAAGAGACAAGATTTGTCTAAAGCTGAAATTATTAGAGCTTATATGGAAGAAATGAAAAAGGATTTGAAGAAGAATTTCAAAGAATTCTTAGATGATGATTCAAAATCTGACACATTTATGGCATCGGCATCAAAATGTGAATTAGCAGGGGAATCCCAAGATCCCTATGAGGATGATGAAGATTTGCTTAATGCAGATGATCTGGAAACCATATTTGAGAAAATCAGATCAGGAAAATAAAGGTTGTCGGCAGATAAGACAAAAAAGAAAACATATCACTGTTGATGAACAGTAAAAGCCAAAAGTGATACTTTCTTCAAGATGTCACGGGCAAGCAAAAAAAAAAAAGTAACAAAATAAATTGAAGACTCATTTCAAGTCCGGATATCCGCCTATAAATAGCTAAAATCCCAGCTTTGAAGATCATCTTCCACTACTACTACTCCTACTACTACTACGCTCTGAAAATTTCAGTATTGTAATTTTTTAAGTTTGTAAAATATTTGTAATATATCTGAAGAATTAAATAAAAGCTTGGTTTAAAGGTTCATTGAGGTACTCTTCTTTACTTTTCTGTTTTGTTTTAAATATTTATATCTCTGTGTTATATTTAGCCTAATGACAGGCTAGATAACCTTAATCATGTGTTGAACCATATATAGCTATGTATCAGAAAACCCCATGTGTTTTAATATAATTTTGAACATGGGTCATGAGTAATATAAGAAATTAGGATTATGGTTGAGAAATACTTCTGGCAAGAGTAATCTTAAAATAATGATGATAATGATAATAGTAATAGTAACAATAATAATAATAATAATAATAATAATAATAATAATAATAATAATAATAATAATAATAATAATAATAATAATAATAATAATAATAAAATTAATAATAATAATGATAATAGTAATAGTAACAATAATAACAACAATAATAATAATAATAATGATAATAATAATAATAATAATAATAATAATAATAATAGAGAAAATTGTTTTTTTTTTGTATCATAGGATAGGCTAACTTACACTTTTGGTATCATTGGATATGAAAATGGAAATTTGGTACCATAGGATAGGCTATCATTGCAATTTTGGTACCAAACTCATTTTTCCTCCAAAAAATTAATAGCAATTTACCCACTATTAAATACATAATGTTCAATTTATCCCCCTATAATTTAAAAAAAATCAATTTATCCCCCGTAAAAAAATTAATAAAGCAATTTATCTCTTTTAGCTGGATAATGTAACTCACTTGCCGAAATTGGGAGTAAACATGAAAAATATTTTGTAATATAGATGGATAAATCGTCAAATTTATCATAAGAGGGGGGGGGGGGTAAATTTTGAATAGATAGCACTTTTGGTACTCTTTATGGACAATTTACCCATAAAAAGGACCAAAAGTGCTATTTATTCTTAACATTTTGTGTTAGATAATTATCATTTGTGTTGGATAATTAAAATTCTAAAAATAATTAATTGCCCATGTGTGGGAAAGGCACGGTCGATGATTTAATAACGATATTTTTAGTATGTATTCTTATTTGTTTAAATATTTTAAGTGTTCTAATATGAAGTTTAACTTTTTAATATATAATTTTGTTAAATTTAATCATATTTTTATAAAAGGTTATATTTTAATAATAATAATAGTAATAGTAATAATAATAATAATAAAATAATAATAATAGTAACAACAACAATAATAATAATAAAAATAATAAAATAATTTATACTTCGATTAATTTGTACATTTTGTCTAAATTATAATACAAATTTAAAATATCCAATTAAAACTAATTCCTTTAAAGATTTAATTTAAAATATAAATTTATTAAATCATTCACAAAATTTATAAAAATAAAAAGCAATGAACAAAAAAAGAAAAAATGCGTAGCAAGTGAGACGGGGGGCAAAGGAAGGGCAAGTTTTTGCCCTTACTTTCCCACTCCCACTCCCACTCCCACTCCCACTCCCCCTCCCCACTCCCCCCAACCATTGAAGACTATAATTCTAGAAAAACCAAAAAATCCCCATCCCCATTCCCCTTACCATTGAAGATGGCCGGAGGACAAGTTTTTGCCCTTTGTCTCTCAATTTCCCTCCGACTCTCCCTCCCCTCCCCACTTCCCCCCACTATTGAAGACCACAATTCTTTTCCCCCTCAAAATCCCCCTCCCCCTCCCCCTCACCATTGGAGATGCCCTAATGAATGTGAAAGGCAATAAAAGCCGAAGTAACTAAATTTATGTGGGAAAATGCAAGATATTCTATGTTATGCTAAACAGCAAGAAATTATCTTGTGAAATTTTTATTGCATTAAATTTTCTTGTATTTTTAAAAACCCTGCAAAAAACACCCAATTTGTAAAAAAAAAAAAAGTCATTTTAGATCGACATATTTCAAGAAATAATTTAAAAAATATATCATGTGAAGTTATAGGTACCAACTTGAAGTATTTTAAAAATGATTTCTTGAAATATGTCGATCCAAAACGATCTTTTTTTTACAAATTGGGTATTTTTTTGTAGGATTCTTGAAAACACAAAAAATTTGGCACAATAAAAATTTTACATAGTAATTTTTTACAAATTTAGCATAAGGGAGTATTTTGCATTTACCCCAACTCAATGACTAATAGTATTTCCTAATTAATCACTCGCACAAGACAAAGGGACCAAGTTCTTCGACTCGAGAAATATATAAGTACAATCTACAAACGGTTCATTCATTATTCACTATACAAACTTGATTTTATTTGAGGATCAAACAATGACACGGTTCAATAGTCGACATACAGTATATTATGACCCATTACGATTAGCTCATTGAGGTTTTAGGATTAATTAACCCATTTAAACTAGGGCCATAAACAAAAATTTTTGAAGTGCAAGGCTCTTCGTCCACTGTCAGAGCTGTTAAGTTTCTCATAACTAAACTGTATATCGTTGGATACTCAAAATTGTGGCAAATGAGAGAAACCACTGATTCCGCTCAACTAGTAATTGTCGATTTCCTTGAAGTTAACCCAGTATACGATTACAACAATTAGCATGATTATTGTTGATTCATTATGTTCAGGCTTATGTGATAATTGCTTGCAGCCTTACTCAAAATGCAACTCCAGGAACATATAGGTAAATAGAGATACCAAAAAAAAAAAAGGAAATCTTGAACAAAAACTAAAAAGTGGACTAGATTCCATAAGAGAGAGAGAAAAAGAAAAAAAAAAGGGGGTGATTTTTGTATATTCACCTTAAACCCATACTTTAAGGTTATGTGGCTATACTTCTTCATACCATCCCCACAGTTTTTAAATTTTATCAAACAAATACCCCAACAACAAATCCTAATGCATGTTTGGGTAATTTAAGTCAAAACTTCCTTGTTCATACTGAACATGAACTCATACCCACAAGGTAAACCAAATTGCACTTTTCCATATATGAAAAATGAATATCATTTACAATGCGTGTATATCTGGAAGAAAACCAACAAGTAATTTCGAATTTCTAGTGCCCAAAACTGCCATCTAAGCTGTGATGATGGTGCACGTTTCTACCATTTACATTTATATTTTATTTTTTAGACATTACTGGCACTACCAGAGCTTCCGTGGAAATTAACTTCCAATTGTCTATTGATGGAGTCTCTAATGTCTATTACTCTCCTTTTCCAGTTTCTCTTCGATGATCGTTTTTGTTGCTGTTAAACCAGAGATATAATTTTGATGAACTACTCCTCTCTTCAATTCTCATCTCCGAGTTGGTCATCTTCCGGTATGCAAACCATCCTCTCAACATTTTAGTAAACCTAAACTTGGAACTAATATCACCATTATCCGACTCTATATCATCTTGGTTGGCCTCAACTATCTCTATATGGTGACTGTCATTTTTCTCATCATTTTGTTGTTCGTCCCTGAAGACATCTGATCTGCAAAATGAAGTTATATGACAATATGAATCCTGTTTTGTTAATATGGTTAGTGGCTTTGGTAAATTTAAGAAGGCCAAAAAAGTGACAGGAGATGTAAGAATGGACAACTTACATACTAGGTTCATCTGAATCAAGGTCCTCTCTCTCCGATTTTGTCCTTACCAAATCATAGGTACTGGAAGAATGATGAGTAAACTTGAGCTGAACGTGCCAAAGACATGAAATTTTAATCATCCTAAATTAAGGCGTCACATCAATTTTCTAACTAAAGCAATGTTTCAAGTTAGACCAGCAATAAGAACATCTAAATGGTGGTGAAAGCGAGAATCAATGAAATGACGATAGAAGGGACAAAAGTATATGAACTTATGTTTCTATACTACGACAAGTCTTGATTATGCTGAAACATTTACTCGAACTTGCAGGCAACAAAGACCACAATCGCTATTATTGCAACCGCTTACTGTTACTTAATACAAGTCTTGTTTGATTCCAAAACTAATGTGAATTCACCAAATTATTGAAATGAACCTCTGTGGTTTGAACAACTCATTTCCCAAAGAAATCAATCTTTATGTTCATTTTCTTACTATTGACCCAATGATACTACAAGAAAGCTCTTCGCCTCTTCTGCAATGGGCAGAGAAAACCTCCCTCCAATTATCTGGATTAGATCAACTTACGCGGTCTAAATATGATCTTTAATATAGTCCATTTTCTTTTGGAATCAACAGTTCCTTGGAAGACCTGAGCTCATCTCAACAAAACCTGATCATATGCTAATTTCTGGTAGACTACATTTTATACCTAGTTCCTCATCACTGTATCTTTAATTTATAGTAGACTACATTTTATACCTACCTCCTCATCACTGTATCTATGTAACTAACATATTTTAACTGGTCCTTCAAATGACCTTATTGCAATGTACTTTCGAAGTTCTGAATCAACTCTTCCCTTAAGGTTAACCTCTAACACCAAAGCATCTCTCCTAATGTTCTAAGATATAAAATACAACCTGAAACTAGCAAACATTGAACTTAAAACTTCCTTTAAATACACAACATGTCTACACACATAGGAAGGGACTCACATATTTTCCAGAAAATACAAACCTGATCACCATCCTTGATCCCAAACATTCCAATGTAATCGCCATCATTCAGCAACTTCTGACCTTCATGGCAAAGACAAAACTGTCCCCACACATGTGTCCTGTATAAAAGAACAATTCAATAGATTTGTGTTAGACAGGACCACAAAAGGTAAAAATCCAAACGAATCAGTAAGTAAAATATGCTATGTTAAACCACACAAAGAGAATATTGAGTGGCTGCAACAAACTGAAAATGACAACTGAAGTTTGAAACTAGTAAGGAAGCTGTAGAATTTAATAATCAAAATGCAATTGATAAGCGTACAATCTACAACATCAATACTCAAATAAATCATTGCATAAAGACTCAATGACTTTATTCCTTTCAAGCATATACCCTAATATACTAATTAAGCTTCACAACACTTCAATTTTTCAGCAGTCAATACACATGAATGCCTAAAAATTCAAGGATTCTGTGTCTACACTTTCTTTCCTCCTCCATCCTTGAGCACCAACGAATGCTTAAACATATAGGAAATTGATATTTATATAAAACGAAAAGAACATTACCATGAAATTTTACCAGGACCGTTCTTAGGCAAATGGCGAAATGCTGCTTCCACCGCTCGCTTCACCTCCCCAACTGTCCCCGTCTTCGCCACTTTAATTCCTACATAACACAAAATTCGAATAGAATCCTATAATCTTCCAATTCATATACTGTAGCAACATGTTGCAGTACAAATCACATAAATTAGAAAGGAAATTGAAATGTACCGAAACATGAGCCGTCCAATTTGATAACGGTAAGCCTGAGGGGCTCCTGAGGAAGCTTGTCGTACGAAAGGCTCTTTCTAGGTTTGCAATCAATGCACATCAATGGAGGAAATAAACACGACATTGATCCATTTGATAACCGATTCTCATAATAATCGTCGTCGATCTCCACAATTTGCATCATTATATTATTATTATTATTGTCAGAATGCCGACGCAAAATTCACCATATATAGATCGAACGCCTCATATTTTAGGCTGTTTAGGGATTCTTTGAAGAAGAATGGGAGCTAGGGTTTGGCTTGTGTCGGGGGAGATTCTAGAGAGAGAAAGTAGAGAATCAATCTTCTCTCTTTTTCTCTCTCTATCGTTTTTCAGCAATGCTATTGGAAATTGAAGCAGGTTTTTGGAGGGGAGAGGATGGCAGTTACTTTGGTTGGAGCGGATCTAAACTGAACACGCGCGCACGCCACATAATTGTATTTGGACCATCCGATCCACATGTCACAATTGTATTGGTGGACAATGGTTACACTATATGATTTATCGTCTCAATGGGAGAAATTATTATGGAGTTAATGATAACTTATTCGTGTGATGTGTATAATGTTTAATTTATACCTCTGTAATTTGAAAATGAATATTTTATCCCGTATAATTTTATAACAATTTCACACATCCCCTCGAGATTTAAAAAAAAACTTGATTTAACAAAACTATCCCTTTTACATACTATACATTTACTCAATCAACTTACAAATTTAGCACTTTTTCCACTTGTATTATTTAAAATGTGGCATTTTACCCCCTCAAGGTACTTTTGACTTTTCATGCACAATATCACTTTCGGCGAGTTTGTTTTACTCTCCATTGAAATTAGGTAAATTGTTCCTTTAAAATTTTCACAAAGAGATAAAGTGATATTTTTCAAATGACAGGTGGATAAATTAAACATAATGTATATCACATGAGAATAAATCAGAATTAGCCCAATTATTTTGTGTTTTACGTGCATGACCATAGTCTATTTGGTTCCTTGTGGATTGATTCGCTTCAATTCATAATCAACTCAACTCGAATGTGGATTAACTTCAAATAAATCCAATCTAAAATCAATGAGAATTATTAAGATACCACCATTTATTTTTTATTTCCATTTTAAACTCTAAAAAGGTTATTAAATTGATACATTATCTACTCTCTATAAGAATGGAAGATTTTACACATATCTCCTATTTGTTCCTCAAGACTCCTACATTGAAATTTGAAACAACTTAGTAGTCACATTTCAAGTTTTTAATATCCATAAAACTTAACATCCAAATTCAATCAAAATCTTAAAGGTTTCGCATAAACTAATAAAACCAATACTTCTGAAATCGAAACTAGACCAAAACTAATCTATACAAACCCTTTTTAGTTTTCGAAAAATAGAACTACATTCTTAAAGTTGAGTCGTATTAAATATGATTCTTTTCTTGAACTACGTAATATGTCATCGAGTGCACACAATAATATGTCTTTGATTAGGTAGGCCATGTTTTGATACAGTTTGAGTGAAATAAGTTTGGTTAGGTGATACAAGATTTTGCTTGGAATTTGTAGGAGAAAATGTACGAAAACATAATATGGGTGTATTTTAATTAAAAAAAAATGTCAATAAAGTGATAAGTTGAATTTGAAATGTAATAAACATTTTTGAGATTTCCTGAAGCAAAAACTCAACTTATATTAGAAGTCACTATCCCGATCTAATGTAAACTTTATATGATGGAGTTTTTTCGGTGAAAATGTACCTAACATGTCAAATTAACTTTTTATTTATTGCGAAATTAGTAATTAATTCAAATTTTCAATGATATAGAACTGTAAAAGTTGACCCAATTGGCCCTAGCAAAACCCCATACAAATAGGCCGAAAAACTCTTGGCCCATTAAAGAAGTGGTCTAGTAGAATTCATTTGGATTTTTAATTTCCAATTAAAGTATAGTATACCTGAAAATTAATCAAGATTTATATATGAATCTATAAATTCATCATATAACAAATTAGTATATTCATGTCCAAATTAGAGATTTATTATTCAAGATGCGAAATGATTGTAAAGAGATATACTGTTAAGAGATCTTAAGATTTGAAGATGAAAGCCGATATATAATGATATATCAATATTGTATTATTATAATTAAATAATTATTTATTTGCCATTGATTTTTGACTTCTTATATATCAATATTGTATTATTATAATTAAATAATTATTTATTTGCCATTGATTTTTGACTTCTTAAGGTGGTCTATGTCTAATTTGTTTTTATGTGATACTTACAAGAAGAAGGAACAATTGGGTTATATTAAAATAAATATTGTGTCGCCGGCTGCCTGGTTGTGTGTATTAGTGTATTTATGACTGCTGATTATTAAAATTCGATGTTGATATCATCTTTTAATTAACAGTGATATACTTTCCCAGTCCTTTTTTTTATCCCTCGCTATATTTGATTAGTTAATTGACTAAATTTATATAAATTTTATAAGAAATCATTTAATTAATATATTTCATTCATAAATTGATAATATCATATAATACCAAATATATTAATATTTAAAAGATTTAATGCATCACAAATTTAGCATGATAAATCACTTAAAAAATTAAAATTTTTGACCGAGTATTATAGCTAATGGAGTAAAAGTAATAGAACGAAGAGAGTATTATTATTTATTGTAATTAGTACAATTTTTCTCTCCTATTTCTTTTTTTTTTTAAGTCGCAATTCGGATTTTGGGGAAAAAAAGGTATTCCAAAATCGTGATTAAGAAGAACTGGAAAAAAAAATTGTCCTAAAATTGTGATTAAGAATAGTAAGAAAACAAATAAAGTTTTTGTTCCAATTTCGTAATTGGAGCTCTCGGACATTGCTCGAGTCATGTGTGTGGCATATGACCCATATTCTTTTTTCCCCTGTTTTTAAAAGAAAAATTAAGGTCATCTTCTTCAATTTATCTTCATAAGCTCGAGGGTAAAGCTCACTTTTTCAATTGAACTGAAAGACTTATGGGATAGAATTGTCAGTATGAAAACTATGGGGCAAACTTGTCAATGAATATAAGTTATGGATCAGTTTTGCCTATTTTCCTTTTCTTTTGTATTCGTAATGATATGAAATGTGGGAATTAACACCCCTTGAACTTTGTGTAACAACAAAAAAAACTCCATGTTATTGTAACTAACAAAACCCCCATATATTCTTTTATTATTAGCAAAAAAATCCCTTTCAAGTCGAAATAACATTCATACCCCCACCAAATGATACAAAAATACTCATTTTAAACTAAAAAAAATCAGCAACACTCTATTAACTTTAAAAATTGACAATATCTCTGTTCACTTAAACAATTAACAAAAACTCCCAATAATTTTTGAAGGAATTTCAAATAGTTTTGTTTGCTTATAGAAAAAGAACACATGGAATTTTTGTTAGTTAAATTAATTCAGCAAAGTTTTGTTAGTTAGATAAAGTATAAGGGTGTTTTTGCATATAACTCTATAAACAATCTTAAATTCCATTTGTTCCATGCTACAAAGACCAAGTAGACTGTGATTCTGTGAAGACAAGGAAATCAAGAGATTTAAACTCCATATATTTGTCATTTTCGGAAAAATGTACAAATTACTCCATTTTTATACCCGGCCAATCCTTTCACATCTTTCAAATTTTGTATTGATCAGTAAATGGGACTTCTCAGCCTTTCTTTCTTTGTACTATGGATGCTTGAAATTGTTTCTGCACAACGAACAACTTCACCCCTTGAAGGTGTTTGTTTATTTGCCTCTTCGAAACTTAAATTTTTTATAACTTCATTTGTGGTTCTATGTTTTGATTAGTAAATTTTCTTTGCTAAACAGTGGATGCTATCAACAAAATAATTGATCACTGGAGTCTAAGAAGTAAGTTGAATGTAACTGTTGATCCCTGCATCGAAAATGCTACATGGGCTCCTGAAAGTGCTAATCCAAGAATTGCTTGTGATTGTTCAGAAACTGAGTGTCATATAACCCACTTGTTAGTTACCTTTTACCTTGACTTCATACATGACTGTTTAGAATTTATTTGGCCTAAGGGTGTTGTTCGATTATCGTTTGATTCAGGAAAATATATGCTTTGGATATCTCTGGTGAACTTCCTCGAGAACTGTTCTTGCTGACAGAGTTGATGGATTTGTGAGGAGTTGCGGTTTCTTAAGCATTTTATAGATTTTTTTTATTTCGATTCTGTAATTTTGTGTTCTAATACTACCATGAAGGAATTTGGGTCAGAACATGTTGAACGGATCAATCCCACCAGCAGTTGGCCAGTTATCGAAAATGGAGTACTTGTTAGTATCTTCCAATTAATTCTGTACTATTAGACATTTGAATTTTCATGAATTTGTTTACCTTGGTCTTTGGAACTAGCCATTTTATTATTGAGGAATTGATAATGCAGGAGTCTTGGTATTAACAATTTCACGGGTGCAGTGCCTGTGGAGCTTGGTAATCTAACTAAGCTTCTCTCCCTGTAAGCATTTTGATAATATCTTCTCTATGTTAAAATTACCAGTCTTTCCTTGTTTTGTTGCTTCTTGTCTTATTAATAATACATGATTTGTGTAATCTCTTTCCCATTATTCAGAAGTATTAGCTCGAATAATTTTCAAGGAACCTTGCCCCATCAGCTAGGAAATTTAGCCTCCTTACAACAGCTGTAAGTATATATCTACAATTTTCTTACTTTAATTCTTTTTCCAACCCTGGGAAAGTAAGAGGATTTTCATAATGCTTACAAATCCAAGAAAGTACTTCTACTAGGAATCAAAGAGAAAATGTTTGCTGCATTATATTTTACTTAAGAACTTCTTTTTAAAATTTCAGGTATATGGATAGCAGTGGAGTGAGTGGACCAATTCCAGATGATATATCAAATTTGAAATCTCTTCAAACACTGTATTTATTTGTGCTTTTGCTGAAATTAGACTTATGGGTATTCCATGCACTTCAACTAATGTTCTTGATACATATAATTTGACTAGGTGATGTGTCTCTTTTTTAGATGGGCATCTGATAATCGTTTTACTGGAAATATTCCGGAATTCTTGGGAACTTTTTCTGATATGAAAGTCCTGTATGTACAGCATTTATCGGTTATATTTCTTAAATCTCGAGTAGCATTTATTTGTTTCTTTTTTCTGAGTTAGGGATTGCTTTGTTGTTAACAGGAGACTAGAAGGGACAAACCTTGAGGGCCCAATTCCAAGCAGCTTTGGTTCTCTAACCAAACTGGAGGACTTGTAAGGATACCTGTCAATTTCTTTTGAATTTATTACTCTTAAATGTTACAAAATGTTATCTCATGACTATATCTTTGATTGTTTATTTTGTTGATGCTATGTGAAGTTGGACTCATCTGCCTTGTGTTCTTTTTATTATTCTATTTCAAATATTCAGGAGAATTGGTGATCTTGGTGGAAGTGATTCTTCCCTTGGTTTCTTGGATAATTTGACAAGCCTCTCCATATTGTAAGATCTTGAATCACTATGAAAAACTAATCTTTGTAACATCTAATCTTGATGGTGTACGTTTATTTTCCCATATTTTACTTCCAATGACAGATCATTGAGAAACTGTCGAATAGGTGGCCAAATTCCAGAACAACTCAGCGCTTTGCCTAACCTGAAAATCTTGTAAGTTGATGCAAGTAAAGAAAGTATGCATCATGTATCGAGTTGCTCCTGATCCCTTCTCCTTTACTATAGTTGTGTGTTTGATCACTTTAATTCTTATTGCCAATGGTTACTCTTCTTGAAGTTTATAAGCACAACATTTTTTAAGTTTATTTTTGTCTGACTGTTTGCGCATTTCAGGGACTTGAGCTTCAACAAGTTGACAGGTCGGGTTCCAGCTTCATTCAAAAACTTTTCTTCTTTAAAGTACCTGTAAGTGTGTCATTTCTTCCCAGTTCAATCAAATTTTGTTCCACGAAAATCAACCTTCATACAGTTCTTGACTCAATCTTCAGTAAATATACTTGTTTTTTGTTTTCAGTCATTCAGAAATAAACTATTCTGACTTTTCTATACTTAAATCATAGGTATGGAATTATAGTATATATAATTAAAATTTGTTTGGCCTGATTAACCTGGTTTTGGATAAAGAGAGTTTCATATGACCTAAATGATCTAGTAAAAGCAATCGTTAGTTCACATTCATGTTCATATGCCATTCTTACAACTTCTGACGGTTTTTCTACAATATATGCCTCCTGATGCCTTTCATGCTTGCTTTCAGGTATCTTGGAAGTAATAATCTGAATGGGGATCTACCGTCAGATGTTATTAGTTCACAACTTATTGCCTTGTAAGCCCCAAACTCAGATATGGTTTATTATGATTGTAGAGTATCTGTCATTAACTCTACACGGTGCTTTCTCCCTCCTTTTAGCAGTTTGCTCTTGATTTATATACTTTTAGTTGATTGGAACTTTTGAACTTACACAGAGACGTATCCTTCAATTCTCTCTCCGGAAATGTCCCTCTCGATCGAAAAGATCTATCAATGTAAGTCAACTCCATTTCCATCAAGTCTAATTTGCTTTCACCATTGAACTTGGAAACTTTTTTCCAATGCAGAAATGTCGTTGGGACTTCCATTAACGATGTTAATCTAAATAATGAGTAAGTTGCCTCTGAAACCTAGAATTCTAGCTACACTTGCAGTGAGTAGAAAATTGTGATAATAAAATTGCTGTAAACCCTTAGAAGACTTGCTAAATGTCTGAGATCAGTGCTATAATAGACAAGGTCCACAGTAAACTATACATGAAAGGAAGGATTTCAATAATTTTTATTACAATTATTGGTTAATAATACTTGACGTTAGTTTTTAATAATTGATTAGTTCTATCTATCTTCATTTGTGACTTGCTTTGTGGTTTGTGCAGGAAGGCATCTGGTATGTTGCATTGCCTTCAAGGCAATAGCAAGTGCAGTAATAAATTTTCAACGAGTGAGTTTTCCTAAACGTAAAGAAGAGTAATAATTTCTCAAAGGATATAAAGGACACTCGTTCAAACAAGGTCTTTGCTTGAGATGAAAAAGTAAAAATTAATTATTCTTAAGCTGATTGTACGAAAATTTGTACTTGTCGAATTTCTTGTAGATTTATTTTCCGTCAACTGTGGAGGCAAAGAACAAGTTTCTGCAGATGGCGTCAAATTTGATGATGATTCAGAAATGCTAGGAGCTGCCTCATTGTATAGAAGCTCTAATAATCAATGGGCAGTCAGTAGCTCTGGTGTTTTCATTTCCAACCCAAATGGACCTCGCTATATAGCTCAGACAGACTCTCAAATCACTAACACTTTGGATTCTGAACTTTATAAAACAGCTAGGGTATCACCTAACTCGTTGAGGTACTATGGTCTCGGATTGGAAGATGGAATATATCGAATCGAGCTTCACTTTGCTGAGATACAAATGGATGTTTCTCCTTCTTGGAAAGGTCTAGGACGACGCTTGTTTGATGTTTACATACAGGTAATAATATTCTGCTTTTCTAGATTAAGAAAGTTGCTTTTGACAGATATTTCTGATGGTGGAAATTTATCTGATGCGAATTCCAACCCAAATCCGAATATCTGATGGGCTTGGATATGACTAGAAGTTTTGAAAATTAGATTGGCCAAATCCGATAAAAAAATGGATATGAATATGGATCTAGATAGATCCGACTCGAATCCGACCCCTTGACAACCCTAGATCATAATTTCACGCGAGTTTGTGAACTCGAGTGAAATGAGCTTATGCAACTGATCTTCAAATGCTTTCATGCTTTGTAACTCTGCTTAAAATCACTCAAAACTTTCCATCTCACCAGTGTAAATGTTTTTGTTACTGATCAAGGGTGTGAGAGTTCTTCAAGATTTCAACATTCTGAGTGAAGCCGGTGGATCCAAAAAGGCATTGATCAAGACATTTGAGGCAAACGTCACAAATACAGTCATGGACATTCATCTCGTTTGGGCTGGAAAAGGGACCTGCTGCATACCGGTTCAGAGCACATACGGCCCTTTAGTCTCAGCCATCCATGTTTCCCAAGGTTCTTGAATTCGTTCATATCTTTGTTCGTGTTTCTTAACTGAAAACGTATAAATCTTGAATGTCTAGAGCTGATTTTGTGAACATTTTACAGTGTCGGAGCTTAATGGTTCATCCAAGAGTGACAGAATGCGTGTCGGGAGAATTCTTGGGATTTGTATTGGAGGATTTGCAGGATTACTGATAATATGTTCTGTATTCTATCTTTGGTGGATAAAGAAAGAGCCAGGGCATATGAAAATACATACTAAATCTGATGCATGAGTGCTGCTAAATTATGTTTGGCTTTCATAAATGCTTTCATATTTTTGGCTTTTTGCGTGTGTTGTGTGTTTGTGTTTAATGTTAAAACTGATGCATGAGTGCTGCTAAATTATGTCAATTGAATTAAAGAAGAAACTAGATAAAATGTTTTGTTTGCACTTTGCTAGGTATATATAGTTGCAAGATTTGGTTTGATTGATTGCTCTGGTGTTCATCTCAAGTTTTCGCTATAAATGCTACTCCTCCTCAGGGCCGGCCCTAGCTTTTTCGGGGCCCTAGGCAAAATTAAAAAATGAGGCCCTCAAACAAATATATACTTTAAACTTATTCTTTTACCTCATAGAACAACAAAGGCATATGTTAAACTTGATGTTTTGTTTTTGTAACTAAAATAAAATTACTTTTGTGATTCGGTCAATCACAAATATATTCTCTTAGTTACCTATTTTAGATATTTGGTACTAAACCATAAAAAAAAAAAAAAAAAGACACATTTAATACCAAAATTGAAGAATTTTTTTCACATCTTCTTAAGCTTTAATGGTGATTTATGGTATGCTTAAAATTATGCTCAAAATTTTTACCATAACATGCTTATATGCCCTATATCATATCTGAAAATTATTTTGGCATAATTCCTTGTTAATTATGAGATATGATTTAATTTTGATTAATGTTTGAAACTTTATAGAAAAAGACCTTCAATTTTGGTATTAAATGTGTATTTTTGAAGGTTTTTGATACCAAATGTTTAAAGCATGTAAAAAAAAAGTGAAAAATACAATTCCCATGTTTTAGTTTTCATAAACTTTTTTACCATAGATAATATTAGATTATATTGTGATTAATTATAAAAAAGAATTATCTTATAAGGAATTCACATTAGTAGCATATTACTATTAGTTTGAATAATTAATGTCTAACATGAACTGATAATCATATACCATGGTACAAATAAATTTCTTCATAATTTATTACATATTATATTTAGTTTCTATGTTATTCCATTAAATTTACAAAACAATATTATTAACTTAAAAAGAGAAAATTTATAAAATTTGGGGGCCCTATAGAGAGGGGGCCCTAGGCATAGGCATAATTTGCCTTATGGTTAAGCCGGGCCTGCTCCTCCTATTCCATACTAATTGTCGTTTTAGAGATTTTTTTTTTGTTTTAAAATATTTGTTGCTTTAAGATTTCAATGCAATATTAATTACCCCTTTTCAATTTTGCCCATATTTACCTCCTATCTATTTATAAAGGGTATTTTAAATATATTTTTTATTTTTCACAAATGAAACTAAATTATATGGAGAAGGTTGTATGCATCCGCTGTACTCAGATAATTAGCGCGTCATCCATTAAGCCGTGTCATTGCATGGGAAACATTAATAAGAAGTTTTAACACAAACACTGTTTTGTTTTTTAGAAGGTGAAACATGTTTCTACTCCTAAAAATAGGTGAAGATATGAATACTAGAACATGATTGAAACTTAGTTTTGGTTGCCATTTTTCCTTTTTCTTTATTCAGATTGTTATCAGTGAAAACTTGAATTCGGAATTACATTGAATGTTTGAAAATAAAATCCTCGATATCACAATTTGTGTACCACATCTGTGTATCACTAATAAGTAATTGCCACATGTACATGTGACAATTATAATAATTGACATGTACACGTGGCAATTACTAATTAGTGATACACAAATGTGGTACACAAATTGTGGTATAGAAAATCTTGAGCCGAAAATATATAGGGGTATTGGAAGTTGTACAGTTGGGTGTGTTCATATCTATTTTCAGTATTGAATTTACGAAAAATATGTGAAGTTTTGGAGTCTGAATATTGAAATAAGAAAAACCTGAACACTATAATGTAGCGAATTCCCAAGTTCAATGCATGATTAAGTCAGATATAAGACTTAATCTCTTAATTTATGATGAAAACTCGTCTACAGAATAATCATCATTATATCCGGATGCTTCATCCAGCCAACAAAACTAAAAATCCTAGTAAGATGATATGACTAAATGTCTAAATCTATCAAACATGTATCCCTTAATGACAGGGACTTGTTAAAGCAAGTTAACATCTAGAATAGTAAGCTGTCTGCGCAATAGTGATGAAGCAGCAACTGTATTTCACGACAATCTAATATCTTTGTAAATGGTTGATTATGACCAAGCCAATTTGTTTTAATTAAAATTCAACCCCAAAATATTTTGGGCGGAAAAAACAGGTCAACCGAAAAAGTAAAAGCTGTAATGAATAACGAGTGGTCCGTGTTCCAGCTTTTGGTAACCTGCCCTGCCCTGCCCCATTTTGACATTTAGACTAATGACAAAATCATGTATACACGTGTTGGGTCCAGATCATTCCATGATTTTTATGTCACCTGACCAAACCAACCGAAAAGCAACAAACTAGAAGCTTCATCTTTGATTCTTTTTTACAGTATAAAAGAGAAGTGCATGGGACCTTATTATCACTTTAAAGGATTCTTTGATTCTTTATGCTTGGATTATTAAAGAAAATGGGGAGCGGGGCCCCATCACAAAACGGATCTGCCCAGTTCAAGAAATAGACAGAAATATTAAGATACTACTTCTTATTTATCTATCACAGAAACAGTTCAGAAAATATGGAATCGCAAGAGCACATGATCATAAAATGGTAGAGAGGAACTAACCAATCTATACAAGTAATAACAATGAACGACTGCAACAAAACTGCGATAAAGTTAGTAGTTTTCTTAAACGTAGAATCCCACATTATATTACAAAACACAAAGAGACAAGAGTAGCAGCAGATTACATAGTAATCAGCATCAAAATCCCCCAGACTCTTCTTCTTCACCTATATATGTTTGGAACTTGAATTTTAGCGACGAGGAAAATGAATCTAAATAATAAACAAAGCTCAATTCGGAAATCCATGAACCAATCACTAAATTCAGCTCCAACTTGTCTCTTCCCACCCATTCACATCCCCAAGTCATGCACAATTGCAAATGAAATCACATAAAAATACAGTGGAAAACAAAAACAAACAATATAAAAGTAATCTTCTAATATATAAAACAATTCACCGAAAAAATCAGTATGGAGTATGATAATACCCTGCGGGCGGCACTCCCATTCCATTTACCGGTGGCATTCCATAAGGCATCATCCCTGGCGCATATAATCCACCGGTACCAATCTTGGTCAAACTAGTTTGACCTTGCATTCCTTCTCTAGAATACTGTTGCCACACCATCTGCTCTTGAACCAGCAAATGTTGCTTCTTTTCCATATCCGCCATTTGCACATACGCAGGCGGAGGAACGCACAAAGATGCCGCAAATGGATCTTGCCCAACCGTTTGCACTGTGCCATCGGGTGCAGGGAGTGCCAAAACGGGAGTTTTACTTGCCCCCGGACCCGGCAATGCCACACTGCTCGCACTACCACCGCTCAATTGGGCAGTGCTCACGTGCTGCCTAACCATTCCTTGATCGTACATCCCGTTCAACAGTAAAGGATCTAGCCCACCACCCATTGCCGCCTTTTGTTGAGATAGATGACTTGCGGACTCGACTAGAGCCAATTCCCAATCAGCTTTTCCGGACTCGGCAGCGGGATTCTGCCAAGCTGAAGTCACCTCTTCCCCTCCGTTGGTATGGAAAGCTTCCCATGAGCCGTTCCCGTTATTTGATGCGGGTCCCGCAAATAATGCTAATGCAAACTTATTGCCTTGATCGTCCGCAGTCACTCCTTCATCCCTCAAATCCAATAAATCTTCCTGAACGATAGGCTTAGGAGGCTCAGGCTCGGGTGGTGGTGGTGGCGTGTAGTTTTCCGGAGGCGGCAATGCCTTAATCTCATTCATATCCGGCACCTCCTCCTCCGGAGGTGGTGGTGGTGGCTGGCTCTCTACCTTCCTCTCGGGACTCTTTGTTGCTTTTGCCCTATCCCTCACAAACTCCTCCAATGTCTCCAATAACTTGCTCGTTATTTTCTGCACTTCAGGATATTCCGAAGATCTCGCTACACCAATATCCTTACACCAGTTATAGAATCCGACGAGCTCGTCAATCTGCTTTGAGGAGCTAACATAAGCATCGAAAGCCTTTGTGCAATCTTGATACTCCATATCGAAAAACTTGTCCAAAAGCACACCCAAAACCTCACATATATCAGCATACAATTTGAAACTCTCCTTCACCATAGAATACAATGCCACCAATATCATCCTCTCGTTCTTCGCCAACCCCGTGGGCCTACACGACAAAAATCGATCCATCAGCCTCTGTAAGTGACCCATTTTTCCAAAAATACTCTCCGGCTTCATTTCCCTCAAAGGAGTAGCATCTTTTCTATCCTGACTTGACTCCCTCACATCACCAGAGGATCTCGATTTTCGCATCCCGTAATTCGGCTCATCGCGAAACTCGTAATCATAATCGTAACCCCTTCTCGAACCCGGTGGCGATCTGTAATTACTTCTTTCGTCCCTACCCTCGACTTGACCTCCGTTTCCGGTTTGTTTCCGCTCGAAAGCCATCAACTCGAGCCTCTGATCCAAGTACAGCGCGTAAGTCCTCACAAAAGCGGAATGATCCCACGAATTCGAATGTGCGTCATCGCGAAAATCGGACAAATTCAACAACCTAGTACCCCTCCTAGTGGCATACATGATCTCCTGCTGAAAAACAGAGTCCCCTTCATTGAGCAAGCGGTGGATTAACATCAAACACTTTAGGGCAACAATCCAATCATGAGTTTTCCCCAATCTTTTCGACACGGATGCAACACAAGCGGTGACGTAACCTCGAGAAAATGAAGTCAAATGAAGAATTTCCCTTATGTATTTCTCCGAAGCAGGGTCATCGTCGTGGCTTGTAGCTTTGACTATGGCTACTTTCAGCTCCGGCGCCATGTTGCTCGCGACTTTCGCGATCCCGATGCTAGTTTGATCCTTGACCGCTCCGATCGCCTTTCGTAGATCCATGATCTCAAATTCTCAACAACGTTAAACTATATTTCCTTAATTTCCTACATTAATTAAGTATTTCAGAAACCTAATTAACATTCTTTTGAAAACAGAAAAAATGGGTGAATTCAGTGAATTAACAGCTGTAAAATCAATTAATAATAACATTTATGATGAACAAATAGTAAATCGTTATTGCAATTTAGTATTTAATTTACCTCCAAACAATCGAAGGCTTGGATCTTGAGCTTCTAAAGGGAAGAGAATAATACTTTGAGTTTTGTGAGTGAAAATCAGCTGAATGAAATTGAGATTGGAGGCGGGGGCCGATTTTTGCTCTTTCGCTAGATTTGCTGCGAATTTGGAGAAAAAATTAAAGTAGAAGAAGTAAAGAAGTAGATTTAAATGGAGGATTGGGATCCGGTTTAATGTGGGCCGTTGGATTTGATGAATTTCGAAAGTGTCGGAGGATTGTAATTAGTTGTCGGAACGGGTTGTGTAGCAAAAATGCGTTGGAATACAGTTGTGTTTTTAGGACAAAAATTAGAGAAAATAATTACATATTACTACTTTCTCTTAATCGTTAATCCCTAAATTATCCTTTAAAATTTGAATAATTATAAAAATACTTCTGTTGACTCTTTTGATAAATTATTTTCCCTAAAAAAAGGAAGATAAATTACTTCTGTTATTGACTACCCCTTGAATGGACCAGTTAATCTAACCCAAAAATTAATGGGTCCAATATCTTATATTGTATACTAATTTAATATTTTCAAAAATAAAATATAAAGAACAATTCTTGAATTTATTTTTCTGAAAATAAATCATTTAACCTCCACCCACCAACTCCTTAGACAATCTTTACAAGAAGGCATCCCAAACTATTGTCGCGATATTGCATTGTGAAAAGAACCTCTGGTCACAGCCGCGCAAGGTTGTCACTAACATTTCGATGCCAACTATAACCTAGAAATCGTGAATGGGAAATGGATGATTTTTCAAGGGTTTAATCCCTTTCGAGACGGGTTGGACATATTAAATGGGTACATCTCCCAACAGGGATTCGAACATGAGTCCGCTATTTTGTAGTGAATAATCCCTTCCACTAGATCAATCACATGTTAGTTTTATCCTTTTTATATAAATAACAAGCACAACACTATAAAATTTATTATGTTTAAATTATCATTTTAGTTATATGATTGTTGGTCTCAAGTGTTATAACTTATAATATAGGGGGTGGGGTGGAGTATACAACCTTCTTTTTTAGAATTTCTTTAAACTTTAATAAATTGTTTTGAGCACTTAACTAAATTGCAATGGTTAAAAGTGTGTATCTAACTATTTATCAAAAAGAAAAGAAAATGTATATCTAATATTCTAATTGATAGAGAGTTGGAGCGAATATGTTTAACCTATAAAATTTGCGGAGCGGAAATATTAAACTCATAAAACTTAACTCAAATTTGTTCGAAACAACTTTTAATTGATAAAATATCCTTTATCAAACATTGATGTCCTATTTTTGGTATCAAATGATAAATCCCCCTTCAAGTGAATATGTGGGCTCATACAAATTTTAAATTTGCACACTTGTTATTAAATTTATATATATGATAAAAAAATATAATACCAAAGTATAATAAATGATCTCCTGCTTTTACCTTCATTATTTGACTCAAGTGATCCTTTTAGCCTTTTAGATCATTAGAAAATAGAAATGTTTATGTTTTTAAATTTTAAGGATGTCTATCCTCCAACATTACTTTGAAACACTCTTCTTAGTTCGAATAATTTGATTTTTGTGGAGTGTTGCTTGAAATAACTTTTGCTTAAGAAAGGTCGGGATAATTATTCTCTATGGTTGGATATTCAAAATCATATAACGCAGAAGTGTTTTCAATTTTTTTTACATTCCCTTTTATGTCTATCATTTTGAAATTGTCCATTGAAGGAGACAATTTCATGATTACCCTCTTGTATTCGTTCCACCAAATAACTTATCTTTACTTGAACGACTCCAATGTATATTCTAAATCAACCCATAACAATAATTAAAAAAAAAAAAATCAGTAATATATCCGGTTACGGTCTTTGATTGTCCGCCATTAAGTTAATATGCGCAATCAATTCAAATTTAAACGCCTTGAAACATTTTTAATTTATAGGTTAAGTTCAATAATATTTTCTTATCTTAATAATGAGATTTATGAACTATTTTCTATGAGATTTATAAAATATCTAAGAATGATTGTAAATTTTAAAGGAGAGGATAACTATACTAGATATAACGTGTATCATCCTCAATTATATGATCATGATAAAATTAGGAAGCTTAACAGTATTATGGGATATACTAAGACAAATTATTTTTCCTAAACACATAAGAACACCTAAAAACTTTCAAGCTTCCAATCATACGTTTAATGTCTTAAAAAATGAGTCATATTGGATGAAAGCATGGTTAATATTAATAATGCTGTTTATAATGGATCTACGGTCTCCTCCTAGCAGGGCCGGTCCTAGACATTCGAGGGCCCTAAACGAACTCTAAAATCGGGGCCCTATTTTATAAAAAAAAAAAGATATACTCAAATTTTAAAAATAAAATATAAATATTAAATATTGACATCTTATTACAAACACATAATTACATAACAAATCCACTTAATATTTTATATTGATTTACTTGTGAATATATTTTTATAAGTTTTATTTTAAAAAATATAATTTTAGGGAAAGCTAAATTTATAAGTATATATATATTGAACGTAATTTCACAGCAAGTGTTCGCCATTATATTTAAATTTTTTTTTTTGTTATCAAGATCAATACAAGTTATTGATAACAATGTTACATCAAATATTCACATAATTGTCATAAAGTTAATTTAAAATTATATTATAAAGAACATAAAAGAAAATTGTGTTCTTTTTAGGGATAATAAGACGGAAAAATTCAGAAAAACACTTAAAAAAATAACAAAAAAAGATTAACAGAATAATTACTATGAAAGAAAAAAAAATGAGGAACAATTATAAAAATAAAAAAGTTAAAAGAAACAATAAACATATACGATAGTCATTGTTGGGTTTCGCCCAATCCTCCCATTGTGTAAATAAAAAAATAAAAATAAAAACTAACAGTATTTAGTTTTGGAGGGCTAACATTTTTTTGTTGGTTGCACTCAATAATTTTTCAGTATTTTGATAAAATGAAAATAAAAAGTCATAATAAAGTAATATAACCACGAATGATAAAATATTAATATCTCAAAAAAAAATTGTTTCATTTAAACTGTAATCAATAATTTCTTTTTAAAAAGTATATAGAAACTACATACTAAACAATAATTCATTTTCGATACGTTATTAAATTTATTTTAAGTGAAAATTATAACATAAAATTTATGTTTTGTAAGAGATCTTAAAACTGGAAAAAACAATTGTTAAAATAAAAGCAAAAAAGAGGTGTCAAATATATATAAATAGTTAATATATTATAATAATATGTATTAATTATATTCACCTTGAGAATGAAAAAAGAAACATAAAATAATAAAAATTGATATGTTTGAATGGAGATTAAACCCACATCATAGGGTTTAAACATAAACAACTTTACCAATTGTTCTAGTTTAGAATTTTGGTATGAATTAACAATAACTAATTATCAATAATATTTATTTGGGAGTCACTATATTTATAAAATTTTAGGGCCCCTTCATACCGGGAGTCCTAGGCACCGGCCCAAGTTGCCTAGCACTTGGGCCGGCACTGCCTCCTAGTACAAAATTTCTCCAACCTTTAGCAATTCCGATTTCAAGATTATTAGAAAATATTAATGCCAATAGCCAATAATATTTCTTCCATTAAAAAGAAAAAGGAAATAACCAAATTGGAAATAAGTGTATAAGATTAATTTGCAAATGAAATACCTAAATTTTCTCCTACCATTATGTATTGGAATTCAAGTGACAGAGACAACCTTACTAACCAACTAAAAATGAAATATAGACACTCGTAAATGTAAGTTTGCCAAAATTATTATTTATATAAAAAAAAAAAAGAACAAAATTTTTCAAAATTATTAGAAAACCCTAACTCGTCCACTCCCCTGTTCAGCCATTCCTGAATCCTAGAAGCCATCCACAACCTGCCGGGGCTCCTCCGTCACCGATCTCCGCCGCCGATTCTACTCTCCCCTACACCAGTCAGTTCATTTCTTTTTCCTTTTCTATCTTGAAATATGTTCAAATTTTCTTCGTGATGCGGCTTGTGTTATTGGATTCAGATTATGTATTCTTATAATAATGCTAGTTGGTATCACAAAGCTAGTAATTGGTGATGATTTTCTCAGCAGTATTTAATAGAAGAAGAAACACCAAGTTTTGCTTTTCTTTTTTGTTTGGGTTTATAGTGACTGAGTTATAGAGAATGTGTTAAAATAAGAATCACACACACTTCTTTAACTTGTAGCAAAACAAACCAAAACTAGAATTTAGGCTTTAGAAGTATCATTTTATATATTTGTGCTCGGTTCTTGAAGATGCCAAGACCAGGACCAAGACCGTATGAATGTGTTAGACGAGCTTGGCACAGTGATAGACACCCTCCTATCAGGGGTTCTCTTATTCAAGAGATTTTCAGGTATTATGTGTATGTGTGTTTCTTTTTAGTGTGCGTCTCGTTTTTTAAATATCTATTAATTAACGTAGTATGAGTGGCTTGGTTAGGATTGTGAATGAGGTCCATAGTTCAACGACTAGAAAGAACAGGGAGTGGCAAGAGAAGCTCCCAATCGTTGTCCTAAAAGCTGAAGAAATAATGTATTCTAAAGCCAATTCTGAGGTAGATTTTACTTTAACGCGCTAAGTTGCTCTTTTAAGTATAGCCGAGTTGATTTGCTTGTTGTTTTATTATTATTATCTCCTTACTATCTGTTCTTGGGTTAAACCTTGTTTGTTTAGGCTGAGTATTCGGACCTTAAAACTCTCTGGGATAGAGTAAATGATGCAATTGACACGATAATCCGAAGAGATGATAGTACAGAAGCTGGGGAATTTTTGCAACCTTGTATTGAAGGTACACTATTGGGCTTGCCCTTATTGAACTTAAATTGTTTGTCATGGTATGCATATGTATATGTGTGACATTTACAAAGACACTCACACACGTGGATTTGGTGACTTTGCTTTGTAATTTGAGAATGTGTTGATCTAGGATTCCGAGTATCTTCCACTATAAGGAAATCAACCAGAGATCATGACTGATACTAAAATGCAATTTCTTGTTTCCAATATGGTTAGC
The DNA here is from genome assembly GCA_038501285.1 of Penstemon eatonii. NCBI lineage: Eukaryota > Viridiplantae > Streptophyta > Magnoliopsida > Lamiales > Plantaginaceae > Penstemon > Penstemon eatonii. The sequence goes on from CM076710.1 coordinate 10,120,818, forward strand.
TGCTCTACATTTGGGATGCACGCCAAGAAGATCATCGAGAAGCCAGCGAAACGAGTCTCCAAGATGTTACCTAAGCCCTAAGCCCACAGAGACTAGCTCTGTACGTCCAAGCAATTTAAACACTAAAGGACTCCATTCCTCGCAAAACTTGACACACAATACCACGAATTCCTTGCATTACAATAATAGTACTCAGAACATAAATCATAATGAAAAGAAATTTCCCAGCTTTCCAAAGAATTTCCCACCTGTCCATAATCAGCTTTCATCGGTACAAACTCATTCCAAATCAAACACATGGTCTGTTTATCCCTTATGCCATACAAATCAAATTCAACCTGCTAAAATACAGTTTTGTCCAGCGAAGCCTTCAAACTCGTATTTTCACCTTATGGAGACTGATAAACTTAGAATCCCACAAAATCTTTCTTCTTGTCAGCTTGATGCTTCTGCTTCTGCATCTGACTCAATTTTTCCATCAAATCACGAACATTATCCAGAGGAAGGGAAGTTAATCGAGTGTGATTTGACATTGCGTTTGGGTTCTGTTGAAGTGGACAAAGGCAATTCAAGCACTTCTGTAGATGGGAGGAATTCAAGAGCTGTCTCAGCAAATGAGCCAACATTTTTCCTTCCTTCAGGCCAGTTTAGATGATGCATTGTATACTTCTTTGAGAATTGTAATTCTGAGCGCCATAAGTTGTCAGTAGAGGAATTGATGAGGAAACAAAAAGCTATTGTAATTATCCAGGTGAGGATTGTCAATTCTGTTGGCAATTGATGTACGGTTCTTTGGAAATTCTGAGCGCCATAAGTTGTCAGTAGAGGAAATGATAAGGAAACAAAAAGCTATTGTAGGTTATCCAGGTGAGGATTGTCAATTCTGTTGGCAATTGATGTTCGGTTCTTTGAAGGAACAAGAAACAATTTTTTTTTCGTTTCCCACATTGCTTAAACGACAACCAGGGTATGCAATTGGGCGTGCCTCAAGTTTGCTTACTAATAAATACACAATTGATTTAGAAGGTATTTGTAGAGAAGGATTGACTTGACTAATTAATTGCTGTCTAGTGACTGCATTTACATATTAGGCTATTAGCTTTCAGAGTCTGCGTAAAGCTTCAATGTAGTGGATGATTGATTTGTACTTCTTAAAAATGTGAAGAAAATATGAATCTTTTAAAAGGCGGGAATGGATGGTGTTGAATGGATGGAGATTCGATCTATGAAAGATACATTTGTTTTGAGATTCCGCTTGTTGTATTGTGTGATGATCGTTTTTCTGTGACATGAAAGGAATCTTGGGAGAAAAACTTTTACGGAGCTAAATAGTTAATTCTATATATTTGCTATTCTTCTGAACAATTTGGTGCTTGGATGAAATGGTTAGCTATACATTGTAGGCCATTTTGTTGTTCAAGATCACATTTAAGTTTGTCACTAAGATTGTAAATCGGCAAAGCTTTGCACAATCCATTGCAGATGTTGTTTTCTGAGTCCTGTCAAAAGTAATGGAATGTATAGTTTACTTGGTTTCTGCTTAATTATTGTATTTTTGTTAGAATATCTTCAGTAATAAATATATTATTTGATATCATTAGTATCTCGCCTGCGATTGAGGGTGAGTTTGGCCCAGCGATTGGAGCTCTTAAAATCACTTTTGCATCTCTATTGTGATTTTTGAAGTGTTTGGCCCTGATTATAAAAATTACTTATGTTCAATTGTGATTTTCATGGTGTTTGACCTCCAAGATCATAATCGCTTTTGGGATCTCGAGAAGCAAAAAATCAACTTATTTTAAAAGCAACTAAAGTGTTACTTTTACCAAAGTTATTATACAAATTTATTTATTCTATAATTAATTTTTATCATAATTAATTATTACCATAATTAATTCTCCCAGAATTGTTTTTCGAATAACTAGGTCAAATTCACCCAAAATATGCCTTATCTTATTGAGTATCTTTGTCCAAATCGAATTCGTCTGACCCGAAACACATCTATATGGCAAGCTAATCTTGTGATTAGTACCACTCATAAGAGAGTGACTAGGGAGTCAGAATTTTCATATATAATGACAAAATTGACTCCTTAAGTTTCTAATGAAATTCGAACTCAGGAATCTAGAGAGCATAAACTTCGCCATCAAGCTAAGCCTCATCGACTAATTCAACTTTTTTATTGAAGCGTGTCTTGAGCGGTGTTGTGCTCACGCTAATTGCCTCTTTTAGAATTCAATGTGTTGGTAGATTAATTTTTAGCAATTGAATAGTTTAGTTTCATCACAATTTGACAAGCCAATAAGATAACCTGAACGCCATAATAAAATTTAACAATTTTTACTCTATAGAGTATTTATTATCAGAAAAAATGCCATTAGATGGGGACAATCATAATTTATTTACGGAAAAAAAAAATCGATACTAATTTCTAGAAGAAATTGTCCCATTACATGAAAATGATCATAAATAGATAAGAAGTTTCTTGATACTAATTTGATTCTAGAAACTTTCCGGTGCATGAGCATGATGGTGGTGATGAGGGGCATGAGCGTGGTGGTGACCGTGATGACCGTGGTGGTGGGGTGCATGAGCATCGTGGTGGTGGTGGTGTGGTGGATGTGCATGATCCCCTTTTGGAGAGGGAGCATGATGATGATGATGGTGGTGGTTTTTGGATGCATCAATAGACGACGACTCTTCTTCCCCCAAGTATAGATCGCCTTCCGAGCTCTGAATTAGAGATGGAGTAGTAAGGACCAAGAGCTCGAGAAGCAACAAAAGAGCATTTACACGAGACATTTTTTTTTGGAGTTTGTTATTGCAAATTGCTGAAATATGGCAATGTCATTTTATAGTGGACAAATAGCTTTTTAGAATGAGATTAAATGGTTAATTACATTAAATCAAAATATAATTATTATGATATGTGATATTTGTAATTAAATATCTTTTTAAATTGTGCAATTGGAGAATCTTCACACATTTGTTGTTGAAATGGTAAATTGTCTTAAATTTTAAGTAAAAAATGGTATAGGATTTCGAGGTTCTCATTTTGACTATGATATCACAATAAATGGTCCTTTCAAGAATTTGCAAACGAAGTTTGAATAAGTTTAAATACCAAATAATTCCATATTCGGTCAACTAAGACTATTTTTATAGATGATATCGATCCATTTTATTTAATATATTAACAAGTATTTATTATCATTTGAAAATACAAAATAGTATTAAATTACAAAATCTGTACTTCGTACATGGTTTGCTTCTTATGTGCGACTTCAAAATTAATATAAGATTTAACTGTGAATTTATTATAAAATAATACAAGAGCAATGTACAATTGAAAAACCTAATCAATATAAGTAATGATACAATGAAACCAAAAACAAGAATCAAAAGAAGTAAAATTTTAAAATTGAAGGAACCAATATTAAAATACTAAAATAATCGAACACTTCCTAAAAGAAAAAAGAAAAACAAGGGTTCACATAGGGGTGAACGCGGTCGGGTTTTAGCGGGTGATAACGAAAAAATCAACCCGACCCGACACATGTGGGTTGCCAAAATTTCAAACCGCACCCATATTTTTAAGTTCATAAACCGCGCGGTTCGGGTGAGGCGGGTGTGGGCGGGTGACGGGCGGGTTGGCGGGTTGAACCATTGAATATAGTATATTCAACTAACTTATACTACATAAAATTCAATCTTACTAGGAAGAATAAAAATAAAATAAGATTGCGCAAACTCATGGTTAACGGCCCATTTTGCAACTATAATTCCTAGCTACACAAATCTCCAATCCGGTTTGTTCAACAAAATTAATCATTGGTACGAAGGTACGAGCTTGAAGTGTCCATAAGCTTGAAGCATATAGGGGGGTGATTTTTATGGGTAGGATCAATTCCTACAATTGTTTTATAAGAAGAAACTACATACATACAGTGCAAAAATTAATAAGTTAATTGATACATAAGTTACAGTACTTTTTTTTTATAGAAATAAAAATAAAATTTAAATATATTTTAAACTCAAATATTCTCCAAACTCTTTTTGTGTACTGCAAAAAAAAAGGGATCTACAGTTAACAAGAGCACGTAAAATAAGGTAGGTGTGGCAAGATATTTAAACTAAACATCCAGCAAACGGAATTGAGTACTTGGTTAATAACTATGAATAACTTAAACTTATAAAACTTTGATGTTCCTCTTTCCTCTTTCCTCTTGCTCGCTCAAATTTTCTACCATTGGCTCGCACATATGGCTTGGTGTGACTTATGAGTGATGAAAATTGAGAACATATTTTGAATCTTAATTTTTGAGGATAGGCGCATTGGAGAATAAAACTGGCGAGTGGAGCAGGCATGAAGCTTAGAGATGGAAAATCCTAATTATTTCTCAATATTTTGTTTGGTAAGTGGTGTTGGGTAGAGAAAACATATAATATTTGGATGTGTCGGGTTAGAGGCGGTTTTTAACCATTAAAACCGCAACCCGACCCATAACTTTCGGGTGGTCACAATTTCAACCCGTTACTAGTTTTATAAAAATAAAAACCGTCGGGTTCAGGTTGGGTCGGGTCGGGTTAGACGGGTTAATGAACACCCCTAGGTCCAATTGTCCAAATTCCAATTCATGTCAAGATAATAAGCTAGCATGATAGCTGCTAATGAACCAACTTTATTTTGGAGGAGTTTCACATGGAGTCATGGACAACCGCAGATATTTTTTTTTTATGATTTTTTTTTCTTATCTCTATTTAAATGATTCAATCCCACTCAAATTGGTATACTCCACTAATAAGAGATGAGTTTGACATTTTGCTCCTCGTGAGAAAAAAAAAAGAAAAAAAAAAGAAATTGGCATTTATAGACTATTGTGTCCGTTATAGTGACTTAAATATTGAGTTAGATATAAAAAACAAATTAAACAATATAAATCGTGACTTAACTGAGTTGGCAAACGTGAGACTACGGAGGTAAATTTTGCTATTGGTATAAGCTAATTAATTTCGCCAAGAACTTCAGTGATTTTAAGGGTTATGTAGTGACAATTTTTCTTTAATTATCATTTTCCTAAAAAAATCGAAGAATTGCTAAAAAGTTTTAATACATAAAATTTACCTAATCATATCACAAAAGTAAAATTTAATCCAAATTTACAATATGGATATGTAGATTGATGAAAAGAAAGATGGAGAGAAAAATTAGTGTTCTAGTATTCGTAATCGCATTCTACAAATTTTAAGGAAAACAATGAATTACCTATTTTTCTCCTAGATTTATTTGAACCTGGTGGTCAAGTATGTCGAAAAAAACGAGAGGGTGCTAATTACTGAGTTTTTCTTAATTTGAGAGTGATAAGTGTTAATTTGTGTTTCAGTGGTACAAAATGTCCATTTATCGTGTTTCATATGGGTGGGCATTTGGGTCGGGTTTTTTGGGACCCGTCCAGACTCGTTTGGGTATTTTCCGTTTGGGATAAAAAACGGGTATTTTGACATTCGGGTTTGGGTACCCAAACCCGAAATATATTTTCGGGTTGGGTATTGGGATTTAGATTCACACCCGAACGGGTATTAATGTTTGAAAAAAAATTGATTGTAATATATTGAATACTTGAATCTTGAAGGCTTGAGACATTTGTGTTGTTTTGTTTTGAAGTTATTGTGTACAATTAATGTTTGAATTCATTTATTTACAATTTTACATACATATATGTTAAAAAAAAATCTTGAAAAAAAAAAAAAGAAAAAGATTGAAATTTCGGGTACCCGAAACCCAATACCCGAAAATTTCGGGTACCCGTCAGATCGGGTCGGGTTTTGGGTGTGAAAATTCACTACCCGCCAAGTCGGGTACCCGACCCGAAATACTCAATACCCTAAATACCCGACCCGCGTCCACCCCTAGTGTTTCGGGGTGCAAGTTGCTGAGTTATTCTTAATTTGAGAGTACAAAGTATCCATTTCTCGTGTTTTGGGGTTGCAAAGTGTCAAGTATCAAAAAATAAATTACCTATTTTGCCTCTAAATTTTTTGATTCCGATGGTCAACCATGACAGAAAATAAAAGAAAGTGCAAAGTGTTAATTTATTCATATTTTGGGATTATAAAGTGCTATACCTGTATTTCTAAAGTTTAAAATACCTATTTCTCATGTTTCGAGGCGGAAAAGTGCAAGAAATCCCAATTTAAACTTAGAAACTCAGAGAATTTTTAGAATCAGAAACCGCGCTATATATTTAAATCTTAATTTTTATATTTTGAACCGTTCTGAAAACAGCACAAGGCCAAGTGTACACTTCTCAGCCATATACCAAAGATGAGGGGCGCCGCCGCGGATCCGTCGTTGCTGAGCTCCAGAACCTACTTTTCGGCCGGCGTATCACTCAGATTTCGAGTTAAAAACTCGAATGCGGTCGAATTCCGCGGGAAAAGGCACACCGTGGCCTGTGCTCCTCCTCCTCCTCTGCCTATAGGGAGGAGAGCGCTCATGTACATGGTAACGACGTCGTTTCTCCTGCCTTCCTCCAATTATGCCGTTGCTGCTGAGTAAGCCTAGCCACAGTACAACTCCTTTTAGTCTTTATATATAATTGTACCTCAAACTTATTTTATTGCTGTATAGTTTTATTTATATGTTTGGAGGAGATATTTTTTTGCCAATAAAATAGTTTTATATAAATTTAAATTTGTAAAATGGAAGCCAATATTATTACTTACTGTACAACAAATGCACGTTATTAGAATTTGAATTTTGGTTTTATCACCATCAATGGATAGTTATATTGTGAAGTTGGATTTTTTTTAAAAGCATCTTCGGTTAAAGTCAGTTACATATACATTTCTGTCACATGTAAAATCTAACCTGGATTAGCAGCCATATTGCGATTATAATACTTTTAGGAAAAGCATCCATATGAATTATGATTAACTTGTGTACTACTGCCTTATTGACCTTTAATGTTTTGGGCTCCAGCGAAAATTCTATCATACATGAAGAGATAGGGAAGGTATTATCGAAGGGCAAGGCTGCCGGTCTACTTCGTTTAGTTTTTCATGATGCTGGGACTTTTGAACAGAGTGATAATACAGGTATTGTGTTGATGATCTTCGTCTTTTGTTTGAAAGAAAGAAAGAAAAAAGAACGAAGAAAGTAATATAAATTGTTAAATAATTGACTTTGATTAAGTGTGAGAGTTAAGTTTAGGCCAGATCATAATTAGGCACACGAATGTGACATCTCAACTAGGATTGACAATTGATTGACAAAACATTCCAAATTTGGGAGCTCTTTACCTTTTGGTTCAATGACTTTGAAGTTTGGATTGAGCAAGCCTCGATAAGTTAAAAAGTAAAAATGAAATATATAAAAAATGTCTGTATACTTGAGCCTGACTCAACTCGACACAATTAAAGCTCGTTGAAGCTAGGTTTGTCAAACTCAATGAGAACTCAAATCAAGCTTGAACAATGTGTTCCTTGACTTGATTCATCAACACCCCTATTCACAGCTCGAATCTTGTTTGTTCTGTGCCATTTATGAAATTCTAGTGAGTTCATCTTATTGTAGCCTTTCCACATCCCTCCTTTTGGTTCTTATGTATGGCATTTTGATTCTCCGTTAATGCCATTTTATTTTTAGGTGGTATGAATGGCTCTATTGTTTATGAACTTGACAGACCTGAAAACACGGGTCTCAAAAAGTCACTTAAGGCAAGCTTTTCTATCCCTTTTTCTGCATTCTCTAGGGAATTTTTCTGCACACACACAGGACTCATACACATTGCTATAGCATTCAACAATATATTATAATTATTTTCTTATCAAAATTGAGATATTTTGGCTTCATTATACATCCAGCATGATCAAACCCATGCACACGACTTCCAATCAGCTAACTCGTGAACAGATGCATTAATTGTTGTCTAGATTCTAGAGAAAGCAAAAGGTCCAGTGGATGCAATACGACCAGGTATTCATCGTCCTACGGGGACCCTGAAAATTTATTAGCTTTTTGGGATCATGATATACTATTGAACTCATAAGTTGTTGGTGTACTTGTTAGTATCCTGGGCGGATTTGATTGCTGTGGCTGGAGCAGAGTCTGTATCAATATGTGGAGGTCCAAAGATCCCTGTTCAAGTAGGAAGAATCGATGCAATGTAAATGCTCAACACTTGTACTAGGATAGTTTGTGTTTTCTTCTCTATCAATAAAATTTGGAATTCCCTTGGATAAGTTTATACTCGACGAGCAATTTTGACAATCAGCGAAATGCTAATTTGATGTGTATAAAATGAAGAGTTATTTCTTAGGGCGTTAACTTTGGCCTTATAGGATACCTGATCCCGAAGGGAAGCTTCCTGAAGAAACCTTAGATGCTGTTGCCATGAAGCAGTGCTTTCAACGGAAAGGCTTCTCGTGAGTGTTATGATCTTACAGTTCATATTTCCCAATTCATACTTACCCTTTTTTGTGTGTGCTTTTTGAACAGTCAAGTATGTTTACAATCACCTTTTGTACGTTCTATAAATTGTAGTACTAAGTGTACAAAGGAAATTCTTCTACAGCGCACAGGAACTCGTGGCATTGTCTGGAGCTCATACTCTAGGAAGCAAAGGTTTTGGAAATCCAATTGTCTTCGACAATTCGTACTACAAAATTCTTCTTGAGAAGCCATGGTCGTCTTCAGGTGATACATCAAGTTCTTTCTTCCTATGCTGTCTTGCCTTAACGTTTTCTAGGCACATTTAGTAGCTAAACAACTAAAATTATTCGCTCCTTGAATGTGAATTTATCCATCTAATTATTTTTGTTATACATTAAGATGGGATGTCTAGTATGATTGGCCTTCCCTCAGACCGTGCACTTGTTGAGGACGATGAATGCATGAGGTATGCATGTCTTACAACCATTGTTACTAGCCATTGCACTCGTAAAATTCATTCTCATCTTGTACTAATTTTTAACGGACAGGTGGATCACAAAGTATGCCGAGGACCAGAATCTGTTTTTCGAGGATTTTAAGAACGTATACATTAAACTTGTGAATACTGGTGCAAAGTGGAAAGGATCTGTTTGAGTCATTAGACCGGAATTATATGGTATGTTGTCACAGTTGTTTCGGACTATTTGTGAAATTATTCACTGTAGTGACTAGTATGTTTCTTGCAGTATGTATGTTGTCACAATATGTATATCTTATGACTGCAAATGTTGTTTAATTCAAAATTTTGTACAAAATTTGGATAAGCTACAAGGAATTGAATAAGATCAAGATAAAATTAAAGAGAAGAACCGCCTAAATACTTGGGTCAGAGAAATAAAGAAGGAAATACCAAACTACTTAAAATAAATTGGAAAAATGCACGATACTTTCATGTGAATTTTTAATTACACCCAGTCCCCTTGTATTCTCAGAAACCCTGCCACTCTTTCTTTACTCCGTTAAGTTTTAACTGATTTACCTAAATTACTCCTAGATATTAAAGAAGAGTGCACCGTAATTTTGTGCAAACTTTTAAAAGTATAAGGTAGTTTTGTGCAAACGTTCAAAGGTTCAGGTGAATTTGTACAAACTTTCAAAGGTACAATAGTATGTGCAAGGTTAAGAAATTACAAGAATAATCTGTGCTAAGTTCAAAAAGTGGAATTTTGTACATTTTATTATTAAGGGCGGATAGTGAGCAAAGGGTATTATGGTCATTTAGGCTGAAAGAATTAGGCAAAATTCAACAAAAATAGCACAGTGTCCGCAAAGGGGGTTTGGTGCTTAAAATTTTACGAGAGTAATTTTATGCAAGTTTCGTATAACACAAGAGAGCAATGTATATTTTTTCTTCGTTTCTTTTCTCCAGTTGTAAAATAGATATTATTAAATATAACAGAGAGTATTTTCATCAAATCATATTTTCTTTAATGTTTAAAAATATTACTGAGACAGGACTAGTATTTAAAAGAACATAGAGTGGTAAAATGCATTATTTAATTTTCACATTTTTTTCTGAAGTAATATTCTCATTTCTTAACTCGGTTTTCTTGAAAAGTTCACTCTCTTCCCCTATTTTATTACCCTTACTTTTCTCCGTTAAACCCTCCTCTGTTTTCTTTCATTTTTCACTCTCCCGCAAAGAAAAGGACTTTTGAAGGGTTTATGTGGTACGTACTAAACCACCCTCCATTTTTCAATTTTCATGCATATTCACTTTTAACTTGGAAAAGATACATTCTTCTTTAGTTTGGCATTCTTCTCTTTTGACTCTTTTTCAATTTACATTTCCTTGTTTACATTTTTTGAATTTTTATCCATTATTGGTTTTCTCCCTGCGAAAATCCCAATGGCCTGAAAATATTGACTTTTTATCTTGTTTTTGGGTTTTTAATATAGCTTTCTTTTCTCAATGCACTTTCATTTCCTGTTCCCTACTTAGAAACTGTAGTAACATGAAGTTTTTTCCTAATTTCTCTTTTACATTATTTTTTGAATCTTTTCTTGATATTATGTTGATATCCCAAAAATCTTGGAAGCAATCAACTGTGAAATCAATGTAAATATTAAATTCCCCTACCTATTTCAAATTAAAAGAAAGATTTTTCTATTCTTTTCTTCCAAATAACTTTTCAGTCTTTGATTTTATGATACTTTCTTTTTGGATGTATCTTAATTAGTGAGCCGGGTGAACATATAGTCAAGTACAGTTATACAATTTATATATGTATAAGCACCATATTGAACTTGCAACAATGTTATGTTAGTTCTTGATCCCAGAACCAGAAGTGCTATGCATATTAATTATGTTTCTGTATGTTTCAAGATCAATCAATAGCGGTTATAAATGGATGAGCCAGCAGGTGGTAGTCCTCGTGACGGAGCGTTATTCAACGACATACGTTGGGATGATGATGAGTTTCTCACCGAAACACAAAATTTCATAGAGTTTATGGGGGAGGATCCAAATAAATCTCTTGAAAACTGGAGTCCTAGTTATGTACGAAAATTTTTCGGTGATCCTCTTCCTGATCAGCCTGCAGGTGTAGAAGGACCAGTTGTTGAACAACAAACCTCACCAACAAGAACTACCTCTGCAGCCTCACAAATTAATGTTCAACAACAAAGCCATGTTGCTGTTTCTGTTCCTGTCAAAAACAAATCTTCTTCTGAAAAGACTAGTTTGAAACGACCATTAAGTATATCATCGTCGCAATCGGTTGATGAGCGTATAATAAGGAGGTGCAGTCATTGTGGAGCATCGCAGTGGAGGATGGGGGCATCGGGGCCAAATACGCATTGCGATGCATGTGGGCTGAGATACAATTCTGGACGTCTCGACCCTCCTATTACATCAGATCAGCCTTCAGGTACAGGCAGGGGCGGACCTACATAAGGGCTAGTGGGGTCTATAGCCCCCACTCAGATATAGAATATATATTTATTAGTAGTATTCATAACATATAAACTGCAATTGCTCAATGGATGGGGCATTCAAAATTTTGGATTGTGTTCGGAGTTCGATCCCTAGATTCCACTTTCTTGCCCTTTTTTTTTAGTTTTTGTCCTTTTGTGAAAAGTATTGTTAAGGGTAAGCATATGTAACCACTTGGGGTCCGTGATGTGAATTTAGGAGGCGCACATGCACATCATGTGCTATTCATCTTGTATATATGAACAAGGATGAACCATTGCTCATTGATTTAGTTATGCATATTTATCAAAATTGTCCTGAGTTTAAATCCAAGGAGTATCATCCTTTGTTACTTATTTTATAATTTTTTTTTGTTTCATAGCAATTATTCTTTTAATCTATTTTATTTTCTCAATAATTATTCTTTTAATTTCTTTTTCTTTCTTAACAATTTTTCTTTTAACTTCTTTTTCTTTCTAAATAATTATTCTTTGATTTTTGTTATTTCCAAATATTTTTTTAAATTTTATTTCCTTTTTAATAATAATCAAGAGAATTCGATTTTTTATTATATGTTTTATTTAGTACATTACTAAATAACACCCCCCCAACCGCCCAAAAAAATATTGATCTAACTCCGCACTTGGCTATTATGGACAAATTTTAGAAAATTAAAAATCTGTGCAATTCTTTGTGAATATAATTGTTGTCATATGAAATTGTATTTCAAATATTTTATTTATCCTAGAATCTTATAGTCCCAAGTATTAAAGTTTAATTTTTTACATATGTTTCAGTCAGTTGTATATAAGAAACTTTTCAAGATTTTTCGAATTTTTTTGAGAAATTTTAGGAAGAATTGTAAATAAAAAAAACTATGTTAATGTAGAAACTACTCTGTATTCTCGTTTTGGTTAACTCAAATACAAAAACTTTTGGTGTTTTCGGGGGTAATTTATCAAAAAATTGATCTATGTTTAGCCCCCACTGGCCTGCATTCCTGGATCCGCCCCTGGGTACAGGAGGACCAGTCTATATTGATAATGTTGAACAAAAAACCTCAACAACAACCTCTGCAGCAGCTTCACAAGTTATTGTTCAACATGAAGAGACACAACAAAGCCCTGTTTCTGTCCTTGAAAAAGGAAAAAAAAAATCTTGTGATACTGATGGGAAGACTAAAAAAGGAAAGTGCTGCAGTCATTGTCAAGCAACTAGGACAACGCTGTGGAGGCACGGGCCATCGGGACCAAAAACGCTCTGCAATGCATGTGGGCTGAGATACAAAAAATCTGGAGGTCTCTGCCCGGAATATAGGCCTGCAGCAAGTCCTACATTCGACTCATCCAAACACTCAAACTCCCATCAGAGGATTATAAAGGATAGTGAGCGAAAACGAAGCTCCTCTAGTTAGCTCCTTTAAGTACGTACATACCAATACAATAGATCATATGTAATCCTAGGTTCCCATTTTTCCTGGATAGCCAGCCTAGCTACATTGCTAACGTTTTTCTGCTTGATTTAGCTATTGAAAACCTATTGGATCGATCGATCACATATTCTTGATCATGACTCCACAGAGATGAAAAATTGGTGGTATTTGATTAGTTGTTCAAACGAAAACTTTACGAGCAAATGTTTCTCGATTCATTTTGGACCCAAAGATAAAATGTTATTCACTCCTTTAGGGTGAGTTTCAACTCCAAACGAGGAGGGCTTTTACTCTATATCATTTGACATGAAGCAACATATATGTTTACTTCTAGTACCATTATGAAATCTAGATATAGGGCGTATTGGTTCTATGATTTATGATAAACTAGAAAATAATTCACACTTTTGTTGTGATTTAAACTCAGATTTCAACTTCGCCATATTAATTGTTTATTATTGAATCACACTAAACATTCCTTAAGAATTGAATGTGTAGGTAGATTAATGTGTGGCAACTGAATATCATACTCTCATAACGATTTGACATGCCAATAACATAATATGAACACCATAATATAGAGTAATTATTATCAGAAAATTAAAATAGGCCACTAAATGGGAACAATCATATATTTATATTCATGCATACATCAATACTCTTTTCTATAAGAAATTGCCCCATTTCATGAAGATGATCATAAATAGGGAACAAGATTTTCAATAACTAATTTGATTTTAGAAACTTTCCGGTGGAGGAGCATGATGGTGGTGGTGAGGGGCATGAGCGTGGTGGTGTCCCTCATGACCATGGTGCCCGTGGTGGTGGGGTGCATGAGCGTGGTGGTGGTGGGGTGGATGAGCATGACCCTCTTTCGGAGAGGGAGCATGATGATGGTGGTGGTGTTTGGATGCATCAATGGACCACGACTCTCCTTCTCCTAAGTATAGATCGTCTTCCGAGCATTGAATTAGAGACGGAGTAGTAAGAACCAAGAGCCCGATAAGCAACAAAAGAGCTGCTACACGTGACATTTTTTATTGGGAGTTTGGTATTGCAAATTGTTGAAACATGACAATGTGTTTTTATAGTGGAGGAATGGAATTGAATGGTAAATTACATTGAATCAAAATCTAATTTTTATGATATGTGATATTTATAATTAAAAGACCTTTCTTAAAATTGAGCATTTGGAGAATTTTCAAATTTTGTTATTAAAATGGTAGATAGTCTTGTATGTTAAGTCAAAGAATAATAGAATTTGGAGATCCTCATTTTGGCTATTAATTATTGATTTTCGTAACAGTTTCAAATTAAGAAGTATGAAATCAGTTTAAAATGCTACTACCTAAATATTTCTAGATTCAGCCAAATTTGTAACTATTTATCTATACAACTGTGTGATAATCTATTCTATATACATATAAAAGTACGAGTTGGACTAATGAAATTTCTTCCCTTTTTTGTGAAGACTAATATACCCTTATTAAAATTATATTGTGATATTTAAATTTATGGCAAAAATGTAAAATAAAAGAATCCTAAAAAAAAGAATTACAGAAGTTTAATTAGACAAGAAGTCCCTTATATAACAAACTTATAATTATCTTTTAAAGTTTTGCAACTCATTAAAATATTAATGATAAAAAAAAACTATAACTTTATATTTCTTCAAAACTTTCTTTGAAGAGTTCTTAAGAAGTATATTTGAAGAACCTAAAAAACATTAAGGAACCTCTATGTCGAATTCGTTCTACGTGATTAAAAAAGGTACTATTTCGTTAACTAAAACTATATAATTGGCTTAAGCAAAAAAACTTTAAAACATAGAAATTGTTAGAATCGATAAAATATGTAAAATTTTGATTAGTAATATATGATTAAAAAAAAGGTAAAATCAATGTGAAAATTGGTTAGATAGAAAGAAAAGCAGGTTAATCTATTCTATATACATATAAAAGTACGAGTTGGACTAATGAAATTTCTTCCCTTTTTTGTGAAGACTAAATATACCCTTATTAAAATTATATTGTGATATTTAAATTTATGGCAAAAATGTAAAATAAAAGAATCCTAAAAAAAAGAATTACAGAAAGTACGAGTTGGACTAATGAAATTTCTTCCCTTTTTTGTGAAGACTAATATACCCTTATTAAAATTATATTGTGATATTTAAATTTATGGCAAAAATGTAAAATAAAAGAATCCTAAAAAAAAGAATTACAGAAGTTTAATTAGACAAGAAGTCCCTTATATAACAAACTTATAATTATCTTTTAAAGTTTTGCAACTCATTAAAATATTAATGATAAAAAAAAACTATAACTTTATATTTCTTCAAAACTTTCTTTGAAGAGTTCTTAAGAAGTATATTTGAAGAACCTAAAAAACATTAAGGAACCTCTATGTCGAATTCGTTCTACGTGATTAAAAAAGGTACTATTCCGTTAACTAAAACTATATAATTGGCTTAAGCAAAAAAACTTTAAAACATAGAAATTGTTAGAATCGATAAAATATGTAAAATTTTGATTAGTAATATATGATTAAAAAAAAGGTAAAATCAATGTGAAAATTGGTTAGATAGAAAGAAAAGCAGGTTAATCTATTCTATATCTATATACATATAAAAGTACGAGTTGGACTAATGAAATTTCTTCCCTTTTTTGTGAAGACTAATATACCCTTATTAAAATTATATTGTGATATTTAAATTTATGGCAAAAATGTAAAATAAAAGAATCCTAAAAAAAAGAATTACAGAAGTTTAATTAGACAAGAAGTCCCTTATATAACAAACTTATAATTATCTTTTAAAGTTTTGCAACTCATTAAAATATTAATGATAAAAAAAAAACTATAACTCTATATTTCTTCAAAACTTTCTTTGAAGAGTTCTTAAGAAGTATATTTGAAGAACCTAAAAAACATTAAGGAACCTCTATGTCGAATTCGTTCTACGTGATTAAAAAAGGTACTATTTCGTTAACTAAAACTATATAATTGGCTTAAGCAAAAAAACTTTAAAACATAGAAATTGTTAGAATCGATAAAATATGTAAAATTTTGATTAGTAATATATGATTAAAAAAAAGGTAAAATCAATGTGAAAATTGGTTAGATAGAAAGAAAAGCAGGTTAAAACAAAAAAAAAAATTGTGCCATTGATAAAACAACAAGATTAACAAGCAAAAACTAGGTAAATAGTGAATTGATTAACAAATGTGAAAATCGACCGAAATTGAGTTACACAAGAGAGAACTAAAAATGTATAATTGGCTTAAGCAAAAAAACTTCAAAACATCGAATTGTTAAAACCGGTAAAAAAATATAAAATTTTGATTAATAATATATGATAAAAATGGTAAAATCAATGAGAAAATTGGTTAGATAGAAAAAAAGGGGGTTAAAACAAAAAAAAATCGTGCCATTGATAAAACAACAAGGTTAACAAGCAAAAAATATGAACCGGTAAAAAAAATGCATGAATCGGCTAAACACGGGATAACAAAAAATCAGATCAAATTGATAAAAGAACAAAAACAAATATATGAGTTAATTGGCACAAAAAAAAAGGTGAAATATTTGAGAAAATAAGTTAAATACGCAAAAGAATAAGTAAAATCCGACTAAATTGGGTTCAACCGGAGAAACTTAGTGAATTGATTAATAAATATAAAAATCGATTGAGATTGGTTACACTTGAGATAATTATGGATTGATTAAGAAATGAGATAAACCACAAAAAAATATGAAATCGGTGAAAGAACTGGCTAAAATAATAAAAAAGAAATTATAAACTCAGTGTAAAATAGGTAAAAGCGATATTTCTTTCAAATATTCTTAAGAATTTATCATTTACTAAAGAATCTAAAAACAACAGGTCACATTTAGGCTATATGAATTAAAAAAAAAAGTACTATTTAATTAACTGAAAAACTTATAATTGGCTTAGGCTAAAAAAAAGTCAAAATATATAAGTGGTTAAACTGGTGATAACGGCAAAACAAGTCAAAACATAGAATGGTTAAAATTGATGAAAACGGGTAAGATTCTACTAAAAATATATATATGATAAAAAAAATTGATAAATCAAAGGAAAAATAAGTTAGATAGAAGAAAAACGACTTAAATAAAAAAAATGGTGCCATTGATAAAACAACGGGGTAAGCTAGATAGGTAAAATCAACTAAAATTTGGTTAAACTGAAAACAATGAGTGAATTGATTAACAAATTTGATAAAAACACAAAAATGGGTGGAATTGGTCGAAGAACGGGTTAAAATAACAAAAAAAATTATAAACTCAGTGTAAATACAGGCGCAATCGATGTTTCTTTGGACAATTCTTAATAAATGATTAATTATTAAAAAGCCTACAAAGAAATCACATTTCTTCGATACGAATAAACTAAAGTAATCATATTTAGTTAACTAAAAAACTTATAATTGGCTTAGGCTAAAAAAAAGTCAAAATATATGAGTGGTTAAAACTGGTGATAACGGCAAAACAATGGGAAAATGGGTTAGATCAAATAAAAATGAGTTAAAGCAACAAAAACTGGTACGATCGATAAAATAATGAGGTAAATCAACAAAACACAGGTAAACTGGTAAAAAAATGAATGACATCGACTAAACACAAGATAACAAAAACTGGATCAAATCGATAAAGAACAAGAACAAAAAACGAGTTAAATTGAAAAAAATGTGAAATAGTCGAGAAAATAGTGTGGGTTAAAGCGCATAGAATGAGTGAATCGATTCAAGAATGGGATAAAGCACAAAAAATGGTGAAACCAATGAAAGAACGGATTAAAATAACACAAAAACAAATGGTAAACTCAATTAAAACTCAGAGGAAATCGATGAAAGAACATGTTAATAAAATAACAAAAAATAGGGTAAACTTAGTGTAAAAGCAGGTTTACACTACAAAATCGGGGAAAGTTGATAAAAATTGGTTAGATTCGTTAAAAGTTGATTAGACAGGTAATTGAAAATGGATGAATGTAGTAAAAGATATGTATAACATACAAAACTGGTTAAATCGATAAACAAAATGGGTTAAACCTATGAAAAATGGTTGAGATGGAAATATCAAAGTAAAGGAAGAAAACAATAGATATTGTTCATTCGTTCAAATTGTTGTTTTAGAATAATAGTTCTGTAGACATGTAATTTCAGATTAAAAATACTTAATAGTTATAGTTCATTTTTTATTTTCAAGTTTTGATTATAAATATTTATGATAATATTTGGTAACAACATAGTAATAATTAAAGTGAATTAGTCAAAAAAAATTATATGATATGTCATTAAGATAGTATATTGAAAAATGATTGTATGATTCCACTAACATAGAAAATTAATTAATCACGTGCAACGCACGTACACTTTCCTAGTTTCATAAAAACTTTCCAGTGATATTTTAGTAGAATATAATATATATATATATATAATATATATATATATAATATATATATATATATATATATATATTATATACTGTTTAATATGGAATAGAATGATGATTCTATTATATTTTTAATTTTTTTCAATAAAATTTTGTGTAGCACATAAAACTAAACAAAAAAATCTACTTTTCTTTTTTAAGAAAAGAATTTTTGTCGTGGTATTTATTATTCCATATCGTCGATCACATACATTTTTATTACTAGAAAACACCAATAAGATTATGATGTACTCCTTTTACTGTATCTTTTCGTATCCAAAATTTTGGGATATGAAATTGACGAAACATATATACTTCTTTTCAAAAATATAGATCCTTGTTTCTTGTGTTTTTATGCTTGTTTGAAACAGTTGGCTTCTGCTTTGGTTCTTAATATAATAATAACTAGCTTAAATCCGTGCTATGAACGAATATATATTAAGATAATATTTTATATTAATTTATATTTTATCAAATCAATACAAAAAGTGCATATTTTCTTTTGAATGTTAACTTTTCATAATGTTTCAATACCAAAAAGAAAGCAATGGTTATATAGGTAACATGAGTAAAATCAATTTGTGATTTTGCTTTTTCAAATTTATTTAATGATTGATTTTCTTTTCTTTGCAATAGAAACTATTTAATTTGACATTTAAAGTTGATACGCTTAGTTAATTTATTTATTCTAGAAGGTGGATCAAATTAATATATCAAAGAAGTCGGATCAAGGTTATCAGCCTAAACTAAAACTCACCAAATATTAGGAATCGTATTCTAAAAAAGAGAAAGAAAAAAACTTAGAAAATCATATCATCTCAGATGATATATAGATTCTGCTTTCTAGCGTGATAAATTATATATTGAAAAATATTTCCAAACTAAAGGTTTACGTGATAAACTAAAAAGTACATTCATTTTTCATATATATAAAAACTCAAGTACGATCTCCTTATCAAACTATCATAAATTATACATTTATACTCAACATTCACATCTATTAGTACTATCATCTCTAATCTTGATATCTATAATATATTTTATCTAAATTTCCTATACAATTAAATACCTCCTATGAAATGTTTGTGGATGTTCCACCAAAATAAAAACTATATATAGAGGTTCACTACTACAATTCAAACTGCAATGGGTCACTAATAAAAGTGCTTCTCATAAGGGTAAATGTTACTACTAATTAAACATTAGCAATAAATGATTTGCATGTTTCGCTAGAACCCTCCGCCATGGTGGCCTTGAAAACCTCTAGATGTGATTCCAGCTCCAATTTGTGTCTTCAAAAATCATTGAAACCTCTGTATGTACTCAAGAATGTGAAGAATGCTCAAATAAACATTTATATCAAATTCATAACATAAAATTTGCACTGTGTTTTCCATGATGCTGAATATACTCCTCAAGCTCCTTGTTTTCCGAATATCAGGCCTGAGTGTAAGTAGTTCAAATTCTTGCTTGGTTAGTCCTATAATAACAGAATATCAATCAAATGAAAACTGTGAATAAAACCTCTGAAATATTTAGCAAAATTAATTAACCTTGTAAAAATACGCTACACAAACACAAATTGTTAATAGTTGTTGATAACCTGGCACATAAGATTCATTCATCATACACTACCAGTACCAAATATATTTTTAGTGTCAAGAAGATTTCAGAAACAACATTAGTACTCCAATAATGAATGGTAAAAATATAAATTTCTTTTCACCTGGGTCCAGATCCAGAGCGAATGCTTTGGGATGCAGCAAAAGATGACATTTTTGTTAGAGAGAGTTTGATTAATCATGGAGTGGAGAACGCGTACAATCTGTTTTTAGAAAAGGATGAGCGACTACGGACATCATCTTCTCCGCATTTTTTCCTCTCTGTCTCGAACCCCCTCAATTTGAAATATGCTCTCAACTCCCTCATTTAAAATACGCAGAGAAAGTATTTTTGCAAAAGAAGAATGAATTAGGAGACTGAAATTGGAAGTTTGGTTGATGAGTAGAGTAAGAATAAAGAAATGGGAAACTTTTGAAAAGTTAAGGGGAAAGTGCAGCAGTTTTTGTCGGAGAAGTTATGAGGAAGAGAAGTTGGAGAGGGCAAATTTGAACTGCTTTCAACAAAATTAAAAAGGGAAGTGGGAGGGAGAAGGGCATTTATAGAACGTGGGATGAATGTTGTAAAAAAGAGAATATTTTATTAAATAAAAATAATTCAAAAAAAGGAGAAAAAAGAATTTGAATCAATTTTTTTTTTTTTTTTTATAAAAACACCGCCTTGAAATAATAGTAAGTTAGATTAGATTAGATGTGTGTATAAAATTTGTAACACTTTCCCACACGTATATATTAGAGAGACTAATGTTAATATATGTGGTCTGATTTAGAAATTTTAAGAGCAAAATAAGATTTTGAAATTTTAAGAGCAGTTAATTTACTCATCAACATAATATTACATTTTATTTGACTCCTTAATATTCATAATACTGTATAGTACTGATACACATTAACAAATCAATCGATCTTGTAAAATAAATTGTGGTGAATTAATCAATAATAATAACTTAATAGTATCGAAATTAATTGATGTATATATTGATGTACCAAGTCTTCGTCATTATAAACACTCGTCGATCAAACGATTAATGTCGAGGACCTCCCCCTCAAGTTCACATTAAACATATGCGAAGCGGCCTAACATCAGGCGTCGACCTCGATCTCTTCGACTTAACCGACTTGGTGGTCGACGTCCTTCTTCGCTGGATCCGTTTGCAATCGGATCGAATCAATTGTTGAGGATCCATATTCGATCCGTCATGTCCAATCATGATTCGACCCAACGACCCATTTAGAACTCTATAAATACCCCTCATAAATACGATTAAAGGTACGCACTCCTAAGCATTAAATACGCTCCGACTTCCCAACTCGTCTCGAAACTTACTTAAGCATCGGAGGGTTATCGCCGGGTAACCACCGGCATTAACCTGACGTAGTTGTCTTTGTTCTCAGGTTAGGATCCCTTATACAAATCGAGGACTAGCACAGCTGACCTGCTGATCCTCATATTGGCGAGTCGCGTTCGACTGGAAAGAACCATCCTAACGAAAGCACACTCATCATATATCTTATATATGTAAATTATGTGTATGAGCTTTAATTTTTTCTTTGTTGTTTTTTAATATTATAGATTTAATTAGGTTAAATTAACTTTAAAAAAAAGTTCATACATGAATAAAAGTTGCATGGTCTATTTTAAGGAAATAAGAAGAGATAGAACGACATGTACTAATTTTACTTTCTACTTAGGCCATCTCCAATCAAGGGGTTTGGATTTGTCCCTGCCTACTCGTCTCCATTTGAAGGGCTTTCCCCTTCAATTAATTTTAATTTTAATTTTTTTTCCCTCTCACAATAATAATAATAATAATAATAATAAGAATTATAAGAATAATAATACTAAAAAACTAATAATGATGATAATAATAATAATAATATTATAATAATAATAATATTAAAATTTTAAAATTAAGTATAATAATAATATCGATTAAAATAACAGAAAACGACATGAAAAATACAACATCGATTATAATGGAAGACAAAATAATAATTTATCATATATTTTAGGAGATATTTATCATAATAATAGTCGTTTCTTTTTTCTTATGTGTTATATGAGAAGAATATTTTAAATTATAAAAGTAGATATAATATATAATTTTTAAAGTTTTGGAGTTAATGTGGAAAATAAATATAATAAGACTCCATGTGGTAGCAACTTGTGACCCCCAGATGCGAGACTCAAGTTCGAATCCTACTGGAGACACCACACTGGGGAGAATTTATACCCTTTGCACTTTTCAGTTATTTTGGTTGAGGGAAATGTAAATTTTATTTTTTCATGTGGTGTTTGTAAGCAGGAAAGGAAGTTATCTTTTTTTTTTCTCTTAACTGCAGCATATAAAATATTTTCCTACAATTTTTTTTTTTTTTTTTTTTTTTACCAATTTGATGGAAAAATCTGTGTTACTTATATTTCATCAATATTACTTTATAACTTGAATAAGGGTATTTTTCTCTTTAAAAAAAAAAAGAGATAAAATATAAAGTCCATGGTGTGCTTATGCCATGTGAGATAGATGTATATATGATGAGAGGGGTTTTTAATTTGGACAAACCTTATGGAAGTTAGATGTAATTAACCTTGAAATGTTAGAACCCACTACTGAGATTTATCTACTTAAATAATATCTTATTTTCATAATATTATGTAACAAAAACTTACCCATTTTGAAAATTTAGAGTTAATTAAAGGGATCTCCTCGGAGGTTTAGTGTAATTCGCGTTCAATTTCTTTCAAAAATCATAATTATAATGACCTTTAGTGAGGTTTCAAAAACCTTACAAAGCCCTAACGGAAACTAGCGGAGTTGGATGGAATATGTGATATAACTTCATTGCCCTCGTCAATTTTAATTAAGAAAAAGAAAAAAATCCGATTAACAAAATGTCCCATTTTCCCTTGCAATGATGCACAAAATCATCATCATACCCTTGCAAACTTTAATTCATTATGAATCGATATAAAAAAAAATCATAATTGCCAATTGGTTCCTAAACTTTAAAAGTTTAATTTTATACATACAAGAAAATAAAATCTAGCCCTAGCACTAGTCCTAACCCCTTACCCCACCCCACATGTCGTCTCTATCGACATCTCTCCTCCCAGGCCGTTACGTTGACCTGAGATCTACGATTCCAGGCTGGTGACAAATTGAAAGGAGAAGCCAGGACAGTGACATGACATTGGAGAAGAGGTGCCAGTAGAGTAGGGCGGGTGGCTGGGGGTTAGGACTTAGGAATGGTAAGGTTTTTTTTTTTTTTTTTTTTTTTTTTTTTTTTTTTTTTTATGAATAATATATAATAAAATTATTATTGATTTACGAATATTGGTACATATGTATATAAGGTATTATTTTCTATTTATAGCAAAATATTTTATTAATCCTTAATATTATTGTACAAGTAAGAAATTTTACATTAAATATTTTACTAATTGAGTATTTGAGTGAGTATTTTTAATTTTTGTAAAAAAAAAAATTAGTTAAAAGTTTACGAATTTTTTTAGTAAGGGTTGATTATTAACATGTGATAATATTTATAATGTCTAATAATTTTTGTTCAAGTTTTTTTACTTCTCATGACTAAATGCAATTCATTCATTTATCCTTGTACTTTAATTATGAGTTCTTTTTAAATTATTAAAATTATTGGTTAAATCTGAAAGTTGAATGTATTTACATGTTTATTTATGTTCTTCAATTTTTTTCTTATGATTAACCATAATTTATTTACTTTGATTATAAAAACATTATGAAAAAAACATTGATATGTTATTATATTTTTATTTTGAGAATATATATACACTAATAACTGATTATAAGATTTATTTAAATTTACGATATTTTCATCCATTCATAAGCATAAACCTTACAATGAATCATATATAAAACATAACCAAGGGCATAATTGTCCACAAAAATTGCCATAGTAATATCAAGGGTAAAATGCGGTTTTCAATAAAATTAGGGGGATGACGTCAGCAAAAACTAACCGATGCAAGGGTTTTGAAACCTCATGAGAGGTCATTGTAATTATGATTGGGGATTGGACGCGAAGTACATCAAACCTCAGGGGAGGTCCCTATAACTAACCCTAAATTTTATACTTATTATTTAAATCACCTCAAAATATTTAAACAAACAACTTTATTAAAATCGATATTTTTTCTAAAAACTCGATTGATTTCTAAGACCAATTTCATAAGAGCGAGACAAACTGTGTTGCACATGATTAACTAATTTTCCTATTTTATTTAATCATATAATTATCTTCATCATACTATGGCCTTGATACACCACATAATTTTTTGACTAAATTATTTTAGTTATTACTGTGTTGTTACCAAGAATTTAAAGTTATTATCATAAATACCTAAAATAAAAACTTGATAATAAAAAATGAACTTTAATTACTAAGTATTTCAAACCTAAAACTACATGTCTACATAACTATTATTCTAAAACTACTATTTGAATGAATGAACAACATCAATTATTTTCTTACTTGACTTTGATATTTCCATCTAAATATTTTTTTTCATCTAAAACCAATTTCATAGGTTTAACCTTTTTTTTTTAATCGATTTCACCAGTTTTTTCCGGTTATATGTGTCTTTTACCGAGCTTATCCATTTTCATTTACATGCCTAATCCATGTTTAACTAATTTAACTCACTTTTACCAATTTTTCTTAATTAATGTTGTCGAGTAAACATATTTTATAGATTTAACCCGCTTCTACATTGAGTTTACTATTTTATTTTATTTTTTATTTTAACAAGTAATAAACATTTCACATAGTAGTTTCGTGCATGTTTTACCTAACACGAGAAAATTTCTTGCAATATTTATCCCCCAACCAATGACAATCTTAGATTTAGTGGATTTCATAATTACTCAATTGGATCATTGATATGCCCATTTGCTCAAATGACAATTGAGAAATGATCCTAAAATTCATCTAAATGACAAGAAATAAAACCACACCAAAAGAATACTCAAAGTAGAATAGCAATGTGGGGCCGAAGCCCTAGCGCCTTTGGTGTAGTTCCTTTCCTTCTAGGCAAATTGTTACTTTTTTTTTCATTATCAATCTTCTCGTGTCAATAAATAATGAAGTGGAAATTTGGAATATGAATTGTTGTTCTTAAGTCTTTCTCAATCTCATTCAATTCGTGATGAAAAAGGACTTGGACTTTGAGATAGAATTAAGATAATTTTGTACACAACATCAAACTTTTTATGATTTTGATGGACACCATTAATTGTTTGAAAGCATGGTTTAGACTTGGGATTATCTTATACGAAACTTCAACCGGCCTTTTGAAATTAACAACACATTACTCAAAATTCAGGGGGTAAAGTGTGAGATCAATTGCGCAAGACTTTTAAAATTATGTGATGAAAATTATTGTTTGTTTAATTTTTGAGAGAGTGTAATTTAAGAAAATTGAGAGGTGAAAAAATTATTTCAAAAAATAGAAAATATAATTATTTGACATTTTTCAAGCATGAAATAATTTTAAAAAACATGCCCAAATTTGCTTGAATTTATTGATAGTAGCTATTGTAATGTGAATAGCATAATCTAGTAAAAACACATTCGTTATTTAGTGTTGCTAACATTATCTTAGGGAAAATACCACTTTTGGTCCCTCTTATCATTAACTTTTTACAGAGTGGTCCCTCTTATGTTTTTTTTCCCACTTTAGTCCCTACTATGAATTATTTGTTTTACTTTAGTCCCTACTATGAATTATGTGTTTCACTTTAGTCCTTATCAGGTGGTTCCGATAACACGTGACATGCATATGAATATTTTTTAGGGCATTTTCGTCCGTTCACTATTGAGACTATTTGAGATATTGTTTAATTGGTGAGCAATTTTGGTGTTTGAAAAAGATTTTAGGAAAAAACTTTAGTTTGGAACGAAATGTACGATTGAGTTGGATTGGAATTAAAGCCTAGTTTGGAAGAGTTTATATATTTAGTTTTTTTTTTAGGTAATTAGAAAGACGAAAATATTCCTGTTAGTTTACTTGAAATGACAAAATTGCCCTATGAGCATATCACATGTTATCGGAATCGCCTTGGACCACTTGAAAAGGACTAAAGTGAAACAAATAATTCATAGTAGGGACTAAAGTGGGAAAAAAAACATAAGAGGGACCACTCTATAAAAAATTAATAATAAGAGGGACCAAAAGTGGTGTTTACCCCATTATCTTACTTTTGAACTTTTTGATTCTTTCATATTATCTATTCATTGAATTAATATCAATTTACCCCTTGAAATGCATTATATTCAGTTGAACCCCCTATAAAAAATTTAAAGAATCAATTATCATCTTTAGTGGAAGAGTGTAATTCATTTGCCGAAATTGAGAATGGACATGAAAAATATTTGTGCAACATAAGAGAGAGGAGGGGGGGAGGGGGAATTGCCACATTTTTCATAACATCGGGGGAGGGATAAACTGGCACATTATCATAACACGGGATAGTAAAATGTCACTTTATAATAATATCAGAAAGATATTGAACATTATAAATATAACAAGAATTAAATTATCAGTAACTCTTTTTTCATCAATGTTCCACCAGCATAAACAAAAATAAACTATTTTATATCTTACTTCTAACTTTTGGATGCTTTTATTTTAGTATTTCTTCTAACATAAACTTGAGCACAACCGCTAACTGATTGAACCGATAACAATCATTTCCTTTTAATAGAGAACTTCCCGACTCATTACTAAAAGATAATATAAATTTGTTGATCTCTGAGATATTTGAAAATCGAAAGTACTCTCTCATAAGATTTTGTTCTTCATAACTTATATTTGCTCAATTTATTTACATAAATTCGAGAATAGAAGAATTCAAACATATATATGGTTCCAGACTAGATCATATTGGCAGTAGATTCTCTGTACCACATAAATGTACCACATTTGTATATCATCAATATAAAATTTACACATATATATGGTTCCAGACTAGATCATATTGACAGTAGATCCTCTGTACCACATAAATGTACCACATTTGTATACCATCAATATAAAATTTACACATGTCAAAACTAAATAGTATGCACTGCATAAGATTATAATCTCCACTCTTTCTCCTTCTCCCTATCTACAAATCTGATATCTGATAACTGATATGTATCTTTACCTAAAATCATATCAAATTCCCTTAAAATTATTGAAATTTACAATTCAGAAATCTAAATTGATAGTTACCTCAAAATCAACTCAAATGTCTTATTCTATTTTCTTACCAAAAATCAATTCAGATTTCGTTCGCTAATTTCTATTGATTTTTCTTCTGATATTAGACAAGAATTTGCTGGTATTATTATTTGCAAATAGAGATCTTAAAACTAAAAACGGAGATAGGGAGAAGGAGAAAGGGTGGAGATTATAATCCTATGCAATGCATGCTATTTAATTTTGGCATGTGTAAATTTTATATTGATGATATACAAATATGGTACATTTATGTGGTACAGAGGATATGCTGCCGATCATATTGGACTTAATATAAAACAAAGTTCCATTTATTTAGAGCAAATAGTGGGTTTGATCTGGACCTAGTTCGATCTGAACGTAGCCTTTTTGGCTAAAGTATATATATTTTGTGGTTGAGACTAACCCCATACGTAATCCATATCTTTCACGTGGGGTGTTGAAGAATGTATCTCATGATTTTATTCAAGAGCTCACCACCAAACGGCAAAATTTAATTCTAAACCTTAAAGCGGTCAATGGGGTCAATTTAGGAATGTTCAATATATTGGCATACATTTTTAGTAGATAATATATTATGAATTATTAAATTCCTACATTTTAGAACGTGTATAATTCTTGGTCATAATATTTTATATAAAAAAATGAATTATTATCACATGTTATATGTAAAGTCATTCCATATATTCTAATTTTAAGATTTTATAGTAAAATTATACTCATTAAATTTTGGACTATGATCACATGTTTTACTAAGGGTGAGTTTGACCCAGCGATTGGAGCTCTTAAAATCACTTTTACATCTTTATTGTGATTTTTGAAGTGTTTGACCCTGATTATAAAAATTACTTATGTTCAATTGTGATTTTCATGGTGTTTGGCCCCCAAGATCATAATCACTTTTGGGATCTCCAGAAGCAAAAAATCAACTTATTTTAGAAGCAACTAAAGTGTTACTTTTACAAAAGCAATTATATAAAAGCAATTATTCTATAATTAATTTTCATAATGTGTGATAAGTGAGGACAAACTTGAAAACTTGTTTTTTTTCTTTTTTTTCTTTTTTTCTAATTTAAGTAGTAGTTTATAATCTAAATCTAAGATCTAAAATATTTCGTAAAAATAAGGACGACAACATATTTTCGCTAAGAAAAAACAAGAAATTATTTTGGTACAGCATGACTAGCT
Source organism: Penstemon eatonii (assembly GCA_038501285.1). Lineage (NCBI taxonomy): Eukaryota > Viridiplantae > Streptophyta > Magnoliopsida > Lamiales > Plantaginaceae > Penstemon > Penstemon eatonii. The sequence goes on from CM076710.1 coordinate 10,149,180, forward strand.
TAATAGACTAATAGTGCTGTTTAATTAACTGGTAAAATATATGGTTTTTTTAGAGAAATGATCATTTATATAAATATTACTAAATCAGAAAATATGTAGACTTATAATTATATTACAGAAAAAATCAATCACCAAAAACTAATATTTTTTTTAATTAATTAAACATAATATTAAACTAGAAGAAAAAAAAAAAAAAAGGTGGGGCCAATCCTTAGCATTGGACTACAACCTCATTACGTGATAATTGTGTAATCCAGTTGAAGTTTTTCTAATCATTTTTAAATATATAAATATCTAAATTACATTGAATAAATAACAAACATACTTGTCACACATGCCTTTCTTAATTTCGTTGAAAATCTCCGGAATTACTTTTAAATGCTCGAATAAATCAAAAGAACATTTTAGATAAATTAGTTGTAAGGATCGGTACACCCCAAATTATGAGTTATTTACAGTGATATTGCTTATTTTTGGGAGAAAATTACAAAAGCTCCCCCTATACATTATTTTCAAGAAAATCATGTCAATTTCTAAATTACATTTTGTCGTTAGGATTTGATGCAATAAAAATGAGTACATATTTTTATTATCTACTTTTTCAAATAGTAATAATAAATATTAAATATTCATAATCACGATGTGCTTGTCGAGATAGAAAATAAAAAATAAATTGATTGAACCCCCATCATATGTCATCGGTCTAAAATAATTTAAAGTTATTAAAATAGTTCTCAAATATTGCAAAGGGTTTTCAATTCTTCATTAATTTTTTTGGGCTTATTAAAAAATGACCTGGAATGAATTAAAATAGCGCTGGCACAAACTCAGAAACCAGAAACAAACACACCTTTGCCTCTCCTCTTCTCATATGCATATGTTAAAATTGGTAGCTTCAAAATAAATAAAGAAAACATCCTTCCGAATCAATTTTGAATTTCAAGAAACTCCTTAGAAAAAAAAAAAAAAGACATTTTAAAAAAAAGAAAAGAAAAAGAAAACAGTTCTCAAAAATTTCAATACCATTTCAAACTTTTAGACAACAAAACTGACCAGAAGACCCTTTGAAGAATCTCTCAGATCTTTTTAATTCTTTGCTGATTCAATGGCGCTTTGATGATTTTCCTGTAAATGCTGTAAAAGGTAAGTATTTTTAAACTATTTCCAAGCATTATTTTGTCGTTCACTTGAAGATACATCTTGAAAATGTGAGCTTTTATTTAGATGTAATAATGTGTAGTTAGTGAAGTGGAAACCGGGATGGGTTTTTGAATCTGAATCTTGGATTGGGTACACGGATCTTTGAGGTTGGTTTTGGAGATCTGGTATGGTTTATTCTATTATTCTCTTTTTCCGATTTTTGTCTTTTTCCTTAGGTTTTTTACTAAATCCTTATTTCTTGAGGTTTTATTGAACCGTAATGTGTTATTTGCACAAGGTTTGTTGTTTCTTGTGGAAAGGGTTTTTTTTGAGGTTTTTAAGAAAGTATGCTAATGAGAGAAATTCGGGTTAATCCATAGAGAGTAGATGGGATTCTAGTAAGATTCTGCTTAGTGTTTTTCTGTGCAAAGTATGTATCATAAATTTTGCATTTTCAAGATTTGCTTTTGTTAGCTTTTCTACTTGGTGAAAATGAAAGTTACATGGATTCCATATACAAATGGATGACTGAAGTTGTTTTGCTTTATTTGTGAGACTTTCATATGAACTAAATTCCAACTTTTCTAGATATACGAGTGCGATGGATGCTGATAGTACCATTCCCTTGTCTGAAAACGGGGTCGAGTTTGATAATGGTAGCTTGGAAATCGAAGGATTGGTTGAGAATCTTGAAGATGCTGTGAAGTTGAATGACCCCACGACTTTAGGTTCCACTCATTCAACCAACTCATCTAAGGTATTGCTAATCTTGATTTCATTTGAATAGTTTAACTTATTCTTTTGAAGATGCACTATGTGATAATCTATATGCTTCTAGGAAATTGAAGTTGAGTCTGGCGATTCTAAGAAATTAAAACAGCTGAAGGGTACTGTGAAAGCCAAGAATGTAAGCAAGAGCAAAGATGGGAAAGAGATGCACAAATCTTCTGTTGCTTCAAATGGTACCAATGCTTCTTCAGAATCACGCATGAGACCCACTGTTGCTTTTAAGGCTAAAAGTAAATCTTTCAATGAGAAGAAAGCTACTGACAACTCAAAACCAGCCTCTATTCAGAATAATCAAAATAATTCTAAGGTAAAGGTTAACACACACATATATACATATGTATATAGTGAAGGAGAGAATTCTTCGAAATTTTCTTTCTTTTTACGAAACATAATATTCTCTATTCTCAAGTAGCAGCCTGGACACTTGGATGCTACATTGTCTTCTACGAGCGGTGCACAGTCTGAAGAACTCTGGTATGTTCTTTTTCACTAGTGGTTAAATCCCCATTCTATGTTTTTGTAAACTATTTTTGAAATAATTTTTATTTTCTGATAATTTCCTTTATAAATGATTTTGAACTGTGATTTCCTGATCTACAGTGATAAGACGAAGCTTAAGGCCCTTAGAAAACCCCCCGCTGTTAAAGCTGAAGAAATTTCAGACTCTTCATTGTATCCTTTATTGTTTAGGATAACGCATTTCTTCCTTTGATACTCAAAGTGGAAGTATATATATATATATATATATATATATATATTTATGTGCTCAAAGTTCATGACATAAAGATTGTGTTTGGTTTATCCTTAAGTACTTTGTAGAAGTCCTACTGTTGGAGATGGCAAGCCCCGCAAATTTGGTACTCTCCCTGCCTATAATTTTAGCTTTAAATGTGATGAAAGGGCTGAGAAAAGAAGAGAGGTTAGTATTATCTTAAATCTGCAGTGTTCACTGTTCAGTCTTTCTGAGGGATTTTGTTTTTACTATTTTGGGCAGTTTTATTCAAAACTTGAGGAAAAGATACATGCACAGGAAGTAGAGAAGAGTACTTTGCAAGCCAAGACTCAGGTGTGGCTCTTATATCATATAACCGCTTTAAAATTTTATCGACATTGAGTCAATATACAATGGTATTGTATTTTTTGACAGGAATCGCAAGAAGCCGAGATCAAAAGGTTGAGAAAGAATTTGGCATTTAAAGCAACGCCAATGCCGACCTTCTATCAGGAACCTGCACCTCCAAAGGTGGAACTAAAGAAGGTAAGTTCATACTTATTTTATAAGTTGCAATTCTTTATTTGCTCTATATACTATGGTTGTTTATGAATTGGATCATATTTTATGGTGAAAACGTAACTCTCCTTTCATACGTTGAGCCTCTTAACTGCTGATTTTGCTTAATTTGATTTAGATAATTTGGTCGTTGGTCGTTTATAAATTGTTTTTTGTTCCTTAAGGTAAAGATGCAATCTTGTTTTGAGTAGTATTGTAGTAACGTAATCTTCGTATTAGAATACTTTTAGGTTGTGTCGAATATTTATATTGAACATAACATCCTCAGTATTTTAAACATAGTATGAAATACTCGTGATTGAGTTCAGCAACTCATTTCAATCAGATCACTGTAGTTAAGAGAAGGCTTTGTGGTGTTAACAAATGATCAGGCTTGCAGAAAGTTAGGCTATTCAGCCAGCAAAGATTTATTGCTGCTATACTTTTCTTTCTTTTTCCGCAAAATGTTTTCATTCCTATACAATGATAAAACCTAGGGGGAGAGAAAATCAAATAGGAAATTACTAAATTCTCCCCAAGTCCAAATAATGATAATAGACAAAGGGGCTGTTTGCTAGGCTGTAAGACACATTGGGACACTGTGACCCGGTAATAAATCCACATTACAATCTGCCCAAATTGGGCAGACTGGCAGTCAGGCACTGACCCAAGAGGTAGTGGGATGTATATTATCACTTTTGCCTCAAAATGTCTTTACAAATTATTTAAATGTACCTTCCCAGGAGGAACACTTTGATTTTCTATTCTCTTTTCAGTATCTAAAATTTGTAAAATATATCAAATTCTTAGAAAAAGCAAATTACTCAAAAAAAATGGAACATTAAGATTGGAGTTATACTATTTTAAGGGTAAAATCGAACTTCTACACTATCTTATAATCAATCTACATAGTATTTTTCCTTGCAAACATTATATTATAAGCTATACATATAATCTTTCTTTTTAATCTAGTCTTTTATAATCCCATCCCTAGTACCACACATCTCCAATGTATAGCAAAATCCTGGAAACAAGTGTCTTCCATACGGTGTGATGAGAGGTGTCTATTAGAGCCTTCCTCTCTAACAAGTTGTTAGTAATAAGCTTCTGTGCCACAAGTAAATACGTGGCTCCAAAATAAATCCTCTCTGATTGCTGCTATACCTGGTTGTGTCCTGCTAGAATCGTTTGAACAGTGGGACTGAAATTTAATCCAAACTAATGATACATGATGTTTTTAGACTTGAGTTCAATTAGTAAAACTTGTCTGAGCTTGGCTCATTATGGCATAGTACACAAGCTTATTCGTGTTCAACTCGATTAAAGATTGTTTGAGCTCGGTCTTTTAAAATCCAACATTCTAATTAAACCAAGCTTGAACATTGACCATTTTCGACTAAACTTGACTTGTTTAATGGTTGTTTTCCCTACTGAAGATTTTTAGTATAACTTTTTGCGTACTTTCTTTTAAGAGTCTTTTAAGAGTGACAATATTTATGTAAACCTTGTATCTGCTACTTATGTGACGTCTCATTCTCGTCAGCTTCATTTTCTTATGTAGATACCTACTACAAGGGCTAAATCTCCCAAACTTGGTCGCAAAAAGACCTCACTTTCTGCTGATTCTGAAGAAAATGGTGCCCCCGTTGCTCGGCCAACTAGATTAAGCTTGGATGAGAAAATATCACAAAGTAACCTTACAAAAGCACCAATAGTTGCCAACGTGAAGAAGCCATTAAGGAAATCTCTTCCAAAATTGCCCTCTGAGAATATAAGCTTATCAAATGAGAAGAAAAAAGCTACCTCTCGTAAGAGCACCATTTCCAAAGAAACAAGTGAAGCTGCATCTGACACGCAAAAACAGGAGGCCGAGACCCCTACTGAGCCAAACGAGAGTCCTGCAAACAAAGATGATGAACCTGTTTTGGAAGCTCAAGAACTAACCATGTTGGCCCATGAACCTATTACAGTGTGATTTCAAAATCACTTACATTGGCACAGGTTGTATATCTCGTAAGTGTCCTTCAGTACAATCTTCGCTTAAAATATTGAAGATCTTTGAATAAAACTTGATTCATCAACAATGAAGGCATATAAGACAAGTGTATTAAAGGGTTGATTTGTCATCTTATCTATCCATAGTCAGCGACGAAGTTTTGTTGTTTAATATGCTTTTCATGTTTGCTGAATTTGTGGGTCGTAATTTATGTTTAGATATGATTGTCAATGGAGTCGTGGAAAGTTTTGGGAAGTTGTTTGGCTTGAAATGGTTCAAGAAACAAAGTATTAGCTGTTTTAGATTTTAGTTTTCGGGAGTACTTTGTGCTTGTATTGCTTTAATTGTTTAGATCAACTAAAGCTATCCATCTCTAAGGCGTATTATATTTGTTTGTGATACTCTCTGGCTCTCTGCTTATTTTTCACATTAGTTCTTTTCTTAAGATTTCATACCTGTTGATCAAAGCTTATTATTTATATACTTACGAGATGTTTGGTAGACTGTATTATCACGGAATATTTTTGTCCAGACCTGGTTTAGTCAAATTCATCCAATCACATGACAAGTGTATTGCATTTGCTTTGTGATTGGTTATTCTCATAGGAGTTTCATTTAATCTCAAAGCAAGTATATTGTACTTGTTGTATAGTTATTTTGAATCAGGTCAAATTCGATTTGAGTAAGTATTTCTCGCATTATCATTTAATTATCATTTATTAAACTAGATTGACTTGCCAATGAAATGCTTGGTTAATTACTAAGTTCTATTGAGTACAGGGTCGGCCCACATTAATCTGGCGAACGCGGTATAAAGCCCATTGAACGCTTCCACCCCTTTGTTAGATTAGGCCCAATCATAACTTAGTAGTATGGATGGAAGGCATAATTTGGGGGCCCAATATTGTTTACCAAACTCGTGAATTTGTACTAAACTACTAATACACCAATTATAAACTCAAATTAGTTTTCCTTGTTTTTTGAATATCTTAAGATACTCAAATTGGATTTTATTATTATTTGTAAACTCAAGGGATTAATTACTTACTTTATTTCTTTCAGTAACGTAAATCAATGTTATGAAGATCCCCGTAGACGTCACGTGACTTGCATGCTAGGGGAAAGTTATTATAATCGTGCCCACATTTCCTAAATATGTGGAGGAAAGAATTTGAATGTATTTTTTCACTATTTGATCTAGTCCCTCCCCTTGCCTACCTCGTCTCAAATGGTTAGGGCTAAAAATTATTTTTTTCACCCCCGTTCTCACCATATTAATAATGTTAAAAAAAATTTAAAATATAATTTTATTAAATCATACATAAAAATTAAAAATAAACTTTTCCATTTAAATTAATAGTTTTTTTTTAAAAAAAAAACCTTTTGAAAAAAAACAATTAACAAAAAATAAAAGGCGGCGGCCTGGGGGAGCCTACAAGTAATTGTGAATAACAAAATGAGTTATAAAAAAAAAACTATATCCTAAGACATCGATATAAAGCTCGACTAGAGAATGTTTACTTTTGAATAAAGTTAAATAGTCATAGTGTTGAATGTCACTTGAAAATATATTAAAAAAAAAAATTTAACAATTTAAGTCGAAAAATATATTGGTAATATAAATTTCTTTGTACTTTACTATACATTTTATAAATTAATAATATTTTATTCTCTTTAGTGATAAATGAATACTTGTTAACATATTAAGTAAATTGATTGATTTAGTTACCAACATTTTAAATTGATTTCGTACTCAATTTGAAAAACTTTGAAATGACTATATTATTATGAAAATCATAGTACCAAAAAATGAGTATTTCAAAATTCTATATTATTTCTGACTTAAAATACAAGACAATCTACCATTTCAACAACAAATCTGTAAAGATCTCCGAATGCTCAATTTGAGAAAGATGTTTAATTACAAATATCACATATCATAATAATTATATTTGCAATTTAATGTAATCAACAATTCAATTTCATTCTAGAAATTCATCCGTCCACTATAAAAAGACATTATCATGTTTCAACAATTTGCAATACCAAACTTCAAATTAAAAATGTCTCGTATAAGTGCTCTTTTGTTGCTTCTCGGGCTTTTGGTTCTTACTGCTCCATCTCTAATTCAGAGCTCGGAAGAAGATTTGAACTTGGGAGAAGAAGAATCGTGGTCTCTTGATCATGCATCCAAACACCACCACCATCATCATGCTCCCTCTCCTAAAGAGGATCATGCTCATCCACCACACCACCACCACCACCACGACGCTCATGCGCCCCACCACCACGGGCACCATGGTCATGATCACGGGCACCACCATGCTCATGCCCCTCACCACCACCACCATCATGCTCCTCCACCAGAAAGTTTCTAAAATCAAAGTAGTTAGGATAATTTCTTATTGAAAAGAGTACTGATTTATTTATTTATGATTATGATTGTTCCCTTTTTGATAATAAATACTCTATACAGTAGAGTTGTTAATAAACTATTTGGTAAGACATCATATATATATATATGATGTTCATGTTATCTTATTTTTCTTTCATATAAAATTGTATAATGGCATTGAATGTATTACGTTAGCGAACATATGATGCAAAGAAAATATGCTAACTTAAATAGTACATTGATAAGTTAAGAAGGCTAAAAAAGTGAGAGACAAAATTAAACCGTGCAATGAATAATGTTACATATTATAAAAACAAAATATATCAAATAATAATTAATCCACACGCAATAATCTATTGCTTTCAGAGTTTCAATGTCAATCAAATTTTAAGTTACACCTATGTGTCACGAATAAAAAGAGATTTAAAAAAATAAAAAATTAGACATGAAAAGGTTGTGGTTCTCAAATACCTACTTATAATAATAATTTGAACGACCATTACGAATGCTCATGCATTGTAATGTTGTAAAAGCTCCTAATATTATAGCTAAGATCAATAATATTGATCCGAAAAGACAAAATTACACCTGTACAAATGTAATAATATAGAGAATTAGGGATAGATTACTTCACATAACATAATACAAGTAACCCATTACACATAAACACCACATGGAATTATACACTTCATGCATATAATAATTAATAGTACCTTACATCTTACATATAGAGTAACATGTACGTGATGATGTTTACTTATGAATAAAGTTAAATAAATGTATTGTTGAATGTCATATGGAAGTATATTTGCACTTTTATGTATATTAGGAAAGTGCACGCATGTTGTACGTGTCTAGTTTTAATTTTATGTGTCTTTTTTGTATATTAGAGTAATATTTGAAATTTTTATGTCATAGAATATCATATATTTATGACTGATCAATTTTTTTTTTATTAATCATTAATGATTTATAAAAAAATGATGGTTTTAAATAGTTGTAATAAAATATAAAATGATGACTGATTTAATCATTACATCTTATAAATTGGTTCTCAAATAAGATCATAAGAACAATATTTAGTTCATTCCATCATACTAGTTTTCATGTCAAGTTTATTTAGAACAAAATTGGTTCACCGATGACACATGTTTCATACGTTTCTAATTCATAAATTTCACCCGAACTTTCATTGATTTCATGAGCATTTTTCCTTACTGGTTTCGCCAGTTTTTCACCGACTTCACCAATGTTTATCAATTTCACCCGAAGTTTCATTGATTCATATGTTTTCACTGTTTAAATTTTTTTTACCGATTCTTCCTCTTTTTTATCGATTATACATTTTTCATTGTTTTACCATTTTTTGTCGATCTATATTTCAATTTAAACCATTTTCTTCCGATCACCTTGTTTTTGTCAGTCAAAATTATTTTTTTCACCACCATTCTCACCATATAAATAATGTTAAAAAAATTTAAAATATAATTTAATTAAATCATCATAAAAATTAAAAATAAACTTTTCCTTTTAAATTAATTTTTTTTTAATAAAAAATCACCATTTGAAAAAAAAACAATTAATAAAAAATAAAAGGCGGCGGCCTGGGGGAGCCTACAAGTAATTGTGAATAACAAAATGAGTTAAAAAAAAAAAACTATATTCTAAGACATCGATATAAAGCTCGACTAGAGAATGTTTCCTTTTGAATAAAGTTAAATAATCATAGGGTTGAATGTCACATGAAAATATATAAAAAAAAATTTAACAATTTAAGTCGAAAAATATATTGGTATTATAAATTTTTTTGTACTTTACTATACATTTTATAAATTAATAATATTTTATACTCTTTAGTGACAAAGGAGTACTTGTTAACATATTAAGTAAAATTGATTGATTTAGTTACCAACATTTTAAATTGATATCGTACTCAATTTGCAAAACTTTGAAAGGACTATATTATTATGAAATTCATAGTACCCAAAATGAGTATTTCAAAATTCTATATTATTTCCGACTTAAAATACAAGACAATCTACCATTTCAACAACAAATCTGTAAAGATCTCCAAATGCTCAATTTGAGAAAGAAGTTTAATTACAAATATCACATATCATAATAATTATATTTGCAATTTAATATAATCAACAATTCAATTTCATTCAAGAAATTCATTCGTCCACTATAAAAAGACATTATCATGTTTCAACAATTTGCAGTACCAAACTTCAAATTAAAAATGTCTCGTATAAGTGCTCTTTTGTTGCTTCTCGGACTCTTGGTTCTTACTGCTCCATCTCTAATTCAGAGCTCGGAAGAAGATTTGAACTTGGGAGAAGAAGAATCGTGGTCTATTGATCATGCATACAAACACCACCACAATCATCATGCTCCCTCTCCTAAAGGGGATCATGCTCATCCACCACACCACCACCACCACCATGACGCTCATGCGCCCCACCACCACGGGCACCATGGTCATGATCACGGGCACCACCACGCTCATGCCCCTCACCACCACCACCATCATTCTCCTCCACCAGAAAGTTTCTAAAATCAAAGTAGTTAGTGAGAAACGTGTTTCCTATTTATGAATAGTTTCATGTAATGGGATAATTTCTTATAGAAAAGAGTACTGATTTATTTATTTATGATTATGATTGTTCCCTTTTTGATAATAAATACTCTATACAGAAGAGTTGGTAATAAACTATTTGGTAAGACATCATATATTATATACGATGTTCATGTTATCTTATTTTTCTTTCATATAAAATTGTATAATGGCATTGAATGTATTACGTTAGCGAACATATGATGCAAATAAAATATGTTAACTTAAATAGTACATTGATAAGTTAAGAAGGCTAAAAAAGTGAGAGACAAAATCAAACCGTGCAATGAATAATGTTACATATTATAAAAACAAAAAATATCGAATAATAATTAATCCACACGCAATAATCTATTGCTTTCAGAGTTTCAATGTCAATCTGATTTTAAGTTACACCTATGTGTCACGAATAAAAAGAGATTCAAAAAAATAAAAAATTAGACATGAAAACGTTGTGGTTCTCAAATACCTACTTATAATAATAATTTGAACGACCATTACGAATGCTTATGCATTGTAATGTTGTAAAAGCTCCTAATATTATAGCTAAGATCAATAATATTGATCCGAAAAGACAAAATTACACCTGTACAAATGTAATAATATAGAGAATTAGGGATAAATTACTTCACATAACATAATACAAGTAACCCATTACACATAAACACCACATGGAATTATACACTTCATGCATATAATAATTAATAGTACCTTACATCTTACATATAGAGTAACATGTACGTGAAGATGTTTACTTATGAATAAAGTTAAATAAATGTATTGTTGAATGTCATATGGAAGTATATTTGCACTTTTATGTATATTAGGAAAGTGCACGCATGTTGTACGTGTCTAGTTTTAATTTTATGTGTCTTTTTTGTATATTAGAGTAATATTTGACATTTTTATGTCATAGAATATCATATATTTATGACTGATCAATTTTTTTTTTATTAATCATTAATGGTTTATAAAAAAATGATGGTTTTAAATAGTTGTAATAAAATATAAAATAATGACTTATTTAATCATTACATCTTATAAATTGGTTCTCAAATAAGATCATAAGAACAATATTTAGTTCATTCCATCATACTAGTTTTCATGTCAAGTTTATTTAGAACAAAATTGGTTCACCGATGACACATGTTTCATACGTTTCTAATTCATAAATTTCACCCGAACTTTCATTGATTTCATGAGCATTTTTCCTTACTGGTTTCGCCAGTTTTTCACCGACTTCACCAATGTTTATCAATTTCACCCGAAGTTTCATTGATTCATATGTTTTCACTGTTTAATTTTTTTTTACCGATTCTTCCTCTTTTTTATCGATTATACATTTTTCATTGTTTTCCCATTTTTTGTCGATCTATATTTCAATTTAAACCATTTTCTTCCGATCACCTTGTTTTTGTGAGTCAAAATTATTTTTTTCACCACCATTCTCACCATATAAATAATGTTAAAAAAATTTAAAATATAATTTAATTAAATCATCATAAAAATTAAAAATAAATTTTCCTTTTAAATTAATTTTTTTTTATAAAAAATCACCATTTGAAAAAAAAACAATTAATAAAAAATAAAAGGCGGCGGCCTGGGGGAGCCTACAAGTAATTGTGAATAACAAAATGAGTTAAAAAAAAAACTATATTCTAAGACATCGATATAAAGCTCGACTAGAGAATGTTTCCTTTTGAATAAAGTTAAATAATCATAGGGTTGAATGTCACATGAAAATATATAAAAAAAAATTTAACAATTTAAGTCGAAAAATATATTGGTATTATAAATTTTTTTGTACTTTACTATACATTTTATAAATTAATAATATTTTATACTCTTTAGTGACAAAGGAGTACTTGTTAACATATTAAGTAAAATTGATTGATTTAGTTACCAACATTTTAAATTGATATTGTACTCAATTTGCAAAACTTTGAAAGGACTATATTATTATGAAATTCATAGTACCCAAAATGAGTATTTCAAAATTCTATATTATTTCTGACTTAAAATACAAGACAATCTACCATTTCAACAACAAATCTGTAAAGATCTCCAAATGCTCAATTTGAGAAAGAAGTTTAATTACAAATATCACATATCATAATAATTATATTTGCAATTTAATATAATCAACAATTCAATTTCATTCTAGAAATTCATTCGTCCACTATAAAAAGACATTATCATGTTTCAACAATTTGCAGTACCAAACTTCAAATTAAAAATGTCTCGTATAAGTGCTCTTTTGTTGCTTCTCGGGCTCTTGGTTCTTACTGCTCCATCTCTAATTCAGAGCTCGGAAGAAGATTTGAACTTGGGAGAAGAAGAATCGTGGTCTATTGATCATGCATCCAAACACCACCACCATCATCATGCTCCCTCTCCTAAAGGGGATCATGCTCATCCACCACACCACCACCACCACCATGACGCTCATGCGCCCCACCACCACGGGCACCATGGTCATGATCACGGGCACCACCACGCTCATGCCCCTCACCAGCACCACCATCATGCTCCTCCACCAGAAAGTTTCTAAAATCAAAGTAGTTAGTGAGAAACGTGTTTCCTATTTATGAATAGTTTCATGTAATGGGATAATTTCTTATAGAAAAGAGTACTGATTTATTTATTTATGATTATGATTGTTCCCTTTTTGATAATAAATACTCTATACAGAAGAGTTGTTAATAAACTATTTGGAAAGACATCATATATTATATACGATGTTCATGTTATCTTATTTTTCTTTCATATAAAATTGTATAATGGCATTGAATGTATTACGTTAGCGAACATGTGATGCAAAGAAAATATGTTAACTTAAATAGTACATTGATAAGTTAAGAAGGCTAAAAAAGTGAGAGACAAAATCAAACCGTGCAATGAATAATGTTACATATTATAAAAACAAAAAATATCGAATAATAATTAATCCACACGCAATAATCTATTGCTTTCAGAGTTTCAATGTCAATCTGATTTTAAGTTACACCTATGTGTCACGAATAAAAAGAGATTCAAAAAAATAAAAAATTAGACATGAAAACTTTGTGGTTCTCAAATACCTACTTATAATAATAATTTGAACGACCATTACGAATGCTTATGCATTGTAATGTTGTAAAAGCTCCTAATATTATAGCTAAGATCAATAATATTGATCCGAAAAGACAAAATTACACCTGTACAAATGTAATAATATAGAGAATTAGGGATAAATTACTTCACATAACATAATACAAGTAACCCATTACACATAAACACCACATGGAATTATACACTTCATGCATATAATAATTAATAGTACCTTACATCTTACATATAGAGTAACATGTACGTGAAGATGTTTACTTATGAATAAAGTTAAATAAATGTATTGTTGAATGTCATATGGAAGTATATTTGCACTTTTATGTATATTAGGAAAGTGCACGCATGTTGTACGTGTCTAGTTTTAATTTTATGTGTCTTTTTTGTATATTAGAGTAATATTTGACATTTTTATGTCATAGAATATCATATATTTATGACTGATCAATTTTTTTTTATTAATCTTTAATGGTTTATAAAAAAATGATGGTTTTAAATAGTTGTAATAAAATATAAAATAATGACTTATTTAATCATTACATCTTATAAATTGGTTCTCAAATAAGATCATAAGAACAATATTTAGTTCATTCCATCATACTAGTTTTCATGTCAAGTTTATTTAGAACAAAATTGGTTCACCGATGACACATGTTTCATACGTTTCTAATTCATAAATTTCACCCGAACTTTCATTGATTTCATGAGCATTTTTCCTTACTGGTTTCGCCAATTTTTCACCGACTTCACCAATGTTTATCAATTTCACCCGAAGTTTCATTGATTCATATGTTTTCACTGTTTAAATTTTTTTACCGATTCTTCCTCTTTTTTATCGATTATACATTTTTCATTGTTTTCCCATTTTTTGTCGATCTATATTTCAATTTAAACCATTTTCTTCCGATCACCTTGTTTTTGTCAGTCAAAATTATTTTTTTCACCACCATTCTCACCATATAAATAATGTTAAAAAAATTTAAAATATAATTTAATTAAATCATCATAAAAATTAAAAATAAACTTTTCCTTTTAAATTAAATTTTTTTTTTATAAAAAATCACCATTTGAAAAAAAAACAATTAATAAAAAATAAAAGGCGGCGGCCTGGGGGTAGGGGTGTAAACGAGTCGAGTAGTATCGAACGACACGTTGTTCAAGCTTGGTTTGAATTTTATCGAGCTTGAAATTTTGTGTTTGAGCTTGGTTTGATTTCTTAACGAACCGAGCTCAAACGAGCTTTTATCGAACGAACTCGAGCCGAGTATCGAGTAGCTTGGTATTTTACATGTATTTTTTCAATTTTTAGCTTATCGAGTCGAGCTCGAGCCGAGCTTCAAAAGTTATCGAACGAAAAATCTTGTTCAAGCTTGTTTGATTTATTTGACGAACCGAGCTCAAACGAGCTTTTATCGAACGAGCTCGAGCCGAGTATCGAGTAGCTTGGTTTGATTTTCAGCCCTACCTGGGGGAGCCTACAAGTAATGATGAATAACAAAATGAGTTAAAAAAAAAAACTATATTCTAAGACATCGATATAAAGCTCGACTAGAGAATGTTTCCTTTTGAATAAAGTTAAATAATCATAGAATTGAATGTCACATGAAAATATATAAAAAAAAATTTAACAATTTAAGTCGAAAAATATATTGGTATTATAAATTTTTTTGTACTTTACTATACATTTTATAAATTAACAATATTTTATACTCTTTAGTGACAAATGAGTACTTGTTAACATATTAAGTAAAATTGATTGATTTAGTTACCAACATTTTAAATTGATATCGTACTCAATTTGCAAAACTTTGAAAGGACTATATTATTATGAAATTCATAGTACCCAAAATGAGTATTTCAAAATTCTATATTATTTCTGACTTAAAATACAAGACAATCTACCATTTCAACAACAAATCTGTAAAGATCTCCCAATGCTAAATTTGAGAAAGAAGTTTAATTACAAATATCACATATCATAATAATTATATTTGCAATTTAATATAATCAACAATTCAATTTCATTCTAGAAATTCATTCGTCCACTATAAAAAGACATTATCATGTTTCAACAATTTGCAGTACCAAACTTCAAATTAAAAATGTCTCGTATAAGTGCTCTTTTGTTGCTTCTCGGGCTCTTGGTTCTTACTGCTCCATCTCTAATTCAGAGCTCGGAAGAAGATTTGAACTTTGGAGAAGAAGAATCGTGGTCTATTGATCATGCATCCAAACACCACCACCATCATCATGCTCCCTCTACTAAAGAGGATCATGCTCATCCACCACACCACCACCACCACCATGACGCTCATGCGCCCCACCACAACGGGCACCATGGTCATGATCACGGGCACCACCACGCTCATGCCCCTCACCAGCACCACCATCATGCTCCTCCACCAGAAAGTTTCTAAAATGAAAGTAGTTAGTGAGAAACGTGTTTCCTATTTATGAATAGTTTCATGTAATGGGATAATTTCTTATAGAAAAGAGTACTGATTTATTTATTTATGATTATGATTGTTCCCTTTTTGATAATAAATACTCTATACAGAAGAGTTGTTAATAAACTATTTGGTAAGACATCATATATTATATACGATGTTCATGTTATCTTATTTTTCTTTCATATAAAATTGTATAATGGCATTGAATGTATTACGTTAGCGAACATATGATGCAAAGAAAATATGTTAACTTAAATAGTACATTGATAAGTTAAGAAGGCTAAAAAAGTGAGAGACAAAATAAAACCGTGCAATGAATAATGTTACATATTATAAAAACAAAAAATATCGAATAATAATTAATCCACACGCAATAATCTATTGCTTTCAGAGTTTCAATGTCAATCTGATTTTAAGTTACACCTATGTGTCACGAATAAAAAGAGATTCAAAAAAATAAAAAATTAGACATGAAAACGTTGTGGTTCTCAAATACCTACTTATAATAATAATTTGAACGACCATTACGAATGCTTATGCATTGTAATGTTGTAAAAGCTCCTAATATTATAGCTAAGATCAATAATATTGATCCGAAAAGACAAAATTACACCTGTACAAATGTAATAATATAGAGAATTTGGGATAAATTACTTCACATAACATAATACAAGTAACCCATTACACATAAAAACCACATGGAATTATACACTTCATGCATATAATAATTAATAGTACCTTACATCTTACATATAGAGTAACATGTACGTGAAGATGTTTACTTATGAATAAAGTTAAATAAATGAATTGTTGAATGTCATATGGAAGTATATTTGCACTTTTATGTATATTAGGAAAGTGCACGCATGTTGTACGTGTCTAGTTTTAATTTTATGTGTCTTTTTTGTATATTAGAGTAATATTTGACATTTTTATGTCATAGAATATCATATATTTATGACTGATCAATTTTTTTTTATTAATCATTAATGGTTTATAAAAAAATGATGGTTTTAAATAGTTGTAATAAAATATAAAATGATGACTGATTTAATCATTACATCTTATAAATTGGTTCTCAAATAAGATCATAAGAACAATATTTAGTTCATTCCATCATACTAGTTTTCATGTCAAGTTTATTTAGAACAAAATTGGTTCACCGATGACACATGTTTCATACGTTTCTAATTCATAAATTTCACCCGAACTTTCATTGATTTCATGAGCATTTTTCCTTACTGGTTTCGCCAGTTTTTCACCGACTTCACCAATGTTTATCAATTTCACCCGAAGTTTCATTGATTCATATGTTTTCACTGTTTAAATTTTTTTTACCGATTCTTCCTCTTTTTTTATCGATTATACATTTTTCATTGTTTTCCCATTTTTTGTCGATCTATATTTCAATTTAAACCATTTTCTTCCGATCACCTCTTTTTTGTCAGTCAAAATTATTTTTTTAACCACCATTCTCACCATATAAATAATGTTAAAAAAATTTAAAATATAATTTAATTAAATCATCATAAAAATTAAAAATAAACTTTTCCTTTTAAATTAATTTTTTTTTATAAAAAATCACCATTTGAAAAAAAAACAATTAATAAAAAATAAAAGGCGGCGGCCTGGGGGAGCCTACAAGTAATTGTGAATAACAAAATGAGTTAAAAAAAAAACTATATTCTAAGACATCGATATAAAGCTCGACTAGAGAATGTTTCCTTTTGAATAAAGTTAAATAATCATAGGGTTGAATGTCACATGAAAATATATAAAAAAAAATTTAACAATTTAAGTCGAAAAATATATTGGTATTATAAATTTTTTTGTACTTTACTATACATTTTATAAATTAATAATATTTTATACTCTTTAGTGACAAAGGAGTACTTGTTAACATATTAAGTAAAATTGATTGATTTAGTTACCAACATTTTAAATTGATATCGTACTCAATTTGCAAAACTTTGAAAGGACTATATTATTATGAAATTCATAGTACCCAAAATGAGTATTTCAAAATTCTATATTATTTCTGACTTAAAATACAAGACAATCTACCATTTCAACAACAAATCTGTAAAGATCTCCAAATGCTCAATTTGAGAAAGAAGTTTAATTACAAATATCACATATCATAATAATTATATTTGCAATTTAATATAATCAACAATTCAATTTCATTCTAGAAATTCATTCGTCCACTATAAAAAGACATTATCATGTCTCAACAATTTGCAGTACCAAACTTCAAATTAAAAATGTCTCGTATAAGTGCTCTTTTGTTGCTTCTCGGGCTCTTGGTTCTTACTGCTCCATCTCTAATTCAGAGCTCGGAAGAAGATTTGAACTTGGGAGAAGAAGAATCGTGGTCTATTGATCATGCATCGAAACACCACCACCATCATGCTCCTCCACCAGAAAGTTTCTAAAATCAAAGTAGTTAGTGAGAAACGTATTTCCTATTTATGAATAGTTTCATGTAATGGGATAATTTCTTATAGAAAAGAGTACTGATTTATTTATTTATGATTATGATTGTTCCCTTTTTGATAATAAATACTCTATACAGAAGAGTTGTTAATAAACTATTTGGTAAGACATCATATATTATATACGATGTTCATGTTATCTTATTTTTCTTTCATATAAAATTGTATAATGGCATTGAATGTATTACGTTAGCGAACATATGATGCAAAGAAAATATGTTAACTTAAATAGTACATTGATAAGTTAAGAAGGCTAAAAAAGTGAGAGACAAAATCAAACCGTGCAATGAATAATGTTACATATTATAAAAACAAAAAATATCAATTAATAATTAATCCACACGCAATAATCTATTGCTTTAAGAGTTTCAATGTCAATCTGATTTTAAGTTACACCTATGTGTCACGAATAAAAAGAGATTTAAAAAAATAAAAAATTAGACATGAAAACGTTGTGGTTCTCAAATACCTACTTATAATAATAATTTGAACGACCATAACGAATGCTTATGCATTGTAATGTTGTAAAAGCTCCTAATATTATACTAAGATAAATAATATTGATCCGAAAAGATAAAATTACACCTGTACAAATGTAATAATATATAGAATTAGGGATAAATTACTTCACATTACATAATACAAGTAACCCATTACACATAAACACCACATGGAATTATACACTTCATGCATATAATAATTAATAGTACCTTACATCTTACATATAGAGTAACATGTACGTGAAGATGTTTACTTATGAATAAAGTTAAATAAATGTATTGTTGAATGTCATATGGAAGTATATTTGCACTTTTATGTATATTAGGAAAGTGCACGCATGTTGTACGTGTCTAGTTTTAATTTTATGTGTCTTTTTTGTATATTAGAGTAATATTTGACATTTTTATGTCATAGAATATCATATATTTATGACTGATCAATTTTTTTTTATTAATCATTAATGGTTTATAAAAAAATGATGGTTTTAAATAGTTGTAATAAAATATAAAATGATGACTGATTTAATCATTACATCTTATAAATTGGTTATCAAATAAGATCATAAGAACAATATTTAGTTCATTCCATCATACTAGTTTTCATGTCAAGTTTATTTAGAACAAAATTGGTTCACCGATGACACATGTTTCATACGTTTCTAATTCATAAATTTCACCCGAACTTTCATTGATTTCATGAGCATTTTTCCTTACTGGTTTCGCCAGTTTTTCACCGACTTCACCAATGTTTATCAATTTCACCCGAAGTTTCATTGATTCATATGTTTTCACTGTTTAAATTTTTTTTACCGATTCTTCCTCTTTTTTATCGATTATACATTTTTCATTGTTTTCCCATTTTTTGTCGATCAATATTTCAATTTAAACCATTTTCTTCCGATCACCTTGTTTTTGTCAGTCAAAATTATTTTTTTCACCACCATTCTCACCATATAAATAATGTTAAAAAAATTTAAAATATAATTTAATTAAATCATCATAAAAATTAAAAATAAACTTTTCCTTTTAAATTAATTTTTTTTTATAAAAAATCACCATTTGAAAAAAAGACAATTAATAAAAAATAAAAGGCGGCGGCCTGGGGGAGCCTACAAGTAATTGTGAATAACAAAATGAGTTAAAAAAAAAAAACTATATTCTAAGACATCGATATAAAGCTCGACTAGAGAATGTTTCCTTTTGAATAAAGTTAAATAATCATAGGGTTGAATGTCACATGAAAATATATAAATTTTTTTTTAACAATTTAAGTCGAAAAATATATTGGTATTATAAATTTTTTTGTACTTTACTATACATTTTATAAATTAATAATATTTTATACTCTTTAGTGACAAAGGAGTACTTGTTAACATATTAAGTAAAATTGATAGATTTAGTTACCAACATTTTAAATTGATATCGTACTCAATTTGCAAAACTTTGAAAGGACTATATTATTATGAAATTCATAGTACCCAAAATGAGTATTTCAAAATTCAATATTATTTCTGACTTAAAATACAAGACAATCTACCATTTCAACAACAAATCTGTAAAGATCTCCAAATGCTCAATTTGAGAAAGAAGTTTAATTACAAATATCACATATCATAATAATTATATTTGCAATTTAATATAATCAACAATTCAATTTCATTCTAGAAATTCATTCGTCCACTATAAAAAGACATTATCATGTTTCAACAATTTGCAGTACCAAACTTCAAATTAAAAATGTCTCATATAAGTGCTCTTTTGTTGCTTCTCGGGCTCTTGGTTCTTACTGCTCCATCTCTAATTCAGAGCTCGGACGAAGATTTGAACTTGGGAGAAGAAGAATCGTGGTCTATTGATCATGCATCCAAACACCACCACCATCATCATGCTCCCTCTTCTAAAGGGGATCATGCTCATCCACCACACCACCACCACCACCATGACGCTCATGCGCCCCACCACCACGGGCACCATGGTCATGATCACGGGCACCACCACGCTCATGCCCCTCACCACCACCACCATCATGCTCCTCCACCAGAAAGTTTCTAAAATCAAAGTAGTTAGTGAGAAACGTGTTTCCTATTTATGAATAGTTTCATGTAATGGGATAATTTCTTATAGAAAAGAGTACTGATTTATTTATTTATGATTATGATTGTTCCCTTTTTGAAAATAAATACTCTATACAGAAGAGTTGTTAATAAACTATTTGGTAAGACATCATATATTATATACGATGTTCATGTTATCTTATTTTTCTTTCATATAAAATTGTATAATGGCATTGAATGTATTACGTTAGCGAACATATGATGCAAAGAAAATATGTTAACTTAAATAGTACATTGATAAGTTAAGAAGGCTAAAAAAGTGAGAGACAAAATCAAACCGTGCAATGAATAATGTTACATATTATAAAAACAAAAAATATCGAATAATAATTAATCCACACGCAATAATCTATTGCTTTCAGAGTTTCAATGTCAATCTGATTTTAAGTTACACCTATGTGTCACGAATAAAAAGAGATTCAAAAAAATAAAAAATTAGACATGAAAACGTTGTGGTTCTCAAATACCTACTTATAATAATAATTTGAACGACCATTACGAATGCTTATGCATTGTAATGTTGTAAAAGCTCCTAATATTATAGCTAAGATCAATAATATTGATCCGAAAAGACAAAATTACACCTGTACAAATGTAATAATATAGAGAATTAGGGATAAATTACTTCACATAACATAATACAAGTAACCCAGTACACATAAACACCACATGGAATTATACACTTCATGCATATAATAATTAATAGTACCTTACATCTTACATATAGAGTAACATGTACGTGAAGATGTTTACTTATGAATAAAGTTAAATAAATGTATTGTTGAATGTCATATGGAAGTATATTTGCACTTTTATGTATATTAGGAAAGTGCACGCATGTTGTACGTGTCTAGTTTTAATTTTATGTGTCTTTTTTGTATATTAGAGTAATATTTGACATTTTTATGTCATAGAATATCATATATTTATGACTGATCAATTTTTTTTTTATTAATCATTAATGGTTTATAAAAAAATGATGGTTTTAAATAGTTGTAATAAAATATAAAATGATGACTGATTTAATCATTACATCTTATAAATTGGTTCTCAAATAAGATCATAAGAACAATATTTAGTTCATTCCATCATACTAGTTTTCATGTCAAGTTTATTTAGAACAAAATTGGTTCACCGATGACACATGTTTCATACGTTTCTAATTCATAAATTTCACCCGAACTTTCATTGATTTCATGAGCATTTTTCCTTACTGGTTTCGCCAGTTTTTCACCGACTTCACCAATGTTTATCAATTTCACCCGAAGTTTCATTGATTCATATGTTTTCACTGTTTAAATTTTTTTTACCGATTCTTCCTCTTTTTTATCGATTATACATTTTTCATTGTTTTCCCATTTTTTGTCGATCTATATTTCAATTTAAACCATTTTCTTCCGATCACCTTGTTTTTGTCAGTCAAAATTATTTTTTTCACCACCATTCTCACCATATAAATAATGTTAAAAAAATTTAAAATATAATTTAATTAAATCATCATAAAAATTAAAAATAAACTTTTCCTTTTAAATTAATTTTATTTTATAAAAAATCACCATTAGAAAAAAAAACAATTAATAAAAAATAAAAGGCGGCGGCCTGGGGGAGCCTACAAGTAATTGTGAATAACAAAATGAGTTAAAAAAAAAAAAACCTATATTCTAAGACATCGATATAAAGCTCGACTAGAGAATGTTTCCTTTTGAATAAAGTTAAATAATCATAGGGTTGAATGTCACATGAAAATATTTAAAAAAAAATTTAACAATTTAAGTCGAAAAATATATTGGTATTATAAATTTTTTTGTACTTTACTATACATTTTATAAATTAATAATATTTTATACTCTTTAGTGACAAAGGAGTACTTGTTAACATATTAAGTAAAATTGATTGATTTAGTTACCAACATTTTAAATTGATATCGTACTCAATTTGCAAAACTTTGAAAGGACTATATTATTATGAAATTCATAGTACCCAAAATGAGTATTTCAAAATTCTATATTATTTCTGACTTAAAATACAAGACAATCTACCATTTCAACAACAAATCTGTAAAGATCTCCCAATGCTCAATTTGAGAAAGAAGTTTAATTACAAATATCACATATCATAATAATTATATTTGCAATTTAATATAATCAACAATTTAATTTCATTCTAGAAATTCATTCGTCCACTATAAAAAGACATTATCATGTTTCAACAATTTGCAGTACTAAACTTCAAATTAAAAATGTCTCGTATAAGTGCTCTTTTGTTGCTTCTCGGGCTCTTGGTTCTTACTGCTCCATCTCTAATTCAGAGCTCGGAAGAAGATTTGAACTTGGGAGAAGAAGAATCGTGGTCTATTGATCATGCATCCAAACACCACCACCATCATCATGCTCCCTCTACTAAAGGGGATCATGCTCATCCACCACACCACCACCACCACCATGACGCTCATGCGCCCCACCACAACGGGAACCATGGTCATGATCACGGGCACCACCACGCTCATGCCCCTCACCAGCACCACCATCATGCTCCTCCACCAGAAAGTTTCTAAAATCAAAGTAGTTAGTGAGAAACGTGTTTCCTATTTATGAATAGTTTCATGTAATGGGATAATTTCTTATAGAAAAGAGTACTGATTTATTTATTTATGATTATGATTGTTCCCTTTTTGATAATAAATACTCTATACAGATTAGTTGTTAATAAACTTTTTGGTAAGACATCATATATTATATACGATGTTCATGTTATCTTATTTTTCTTTCATATAAAATTGTATAATGGCATTGAATGTATTACGTTAGCGAACATATGATGCAAAGAAAATATGTTAACTTAAATAGTACATTGATAAGTTAAGAAGGCTAAAAAAGTGAGAGACAAAATCAAACCGTGCAATGAATAATGTTACATATTATAAAAACAAAAAATATCGAATAATAATTAATCCACACGCAATAATCTATTGCTTTCAGAGTTTCAATGTCAATCTGATTTTAAGTTACACCTATGTGTCACGAATAAAAAGAGATTCAAAAAAATAAAAAATTAGACATGAAAACGTTGTGGTTCTAAAATACCTACTTATAATAATAATTTGAACGACCATTACGAATGCTTATGCATTGTAATGTTGTAAAAGCTCCTAATATTATAGCTAAGATCAATAATATTGATCCGAAAAGACAAAATTACACCTGTACAAATGTAATAATATAGAGAATTAGGGATAAATTACTTCACATAACATAATACAAGTAACCCAGTACACATAAACACCACATGAAATTATACACTTCATGCATATAATAATTAATAGTACCTTACATCTTACATATAGAGTAACATGTACGTGAAGATGTTTACTTATGAATAAAGTTAAATAAATGTATTGTTGAATGTCATATGGAAGTATATTTGCACTTTTATGTATATTAGGAAAGTGCACGCATGTTGTACGTGTCTAGTTTTAATTTTATGTGTCTTTTTTGTATATTAGAGTAATATTTGACATTTTTATGTCATAGAATATCATATATTTATGACTGATCAATTTTTTTTTTTATTAATCATTAATGGTTTATAAAAAAATGATGGTTTTAAATAGTTGTAATAAAATATAAAATGATGACTGATTTAATCATTACATCTTATAAATTGGTTCTCAAATAAGATCATAAGAACAATATTTAGTTCATTCCATCATACTAGTTTTCATGTCAAGTTTATTTAGAACAAAATTGGTTCACCGATGACACATGTTTCATACGTTTCTAATTCATAAATTTCACCCGAACTTTCATTGATTTCATGAGCATTTTTCCTTACTGGTTTCGCCAGTTTTTCACCGACTTCACCAATGTTTATCAATTTCACCCGAAGTTTCATTGATTCATATATTTTCACTGTTTAAATTTTTTTTACCGATTCTTCCTCTTTTTTATCGATTATACATTTTTCATTGTTTTCCCATTTTTTGTCGATCTATATTTCAATTTAAACCATTTTCTTCCGATCACCTTGTTTTTGTAAGTCAAAATTATTTTTTTCACCACCATTCTCACCATATAAATAATGTTAAAAAAATTTAAAATATAATTTAATTAAATCATCATAAAAATTAAAAATAAACTTTTCCTTTTAAATTAATTTTTTTTATAAAAAATCACCATTTGAAAAAAAGACAATTAATAAAAAATAAAAGGCGGCGGCCTGGGGGAGCCTACAAGTAATTGTGAATAACAAAATGAGTTAAAAAAAAAAACTATATTCTAAGACATCGATATAAAGCTCGACTAGAGAATGTTTCCTTTTGAATAAAGTTAAATAATCATAGGGTTGAATGTCACATGAAAATATATAATTTTTTTTTTAACAATTTAAGTCGAAAAATATATTGGTATTATAAATTTTTTTGTACTTTACTATACATTTTATAAATTAATAATATTTTATACTCTTTAGTGACAAAGGAGTACTTGTTAACATATTAAGTAAAATTGATAGATTTAGTTACCAACATTTTAAATTGATATCGTACTCAATTTGCAAAACTTTGAAAGGACTATATTATTATGAAATTCATAGTACCCAAAATGAGTATTTCAAAATTCAATATTATTTCTGACTTAAAATACAAGACAATCTACCATTTCAACAACAAATCTGTAAAGATCTCCAAATGCTCAATTTGAGAAAGAAGTTTAATTACAAATATCACATATCATAATAATTATATTTGCAATTTAATATAATCAACAATTCAATTTCATTCTAGAAATTCATTCGTCCACTATAAAAAGACATTATCATGTTTCAACAATTTGCAGTACCAAACTTCAAATTAAAAATGTCTCATATAAGTGCTCTTTTGTTGCTTCTCGGGCTCTTGGTTCTTACTGCTCCATCTCTAATTCAGAGCTCGGACGAAGATTTGAACTTGGGAGAAGAAGAATCGTGGTCTATTGATCATGCATCCAAACACCACCACCATCATCATGCTCCCTCTCCTAAAGGGGATCATGCTCATCCACCACACCACCACCACCACCATGACGCTCATGCGCCCCACCACCACGGGCACCATGGTCATGATCACGGGCACCACCACGCTCATGCCCCTCACCACCACCACCATCATGCTCCTCCACCAGAAAGTTTCTAAAATCAAAGTAGTTAGTGAGAAACGTGTTTCCTATTTATGAATAGTTTCATGTAATGGGATAATTTCTTATAGAAAAGAGTACTGATTTATTTATTTATGATTATGATTGTTCCCTTTTTGAAAATAAATACTCTATACAGAAGAGTTGTTAATAAACTATTTGGTAAGACATCATATATTATATACGATGTTCATGTTATCTTATTTTTCTTTCATATAAAATTGTATAATGGCATTGAATGTATTACGTTAGCGAACATATGATGCAAAGAAAATATGTTAACTTAAATAGTACATTGATAAGTTAAGAAGGCTAAAAAAGTGAGAGACAAAATCAAACCGTGCAATGAATAATGTTACATATTATAAAAACAAAAAATATCGAATAATAATTAATCCACACGCAATAATCTATTGCTTTCAGAGTTTCAATGTCAATCTGATTTTAAGTTACACCTATGTGTCACGAATAAAAAGAGATTCAAAAAAATAAAAAATTAGACATGAAAACGTTGTGGTTCTCAAATACCTACTTATAATAATAATTTGAACGACCATTACGAATGCTTATGCATTGTAATGTTGTAAAAGCTCCTAATATTATAGCTAAGATCAATAATATTGATCCGAAAAGACAAAATTACACCTGTACAAATGTAATAATATAGAGAATTAGGGATAAATTACTTCACATAACATAATACAAGTAACCCAGTACACATAAACACCACATGGAATTATACACTTCATGCATATAATAATTAATAGTACCTTACATCTTACATATAGAGTAACATGTACGTGAAGATGTTTACTTATGAATAAAGTTAAATAAATGTATTGTTGAATGTCATATGGAAGTATATTTGCACTTTTATGTATATTAGGAAAGTGCACGCATGTTGTACGTGTCTAGTTTTAATTTTATGTGTCTTTTTTGTATATTAGAGTAATATTTGACATTTTTATGTCATAGAATATCATATATTTATAACTGATCAATTTTTTTTTTATTAATCATTAATGGTTTATAAAAAAATGATGGTTTTAAATAGTTGTAATAAAATATAAAATGATGACTGATTTAATCATTACATCTTATAAATTGGTTCTCAAATAAGATCATAAGAACAATATTTAGTTCATTCCATCATACTAGTTTTCATGTCAAGTTTATTTAGAACAAAATTGGTTCACCGATGACACATGTTTCATACGTTTCTAATTCATAAATTTCACCCGAACTTTCATTGATTTCATGAGCATTTTTCCTTACTGGTTTCGCCAGTTTTTCACCGACTTCACCAATGTTTATCAATTTCACCCGAAGTTTCATTGATTCATATGTTTTCACTGTTTAAATTTTTTTTACCGATTCTTCCTCTTTTTTATCGATTATACATTTTTCATTGTTTTCCCATTTTTTGTCGATCTATATTTCAATTTAAACCATTTTCTTCCGATCACCTTGTTTTTGTCAGTCAAAATTATTTTTTTCACCACCATTCTCACCATATAAATAATGTTAAAAAAATTTAAAATATAATTTAATTAAATCATCATAAAAATTAAAAATAAACTTTTCCTTTTAAATTAATTTTATTTTATAAAAAATCACCATTAGAAAAAAAAACAATTAATAAAAAATAAAAGGCGGCGGCCTGGGGGAGCCTACAAGTAATTGTGAATAACAAAATGAGTTAAAAAAAAAAAAACCTATATTCTAAGACATCGATATAAAGCTCGACTAGAGAATGTTTCCTTTTGAATAAAGTTAAATAATCATAGGGTTGAATGTCACATGAAAATATTTAAAAAAAAATTTAACAATTTAAGTCGAAAAATATATTGGTATTATAAATTTTTTTGTACTTTACTATACATTTTATAAATTAATAATATTTTATACTCTTTAGTGACAAAGGAGTACTTGTTAACATATTAAGTAAAATTGATTGGATTAGTTACCAACATTTTAAATTGATATCGTACTCAATTTGCAAAACTTTGAAAGGACTATATTATTATGAAATTCATAGTACCCAAAATGAGTATTTCAAAATTCTATATTATTTCTGACTTAAAATACAAGACAATCTACCATTTCAACAACAAATCTGTAAAGATCTCCCAATGCTCAATTTGAGAAAGAAGTTTAATTACAAATATCACATATCATAATAATTATATTTGCAATTTAATATAATCAACAATTTAATTTCATTCTAGAAATTCATTCGTCCACTATAAAAAGACATTATCATGTTTCAACAATTTGCAGTACTAAACTTCAAATTAAAAATGTCTCGTATAAGTGCTCTTTTGTTGCTTCTCGGGCTCTTGGTTCTTACTGCTCCATCTCTAATTCAGAGCTCGGAAGAAGATTTGAACTTGGGAGAAGAAGAATCGTGGTCTATTGATCATGCATCCAAACACCACCACCATCATCATGCTCCCTCTCCTAAAGGGGATCATGCTCATCCACCACACCACCACCACCACCATGACGCTCATGCGCCCCACCACCACGGGCACCATGGTCATGATCACGGGCACCACCACGCTCATGCCCCTCACCACCACCACCATCATGCTTCTCCACCAGAAAGTTTCTAAAATCAAAGTAGTTAGTGAGAAACGTGTTTCCTATTTATGAATAGTTTCATGTAATGGGATAATTTCTTATAGAAAAGAATACTGATTTATTTATTTATGATTATGATTGTTCCCTTTTTGATAATAAATACTCTATACAGAAGAGTTGTTAATACACTATTTGGTAAGACATCATATATTATATACGATGTTCATGTTATCTTATTTTTCTTTCATATAAAATTGTATAATGGCATTGAATGTATTACGTTAGCGAACATATGATGCAAAAAAAATATGTTAACTTAAATAGTACATTGATAAGTTAAGAAGGCTAAAAAAGTGAGAGACAAAATCAAACCGTGCAATGAATAATGTTACATATTATAAAAACAAAAAATATCGAATAATAATTAATCCACACGCAATAATCTATTGCTTTCAGAGTTTCAATGTCAATCTGATTTTAAGTTACACCTATGTGTCACGAATAAAAAGAGATTCAAAAAAATAAAAAATTAGACATGAAAACGTTGTGGTTCTCAAATACCTACTTATAATAATAATTTGAACGACCATTACGAATGCTTATGCATTGTAATGTTGTAAAAGCTCCTAATATTATAGCTAAGATCAATAATATTGATCCGAAAAGACAAAATTACACCTGTACAAATGTAATAATATAGAGAATTAGGGATAGATTACTTCACATAACATAATACAAGTAACCCATTACACATAAACACCATATGGAATTATACACTTCATGCATATAATAATTAATAGTACCTTACATCTTACATATAGAGTAACATGTACGTGAAGATGTTTACTTATGAATAAAGTTAAATAAATGTATTGTTGAATGTCATATGGAAGTATATTTGCACTTTTATGTATATTAGGAAAGTGCACGCATGTTGTACGTGTCTAGTTTTAATTTTATGTGTCTTTTTTGTATATTAGAGTAATATTTGACATTTTTATGTCATAGAATATCATATATTTATGACTGATCAATTTTTTTTTTTTATTAATCATTAATGGTTTATAAAAAAATGATGGTTTTAAATAGTTGTAATAAAATATAAAATGATGACTTATTTAATCATTACATCTTATAAATTGGTTCTCAAATAAGATCATAAGAACAATATTTAGTTCATTCCATCATACTAGTTTTCATGTCAAGTTTATTTAGAACAAAATTGGTTCACCGATGACACATGTTTCATACGTTTCTAATTCATAAATTTCACCCGAACTTTCATTGATTTCATGAGCATTTTTCCTTACTGGTTTCGCCAATTTTTCACCGACTTCACCAATGTTTATCAATTTCACCCGAAGTTTCATTGATTCATATGTTTTCACTGTTTAAATTTTTTTTTACCGATTCTTCCTCTTTTTTATCGATTATACATTTTCATTGTTTTCCCATTTTTTGTCGATCTATATTTCAATTTAAACCATTTTCTTCCGATCACCTTGTTTTTGTCAGTCAAAATTATTTTTTTCACCACCATTCTCACCATATAAATAATGTTGAAAAAATTTAAAATATAATTTAATTAAATCATCATAAAAATTAAAAATAAACTTTTCCTTTTAAATTAAATTTTTTTTTTATAAAAAATCAACATTTGAAAAAAAAAACAATTAATAAAAAATAAAAGGCGGCGGCCTGGGGGAGCCTACAAGTAATTGTGAATAACAAAATGAGTTAAAAAAAAAACTATATTCTAAGACATCGATATAAAGCTCGACTAGAGAATGTTTCCTTTTGAATAAAGTTAAATAATCATAGAATTGAATGTCACATGAAAATATATAAAAAACAATTTAACAATTTAAGTCGAAAAATATATTGGTATTATAATTTTTTTTGTACTTTACTATACATTTTATAAATTAACAATATTTTATACTCTTTAGTGACAAATGAGTACTTGTTAACATATTAAGTAAAATTGATTGATTTAGTTACCAACATTTTAAATTGATATCGTACTCAATTTGCAAAACTTTGAAAGGACTATATTATTATGAAATTCATAGTACCCAAAATGAGTATTTCAAAATTCTATATTATTTCTGACTTAAAATACAAGACAATCTACCATTTCAACAACAAATCTGTAAAGATCTCCCAATGCTAAATTTGAGAAAGAAGTTTAATTACAAATATCACATATCATAATAATTATATTTGCAATTTAATATAATCAACAATTCAATTTCATTCTAGAAATTCATTCGTCCACTATAAAAAGACATTATCATGTTTCAACAATTTGCAGTACCAAACTTCAAATTAAAAATGTCTCGTATAAGTGCTCTTTTGTTGCTTCTCGGGCTCTTGGTTCTTACTGCTCCATCTCTAATTCAGAGCTCGGAAGAAGATTTGAACTTGGGAGAAGAAGAATCGTGGTCTATTGATCATGCATCCAAACACCACCACCATCATCATGCTCCCTCTACTAAAGGGGATCATGCTCATCCACCACACCACCACCACCACCATGACGCTCATGCGCCCCACCACAACGGGAACCATGGTCATGATCACGGGCACCACCACGCTCATGCCCCTCACCAGCACCACCATCATGCTCCTCCACCAGAAAGTTTCTAAAATCAAAGTAGTTAGTGAGAAACGTGTTTCCTATTTATGAATAGTTTCATGTAATGGGATAATTTCTTATAGAAAAGAGTACTGATTTATTTATTTATGATTATGATTGTTCCCTTTTTGATAATAAATACTCTATACAGATTAGTTGTTAATAAACTATTTGGTAAGACATCATATATTATATACGATGTTCATGTTATCTTATTTTTCTTTCATATAAAATTGTATAATGGCATTGAATGTATTACGTTAGCGAACATATGATGCAAAGAAAATATGTTAACTTAAATAGTACATTGATAAGTTAAGAAGGCTAAAAAAGTGAGAGACAAAATCAAACCGTGCAATGAATAATGTTACATATTATAAAAACAAAAAATATCGAATAATAATTAATCCACACGCAATAATCTATTGCTTTCAGAGTTTCAATGTCAATCTGATTTTAAGTTACACCTATGTGTCACGAATAAAAAGAGATTCAAAAAAATAAAAAATTAGACATGAAAACGTTGTGGTTCTAAAATACCTACTTATAATAATAATTTGAACGACCATTACGAATGCTTATGCATTGTAATGTTGTAAAAGCTCCTAATATTATAGCTAAGATCAATAATATTGATCCGAAAAGACAAAATTACACCTGTACAAATGTAATAATATAGAGAATTAGGGATAAATTACTTCACATAACATAATACAAGTAACCCAGTACACATAAACACCACATGGAATTATACACT
This sequence comes from Penstemon eatonii, assembly GCA_038501285.1. Taxonomy (NCBI): domain Eukaryota; kingdom Viridiplantae; phylum Streptophyta; class Magnoliopsida; order Lamiales; family Plantaginaceae; genus Penstemon; species Penstemon eatonii. The sequence goes on from CM076710.1 coordinate 10,181,197, forward strand.
TCATGCATATAATAATTAATAGTACCTTACATCTTACATATAGAGTAACATGTACGTGAAGATGTTTACTTATGAATAAAGTTAAATAAATGTATTGTTGAATGTCATATGGAAGTATATTTGCACTTTTATGTATATTAGGAAAGTGCACGCATGTTGTACGTGTCTAGTTTTAATTTTATGTGTCTTTTTTGTATATTAGAGTAATATTTGACATTTTTATGTCATAGAATATCATATATTTATGACTGATCAATTTTTTTTTTTATTAATCATTAATGGTTTATAAAAAAATGATGGTTTTAAATAGTTGTAATAAAATATAAAATGATGACTGATTTAATCATTACATCTTATAAATTGGTTCTCAAATAAGATCATAAGAACAATATTTAGTTCATTCCATCATACTAGTTTTCATGTCAAGTTTATTTAGAACAAAATTGGTTCACCGATGACACATGTTTCATACGTTTCTAATTCATAAATTTCACCCGAACTTTCATTGATTTCATGAGCATTTTTCCTTACTGGTTTCGCCAGTTTTTCACCGACTTCACCAATGTTTATCAATTTCACCCGAAGTTTCATTGATTCATATATTTTCACTGTTTAAATTTTTTTTACCGATTCTTCCTCTTTTTTATCGATTATACATTTTTCATTGTTTTCCCATTTTTTGTCGATCTATATTTCAATTTAAACCATTTTCTTCCGATCACCTTGTTTTTGTCAGTCAAAATTATTTTTTTCACCACCATTCTCACCATATAAATAATGTTAAAAAAATTTAAAATATAATTTAATTAAATCATCATAAAAATTAAAAATAAACTTTTCCTTTTAAATTAATTTTTTTTTATAAAAAATCACCATTTGAAAAAAAGACAATTAATAAAAAATAAAAGGCGGCGGCCTGGGGGAGCCTACAAGTAATTGTGAATAACAAAATGAGTTAAAAAAAAAAAAAACTATATTCTAAGACATCGATATAAAGCTCGACTAGAGAATGTTTCCTTTTGAATAAAGTTAAATAATCATAGGGTTGAATGTCACATGAAAATATATAAAATTTTTTTTAACAATTTAAGTCGAAAAATATATTGGTATTATAAATTTTTTTGTACTTTACTATACATTTTATAAATTAATAATATTTTATACTCTTTAGTGACAAAGGAGTACTTGTTAACATATTAAGTAAAATTGATAGATTTAGTTACCAACATTTTAAATTGATATCGTACTCAATTTGCAAAACTTTGAAAGGACTATATTATTATGAAATTCATAGTACCCAAAATGAGTATTTCAAAATTCTATATTATTTCTGACTTAAAATACAAGACAATCTACCATTTCAACAACAAATCTGTAAAGATCTCCAAATGCTCAATTTGAGAAAGAAGTTTAATTACAAATATCACATATCATAATAATTATATTTGCAATTTAATATAATCAACAATTCAATTTCATTCTAGAAATTCATTCGTCCACTATAAAAAGACATTATCATGTTTCAACAATTTGCAGTACCAAACTTCAAATTAAAAATGTCTCATATAAGTGCTCTTTTGTTGCTTCTCGGGCTCTTGGTTCTTACTGCTCCATCTCTAATTCAGAGCTCGGAAGAAGATTTGAACTTGGGAGAAGAAGAATCGTGGTCTATTGATCATGCATCCAAACACCACCACCATCATCATGCTCCCTCTCCTAAAGGGGATCATGCTCATCCACCACACCACCACCACCACCATGACGCTCATGCGCCCCACCACCACGGGCACCATGGTCATGATCACGGGCACCACCACGCTCATGCCCCTCACCACCACCACCATCATGCTCCTCCACCAGAAAGTTTCTAAAATCAAAGTAGTTAGTGAGAAACGTGTTTCCTATTTATGAATAGTTTCATGTAATGGGATAATTTCTTATAGAAAAGAGTACTGATTTATTTATTTATGATTATGATTGATCCCTTTTTGATAATAAATACTCTATACAGAAGAGTTGTTAATAAACTATTTGGTAAGACATCATATATTATATACGATGTTCATGTTATCTTATTTTTCTTTCATATAAAATTGTATAATGGCATTGAATGTATTACGTTAGCGAACATATGATGCAAAGAAAATATGTTAACTTAAATAGTACATTGATAAGTTAAGAAGGCTAAAAAAGTGAGAGACAAAATCAAACCGTGCAATGAATAATGTTACATATTATAAAAACAAAAAATATCGAATAATAATTAATCCACACGCAATAATCTATTGCTTTCAGAGTTTCAATGTCAATCTGATTTTAAGTTACACCTATGTGTCACGAATAAAAAGAGATTCAAAAAAATAAAAAATTAGACATGAAAACGTTGTGGTTCTCAAATACCTACTTATAATAATAATTTGAACGACCATTACGAATGCTTATGCATTGTAATGTTGTAAAAGCTCCTAATATTATAGCTAAGATCAATAATATTGATCCGAAAAGACAAAATTACACCTGTACAAATGTAATAATATAGAGAATTAGGGATAAATTACTTCACATAACATAATACAAGTAACCCAGTACACATAAACACCACATGGAATTATACACTTCATGCATATAATAATTAATAGTACCTTACATCTTACATATAGAGTAACATGTACGTGAAGATGTTTACTTATGAATAAAGTTAAATAAATGTATTGTTGAATGTCATATGGAAGTATATTTGCACTTTTATGTATATTAGGAAAGTGCACGCATGTTGTACGTGTCTAGTTTTAATTTTATGTGTCTTTTTTGTATATTAGAGTAATATTTGACATTTTTATGTCATAGAATATCATATATTTATGACTGATCAATTTTTTTTTTATTAATCATTAATGGTTTATAAAAAAATGATGGTTTTAAATAGTTGTAATAAAATATAAAATGATGACTGATTTAATCATTACATCTTATAAATTGGTTCTCAAATAAGATCATAAGAACAATATTTAGTTCATTCCATCATACTAGTTTTCATGTCAAGTTTATTTAGAACAAAATTGGTTCACCGATGACACATGTTTCATACGTTTCTAATTCATAAATTTCACCCGAACTTTCATTGATTTCATGAGCATTTTTCCTTACTGGTTTCGCCAGTTTTTCACCGACTTCACCAATGTTTATCAATTTCACCCGAAATTTCATTGATTCATATGTTTTCACTGTTTAAATTTTTTTTACCGATTCTTCCTCTTTTTTATCGATTATACATTTTTCATTGTTTTCCCATTTTTTGTCGATCTATATTTCAATTTAAACCATTTTCTTCCGATCACCTTGTTTTTGTCAGTCAAAATTATTTTTTTCACCACCATTCTCACCATATAAATAATGTTAAAAAAATTTAAAATATAATTTAATTAAATCATCATAAAAATTAAAAATAAACTTTTCCTTTTAAATTAATTTTTTTTTATAAAAAATCACCATTTGAAAAAAAGACAATTAATAAAAAATAAAAGGCGGCGGCCTGGGGGAGCCTACAAGTAATTGTGAATAACAAAATGAGTTAAAAAAAAAAAAACTATATTCTAAGACATCGATATAAAGCTCGACTAGAGAATGTTTCCTTTTGAATAAAGTTAAATAATCATAGGGTTGAATGTCACATGAAAATATATAAAAAATTTTTTAACAATTTAAGTCGAAAAATATATTGGTATTATAAATTTTTTTGTACTTTACTATACATTTTATAAATTAATAATATTTTATACTCTTTAGTGACAAAGGAGTACTTGTTAACATATTAAGTAAAATTGATAGATTTAGTTACCAACATTTTAAATTGATATCGTACTCAATTTGCAAAACTTTGAAAGGACTATATTATTATGAAATTCATAGTACCCAAAATGAGTATTTCAAAATTCTATATTATTTCTGACTTAAAATACAAGACAATCTACCATTTCAACAACAAATCTGTAAAGATCTCCAAATGCTCAATTTGAGAAAGAATGTTGGTCCCAAGTGGTCAGAAGAGGTTTAGAGGGGGGGGGGTGAATAAACCTCTTTAAAAATTTTCTTGAATTTTAACTTTAAAACTTTACTCTTACTGAACAGACTAAGCTGATCAGATTAGTAAGTTACAATTCTGTTCGCGAACAAATCTTTGAACAGTCTTGTCGACCACTCGTCTGATAGTTACTTAGCTGATTTTGTTAAAATCAGTTTTAATACTTAGAGTACTTGCAGCGGATTTTCAAAGTGTTTTTCACAAGTAAACTTAGTAGTTTGAAAAGTGATTCCCCAGTTTTATAAACTCCTTTTAACTTCTTTTCAAACAGTTAACTTAACGTATTTTTTTATGCAATCAGTAAATATGCAAGTTTAAAAGCAATGTAAAAACACAATCAATTTTTATAGTGGTTATATGGATTTAAATATCCTTTAGTCCACTCTTCCAAGTCACTCAGATCTTGGGTTATACTATAATCACAAAGTTTACAGTATACTCTGCTTGCGTCGAACAACAAATGAAACGACCACAAGTTCGCAATAGGAAATCACACAGAAAATCTATTCTCTGAAGTTTGATCACTCACAAAGATGGATCACAACTCCGCACAACACTCTTGTTTACAAAATCACTCAGAAGATGTATTTTTCTTGATTCTTCAACTCTGCTTTCGTCAACAAATGACTCAGCTGATGAGTGAGCTGTTCTTGAGACTTAAAGAATTTTGCTTCGGAAATTTCTCTCAGAAAGTGTGTTGCTTGTTTCTTCTTCGTCTCTTTCAGCTATTTATACTTGAGGATTGAAAAGTGTCCGTTGAAGATAGACAGAATTCAAATTCCTCGAGTACTGGTCCTTAAAATCCGCGAACGGCTCTTTTGCAGTTTGTCCGTACTGTAAACAGTACTATTCTGCAGGCAGCATTAAATGCAGCATTAAATGCACTCGGCTGATGCGAAGCTTTTCTTCAATCATTTGTCTTAAATATCCTCGTACTTCAGCATTTATTACACCAAGGGGCATTTATTACCGTTGGGAACACTTCATGATCTTCTTCACTTGGCTGACGAAAGTATAAGTCTGATGGCGAACTCGGCTGATCTCAAACTTGAACAAATCTGATTTGAGTCGGCTGAACTTCACTAGTCTGATAACTTTACTTCAGCAGATCAGAAGTCTTGGACCTTGAAACTTTGACTCTTCTGATGTCTTCATTACTTAGTCAAAATTCCTTGATAAGTTTATCAGCTAAGTTACTCCATACTTAGCCAATTTATGAAGTTTTGGAATGCATCAAAACCTCCCTTATCAAACTTTCTTCAGTGCCTTCATCTTCATCCTTATCCAACAATTTCCCCCTTTTTGATGATGACAAAACTTCAGCTTAGTACCTGTTGAATACCTAAACTAAAGATTGAAATCCTCAAAATTTTCTGAGATAGAAAAAGTTTATTGGATTGAACTTGACTTTTCATTAATGTTGAAAAAGAGTTACATAGTACAAGTTCATCAGATGAGATTTCTGAAGAAATAGATAAAGTAAACTGATTACAGGGATTTTTCAATTTCTAACTATCAGCTTCTTCATCTGATCCTTCCAGCACTTCTTCATATTCATAAGATGATTCTTCATCATCTTCTTCATCATCAGCTTCTTCTTCCAAGGTTGCTTTGGCAGCTTCCATCTTTTCCTTAAGTTCTTGTTCTTGAAGAGCTTTCAAAGCTTCCATAGCCTTCCTTGCAGATTCTGTATTCTTGTACTTGGTATCTTCTTTTTCAGTCATTTCTTCTTCTTCTACCGTTCCAAGTTTTGCAATCTTATCAGTTTCAGCTTCAGTCTTGTCAGCTGTTTCTTCAGTTTCTTTGGCTTCAGTTGTTGCAGCAGTAGTTTCCTCCTTAGTTGATTCTTCAGCAGCAGATTCCTTTGCTGGTTCTTCAGCAGCAGTTGCTGGTTCTTCAGCAGCAGTTTCCTTAGCTGGTTCTTCCCTTTTATCTTCCCCCTTTTTGTCATCATCAACTCTGATGACAGTAGAAGGTTCAACAGCAGGGTTTAGAGCAACTGTTGGAATCTTTACTCCAGCGCATAAAGCCTTTAGATTCTGATTAACAACATCGTGACTAGCTGTTAGATGATGAATGTCAGTGCTGATGACATCAGTCTTATCATTGAAGTAGTCAATGTTGAGGTTGACAGTTGCAATTTCATTTTGAACTTCCTGTGCAGCCTTTGCCACTTCTTGCAACATTCCCAGATTGATTTCCTTCTCTTCATGACTGACTTTAATGAAGGTTGCAGTCAGATCCGCAATCTTGTGCTCAGCTGATTTTAAAGCAGTGTGAAGATGATTCACATCACCCCTCACATCTTCTACATTCTGGTTCAGCTCTCTCAAACTGTGCACTAACTGTAATGAATGATCTTGAGGAATTGGAATACTGTTGATCTCCTTCTTGATGATTTCTTCTGTTGATCCTTGAACAGTTTCCAGCTGAAGTCTGTTGGATTCTGCCAACTCAGCTTTCAGCTCCTCCTTAACCTTCAGTAGCTGTTGCTTGTGCTTGTCTTCCAGGTCCTTGAGTTGATTTTCCATCAGCATCTGGATTGCTTCCATCAGTGATGAGTGTTGATCAGCTGATGAAGCAGAAGCATCAGCATCAGCTTCCTTCTCCTCAGTCGCCTGTTGAACAGGGACTTCCTCCAAGTCTGTCATCTGATGGTCTTCAGAAGTCTTAGCTGGCGGCTCAATAGCTAAAGGCTTATCAGCAGATTTGTGCTCATCAGTGACATCATCGTAGAACAGATTAGTGACGGTTCCATCATCATTAAAGCAAGTTGTCTGTCTAATCTGCCTTACAATAATCCAAGGGTTAACAGGAGCATTGTTACCCTTAGGGACTTCATAGTACTGTTGTACTTCCTTGCCAAAAATGATTTGCTGGATACTTGGCAGTAGTGGCAAATCACTTGAACAGCCTTGCTGATACTTTGACTTCTTAGCCCATCTCTTCAGGGCAGTCATAACAGCAAACTTAATTGCTCTTTCTTCAGCATCTTCAGACTTCTTTTTCTTTTCAGGCAAGGTGCTCTTGATTTTCTTTGCTTCCTCCAATGCAAAGCCTTTTGCATAGTTATGCATGATATCTCTTACATGGCTGGGATCAAGAGCCTTTTGAATGGAGTTTGTCTTCAGCCAACTTAGAACCCATCGTTCTTCATCAGCTAACTCCTTCATATTTTGAAGTTCAGTGATTGACTTGTTCAGCCTGTTATCCCTCCAACTGATATATCTTGGCTTTTCTTGGTTGAACAGGGTCATCAACATAAGCTTCTGATCATAGTAAGCTAGAGACTTCTCAAACTTCTTGAAAAGCTCCTTATCAGCATACACTATTTCAAATGCTTTTCTGACTTCAAACTTGTCCTTTGACTTGAGTTTGGGGGCAGGCAGTAATATCTTCTTTTTGTCTTCTTCAGTCTTGCCTTCTCCAATTTTGATGCCTCCTCCATGGACAGGTCCATAGGCATCAACTTTGCTCAATTCAATCACCATAGCCATTTCAGCATCCTCAGCAGCTTTTCTCTCTGCTTCAGACATTCTTCTTCTGGCTTTATCCTTTGCTTCTTGAGCTTTGCTTAGCTCAAGTGCTTTCTTCTCTTCAAGCTCATCTTGTTTTCTTTGTTCAGCTTCTTCCCTTGCCTTCTTATCAGCTTTGGAGACTTTCTTTCTCCTTAGCACTATTTTTCTTTTGCCTTTATCAGCAGGGGCTGGTCCAGCAGATGATATGGGAGCAGCAGCTATAGGATGGATGATTTGGACATCTGGATCTTCTTGAGGTTGAGTAACCTCAGCTGTTGATGTGACCTGACTTGGCTGTTGCTCATCAGCTTTGTCAGTCTCAACAGTCTTAATTGTTTCAGTAGGCCTTTCAGCAGCTTCAGGGTCTTCCCTTGCTACATTTTCCAAGTCCGTTGGTTCTTCTATAAATGTCATCTGCTTTCTAGCAGACTTCTTGGTCCTCCCTTCACGGTAAATGGTTGTAGCAGTATCTCTCTGTTGACTTCTTGTCCTTTGAGAAATACCCTCAGCAGGCCTTTCTGCTGATGGAGTTCTTGATGGTGATGCAGGGGATCCAGTCCTTACATCAGCAATTATGTTCTCAACAATCTTAGTGGCTTCAGCAGAAGTCACTCTCTCCATCTGCTTAGATTCTTTCTTCTTGGGCTCATCAGCAGCCCTCTTCCTTTTAGTCTCAACAGCCAAACTTGCTGTTTTGACTAATCTCTTTTGCCTTTTGGCAGGAACCTCTTTTGGTTCCTCAACTTCTTCTCTTTCAGGCTCATCAGCCTTCCTCTTCTGAACAGGTAGATACTTGTTCATTGCTTTGGACTTGTGAATTTCTTTCCCATTTGTCATAACACAGCCCAACTTTGATAAGAGGTAACTTAAAGTGATTCTGTGGTTGGTGTAAGGGCCTTTTCCCTTCTTCACTTCCAGAAAATCAGCAAGTATATACCATACTATGATGGACCAGTTTACCTCTAGCCCGTAGTATACGGCAGCCATGATGCTGAAACGCTTCATTGTTACAGCATCTAGAGTACAGTTCTCAATCAGCTTAGACACCATATCAGCCATCCGCTGATATTCATCCTTCAGCTGTTTCTTCCTGATGTTGCCAGACATCATTTCTCCTTCCTTGGCGCAGATCGCCCAAAATTGTTGGTGCTTCTCTTCAGTCAGCACGGTAACTTCGTGTCTTCCAGACTTGGGCAAACCAAACTGTTCATGAAGAACTTCTGGAGTGATGACAACAGTTTTGTCACCCACTTTTGCTCTGATTTCTAGTTTGTTATAGTCAGCTTTTGCCGTTCCGTAATATTCCATAACCTGGTCAGTCCAGATTATTCCTTCATTGTACTCCATGAAATTGACCAACTGTGCCGATTTGAATTTCTCCAACAATTCTTTCATCAAACTTGTACCAGACTGATAATAGGACTCATAATCTAAGAACATACCTTCAGCAGCCATTTCAATCTGTTGAAAGTTAGTGAAAAGGAAAGGATTTTTGCAGAAAACTTGTTTAAATTTTTCTCACAATTGCTTTTGAAAGTTTAGGGTGCGTAAAGAGCTACTCGACTGATCAGATGAGGATTTATAGAGTTGGGGTTTTTCGGTTTCCGTGATATCTGCCAACCGTTAGATCCGTTTTTCTGTCAGTGCTGATCGTGCGGCGTCAGTTACGACCTTTCAAATTCAAAAGATATTTAACTAAAGAGCGGGAATATGTACCGCCCGTCAGTTACTTGTAAAAGCGTGTTTTGAATAAAACGTTTTTAAATAGTTCGCTTTTATTTAAGTAATCAGATGAGTATAATAAACACTTATCTGATTGACTACTGTCCTGATGACAAAGCTGTTATCAGAGAATGCCAATAGCTGATAACCTTCCTCAGCTGTTTGTCAATCCAGCTAGATAATATAACTTTAATCTTCGATAGTTGAGTCTTCTAATGAAAACATAACTTCAACTAACTGTCATTAACAAATTTCATCTTTAATTCAGAAGTACCGCTAGTCTTACACGTTCCCCCTGAGTTTAAGAATTCATAAGTTAACTAGTCTGTTGAGAGTTAACCCTTGAAGATAATAATAGATAACTAAGCTGTTGAACTCCAGTCTTCTGATGAGTTCCCCCTCAGCTTATGCTTCCAAATTTAGTAGTCCTAGCTCAGCTCTTAGAGTTGAAAACCTTACTTCACTTAGAGGTTTAGTGAAGATATCAGCAATCTGATTATCAGTATGAACATACTCAATCAAAACATTGCATTTTTCCACATGATCTCTAATGAAATGATGCTTGATCTCAATATGCTTAGTCCTTGAATGACTTGTGGTGTTCTGAGTAAGTGAGATTGCACTTGTATTGTCACAGTAGATTGGTATTCCACTGATCTTTATGTTGTAGTCTTCTAGTTGATGCTTCAACCAAAGTATCTGTGCACAGCAAGCTCCAGCAGCTATATATTCAGCTTCAGCAGTAGATATAGAGACTGAGGTTTGCTTCTTACTCATCCATGAGATCAGACGACTGCCTAAGAACTGACAGGCACCTGTTGTGCTCTTTCTGTCAATCTTGCAGCCAGCAAGGTCTGAATCTGAATAACCAATAAGTTCAAATCCAGATTCTCTAGGATACCATAATCCCAATTCTTGAGTGCCTTTAACATACTTCAATATCCTCTTGGCAGCTAAGAGATGAGATTCTTTGGGGTTTGATTGAAATCTTGCACAGACTCCAACTGAGTACATTATATCAGGTCTGCTTGCTGTTAGATACAACAATGAACCTATAATGCCTCTGTATTTGGTTATGTCCACTGATTTGCCATATTCATCTTTATCCAAACGAAGACTTGTAGACATAGGAATGGTAGCTGTTGAGCTAGTTTCCATACCAAATTTCTTGAACAGATCTCTTGTGTACTTTGCTTGGCTGATGAATATTCCATCAGGCAACTGTCTAACTTGCAATCCAAGAAAGTAATTAAGTTCACCCATCATGCTCATTTCAAACTTGTTCTGCATCAGCTTGGAGAACTTATCACACATCTGTTGATTAGTTGAACCGAAAATAATATCGTCCACATATATTTGCACAAGTAATATATGATTTTCCCATTCAATTGTGAACAAGGTTTTGTCTACCTTACCTTTTCGAAATCCTTTAATTAAAAGAAAATCAGATAGGGTATCATACCATGCTCTTGGAGCCTGTTTCAGTCCATAGAGGGCTTTCTTCAGACGATATACTTTGTCCTCTTCTTGATAGACTTCAAATCCTGGAGGTTGTTCAACATACACTTCTTCTTGCAATTCTCCATTGAGAAAAGCAGACTTCACATCCATCTGATAGACAGTGAAGTTCTTGTAAGCAGCATAGGCTAGAAACAATCTGATTGCTTCAAGTCTTGCTACTGGTGCAAAAGTTTCATCAAAGTCAATTCCTTCTTCTTGGCAATAACCCTTGGCCACTAGTCTTGCTTTGTTTCTGGTAACAATACCATCTTCATTCATCTTATTTCTGAATACCCACTTAGTGTCAATTACTCTTTGATGACTTGGTCTAGGAACTAAGTACCAGACTTCATTCCTTTCAAATTGATTCAACTCTTCTTGCATAGCTTCTATCCAGAAGGAATCATTGAGAGCTTCTTCAATTTGCTTGGGCTCTATTTGAGATAGAAATGTGACAAACATGGCATCTTGTGCAGCAACTCTTCTTGTTTTCACTCTATCTAAAGGATCACCAATGACTAATTCAGGAGGGTGATTCTTGAGCCATCTGAGATCAGGTTGTAGATCAGGATGTTGTCCTCTGTTTTGATCTTGCAACACTACTGTTGGAGTTCCAGTAGTAGTCTGTTGAACATTTGTAGTCTGTTGAACAGTCTCTGGTCTGTCAGCTGTTAGCAACTCGTCTGTTAGACAATCAGCACTGTGATTTTGAACAGCACTTGAGTTAGCAGCTGAACTTAGATTAGGTAGTATGATGGGAACATATTCTTCATTTCTTCCAACGTCTAACTTCTGTAAATCAGTAGACAGATCTTGATTAGCACTTTGATTCTTTTCAGAAGATTGACTTGGCTCATCAAATACTACATGGATAGATTCTTCTATTAGTAATGTTCTTTTGTTAAACACTCTATAAGCTTTACTAACAGATGAGTATCCTACAAAAACAGCTTCATCAGCCTTTTCTGCAAATGCAGTAAGGTGATTTTTCCCATTATTCAATACAAAACATTTACAACCAAAAATCTTAAAGTAATGAATGTTTGGCTTTCTGTTGTTCCAAACTTCATATGGAGTCTTGTTCTGATTTTTGTTGATCATACATCTGTTCTGGGTAAAGCATGCTGTATTTGTTGCTTCTGCCCAAAATCTTTGAGGCAATTTAGCTTCAGCTATCATGGTTCTGACAGCTTCTTTCAGTGTTCTGTTTCTCCTTTCAGCAACACCATTCTGTTGAGGGGTTCTTGCAGCAGAATACTCATGATGTATTCCTTTGATGTTACAATACTCTTCAACAGTAGAGTTTGTAAACTCTGTCCCTCTATCTGATCTGATCTTCAATATTTTGATACTCTTCTCATTCTGGATCAGTTCCATCAGATTGGTAAGATGTTCCTTGGTTTCACTTTTCTTTTTCATGAAAATCACCCAAGTATATCTTGAATAATCATCCACAACAGCTAGGCAGTATTTCTTTCCACCATTGCTGACTGGATCAATGGGTCCAAATAAGTCCATATGCAACAGCTCCAATATTCTTCCAGAAGATTGGTGCTTCTTTTCTTTGAATGATGACTTGATTTGTTTACCCTTCTGACAGGCGTCACAGAGCTTGTCTTTGCTCATGACTGCTTTTGGAATCCCTTCTACCAAATCATTCTTGATTAATCTGTTTATGGTCTTGAAGTTTAAATGATTCATCCTCTTGTGCCATAGCCAACTGACTTCACTTGGTGCAGATGCCACCAAACAAACACTTGAATTCTTATCAGCAGAATTCCAGTCGACTATATAGATATTTCCTTGTCGTCTTCCAGATAAAATTACCTTCTTTGTACCAATCTGTTCAACGTAGCACTTATCTGTTGAGAAGATGACTGAATATCCCTTGTCACAAAATTGACTTATGCTCAGCAGATTATATTTCAGGCCTTTAACATATGAGACGTCAGATATCTCTATGTTTCCCTTGATTAATCTTCCTTTAGCTTTAATCTTGCCTTCTTTGCTGTCTCCAAAAGTGACTTTTGGACCATCCACAGCAACTGCATCAGTCAACTCATGTATGTTTCCACACATGTGCCTTGAACATCCACTGTCCAAGTACCAAATCTTCTCTACTTTACTCCTACTCCTAATCCTAACCTACAAAACAAAAATGAAATTGTTTTAGGTACCCTTATTGAGAGGGTCCTGAAGGATTAGTTCCACCTTTGACAACCCAAGATGTTGAAGTCTTAGGCTTCTTAGGTTTCTGAGTTTTAGGAGCATGAACAGTTTCATTTTTATCATAGTTATCAGATAAGTCATGTTGATGATCAGTATGATATGAATAATGTTCATAAGCAGGGTAAGGTGCATGATATGCAGGATATGCATGCATTGGATGAGCAGGGTAAGGTGCATAGTAACTAGGAAATTGAGGTGCATGATACATAGGATGATATGCAGCAAGTTGCACATAATATGACTCATTTCCATACCAAGCATTTTGATTTTTCTTATTCTTATGCTTCTTTGGTTTACTAGGTGCTTGCTCATTTGTTTTTGACTTAGTTTTACCACTAGTCTGATTGACTTTAGCTTTATCAGCAGACTTCTTAGGACTCTGCTGTTTGGTCTTACTAGTCTGATTTCCTACACTAGGCTCTTTGCTCTTTTTAGCCTTAGGAGATTTCTTCTCCTTTACCACTTTCTCAGACGAGGTAGGTTTAGAGGTTTGAACATACAGAATGACCTTACTATTGTCAGCTGATATGAATTTTTCAGTATGGTTCAACTCTAGTTTATCCTTTTCTAAAGGTGTCTCCTGTTTCTTAGGTGTATGCATGGATGCAACAGTTGACTTGTCATGAGACTTAATGATTTTCTCAAGTTCCATGATTTTTCCTTTACATACCTCACATTCAGCTTTCAGAGATTCATGCTCTTGCTCAAGCTGTTTATATTCAGCTGATTCTTTTGGCTTTTCAGCTAAAAGTTTCAGTGAACTATTTTGCTCTTTTAGCAAGTTCATCTCTTCCTTAAGCTTAACAAACTCTCCAGCAATAGTAGTATTATTCAACATCATTTGCTCTAGAGAATTAAACAGTTCATTTTCTTGAGGAGTTACCTCATCCTCAGAGTCATCAGATTCCTTTGCCATAAGACATAGGAGAGCAGGTTTTTCTTCATCAGACGATTCTTCATCAGACGAGTCAGAATCTGAATCAGATGAGTAGACAGCGGTCAGCTTTTCTGCTTCAGCCATCATTGCCTTGCCTATCTGATGCTTTCTTTCTTTTCTCATTTTCTTCTCTTCCTCAGTGTACTTTTCTGCTTTTGGATATGGGCAGTCTCTTATGAAGTGTCCCAATTTCCTGCAGTTGTAACACATTAGTTTTGATTTATAATCATCCTTATCCTGAGAAGAAAAATTAGGTTTAGAAGTAGAAGCATTGTTGTATTTGTTCTTCATTTTTCTTTTGTAGAACTTCTTAAAATTGTTTATCAACAGTGCAACATCTCCAGCAGTGTACTCCTTTTTGTTGAATAGAGTGGCTTCATCAGATGAGTCCACTTCAGCATTTCTTTGAGCCGGTCTTCTTTGGTTTTCAGCAGCAACAAGTGCAGCTGTGGGTCCTGAAGTTGAGGTTTCTTCAATTCCCATCCTTGGCAGTTTATACTCATACGCCTTGAGTACGGAGAACAGCTCTGTAAGAGAAATCTTGCCCAGATCTCTTGATTCTTCCATTGCTGTCACCTTCATGTTGAACTTGGAAGGTAGAGCCTTCAGTACTCTGACAGTGATCTCTTTGTCAGTGAAAGTCTTTCCCAGCTTCAAAACTTCATTCAGAGTTCTGGTGAATCTGGTGTCCATCTGATCAATGGTTTCTCCAGACTTCATCTTGAAGTTGTCCAGCTTCTCCAAGGCAACACTGAGCTGATGCTCTTTGATAGCATCATTGCCTTCACTCATATCACGAACCTTATCCCACATCTCCTTTGCAGTTTTGCAATGCTTGACTTTGTCAAACCGATCATTATCCAGGGCTTTGGTCATGATGAATCTTCCGACTTTGTCCAGGTTGAACAGCTTTATTTCTTCTGCTGTCATTTCTGTTAAGTCTTTTTCCACCACTATTTGAGCTTCATCTACGATGATGGTCTTGGTGAATTTGAATGGACCTTTGATGATACATGTGTACATGTTATCATTATATGCAGCAAGGAAAATCTCCATTCTGATTTTCCAGTCCTCAAAGGACATACCAGCAATGTGGGGAACATGGCTGATACAATCCATTTTTCAAAAAGTTTTTATTTTTCAAAAAGATGCTCTTTTGAAAAGTTTTGAAAACCTTTGAAAAACACTTGGATCAAGCTCGTTGATCAGGCAGCTGATTCTAATGAACCACCTGCTCTGATACCACTTGTTGGTCCCAAGTGGTCAGAAGAGGTTTAGAGGGGGGGTGAATAAACCTCTTTAAAAATTTTCTTGAATTTTAACTTTAAAACTTTACTCTTACTGAACAGACTAAGCTGATCAGATTAGTAAGTTACAATTCTGTTCGCGAACAAATCTTTGAACAGTCTTGTCGACCACTCGTCTGATAGTTACTTAGCTGATTTTGTTAAAATCAGTTTTAATACTTAGAGTACTTGCAGCGGATTTTCAAAGTGTTTTTCACAAGTAAACTTAGTAGTTTGAAAAGTGATTCCCCAGTTTTATAAACTCCTTTTAACTTCTTTTCAAACAGTTAACTTAACGTGTTTTTTTATGCAATCAGTAAATATGCAAGTTTAAAAGCAATGTAAAAACACAATCAATTTTTATAGTGGTTATATGGATTTAAATATCCTTTAGTCCACTCTTCCAAGTCACTCAGATCTTGGGTTATACTATAATCACAAAGTTTACAGTATACTCTGCTTGCGACGAACAACAAATGAAACGACCACAAGTTCGCAATAGGAAATCACACAGAAAACCTATTCTCTGAAGTTTGATCACTCACAAAGATGGATCACAACTCCGCACAACACTCTTGTTTACAAAATCACTCAGAAGATGTATTTTTCTTGATTCTTCAACTCTGCTTTCGTCAACAAATGACTCAGCTGATGAGTGAGCTGTTCTTGAGACTTAAAGAATTTTGCTTCGGAAATTTCTCTCAGAAAGTGTGTTGCTTGTTTCTTCTTCGTCTCTTTCAGCTATTTATACTTGAGGATTGAAAAGTGTCCGTTGAAGATAGACAGAATTCAAATTCCTCGAGTACTGGTCCTTAAAATCCGCGAACGGCTCTTTTGCAGTCTGTCCGTACTGTAAACAGTACTATTCTGCAGGCAGCATTAAATGCAGCATTAAATGCACTCGGCTGATGCGAAGCTTTTCTTCAATCATTTGTCTTAAATATCCTCGTACTTCAGCATTTGTTACACCAAGGGGCATTTATTACCGTTGGGAACACTTCATGATCTTCTTCACTTGGCTGACGAAAGTATAAGTCTGATGGCGAACTCGGCTGATCTCAAACTTGAACAAATCTGATTTGAGTCGGCTGAACTTCACTAGTCTGATAACTTTACTTCAGCAGATCAGAAGTCTTGGACCTTGAAACTTTGACTCTTCTGATGTCTTCATTACTTAGTCAAAATTCCTTGATAAGTTTATCAGCTAAGTTACTCCATACTTAGCCAATTTATGAAGTTTTGGAATGCATCAAAACCTCCCTTATCAAACTTTCTTCAGTGCCTTCATCTTCATCCTTATCCAACAAAGAAGTTTAATTACAAATATCACATATCATAATAATTATATTTGCAATTTAATATAATCAACAATTCAATTTCATTCTAGAAATTCATTCGTCCACTATAAAAAGACATTATCATGTTTCAACAATTTGCAGTACCAAACTTCAAATTAAAAATTTCTCATATAAGTGCTCTTTTGTTGCTTCTCGGGCTCTTGGTTCTTACTGCTCCATCTCTAATTCAGAGCTCGGAAGAAGATTTGAACTTGGGAGAAGAAGAATCGTGGTCTATTGATCATGCATCCAAACACCACCACCATCATCATGCTCCCTCTCCTAAAGGGGATCATGCTCATCCACCACACCACCACCACCACCATGACGCTCATGCGCCCCACCACCACGGGCACCATGGTCATGATCACGGGCACCACCACGCTCATGCCCCTCACCACCACCACCATCATGCTCCTCCACCAGAAAGTTTCTAAAATCAAAGTAGTTAGTGAGAAACGTGTTTCCTATTTATGAATAGTTTCATGTAATGGGATAATTTCTTATAGAAAAGAGTACTGATTTATTTATTTATGATTATGATTGATCCCTTTTTGATAATAAATACTCTATACAGAAGAGTTGTTAATAAACTATTTGGTAAGACATCATATATTATATACGATGTTCATGTTATCTTATTTTTCTTTCATATAAAATTGTATAATGGCATTGAATGTATTACGTTAGCGAACATATGATGCAAAGAAAATATGTTAACTTAAATAGTACATTGATAAGTTAAGAAGGCTAAAAAAGTGAGAGACAAAATCAAACCGTGCAATGAATAATGTTACATATTATAAAAACAAAAAATATCGAATAATAATTAATCCACACGCAATAATCTATTGCTTTCAGAGTTTCAATGTCAATCTGATTTTAAGTTACACCTATGTGTCACGAATAAAAAGAGATTCAAAAAAATAAAAAATTAGACATGAAAACGTTGTGGTTCTCAAATACCTACTTATAATAATAATTTGAACGACCATTACGAATGCTTATGCATTGTAATGTTGTAAAAGCTCCTAATATTATAGCTAAGATCAATAATATTGATCCGAAAAGACAAAATTACACCTGTACAAATGTAATAATATAGAGAATTAGGGATAAATTACTTCACATAACATAATACAAGTAACCCAGTACACATAAACACCACATGGAATTATACACTTCATGCATATAATAATTAATAGTACCTTACATCTTACATATAGAGTAACATGTACGTGAAGATGTTTACTTATGAATAAAGTTAAATAAATGTATTGTTGAATGTCATATGGAAGTATATTTGCACTTTTATGTATATTAGGAAAGTGCACGCATGTTGTACGTGTCTAGTTTTAATTTTATGTGTCTTTTTTGTATATTAGAGTAATATTTGACATTTTTATGTCATAGAATATCATATATTTATGACTGATCAAATTTTTTTTTTATTAATCATTAATGGTTTATAAAAAAATGATGGTTTTAAATAGTTGTAATAAAATATAAAATGATGACTGATTTAATCATTACATCTTATAAATTGGTTCTCAAATAAGATCATAAGAACAATATTTAGTTCATTCCATCATACTAGTTTTCATGTCAAGTTTATTTAGAACAAAATTGGTTCACCGATGACACATGTTTCATACGTTTCTAATTCATAAATTTCACCCGAACTTTCATTGATTTCATGAGCATTTTTCCTTACTGGTTTTGCCAGTTATTCACCGACTTCACCAATGTTTATCAATTTCACCCGAAGTTTCATTGATTCATATGTTTTCACTGTTTAAATTTTTTTTACCGATTCTTCCTCTTTTTTATCGATTATACATTTTTCATTGTTTTCCCATTTTTTGTCGATCTATATTTCAATTTAAACCATTTTCTTCCGATCACCTTGTTTTTGTCAGTCAAAATTATTTTTTTCACCACCATTCTCACCATATAAATAATGTTAAAAAAATTTAAAATATAATTTAATTAAATCATCATAAAAATTAAAAATAAACTTTTCCTTTTAAATTAATTTTTTTTATAAAAAATCACCATTTGAAAAAAAGACAATTAATAAAAAATAAAAGGCGGCGGCCTGGGGGAGCCTACAAGTAATTGTGAATAACAAAATGAGTTAAAAAAAAAAAACTATATTCTAAGACATCGATATAAAGCTCGACTAGAGAATGTTTCCTTTTGAATAAAGTTAAATAATCATAGGGTTGAATGTCACATGAAAATATATAAAAAAAATTTTAACAATTTAAGTCGAAAAATATATTGGTATTATAAATTTTTTTGTACTTTACTATACATTTTATAAATTAATAATATTTTATACTCTTTAGTGACAAAGGATTACTTGTTAACATATTAAGTAAAATTGATAGATTTAGTTACCAACATTTTAAATTGATATCGTACTCAATTTGCAAAACTTTGAAAGGACTATATTATTATGAAATTCATAGTACCCAAAATGAGTATTTCAAAATTCTATATTATTTCTGACTTAAAATACAAGACAATCTACCATTTCAACAACAAATCTGTAAAGATCTCCAAATGCTCAATTTGAGAAAGAAGTTTAATTACAAATATCACATATCATAATAATTATATTTGCAATTTAATATAATCAACAATTCAATTTCATTCTAGAAATTCATTCGTCCACTATAAAAAGACATTATCATGTTTCAACAATTTGCAGTACCAAACTTCAAATTAAAAATGTCTCATATAAGTGCTCTTTAGTTGCTTCTCGGGCTCTTGGTGATAGAATAGTGTCCTGCAAGCCAACTGTTGTGGCTGCATTTAATTGAAAGGACCATTCGATTGGATTAATAAATGCATTTATATATATGGTCAACTTTATCTTATGTAATAATTATCTACGCATAAGGATAGAAGTCCTTAGATCACAGGGCTATGGGACAACCCGTGGACTGATCTCCAAGGCCGTGATCTAGAACATATTCAAGAGTCGTAGAATCCAATCGAGATAGGACATCGTTGGATTCGGTTAGACTCTCACTGTTGTGTATACTCCGATGAACTGGAGAACGCTGGGGTCCACGAGCGTGACTGGGATAGTCGATACACATAAGTGGGTGGCTTGCTGGGATGGCAAGCGCACTGAATACCCCAATTAGGAAATAACTCACCATGGAAGCGGTAGTCGCATATCGGGGTTGAAGTTATTCCAATTTACAATAGTATACGAGGAACGATCCCTAACTACTTGAGATGATAGGGTTTATCTGGTGCGAGAACGTCTATGCTTTGATATGAGTCCCGACTGACTGGAGATCGCCAGAAAGTCTCTGTGGACTCATATTGGGTATAGAGGAACTCGTATGCAGATTCATATCATCAACAAAGGATCCATTGACCCGACTTGATAGGTTGGGAAATTCTCCTATGGATTTCTGTGAGAAATTAATTCTGGTAAAATCCTCGGCCGAGGTATCTGACGGCTTTATGTAAGTAGCTCATAAAGGTTAAGTCAAAGAGAATTATTTCGAGACCAGAATGCATAAGGTCAAGACAAAAGAAAAGGGAAACCGATGAAAGACCATACCCTTAAGTCTCGACTGGGAGATTGATCGATGGAGAGATTATGGCGTATACGGAAATTGTAAATGAGATAAAAAGGTTCACTGAATTAATTCACCAGTGATTGGGCTCCATGGGCTTGTGGCTGGACATCGACCGTGGAGTGTGGGAGAATTCCCAAATTGGCAGGGGTGCTAATTTTGGAATGATCAATCGACAGAGTGTTCGATTGATTTAGAGTAAGTCTTACTCGAATAATTAAATAATATTTAATTATAACCCACGGCCAATTATGTGGTGAACCTACGGGGGCATACACAATACACATGAAGCGAAAGCGAGGAAATAAGAACGACCGAGTCGACTGGGTCGACTGGGTGAATAATCGACTGGGTCGATTATAATGGATGGGTCGACTGGGTCGACCCAATTGGAACAAAGATGGATCCAATTGGAATTGGATCAGGATCATAAATTAAATTGGAATTTAATTTGTGGATTAATTAATTAAGTTGGATTTAATTAATTAGAAGGGATTTTAATTAAATGGGCTTAGAGTCTGATTTAATTAAATGGGAGATTAAGTTAATTAATTGGGCTATTTAATTG
Organism: Penstemon eatonii; assembly: GCA_038501285.1. NCBI lineage: Eukaryota > Viridiplantae > Streptophyta > Magnoliopsida > Lamiales > Plantaginaceae > Penstemon > Penstemon eatonii. The sequence continues at coordinate 10,201,977 of CM076710.1, forward strand.
GGAGATTAAATAAAGCCTGGTCAAATTAATTAACTGGGCCATGAATTAATTAGGAGACTTGGTCTTCTAATTAAAGAGGGCCATGGCCCATGTAGGAGAGAAGAGCCCTAGTCCTAATAGGACTAGGTTAGGGAGATAACTATAAGTAGCTATCTTGTAGTTATTTTTCAGATAACTCAATAAGCAAAAATTGAGCAAGAGCAAAAATTCTCTCTCCCCTCTCCCTGTGTAGTCGACCGAACCCTGTCTTCCTTTTGGAAGAATTTTTCGTTTTTCGACTTTGTTCCTAAATCGTTCCTAAATCCTAGATCATAATATATCTTGTGTTCTAGCTGATCAAGATTTATTATTTTCGTGTAATTGTGGTGTATCAACCCGTAGAGGCGCAACACGTGGGGCGCTACTGCAGAGCTTAGGTCGATTTTGCTGAGGAGAATTTCAGAGTCTGTTTTGCTGACTGCCAACTTGGATTTGCAAGGAGATAGGTATAACGTGCAAACTTATACTATCGTTTTATTTATGTTCATATATATACAACTAGAGTAGTATCCTGGCAAGATTCCGTAAGAGGTCCTAAAAGTTTTATATTCCGCTGTGCCTAGGGCTGTTTATCTTACCGAATCCCAACAGTGGTATCAGAGCCAACTCTAGGCTTTGTATATATATGAATTTGCAAATTCTGTGTTTTTATAAATCATATGTTTGATTTATGTGTGGCTAGTTCTTTAACTGTATATGTTTTAGAACATAGATCTGTTAACTTAGAGTTAATGTAAAAATTTTGATTCGAAAATTTTATCGTGTTAATTTTTATTTTGGATTGGGATTTAATTGAACTGGATTTGTTTCTAATTAAATCAACAAGTAATCAAACAAAAATTAAAACAAAGCAAAAGGAAAATAAAATTAGTGCTCGGCACAAAATTTTTTTTTTCTTTGTTCACGTGACCTTGTGTGTCATGACAAGCATGTTTTATTAATTTGGCATATGTTACGTAAATGTTGAATCAAATATCATGTATTGCAATTTGACTTTGTAAATTGCAACTTGAAGCCAAACCTTCTACGGCCATGATATGTTGATTCAAATTTTTTTTCGTGGCAGAATTTTGGTTGTTATGGAATCTTGGTGAATCTTGGATTGATCTTAGAGATCTAGTTAACAAGGAAACTTGGAGTTTCATTTGTGATAAGACATTTAATTAGAATTAATGTCTTCTAGTTAATTACCAAGATTAAAAGATCTTAGAGATCTTATTAAACAAGGAAACTTAGAGTTTCAATTGTGATAAGAGATTTAATTAAAATTAATCTCTTCTAGTAAGTTACCAAGATTAAAGATCTTAGAGATCTTATTAAATTAGGAAACTTGGAGTTTTGGATAAGGTATAAATCTTGGAGGATTTGGACACTACCTTAGTTAACTAATCTAATCAAAATAGGATTATCTTGAGAATCTTGGAGATTTGTAAAATTGGGAAACTTAGAGTTTTGGATAAGGTAAGAATCTTAGAGATTTAGATTACCTTAATTAACCAATTTAAATCAAGATAAGTTTGTAGATTACTTAGAGCTCAAGTAAGAGCTAATTAATCTTAGAGGTTAATTGTTAATTCAAAATTAATTAACTTTGATGAATTTTTGCGAATTAAAATTAATGAAGCCGGTAAATTTACATTTTTGCCCTCATGTGAATTTATGCATGTTCTTAAGTGAATATGTGGATTGGTCGATTTTGCCCTTAAGCCCTGTGTAGTTTTGGTTTATTTATTTTATGGGTTGTAATTAAATGGGCCTGATTGGTGCCCTTGCTTGTGCAAACAAATGTAATAGAATAGGGCCTTTATTTTTATAAGCTAGGCTTAGATTAGGCTTGGAGCCGAGAAGACCTCATGAAGACTTGGAGATCCACATGGAGGCCCATTACCTTGAAGGACATGGAGGCCCAATTCAATACATGGAGGCCCAATCAAGGTGGATATTACAAGAAGGCCCATGATGTATGGGTTTGTAAATTGTAATAGTTAGGACATTTAATTTCCACCCTAGACTGACCAATTGATCCATCATGTGGCTCGTGATGGATCGCATAGGATGGGCAATCGATCAATCGTGTGTGCAATGCTAGGTGATGTATGTTTACTATTATTCTTTGATGTATGTTATGCATGCTTAGAATAGATCACGTAAACAAGATAAGCATAATCTGATGAGACCTCGCACTTGAACATTTCATAAAACCTCCAATTGAACCTAAAATTCAATTGTAATATTAAATCGAACAACGGGCGCATATGAATGGTGTCTATGGTCCGAGCCTATCCAATTACTAGGTCTTAGGCATATTGTAAGAATATATCTCGATGTCTATTGCCTCGATGCACGAGATTAGTGCCAAGGGAGGGGATAGCAAGGTTCTAGGCGCTGTCTCACGAGTCGTGGGGCGTCTAGGATTGAACTATTTCTCTTCACGAGTATTGGACATGATTTAACGCGAGTAAGTATGGATGTCTCACGAGTCGTGGGTCCATAACGAAAACCGAGGCTAAATGAACTCAAGGGTTAGCTGGGATGGTTAACCGGCGACGTGATCGCCCACCAAGTGGATCGATTGGTATGGCCAACGAGTCGTGGGTACTAAGCGATTGCATTTGGGCCTTGAGCCCATTAGGAAATTTTTATTTCCCGAACCTTATGTGGGGGCATAAGTATTCGACAAAAATAGTGGGAGTAATTTACAAATGAAAACCATGTTTGTAAATTATGCATTGATATTAATCTGCCGCGTATTTATCGTCATGTTTATGATAGTTTTTCATAAATGATGTATCCTTGAATATTTACCATCATACTTGAATCAAATAAATTGACTGAACCCAAAGGAATTTTGAATGACTTCAAAACTTGAGAAATTATTCTCGAGTCCAAGCAAGGACTAATCTCCTTACAAAGATTTCATTGTTTTTCCTTTCGAAGTTACACTTCGACTGGAATGGTGATAGGTTTCACCAAGCTGCCTTTTTCGAAGTTACTCTTCAAATAAGAAAGGTGATAAGTTTCACCAAAGGGTTGAGGATGGTTCTCAAGCCCAAATTTTCTTGAAGGCAAACATGAAGTCTCCCATAAATGGGAAGTAACATCTTGTGAAAAGGCCTCAAAAGGCTCGAGAGATGGAAGAAGAGGAATGTATCCTCTCTAAAGGGAAATAACCTTGGAGGTTTTTCTGTAAGGATGATAAGTTGAAAAGTCAATCAAAATGATTCTTCCATGGATTAAGATCAAGGGAAGAGGGAATTGAACCTATTCACCCCATAAGGGATGATTAAATTTTATTGAACTTAACCTTATGGTTAAAGTAATGCATAAGGGTGTTGGATGCCCGATGAAGCACTCATTGATGCATTCAATGCATCTAAAGCCATGAATTATTTAGATCATTGGAATTTGCTTATACCATCTCTTGTCTTAAGGGATGTGATAGTTCCATAATGGTTGGAACTGATTGCGCTATAAGATTTATACGCAAAAGGTGTACATAAGCAAATGAGTATGGATACTCATATATCGACTAAATAAAATATGCATAGTCAATAAAATATAAATAATCAAGATTTCACACACTTAAGTCGTTGTAAAAACCGAAAGGCGATACACGAATACTAAAACATATTTCCGAATTAAAAGATTCAAAGACTGAGCTCGACTGGGTCGAGCTTGACTGGGATGCTGTACATAGTAACCGACTTTCGAATCTTGCTTAATGGAAATTAGATTTAGTAGTTGGTTGCTAGGCAACCAAGAGGCATAAACATTTGCAATGTATTTAATCCATTTATAAGTGTGTAGAAACACTAAAGCATTAGTGGGAGATAAGGCGTCTCTTGTGCCCTCATGGGTAAAAGTACGTTGTGATGTACAATTCCAAATTACTTTTGGAATAAAAGAAGAGAGCTTAATCTATGAAAGCATGTACGAGATTTGGATCGATTTAAAATCGAACATGCATTGGCAGTTCGCCATTGATTATTTAATAGAGAATTAGATTCTCGAAATGTAAGACCCGCTCGAAACGTTGTCTGTTGTCAAGCATTTTGGACATGTAAATGTCCATTAAGAAATCTTACATGAAATTCCTTATTCAAACAAATGAAACTTGATCGAGAAAATCGAAGATACTGAGCTAAGTATCTCTGAAGCCAGATCCAAAACATATCACGTGATATGAGTTTTGGTATTGTACCTTCATATGCATTCATGCGCATATGGGGTCTCCCGCTTATGTGAATAAGCTGGTGGGAGATAAGTTGGATGTAAAGTCCATCTTATGCAATTCGTGGGGTATCCAGAAAACTCTATAGGATACAAGTTCTACGATCCTACAAGATAAACTAGGTTTGTCTCAAGGAACGCATACTTCTTGGAGAAGGATTTCTTGCTAGGCAAGAAGGAACACAACGTAGAACTAGATGAGGTCACTAAAGCTGAAAAGGCCGAAGAGGTCAATCAAGCCGACCCATCACCACAGGCAGTGGGAGAACAAGAGCATGAAAGTACATCAGAGAGTACACCGATACTTCGTAGGTCAGAAAGACAACGTAGAGAACCCAAGAGGTACTACGGTCTGCTGCGTGAGACTAGACAGTCTCTAACCGACCCAAGGACTTACGAAGAGGCTATGCTAGGCATAGACTCGGGAAGGTGGCGTGAAGCCATGGAATTCGAATTGGACTCCATGCACTCGAACAAGGTCTGGGCCTTGGTAGATCCACCAGTGGGAGTAGCTCCCGTGGGTTGCAAGTGGATCTATAAGCGAAAGCTTGGAGTGAACGGAGAGGTAATAACCTACAAGGCGCGACTAGTGGCCAAAGGATACACTCAAAGGCCAAGCATCGACTTTGAGGAGACCTTCTCGCCTGTCGCAGTGCCTAAATCTATTCGAATCTTGCTGGCTATAACTGCGTGGTATAACTACGAGATATGGCAAATGGATGTGAGGACTGCCTTTCTCAATGGGGACATTGAAAAGGAGATCTACATGGAGCAACCAAAAGGATATGCATCCAAAGGAGATGAGCACAAGGTGTGCAAACTCCAGAGGTCCATTTATGGGCTGAAGCAAGCTTCCCGAAGTTGGAACATCCGTTTTGATGAAACAATCCAAACTTTTGGATTCATCAAAAACGTGTTCGAAAATTGCGTGTACAAGAAGATCAGTGGGAGTACAGTTGAATTTTTGGTGCTTTAAGTTGATGACATTCTTCTCATTGGAATGTGAAAGTGTTGTCCGAAACTAAAGCATGGTTATCTGCACAATTCTCAATGAAGGATTTGGGAGAATCATCCTTTGTACTAGGTACAAGGATCTACCGAAATAGATCAAAAGGACTGCTGGGCCTCTCCCAATCCCAGTACATAGATAAAATCTTGAAAAGATTTAATATGGAAGAATCCAAGAGAGGATTGCTTCCAATGAGACATGGGATTACACTCTCTAAGTCTATGGCCCCAAAGACGCCTGAAGAGAGAAGCAATATGTCTCGAATACCATATGCATCCGCGATAGGAAGCATAATGCATGGTATGATGTGTACTAGACCAGACGTGACGTACGCTCTAAGCGTTACAAGTCGCTACCAGTCTGATCCAGGTGAGCAGCACTGGATAGCCGTAAAGGCAATTCTAAAGTACCTGAGAAGGACTAAGGAATTGTTCTTGGTATACGGTGGAGGAGAATTGAAATTGGAAGGCTATACTGATTCTAGCTTCCAATGTGATGTAGACGACTTCAAGTCGACATCTGGATACGTGTTCTGCCTCAATAGTGGTGCGGTAAGCTGGAAGAGCTCCAAGCATAACACTACCGCAGATTCAACCACCGAGACAGAATACATTGCCGCGAGTGAAGCAGCAAAGGAAGGTGTTTAGATGAAAAACTTCATCCAGGAATTGGATGTGATACCTAGCATTGTCGAGCCATTACTATCTTCTGTGATAATAATGGAGCTATCTCGCAAGCGAAGTAGTCGAGATCTCATCAGAATCCAAGCACGAACTAAGACGATACCATTTGATATTTATATCATTGGTAGAGGAGACATAAAGATGGAATGTGTCACCTCAAGGGATAATACGACGGACCCGCTATCTAAGCCATTGCCTCAAAGGCATCCGAAAACATCTGTCTAAGATGGGAATCAGAAGTATGAAAAGTTGGCTTTAGTACAAGTGGGAGATTGATAGAATAGTGTCCTGCAAGCCAACTGTTGTGGCTGCATTTAATTGAAAGGACCATTCGATTGGATTAATAAATGCATTTATATATATGATCAACTTTATCTTATGTAATAATTATCTACGCATAAGGATAGAAGTCCTTAGATCACAGGGCTATGGGACAACCCGTGGACTGATCTCCAAGGCCGTGATCTAGAACATATTCAAGAGTCGTAGAATCCAATCGAGATAGGACATCGTTGGATTCGGTTAGACTCTCACTGTTGTGTATACTCCGATGAACTGGAGAACGCTGGGGTCCACGAGCGTGACTGGGATAGTCGATACACATAAGTGGGTGGCTTGCTGGGATGGCAAGCGCACTGAATACCCCAATTAGGAAATAACTCACCATGGAAGCGGTAGTCGCATATCGGGGTTGAAGTTATTCCAATTTACAATAGTGTACGAGGAACGATCCCTAACTACTTGAGATGATAGGGTTTATCTGGTGCGAGAACGTCTATGCTTTGATATGAGTCCCGACTGACTGGAGATCGCCAGAAAGTCTCTGTGGACTCATATTGGGTATAGAGGAACTCGTATGCAGATTCATATCATCAAAAAAGGATCCATTGACCCGACTTGATAGGTTGGGAAATTCTCCTATGGATTTCTGTGAGAAATTAATTCTGGTAAAATCCTCGGCCGAGGTATCTGACGGCTTTATGTAAGTAGCTCATAAAGGTTAAGTCAAAGAGAATTATTTCGAGACCAGAATGCATAAGGTCAAGACAAAAGAAAAGGGAAACCGATGAAAGACCATACCCTTAAGTCTCGACTGGGAGATTGATCGATGGAGAGATTATGGCGTATACGGAAATTGTAAATGAGATAAAAAGGTTCACTGAATTAATTCACCAGTGATTGGGCTCCATGGGCTTGTGGCTGGACATCGACCGTGGAGTGTGGGAGAATTCCCAAATTGGCAGGGGTGCTAATTTTGGAATGATCAATCGACAGAGTGTTCGATTGATTTAGAGTAAGTCTTACTCGAATAATTAAATAATATTTAATTATAACCCACGGCCAATTATGTGGTGAACCTACGGGGGCATACACAATACACATGAAGCGAAAGCGAGGAAATAAGAACGACCGAGTCGACTGGGTCGACTGGGTGAATAATCGACTGGGTCGATTATAATGGATGGGTCGACTGGGTCGACCCAATTGGAACAAAGATGGATCCAATTGGAATTGGATCAGGATCATAAATTAAATTGGAATTTAATTTGTGGATTAATTAATTAAGTTGGATTTAATTAATTAGAAGGGATTTTAATTAAATGGGCTTAGAGTCTGATTTAATTAAATGGGAGATTAAGTTAATTAATTGGGCTATTTAATTGGGAGATTAAATAAAGCCTGGTCAAATTAATTAACTGGGCCATGAATTAATTAGGAGACTTGGTCTTCTAATTAAAGAGGGCCATGGCTCATGTAGGAGAGAAGAGCCCTAGTCCTAATAGGACTAGGTTAGGGAGATAACTATAAGTAGCTATCTTGTAGTTATTTTTCAGATAACTCAATAAGCAAAAATTGAGCAAGAGCAAAAATTCTCTCTCCCCTCTCCCTGTGTAGTCGACCGAACCCTGTCTTCCTTTTGGAAGAATTTTTCGTTTTTCGACTTTGTTCCTAAATCGTTCCTAAATCCTAGATCATAATATATCTTGTGTTCTAGCTGATCAAGATTTATTATTTTCGTGTAATTGTGGTGTATCAACCCGTAGAGGCGCAACACGTGGGGCGCTACTGCAGAGCTTAGGTCGATTTTGCTGAGGAGAATTTCAGAGTCTGTTTTGCTGACTGCCAACTTGGATTTGCAAGGAGATAGGTATAACGTGCAAACTTATACTATCGTTTTATTTATGTTCATATATATACAACTAGAGTAGTATCCTGGCAAGATTCCGTAAGAGGTCCTAAAAGTTTTATATTCCGCTGTGCCTAGGGCTGTTTATCTTACCGAATCCCAACACTTGGTTCTTACTGCTCCATCTCTAATTCAGAGCTCGGAAGAAGATTTGAACTTGGGAGAAGAAGAATCGTGGTCTATTGATCATGCATCCAAACACCACCACCATCATCATGCTCCCTCTCCTAAAGGGGATCATGCTCATCCACCACACCACCACCACCACCATGACGCTCATGCGCCCCACCACCACGGGCACCATGGTCATGATCACGGGCACCACCACGCTCATGCCCCTCACCACCACCACCATCATGCTCCTCCACCAGAAAGTTTCTAAAATCAAAGTAGTTAGTGAGAAACGTGTATCCTATTTATGAATAGTTTCATGTAATGGGATAATTTCTTATAGAAAAGAGTACTGATTTATTTATTTATGATTATGATTGATCCCTTTTTGATAATAAATACTCTATACAGAAGAGTTGTTAATAAACTATTTGGTAAGACATCATATATTATATACGATGTTCATGTTATCTTATTTTTCTTTCATATAAAATTGTATAATGGCATTGAATGTATTACGTTAGCGAACATATGATGCAAAGAAAATATGTTAACTTAAATAGTACATTGATAAGTTAAGAAGGCTAAAAAAGTGAGAGACAAAATCAAACCGTGCAATGAATAATGTTACATATTATAAAAACAAAAAATATCGAATAATAATTAATCCACACGCAATAATCTATTGCTTTCAGAGTTTCAATGTCAATCTGATTTTAAGTTACACCTATGTGTCACGAATAAAAAGAGATTCAAAAAAATAAAAAATTAGACATGAAAACGTTGTGGTTCTCAAATACCTACTTATAATAATAATTTGAACGACCATTACGAATGCTTATGCATTGTAATGTTGTAAAAGCTCCTAATATTATAGCTAAGATCAATAATATTGATCCGAAAAGACAAAATTACACCTGTACAAATGTAATAATATAGAGAATTAGGGATAAATTACTTCACATAACATAATACAAGTAACCCAGTACACATAAACACCACATGGAATTATACACTTCATGCATATAATAATTAATAGTACCTTACATCTTACATATAGAGTAACATGTACGTGAAGATGTTTACTTATGAATAAAGTTAAATAAATGTATTGTTGAATGTCATATGGAAGTATATTTGCACTTTTATGTATATTAGGAAAGTGCACGCATGTTGTACGTGTCTAGTTTTAATTTTATGTGTCTTTTTTGTATATTAGAGTAATATTTGACATTTTTATGTCATAGAATATCATATATTTATGACTGATCAATTTTTTTTTTTATTAATCATTAATGGTTTATAAAAAAATGATGGTTTTAAATAGTTATAATAAAATATAAAATGATGACTGATTTAATCATTACATCTTATAAATTGGTTCTCAAATAAGATCATAAGAACAATATTTAGTTCATTCCATCATACTAGTTTTCATGTCAAGTTTATTTAGAACAAAATTGGTTCACCGATGACACATGTTTCATACGTTTCTAATTCATAAATTTCACCCGAACTTTCATTGATTTCATGAGCATTTTTCCTTACTGGTTTCGCCAGTTTTTCACCGACTTCACCAATGTTTATCAATTTCACCCGAAGTTTCATTGATTCATATGTTTTCACTGTTTAAATTTTTTTTACCGATTCTTCCTCTTTTTTATCGATTATACATTTTTCATTGTTTTCCCATTTTTTGTCGATCTATATTTCAATTTAAACCATTTTCTTCCGATCACCTTGTTTTTGTCAGTCAAAATTATTTTTTTCACCACCATTCTCACCATATAAATAATATTAAAAAAATTTAAAATATAATTTAATTAAATCATCATAAAAATTAAAAATAAACTTTTCCTTTTAAATTAATTTTTTTTTATAAAAAATCACCATTAGAAAAAAAAACAATTAATAAAAAATAAAAGGCGGCGGCCTGGGGGAGCCTACAAGTAATTGTGAATAACAAAATGAGTTAAAAAAAAAACCTATATTCTAAGACATCGATATAAAGCTCGACTAGAGAATGTTTCCTTTTGAATAAAGTTAAATAATCATAGGGTTGAATGTCACATGAAAATATTTAAAAAAAATTAACAATTTAAGTCGAAAAATATATTGTATTATAAATTTTTTTGTACTTTACTATACATTTTATAAATTAATAATATTTTATACTCTTTAGTGACAAAGGAGTACTTGTTAACATATTAAGTAAAATTGATTGATTTAGTTACCAACATTTTAAATTGATATCGTACTCAATTTGCAAAACTTTGAAAGGACTATATTATTATGAAATTCATAGTACCCAAAATGAGTATTTCAAAATTCTATATTATTTCTGACTTAAAATACAAGACAATCTACCATTTCAACAACAAATCTGTAAAGATCTCCAAATGCTCAATTTGAGAAAGAAGTTTAATTACAAATATCACATATCATAATAATTATATTTGCAATTTAATATAATCAACAATTCAATTTCATTCTAGAAATTCATTCGTCCACTATAAAAAGACATTATCATGTTTCAACAATTTGCAGTACCAAACTTCAAATTAAAAATGTCTCGTATAAGTGCTCTTTTGTTGCTTCTCGGGCTCTTGGTTCTTACTGCTCCATCTCTAATTCAGAGCTCGGAAGAAGATTTGAACTTGGGAGAAGAAGAATCGTGGTCTATTGATCATGCATCCAAACACCACCACCATAATCATGCTCCCTCTCCTAAAGGGGATCATGCTCATCCACCACACCACCACCACCACCATGACGCTCATGCGCCCCACCACCACGGGCACCATGGTCATGATCACGGGCACCACCACGCTCATGCCCCTCACCACCACCACCATCATGCTCCTCCACCAGAAAGTTTCTAAAATCAAAGTAGTTAGTGAGAAACGTGTTTCCTATTTATGAATAGTTTCATGTAATGGGATAATTTCTTATAGAAAAGAGTACTGATTTATTTATTTATGATTATGATTGTTCCCTTTTTGATAATAAATATTCTATACAGAAGAGTTGTTAATAAACTATTTGGTAAGACATCATATATTATATACGATGTTCATGTTATCTTATTTTTCTTTCATATAAAATTGTATAATGGCATTGAATGTATTACGTTAGCGAACATATGATGCAAAGAAAATATGTTAACTTAAATAGTACATTGATAAGTTAAGAAGGCTAAAAAAGTGAGAGACAAAATCAAACCGTGCAATGAATAATGTTACATATTATAAAAACAAAAAATATCGAATAATAATTAATCCACACTCAATAATCTATTGCTTTCAGAGTTTCAATGTCAATCTGATTTTAAGTTACACCTATGTGTCACGAATAAAAAGAGATTTAAAAAAATAAAAAATTAGACATGAAAACGTTGTGGTTCTCAAATACCTACTTATAATAATAATTTGAACGACCATTACGAATGCTTATGCATTGTAATGTTGTAAAAGCTCCTAATATTATACTAAGATCAATAATATTGATCCGAAAAGACAAAATTACACCTGTACAAATGTAATAATATATAGAATTAGGGATAAATTACTTCACATAACATAATACAAGTAACCCATTACACATAAACACCACATGGAATTATACACTTCATGCATATAATAATTTATAGTACCTTACATCTTACATATAGAGTAACATGTACTTGAAGATGTTTACTTATGAATAAAGTTAAATAAATGTATTGTTGAATGTCATATGGAAGTATATTTGCACTTTTATGTATATTAGGAAAGTGCACGCATGTTGTACGTGTCTAGTTTTAATTTTATGTGTCTTTTTTGTATATTAGAGTAATATTTGACATTTTTATGTCATAGAATATCATATATTTATGACTGATCAATTTTTTTTTTTATTAATCATTAATGGTTTATAAAAAAATGATGGTTGTAAATAGTTGTAATAAAATATAAATTGATGACTTATTTAATCATTACATCTTATAAATTGGTTCTCAAATAAGATCATAAGAACAATATTTAGTTCATTCCATCATACTAGTTTTCATGTCAAGTTTATTTAGAACAAAATTGGTTCACCGATGACACATGTTTCATACGTTTCTAATTCATAAATTTCACCCGAACTTTCATTGATTTCATGAGCATTTTTCCTTACTGGTTTCGCCAGTTTTTCACCGACTTCACCAATGTTTATCAATTTCACCTGAAGTTTCATTGATTCATATGTTTTCACAGTTTAATTTTTTTTTACCGATTCTTCCTCTTTTTTATCGATTATACATTTTACATTGTTTTCCCATTTTTTGTCGATCTATATTTCAATTTAAACCATTTTCTTCCGATCACCTTGTTTTTGTCAGTCAAAATTATTTTTTTCACCACCATTCTCACCATATAAATAATGTTAAAAAAATTTAAAATATAATTTAATTAAATCATCATAAAAATTAAAAATAAACTTTTCCTTTTAAATTAAATTTTTTTTTATAAAAAATCACCATTTGAAAAAAAAACAATTAATAAAAAATAAAATGCGGCGGCCTGGGGGAGCCTACAAGTAATTGTGAATAATAAAATGAGTTTACAAAAAAAAACTATATTCTAAGACATCGATATAAAGCTCGACTAGAGAATGTTTCCTTTTGAATAAAGTTAAATAATCATAGGGTTGAATGTCACATGAAAATATATAAAAAAAAATTTAACAATTTAAGTCGAAAAATATATTGGTATTATAAATTTTTTTGTACTTTACTATACATTTTATAAATTAATAATATTTTATACTCTTTAGTGACAAAGGAGTACTTGTTAACATATTAAGTAAAATTGATTGATTTAGTTACCAACATTTTAAATTGATATCGTACTCAATTTGCAAAACTTTGAAAGGACTATATTATTATGAAATTCATAGTACCCAAAATGAGTATTTCAAAATTCTATATTATTTCTGACTTAAAATACAAGACAATCTACCATTTCAACAACAAATCTGTAAAGATCTCCCAATGCTCAATTTGATAAAGAAGTTTAATTACAAATATCACATATCATAATAATTATATTTGCAATTTAATATAATCAACAATTTAATTTCATTCTAGAAATTCATTCGTCCACTATAAAAAGACATTATCATGTTTCAACAATTTGCAGTACCAAACTTCAAATTAAAAATGTCTCGTATAAGTGCTCTTTTGTTGCTTCTCGGGCTCTTGGTTCTTACTGCTCCATCTCTAATTCAGAGCTCGGAAGAAGATTTGAACTTGGGAGAAGAAGAATCGTGGTCTATTGATCATGCATCCAAACACCACCACCATCATCATGCTCCCTCTCCTAAAGGGGATCATGCTCATCCACCACACCACCACCACCACCATGACGCTCATGCGCCCCACCACCACGGGCACCATGGTCATGATCACGGGCACCACCACGCTCATGCCCCTCACCAGCACCACCATCATGCTCCTCCACCAGAAAGTTTCTAAAATCAAAGTAGTTAGTGAGAAACGTGTTTCCTATTTATGAATAGTTTCATGTAATGGGATAATTTCTTATAGAAAAGAGTACTGATTTATTTATTTATGATTATGATTGTTCCCTTTTTGATAATAAATACTCTATATAGAAGAGTTGTTAATAAACTATTTGGGAAGACATCATATATTATATACGATGTTCATGTTATCTTATTTTTCTTTCATATAAAATTGTATAATGGCATTGAATGTATTACGTTAGCGAACATATGATGCAAAGAAAATATGTTAACTTAAATAGTACATTGATAAGTTAAGAAGGCTAAAAAAGTGAGAGACAAAATCAAACCGTGCAATGAATAATGTTACATATTATAAAAACAAAAAATATCGAATAATAATTAATCCACACGCAATAATCTATTGCTTTCAGAGTTTCAATGTCAATCTGATTTTAAGTTACACCTATGTGTCACGAATAAAAAGAGATTCAAAAAAAATAAAAAATTAGACATGAAAACGTTGTGGTTCTCAAATACCTACTTATAATAATAATTTGAACGACCATTACGAATGCTTATGCATTGTAATGTTGTAAAAGCTCCTAATATTATAGCTAAGATCAATAATATTGATCCGAAAAGACAAAATTACACCTGTACAAATGTAATAATATAGAGAATTAGGGATAAATTACTTCACATAACATAATACAAGTAACCCATTACACATAAACACCACATGGAATTATACACTTCATGCATATAATAATTAATAGTACCTTACATCTTACATATAGAGTAACATGTACGTGATGATGTTTACTTATGAATAAAGTTAAATAAATGTATTGTTGAATGTCATATGGAAGTATATTTGCACTTTTATGTATATTAGGAAAGTGCACGCATGTTGTACGTGTCTAGTTTTAATTTTATGTGTCTTTTTTGTATATTAGAGTAATATTTGAAATTTTTATGTCATAGAATATCATATATTTATGACTGATCAATTTTTTTTTTATTAATCATTAATGATTTATAAAAAAATGATGGTTTTAAATAGTTGTAATAAAATATAAAATGATGACTGATTTAATCATTACATCTTATAAATTGGTTCTCAAATAAGATCATAAGAACAATATTTAGTTCATTCCATCATACTAGTTTTCATGTCAAGTTTATTTAGAACAAAATTGGTTCACCGATGACACATGTTTCATACGTTTCTAATTCATAAATTTCACCCGAACTTTCATTGATTTCATGAGCATTTTTCCTTACTGGTTTCGCCAGTTTTTCACCGACTTCACCAATGTTTATCAATTTCACCCGAAGTTTCATTGATTCATATGTTTTCACTGTTTAAATTTTTTTTACCGATTCTTCCTCTTTTTTATCGATTATACATTTTTCATTGTTTTCCCATTTTTTCTCGATCTAAATTTCAATTTAAACCATTTTCTTCCGATCACCTTGTTTTTGTCAGTCAAAATTATTTTTTTCACCACCATTCTCACCATATAAATAATGTTAAAAAAATTTAAAATATAATTTAATTAAATCATCATAAAAATTAAAAATAAACTTTTCCTTTTAAATTAATTTTTTTTTATAAAAAATCAACATTTGAAAAAAAAACAATTAATATAAAATAAAAGGCGGCGGCCTGGGGGAGCCTACAAGTAATTGTGAATAACAAAATGAGTTAAAAAAAAAAAAACTATATTCTAAGACATCGATATAAAGCTCGACTAGAGAATGTTTCCTTTTGAATAAAGTTAAATAATCATAGGGTTGAATGTCACATGAAAATATATAAAAAAAAATTTAACAATTTAATTCGAAAAATATATTGGTATTATAAATTTTTTTGTACTTTACTATACATTTTATAAATTAATAATATTTTATACTCTTTAGTGACAAAGGAGTACTTGTTAACATATTAAGTAAAATTGATTGATTTAGTTACCAACATTTTAAATTGATATCGTACTCAATTTGCAAAACTTTGAAAGGACTATATTATTATGAATTCATAGTACCCAAAATGAGTATTTCAAAATTCTATATTATTTCTGACTTAAAATACAAGACAATCTACCATTTCAACAACAAATCTGTAAAGATCTCCAAATGCTCAATTTGAGAAAGAAATTTAATTACAAATATCACATATCATAATAATTATATTTGCAATTTAATATAATCAACAATTCAATTTCATTCTAGAAATTCATTCGTCCACTATAAAAAGAAATTATCATGTTTCAACAATTTGCAGTACCAAACTTCAAATTAAAAATGTCTCCTATAAGTGCTCTTTTGTTGCTTCTCGGGCTCTTGGTTCTTACTGCTCCATCTCTAATTCAGAGCTCGGAAGAAGATTTGAACTTGGGAGAAGAAGAATCGTGGTCTATTGATCATGCATCCAAACACCACCACCATCATCATGCTCCCTCTCCTAAAGGGGATCATGCTCATCCACCACACCACCACCACCACCATGACGCTCATGCGCCCCACCACCACGGGCACCATGGTCATGATCACGGGCACCACCACGTTCATGCCCCTCACCACCACCACCATCATGCTCCTCCACCAGAAAGTTTCTAAAATCAAAGTAGTTAGTGAGAAACGTGTTTCCTATTTATGAATAGTTTCATGTAATGGGATAATTTCTTATAGAAAAGAGTACCGATTTATTTATTTATGATTATGGTTGTTCCCTTTTTGATAATAAATACTCTATACAGAAGAGTTGTTAATAAACTATTTGGTAAGACATCATATATTATATACGATGTTCATGTTATCTTATTTTTCTTTCATATAAAATTGTATAATGGCATTGAATGTATTACGTTAGCGAACATATGATGCAAAGAAAATATGTTAACTTAAATAGTACATTGATAAGTTAAGAAGGCTAAAAAAGTGAGAGACAAAATCAAACCGTGCAATGAATAATGTTACATATTATAAAAACAAAAAATATCGAATAATAATTAATCCACACGCAATAATCTATTGCTTTCAGAGTTTCAATGTCAATCTGATTTTAAGTTACACCTATGTGTCACGAATAAAAAGAGATTCAAAAAAATAAAAAATTAGACATGAAAACGTTGTGGTTCTCAAATACCTACTTATAATAATAATTCGAACGACCATTACGAATGCTTATACATTGTAATGTTGTAAAAGCTCCTAATATTATAGCTAAGATCAATAATATTGATCCGAAAAGACAAAATTACACCTGTACAAATGTAATAATATAGAGAATTAGGGATAAATTACTTCACATAACATAATACAAGTAACCCATTACACATAAACACCACATGGAATTATACACTTCATGCATATAATAATTAATAGTACCTTACATCTTACATATATAGTAACACGTACTAGAAGATGTTTACTTATGAATAAAGTTCAATAAATGTATTGTTGAATGTCATATGGAAGTATATTTGCACTTTTATGTATATTAGGAAGGTGCACGCATGTTGTACGTGTCTAGTTTTAATTTTATGGTTCTTTTTTGTATATTAGAGTAAGATTAGACATTTTTATGTCATAGAATATCATATATTTATGACTGATCAATTTTTTTTATTAATCATTAATGGTTTGTAAAAAAATTATGTTTTTGAATAATTGTAATAAAATATAAAATGATGACTGATTTAATCATTACATCTTATAAATTGGTTCTCAAATAAGATCATAAGAACAATATTTAGTTCATTCCATCATACTAATTTTCATGTCAAGTTTATTTAGAACAAAATTGGTTCACCGATGACACATGTTTCATCCGTTTCTAATTCATAAATTTCATCCGAACTTTCATTGATTTCATGAGCATTTTTCCTTACTGATTTCGCCAGTTTTTCACCGACTTCACAAATGTTTATCAATTTCACCCGAAGTTTCATTGATTCATATGTTTTCGCAGTTTAAATTTTTTTTATCGATTCTTCCTCTTTTTTATCGATTATACATTTTTCATTGTTTTTCCATTTTTCGTCGATCTTTTTTCCAATTTAAACCATTTTCTTCCGATCACCTTGTTTTTGTCAGTCAAAATTATTTTTTTCACCACAATTCTCACCATATTAATAATGTTAAAAAAATTTAAAATATAATTTAATTAAATCATACATAAAAATTAAAAATAAACTTTTCTTTTTAAATTAATATATTTTTTTTATATAAAATCAACATTTGAAAAAAAAAATTAATAAAAGATAAAAGGCGACAGACTGGGGGGCCCTACAAGTAATTGTGAATAACAAAACGAGTTAAAAAAAACAATATTCTATGACATCGATATAAAGCTCGACTAGAGAATTTTTACTTTTGAATAAAGTTAAATAATCATAGTGTTGAATGTCACATGAAAATATATAAAAAAAAATTTAACAATTTAAGTCAAAAAATATATTGGTATTATAAATTTTTTTGTACTTTATTATACATTTTATAAATTAATAATATGTTATCCTCTTTAGTGATAAAGGAGTACTTGTTAACATATAAAGTAAAATTGATTGATTTAGTTACTAACATTTTAAATTGATTTCGTACTCAATTTGAAAACTTTGAAAGGACTATATTATTATGAATATCATAGTACCCAAAATGAATATTTCAAAATTCTATATTATTTTTGACTTAAAATACAAGACAATCTACCATTTCAACAACTAATCTGTAAAGATCTCCAAATGCTCAATTTGAGAAAGATGTTTAAGTACAAATATCACATATCATAATAATTATATTTGCAATTTAATGTAATCAACAATTCAATTTCATTCTGTAAATTCATTCGTCCACTATAAAAAGACATTATCATGTTTCAACAATTTGCAATACCAAACTTAAAATTAAAAATGTCTCGTATAAGTGCTCTTTTGTTGCTTCTCGGGCTCTTGGTTCTTACTGCTCCATCTCTAATTCAGAGCTCGGAAGAAGATTTGAACTTTGGAGAAGAAGAACCGTGGTCTATTGATCATGCATCCAAACACCACCACCACCATCATGCTCCCTCTCCTAAAGGGGATCATGCTCATCCACCACACCACCACCACCACCACGACGCTCATGCGCCCCACCACCACGGGCACCATGGTCATGATCACGGGCACCACCATGCTCATGCCCCTCACCACCACCACCATCATGCTCCTCCACCAGAAAGTTTCTAAAATCAAAATAGTTAGTGAGAAACGTGTTTCCTATTTATGAATAGTTTCATATAATGGGATAATTTCTTATTGAAAATAGTACTTATTTATTTATCTTGTAATATGATTGTTCCCTTTTCGATAATGAATACTCTATACAGTAGAGTTGTTAATAAACTATTTGGTAAGACATCATATATTATATATGATGTTCATGTTATCTTATGTTTCTTTCATATAAAATTGTATAATGGCATTGAATGTATTACGTAAGTGAACATATGATGCAAAGAAAATATGCTAACTTAAATAGTACATTGATAAGTTAAGAAGGCTAAAAAAGTGAGACAAAATTAAACCATGCAATGAATAATGTTACATATTATAAAAACAAAAAATATCGAATAATAATTAATCCACACGCAATAATCTATTGCTTTCAGAGTTTCAATGTCAATCAGATTTTAAGTTACACCTATGTGTCACGAATAAAAAGAGATTTAAAAAAAAAAATTAGTCATGAAAAGGTTGTGGTTCTCATATACCTACTTATAATAATAATTTGAACGACCATTACGAATGCTTATGCATTGTAATGTTGTAAAAACACCTAATATTATAGATAAGATCAATAATATTGATCCGAAAAGACAAAATTACACCTGTACAAATGTAATAATATAGAGAATTAGGGATAAAATACTTCACATAACATAATACAAGTAACCCGTTACACATAAACACCACATGGAATTATACACTTCATGTATATAATAATTAATAGTACCTTACATCTTACAAATATAGTAACACGTGCTAGAAGATGTTTACTTATGAATAAAGTTAAATAAATGTATTGTTGAATGTCATATGGAAGTATATTTGCACTTTTATGTATATTAGGAAAGTGCATGCATGTGGTACGTGTCTAGTTTTTATTTTATGGGTCTTTTTTGTATATTAGAGTAAAATTAGATATTTTTATGTCATAGAATATCATATATTTATGACTGATCAATTTTTTTTATTAATCATTACTGGTTTATAAAAAAAATGATGGTTTTGAATAGTTGTAATAAAATATAAAATGATGACTAATTTAGTCATTACATCTTATAAATTGGTTCTCAAATAAGATCATAAGAACAATATTTAGTTCATTACATCATACCAGTTTTCATGTTTTAGAACAAAATTGGTTCACCGATGACACATGTTTCATCCGTTTCTAATTCATAAATTTCCCCCGAACTTTCATTGATTTCATGAGCATTTTTCCTTACTGGTTTCGCCAGTTTTTCATCGACTTCACCAATGTTTATCAATTTCACCCGAAGTTTCATTGATTCATATGTTTTCACTGTTTAAATTTTTTTTACCGATTCTTCCTCTTTTTTATCGATTATACATTTTTCATTGTTTTTTCATTTTTCGTCGATCTTTTTTCCAATTTAAACCATTTTCTTCCGATAACCTTGTTTTTGTCAGTCAAAATTATTTTTTTCACCACCATTCTCACCATATTAATAATGTTATAATTTAATTAAATCATACATAAAAATTAAAAATAAACTTTTCTTTTAAATTAATATTTTTTTTTAAAAAAAATCACCTTTTGAAAAAAAAAACAATTAATAAAAAATAAAAGACGGTGGCCTGGAGGAGCCTAGAAGTAATTGTGAATAACAAAATGAGTTTAAAAAAAAACCATATTCTAAGACATCGATATAAAGCTCGACTAGAGAATGTTTACTTTTGAATAAAGTTAAATAATCATAGTGTTGAATGTCACATGAAAATATATAAAAAAAAAATTAACAATTTAAGTCAAAAAAAATATTGGTATTATAAATTTTTTTGTACTTTACTATACATTTTATAAATTAATAATATTTTATCCTCTTTAGTGATAAAGGAGTACTTGTTAACATATTAAGTAAAATTGATTGATTTAGTTACCAACATTTTAAATTGATTTCGTACTCAATTTGCAAAACTTTGAAAGGACTATATTATTATGAAAATCATAGTACCCAAAATGAGTATTTAAAAATTCTATATTATTTCTGAATTAAAAGACAAGACAATCTACCATTTCAACAACAAATCTGTAATGATCTCCAAATGCTCAATTTGAGGAAGATGTTTAATTACAAATATCACATATCATAATAATTATATTTGCAATTTAATATAATCAACAATTCAATTTCATTATAGAAATTCATTCGTC
Organism: Penstemon eatonii; assembly: GCA_038501285.1. Lineage (NCBI taxonomy): Eukaryota > Viridiplantae > Streptophyta > Magnoliopsida > Lamiales > Plantaginaceae > Penstemon > Penstemon eatonii. Next base: position 10,223,170 of record CM076710.1, read on the forward strand.
CACTATAAAAGGACATTATCATGTTTCAACAATTTGCAGTACCAAACTTCAAATTAAAAATGTCTCGTATAAGTGCTCTTTTGTTGTTTCTCGGGCTCTTGGTTCTTACTGCTCCATCTCTAATTCAGAGCTCGGAAGATGATTTGAACTTGGGAGAAGAAGAATCGTGGTCTATTGATCATGCATCCAAACACCACCACCATCATCATGCTCCATCTCCTAAAGGGGATCATGCTCATCCACCACACCACCACCACCACCACGACGCTCATGCGCCGCACTACCACGGGCACCATGGTCATGATCACGGGCACCACCACGCTCATGCCCCTCACCACCACCACCATCATGCTCCTCCCCCAGAAAGTTTCTAAAATCAAAGTAGTTAGTGAGAAACGTGTTTCCTATTTATGAATAGTTTCATGTAATGGGATAATTTCATATAGAAAAGAGTACTGATTTATTTATTTATGAATATTGTTCACTTTTTTATAATAAATACTCTATACAGTAGAGTTGTTAATAAACTATTTGGTAAGACATCATATATTATATATGATGTTCATGTTATCTTATGTTTCTTTCATATAAAATTGTATAATGGCATTGAATGTATTACGTAAGCGAACATATGATGCAAAGAAAATATGCTAACATAAATAGTACATTGATAAGTTAAGATGGCTAAAAAAGTGAGAGACAAAATTAAACCGTGCAATGAATAATGTTACATATTATAAAAACAAAAAATATCGAATAATAATTAATCCACACGCAATAATCTATTGCTTTCAGAGTTTCAATGTCAATCAGATTTTAAGTTACACCTATGTGTCACGAATAAAAAGAGATTTAAAAAAATAAAAAATTAGACATGAAAAGTTGTGGTTCTCAAATACCTACTTATAATAATAATTTGAACGACCATTACGAATGCTTATGCATTGTAATGTTGTAAAAGCACCTAATATTATAGCTAAGATCAATAATATTGATCCGAAAAGACAAAATTACACCTGTACAAATGTAATAATATAGGGAATTAGGAATAAATTACTTCACAGAACATAATACAAGTTACCCGTTACACATAAACACCACATGGAATTATACACTTCATGCATATAATAATTAATAGTACCTTACATCTTACATATATAGTAACACGTGCTAGAAGATGTTTACTTATGAATAAAGTTAAATAAATGTATTTTTGAATGTCATATGGAAGTATATTTGCACTTTTATGTATATTAGGAAAGTGCACGCATGTTGTACGTGTCTAGATTTAATTGTATGGGTCTTTCTTGTATAATAGAGTAAAATTAGACATTTTTATTTCATAGAATATCATATATTTATGACTGATAAATTTTTTTTATTAATCATTACTTGTTTATAAAAAAATGATGGTTTTGAATAGTTGTAATAAAATATAAAATGATGACTGATTTAGTCATTACATCTTATAAATTGGTTCTCAAATAAGATCATAAGAACAATATTTAGTTCATTACATTATACTAGTTTTCATGTCAAGTTTATTTAGAACAAAATTGGTTCACCGATGACACATGTTTCATCCGTTTCTAATTCATAAATTTCCCCCGAACTTTCATTGATTTCATGAGCATTTTTCCTTACTGGTTTCGCCAGTTTTTCACCAACTTCACCAATGTTTATCAATTTCACCCGACGTTTCATTGATTCATATGTTTTCGCTGTTTAAATTTTTTTTACCGATTCTTCCACTTTTTTATCGATTCTACATTTTTCATTGTTTTCCCATTTTTCGTCGATCTTTTTTCCAATTTAAACCATTTTCTTACAATCACCTCGTTTTTGTCAGTCAAAATTATTTTTTTCACCACCATTCTCACTATATTGATAATGTTAAAAAAATTTAAAATATAATTTAATTAAATCATACATAAAAATTAAAAATAAACTTTTCCTTTTAAATTAATATATTTTTTTTTATATAAAATCAACTTTTGAAAAAAAAAATTAATAAAAAATAAAAGGCGACAGACTGGGGGAGCCAACAAGTAATTGTGAATAACAAAATGAGTTAAAAAAAACCATATTCTAAGACATCGATATAAAGCTCGACTAGAGAATGTTTACTTTTGAATAAAGTTAAATAATCATAATGTTGAATGTCACATGAAAATATATAAAAAAAATTTAACAATTTAAGTCGAAAAATATATTGGTATTATAAATTTTTTTGTACTTTACTATACATTTTATAAATTAATAATATTTTATCCTCTTTAGTGATAAAGGAGTACTTGTTAACATATTAAGTAAAATTGATTGATTTAGTTACCAACATTTTAAATTGATTTCGTACTCAATTTGTAAAACTTTGAAAGGACTATATTATTATGAAAATCATAGTACCCAAAATGAGTATTTCAAAATTCTATATCATTTCTGACTTAAAATATAAGACAATCTACCATTTCTACAACAAATCTGTAAAGATCTCCAAATGCTCAATTTGAGAAAGATGTTTAATTACAAATATCACATATCATAATAATTATATTTGCAATTTAATGTAATAAACAATTCGATTTCATTCAAGAAATTCATTCGTCCACTATAAAAAGACATTATCATGTTTCAACAATTTGCAATACCAAACTTCAAATTAAAAATGTCTCGTATAAGTGCTCTTTTGTTGCTTCTCGGGCTCTTGGTTCTTACTGCTCCATCTCTAATTCAGAGCTCGGAAGAAAATGTGAACTTGGGAGAAGAAGAATCGTGGTCTATTGATCATGCATCCAAACACCACTACCATCATCATGCTCCCTCTCCTAAAGGGGATCATGCTCATCCACCACACCACCACCACCACCACGACGCTCGTGCGCCCCACCAACACGGGCACCATGGTCATGATCACGGGCACTACCACGCTCATGCCCCTCACCACCACCACCATCATGCTCCTCCACCAGAATGTTTCTAAAATCAAAGTAGTTAGTGAGAAACGTGTTTCCTATTTATGAATAGTTTCATGTAATGGGATAATTTCTTATAGGAAAGAGTACTGATTTATTTATTTATGAAGATTGTTCCCTTTTTGATAATAAATACTCTATATAGTAGAGTTGTTAATAAACTATTTGGTAAGACATCATATATTATATATGATGTTCATGTTATCTTATTTTTCTTTCATATAAAATTGTATAATGGCATTGAATGTATTACGTTAGCGAACATATGATGCAAAGAAAATATGCTAACTTAAATAGTACATTGATAAGTTAAGAAGGCTAAAAAAGTGAGAGTCAAAATTAAACCGTGCAATGAATAATGTTACATATTATATAAACAAAAAATGTCGATTAATAATTAATCCACACGCAATAACCTATTGCTTTCAGAGTTTCAATGTCAATCAGATTTTAAGTTACACCTATGTGTCACGAATAAAAAGAGATTTAAAAAAATAAAAAATTTGACATTGAAAAGGTTGTGGTTCTCAAATACCTACTTATAATAATAATTTGAACGACCATTACGAATGCTTATGCATTGTAATGTTGTAAAAGCACCTAATATTATAGCTAAGATCAATAATATTGATCCGAAAAGACAAAATTACACCTGTACAAATGTAATAATATAGAGAATTAGGGATAAATTACTTCACATAACATAATACAAGTAACCCGTTACACATAAACACCACATGGAATTATACACTTCATACATATAATAATTTATAGTACCTTACATCTTACATATATAGTAACACGTACTAGAAGATGTTTACTTATGAATAAAGTTAAATAAATGTGTTGTTGAATGTCATATGGAAGTATATTTGCACTTTTATGTATATTAGAAAAGTGCACGCATGTTGTACGTGTCTAGTTTTAATTTTATGGGTCTTTTTTGTATATTAGAGTAAAATTAGACATTTTTATGTCATGGAATATCATATATTTATGACTGATTAATTTTTTTTATTAATCATTACTGGTTTATTAAAAAAAATGATGATTTTGAATAGTTGTAATAAAATATAAAGTGATGACTGATTTAGTCATTACATCTTATAAATTGGTTCTCAAATAAGATCATAAGAACAATATTTAGTTCATTCCATCATACTAGTTTTCATGTCAAGTTTATTTAGAACAAAATTGGTTCACCGATGACACATGTTTTATCCGTTTCTAATTAATAAATTTCACCCGAACTTTCATTGATTTCATGAGCATTTTTCTTTACTGGTTTCGCCAGTTTTTCACCGACTTCACCAATGTTTATCAATTTCACCCAAAGTTTCATTGATTCATATGTTTTCACTGTTTAAATTTTTTTACCGATTCTTCATCTTTTTTATCGATTGTACATTTTCATTGTTTTCCCATTTTTCGTCGATCTTTTTTCCAATTTAAACCATTTTCTTCCGATCACTTTGTTTTTGTCAGTCAAAATTATTTTTTTAACCACCATTCTCACCATATTAATAATGTTAAAAAAATTTAAAATATAATTTAATTAAATTCAAGTGCTATATTATAAAATTAACTTCGAGGGCACAATGTATTTTACTGACTCCAAGTGCTAGTATTATTTCGTATTTTACATAGAAGTGATATATATACCCCTAGATGTTATCTTTCCGATTAGTTTATTGGCATTCAAAGTCAAGAAATATTAAAATTATTATATAGGATAGAATGTGGTTTCCGACCTTTTTTAATATACTAACATTTCCTTTTTCTATTCTCACCCTAATTTCAAGTCGGAAATTTGGTAGTAGGCGGCGGCCTGGGTGAGCCTACAAGTAATTGTGAATAATAAAATGAGTTAAAAAAAATCATATTCTAAGACATCGATATAAAGCTCGACTAGAGAATGTTTACTTTTGAATAAAGTTAAATAGTCATAATGTTGAATGTCACATGAAAATATATAAAAAATAAAAATTAACAATTGAAGTCGAATAATATATTGGTATTATAAATTTGTTTGTACTTTACTATACATTTTATAAATTAATAATATTTTATCCTCTTTAGTGATTAAGGAGTACATGTTAACATGTTAAGTAAAATGGATTGATTTAGTTACCAACATTTTAAACTGATTTCGTATTCAATTTGCAAAACTTTGAAAGGACTATATTATTATTAAAATCATAGTACCCAAAATGAGTGTCTCAAAATTCTATATTATTTCTGACTTAAAATACAAGACAATCTACCATTTCAACAACAAATCTGTAAAGATCTTCAAATGCTCAATTTGGGAAAGATGTTTAATTACAAATATCACATATCATAATAATTATATTTGCAATTTAATGTATTCAACAATTCAATTTCATTCTAGAAATTCATTCGTCCACTATAAAAAGACATTATCATGTTTCAACAATTTGCAACACCAAACTTCAAATTAAAAATGTCTCGTATAAGTGCTCTTTTGTTGCTTCTCGAGCTCTTGGTTTTTACTTCTCCATCTCTAATTCAGAGCTCCGAAGAAGATTTGAACTTGGTAGAAGAAGAATCTTGGTCTATTGATCATGCATCCAAACACCACCACCATCATCATGTTCCCTCTCCTAAAGGGGATCATGCTCATCCACCACACCACCACCACCACCACGACGCTCATGCGCCGCACCACCACGGGCATCATGGTCATGATCAAGGGCACCACCACGCTCATGCCCCTCACCACCACCACCATCATGCTCCTCCACCAGAAAGTTTCTAAAATCAAAATAGTTAGCGAGAAACGTGTTTCCTATTTCTGAATAGTTTCATGTAATGGGATAATTTCTTATAGAAAAGAGTACTGATTTATTTATTTATGAAGATTGTTCCCTTTTTGATAATAAATACTCTATAAAGTAGAGTTGTTAATAAACTATTTGGTAAGACATCATATATTATATATGATGTTCATGTTATCTTATTTTTCTTTCATATAAAATTGTATAATGGCATTGAATGTATTACGTTAGCGAACATATGATGCAAAGAAAATATGCTAACTTAAATAGTACATTGATAAGTTAAGAAGGCTAAAAAAGTGAGAGACAAAATTAAATCGTGCAATGAATGATGTTACATATTATAAAAATAAAAAAATATCGAATAATAATTAATCCACACGCAATAATCTATTGCTTTCAGAGTTTAAGTGTCAATCAGATTTTAAGTTACACCTATGTGTCACAAATAAAAAGAGATTTAAAAAAATAAAAAATTAGACATGTCTCAAATACCTACTTATAATATTTGAACGACCATTACGAATCCTTATGTATTGTAATGTTGTAAAAGAACCTAATATTATAGCTAAGATCAATAATATTGATCCGAAAAGACAAAATTACACTTGTACAAATGTAATAATATAGAGAATTAGGGATAAATTACTTCACATAACATAATACAAGTAACCCGTTACACATAAACACCACATGGAATTATACACTTCATGCATATAATAATTAATAGTACCTTATATCTTACATATATAGTAACACGTACTAGAAGATATTTACTTATGAATAAAGTTAAATAACTGTATTGATGAATGTCATATGGAAGTATATTTGCACTTTTATGTATATTAGGAAACTGCACGTATATTGTACGTGTCTAATTTTAATTTTATGGGTCTTTTTTTGTATATTAGAGTAAAATTAGACATTTTTATGTCATAGAATATCATATATTTATGACTGATCAATTTTTTTTTATTAATCATTACTTGTTTATAAAAAAAAAAATGATGGTTTTGAATAGTTGTAATAAAATATAAAATGATGACTGATTTAGTCATTACATCTTATAAAATTGGTTATCAAATAAGATCATAAGAACAATATTTATTCCATTCCATCATACTAGTTTTCATGTCAAGTTTATTTAGAACAAAATTGGTTCACCGATGACACATTTTTCATCCGTTTCTAATTCATAAATTTCACCCGAACTTTCATCGATTTCATGAGCTTTTTTCCTTACTGGTTTCGCCAGTTTTTCACCAACTTCACCAATGTTTATCAATTTCACCCGAAGTTTCATTGATGATTGATTCATATGTTTTCTCTGTTTGAATTTTTTTTTACCGATTCTTCTTCTTTTTTATCGATTATACATTTTTCATTGTTATCCCATTTTTCGTCGATCTTTTTTCCAATTTAAACCATTTTCTTCCGATCACCTTGTTTTTGTCAGTCAAAGTTTAACTCGTTTTCACCTATTTCACTTATTTCACATGTTATTCACCTAAATTTTCATTGATTAAACATGTTTTCACCGACTTCAAGCTTTTTTGACTTATTTTAATCTGTTTATTTACAAATTTCACCAAACTTTCATCGATTCATATATTATCACTGTTCAAATTTTTTTACCTGTTTTATATTGGGGCCGTTCACAACAAGAATTCAAGTTAGGTAGCACTGGAGCCGGGTATGCAGGTACTAACAAAAACATACCAAATTAATTATAGTAATGATATTTGGTTCTGAGGAATTGGACAATGAATCATCAATTTATTTATAAATAAAGATTTTGTCTTATTATTTCAGTTACTAATTATTTAGAGATAAACAATAAAAGACATTGATAAGAATGAAAGTGTTAGGATTGGCTCAAGGACAAAATGAAAAACCATCTCTGCCAGCATCCACACATATGTTCCCATGTGAATCCGTTGAGCAACAGCGTACGCATTGGTTCCCACATTCTAACAAGAAATTAAATTGAATTTAATCACTACACTTTTGAATCATTGGGTTTATGCAAAGATTTAGAATAACTAATTAGTTTTAGTACCCTTTAATTCCCTTTTCGTTGATAATAATTTTACATTTTAATTATAATTTTAATCCCAACATTAATATTTAACAAAATTAACATGATATATAAACACTTACGTTCTTGAGGAACTGCACAAGTGACTTGAAGGCTTGTCGATGGAGGAAATAGGGAATGTCCATCGGTGGCAGCCTACATAATTATTTAATTAAAAAAATAAAAAAAAATATATATTAGTACATAATTCGGATTACAAAAGAGCTACGTACCAATGGAATTTGAGTAGTCTTAATTTATCAAATAATGTTTTTTTTAAATATTTGGCATTTTGTTATCTAATCGATTTAAAAAAAATTGTAAAAAAAGTGTAATGTGTAAGGTTGAGTTGGCTTTATGTCGACCGACATAGCACAATCTCTTATGTAGAAAAATTAAAACAAGAAAATCATGAAATTCGAAACATAAAATAATAATAATAATAATAATAATAATAATAATAATAATAATAATAATAATAATTTACCAAAATTAGTGAATATGAGAAAGGAATTGGAATAAGTACTTAAAATCACTTTTTAAAAATAAAAATACTTTTGTAGATGTAGACTCACCCGTGCAAATTTAATTAATAACAGTGAAGAAGCACAACAAGAGGATTAAAATAAATTGAGAACTGGGAGAAGAACTCATCCTTGATTCTTCTTTCACCCTGCAATTAATCTTTCTTTTAGTGATATATATATTATTCTCCTTTCAAAGTGGAACAAAGTGGAATATTGATAAAAAAAAATATGTTCAAGGGTACATGTTTATATAGAAGAAATTAACGAGGCTTAATTTACTGTGAACATATCTTTTGGTAAATATCAATCTTTTGGTAATTAAGATGAGAACATTAATTTTTAAAATGCGAAATTACCGTTCCAAATCTTTAAAATTACTGATCTTATAATTTTTTATGTTTGATACACAAAATCAATAAAAAGATTCCTTCATTTTTCCTAAAAAATTTAATAATAATAATAACAAAAGTCTCCAAGAGAGTTAAATATTGAGTGATTGGTGCTTCCGAAATCCGAATCAATGGAGATACACATATATATGCCATGTATGCAAATATTTTCTTTCATATTATAATACAAATGTTTTGATGGTTTCCTATTAAAATGCACACCGACCCCAGTGAATGAATCAATCGGACTAAAATGCAAAAATAACTGATATGTTATCTTTTTAATTTCAGAATATTTTGTGTTATTTTCATTAGGAAAAATAGTCTTTATCTTAATAAGTCAAATATGCATTTACCTCACTTCGAGGGCACAATGTATTTTATTCACTCCAAGTGCTAGTATTCTTTCGTATTTTACATAGAAGTAATATATATACCCCTAGATGTTATCTTTCCGGTTAGTTTATTGGCATTCAAGTCAAGAAATATTAAAATTATTATATAGGATAGGATGTGGTTTCCGACCTTTTTTAATATACTAACATTTCCTCTTTCTATTCTCACCCTAATTTCAAGTCGGAAACTTGGTAGTAGGAGTAAAAAACGGATATGATGTAATTGCTGAACTTTTTTTTATGGATTACAAATTCTTGACATATAAAGACAAATTTGACTGAAATATTTTTAATTTCATGTGTTTTTCTTTTTAAATTATGTACTTGTTTTTTAATTAATGAATAAGAACATCTCCATCAGCCGTTTATGTAACTTCTTGGAAAACTAAAAGCAAGATTTTAGATTATTTTGGCTTCGAATTGCGTCTCACTTTTTGGCACTTTTAATAATAGGACTGTTAATCTACTTTGCCATCACTGTTTAATTATTTTATTTTTTCTTTTTTTTTTGATAAAGATAAATAATAATCCCCCTCACCTCAATTTTTAATTCAATTTTCATTGATTTTTACTGATTTACTCAATTTTTATCAATTATAACCTATTGTTCATTGTTTTTTCTATTTTTCATCGATTTCTTTTGTTTTCTCATTTAAACCAAAAAAAAAATCTACTGATTGAGTTCACACTGATTTTGCTAGTTAATTTTTTTCTTCAATTTTTACATATTTTTATCAGTTTAACATATATTTCACCGATTTCACATTTTTTTTAATAAGTTTCACTTGAATTTTCATTGATTTCACATTATTTCACAGACTTTTACCTTTTTTCCATAATTTAACCCATTCTTCATATATTTCTCACCCGTGTTTCACTGATTTCACCAATTTGTTTCTCATGTTTTCACAAATGTCATCCAAATTTTCATCGATTTCACATGTATTTATCGATTTTACCGGTATTATTTATTACCGATTTCACCCATTTTTTCACCTACTTCACCAGTGTTCATAAATATTTCATCCAGATCGATTTCATATGTTTTTATTAATTATATAAAATTTATTTGATCGGTTTCAACAACTTTCATTGATTTTCATCCATTTTTTCACTTATTACATACATATTTCTCGAAAAGATTTCCATGAAAATCCGAGGTAATGTTTTTCATGTCAAATAAATATTACTTAGTTCATTAAGTCATAAGCATGTTTTTTTCATAGGTAAGATGCAATTCTACTTTAACAGATTTTATGATACTTAGAATAATTTGATTTTTAAGGAGTGATATATTGTATTAAATCTTTAAATGAAACAAATAATATTTTTTACATAACAATATATAATATATTGATGATACATTATAATAATTTTACATGTATATTTTAGCAACTATTCAAAATAATAGTTTTTCTTTTTTTAAATTTTATGTGCTATAGGAGAACAATAATGACATTGTAAAATTGATGTAAGAGTTAATTTCTTAATTGTTGGAGTTGTTGTAGGAAATAATTATAATAAGACTTTATGTCTAATTTGAATATATGTACTTTTGTTTTTCTTCCATATTCATGGTGCTTGGTTAGGAGGAAATGAGTTACAAATTTTCTTAATATATTTTCTTGCCAATTTTTTTATGAGAAAATTTAAGAAAAACTCATGTCTAATTATATTTTATTAATATACTTTCCAATTTGAATAAAGGCATTTTTGTCTTCAAAGAAAAAGAAAAAAACTTAAATTATTCACACTTTTAGGCAGTGCTTGAAAATCGGACCGGACCGGCCGGTTGAACCGGTTCAACCGCTAACCGGTCCCCAATCCGGTCCAGTTCACCCCTAAAAACCAGTCTCCTAATTAACTAGTTCGAACCGGTAAAACCAGTGAACCAGTGGTTCACTTAATTTTTTTTTTTTTAATTTAGAGATTTTTTTGTTATTGTTATTTATTTGAACTCTTGTTTAACATTTAATAGAATTGCAAGTCTATACTTTAATTGGAATAATATTCATTATTTTAGTGTTTTAACAATCAATGCAATAATACATTTTCTTTTACATAAAGAAGTACATAACCATTTTCTCATCATTGTAAATAATATTATTTTGTGTATGAAATTATGCAAATCAAATTACCAAATAAACATCAACTTACAACAATAAAACCCAAATGAACAAGCCAAAACTTTGAAAATGAGATGAACTTTTGATTTTGTTGTCTTGTTTTGAATGTATGTATCTTTGAGGGATACTTGAGATTTATATTTTTGACATTAATCTTAATTTTTAAGACATTTTAATTATTTGCATGAAACAATAAAAATTTATAATTGCAAAGAAATATAATTGTATTTTAGATAATCTAAAAATATATATATAAATATTACATAATAATAAAGTCATACCGGGTATACCGATCGAACCAGTGGTTGACCCGATCTAACCGATCGAACCAGTAACCAATAAGACTTCCGGTTCAATGACCGGTCCGGTTTTAAAAACACTGCTTTTAGGATTAGTATAAATAGATATAGATATAGACAGAATGGTATTTTTTTTTAGTAAAGTTGGGCAGAAAAATGTATTGGTATCACAAATTTGAAAAAGTTTCAAATCACATGTAAATACATTGAATATTATGCAAATCATTCGGGGTGAATTGACATTTTAAATTGATCTCATACGCACGCAGTTTGTAAATTTTTAAAGGACTGTATATGATGAAAATCATTTACAGCCAAAATGAGGATATCAAAATTCTATACTATTTCTGAATGAATCTTCCATTTCAATAACAAATCTTTTCAAATCCTCCAAATTTCAATTTAAGATAGGTATTCAATTTAAATATCACATTTCATAAAATTTCGATTTTGGTTTAATGTAATTTACCATTCAATTTCATTCTAGAAAATCATTCGCCCACTATAAAAATACATTTTCATGTTTCAACAATCTATAATATTAAACTCTAAATTAAAAATGTCTCGTGTAGGTGCTCTTTTGTTGCTTCTCGGGCTCTTGGTTCTTACTGCTCCATCTCTAATTCAGAGCTCGGAGGAAGAAATGTGGTCTATTGATACATCCAAACACCACCACCATCATCATGCTCCCCCTCCGAAAGAGGATCATGCTCATCCACCCCACCACCACCACCACCACGACGCTCATGCTCCCGGCCACCACCACGGTCATCACGGACACCACCACCACGCTCATGCCCCTCACCACCACCATCATGCTCCTGCACCAGAAAGTTTCTAAAATCAAATTAGTTATTGAAAAACATGTTTCCTATTTATAATTAGTTTCATGTAATAGGACAATTTCTTCTAGAAAAGAGTATTGATATAAGTACGAGTGTGATTCTTCCCATTTGATGGGTTATTTTCTGATAATAAATTAATACTCTACACATGAGTAGCCGTTGTTGATAATTTATTAGTAATACATCACATATTTTGGTGTTCATTTTATCTTATGGGCACGTGAAATCGTTACGAAACTATATTACGTACTATGAAATCGTCAGAAATTAACATACCTAGCTATATATACATTGAATTATTAAAGGATGGTTAATGTGATTCACCTAAAAATAAACAAGGTAACTATTTACAAAAGCACAACACCGCTCAAGGCGCGTTTTAATAGACAGTTGATTTGATCGATGATGCCTTAGCTCGATTATGCAATTGAGGCCATCTAGAATCTCGAGTTCGAATCACACGAAAAATATAGGATATTTTCTAAATATGCCCTATATCTAGATACTAGATTTAATGTAGTGTGAAACCTTCCTCGTTAGGATTAATTGACACTCACCCTAGAGGAGTGAATTAAGAACAATTTTTCTTTGGGTCAAAAAAGAATTATGAAACATTTGCTCCTGAAGTATATTTCGTGTAAATAATTAATCAAATACTATCAACTTTCATGATGTTATGATCAAGAATATGTTGTTGGCCCAATAGGTTTCCAATATTGTCCGAATTAAGCAGAAAAATCCATATATTTGGGTTTGCCTGAGTTTCGATTGGTTTTAATATTTTTGATAAAATTATTTGGAATTTGATTTGAACAATAATTTCAGGGAAATTCTTAACGAAGCTTTGTAAGAGAGAAGTATTAAGATGTTAAAGCAATAGTTTTGAAGATATAATTTGTATTGGAGTTTGGGGAAGAAAAATAAATTATACATGTCAAATCAATAATATTCTCGACCCATGTGAAAAAAAAATGGAAAAAAGTGGGGAAAAGAAAGAAAACTATAGAAATCTTAATAATATATATTTTCGTGATTTCATTTAACCAGGAGTGTGTAATTAAGCATGCCTTGTTCTTGTTCTTGTTTGATCCATTTGGAGAAGTCGATACAAACACCCCTTTAGAGTTACTCCCTCCGTTTTCAAAAAATAATTATTTACTTTTTATTTCTCATTTTAGGATTCATGTAAAATTAATGTTCGAATATTAATTTTACCCTTTTACTAATACTAATCATTAATGCTGAGATCATTTGATTATAAGAGTATTTTGAAATTTTTAATTTAAAAAAGTGACTATTTATAATATTTCTTAATTCTAAATAATATTTTTTAATTCGTGGTGCAATCCTCCAAAACGAGGAATAAAAAAAAGTGAGGGAGTATAAATTGGTATGCCTTGTGTTCAACCAACTTCAATAAATTAAGCTTTATACTGCCCAATTAAGATCTTTCCAAGAACATGTTCGAGCAAAGCCAGCACACACTTTTGACTAGAATAGATGCAGATTATTAAAGATAAATAAAGACGCAAAATCAAGAATCAATTCTTGACATTTTCACACAAGAAACTTTTGATTTATTCATAGAACGTGAGATTACATAACAAGAAAGTTGCATAAACGGCAGTTTCACAAAAGGAGAAAAGAACCCTGCAAAAACTAAGGCTTGGTAAAAATAAAAAACAACCCCTTCCACAAGTAAGAAGTTGTCGTGGCAGATCAAAGATATCACTCTCTACCACGGCCAAAGCCCACGAAACCGCAAGTGTACAAACGTCAAACTGCCAAAATAAACCATGAAACAAACGATCCCATCCATCATGGACGCACGCAACTTGAAAACACCATAACACTACAATAGGACCAGTCAACCACGGGAATGAATCTAAAGCCCAGCACCCACTGTCAAAAGTTCTCAACTCACTAACCGGGACCCAGGCAAGAAAGAAGGCTCCCGTAAGAGGCCATCATTATAGCGAAACAGCTCGAAAGCTGCAAAAAAAGGGTATCCGGTCGTGTAAGCTGGAAAAAAAAAAAGTAGACTCGGGGCTGAACTATAGACGACCCATGGCGAAGGACCCAAAAACTAAGACATCAACAGCTACATAAAAGAGATCACGAAAAGTAGTGGAAATTCCCAATCAACCCATCATCTTCTTAAGAAAGTATATCACACCTCCAAAGTTGCTCCAAGAGAATATCAACGGTGGTAAAACTGATTCCACGGCAATTCTGAATGTTCAAACCCACCAAAGTCTTACCCAAAACATTCAAGAAAGGTAAACTTTTGTCGGACACAAAAGAGCAACATCCGAGGGATAGTATCTGCAAATTGAGCTGCTCGGCTCTAGCCAAGGCAAAAATCCCAGAATCGGTGATTCCACTCTGAGAAACATCAAGTTCACTTAGAATCGCGCAATTTCTAGCAATTGCCATCAAGCTCACATCAGTAATGTATCTGCAACCATCAAGATTAAGAAGCTCAAGAGTTTCTCCGTGAAGCTTTGCAACAGCAGCAACCGCATTGTCAGTTAGGTTAACACATCCGGAAAGATTTACCTTCTCCAAACGAGCCTCCGAGCTCTGAACTATAGGTAGAAAGCCAGTATCGGTTATTCCATTAAGACCACTAAGATCCACATGAGTCAGATTGGGGCAGATCTTGCCCAACATGGCCAAATTAGAATCACCAAATCCAGGACAGTTCTGGATGGCCAATGATCGAAGTGAGTGGCAAAGAGATGTCAATGGAAAACCAAACTCCAAGTCTTTTATCCCAAAGCAGTTTGCCAGAGTGAAAGCCTTTAATTTCCCACCACAGTTTGCAAGGATACCAAGAACACCACGTTGTGTGATCCTGTGGCACTCGTCTATTTGAAGATTTTCAAGTGAACCTGCACCTTTGGCAAATGAAACTACTCCATTGTCGGATACAAGTGGACATTTTCCGAGGCCTAATAGCTTCAAATCTGGGCAACCATTGCTTATAGCTTGAAGCCCTAAATCAGAAACTCCTTCACAAGCAATTATAGATAAAGATTTCAGCTTTTTCAATTCTCGACCCTTACCCATGACCCAGAAGCCCCTTTCGTTCACATTTTGAAGGCCAATTAGTGCAAGATCAGTCATTTCCCTCCCATAATGTCCAATCACAGCAAGAGACACGTCGCTTATATTAAGTGCCTGAAACTTTGCTTTGGTCAAGATGTTACCAGCTGACGAAAGGAGACTTGCAATTCCCTGGTCACCAACAAGCGGGCAGTTATTCACAGAAACACATCTCAGTTTCGGGCAGTAGCTGCCCAATGCTTGTAAGCTTTCATTACCGATCTTTGAGCAAGACTCGATGGTAACCGACACCAAATTGGGAGAGCTCATTGCAATAGCAATCAACCCCTTATCCGTGATAGATGAACAATGGGAAAGATCAAGCTTTTCAAGAGAATGATTCCCACTTGCAATTTCACACAACCCTTCATCGCTAATTGAAGGTAAGTTCCAAAGAGAAAGAACTCTCAAAGAAGGGCAACCACGGGATATGGCCTTGAGGCCAAGATTTGTCAAACCACGAGTAGCAACACTTCCTCGAATCGAAAGCTTGCCCAAACCTCCACGGCTTGCAGTTCCAACTGCAATGGCAGCCAATCTCACATCTGTAGCCTTTTTCCCATCCAAGCTTCTAGATAGAAAACCATGAGAGTCAGTCTCCTGGTATTCGTTCTCATCTTCAGACTCTAATTCACCCTTCTCTTTAGGCTTTGAAGAATCATCTGCCTTTTGAGGGTTAGATTTGATCTCGGTCTCCACAAACTGAGTAGTTTTGGCAGTTTTGGCAGTGCATATTTCTTCTTTACGGATGCAACTCAAAAGCATAAGCCAGCGTTTGGACACGCAGGCAGAAATGCTCCTCTCTTGGCCTCCAGGAAGACGTCTGAAAATCTCGAAGAGGCACTCATCAGGGAGAACTTCAATTGAGGGTTGCTTCTTTGGCTCTCCACTGACAATATATGGAGCACTGATGCGAGATCTTTTGCGAAGAGGAAAATAGACGCCCACATGGCTACCAAGAGATAGAACCGGACTTGATTCCTTGGGATTTGGGTACAGAAACTCTCCAGGGAAAAAACCATCAACACCTGAACAAAGATGTAAATACAGACATCAGCAATTATTTCCCAAAAACAAAATTGGTTCATGTACAAATTCATATCATTATTCAGCAGTCTGACTAACATACTTCAAAAAATTAGCTATGCACCTCTTTTGAACCAATTTTCTGTGTTATGCCTTTAAGCTCTAATCAGCCATCACACTTTAAATTATCTCAAGACTTAAAATACAATCACAAACAAACTGCAACAAAACTCTATTTTCCAAAATAATAATCTTCAAGCAAAACCAAACAAACCTCACAAGTTCCATCAAATAAAAACTCACATCATGTCCAAGATATCAAATTGAACAAAAAACACACAAAGGACTTCAGATTCTACCACCAGCATAAAAATCTGATGCATAGCTACCATAATACAGCATGATACAACCAAAAATATGGGTGTAAATATTTAAAAGATCTTTAACTCAATGCAAAATCCACAAAAATTGACTTCAAATCAGAAAACAGTATCTATAGGATTAGAACAAAACAGGCCATAGAAAACCTATAGCTATGAAACTTAACCAAATCCCTCAAAATATTTCACTAAAAACTCAAACCCAAATCTATAAAGCTAAAGACTTGAAACATAATCCACAAAATATCAGAATCCATACCACTGAAATCAAAGACTTTAGCCATGGAAACAGCTTGATTACTTCAGAGAAGTCAAACTCAAACCGTGGAAGCACAATAAACCCTCTGGAGAGAGCAAAAACTAACAGATCAACCAATAACAAAGCTATAAACAAGGCTTCAAGAAGAGCTAAATGCATCCGAGAACAAAATCAAAGTCAAGATATAATTGAAGAAACCCTATTGCATAGGGAAAAAAGAGAGAGAAGGGGAGAGATAACAAAAATGAGGTGGGTGAAGGTTACAAATTGTAATATATGGTGCAATGTATTTGTACATGAAAAGAAAATGTGCATATCTTTTGTTGCAAAAGAGGTGGGGTCTGTTTTTTCTTTCTTTATTTAATGTTTGTATTTCCTTTTTAATGAAATAAGAGAGAGAAAGGGTTACATGCAATGAACCAAATCTATTTGCTTAAAATAAAATAATGTAGCCTATGTTCAATGTTTCTTCTATTCATTGTACGTACATTATAAGTTACTGTTAGCGGATTCAATTGTGATAAATGGCCACTAATTCACATTATACACCTGTATTATCTGTAAATTTATTATGCTACACTTTAAGTTGTAATCAGATAATTCTCATATATAGTACTCCCTCCATTTTAATATTTTTCATTTTGGCAAGAAAAATTTATTTATTTTTATTTGTCGTTTTAGGAGTTGAATATAAAATTAATTGTTTTCCACCTATTTGACTCTTCTTTTTAATATTTATATTTAGTGCTAATTAATATTGTGATTATTTGATTAAAAGGGTGTCGTGAGATTTTTGCTTTAAAAAGTTATTTATTACATTTTTTAATATGTATGCAGTCCTTCAAAACAACAAAAAAAAAAAAAGGAGTAAATACGAACACATTAAATGTATATATGTTTGTCATATTGCTCACAATGTTCTATTGAAAAGTTCTTGTTCATACCCGACTTGGTCAAACTCATTCAACCATAAAGCAAGTGTATTTAAATTTTGCATCGTTGGTCACACTGTTCAAGTTTGATTTGAATTTTGCATCGAATTTGAAATTGTGTTTGAGCTTGGTTTGATTTCTTAACAAACATAGCTCAAACGAGTTTTAATCGAACGAGTTCGAGCCGAGTATCATGTAGTTTGATATTTTACGTGTATTTATTTAATTTTTTGTTTATTGAGTCGAGCTCAAGCTCAATCCAAGCTTCAAAAGTTATTGAATGAGAAATCTTGCTCAAGCTTGTTTGATTTGTATGGCGAGCCAAGCTCGAGCCGAGTAATGAATAACTTGGCTTGATTTTTAGCACTAATTAACGTGGAGAACATCGAATCTCAAAGTAAGTGTATTGCACTTGTCATGTAATTTGGGTTCGACCAGACCCGATCTTGGAAAGAATTTTTCTTCTATATTCTAATATTTGTTAATAGTTCAATAAGATATAGATTAAAATTAAAAATGGGTATTCGACCTAATTAAATGCAACCCTACTTATAAACTTAAAAATAAATAAGTTAAATTTCAAGTATGAGCTCTTCAAACTATTAATAATTGCTTACGTAGAAGTTCCGTTCTGGTTCTTCTTTGGAAGAATACTTCTTGCTCTTTACAGCTAAACATGCAACTTTTTCGGGACTTCCGGATGTATATAATTGAAGAAATTATTCTAGATAATTTTTAGGACACAAAATTACAATAATTAACTCAATCTCATGAATCCATCATTTAAGGTACATAAATACTATTACCAGGGATGAATCCAGGAATAGAATGTTGGGGGCGAACTTAACGTTAGTTAAAAATTGGACGAATCATACGAATCATGAGGTCTGAGTTCAACTTTCACTATTATGGGTATTTTACCTAATTTAATACGATTGTTTGTAATTAGTTTTCTTCGACACCAATATAATGAATTTGATTCAATGTAGTGTTTGATGTAATGATATATTATAAATCAATTATCTTGTAAAAACAACCCAGTTGTGAAATTCCTTGATCTATTTGCACCGAATGATTCCACATCCCTCTCCCTTACCATCGGAGGGACGGAGTAACAAGAAAGTGAGGACCCTTAACGAACATCTGAACAAAAACACCATGGAAAAAATGACTTTTGGAAGTTCTTTTGGCAAAGTGAACCCACTGAGTGACAGGGGAAATGACACCCCAATGAAGGAAGCTCCAACGGAGGTAAGACAATCATATCGCTCAAAATTGACTGGTGATAAAATTGTGAGGGAAGCTGTGCGGTTTGAGGAGAAATCAATGTTCGATTTAGATAAGATAACAGTGATAGGTGCGACGGAAGAGTGCCCGTACCCAAATATCATTCTTGACGAAGAGTATCTCGCTAGCATTCACCAACCGTGGCAACAGGCCTTGATTCTGAAACTTATGGGGAAAGCTTGGAACTTTAACTGGTTGTCCACCAAGATTGACACTATGTGGAAACTCGGAGGAGATTACGAACTCATTGACCTTGGTTCCAACTGCTATATTCTGCTAATCCAAGACCAAATTAAACGGGAGTATATCCTTACGGAGGGCCCGTGGATGGTTGCGGGGAATTTTCTGGTTGTGAGAAAATGGAGACCAAATTTCCAGGCCTCAACTGATCGTATTACCACTTCGATTACTTGGATTCGCATCGAGGAGCTTGCGGTAGAATATTATAAAGCACCAATTCTCTATTCAGCTGCTAAAAGTATTGGAAGCCCTATCAAAGTTGACCATGATACTTATTGGGCTACCAAAGGAAAATTCGCACGACTTTGTGTGGAGGTTGACATTGAAAAACCGTTGCAAAAAGGCATTGTGGTGGGAGGAAAAGTCTACCCGATCATCTATGAGAATTTTCCGGTGATTTGTTATGAATGTGGACGGGTAGGACATAGGATGACTGAGTGCCCCCGCAAAAACGGTGGAGGAATTGAGAAAACGGTGGAAAAGGGAATGGAATCGGGTAACTCGGTTTTGAGTGAGTCTACCCCAGAACTGAGTCGACTCTCCAGAAAATCAGTAGTGAAGGTTATGGGAATTGGATGCAGGTGCAAAGACCGAAAAACAGAGGTATTCGTCAGCAAATTAAGCCCCTTAAGGAAACAACCCCAGAAAATCAGAAAAATAGGTTCAAAATCCTAGCACAAAATGGAGATAATTTGAAAGAAAAGGATGGGACAAATGAGACAGGTTACCTGACAAATTCAGCTGAAGCTTCGGTGGGGTCAGAAAGTCAAACGGCTATTAGTAATGCTAACTTGCGAGGCAGCAGTTCAGGAGAAAAGAGAAGTGCTGGAGTTAGAGAAAATGAGAATGGGCTGGATAGTGGGCTAAATAATGCAACAACCTTGGCCCAAGATTTTAAATTTAATATGACCCAAGGGGGAAGAAAAGTGGGCCAAGTTAACAAAGGCCTAAAGAAAGGTGGGAAAGGTAAAATGAGCCAGACCCAGGGGAAGGATTTTATTAAACCAATTAAATTTGGCCAAGAAAATATTAGCCCAAATACATCTCTGTCCAACCGAACAGAGACAGAGCTGGGAGACATTTCCCAAAAAATGAAGATGGTGATACCAGTTGAGAACCTGGAGAATTCGAATCTCTTAGCTCAAGGCGAGACCGTTATAGTTGCAAGTATGTGTGGGGGCGACAACATGCTGGACTGCTCTCGAACTCCCATACCACAAGAAGTGCGTATTGTCGGGGAACCCATTATTCCAGGCTTGACTAGAATAAGGGAGAATCACCAATTGAGAGGGGAATTTGACCAAGAGTTTCGAGATTGCGAGGAAATCGTATCTCGGGTTGACGAGGCGTCAGGGGATGAGGGGGGAATGTTCATACCCCAAGATGACAATGATAAGATTGAAACGGGTATCTAATCCATTACCCACTTTATTTTTAAATCTTCTCTAATGAAAGTTCTCTCGTGGAATTGTCAAGGGGCAGGTAATGATAAGTTCAAGTCGAACTTTAGAGAATTAACTAAACTTCATAATCCAGATATTGTCTTTTTATTGGAAACCAAAGTGTTAGATATTAGAGCAAGAAGTATCTCCAGAGGTTTGGGTTTTTCAGGGGTCTGTTGTGCACCCACGGTTGGGATGACAGGGGGTATTTGGATGCTATGGCATAAGGAGAGTACCCAGGTTGATATTGTTTCGGTGGACGCTCAATCAATTCATGCCGTTATAGGGGATAAAGTCCATACTGATTGGTTGTGTTCGGGAGTGTATGCTAAGCCGAACCCTTCCCAAAGAGAGTGCCTTTGGAGAAAACTTGAAGAAGTGGGGATGGCAGCCCCTCTACCGTGGCTTCTCACTGGAGATTTTAACGAAGTCCTATCTATTGACGAGAAAAGAGGAGGCAGGCTCCCTCTGCTCGGAAGATGTCTTCGATTCAAAGATATGATTGATAAGTTTGGTTTGATGGATTTGGGATTTCGAGGACCTAAATTCACGTGGTCTAACTCTCGGGGAGGCCTGGCTAGGATTAGAGAAAGATTGGATAGAACGATGGTGAATTTGGCATGGCAGAATTTGTTTCCGGAAGGCATGGTCCTCCATTTACCTAGAACTCACTCGGATCACCACCCGATCCTTACGCTTTGTAATAGGGTAGACCTTCGGACGAGTGGCAAACCTTTTAGATTCGAACTTGCGTGGACTTCGAACCCTCAATGTGATGAAATTGTTAGGGAGGTTTGGAGTCAGTCCAACTCCATTTTTGAAGCTATTGGTAACTTGTCCACGGTCC
Source organism: Penstemon eatonii (assembly GCA_038501285.1). Lineage (NCBI taxonomy): Eukaryota > Viridiplantae > Streptophyta > Magnoliopsida > Lamiales > Plantaginaceae > Penstemon > Penstemon eatonii. The sequence continues at coordinate 10,245,119 of CM076710.1, forward strand.
TTAAAGAGTGGAATCGATGCACTTTTGGGAATATTTTTCAAAAAAAGCGTACTCTCCTAGCTAGAATCAATGGAATTCAAAAGATTCTCTGCTTGGATGAGAATGACTATCTTTGTGAACTCGAAACAAAGTTGGTTGCGGAATATAATGAGGTACTCACACAAGAAGAGTTACTTTGGTTCCAAAAATCTAGGCTCCAATGGTTGGAGCTGGGGGATAGAAATACGAAGTTCTATCATATCTCCACAATCTGCCGTAGGAGAAAAAATAGAGTGATGGCTCTCAAGGTAGAAGGGGCCTGGCAAACCGACCAAGATATGCTGCGAAATCACGCTTTTGACTACTTCTCAGGATTATTTAGACAAGATGGCAATGGGGACAGATTTGGACTACATATTAGTCAACTCCAGAAACGGCTTTCAGATGAAGAAGGGCTCGATCTAATTAGACCAATTTCTACCGACGAAATCAAACATATTGTTTTTAGTCTCAGTCCCTATAAATCTCCGGGTCCCGATGGATTCCAGGCCTTTTTCTACCAACGGTATTGGGAAGATGTTGGGAATTCTGTTTACGAACTTGTTAATAATGCCTTCTTGGAGGGACAATTCAATGAAAAGTTAGGCGAATCTTTCTTATGCCTTATTCCAAAAGAGAACAGCCCGGACTTAATATCAAAGTTCCGTCCCATCGCACTTTGCAATGTTCTCTATAAGGTGATCACCAAGACAATTTCTCACCGTATAAAGCCTTATATGTCGGAGTTAATCAGTCCATTACAGAGTAGTTTCATTCCGGGTCGGGGAACCCATGACAACATTCTTATGATCCAAGAGATACTCCACAGTTTACGCAAAAGAAAGAAAAACAAGTTTGGTAGCATGGTCATTAAACTGGACTTGGAAAAAGCGTACGATCGGGTTAGTTGGGAGTTTTTAGAACAAACTCTCCACTTTTTTGGTTTACCGGTAAAGTTAATTGATCTCATTCTTCATTGCGTGAAAAGTGCTAAACCTCGTATTCTTTGGAATGGACAACCTCTTGAGCCGATGTCCCCTAACTGTGGGCTAAGACAAGGGGACCCCCTCTCACCATATCTGTTTGTTCTTTGCATCGAAAGACTTTCCTACCTCATCGGTGAGACGGTAAGGAAGAAAAAATGGCAATCGTTGAGTCCGTGTAGAGGGGGCCCAAAGATATCCCACCTTTTCTTTGCGGATGACCTCCTTCTAATGTCCAAAGCAACAACGAAAAATGCGAGAAACATTCGGAGAGTCCTTGACAGGTTTTGTGATACTTCGGGGCTTAAGATTAGCTATCACAAATCTAAAGTGTTTTTTGCTAAGGAGGGTGAGGGTCGGGTCAAAAGGGAAATAACAAATATATTGGGGATTGGTCGCACTAATGACCTAGGTAAATACCTCGGCGTTCCTCTTATTCATGGAAGGGTCAGCCCGAGGCTCTTTAGGGGTGTCATTGACAGGGTGGCAAGTAAACTGTCCGCGTGGAAGGCGAAACTACTCTCTCTTGCGGGTAGAGCTACCCTTATTAAATCGATTACGGCAGCGATACCCAACCATGTGATGCAATCTACTTGGCTACCGTCAACTACTTGCAATGAGCTTGATAAATTAAATCGTAGCTTCCTTTGGTCATCGGATGTTTCACACCGCAAACTTCATCTTGTGGGGTGGCAAAAGGTTACAAGGAAAAAGAAATATGGTGGCTTGGGCATAAAACAAGCAAGGAACACTAATATTGCACTTTTGGCTAAAGTGGGGTGGAAAACTTTGAATGGAGAAAACCGACTTTGGGGCGATACCTTTAGGAATAAGTACTTGAAAGATTCAGACTTGTTGAAGTATAAAATCCGATTGGCAGATTCGTATACTTGGAAAGGGATTGTCCGTAGTTTACAAGCGGTTAAGCATAATGTTGGTTGGAGATTAGGGGACGGAAAAATTATTTCACTTTGGGATGATGTTTGGGTTGGCAGGGATTCGATTGGTCAGATGGTCGGTTTAGAAATTCACGAAGAAGAAAGAAATTGGACTGTGGCAAACATTATTGATACCAACGGGTATTGGAACAAGACGGAGTTGAGAACGAAGATCCCTGATGTTATGTGGAGAAACATTCTGGATATCCCAATTCCTTTGGCTCATGAGCAGCGAGATCGAAGAATCTGGATGGGAACAGCGAACGGTATCTTCACGTGTCGTTCGGCTTATGATTGCCTGGAGCTAGATATGGAGAGTGCGGTTCAAAGCGGTGTGGGGGGATTGGAGGTGGTTGTGGAAGTTTCGAGGCTCGGAAAGAATTAGACTCTTCTTTTGGCTATGCCTTCATAACAGCTTGGCTACAAACGCTTTACGGTTTGAACGGAAACTCATTGATAATAATATCTGCCTCGGTTGCAATGGTGGGGCCGAGACAATTATCCATGTTCTTCGGGACTGTATTTGGGCGAAAGAAGTTTGGGACTTTGTCATTTTACCAACTCATTCACTCAAATTTTTTCAGACGCCCCCTGAGACTTGGATTAAAGAGAACATGATGAATGGTAAGCTTGCTAATACGCTTTTGCCGGCTGTTCCTTGGAATATTATCTTTATGGCTACTGTTTGGTCAATATGGAAGGCGAGGAATAAATTTTCTTTCCAAGGAAAAAGGGACCCTACGAGAATTGTGTGCTGTGTTGCGAAAAGTTTAGCGGATAATCTTAATAAGATTTCCGGGACAGGTGGGAGGGGAAATAATCTCAGTACTGCTGTCCAAAAGGGGACTCCTATCGTGACTCGATGGATCAGACCGGGGTCAGGGTGGCATAAATTGAATACGGATGGAAGTGTTCGCACATCCTTGAACCGCGCAGCAGGGGGTGGCCTTCTTAGAAATGAAAGCGGAGAATGGATTTTCGGTTTTTCGTGTAATTTTGGGGATATCTCAATCGACATGGCCGAGCTTCTAGCGGCTAGGGAGGGGCTTAGGCTGGCTTGGGAGAGAAGAGTCCATAGGATCGAAGTCGAACTCGACTCAGAGGTGGTTTTAAACATGATTAAAGATGCCGATACGGAGTACCATCCGATGGGGAGAATTATAGAGGACTGCCGAATTTATATTCGAAAACCTTGGGAATGCCGTGTGATCCACACAAGAAGGAGTGGCAATAAATGTGCGGATGCTCTTGCGAAGCTGGGATACGAATTGGAGAACAAGACGTGTATTTGGGACTTTGCTCCGGGGGAGATTTCACAGTTGGTGATGGAAGATATTTTGTAGTTGTTTCTTTGCTTCTTTGTACCAAAAAAAAAAAAAATCAATTATCTTGTTGGAAATTAGGCATAACTTCATGAGCCCACCCCAATTCTTCTATCTATTCTATTTTTTATATTTTATTACTATTTATTTTTGTATTCTTATTATTATTATTTTATACGTATAAAAGTACAAGTTCACCAGAAAAAAATTCTTAAATATTTTGTGTAGATTAATATGCCCCTATTTAAATTCTACTAGGTTACTTAATATATATGGCAAATTAGAAAAAATTGAAGAAGTATACTTATACATAAACACTAGCACTTGAAGAATTCAACGTATAGAAGCACTATTTTTTACATTGTGTTATTATTAATAGACAAAAATGACGTTTTTTTTTTTAAATAATGATTAAAAAACTATTATTCATAGAAATTAGGCACGTTTACTCCTTCCAATTTGCAATTGAATTGTATTGTTACTAATACATTCGATTCTTGTATAGTACAAGCTGTTATCTAGCAATTCTTGTTTGTTTAGCGTTTTTTAAAATTAATTATTTCGGGTTTGAGAAATGCTTAACAAATAAATTTTATACTTTCTGAAATAATTTTTTCATCTCTTAATTTTCTCGAACTACTCTCTCCAAAGCCAAACAAACAACAATTTTATTATTTCCAAGTAAAATCTATACAAACTCTACTTTGTATAGGTTTTGTTTGGAAATAAAGTAACTTATATCTTACATAATTTATCTACTATGATTTGAAATAAAATAACTTATATCTTACACAATTTATCTCACATAACAAACATAATTTTGACACAAAATCTTACACATCTTATATATACAACTTAAGTCTTCCCAAAAAACATACACTTCCCTTATTTCTCAAAACACACTATTAAAACTCAAATAAATAATATCATATAAATCGAAATTATTTCACAAACATTCATTACTCTCTCAAACACCGAACAAACATATCCTTATTGTTTTGATCTTCTCAATGCAGTACGCATCGTAAAATTGATGCACCTGTATTTCCATAAAATAATGTATTTATAATTAAATAAAATCTAAAACATAATGATGCAAATAAATAAAATTACTGTAGTACCCTTCTTCATCTTCAGTTCACCAAAAAGCTTGCCGCCCAATTTTGCTTAAGGCCATCTCCAGCCGAAGGGGGGAGGCAAGCAATAGCCCCCCCGTCGGCTGGAGAAGAGCTCCCCCCCGGATGGGCAAGCAGGCATCCGGGGGGAGTTGCTTGCCCGCAGGCAGCAGCTGCTAGACGCGCGTGTGCAGCGCACTCGCGCGTCCAAGCTTTTTTTTTTAAATTGTTTTAAAAGTTAATTAATTTAATTTAAATATGTAAAAATATATAAAAAAATTAACTCTTATTAATTATGGTTTAATTTTCTTTTTATATTCATACTAATAGAAGACCACTCAAACACTATTTTCAAATCAATGTGGGATAAAAACTTAACTCTCCTTATCCCACATTGGTTTGAAGATAATTTTTGAGTGACATTCAGGTAGTATAAATATGAAAGATAAAATATTATATCATTTAAAAATGAAAAAAAATGAACATAAGTTCAAAAAATTCATCCGAACTAAGAAATACATTATTCGTCCAAAAATATAAAAGTCATTATACATATAGATTTTTTAAGAAATTTATATATAAGAACGAAATTAAACTTTTCTCATGGTCAAATATAACGATATTTCTCAATCTAATGGATTAATCCAATTAATATTACTTCATAAAACTACTACATTATTCGTAAAACTATTGTTGTTGTTTTCCATTAATTATGTTTATTTATTTTTATGAATCCCTTATTATTATTGTTGTTGTTGTTGTTGTTAAGTGATAGTGGGAAAAGTTTGAGATTGAAATAAATGTTTTGGATTGTTGGTTCGGTTGGAGATGACTGACTTGACAAGGCAGGCAGGCAAGCAGACAGGCAGGCAAGCAAGCGGTCATGAGGGGGCTATTGCCTGCTTCGTCTGAAGATGGCCTAAGAGTATTGTCATCAAATTTTTGGCTGGCAGATTGAGTAATATGTCAGCCCAAAAAAAAAATTAAAAGTGGGCCACAAAAGCGGGTCAGACTGATTAAGTGAGGATGACCCGCTATTGAATAAGACCAACCTGTACTTGGCCAGATAAATAGATTGATACGGTGAATTAATCTTGACCATTTTACATATAGAGATTGAAATATGACTAAGAATATGGAATATTTCATTATTATCATATAGTACTAGTTATTCCCGTGCTATGCACAAGACCAAAAATATTATATTTCAATTACAATGCATTTTGATCATTATAATTTTCATGCCTCTCAAAATTATAATTTGAATACCTTTATACAGTGTTAAAAATATTTGTAAATATATAATTTAATCAAAACAGATGTTTCATATATCTTTTTTCTTCATGTGATATGGACTTTGAATATATTTAACTCAATAATATCAAGGAAAATTTGTTCAAATTATCCCACAAATTTATTGTGAGTACAAGAACAACTATAAAAGTTTGATAAGTTAACCCATGCGTATTCGATTCATAACATTTATCATGTTACCTCGTTATTGTGCCACTTGTTGAGATGTCATCATAAAAATTATTTTTATTCAATAAATTCGTTTGATATTATTTCATAATTTAAAAAAAAATTCTAAACCATCCATTAGGTTTAGTGTAATTACACAATCTCCATCAAACTTTAAAAAATTACCCAAACTACCTCGGAGGTATTGGATCCACCGCCTTCATCATCTATGCGACTAAATATTGATAATTCTAGCAATTTAGTTAGTTTTTTTTTTTTTAATGGACTTCAGCCTCCAATATTGTAGCTTGTGTAATTTCTAAACTCGAAGGGTGATCTATGTATGTTCGCTAAATCTTTATGTGTAATTTGTGCTATTACCCATAATATCAATTTATGCTCAAGTGGAAAACATGTTAAATTAGACTTGTAGATGCAATAAACTATAATTAAAAACAATTAACATTACACTAACTGTAAAAAAATAAATAAAATAATAATCTCTCGTAAAGTAGTTTATTATAAATTTCTTGTCATGAATGAATTTTTTTTTTCATATACAATGTGACAATCAGCATATAAAAATTGTAAATAAAGTTCGAATAAAAAGTAATAGAAGAAAGAAAACAAAGGATATATCCATGTAATTATCATAATGTTCAATTTATCTCCCTTGGATTTAAAAAAGAGTTCCCCTTGATTTTTTTAGAGGAATAATTTATCTCCATGAGTTGGAGAGTGTGTCTCACTCGCTTAAATATGAAAGTGGACGTTAAATGTTATTGAATAGACGAAATCATCCATGTGGGCTTTTGGGGGTAAAAAAGTCCACAAAAAATTAAAATACCACATTTATAATAGCCCAGGGAGGTAAATTATCTCATTTTTTTCAATTTAATTTTTTATAATAGCCCAGGGAGGTAAATTAAAATACCACATTTATAATTAGCCCAGGTATGTACTCGCCAATTACTTTTTCATCCTTGTAAGCATTCCCTGGGACATCGAGTTTGTTCGCAACTTCATTGTCGCTTACTACTTTTTCATCCTAATTGTTGAAAGAGCTATCAAGTTTTGATTCGATTGATTTTCACTCTTTCCATCCAAGGAGCGGGGATTATCGGCCGTTCTCTTGCCCGATCGAGCTGGGTTCATGCATGTGACCGAATACGGTCCGAGGGTTTTCTGCAGTGATGGTAGTGCAAACTACTAGAGCGATGAAAAGGAAAAGGAGATGAAACTTTGAAATCATCTCTGAAACTCGTGAAATTTAAGTGTAGAATACATACATGACTCAAATATATGGGGATTTATATAGTATAGTATGCACGCACACCTTGTTATTGGCCATTATGGGACTCATAATTATTGGTGGCTGACAACATTAATGGCTTAAGTGCAAATTAATTAGGTTCAATAATGTAATCTATGTTTTATATTAAAGAAAGGTAAAAAAAATGCGATTTAAGAATAGATTATACAATAGTTATACTTAATTTGTATTTTTAGTTCAATAATGTAATCTATTTTTTTATATTATTTAATTTAAGTTTTCCATGCGTTATATTAATAATAAATTATTGAAGCAAAGACCAAACTCAAATTTTTCTTATGGTATAAAATATATGACTTTTTTCGTATTTTTATCTAATTTAGAAAATGTATAATTTGAACTTCCTTGCTTTGCATATAAAACACCTTTATGATTATTGTATAATGTATACATACAATGCTCGATATTGTTGTCCTACGATTTTCCCATATTCAAACTCAAAATTGAAATAGATAAAATAAGTACTATATTGAAAAATGTATTATGAATTATGATGTCACCTTTACCCCCCATAAAGGGTAGCAACGGAGGATTTACAATGTGAAACTTAAATTATTTGAGATTTTGGTGATTATTGAAATTTGCGGGATGTGTGTTATTTACTTTTATTTTTTCACTTAGTCAAAATTGGACGAAAATTGAAAAGACTTCAAATAGGAGGTCACACGACCCAGCCGTGACTTCGACTTCTCATATGGGGTCCAATTTGGGTGGAAACTGTCAAAAGTCAGAATAGTTTTGCAATATATATATTAATCCGAATAAATGTGGGTTCTATTTACTAGTAGGTGATAATTATGGGATATTTTTGCAAATTCGTAAATGTGGAGTCTTGGAGTATAAAAACGTGTATTGATTATATTCCTAATAATCCACCTAACCCTTACTTGGGCTGCAAAAAACTCGGTTAATTCTCCTACCGTACCTATCGAGAAGTATACTCCATTAATTATGTTATTAGCTTTAAAATTCACCATAAGTTGATCCGTCTCCGTATTTAGTAGAATCACCTACTATAAATGTGCATATTTAAGAAAATACATATGAGTTTCGAATTTTGTTGTAGTCCCAACAATCTAGTTAGGTTGGCTCACTAGGGTGGCATATGGTTATGGGTCCTTGATTCATTGATGAACTTTAGTTGTAAAATAATAATGACATGTTGGTCTTATGTTTTTCTTCCTTGGACATTTTTTGCAACAATTTCAATGGTTAGTGATCATGGTCGTTGTTGGCAAGTTTTGATTGAACGATTGATGACGTCCAACACCTGTGATCATACTGTTTAGGATTAACGATTGAAGATTATTAGAGACAAGTACAAAATTTAACTCAATGTCTGGTCGAGTCTATTTGTTTATTCTTTGGTATGAATTGTCATCCGTTTCAATGACGGGTGGTCGTGTTCTTAATGAGCAAGTTTCAATTGCAGAAGTCCAACACCATGATTATGGTGTTCGCTTCAAGGATTTAAAGCTTGGCAATTTGCAGAGGAAAATCAAGGAAAGTGTCGCAGGGGAGTTACAGGAACAATGTAAGATTTCACGAGACAGGAATTATAAACTCAAGGTCAAATACAATGCTGGTGTTGTCAGTAATTTGTCAGCTCAATCCTCCTTTTGTGAACCATGATGACATTGATGTAAACTCTAGGACAAGTTCTTTCCAACCCATGTGATCGATGTAGGAGAACTAGAGATAATTATATAGTTTTTAATTTGTTATTAGTTCTCCTAGGATTTTTTTTCTTTTTAGTTTCCTTAAGAGTTACTCACTCCATTCCCTTTTACATGTCACTTTTGAAAGAAAAAAAAATTCCACAATACATGTCACTTTAGAATTTTAAGATAGACTTAAATGTTAGTTTGACATTTTTACCCTTCTTCAATCTTAAATACTATATTTAATATCTCCCAATTTTCAAAATATTTACTCATGTTTCTCAAGGGTAATTTTATCCAACTACCCTTTAATTTTCCTAAAATCTAGAGCATTAAATGATTTCTTAATCTTTGTGAAATAACCTTAAACGACATTTAAAAGGGAATGGAGGAAGTATTAGTTATTCTATTTTGATAGAAGTCTATCATTGATAATTTAGAGTCTTATTTCCTTTCAGTTACCTAGGGTCAGAGTCATATATAAATGATTGAAATATTTTTCGTCAAAGAAATTGAATATTGTGAGTTTTCATATTTGAGTTATCCGTAGCGTTCATAGGTGTCTATTTCTTGTGTTTTTCCTTGCAATTTTTTTTTTTTTTTTGGTTTCCCAAGGGTTTAATCCCTTTCGAGGCGGATCGGACACATTAAGTGGGTACCTCTCCCAACAGGGATTCGAACCTGAGTCTGCTACTTTGTAGTGACTAGTCCATTCCATTAGACCAATCACCTGTTGATTTTATTCCCAAGAGTTTAATCCCTTTCGAGGTGGGTTGGGCACATTAATGTGAGTACTTCTCTCAACAGATCAAACTTGCCTGCAAAATAATCATTGTGTCGTCCGATTTCAATAGTTTTTTTAGATTAGAAGCCAACGTAACTGCATTCCCATGAATCTGATATGGCACCATATGAATTTCTATTTTGCTAGCATATATTACCTTTACATGGTATTTCTATACATATGAATTTATATTTGCTAGCATAAATGATCTTTACATAGTATTTCTATGATTCATAATAATCATGGACGGACCTACCCCAAAGATTTTTGCGAAGGACGTAGTACTATTAATTATGTATATATTTACTATAGACCAAGCTTATTATCTTCTATTAGAAATGTGCACGTTCGTCATATGTGATTTATTAATTATACGAGTGGTTTAAAAATTATTATAAATTTTAATTTTAATTTATTAGAAAATAAAACAAGAGCAATGATTTTTATTTTTTTTAGAGAAAGAGCAATGAAATTGATTGCACGAGTCAATTTAATTAAGTACGGATATAAAGAAGTGAAAATATAAGAATCAGATAAAATTAAAAATTAAATTTAAAAAACTAAGAGAACCAATATTAAATAAACTTTAATTTGTTATGAAATTAAAAGAATAACAAGCAAAAACTAAAATGTAATTCTGGAGAAGAAAGTGAAGTAGGGAGAGAATTTTATTCATTCTTATTCATGTCATACAATATAATATAATGGCCTCTATTTATAGGTATATATAAGAACCCAAAAGCCAATAGCTAATAGTTACATCATAAGTTACAAGTCTCTTCATATGGTGTCTTCAAGATGATCTTTAATATAGAAGTAGCAAGACCTTTCAAATAGCTAAAGAACTCCAATGGACATCCACAAATTAACACATTTTATAACACTCCCCCTTGGATGTACATTGCTTATGGAATATGCCTCGTTAAAAACCTTGTTAGAAAAACCCCGTGGGAAAAACCTAGACAAGGAAAAAAAAGTACATATCCATATAGAGCTAATAAACGTGTAACACTGCCTCGTTAAAACCTTGTCAAGAAAAATCCGTTGGGACAAAAACTTGGACGAAGGAAAAAGAGTACAGTGTGCATATTATGATTAATGATACGCTCCCCCTGATGCCAACACAATATCCACACATTTTACAAAAATGCTAAATCATGCTTGTAGAATTAGCATGATTCATTAAGTCTCCACTTTTACTTGGATAAAGGTCTTTCGAGTCCTAAAACTTTTCGTTGTTCGATCCTTTTGAGGACAAACATAATCTTTTATTACACCAAAATGACCATGAAATTGCCCTCAATGATTGAGCATTTTATCTATATAAAATCCTTTATTAATCGATTATGTATGTATTGATTTATGGACAAAAGATTTCATCTGTTAAATGCTCGATTTGTGGGTTGAACTAAAATTTTATTTTTAGAAATCTTTCGTCTCAAATTCTTCCTTTAAAACTCTTCGAAAGTTCCAATAATATTTATATCATCAATATATATAACTATAATCCTGATCTCAATCTTTTCATAAAACACATGGGTTAATTGGATCGTTTTTATAATTTTCATTTAACAAGTATTCACTAATGTAGTTGGACTACATAAGTCCAAATTGTTTTAATCCATATAAAAATTTACGCAAGCATTTTGAACAGTTTTCTCCGGAGTTTTCAAATGCCTATGAAATTTAAACCCTTCAGGGATTTTCATATAAATTTTAATATCGAGCGAGCCTATAAATAAGTATTATCAGCATTCACTAGACGCAAATCAAGTTTTTAACGTACTGCCAGACTAATAAGTTATGTAAAAATAATTGCATCCACCACAAGAGATTACGTCTCTCATAATCAATATCGGGTCTCTACGAAAATCCTTGTGTCACTAGTCGGGCTTTATATATAACGACTTCAGTTTTCTCATTTGGATTTCGCACAAATACCCATTTATATCCAAACAACTTTACACCTTCATTGAAAGTGAATTTAATTCTGCTTGAATTGCGTATTTCTATTTTGGCCAATCATTTATATGTTTACATTTTTATAACAAATTTAATTTCAAGATCCTCATTTTATTTTATAATTATATGCAAAAGTGTTGTCGACAACTGTTTTAATTCGGTTTCATCTTTTTCTCGTAGTGACATAACTTATAGAGATCTCTTTATTTTATTATTTTCAGGTACCTGAACCTCTTCTGGGGTATTATCTATTAGTTATGTCTTGCAACTCTTCATGAGTGCTCGCCTCCATAATATGACCATCTTCAGTGTTAGCTCCTTTTTTATTTTACGAGGATTTTTATCATTGGAACCGATTGATTTATCACGTTTAAGCTTAGCTTATTTTAATTTGAATTGGAGCATTTTTAGCTGGTATATGAGATTTAGTAACTCCTTTTATATTAGTTAATTCATCTGGCAGTTGATTTGCAATATGTTGCAAATAATTATCTTCTGGACTTCAAGTGTACACTATTTTTTTCGAGGATCTAGAGAAGATAATGTTTTTTTTTGTAATTTCTTTTACCAGCTCTTTATTACCTCCCTCTGATGTTAGGAATATTATATCATCAAAATGACATTCGACAAACCATGTCGTAAATAAATTTTCAGTCATTTGTTCAAGATACTTATTATGGATGGGGATTCATATCCAAAATATATTCCCAACCTCTATTGAGGACCCATCTTTGTGTGTTGTGGTGGAGCAATTGGAATACATGCATGTCGTACATCCTTGAATTCTAAGATGGGGAATGTTTGGCTCCTGACCAAACGTTAGTTTCATCAGGGAGAATTTATCATTATTTGTTGGCGTGATGCACACAAGCGTTGCTACATGTAACAAAAAGTTTTGTTCTCATTAATAATTTTCAAGATATTAACGGGAGGCGTTTGCTTTATAATTCTACTAAATCATTTTGTGTATGAATGTAGGCAACATGACTCTCAATAGCCATTGAAAGTCAGATATATGAATTCACCAGCATTATTAAGATGTCTTCATTATATAATCTGAAAAGTGTGCTCTCAATTTAATTATTTGAGTAAATAATCCCGCAAACATCAAGCTTGCAGGTTGACATGTCACATTTGTAGTAGATGCATCTATTAAAATCCACATAGAGGATGAGTGGCCCACGTGTATCACATTGAACGTGTTTCAAAAATGCTGGAGATTCTAACCCATTCTTAATTGAAATGATTTAGTAATCTATTAACCTTGAGAACAAGCAACACAAAATGATTCTTTGATTTGAAGAATCTTCTGGTTCTTCAGTGAAGATCCATACAAACTCTCAATAATTTTTTTCCCATCATATTTTATCCGGGATGGTCTAACCGGGTATCCATAATTTATTTTGGTAAGTAAACTTCTGGTTTACTGTAATATGTGTTTCAATTGTACAAACACATTTCTTTCTATAAAATCCGCACATTTGAAGTCTTAAATAAATGAGGTTAATCAAAATAATAAGTCTTTACTTATTATGAAGGATTCATAATCTCAAGAATCTCATCAAAGTAACCTCATATAGCTCATGACTTGGTGAATAATTTAATCAAAATGAAATAATTATGACATTAATTAGTTCTCATTTTACTTTAATCACGACATGAGATAAGATAAATTGATACAAGTAAAAGCATAAAGAATATCATATATATTTCAACGTTTTTTTTTATATTTAAGGAAAAAACAATTTCTTTATAATCATAATTGAGAAAATATGAGAAGATCATATTTACATTCAAAGTATGATAATACATAATCTTAATTTCAAATATGAACTGCCGTATATTGACTTTTATCACATATAATTTTACCATTCACTCAAATCATACTTAAACACATAACTGAAATATAAAAAATTATATTAGAAATTTAGATATTTAATCACAAAATATTAAGCCGTAAACTTAATTTCATATTAATCATTATTTTATTATCACTATTAGCTCTACTTATCTCAATAGAAATTATCAAAATCGAAATTAGTAATGTTAAGTGGTTCAGTCATTACCATCAAGAATGTCACTTACATCGTAGTAATTCATTTTTTTCTTGATGAATGTTTCTTTCAATAAGTGTCATTTTGACACCTTGTAGAATCAATTTGCATACCTTTATTTTTCTCAAGTTTTAACACTATTTTGTTTCGTTTCATTTCGGATGGTATGATGCAATCATTATATGAAATGCATAAAATAATTGATCATGTCTAAATAATGTCAATGTCTATCGTACATTCCATTAATTTATGAGATGAATCATGTATGCTCACTTTTGAGAATAAATCATTTATATTCACATTTGCATCCATTTCAAGGAATGCTTATCAGTTATAATAGGAGTTATGATTTTTCATCAATGTTTCATTAGTTCAACTACCAAAATTCAATTGATAGTATTTCTTAAAATCTCTCCACATATTGCTACTTAATAAGAATTTAGGATTTCGAAAGTTGTAATATCTTATCTCCAAATTGAAAACTAATTTTTAGTTGTGGATTTCATTTCTCAATTTAAAATGATGCAACTTCAGGTGCAAACTTTCATAGCAAGCTTTTAAGGAAAAATGTCTTTTAGATAGTTGAACTCTCTTTATTCAAGTTCGTATTAGTCTAGTAATTAAATATTCAAATTGTCGATACAAGAAATTTCGACCTTCGAAGGTTTTGAATTTTAGCCAAAAGATATGACAAAATATTAAACTAGATATTCTTAAAAGAATTCTAAATGGCAACACATGCTTTTATCCATAAATTCAACCATAAAATGCATGCCTTAAAAACACATTATCAATTCATGCCAAAGGTGAACATGAGCTTAAATTTGCCGTTTAGCTTGGACTAGAATAGAGTAAGTTCAATTCACGTGAATATAGTTTTACTTAAGTGAAAACAATCACAACTTTTGTGTTAAAATAATTCCTCCAAATATTTTAGGATAAATGGGTCATCTACTCAAATATATTGGAATTTCAATCCTTCAAGGAGAAAATTACGGATGAAGCATTGCCTTCACTTTATCTCTTATCAATTGTCACATTTCCATTTTATGATTGTATTTTGAGACTCTTTACATTCCAGTGAATTCAAACCAGTAGTTTTTACAAGCTTACTAAGCATTGTTAAATATTTGTTAATTTAATAACATGCACCCCATTTGTACAATTTTACATACAAATGCTATTCTCTTAGTAGGCGCTATCATCAATTCTCAATTTTATTAATTGATTAAAGAGCAAATGAATAGGCATTGCAAGAACCTTTTGATTTAACATATTTTGACAAATTTTGATTCATCAACTCAAAGATTGATAATTTTTCTAATTTAACAAGATATAAATCATGGCTTTTCATTCTTCTCATTTCTCATGCGCACATTCAATTATGTCTTCCATATTTGTTCAAGATTCAAAATCAACACATTGAATCAACGCCAATCAATATATTGAATCAAAGTCAGATGTATTCAAATCTTCGGGTTTGAATACATATGTTTTGAGCTCTATGTCCTTGTCATCTAGGCTCAGGCCTAAAATAAGATATACCAATAAAATATACTCAAATCTTCAGGATTGAGTTTATAACATAGGCTTCAAGCCTAACATAAAAATGTACCAAAACGTTTAAATTCTCATTTGTATCATTTAGGCTTCCGGCCTAATATATTATTTGACTTTAAGAACTTCAAGTTCTTGATATAATAAAAAATATTCAACTACACCAAAATTAAATCAGTCCAAAAGTTGAAATAACCATCAACTCCGTTCAAATTTCATTTAATCTAAAAGTTGAAGTAGCCATCAATATTTATTTGATTCTTCGAAAAGTTATATACGGGAAATTGATATAGATGCCAAATAATATAGGATCATATGATGTGACATATTTTCCAATTGATTCCTTTCGTTAATATATTAATGTTCATATAAGCATAAAATATTTAATATAAAATATAAAATATATAATATAATAAATAACTCACCATCTTACCCATTCGTTGATTCGAGTTTATCTCTTGAAGTGATAAATATGAACTTTCTTATGGATCCGATTAGCTAACTTTGAATCAAAAGATAGAACATATCGTGCTGAGAACGTGTTATGAAATTAAAAGAATAACAAGCAAAAACTAAAATGTAATTGTGGAGAAGAAAGTGAAGTAGGGAGAGAATTTTATTCATTCTTATTCATGTCATACAATACAATATAATGGCCTCTATTTATAGGTCTATATAAGAACCCAAAAGCCAATAGTTAATAGTTACATCATAAGTTACAAGTCTCTTCATATGGTGTCTTCAAGATGATCTTTAATATAGAAGTAGCAAGACCTTTCAAATAGCTAAAGAACTCCAATGGACATTCACAAATTAACACATTTTATAACATAATTCAAAATTTATTAATGTATAGGCTCAGATTTTAAAGTTGCTGGTTAGGTCCGGCGTGCACAATAAATTCTAACTATATTTTCTTTTTTTTACAAAAGGCAAAGAAAAACACCTAACAAGGTAGTAAATTTGTTGGCCCTATGCATAAGCAGGTTGGTAGAATTAAATTACCGACCTTTTTTTTCCAGCAGTTATGTATATGCATAAAGTAATTACTAGTTAATAACATAATTAATGGAGTATAAATTTCTCGATAGGTACGGTAGGAGAATTAACCGAGTTTTTTGCAGCCCAAGTAAGGGTTAGGTGGATTATTAGGAATATAATCAATACGGGTGTAGATCCTTTGTACCACTTTTAGTGTACCACAATTGTGTATCACTAATAATTAATTGTCACTTGTACATTTGACAATTATTTTAATTGTCACATGTACATGTGGCAATTAATTATTAGTGATATATAAGTGTGGTACACTAAAAGTGGTATAGAAGATCTTGAGCCTCTATGGTATTGCTTGATGGCGCATCATATATTTTTGTTTTATTGTTATTAATTATCATTTATGTATTTTTTTTATGGTGAGAATGGTGGTGAAAAAAAAATATAAACATGTCCTTAGCTATTGAAGATGACTACGGAGGAGGAGGGAAAAGGGGGCATTTTGCTCCAACGACTGAAGATGGCCTTATATTAATATGATATCCTATACTTTCACATTTATAATTTCGCAAAGTTAATCTAATGCTTCAAGTATTTAGATTCAAGAAATTATTTCTTTTACCAACTTTATTATGTTTATAACGTAAAATAATATAATAATAAATTTATATTAATTTATTTGTTATTCCATAAATTTTGTAAGAGGTGATGAATTATTGATTGTAAATTTAATTATGCGATAAAAATCTACTTAGATGAAAACAAAATGTTTGATTATTTATATTGAGGAGGAACTTATTGCGAAATTTGATTTGAATTTTCACATTATTTTATTATATGACATAAAAAGAATGTTGTTTGCGACTTCAATAAATTTTTCTTCATATTAAATTATTTTTAATATATATTTTTATATTAATAATCTAATATTAGTATTTAATAGGCTTTTAAATTAATTTCACTAATATTTAAATTTGGTTTACCCAACCCTTGAACTTGGTTCCGTCCCTGATCAAATATATGAATTAAACCATAATAACAATTAAAATCATCTCCTAGATGGATTTTATTTATATCAAAGTCTTTTTGAACATTCTGTAAATGGAACAACAAACTTCTATTACAAAGTACATCTGCTACATCCATAGTACGACGTACTACATATTTTTACTTATATAAGTTACCCTTTTTTTTTTGTTTAATTTTATTATAAGTTACCCTAACTCCAAGGGCGGATGGACATAGGGAACAGGGGGGCTATAGCCCCTCCTATCTTTCTTTTTTTAATTATAGTAGTGGTGTATTTTTTTTTTTTAATAAATTAGTTCAATATAAATTTTTTAGTCCAAATATAATTTTACTCCAATTAATATTACACAACTCACTCTAATAATAACTCACTCTACCCAGTTTCTAAGCTCTAGTGAAAGGCCCAATTTTTTCCTTCAAGTGACAAGAGATGATGGATGAAGATACTTCTTTTGGTTCTAAATATGAAATTGAAAATTTTTAATGAGTAATATCTATGTTCCATATGGGAGGCCAAGGCATAGAATTAAATAAGTGACTATCGAGCATCATTACAAAGTTGAGAGATTCAATTCGGTGATAGATAGACAATTGCAGGGATTGAACAACCGTTTCAATGAAATAAACGTAGAGTTGTTTCTCTGTGTTGCATGCTTACACCCATCCAATCACTTTGAGGCTTTTGACAAAGAAAAACTTGTTCGTCTTGCCGAACATTATCCAAATGACTTTTCTTTTCTTTAGCTCTAGACCCTTCCAATCAACTTAAAAATTATATTAGGGATGTTCGATAGAGTGATGATTTTTCTAGATTGAAAAACGCAGTACTAACCAAATCAGAGTAGAATTTTTTACGGATTTTAACCTGGATCAAATTAAATGAAACAAAACTAATAAAAATTCGATGAACCCAAATCACTTGAACCCAAAATTATGATTTTAAATCCCTTGACTTAATTCTAAGGCTACAAAAGTAAATCCCAGCTTCACCTTAACTAAAAAATATTTATAAATGAAATGAAAGCTACACAGATGGAAAAAAATAGGGATTGGTGATCTTACTAAGAAGATGGTTGCAACTAAAAGACATGTCGCATTCTCGATGGCTTACAAACTTGTGACATTGGCGCTTATTCTACTTGTTACAACTGCATCAGTGGAGAGAGCTTTTTCGGCTATTAAGATAGTAAAGAATCGACTTCGTGACCGAATAGGCGATCAATGACTAAATGATAGTTTAGTTGTCTTTATAGAGAGAGAGATATTTAGTAGTATTTCAAACGATGCTATCATGGACTGATTTCAAAAGATGAAAAACCGTCGTGGTCAATTATTAAAGTAAATATATAGATATTTTGGATTTTTTGGGGATTATAAGGCCATCTCCAATGGTTTCCCGGGGCCATTCCCGGGCCAGCCCCCCGAGCCAGCCCAGGCTCTGGGTGATCATCTCCAGTGGTGGACTCCAGCACTCAATTTCTTCCAATTTTGTTCTTCCCCACTCTCACTATTTTTATAATAGTTTTAATACTGTTTTTAATATTAATATTAATAATAATAATAGAATAATAATAATTATTATTTTAATAATATAATTAATTTAAAAATATTATAGTTATAATATTTAAACATTAAAATACAAATTATAATTATAATTAATTCAAAACACGAATTATAATATTAAATAAAAGGCACACATAAAAACAAGATGAAGGTTACAACAAACGCGAATGGAAAAAAAAACAAAGAATATTACACCATTTATTGATTTGCCCTCTCGAACCAGTCGGTTTATTCATTCGAGGATCCTCCAAATAAGTTTCGAGAAAGATTTTTTTGTTGTATTTCCTTTCTTTTTTTCTTCCAATACGCCTTCAAATAAGTGTGCAATTATATTTTCAAGTAATTCTTATTCTAATTAATTGGGAAATTTTAATTTTATTCTTATAACATCATTAATAATTAGAATTTTAATTAAAATCAAATTATTTACTAACAAATTATTATGAAATAATATACTAATGAATTATTTACAAATTTTAATTGCTATTTTTTTAATATAAGAAACAATTAAAACCATTATTTAATTTTATTATACTTAAACCATTAATAATTAGAATTGTAACTAAAAATCAATAATAATAATTAACAAATATTAAAAAATTTAATTACAAAATTAAAACAATTTCTATTCATTTAAAATAATTAAAACAATTTCTATACATTTATAATAATTAAAACAACTAATTATAACAATTAAAAACTAAAAAAATTAAAAAAAAAAAGAACCAGTCAGGTGGCGCCAAGTGGCGCCACATGAAAGAAGGGAGAGTCTCCCCTCTTTCTTCCCCATTTCTCCCGCGGCACCAGAGCTCCAGGCCGTTCCCGCCCGTGACCGTCGCCCAGCTCGTGCTATCCCGCGTCCCGCCCCGGACCGCAATTGGAGACAATTCCCTAGCCCAGCCCGACCCTCACGCGCGCCCCGAGCCCACGATTGGAGATGCCTTAACGGGGTACCATATGTAATTAAAATATCTCGTGTATTGTTGTCCTATATTTACTCATGAATAATATAAACTTTAAGTTTAACTGTTTGATAATTTTTTTTTCATATAAGTTTAGCCCCGATCAAAATTTCTGAATCCGCCCATGCTTAACTCTACACTCAAATGCACAAGCAATGGAGAGTTTTAGGCGAGGGTCAAAGTCAACCAATATGACCTAACCGTTACGCTATAATTGAATGTTATATTCAAATAGGGTGATTGAATTAGTGACCACTAAACTATTTTAACGATTAATAATGATGATTTCGCTATCTATCCCACATCTGATCAAAGATCAATCAAGTCTTGAGAAAATAATAATTTAATTTAATTCGAAAAGTAAGACCAAGTGGGCAAGGCTCCATCATTATATAATTGTAATTATATTAATTGTAACTTGTGTTTGTTTAATAGTACTACCATGAAATATAATATCATACACTTAAATTCATGTACTTCTAAGATAAAGCGAAAATCACGGAATCATCTTTGTTCACATGTGATGGGCCATCCTTATGAACTCGCACAACTTGTCAATTCAACTTGCATATAAAATTCAAGACAACTAGTTAATAATTATTATAGTATTTCTTCGCTATATTCGAATTCATTATAGAATTAAGGCTTTTTTTAATAGGGATTTGTCATTTTCACATTAATATTTTACATACTTTAATTATATTATGATTTCAACCTTCTCGACACATCTTTTTCGTCAATTTTTGGATGAAAATCGCCAAAATTTCTTCATAACAAAATTAAATTTCGTGTTCTTTATATTTTTACATATAACTTTACTTGGAGATTATTCCGTTATATGACACTATTAATTTTAGTTGTCATAACTTTAGAGAAAGAGGTTATAAAAAAAAAATTATACATACCAAATTAATGCATTTCTTGTTGTCATAGAGAAAACGCATTCAAATTTTCTTGAACAGGTGCATGAATTCACTAAAAAATTAATATATATAAATCCTATCTGGAAATTAAGAAACATCCTCTGTATTCCTCGTTGTTTCGCATGTTGTTCCAACTTGGCACATACATACTGCAAGTTGCATGAATTAATAAAGAATTCCAGTTTTAGCAGCAATAAAATATGATTTCATAAAAAGTCCTAGAACAACAGTAGATGCATGCATCTATCGATTAAATTATTGGACTATGTAAAATATTATTATCCTACCAAACTCGGTTTAAGTGGGAGATTTGAATTTTATAAAAAATAGTTTCAGGTGTTAAATTTCAAAAAGGTTATTGCTTTCTTTCTGCGTGTAAGAGGTACTTAATAAAAATATCAAATGTTAAATTCAATGCAAAATATTTAAATCCAATCTAATGTGAGTTTGGCCCAGCGATTGGAGCTAGCTCTTAAAAGCACTTATAGAATTCTACTGTGATTTTTGAAGTGTTTGACCCTGATTATTGAAATTACTTCTGTTCAATCGTGATTTTCATGGTGTTTGGCCCCCAGGATCATAATCACTTTTGGGATCTCGAGAAGCCAAAAAACAACTTATTTTATAAGCTACGAAAGTGTTACTTTTGTAAAAGCTATTATACAAAAGCAATTATTCTATAATTAATTTTTATTATTATCAATTATTACCAAAATCAATTTTAGTAAAATTAATTCTCCTATAATTGATTTTCGAATCGCTAGGCCAAACTCACCCTAATTAAGAATATATTTTGAGTAAGTGAATGCTGAACTAAACACTTGAGTTACTTATATATATTTAGACTGATTTAATTATGTATATTATAAATTAAACATAAATTCTTTTTTATTTTATGTTTTGATTAATTAAATAATATAATAAATGTTCAATCATTAACTGGAGTAGTGAAATATTATGTTCATGTACATTGCATGCTAGATATATAGGTTGAAATTGTGTGCGAGACTTTCAAATCAAATTGGTCGGCAATTCACCTTAAAAAATTAATGGACTTCCTTCAGAAAATTACAACTGAAAGACTGGGGTCCATGGCCACTTTAGAAAATTCCAGAATAGGTTTGAAAAATAATATCTAATTAATTGAATTAAGACCATACAAATAAACGCTTTCATATTTAGTATAATTAATCAAATTCAAATACCTTCATTCATCTTGGGCCTTTTTAAACCTAAGCCTCTGTTTCCATTCCTAGTAAGATTGGGCCCTCTTATTGATTTTCCCCTTATTCATCATTCGGCTTTGATTTTAGGTCCTTAATTGGGCTTGAATTTAAATCAACATTGATTTGGGCCTTAATTTGTAAGATCCTAATCAGAATAATTTAAAGGCTAAAATTAACAAAGTGATTAATTCAAATATAATCATTTATTATCATCGAAAGTCGAAGAAATTTTTCGGCTGACATTTTGAAGTTGAGCAGAATAGTGATTATTCTGCAGGCAAGTTCTATCATATAAATTTACTACAAGAACACGAGAAGTAGACACCCATGAACCTTTGAGAGAACAAAACTCTTCTTTTTCAAAAACTCATTATCATCAATATCTGAAAAATAATGAAGATTACAACTCTTTTATAAGACTCTAATCCTAGGCAACTGAAAGGAAATAAAACTCCTAAGAAAACTAAATAACTCCTAGACTCCTATAGAAACTAAATCACCTAAAATAAGGAAACTAAATAACTAACTAATAAAAATCCAAATCCTAAAAAACTAATAAAAAGATAGATTGTCTTGGATGCTTCTGCATCAGTCGCTCTGGGTTGGAAATAACTCATCCTCGAGTTCACAGCAGTGTCATCAAGATCCACAAAACCAGGACAAACTAACGATGACGATTAATCAAGCCTTGTACTTGGGTCTGTCCCTCCCGTGAATACCTTAGTTGTTTTCACCACGTCGTCTGATGTTGGTTAAATCCTCGACAGCCTCTGCAAATCCTCAATCTTTACTTCCTTGGAGTGAACTCTTCGATCACGGTGTGGACTCCTCAACATCACCATGACTCAGTCATTTAAGCTGATGAGAATTTTGCCCCAAAGAAAAAAACCCAGTATTAGCCAGAGGTTGGGTAAATCTGCGACTTGCTTGGCAAAACTCGATCTTCGAATCCTGAACGATATAATCACGGTACTGGACATCCTCAGCCGGAACCCGCCCACGACAACCATGCTCACGACCACCAGGAAAGGAAAATTCTGAAGCACTGATACCAACTGAAGCCGGGCAGAATAATGATTATTCTGCAGAAGAGTTCCATCAAATAAATTTGCTACATGAACACGAGAAGTAGGCACCCATGAATCTTTGAGAGAACAAATCTCTTCTTTTTCAAAAACTCATAATCATCAATATCTAAAAAATAATAAAGATTACAACTCTTTTTATAAGACTCTAATCTTAGGCAACTGAAAGGAAATAAAACTCCTAAAGAAACTAAGTAACTCCTAGACTCCTATAGAAACTAAATCACCAAAAATAAGGAAACTAAATAACTATAACAAATAAAAATCCAAATCCTAAAAAACTAATAAAAAGATAGATTGTCTTGGATGCTCCTTCATCACATTTTGTGCGTGTCTTCTTGAAATAGTCAATTTTAGAATTTTTTTTTTTTGAATGATGCTATAGATGAGTTATGAATTTATTCTCGGAATGATGCTTAACATGTTACTCATTCCATGTTCTCACTTATATATATAAAAAAAAAATAAAGATTAGAAATAAACTTTTGGGCAGTTTATTTTAATTCATCGTATTGTTGCATGCTATTAAGCATTAACCTTTAATATTGTTATAGTTGTTCTTAAGTTAGACTTATAAATTATAATCCATACATGCTGATGCAGGTAAGGCAGGTTGTATAAAATAAATTGTTCGTAACAAATAAATAGCGCCTGTAGCTCAGTGGATAGAGCGTCTGTTTCCTAAGCAGAAAGTCGTAGGTTCGACCCCTACCTGGCGCGATAATAAAAGTTTTGCTTTTGCAATTATTATCTTAAACTTAAACCATTATTGCCATTAATGTAAGTTGATAATGGATAATGCTAACAATAAAGTTCGGGGGAAATATGGCCTGTTTGTTTGCTGTTTTTCAAAATTATTTTGTATTTGAGAAATGCCAAAAAATATATTTTCTATTTTCTGAAATAAGTATTTTTCCTTTCAATTTTTTCAAATTACTTTCTCAAAAGTCATAGAAACAACAATTTTTTTTTATCTCTATGCAAAACTTATACAAATTTTATTCTAATTTGACATAAAGTAACCCATCTCTTATAAAATTTATCTAATATTTACATAAAGTCTTACACATCTTACACCTACAACCTAACTATTTCTAAAAAAACTGCAGCTACTTTATTTCTCAAATCACTATTTCAAAACTTAAATAAATAACGTTACGCAAATCAAAATTATTTCACAAACCTACACTATTCTCTCAAAATTCTTTGAAAAATTTCAAATGGCCGCTTAAAAAACATACAATTTCTTATTATATAAGGGTATAATAGACAATTCATAACCGCATCCTTGTCCATTACTTTTTTTTTTTGGTAATATCCTTGTCCATTATTAAGCCCGCATCCATAACCCCAACCCTATCCTGCCTTTTCTTTCTACCCCACTTTCTCTCTCTACACTAACATTTGTCTCTGCAGAATTTTGGAAACCCTAACCCTAGCGGCTACGTAAACCCCTACAATTACTTCAGGATTCATCAGGTAAGCAAAACGAAAATCCTTTTTTTTTTTGAATAATTTTTTTTTTAGTGTTAGTTAGCTATAAGAGCTTACTCGAGTGTAGATATGGTCTTCTGGAGTTTGAAAGATTGAATTTTGCTTGCCGATCTGTTGTTTGTGCAGCAAAAGTAGCAGTAGAATATGGGAGAGATGAAGGAGAACGATGCTTACGAAGAGGAGCTTCTCGACTACGAGGAAGAAGACGAAAAAGCCCCTGATTCAGTCAATGCCAAAGTCAACGGAGAGTCCGGGAAGAAGTGAGTTTCATATGTAGGCTGTTATGTACATATTATTATGTTTTTGATTGTATTGCTGCACTGAAATTCTGTATGTATTTTCTGTTTGGTGTTTAGCTTCTTAAGCTGCTTAAACCTTTCTGATGTAGTTCATGTTTTTATATTTTATTGGAATTCGTTTGGATAACTCTTGTCTTAAAGCATTTAGTTTAGACAATTGATATATGGTGCGTTCCGTTTCTTTACAGCGGTGATTGTTGGTTTTCTGAACTGACTCTGCTATTTTTACATGTTAAATTTGATAATGTTTTTAAAGAAGAGACATAAACAGTTTGTAAAGATGGTTGACTGATATTAATTGGTTTATATATTTGTGTTGTTTGTCACCTAGCCTATGAAATAACTTTAGATGTTATTTTGTGTTTCAGAGGTTATGTGGGGATTCACAGTTCAGGATTCAGAGATTTCCTCTTGAAGCCAGAGCTTTTACGTGCTATTGTGGACTCAGGGTTTGAACATCCATCAGAAGGTAAGATATATAAATCTATAGTATAATTATTACTATACGTAGTTGTTTGAGGAGAAAGCGAGGCAAGGTGATGAGGGCGAGCCTTGCCTCAAGGCGAGGCGATGCAAAAAACGAGGGCTTTTTGGGGATAAGGCGCTTGTATATAAATTTTTCAGTATATATCAAATTATCAACAATAATTATAAACTTCAAAACTTATAAAAGACAATATAATAAACATATTCAATATTTATTATGCAACAATATAAAAAATGGGTGATGTGTAATGTACTGTAAGTATATATGTAATATATATGTAAATAGGGTGAGTTATTTAATAACTCACTTCTCTATGTAATATATTAAATTATGAATTAAACTTTCATTCATATATTAATAAGTAAAATGGGCTAACACTGACCGTGTCATAATAATTTAATTCAGCCAAGTATTTTTTTTGAATATACTGGATCAACCCTTGGCCCAATAACTCATTCATCCGCTCCAGGTCCATTTCCAGACAATTATATCAAATCCTCTTCCCGTAAAATCCCTAGTTCATTTCTCCATCTTCAAAAATCTCACATTTACTACTTCTCCTTCATTCTTCAAATTCTCTCCAAAACCTTCGGCACTTTCATCACTGGATATGACACAGCGGCGTACAGGACAGCGCGGCGCAGCAGGAAGTGTCTTGATTTTAAGTTTTTAAATTGAACTTCCCCAAAAGGCGCCTTTTGGGGACGGCCATTGCGAGGCGACAGCGATGAGGGCTCGCCTCGCGGAAAGGCGCGCGCCTTGTGGTCTTTTAACAACTATGTTACTATATAAACGTTTTATAACATAATGATTTGAATCTTTACGAAATCTTGAAATTCTTCTTGCGGAGAATCTAGATAGATAATTTGTCATTTCGATTCACAATTACTAAACTTCAAGATTATACATAATTTGTCATTTCGATTCACAATTACTAAACTTCAAGATTAGAAGCACTAATGTCTTTTGAACAATATTTGATTTAGAAATCAGTTTTCTTCCGACCCATTGTAAACCTGTTCAGAAAAAAATATTTATCAAGTTAGCATACTTTTGAAATACTATATAGGAAATAGGAAATGGATGAAAAATTTAAGAGACCTTCTGCTTGAATTTAATTTTTAACTATCTAGTTAAATCATTCTACTAAGAAGTTAAGAACATACAAGAATCAACCAAGTCAACACCTTGTGTTGGAGCTATAAAGATACGAAGTAGTATGTTAATTTTTTGTATGACATTATCGATCAATTCATCACCTTTTGGAGGAGCTATAAAGATAAAGTTTTCTAGTAAAATTGTCAAGGAAGGAAGGATAATTAAATAGATATATCATAAGAAAATCTGATTAAACACAATTGATATGTTGTAATCAAATTTTCTTTTCAATTTATAATTGAATGTGCAAATAATTGTTTAAGAACCTAATATGTATTTGAATCATTGTATGGGTAGCTCAACTGAGGATTGGAGTGAGATATTTACCACAATTCTCTTATTAAGAAATCATAAGTGGGACTGTGTGGAATGATATAAAAAGAAGAGTGGAATTTGGGCTGTGCCACTTGGAATCATAACTTAGATCACTAGAAAAATTTGGGCATCCATATCAACTTTTTTCCAAGGGCTTTTTTTGGGGGGGGGGGGGTTGAGGTGCAGGTGCCCCTGCATGCACCCTTTCCCGAGCCTGATAATCAATTGTGTATTTTGCACCTTTTTTCCTTTATTTTTGTGGTTTCCAACACTTAAAACACTTCTTACGTCTGGTTTTATGATACAAATTCATATTTCATCTCTTCCATTTATGATAGCACTTAAAAATGAATTCTCTTTTTGGCGACATAGTCCTTGTAAAGTATTGCTTGAGTTATTGTTGTTTATGCCTGCTTAATATCCTAAAGTTGTTTACCTAGTTCCTTGTAAAGTTTAATAAATTGTATCACGAACCGTCACTTACAACAGTTTGGCATCTTTTGTTTCTCAGGTAAATCATATTAACACTATACCTTGGAGAAGTTGAAATGGTAAAAAACATTTTTTAATTGTTACTGAGGCTTCCTTGGATCAAATTTCTTTGGCTCTTCATCAGTTCAACATGAATGCATACCTCAAGCTATATTGGGAATGGATGTTATCTGCCAAGCTAAATCTGGTATGGGGAAAACTGCTGTATTCGTTCTTTCAACATTGCAGCAGATTGAACCTGTGGCTGGTCAAGTCGCTGCTCTAGTTCTATGCCATACAAGGGAATTAGCTTACCAGGCATGTCTCCAACTATGAACATTTTCACTATGGGCCTAAACCAATATTTCTCATCATCAAATAGTACTTACCGTGTGACATGTTTTTTTCTTGTTTACAGATCTGTCATGAGTTTGAGCGGTTCAGCACGTATGTGCCAGATATCAAAGTTGCTGTTTTCTATGGTGGTGTCAACATCAAAATCCACAAAGATCTTTTGAAGAATGAATGCCCTCATATTGTTGTTGGAACACCAGGAAGGATTCTTGCTCTGGCTAGAGATAAGGACCTTTCCTTGAAAAATGTGAGGCATTTCATTTTGGATGAATGTGACAAGATGCTGGAGACCCTTGGTATGCATTAGCAGAGTACCATGAGCTTTATATTCCCTTCTATCTCCAAAACAATAGATTTCTCATAATTGCTTCTATTTTGCACCAGATATGAGGAGAGATGTGCAGGAGATTTTCAAGATGACACCCCATGATAAGCAAGTTATGATGTTCTCTGCTACACTCAGCAAGGAAATCCGACCAGTTTGCAAGAAATTTATGCAAGATGTAATTTCCTGTGGCCAGTCCCTGAATTTTTTGAAGTCTACAATGTTTCCATTATTCCAGCTTTGTGCAGGCGACTTGGTCAAGAATGCAGTTGTTGAAGCGCACTGTATACTTGTCATGTCATGTTATATCTATCAAATGTGGTTCGTTTAGCAAGATATATCCCTACGGGCTTGGAAAGTCTCCTAGGTCCTGAAGGGGGTGCTCAAAGTGCATGTTTCAACTTTGGCATTTTTGGTTATTTATTTAGGGCAATGTTTTATCTTGTTTTATTACTAATGGAGAAGAGTCATGATCAGGGGTTTTGAGGAAAATATAGCTTGTCTAGCTCATCATTGTATTTGTACTTATATTGGGCAAAGAGGTGCTATGTTGTTGGTTTGAGTGTTAAAAGTATCTGCGAGGAGATTAATTGGACCAGAACTTCAACTGGACCCTGAGCTCCTGTCATTCATTTCATAATGGGTATCCATTAGCTTCGGATGTGCTCCTAATACGCTTTACTGTGACATTTCTTCCTTTCAGCCTATGGAAATTTACGTGGATGATGAAGCCAAGTTGACCCTTCATGGTCTTGTACAGGTTTGATTTTGACATATTTACTGTCTTATTTGGTCTTTGAAGTAATATTTAGCTTACTTGATAACACAATTTGGCAGCACTACATCAAATTGAGCGAGCTGGAGAAAAATCGGAAGCTAAATGATCTTCTTGATGCATTGGACTTCAATCAAGTTGTCATATTTGTCAAAAGCGTTAGTAGAGCTGCTGAGCTGAACAAGTTGCTTGTGGAGTGTAACTTTCCATCTATTTGCATTCACTCTGGCATGTCCCAAGAAGAAAGGTTCGTGTGAAACTTGTCAATTGTTGATTTGATTTTTATTTTCTCTGAAGTGTTAGATGTAGAGTGCAGACATTCCTTGCGTTTTTTTGCATCAAAATCAAACTTTTATTTATCCCTACTACATTGTGCAATGTACTTCGCATGTGCCCAGTTCGAAGCATGAAAGTTGCTCGCCATTTATTAGTTACTATACACACATATGATGTATTGTCATGATTTTGTTTGTTATTTTGTAATGAGGCAGATATATGTTATTTATTTTTTGCGAAGTCTCAAATATTCTGATCTGGATGGCAGATTAACTCGGTACAAGGGATTCAAGGAAGGGCATAAGAGGATTCTAGTAGCAACAGATTTGGTTGGTAGAGGAATTGACATAGAACGAGTGAACATTGTGATTAACTATGACATGCCAGATTCTGCGGACACTTACTTGCACAGGGTAGAATTTTCTGTTCATTAATATCTTGGTAGGTTCTTGATTTTGAATCATTCTCCTGATTTTTCTCTTTATTGTTCGCTATCTCAGGTGGGTAGAGCTGGAAGGTTTGGCACAAAAGGGCTTGCCATCACTTTTGTTTCGTCAGCATCTGATTCAGATGTTCTTAATCAGGTCTGCTACTAAGATTTATAGTATGTCTCTGCCCAAGGTTTTTTGGCTGATCGCATTGTATTATGACGTGCCTACCTAATGTTGCAGGTTCAGGAAAGGTTTGAAGTTGATATTAAGGAGCTACCTGAACAGATTGATACATCGACATACAGTAAGTGGTTATCTCTGTTGTACAGGTTCCCTTCAATTCATTGTGCGTATATCTAAACTGGTGGTCATTGTTGATTTGTTGCAAAACTGTAACTGGATCATTCATTAATAAACTAAAAATTTTCATGAGTTGGCAACATTTGCACTTTTAGAAACTTTTTACCATTATCAGGAGCCAGCAGGCCATTGTACGTGTTTTCATGGAGACCGATGTACGAGTCATGTTTGATGTGTGAAGTTGTTGCACGGTCCTTGTGTTTTGTATTTTTTTTGTTCACATCTGTCTTTCGATGAAAAGTTACTGTGGTTCTAACTTCAGTATTTTAAGTAACTTAGTGGTTGAGTCAGTTTAAACTGTGTAAATGCTAATATTGATATGGTATCACTGTCCAACAAGTTGTTACAATTCAAGAAAGTGAGTATTTTGTTATTGTAGATGTCATGTCATGTCATTGGCTTCTCACAACTGTGATGTTTTCTTTCTGTAAAATGACAAAAGACTTCTACTTTTTCTTATTGATAATATCTGTTTGGTGTTTGTTCCATAACTTGAGTCCGTCTAGCATGATTTTTCTCAATTGCTTACACTTTTATTTTTTTCTTTTGCAGTGCCGTCGTAGAGCTGTTTAGGTCTTAGGGCATGCCCGTTTGATTAGAAGAGAGGTGGATGAGTGGCTTCTGGCTAAGCTCTAATGAATTCTCTTAAAATATTGAAACCAGTTGTGTAGAAGAGTTTGATGTGCTCTTCATTGCAACATACATTAGTGTACCTTTTATTTATTTCCTTGCTTAGAAAAGAGAGAATGAACTATTATAATTTTATTTGTGGAGCATTTGGTAGTAGATTACTATGAAGTATTATATGGTGTTTATGATTTTGCTTGCACTTGGATAAATATGGGTTCTTTTCAGCTGCTCCAAATAAAGAGGAGCGTTTTTTACGAGCAGATGGTGAGAAGTCTTATCTTGGTTACAAGTTACAACTGTGTCTTTTCATCATCTAGACCTTAGCTATAATCTATTCATGATTTTGCCTCAAGCTTTGAATTATTTTGGTCCGATTCACGTGTCGAGAATTGGAGCAATTTCCATTTCCAATATTGTGTACAATTCTGGTTTGCTCATCAAAGAAAAAGCTTAGCTCTTTTGCACACATCTAGATATTTTTATTTGTAAGCGACTTGTCCTGCATTAGATTGATTTGCCAACTCCTGGAATTTTTTTTGGGTACAGAAACTCCCAGAAAATTGACATAAAGCAATTTGTTTAGTGTTTGCAAAGGTTGTGCTCAGTTTTTCCAAATATTTTTGGCTAAATGACATGTTTAACCTCTGTCAAACTACTACTTTAGGTCAATTTTGTGTAGTACTAGGATAATGTATTGATAAATCAGTTATCCTTATCAGTAGAACTCCAATCTTTTATACATAAAAAATGCATCCTAATTACCATAATTATGACAAGGGACTAGTATATTCAAATATGAAGAAACATGTTGGTTAATTTCCAAAGAAAAAATATTGGGACTTGAAAACGTGAAAAAAAAACGTGGATTCTCCTTCTAGAACATATAATAATCGATAAATTAATAATAAAACGTGTTTATTGTGTGTACTATTTTAAAATAATATAATTTTCTAAAACTAAAGCCTACTATATTTTTAGACATACTCATTTACTTTTCTACACTTTTAAAAGTGTACATGACACGCAAACCAAAGATGCCCCGGAGCATTTGGTAAGAGTGCTACAACCCTACAAAAAGAATGACACTAACGTTATGCTTAGAGTGGAGCTTGGATTTTGTTAATACAAATTTTATAGAAGATTTAATGAACTAAGATTCATTTACAAAGTATAATTTCTTCTAATATTTTTATGAATTAAAATCCAAGAATTGACTCCGTCCAGTCAAGATTGGTCTCCTCCTCCTAAAGATTGGCTCAAGGTCAATGTTGATGCTTCTTTTCAAGATGAAATTGGTTTCCTTTCTCTGCTGGTTCGGGATTCAAATGGTTCAATTGTCTATGCTGCGGTTATCTTCGATTGTTTCTCCGATCCTACAAGTGCGGAAACCGCATCCCTCAAGCATGCTTTCATCATTATGGATTCAATAAAATTCCACAAAGTTATCTTCGAAAGTGACTCCCTTAATGCCGTTTTGATGATCTCTAGTCCGAATCCTTCCTTCGAATGGTCTAGTTAGGCAGACTCTCTTTTTGCCTGTTGCATTGCCTATTCATGGCCACGTTGGAAAACAAAAAAGGTTCCTCGTCTTGGTAACAAAGCGGCCCACAACCTCGCGAAATGGGGAAGATTAGTTAGTTGGAATGAACATGTTGCTCTAGATTCTCTTCCTCATGTTGTATTTTGTGATAGAGGCTCTCTTCTAGGGGTGCACATGGTACGATTTTGCGATATTTTTAACAAAATTTGTACCGTACCAATTAGTGCGGTTTTTAAAAACTCAAAACCAAACTAGAATTTTATGAATCACATACAAACAAACTCGGTCTTGTGCGGTTCCGGTACGGTACGGTACGGTTTTGCGGTTTTTTCGAACAACTTTTTTCGTGCAATTTTTCTTATATAATTGATTACATAATTGACAATTATATATAAAATTAATAATATAATATCTTACAAACTATTTTTTTAGATTAAATAAAACATAGGAAAATAAAATGTATACAAATTTGACGCTATAGTTCGACCTAATTGAATAAAATTAATTGATTAATTATTTGATCATTGTTTTTATTATGTGAAGAAACTTACTGTTGGGTATTTGTTGCCAAGGATTTTTGCATTTTAAATTTTCAACATATAACAAGTTTAATTTGTGCTAAATTAGAGCATATCTTTTTTTAATTGAACGATAACAATGTAGTAATTATAAACTATGATGGACTATAATATAAATTATAAATAATATAGTATTCAATAATATTTCAATTATAAATTTAAAAATATAAATTGATAAAATTTAGTTGTAAATATAAAAAAATGAATAGTTAAGTCATGTTTCTTTTCAATTTCGATAAGATACGATTTTTTACGGTATAAGAAGTCTAAAATTAAAACCATACCAAAATACTCGGTACGATTTTCATCCATACCAAGACCTTTAGTTTTGAGAAAAAAACCTAACATTCGGTATGGTTCGGTACAGTATGGGACGGTCCGGTACGGTTTTGAAAACCATGTGCACCCCCCCCCTCCTACTCTCCTCTAATTTCTACCAAAAAAAAAAAGAAAATCCAAGAACTGACAATGACCACGTGTTTTCAGATTACATCAATGAATTTGCACAAATA
Source organism: Penstemon eatonii (assembly GCA_038501285.1). NCBI lineage: Eukaryota > Viridiplantae > Streptophyta > Magnoliopsida > Lamiales > Plantaginaceae > Penstemon > Penstemon eatonii. The sequence continues at coordinate 10,278,096 of CM076710.1, forward strand.
TATTTTTGGCGAAATATTTTCTTCTTTCCATCTCCTATGTATGACTCTTTTCCATATTTCAGATTATCTTCATCCATAAAACCTTCTATCTAGAAAAAATAAACTGCGTCTGCCGGGAGTCGAACCCGGGTCTATTGCTTGGAAGGCAATTATCCTAACCGTTGGACTACAAACGCATTTGTGTCAACTAGATTTGCTAACTGATCCTTATTAAAGTCCAGCACACAAATGAGGGGGATTTAAAGTAGAATTGATTTTTGACCAAAAATTCACTCAAGGTGCAAAGTAGAATTGATTTTTTCCGAGGGTTTAAAGTGCCAAATCGATCCTACAATTGATGAATTTTTAAAGGTACTCTTTTAGATAAATTTTAACAGTTAATTGTAAGCCATGGTTTTTCTATCGTTTGTAAAAAAGTTAAGAGTGAGGGGGTATAATTCTTGTGTTTGAAGGCTTATCCATTGCTCTTTCAACTTTCATTAACTTATTTAAAGAATTTTTTCTTAGGACACAAAAACATCATTAAATCAAATTAATTTCTTGTTTCAAAGTTTAGACAAATTACCTAGATTCAGAAAACTTTTAAAAGGAATAAAAGGCATTTTAATCTTTTCCAGTTATTCCTTACAGCTGCCAGATTAAACCAAGTAAACTAATAAATGGCATTCGCCACTACAAGATAAATTAATTTTAATTAGCTGGTCATTAGTGGGTTTTACATAATGGAACATTTTTTTATGAGAAGATGCTCCAATAATTGTTTCCAGTAACGTGCTAATACTCAAAAGTTTAATCACGTTATAAAATTCTAATCAAACTATTAGATTTCAATTAAGGAACTGACATCATAGCAGGTTGAATTTGATAGGGAAAATTGCTTTCTTGGTACTATAGGATAGAACTACTAGCAATTTTGGTACCATTGGATAAGAAAATACAAATTTAGTACCAAAGGATATGTTTTCATTGGAACTTTGGTACCAAACCCAATTTTTCCTCAAAGTTAATGATAATTTAATCACTATGAAATGCATAATGTTCAATTTACCCCCTCGTGATTTAAAAAAGAGCATTTTATCCCCTGAAATTTTGTTAAAATTTTACATCGCCTCCCTGATATTTTTATAGGCGGCACTTTATCCACCTTTATTATGATAATGTGACATTTTACCCCTTGTGTTATGATAAATATGATAATTTATTCCCCTAGGTTATAAAATAATTTACATGTTTACACTCAATTTCAGCAAGTGAGTTACAATCTCTGGCTGACAGGGGTAAATTGATTATTTTCCAAATTATAGAGGGGTAAATTGAACATTATATATTTCATAGGGAGTAAATTGCCAATAATTTTGTAGAAAAGTTGAGTTTGGTACAAAAATTGCAATGAAAACTTGTCATATGATACCAAATTTGTATTTTTTATATTCAGTGATACAAAAAGTGCAAGTTGCCTATCACATAGTAAAAAAAAAAAAACAAATTTCCTCTGTTCAAGCTTACTTTATCCTTGAATCTAGGGGTGCACATGGTTTTTAAAACCGTACCGGACCGTCCCGTGCCGTACCGAACCGTAACGAATGTTAGGTTTTTTTTCTCAAAATCGAAGGTCTTGGTATGAATGAAAACCGTACCGAATATTTTGGTATGGTATTGGTTTTAGACTTTTTTTTTTTTAAAATTTACAACTAAATTTTATAAATTTATAATTCAAATATTATTGAATACTATATTATTTATAAATTATATTATAGTCCATCATAGTTTATAATTACTACATTGCTATCGTTCAATTAAAAAAAGATATGCTCAAATTTAGCACAAATTAAACTTGTTATATGTTGAAAACTTAAATGCAAAAATTCTAGACAACAAATACCAAATAATAAGTTTCTTCACATAAGAAAAACAATGATCAAATAATTAATCAATTAATTTTATTTAATTAGGTCGAACTATAGCGTCAAATTTGTGAACATTTTCTTTTCCAATGCTTTATTTAATGTAAAAAAATAGTTTATAAGATATTACATTATTAATTTCTTATATAATTGTCAACTATGTGATCAATTATAAATGAAAAATTGCACGAAAAAGTTTGTTCGAAAAAACCGCAAAACCGTACCGTACCGTACCGTATCGGAACCGCACAAAACCAAGTTTGTTGGTATGGTTCATAAAACTCTAGTTTAGTTTTGAGTTTTTAAAAACCGCACTAATTGGTACGGTACAAATTTTGTTAAAAATACCGCAAAACCGTAGCATGTGCATCCCTACTTGAATATGTAGTACTTATGATCTCTTTAAACATAACTTCAAGAAAAATATTTTTTCTTTTCACAAATATATCCACCAGAAAACTAAATTAGGCATGTTTTAGGCAAAATTATATTTTTGGCCTCTAAAGTAGATGCATTTGAAAATTGGCCCTTTATTGTGTCATGATCATCAATTTCAGTCATTATCACTGGAAATCATCAAATTATGTCTTATTTGACTAGAAAACTAAATATTTTTTTTTGTGGAAAATCACTAATTTATGTCAAATTTGACCAAAAAAAATAAATTTTATCATTGTCGAGTGACAATAAAAAATAAAGAATTTCATATTCCGATTCCGAAATTTGCAAGTCCTAGCCATGTAATAGGTCTATAACTTCAGTTTTTGATGAAAAACAGTTAAAGTTCGCTCCTCCATAAATTGAAGATATCTATTTTTATTTATAAAAAAATGAATAGTTCAAATTCACATCAGATTTGCCTCAAATTTATACAAATTTCATTGTACAATTTTAATCTAAAATATAAATTGAAGTTAGAAACCTATAACATAATTTGGACTTGCAAATTTTGTTTCATAATATGATATTCTCAATTTTTAAGTGTGACTCGACAAATTATTTTTCTGGATAAAATTAATATTCGGTCAGATTGGACATAAATTTTGATATCCTAATGTTTTGCACTTAACTTTTTCTTGTATGCATCATGTATCTTCTTAAAAGATTTTTAAATTGTTGGTTTATAATATGTTATTGTTGGATTATGGATAATATCAAGGGATAGTCTATTTTGACTATCACACATTCAAGAGTCATGAGAAATTGTGCATAAATGTTTGTACCTTAAGCTCAATAAACTGTACAATGGTGTATGGGTGTGTATGGGTGTATGAACCAATCAATTGAGGTGGACACCTCTAATTGACATTTAAGCCCTTTAAAAAAAATAACTACTGCCTTTCCCAAACCCTAATCCACCCACCGGCCGCCACCAATCCGTCGTCCCTCCCTTGCCGTTGGTCGCAGCCGAACGGCTTACTGGCTTCACCGGTGAAGCTTCGAAGAAGAAGACTATTTTTTTTACTTAAATTCTCCACCCCGCCGTCAAACTCCGTCGTCCTTTCCTTGTCGTTGATCGCGACCAGAACGGCTTACGGGCTTCACCGATGAATCTTCGAAGAAGAAGGCTATTTTTTTTTTACTTAAATTCTCCACCCCTTTCTAGGCCGGCGACATCCTAAAGAGAAGCTTCGAGGCCACCGCCAGCCTGTAATTGGAGTTTCGAGGATGCGACGGTCTCAGATCTGAGGCCGTCGCAGCCTCGAAACTCCAATTTCAGGCAAGCGGCGGTTACAGAGCTTCTCCCCAGGCCGTCACTGGCATGGAATTGGCGATCCCAGGTCGTCTCCGGCGACATGGGATTGTGGTGGTGTCATTAAGGCGGTGCTGATGGCGGGGTTATGGTGGTGGGAGATTAGTTTTTTTTTAATAGAAGGGGCATTTTTGATAATTCACGTGTGAGAAGTATCGTACACCCTCCGTGACTTTGAATGAGAGTGAGCCATTCTAGAGTATTCCTAATATCAATTCCAAATCTCTAAATTCAAGCCCTCCAAATTGCCTGCTCCGTCAAATTCCTTCCACCAAACCCGAAGAATTCCTTCACCTATAGTCCCTTCCCATCAATACATACTCATTAACCCCTCCATCGCATCCGTGGAATAGGTACGTAGGGAGTTTAAAACAATTCAGAGCGTACACATGCGTATCGTTTGGATAACCGCTTTGATAAAAATTTCATGCCCACATTTTGATAACCATTTCTCTTTCCAACCTTGAAGATATGTCTAATTATTTGTCATGTTTGTCCACGACTTCCATAGGTAAAAAATAAAACCAAATGCCCCCGGGACATATTTTCAACTGGCTGACCAACAATTCATAAGGCTTGCTCCAGCGGCAAGGGTGGGGTTTCGAATCCTATTTAGAATTTGGATGGATGCATTTTCATGAGTCTGTCTAAGGGTCATTTGTGGTCAAGACCCCTTTATGCGCAGAGTATACAACAGTATGGTGGGATCCCGAGGCTCGGTGGAGGCACATCCCACGATTTACATCCTTCAGGGTTCTAGGGAAAGGATTTTGAGGGTCCAAGATTAGTATAGTGTAAGCTTTGACACCTGGGTTACCAAAAGAAAAAAAAACCAAATCGGTTCTATTGTGTTCTCGAAAGTTGTTTAGATAACACAATACCTGCGTTTTGAAAGTTTATTTGTTGTCCTGACGCCATCTCGTAGATTTTAATAATGAAACTTAAAACATTTATATGACGAGTACAATACACTTGATTTGAGATTGGATATAACTTCTAGCCTTCTAGGAGAGTGACAATCACAAAATAAATGCAATAAGCTTATCTTGTAATTGGATGAGTTTGACCAAATCATCTTTTGTAATAAAATTTCCTTGTTCCGTAATTTTCCATAACCTGGGGTGAGTAGATAACTATTAGAGCATCTCCACCAGTCACTTTTTTAGCTCCTCCAATAGCTAAAAACACAAATATACATAACCAAATTAATTTTTTGCCTTCCAGCAATGTCTTGTATTTATACAAGACTATGTATAATACAAAGTTTGGGCTTGCATATATGGATGTCCATGTATATTTATACAGGACATCCATGTCAGCAAATTTATGTCTCAACTATAGTTTATTAGATTGATTTGAGTTAAATTTTTATTTAAATTAAATAGTTTATTAAATCGTTATTTAAAGCCATTTTTTGCAATTTTTTTAATTTATCATATTTAAATAAAAAATATTAAAAAATATATTTATACTTATATTTTATGTATAAATGTAATACAACATTATTTATAATGTCATTTATAATTTAATATCGGAAAAAAGAATAATATATAATAATTCTGAAAATTTTAGATGATGACTGCTGGATTGAATAACTATAACTGAGTAGCTAAAACACTGTTCACCATCTATAATTTAATATAGATGACCACTTATAGATGACACTGCTGGAGATGCTCTTAGGGGCAAACCAATGCCTTAAGCCACTCAGCCATACCTCCAAGTTGTTGATCGGAATGGAATTGGATGTGCCGGGTTTGGTTGGTTGCCCGAAGGGCTATCTGATCCGATCAACGGTGAATATGAATGGGTTTGAGCGGATTCTTATAGAAAAATCAATCCGACCCAATAAAAGCGGTGTTGCTAGATTAGTAAACCACAACATCATCTTTATTATCATAATATGTCTTCAAACAATTTAATTCGGGTGGCTTGGTTGGTGGTTGGATAATGTTTATAAACACGCATCATTGCTAATATTGAATCGATTAAAAAAACCATATACATTTCAACATCACACTTAAAAAGTTAAAATATGAACTATTTATCTTTGCAATAAATCTTACCAACTTATATGTTGATTATTTAATTTAAAGATAAATTTGATTAAGAATGTGATTATCAACTTATGTACCAACATATTCACACCATGAACATTAATATAAAAAAGAAATTTGAAGAAAGTGTGTTTTTTGTTTTTAGTCTTTTTTTTTGGATATATTTAGTCATTTGTTAATAAGTTAATAAATGTAAACACACTTTTATTAAAACATGAAAAAAGAGTATATCAATGATAATTAAATTCGCCAATTCGGGTTGCGAGTGGTAGATCTTTTAACCATCAAATGCATCACTCGATCCATATTCCATACCATACGAACATAAGTTATCAACCAGAAATTGATTATTTTAAAAATAAATCGACTTGCGGGCAGATTGGATTGGATCAAGTGGATCAGGTTTGATGAGTTTATGAAAAACCCTAGTAAATATCCTCACCTTTAATAGTAAATGGTGTCAAATTAAAACAAAATATTATTTTAAATGTTTTAAATATATATATATATATATATTTTTAGAGGAACAAAACCATACGGTTGATTTTTAATCTAAATAAAATCCAGATGAAAACCAATCCAAACATACTATATTTTCTCTTATGAAAGTGTAGGTGAACACTTTAATAAACATACATGATACAACAAATGTGACTCCACTGCAGATAAAGATTCTGATAACGAAATAGAAGTAAATGTTTACTATTACCAGAAGTCTTTACATGAACATAATCCATCTTTAAAATGATGAAACCTACTCCTATCTCTCACCAAAATCTCCCTATCATATATCCTCGATATGAACTTCGTAGCAGAATGACAATCACCACAAACTCGTAAATTCTTCACGATCCTTATACACGATCCTCGAGGTGTTTTCAAAAGCGCAAATGCAATAGCAAGCTTCTCACTATGCCTATTAAGAGCATCTTCTTTATCTTCTTCATCAATATCGATCAACACATCTGATGTTTTAGCAACATATCCACCTTCCCTCATCTTCATCTCCATTTCTTCCACCATTTTGTAAATCAGTCGATATTCGCTATGCGATTTATCTCCAGCGACAAACTCGTAAATCGAACCACCAAGCTCAATCATAGTACTTCCAGGTACCTTCTTAATCCCTTTCGTCCACATTCCTTCTCTAACTCTTGTTTTCTTTTCCCATTCCGATTTTTTAGCATATATGCTAGAAAGTAACACGTAGTTCGATTCTTGATTTGGGTCGTTTACTATGAGATTTCTACTTATTCTTTCACCGAGATTAAGCTCATTATGAGCCCGACAAGAAGCCACTAAAGTTCGCCATATAACAGGATTTGGCTTCATAGGCATTACACGTGTGAATTCCATAGCCTCATTTACTAATCCGGCACGGCATAACAAATCCACCATGCATCCATAATGCTCGATTCTAGGTGCAATTCCAAAATCTTTTACCATAGAATCGAAATATTGTTTACCCTTTTCTACTAAACCGGAATGGCTACAAGCCGTGAGCAAGCCAATGAATGCCACATCATCGGGTACCATTCCATTTCCTCTCATCTCCTCGAAAAGTGAAACGGCCTCCAAACCACGGCCATGCATTGCCATACCAACTATTACGGAAGTCCAAGAAACGATAGTCCTTTTACTCTCGCTCATGTTCATAAACATGTTTAGTGCCTTATCAACATCACCGCATTTCGCAAACATATCAATTAAAGCGTTGCTAAGTTCCACGTTTGTTTGGATTTTCTCTTTCTGGATATAAGACTCGACCCATCTCCCGAGTTCAAGTGCACCCAAATCGGCACAAGCAGAGAGCATTGTTACCATAGTAATCTCATCAGGCCTAACTCCACTAATTTGCATTCTTCTGAATAGCTTTACAGCTTCACTTGACATTGCCCACCTCACATACCCACCTAACATTGTACTCCAAGAAACGGAACTCCGGCTAGACATTTCATCAAACACCTTCTCTCCATATTCAATTCCGTTTTCGCAGCTGCAATACGTGTGAATCATAGTGTTCGAAACATGAGTATCCTCACTAAACCCATGTTTTAGAACAATCCCATGAACCGTTTTGCCCAAACCTAAGTCCCCAATGCCAGAACAAGCCTTGAAAAGAAAAGGGTAAGTATAGTTATTAGGTGCAACCCTATAACTAAGCATGTGTTTATAGTAAAACAGAGCAGTGTGTTTAAAATGACTTGTTTCTGCATAAGCTTTAACAACGGTGTTGAAAAGAAAGGCATCATAGCAACTGGGATCCGATTCTGGGGAGAAAATGAAAGAACAGGCATAGTTAATGGCATTGAGCTTTGAAGAAATGGAGGCAAATTTTGTGAGGACTAAAGGGTTATTTTGCAGACCAAGTTTGAATACATTTGCGTGGATTTGAGTTAGTTTGAAAACAGAGTTGCAAAGCTCAAGAAGAGTGATGCAGTTCTGCTCTGTTGCTCTTTTGTACATTTCCATATTTCTTATATAAAAAAAATAACAACTTTATAGTTGATACCACAACCCAATTTCAAAAGCTAGTATATAAAGTAGTCAAATTACATTACAACTACAATAATAATTCATAAAGGAATTTCTGCAAAGCCCATGTCTAAAATATTTAATCTTTCAAAATTCCTAATTAAAATTACTAACAAAAACATTCAATCAAGATTCCTCTCCAGCTCTGTATTAGTACCAAACCATCAGCAAATAACTCATCTCATTTTAGAGCAAAAATCAGTGAACCAAGTTCTCCAAACCTTCGAATGGGCCTCCAAGATTCATGGTTTCACCCACACTCAGTCAACCTACCGCGCTGTGATCCACAAGCTTTGTACATTTCGAAAATTTGATATTGTAGAACAACTGCTCGACGAAATGCCTAACTCAATTAATATGCCTCCTGATGACGACATTTTCATCACTATTGTACGTGGTTTTGGGCGGTTTAAAATGATTAGAGAAGTGATCGGAGTACTTGACTTGGTTTCCAGGTTTGGGGAGGGTGCACCTACTTTGAAGCTATTGAATTCAGTTCTTGATGTTCTTGTAAAGGAAGACATTGATATTGCTAGGGAGTTCTATAGGAAGAAAATGATGGGTAACGGTGTAAAGGGCGACGATTATACTTACGGGATTTTGATGAAAGGCTTTTGCTTGACGAATCGAATAGGCGACGGGTTTAAGCTTCTGCAAGTAATGAAGAATCATGGCATGAAGCCGAATGTAGTAGTGTACAATACTTTGATTTATGCTCTTTGTAAGAATGGTAAGGTTGGTAGAGCTAGGAGCCTAATGAATGAAATGAAGGAATATAGTGATGTGACTTTTAACATTTTGATATCTACATATTGTAACGAAAACAATTTAGTGCAAGCTTTGGTGATGATGGAGAAGTGTTTAAGTCACGGGTTTGTGCCTGATGTTGTTACATTGACTAAGGTGGTTGAAATTCTAGGCAATGTTGGACGTGTTTTGGAGGCAGTCGAGGTATTAGAGAGAGTCGAGGGAAAGGGAGGAACTATCGATGTGGTGACTTATAACACTTTAATCAAAGGCTTTGTTAGAGCAGGAAAAGTAAAAGCAGGATGTGGATTTCTTAAGCAAATGGAGATGAAAGGTTGTTTACCAAACACGGCCACATATAACGTTTTGATTGCGGGTTTTTGTGAGTGTGAGATGTTGGATTCAGCTCTTGATATGTTTCATGAAATGAAAAGGGTAGGTGTGAAATGCAATTTTGCCACGTTGGAGACATTAATTCATGGTTTGTGTTCGTCCGGGAGGACTCAAGATGGGTTTAAGATCTTTGAGTCGATGAGTGAGTGTAAAGAGAGTTTTGGTGGTAGTATAAGTCCTTATAATAGCATTCTCTACGGTTTCTACAAAGAGAATTGTTTGGATAAAGTGAACGAGTTTCTAACCTACATGAGACATTTTTTTCCGCGTGCCATAGATAGGACTTTGACTATACTCCGACTTAGTGAAGAATGTAATATAGACGAAGCGAAGAAAGTTCTTGCAAAGATGTGTGAAGAAGGAGGTGTTCCAAGTGCTCTTATTTATGCAAGTTTGATTCCATTATTTTGTGGAAACAAATGCATGAAGGAAGCTGTTGAGCTAACGAATGAGATGATTGGGCTTGGTTACTTTCCGATTGCCTCGACTTTTAATGCTTTGCTCAGTGGGTTTTGCCGCCAGGGGAAAGTTGCGACTGCACTGAGGCTCATGGAGGACCTTGAAACGAGGGGTTGTTTGCCCGATTCTGAAAGCTATGGCCTTGTTATCGATGGCTTTTGTAGTCAAGGTGACATGAAACAAGCTTTGAATTTGTTTATGCAAATGGTGGAAAGAGGTATTGTTCCTGATTATGTTTCATGGAATTCATTGATTCTGTTAGTGTTAGAAGGTAAGAATATGTACCAAGAGCATAAACTATTGCACTCTCTTAGTCTTAGTGATACAGGACTTTCACCATAAAACTCATATCCCCTCCATTGTTACAATGCTTGGTTTAATTGCACTCTGCACCCTCCAATTATATCGGACTTTATACTTTGCACTCTAGAAACAACTTTTTTTTAAAGGTTTGAGAGTCAAGGTTATAAGAACCCCATGGTGCCATATTTTTTGTCATTGTAAAATTTTCTATAATTGTAAAATGCTTACCGAAACTAATGTAGTAGTCTATTGTCTGTCTAAGTTTTTTTTTTCGTTTTTTTCCAAATTTCGCATCTTGATTAATTTCGAGTGTTGCTTTATTACCCTACAAGTCCCACAACCAGATAAATCACAAATGTGATAGCTCAAAGATGAGATACTAATTTGTATAGGTGATCATAAAATGGAAAGCCCAAAAACCCTTCCTCTTGAATTTAGTGTTTTTGGATTATGAAATGCAGTATGATATTTTCCATATAAGAAGAAAAAGGTCTTGTTTGTTTTGCATTTTAATAAGTAAATACTTGTGAAAATATTTTTCTTATATCCATTAATAGAACATTAAGGGCATGTATGGAAGTGGTTTGGTCCAGTCCGAGCTCACAAGTACATTGTTTGGAGTTAGTGCTGAATTCGAAATCGGTATTTGTACTCACTCTTTGCTTCTACAAGGGAGAAGAAGACATGCAACCATATTGAACTTGGTCCTTACCAGTTACCCCATAAACATCAAGTGTTATTAATTTCCAGTAGTAGATTGTTTATTTTAACTCAATTATAAATGATCATCTGCTCTTCTAGTGGCATAATTTGATTATTGACTTCTGTTAATCCGACTTGATATTGATTGTTCTTATGAATGATCCCAAAACAAGCAATATGTATTTTTATCCTTTATTTCTATGGTAGTCAAAATGTTAAGTTCCTGTATTCTGAGGGTACACCATCGTTCATAATTTATATTTTGTTACACTTTAATTCTTCAAATCAATATTTTCTAATGGTTCGGATAAACTCCATTTGCTGCAAAACGAATGGATTACTTTTTTGTATGTCCATACATGTTTAGATTGGGTCCATCCATTTTAAAAAGGACCGAGTCAAGTTGTTTTATGTTGGACCCAACCATCAAAGTGAAGGAAAATTCATACCCAAACTGAATTTTGTCGAACTCATTCAACCATAAATCAAGTGCAACACACTTATTTTTTTGATTAATTAAGTATTATCCAATCCTAAAGCAAACTATATGAATGTTGCGGGATTCGATCAAACTAGGTTTGATCGAGAATTATCCCAAAGTGGATCCCTATAAAATAAACTGATAAATACCCTACAAAAATATCGTGGATATGACTTACTTATGGAATTAGGTTGGATAATATATGTACTTGGAGTTTGGATCCATCCTTGAAAAATAAAATCAAACCATCACGTTTTGAGGACAGTAAGATCTAGATTTACGAATTATTCTAGACAATTCGTCGGCAGAATGAAAAGAATTAGGAGAAGAATGATTTAAAGATTGACATTTCGCATCTCAAAAATAAATTGGAATTTAAATTTTGACACATTTTTTGACAAATTGCAGCCTACTTGAAAGCAAGTGCAAACTATTTCGCCGAAAAAATGTAATTTATTGATGCAATGTTTCAATATTTTAATTTAATGTACAAAATGTCAAAATAATGTATTTCATGTTAGGTTAGGTTTGAGTCCTCTAATAATAAATTGGGAAGACACATTTGAAGTCAATCTACTTGTGTGATTTAAATAGATTTCATGATATATTGATTTATTCACCGTCTAATAATTTTTTTTGATACTAATGAATTATATTTGATAAATTTTTGATAGCAATTGGAGTAACGATGTATTCACCTTCTCGCACACACACACAAAAAAAGAACTTCTCTAAAGATTATAGAATTTCCTAAATAGTTACTTTTTTATTTATTTCTCAAGAGTTTAATCTCTTTCGAGGTGTGTCAGTCACATTAAATGAGAACGTTTTCCAACAGAAATTTGAACTTGAGTGACTGGTAATCTGTCCATGGACTCCGTTCCACTAACTAAAGTTGGTTATCAAATTTACTTTAGTTTCAACTCTCCACTCTTCAAAAGTCTTACCCTTTTTTTCTTTTTCTTTTTTCACTCACGAGAAAAGAAGAAATTTATTTTAATTTCCTTTTCCGTTTAGTACGTGGTCATAAGTTTTGATCTGGTTACAAAATTTTCAAATTGACTTAACATAATCTGGAGTTTACAGTCAATTTTTAATATTTTCATAATCCTAAAACAACATGTATAAGGAAAAATATATTTCTTTGAAATCTTATGACACTTAAACATGTGAAAAAATAAATTTTTTTCTATGTCTTTTGTTTCCTTTTTTGTTTTCCCCCTCGTAATCAATTGTAGATCAGGAGCGAATTTTGCCCAATGGATGAAGTACTAATTTTATACTATATGAATTTAGAAAGTATAATTTACAAAAATTGCTTATACTAATAAAAATGATCATTGCAAAAATGATATATATATCTTATAGCGTTTGAAATAACTTTTGACCTTTGAAGAGTTCAAAATTATCATGACACTAAGAATTACGTGTGCAAAATACCAAATGTAATTTTTATTTAGGGCCTCTGACATTTTCAAAATCACTGCACAAATCTGAAAGTAACTTTGTGAGCTTCAATTGCATGCTAAATCAAACTCATTATATTAAATTATATATCCTAATACATATATATTTCATAGTATCATTTGTAGTAGATTGACCAATAATGAAAGCAAAGGAAAAAACAAAGAAAGTCCTTCCATTTGAGATAAATAAACCATATAAAAGAAAATGCTCGAATAATTTGTTAAAATACACTAAATGTTCCAATCATGGTAGCCAAGATTGGCCAAATTGCCTATTTTAATTTCCACACCCATTTGACCATTTCACAATTATTTAGTCTCAATTCATCATGTAATAATCTCCTCAAGTTCTACCTAATCCCACATGGGCCATCGGTGAAGAGCTAATTATTGAACAAAAAAGAAAAGAGCCAATTAAACTATGTGACTAGAATATCATATTTCTATTTACGAGTAATACTTGTTTGTTATTAATTTATATACATATATATATATATATATATATATATATATATATATATATATATATCTACTATAAAATTACTAATTAATTTTAATCTATTTTTTCTATAGAAAAAATATATAATCTTTAATATTATGCATCACACACACACACACACGCCTCCTTACTGAGTCCAATGTTATTTTTGCCCATAAAATGCAACTGAAAATATAATTTTAACACCAACTATATTTTATTTTATTTTATATTTTTTAGATGGTGAATACATTGTTACATCAAACACTATATCGATTCGAAACTATTCCAATTATAACAAAGTGAACTAATTGCTAGTATTAAACTAGAGAAAAACTAGTATAAAACTAGAGAATTCGTGAAAGTTGAATCCATTACCTCCTGGTCATGAAGCCTCAACCTTAACCACTTGGTTAAGACCTCATCGGCTAACACTAACTATATTTTGAACTTTTTTTAGCACTTTACTTCCACGAGATATGCCTACTAACCAGTTTAACTCACTTTTCGGGAAATAAAACAAAACGGATGGATAGTGATAATTCTTTTATTTTATTTAATATTATATAGGAGATATTTTCTTAACACAAATAGGGAGTTAAAGACTAATAAATATACCAACATGTGATTGATTTAGTGGAAGGAACTAGTCACTACAAAATAGCGAACCTAAGTTCGAATTCTTATTGGGAGAAGTTTCCACTTATTGTGTCTGACGCGCCTAAAAAAAAACCTTTGGTAAACTAAATAAAAAAGACTAATAAATATAATGAGTAATTAAAGCCTCTTTTTCAATATGAGAAAAAGATGTTATGGTTACCTTTTAATGATATATTATCTACTTCAAATATCACAAGGAAAATAATTACTATTCAGGACTTCATTCATTCTATAAAGATGAATATTTTGATCGAAAACTTGGCCAAGTCTGAATTTGACAAAATTTCATAGTAGTCGTACGTCATGAATAAAATTTCGAGATATTTCCAGTGAAACATAGATTTTTATTTTTCTATTTTCGATTCATTTAAAATGAAAATGAAAATTTAGAATATATAATTTTTATTTCAATATGTCTCTTTGATTTATAAATTTTGTAAATAGGATCCGGAAACTTAGAAAAAGTCCCAAAAAAATTTCTAATATTTCATTATGAAAGTCAAAACATTTCACTAAAAAAAAATTTCACGGTTCTAAATGGGCAGCCAACCCATAGGTAATGTGTATGTAGTATATTGATTTTAGGGTGAACTACAGTTTTTCCATTAAAGTCTGAGGTAGGGTTGGGATCGGTACAGGTTTTTGGGAATTCGGGAATTTCGGGAACGGTATTCGGGTTTCGGGATTCTAATTTTTCTTCTCGAAACCCGTTCCGATTAATCCTCTACCCGGTATTTCGGGTTCCCCAAAAAAATGGGGAATTCGGGAATGGGTTCGGGAAACCCATTTTGCTGGAATTTTTTATTTTTCAGTTTTTACAATTGGATTTTCCGTGGCAGATTTGAGATATGGCATGTAATTCTTAATGTTTGAAACCTATTTTTATAAAATAATAGACAAAGTGATTCTTAACCCGTCTGCTCAAAATAATATTCATGTTCAACATATGTCTCTGCACCTTGTTTATTTTACTTAATTATAAAACCTATTTTATACAGCACTTTGTTTATTTAATGTTTGATATTATACTTTTCCATGAAAGTTGAGATAGATTTTTAGATTTGAGAAAGCGTGTTAAATTTTTCACTTTATTTTATAAAACGTGGGTGGACATTGGACAAATAAGAATTGACTCAATTGAGAATGGTGGTGCATATATATATAATCGGGTTCCCGATCGGGTAGGACCTCCTACCCGAAACCCGTACCGATTTATAATAATCGGGAAATCGGGTTTCCCAAAACCTGAAAAACCCATAATTTTTTATTTTTGGTAAAAACCCGATCGGTACGGTTCGGGTTCCCAATTCCCGATGCCAAATGCCCACCCGTAGTATGAGGTGATATCAGTTACCTCCTAAAGTATCAATAGTAACACTTACTTCCATATGTTACAATTTTCTAGTTTTTATTTCAAAATTACCTCCGCCCCTTACATAAATAATAAATTTCTTTATTAAAATAAATGTATCTCTTTATTAATTATGAATCCATTTATTCACCAAACAACAATATGTTTTAATTTCTTCCTTTTTTTTTGTTTCCTTTGGTTTTATGGTCTCAAAAATTTCTTTATTTCATCTCATTTTTTCTTTATTTCTGTCACAATTTGTTTTCTTTATTATGTGTTTTAATTTATTTTTTATTTCTATCTCAAAATTTTTCTTTATATTTTTTTAGTTTTTATTTGGTGATAATTATCTCATTTATATTCCGTACGAATTATTATTCAAAACGTTGATTAATTCTTCTTCACAAAATTATTTCTCGCAAATTTCAAGTTTAAGACCAAATTATGTTAATTTTTTCATTCCTTTATCAAAAAATAAAATATTTATTAATTATGAATTCATCAATCCACCACCAAACAATATTATGTTTCAATTTCTTCATTTCTTTTGTTTCCTTCGGTTATTAAAAAATGAGATAAAAATGAAGAAAAAAATTTGAGATCGAAAAAAGGAAGGTAATAAAAGAAATGAAGAAAATAAAACATAATATTTATTTGGTGGATGTATGGATTCATAATTAATAAAAATATAATTTCATTTTGATAAATTAATAAAGAAATTATTATTTATGAAAGGGGTGAAAGTATTTTTGAAATAAATACTACAAAATTATAAAATAGGGAGGTAAGTGTTACAATTAATACTTTAGGGGGTAACTGGTACCACCTTCATACTTTGAGGGGGGAAATTGTATTTCACCCTTGATTTTATCAATGTGAATATTAATTTTATAGCCAACAATTAAAAAATTTCCTATCTAGTTCAAGAAACCGCGTATAATCTAGATTAATTTGACCTAAACAAACAGTAATTATGATCATATGAGTATTTTTTTAATCAAAGTTGTTGGCAAGTCCATTTTTCATATATATGTCTACAAGTAGAAATTGTACAATATATATATAAGTAACATGTTGCGGCACTAGTACGTAGTACTCGAACAACTGAAATTTCGAAAGAAAAAATAGAGAGGTGAGAGATGGCAGCCGCCTATGCTTCTGTAGTTTCTCTTATTCATCTCATTGAACAGATCCCGATCTACATTGCTCGTCGGCGAAACATATTTTATGAGAAACAATTGGGAGAAATTAAATCTCTCAAAGAAAAGGCATATTTCATACAATCCTATCTAGAAGGTCATTCACTTGGAGATAGCAATGAAGCACATGATTTGAAGAGACGGATTGTAGATGCTTCTTATGCAGCAGCAGATATTATTGAATTACATATTGTGAATGATATCAAGGATTCATTACCAATAAAAAAATACAAAAAGAAGAAAAAGAATCTCAATAAAGTTTTACTTCATGATCACGGAAATGAAACTGCGTCTCGATCATATGTCGAAACTTTACTTAATGTTTCTCAACTTATACAAAAAGTAATACAAGACATGGATTCAATCATGACGGAGATGATGGAGATTGAATGTGTACGGCCCAACGATCCAACACCAGAGATGATGGAGATTGAAGATTTGCAACCCAAGACTTGGAATCATCCTACTATGATTGATCATGATACGATGGTGGGATTTGATCATGACTGGTTGACTCAGATCATGGACAAGCTTACCGGACAACAACCAACACTTCAAATCATCCCAATCACGGGAATGGGAGGTATTGGTAAGACTACATTTGCTAAAAATGTTTATAGCAATTCACTTATTAAGTCACATTTTGACATTCGTGGTTGGGTTACGGTCTCTCAAGTATATAATATAGAACAAATGTTGTTAGGCCTTCTAAGAAGCCTTGGAGTTAGCGAACAAGTAAATAGGGAATATAATCATCTAGGCACAATCTTACACCAACGCCTGATAGGCAGGATGTATTTGATTATAGTAGATGATTTATGGAATACTGAGGCATGGGATAAGTTGAAGTTATTCCTTCCAGATACCAAAGGAAGTCGAATCATTGTAACTACGAGGCTAAAAGAAGTTGCTAACTATGTTGGTTCTTCTAATATCCACGAGATTAATCTTCTTGATGAGAATAAAAGTTGGAGTCTACTTTGTCGAAAGACGTTTGGCCAAGACGGTTGCCCTCGTCCTGAATTGGAGGAAGTTGGGAGAAAAATTGCAAAGAGTTGTCAAGGACTTCCTCTATCAATTGTTGTGATTGGAGGACTCCTTGTAAAATCCAAGATGACGTTGGATTCTTGGAAATATGTTGCCCATAATGTAAATAACATTATAAGTTCAGAAGATAGTGATTGCTTGGACATATTTCTATTGAGTTATAATCACTTACCTATTCATTTACAACCATGTTTTCTCTACATGGGAGTTTTTCCAGAGGATCATACTATTCGTGTTTCCGAGCTCATTAATCTTTGGATAGCTGAAGGGTTTCTCAAACCAAACAAACTCAAAACATTGGAAGAGGTTGCAGAGGGGTACTTGAAGGATCTTAACGAGAGACATCTTATTATGATTAATAGGTGGGGATCTCTTGGGACCATGGAAACTTGCAGCATTCATGATCTCTTGAGAGATATGTGCTTACATGAAGCTCATAGAGAGAAGTTTATTTCGGTCAACAAAGATGATAAGCTCCAAAATTCATCACAATTCATAACCGAGCATCGCATCGCTATTTATAGGCCATTTCGACATGCCTTTCGGTCAACATTATTGGTTCGTTCACTGATATGTGAGCGTAAATATGAATTGTGTCACAATCCTAATTTCAAACTGCTAAGGGTATTATACGTGCTTAATGAGTATAGCACCAAAAAATTTGATATCAACCTACTTAACTTGCGGTTCATGCGTTTAAATGTGATACCTTCAGGATCAATTTGTTTGGTACACAGACTATGGAATCTACAGACATTAGTCATTACTAACAAAATCGAGTTTCAATTTTTCAATGTAGAAATTTGGAAAATGCCACTACTTAGACATCTAATTTGCGAGCGCACTTATATCAGTATTTCTGATCCTCAGTGGGGTCGAATAGATGATCCGGTATTGGAAGACCTACAGACACTCATGGGAATTATTCATTTTAAGTTTACTGATGAGGTCATTAGGAGAATCCCTAATGTCAAGAAATTAGTATTGCACTCTAGACGAGAGTCAGACTACTACCTCAACAACATTGATCGTCTACATAAACTCGAGTCACTTACTTTGAAGTTCAATGGGTACTTTGGTAATAATGGAAGTGCCTTTATCCAGAACTGTGTGTTCCCTCATTCACTCAAGGAGTTCAGTTTAGACGCTGCAGTGACCTGTGTTTTTGAAGATATTATCACAATGATTGGTTGGTTGCCTCATCTTGAAAAGTTGGAATTGAAACGGGCTCATTCCAAAGAGGAGGAGTGGAACTCAGTTGAGGGCCAATTCCCTCGCCTAAAAATCTTGAAATTGGAAGATATATCTACGTTGGTATACTGGAACGCAGACACTGCCCATTTCCCACTCCTTGAGCACCTTTATTTCACAAATTTGCTTTTTTTGATAGAGATCCTTTCTGACATTGGAGAGATTGAAACGCTTCAATCAATTACCTTAAGTCATTGCCTGACTTCACTTATTGACTCGGGAAAGAATATTTTGAAGGAAAAACAAAGCATCGGGAATGAGGGTTTTCGCCTAGTTGTGGACGGTAGCCTAATTGAGTACCCACCATGCACGATCGAAGATTAAGGTATTAATTGACAGGAAGGTAATTAAATAAAAATACATAGAAGAAAAGAAATATTTTATTTCTAATCTTGATCTTTGTTATTGACAATGAAAATATTTATCTTGATTCTTTAATTACTACTTCTCAGCATTTTTGGGAAGCTAGAAATTGTGAAGTGATCAAACAATAGCTGGGAGTCAAAACATATAAGCTAGGTAAATTACTCTCTATTTTTTTGGACCAGGCTGGGTATAATTAATTTCTTGATTTTATTTTATTTTTATATTTTCCTAACTTATGATGGCTGGAGTTTTTTTGGTACAGATTGCTTTGAAATTGGCGAAGCCTGACTATATTTCCAAGCGACATTGTTTGATTGGTTTCAGAATTGTTGTTTATTTACTTTTACTTTGATTTGGTTTTGCACAGGTTTAATTTCACTAAATTTTGTATATATTTGACTGAAACTTCTATTTTGGGGTAAATGATCTAAGTGAGAATTCAAGTTTGTTAATAGAACTCTAATTATGGTATTTTCTATTTTTGACTTAATAATGCAATTAGGTTGGATCATGTGTGTACTTGGAATTTGGATCCATACTACAGTATAAAAATAAAATCAAGCCATCATGTTTTGAGGAAAATTAGCCAATTAAGGTTTACGAATTATTCTAGACAATTCATTGATAGAATGGAACGAATTAGGGAAGAAAGATCTACTTGGAATTCAATTTTTGACAAATTGCAACCTATTTGGTAATTTAATGGTGCAATGTGTCAATTTTTCAATTCAATGTACATAGTGGCAAAACAATTTATTTTTGATATGAAAAATGTGAACACTCTCACGTTTTTGTGGTAGTTTGAGTCTTCTCGCGTGACTAATTGGATTCCACTCCTTCTATTTTTGTGATTTGAATAGATTTTATGATATAGTGATTGATGTAATAATGTATCTTCAAATTGTTTTTTGAGACCAATGAATTATATTTAAATGGATTTCATGATACAGTGATTGATGTAATGATGAATCTAAAAAAAAAATTAATAAAATGAATTATATTAAATAGATTTCATGATATATTAAAGTCTAATCATTTTTTATTCACTCGAGAACAGAGCCTGTTTGTCTCGCTTTTCCGAAAAAAATTTCGGTTTTCGGAAAGGCCAAACAAACAATTCAACCACTTTCCCAATTAATTAGCTACAGTAATTTTTTTCTCAAACCACTCTCCGAAAGGCCAAACAAACATGCCACTTTTCTACTCTATTTCTATTTCTCTCTATATTAGAAAAGTCAAAAATTGCGGCTACTTTCCCAAACAACTCTCTCAAAACTCAAACAAACAACATTACGCAAATCGAGATTATATATACGTCTAGTAACATGTTGCGGCACTGTACGTAGTACTCGAACAACTGAAATTTAGAAAGAAAAAATAGAGAGGTAAGAGATGGCAGCCGCCTATGCTTCTGTAGTTTCTCTTATTCATCTCATTGAACAGATCCCGATCTACATTGCTCGTCGGCGAAACATATTTTATGAGAAACAATTGGGAGAAATTAAATCTCTCAAAGAAAAGGCATATTTCATACAATCCTATCTAGAAGGTCATTCACTTGGAGATAGCAATGAAGCACATGATTTGAAGAGACGGATTGTAGATGCTTCTTATGCAGCAGCAGATATTATTGAATTACATATTGTGAATGATATCAAGGATTCATTACCAATAAAAAAATACAAAAAGAAGAAAAAGAATCTCAATAAAGTTTTACTTCATGATCACGGAAATGAAACTGCGTCTCGATCATATGTCGAAACTTTACTTAATGTTTCTCAACTTATACAAAAAGTAATACAAGACATGGATTCAATCATGACGGAGATGATGGAGATTGAAGGTGTACGGCCCAACGATCCAACACCCGAGATGATGGAGATTGAAGATTTGCAACCCAAGACATGGATTCATCCTAGTATGATTGATCATGATACTATGGTGGGATTTCATGACCGGTTGACTCAGATCATGGACAAGCTTACCGGACAACAACCAACACTTCAAATCATCCCAATCACGGGAATGGGAGGTATTGGTAAGACTACACTTGCTCGAAATGTTTATAGCAATTCACTTATTGAGTCACATTTTGACATTCGTGGTTGGGTTACAATATCTCAAGTATGTAATATAGAACAAATGTTGTTAGGCCTTCTAAGCAATCTTGGAGTTAGAGAACAAGGGAATAGGGAATATCATCATCTTGGAAAAATCTTAAAACAACACCTGTTATTCAGGATGTATTTGATTATAGTAGATGATTTATGGAATACTGAGGCATGGGATAAGTTAAAGTTATTCCTTCCAGATACCAAAGGAAGTCGAGTAATTGTAACTACGAGGCTAATAGAAGTTGCTAACTATGTTGGTTCTTCTAATCTCCACGAGATTAATCTTCTTGATGAGAATAAAAGTTGGAGTCTACTTTGTCGAAAGACATTTGGCCAAGAAGGTTGCCCTCGTCCTGAATTGGAGGAAGTTGGGAGAAAAATTGCAAAGAGTTGTCAAGGACTTCCTCTATCAATTGTTGTGATTGGAGGACTCCTTGTAAAATCCAAGATGACGTTGGATTCTTGGAAATATGTTGCCGATAATGTAAATAAAATTATAAGTTCAGAAGTTAGTGATTGCTTGGACGTATTTCTATTGAGTTATAAGCACTTACCTATTCATTTACAACCATGTTTTCTCTACATGGGAGTTTTTCGAGAAGATCATACTATTCGTGTCTCCGAGCTCATTAGTCTTTGGGTAGCTGAAGGATTTCTCAAACCAAACAAACATAAAACATTGGAAGAGGTTGCAGAGGGGTACTTGAAGGATCTTAACGAGAGACATCTTATTATGATTAATAGTTGGGGGTCTCTTGGGACAATGAAAACTTGCAGCATTCATGATCTCTTGAGAGATATGTGCATACGTGAAGCTCATAGAGAGAAGTTTATTTCGGTCAACAAAGATGATAAGCTTCAAGATTCATCACAATTCATAACCGAGCATCGCATCGCTATTTATAGACCATTTCGACATGACTTTCGATCAACATTATTGGTTGGTTCACTGATATGTGAGCGTAAATATGAATTGTGTCACAATCCTAATTTCAAACTACTAAGGGTATTATATGTGCTTAAGGAGTATAGTACTAATAAATTTGATATCAACCTACTTAACTTGCGGTTCATGCGTTTAAATGTGATACATCCAGGATCAATTTATTTGGTGGACCGACTATGGAATCTACAGACATTAGTCATTACTAGCAAAATCGAGTTTCAAGTTTTAACACTTGAAATTTGGAAGATGCCACAACTTAGACATCTAATTTGCGAGCACATTTATACTTTTATTCCTGATCCTCAGTGTTGTCTATTCGATGGTCTGGTATTGGAAAACCTACAGACACTCACGGGAATTAGAAATTCCAAGTTTACTGAAGAGGTCGTTAGGAGAATCTCTAATGTCAAGAAACTAGTATTGCACTGTAGACCACAGTCACAGTACTACCTCAACAACATTGGTCGTCTACATAAACTCCAATCACTAACTTTGATGTTCGATTGGGACTTTCATAATAATGGAAGAGTTTTTATCCGAAACTGTGTGTTCCCTCATTCACTTAAGGAGTTCACTTTAGACGCTGCATTGACATGTGTTTTTGAAGATATTATCACAAGGATTGGTTGGTTGCCTCATCTTGAAAAGCTGGAATTGAAACGGGCTCACTCCGAAGAGGAGGAGTGGAACTCAGTTGAGGGCCAATTCCCTCGCCTAAAAATCTTGAAATTGGAAGATATATCTACATTGGTATACTGGAACGCAGACACTGCCCATTTCCTACTCCTTGAGCACCTTTATTTCACAAATTTGCGTTTTTTGAAAGAGATCCCTTCTGACATAGGAGAGATTGAAACGCTTCAATCAATTACCTTAAGTCGTTGTCCAACTTCACTTATTGACTCGGGAAAGAATATTTTGAAGGAAAAACAAAGCATCGGGAATGAGGGTTTTCGCCTAGTTGTGGACGGTAGCCTAATTGAGTACCTACCATGCACGATCGAAGATTAAGGTATTAAATTGACAGGAAGGTAATTAAATAAAAATACATAAAAGAAAAGAAATATTTTATTTCTAATCTTCATCTTTGTTATTAACAATTAAAACATTTATCTTGATTCTTTAATTACTACGTACTTTACAGCATTTTTGGGAAGCGTGAAACTGTGAAGTATTTTCAGTAGGAATTGTGAAGTGATCAAACAAATATTCTAGGTAAATTACTCTCTATTTTCTGGACCAGGCTGTGTATAATTAATTTCTTGATTTTATTTTATTTTTATATTTTCCTAACTAATTATGATGGCGGGAGTTTTTTTGGTACAGATTGCTTTGAAATTGACGAAGCCTGTCTATATTTCCAAGCGACATTGTTTGATTGGTTTAAGAATTGTTGTTGATTTTACTTTTCCATTAATTTGATTTTTTGTTTGGTTTTGCACAAGTTTAATTTTCATTAAATTTTGTAAATATTTGACTTAAACTTGTATTTTGGGGCAAATGATCTAAGTGAAAATTCAAGTTTGTTAATATTTTGGCTGTTAAATATTCGGGACCTCCTTTGTTCGGTACTTTGTGATTGAGACATCTTTTCTTTTATCATTGTTAATGAAATGTTAAAAGAAAACTCTTAAACTTTCATTTGGTTAGATCAATTGCAAAAATTGAAAGTGAACATGAAAAATATTTTTGTAACGTTGGGGGTAAGTTGTCATATTTATCATAACACATGGGGTAAATTGTCACATTTTTCGTAACAAAGGTGGTAAAGTGCCACAAATAAAATTGTCAGGGAGACAATGTGAAACTTTTATAAGACTTCAGGGGTGTGAAGTGATCTTTTTCAAATCACAGGGAGGAAAATTGAACATTATGAATATCACAGGGAGTAAATTGTCATTAACTCTATGTTTTTATAACAAAAATCTCTTGTATTTTTTTTTTAAAATAGATTCATCATCAATCATTTATCAGAAATTATTTCAATAACTGCCAAAGTATAATAAACTAGTATCAAACACTAATATTAAATTAGTGGATTTAATTAGTTGAAGTTGGAAAAATTAGTACCTACCCCGGTGGATTTAATCTACCCGGGTGCTAGATTATTGCCACATGAGCATTAAAGGACAATTTTTTGTCTTCTCATGTCCATGTGGCATTCATCAACTCCAATGGATTAAATCCACTAGTGTAGGATCTAAGTAACCAATTGAAGTTGAACTCAAGACCTCAGCTTTATATACGACCTCATTGGCAAAATCTCTTGTATTAACAAGTCAAAGACATTTACTCCTTTCGAGGCAGTATTGTATTTTACTCGCTCTAAGCACAAGTATTCTTCATGATTTGCATTTTTCATGGTTTATACACGGAAAATTGTCTCGATAAAGCGTTCGAGTTTCAAACCTACATGAAACAAGCTTTGATTTTTGTATGCAAATGGTGGAAAAATGTATTGTTCCTAATTATGATTCATGCAATCCATAAGAAAACACTATTATTTTAATTAGTCCCTAAAATATATATAAAAATTGTTATATTTTAGCGTTAATATTTATTATAGTTAGAAAATGTCAATTTAAAAATTAGTACAACATAAGTCATAAACATTCTAAAAATAAAATTTAAAAATGAAATTCTTTTAAATATCATTTTGTTACAAAAAAAAGTTGAATCGCATCATACTATGAAATAATAAAAATACATACGAATTAGTTAATTACATAATTTTACTTTGGGTAGAATAAAAAAAATAAAGAATATTCAATAATATCAAGACATGCATAACCTCGAATTTCGTGAAAAATGGGTGAAATTGGTGGAAATGGGTGAAATTGATAAAAAAAATCTATGAAATCATTGAAAACATGTAAATCGATGAAAATCCGGGTGAAACTGGTGAACACTGGCAATGTTGGTAAATATTTGGTTGAAACTAGTAAAACAAAGTGCCCCTGAAATTGGTAAATACATGTGAAATCGATATAATTCTTGAAAAAGGGATGAAACCAGTGAAACGACACCATCATCGAAAAAAGGTGAAATCGGTGAAAAATGAATAAAGTCGGTGAAAACGTATCAAATCAATGAAAATTCAGTTGAAATTGGTAAAAAGAACATGCGAAATAAGTGGAAAAAAAGTGTCAAATAGGTGAAAACGAGTTAATATGATTAAAACATGTGAAATCAGTAAAAAAAAAGGTTTAATCGACAAAATAAGGTGAAACCGGTAGAAAATGATTTAAAACGGAAAAAATAAAAGGACAAAATCGTTAAAACAATGAAAATAAGTTATAACTTATCAAATGGGTATACTACAAAAAATTTAAATTTTAGTGACAAAATAATAAATGGTAAAGTGGCAAAAGTTTTAATATTGTCACTAAACTGATGTATATAGACACACTAGTGACAAGAAATATGAAAAAGTTGTCACTATTGACATTTAGTGATACCCCAATAGTGACAACGAAAAAATTATCACTAAATTATAGTGACAATATCTAATGTCACTAAGTTGTTACTGAAAGGGTGTCACTAATTGTCATTATTATATAAAAGTGCAAATTTGAATTTCTGAAAATCAGGGGCCGAATTGAAATTTTTAATTTTTTTAAAATTCTGGACTGAATTGCAATTCTTGATTTATCAACAATATAGGGTCAAAATTGCAATATCCACAAATTGAGGGACCAAAAGTGCAAATTCGATTCTTGAAAATCAGGGTCTGAATTGAAAATTTTAATTTATGAAAATTCTGGTTCTTCGAAAATCTTGGGTCAAAATTGCAATTTTCAAAAATTGAGGGACCAAAAGTGCAATTCGAATTTATGAAAGTATTAGCCAAGTTGCAAATTTTAATTTTTTGAAAATCCTGGACTGAATTGCAATCCTAGGTTTTTTGAAAATCTGGGATCAAATTGTAATTTTTGAAAATATATAATGTGAACATTTTTTAAGTGGATTTCAAATGACTAGTTTTTGGAGGAATTTCAAATCCACTTAAATTGGTAAAATAGTAAAAAATATATTAAATTGGTAAAAATGAATAAAATTGGTTAAAAAACAGGTTAAACCGATGAAATATGAATTAAACTAAGTGTAAACTTTTTATTTTTATAAGTGAATCAATGGTTCTATATGTTCACCGATTAATTGATTTTATCGATTTTTGATAGGTTTTTTCCGGTTCAAACTGGTCAGCGGAGGGTTAACCGGACCGTATTGACAACTAGTTACCGATTAAACCGGTCGAACCGGCCGGTCCATTTTGGTTTTCAAAACACTGGTTAAAAGATATTTATAGCTTGAGAAACGTCTTTAAAAATATCTATTCCGGTCTATGAAACTTACCATTGATTTAACTACCTTTACTTTTGAAAGCACATTTAGATCAAAGATCAAAATATCTTTTGGTCAATTGTTGTTGGTCCCAAGTGGTCAGATGTGGTCTAAAAGAAGGGGTAGGGGGGAATAGTGAATAGACTTCTGAAAGTTTTGACTTAAAATTTCTCCAACTTTTCTTTGAACATACTAAGCTTATGAAAAATTATAAGTAAACTAAGCTGATCTCGCACAAATCTTTGTACAACAGAGTAGACCACTTTTCTTCAAAAGACTTTAGCTGATTTAATAAAATCAGAGTTTTACGGCAGGTTACTTGCAACGGATTTTGGCAAAGGGTTTTTCACAAGTAAACGTTCTTAGCTAAAGATTTAGCCCCAGTTTTACAAACTACGTGGCAATTTTACAATTGATTTAATAACATTTAAGTTGTCACTATAGACAATTAGTGACACCCTTTCAGTGACTACCTAGTGACAATAAATATTGTCACTATAATTTAGTGATAACTTTTTAGTTGTCACTATTGGGGTATCACTAAATGTTAATAGTGACAACTTTTTCACATTTCTTGTCACTAGTGTGTCTATATACATCAGTCTAGTGACAATATTAAAATTATTGTCACTTTGTCATTTACTATTTTGTCACTAAAATTTAAATTTTTTGTTGTGTACCTTTTTTTTTTTTTTAATCTTTTAAATAGTTTTCTTAAATGTTTTGGTATGCTTTGAAAATATGCAAGAGAACAACGCATAGGTAAAACACTTGAATTTTTATAGTGATTATATAATCTTTTAATCCACTCTTCTAAGTAACACAGATCTTTTTTTATACTATAATCACATATATTACAATATACTCTGTTTGCGCCAAACAACAAATGAATTGGCCACAAGTTCGTGATAGGAGATCACAAAGAAAACCTATTCTCCAAAATAATATCACTCACTAAGATGAATATTTACTTCTCACAACACTCTCTATTACAGAATCACTCAAAAAATGTATTCAACTTTGATCTTCAACTCGCTTTCGTTAACAGATGACTAGGCAGATGAGTGCTCTGTTCTTGAGTTTGAGACTTAGAAGAATTCTGCTTCGAGTGCTCTCAGTTGTGTTGTGTCTCACACGTCTCTAACTCTTCAAACACTCTTTATTCATACTTGAGATTTAAATTATGTCCGTTGAATGAAGACATAACTGATTTCTCGAGCATTGGTCCCTGTTTCTTAGAAACGGCTACCTGCGAATGTGCATTGTGCATTCTGTTGTACTTCTCTGTTGATATGAGGTTTTTCTTCATTCATATGTCATTAATAGTCTTCCTCTTCAGCATTTATTACTACAAGTGCATTTATTACCGTTGGGGTGACTTGCTGATCACTTTCACTCAGCTGATTGAAGTCTCTCGTCTAATGAACACTCGGCTTATCCAAAACTGAAAACATCTTATTTGAGTCGGCTGAAATTCACCAATCGGATTTCTTTTTTTAGCAGCAGATCAGTGGTCATTTGGACCATAGGTTTTGACCCTTATAATTATTTTCTTTCTTGGTCAAAATCTTCTAAGGGATTAACTAAGCTTCCATTACTTAGCTGATGGTGTTTTGGAAATCATCAAAATCTCTCTTAATTTATAGTCTTCATCTTCGTCCAACAATTGTGAATTTTGGGCCCCGCTATCATAACCACTTTGGGTGTCTTCAAAGATTAAAAAAATTCGGCTTATTTCAGAATCTAGAAAAATGTTGTTTTAGTCTAAAAGTAATTATATAAAAGCAATTATTTCATAATCTCACCGTCTCATTATTATTACTCAATTAGCTAAATACTCAATCAAAGTTTTCAATATTTGAAGTGACTTATCATGTTAAATTATTCATATTTGTGATATATATATATATATATATATATATATATATATATATATATATGTGTGTGTGTGTGTGTGTAAAGTCCTGTGATATTATCAAACTATTAATGAAATATATTAATTAAACTATATATAATTACTATAATTTTTTAAAATTTAGTCAAGTTGACCGGTCATGAACCGCACCAAGAAATAAAGAAATATGGCACAGAGAAAGTAATAAATTTTATTATGATTATTTATATAACTAGGTCAGAATTTATTTAAAAAAATAATTAAATAGATAGAAATTTCGACCAATATGTTCAGTCGAAATAGTAAATATTCCCACAGTTTACAAATCTGTGGGCGATTAGAATCGGTGGGCGAAAGAAACCGGTGGGTAAATTTAACTTATTTATATCTCCCTTTCCAGATTCAGCACGATATCTACTTTAAAAAAAAAATCTTCATCTCTTTCTTTCCTTCTGCGCCGACCACCACCACCAACATCACCGTACCCCGCATGCCCATCACCGTACGTAGCACCACCACCGGCGAACAATCACCGCCGTCGTAGCACCACCGCTGTCGTGGCACCTCCATTCTTTCTTCTTCATATTAAGATCTAGAGGTATATATATGTTCTTCTTCAAATTATATATATATATTTTGTTCTAGATCTAGATTTTAATTAATTTGGGATTAAATTAACTTAATTTTTTTGTATATATAGTGTTGTTGAAAATATTTTTGAGCCTAATTTTGGTAAAAATTATAATTTAGGGCTTGTAATATTAGAACTTTTAGTTAGTTAGGGTTTATAGTGTTACTTGAATTATAATTTTAGGATTGATTTATACGAAAACTTTGATTTAATTATATAATTAGATAACAATTACTTTAAACATGATTTTGGGGTTAAGAAATAGATAAATACATACCAATCTGTTTGAGTTGTTTAGATAAATACCAATCTAATATTTTAATTTAGGGATTTTGTAAGTCTCATTCTTAAATTAGTTTAGGGCTTTTGTAAGTCTCAATCGCCTAACCAAACACATTGTTATAAAATTCACAAAAATCAAATCTGATCTAATATTCATACTCATAAATTAAAAAGAATAAATAACCATGTAAACAATTTATACCAATCAAGTCTAGTACTTTTTAATTTTTGATTTTTTTTATAATAAATTACTAAATTAAAAAAGTTCTTTTACCAATTAAGATAAGATGAGGAGACCCTTCATCACAAATCACAAAGCCCAAGAAGCCAATACCGCATTTGCTTTCATCGTTGCAGTGTTCCTGTTTCCCGATTTATTTTATAATCCTACATGGTAAATAGAAAACCTTTTCCTTTATAAAGAAGCACATTTCCTATTAAATAATAGCACGATATCCTTAATTAAATAGAGAACGGAACACATTTTCTTTTCAAATGTATGATTATAAAACACAGAACAATACATAAACAATTAATAATACTCTGCTCTTACGATTATTTTCAATTTTATAGCTAGGTACGTACGTATTATTATATATGATGGTTCGCAAATATCTCCCCGAAGAAGTTTCCACAGAAATATTGTTGAGGTTACCCGTGAAACCTCTGTTGAGATTCAAGTGTGTTTCGAAATCATGGCTTTCGTTGATTTCCAGCCCACAATTTTGTGAAATCTCATCTCCAATCTCCATCGTTTCATAGATTAATTAATTTTTTAGACATTGGTTTTCGTACCCGTATAATTAGGATAGATGATGATGAGGAAGAGGACGATATTATCATACCGTTCCAATTTCCTATAGAAAATTTGATCTATGAGGATATGCGGATCAAGGGTTCTTGTAATGGGTTGCTTTTGATTTGCTTAAAAAATATTGTTATGTTGTGCAATCCTGCTACAAGGAAATCTAGAGTTTTACCTACTAGTTCTAGATCTAGATCTTATACCATCATAAACGACGTGATCACGAGCTATGGTCTTGGTTACGATGCTTCAACTCATGATATCAAAGTCATTGAATCAAGTAAGATTTACTCTGACGACCCACCGAAACTTGAAACCAAGATTTATAGTTTAAGATCCAATTCTTGGAAAACTGTGGAGTGGAATCTTGGTTATTGTGAGATGGTTTCATGTGCTACTAACACAGTGTTCTGGAATGGAGCTTTCCATTGGGAAACGCTTTTAAGAGATGGTCATGGTTTGAGAAGATGTATTGTTGCCTTAAGCTTGGCATTAGAGACTTTTGCTCTTATATCGCATCCTGATTCTTACAAAGCTTGTGATTATATACATGGTGTTTTGGGAGCTTCGGAGCAATATCTCATGCTAGCTCTCGAATATATGGACAGTCGCGTGGACATTTGGACTTTGAAAGAATCTGATTCTTCTAATTGGGTTAAGTTCATATCATTCCAATCTGTTTCAAGTCAAATATTCTTTCCTATGACAATATTGTTCGTTTCGGACAAGATTATAAGGAAGCATGAAGAAGAAGATGAAGATTATATACACACAGAGATTATAAGGAAGCAGACTCCCTATGGAAATATTGTTCGTATTTGTTACGCTCCAAATACGAGTGCGTTGAAACGCAAGTATACGGTCGTTACAAGTAATAAAGTGATAAGGAGTGTCGAACCCACGAGGAATTGTTCAATTAATTACCAACTAACGTCTTGCTACTTCGACTTAGATTTGTAAGTTGAGTTTTGTGAGGTGATGGTGGTTTTGATACTACAAGTCAATTAAGGTGACTAAGGAAACTAACACTTGACTTAACAATATGTAAAGGCTTCTACGATTTTACGTCACCTAGTTCAATTCAAGACAAACGACTCAACAATTGGCAACCACACTTATGTTTGTTGTTCAAGATTTCATAAAATATTCATACGTATCTTTCGATATCGTACGAACCTACCAAAGTAGACTAATCCAATTTATGTCTAAGAGGATTAAGCCTAAGTGATGCTTTAATTCTCAAACCTTATAAGAACATGAAATGACCTAGGTATAATTCTATCCTAAAATCAAATCACAACCTAGTTTTACAATCTTATCTTTAATCCACTATACCTAGCAATTAAAGATCAATTCATTTCATCCTATGGTTGATCAAACCACAAGTTGACAAAAGCTCAAACTAGTTTAACAAACACTTGTAAGCAAGCATAGCAACAACCATTAACTCATCATTTAATCAAGAATCAAGAACCAAACATAGGATCAATAAAAACATAGAATAAAGGAGATTAGCTACTCATAACATTAAATAAATCATTCATTACATTAATGAAATCCATAAATGTAAATGAACAAAATAAGAAAGATAGAGTTAGAGCAAGCTTAGGTGATGAGGTCTTCAACAACTTCTCCCTCAATGCCCTTTTATCTTCTTTAGGAGTCCAAGTGAGAGTTCTTCTTTCCAAAGTGCAAACCCTTCTCTTTTCTTCAAAAGAGGCAAGAGAAAAGTAAAAGTGTAGAATGTGTGAAGTTGGTAAAATGATTCCACCTTTAAGCCTCTAACCTAGAGGAACAACAAGTTCCTCATGCCTAAGTTACCCTCCAAACTAAGCAACTAAGGCCAAAAAGTCCCCCAAGATGCCTAAAAATACAAGTGGGATCAAAGGGGGATAATACCAAAAGCCCCCTGCCTTTCCCGCAGCAAAAAATATGCTGGTAGCAGGGACCTCGCCGCGGCGAGGTTTAGGCCGTAGGTTCCTGCAAATTTT
Organism: Penstemon eatonii; assembly: GCA_038501285.1. Taxonomy (NCBI): domain Eukaryota; kingdom Viridiplantae; phylum Streptophyta; class Magnoliopsida; order Lamiales; family Plantaginaceae; genus Penstemon; species Penstemon eatonii. The sequence continues at coordinate 10,310,255 of CM076710.1, forward strand.
CTGCTCTGCCGCACTTTCTTCCGAGCAGCATATCTTTTGATTCCGAACTCCGAATCCGGATCCGTAAAGTCCGTAGCGTAGCTAACTCACTCATCTATAACATATCCAAAATTCAGCTCATTTGGATGATCCATAAAATATTTATGCATGTTCTAGTGAGAAGCTATCTACATTCTTGTACAATTCGCTCCGGGTTCTAATTCCTTTTAAGCTCAAGCTTGACTTGCGGGGTGGGTAGAGCGACTCGCATCATTGGTACGCAACTCCGAATCTCTCTATGATGTTAATACCTACAAACCACGGAGAAAACGATCAATACGAGAACAAAAACACAAAAGACGAACAAAGGCCAAACAAAGGGGCCAAAAACACAAAAGAAACGAAAACAAGAGAAGACACACAAAAACTCGAATCAAAACAAGATGTTTTGGGCTTAAAGAGATAGGTAATAACGATATTTTCACGGCGTTATCAGTATTCCTTTTATTTGCGACATCTTTTTTGGAGCTACCATTTACAAAGAAACTCTTATTTCTCCTAATTCCGGAGATTAGACTAGTGAATTTGGATGGTATATATATTATGTTATAGTGTACTATGTACTTTTTCATGACATGAAATTGACGTTTGGTTTTGTTATGGAAATTGAGTTTGGTTATTTTTCTATTTAGACCTTCGAATTGGGGATGTGAAACTTTTGTATTTGAATTTGAATTGTTGTTTTTGATTCTTGTTTTCTACATTTTCTTATATATGGCACTTACCTTTGTTCCGGAAACAAGCCGAACAGCCGTTCTGGTTGGTTGAAGCTTCGATGAAGAAAGCTGCGACGAAGACGACCCCAATCTTTTTATTTAAGTGAATGGGTAAAATAGTAAAAAAAATATTAAATTGGTAAAAATGAATAAAATTGGTTAAAAAACAGGTTAAACCGATGAAATATGAATTAAACTAATGAATTAGATATGTGGAAACTGGTTAATTTGCTCTATTTTATTACATAATAAAATTAATTTACAAAAAATACCCATGAAATTAATTAATCACGTACAATGTCCGTGCACTTTCCTAGTTAAAATAGAAATGTAGAAAATATAATTTTTACATTAATATGTCTCTTTGATTTATAGTAATTTTTTTAGATGGTATCCAAAAACTTACAAACAGTCCAACAAGAATTTCTAATATTTCACGAGCTAATGCCAAATTACCTCCATATGATATTAATAATGTTCAATTTAATGTTTTAGACTCGCACCTAAATGTGTGATAACACTGTGTTTATTTTCAAAAATTGATCCATATTACAAAACTTATGATTTAACTTTCTACAAATCTTGGGTCCTTTTCTATAAATGTGAAGGTAAATTATGCATCATTAAGCAATCTGATGTTCAATCAAGAGGAGGGGTTGCACTATATATATATATATATATATATATATATATATATATATATATATATATATATATATATATATATATATATAAAGTGTGTTTCGAAATCATGGCTTTCGTTGATTTCCAGCCCACAATTTGTGAAATCTCATCTCCAATCTCCATCGTTTCATAGATTAATTAATTTTTTAGACATTGGTTTTCGTACCCGTATAATTAGGATAGATGATGATGAGGAAGAGGACGATATTATCATACCGTTCCAATTTCCTATAGAAAATTTGATCTATGATGATATGCGGATCATGGGTTCTTGTAATGGGTTGCTTTTGATTTGCTTAAAAAATATTGTTATGTTGTGCAATCCTGCTACAAGGAAATCTAGAGTTTTACCTACTAGTTCTAGATCTAGATCTTATACCATCATAAACGACGTGATCACGAGCTATGGTCTTTGTTACGATGCTTCAACTCATGATATCAAAGTCATTGAATCAAGTAAGATTTACTCTGACGACCCACCAAAACTTGAAACCAAGATTTATAGTTTAAGATCCAATTCTTGGAAAACTGTGGAGTGGAATCTTGGTTATTGTGAGATGGTTTCATGTGCTACTAACACAGTGTTCTGGAATGGAGCTTTCCATAGGGAAACGCTTTTAAGAGATGGTCATGGTTTGAGAAGATGTATTGTTGCTATAAACTTGGCATTAGAGACTTTTGCTCTTATATCGCATCCTGATTCTTGCAAAGCTTGTGATTATATACATGGTGTTTTGGGAGCTTCGGAGCAATATCTCATGCTAGCTCTCGAATATATGGACAGTCGCGTGGACATTTGGACTTTGAAAGAATCTGATTCTTCTAATTGGGTTAAGTTCATATCATTCCAATCTGTTTCAAGTCAAATATTCTTTCCTATGACAATATTGTTCGTTTCGGACAAGATTATAAGGAAGCATGAAGAAGAAGATGAAGATTTTTTACACACAGAGATTATAAGGAAGCAGACTCCCTATGGAAATATTGTTCGTATTCCTTTTATTTGCGACATCTTTTTTGGAGCTACCATTTACAAAGAAACTCTTATTTCTCCTAATTCCGGAGATTAGACTAGTGAATTTGGATGGTATATATATTATGTTATAGTGTACTATGTACTTTTTCATGACATGAAATTGACGTTTGGTTTTGTTATGGAAATTGAGTTTTGGTTATTTTTCTGTTTAGACCTTCGAATTGGGGATGTGAAACTTTTGTATTTGAATTTGAATTGTTGTTTTTGATTCTTGTTTTCTACATTTTCTTATATATGGCACTTACCTTTGTTCCGGAAACAAGCCGAACAGCCGTTCTGGTTGGTTGAAGCTTCGATGAAGAAAGCTGCGACGAAGACGACCCCAATCTTTTTATTTAAGTGAATGGGTAAAATAGTAAAAAAAATATTAAATTGGTAAAAATGAATAAAATTGGTTAAAAAACAGGTTAAACCGATGAAATATGAATTAAACTAATGAATTAGATATGTGGAAACGGGTTAATTTGCTCTATTTTATTACATAATAAAATTAATTGGTTAAATGATTCCACCTTTAAGCCTCTAACCTAGAGGAACAACAAGTTCCTCATGCCTAAGTTACCCTCCAAACTAAGCAACTAAGGCCAAAAAGTCCCCCAAGATGCCTAAAAATACAAGTGGGATCAAAGGGGGATAATACCAAAAGCCCCCTGCCTTTCCCGCAGCAAAAAATCTGCTGGTAGCAGGGACCTCGCCGCGGCGAGGTTTAGGCCGTAGGTTCCTGCAAATTTTCTGCTCTGCCGCACTTTCTTCCGAGCAGCATATATTTTGATTCCGAACTCCGAATCCGGATCCGTAAAGTCCGTAGCGTAGCTAACTCACTCATCTATAACATATCCAAAATTCAGCTCATTTGAATCATCCATGAAATATTTATGCATGTTCTAGTGAGCAGCTATCTACATTCTTGTACAATTCGCTCCGGGTTCTAATTCCTTTGAAGCTCAAGCTTGACTTGCGGGGTGGGTAGAGCGACTCGCATCATTGGTACGCAACTCCGAATCTCTCTATGATGTTAATACCTACAAACCACGGAGAAAACGATCAATACGAGAACAAAAACACAAAAGACGAACAAAGGCCAAACAAAGGGGCCAAAAACACAAAAGAAACGAAAACACGAGAAGACACACAAAAACTCGAATCAAAACAAGATGTTTTGGGCTTAAAGAGATAGGTAATAACGACATTTTCACGGCGTTATCAACACCCCCAAACTTAAACACTTGCTCGTCCTCGAGCAAAGAAAACATAACAAGAACAAAACAAACATGCTTAAGATCGAAATGCTAAAACTTAACACTTTCAAATTATTCTTTAAACAAGCTCCACGTGTGTGTGTGATGACTTCGGCTAGATTCTATCTTAGGTGAATAATTTCCGATAGGTCAAAATCATCGGTTCTATTTTCATGGACTTCTAATGTTTAACAAAGAATCTCTCCTTACCGTAGATTACAAACTTAATGCTCAAATCACTTCACGGGACTAAGTTATAGGTAATTTAAGAGTGTTTTCCCTATTCTTGAATTAATTGACGATTTTAGCTCCTAACTCTTTTCTCACCACACTTGTTTTTACAATGAAACAAGGCACTTTGTGCTTTACAAGAATATTGCAATACGATACTAGCACTAATGGCGAACTTGATGCAATTTTGCTTTTGTGGGCTACTAGCACCACTCTCTTTTCTTCTTTTGTGCACACATACAGATTTTTCTATTACAACTCTTGCACTAGATTAATGAGATAGAGTAATTACCAAAAATGATCAATGAAAACTAACGATTGAAGGCTTAGCCTTTCTTTTCTCTCATAGAAGTGCGTACATTTTAGCAACTTCTCTACTCATTTCTTTTAAGAGTTAGGTGTTCAAAGGTTTTTCATTCTCGAAAAGGGTTTACTCCCCCAAACTTAGGCCATTTATGCTCTTTTTATATTTAGATTCCAAGCTAAGGATTGGAGGGATTCTAAGTAAACAAAAGGAGTTCTAGATCCTATTATCGCTAAAGTTCGTTATCCACTTTAAATATAATCATAGCCATTGCCAATGTGCTTTGAACTTTGTAGAGCATGTACAAATAATAATAAGAATTTGAAAAAATTTTGGCGGGTCGACTTAGTACGCAACAAGTGACCTTACTCCCCCAAACTTAAAATGCACAATGTCCCCATTGTGTGAATTGAGAGTGACGGAATAAGGTACGACACGACAAAAACAAGAACACAACAAAAACACAAGCAAAACAAAACAAAACAAAACGATAAATGAGCGAGCACGGCTCTAATTAATTCCAACAAGCAAACGTTATAAATTGAAACGAGTAAACATGCCAATATCTCTCAAGAGTTAATAACAAAACCAACACAAGACGAGAATATAATTAAAACATTGTAAGCTCAATTTAAACCGACGGGACTGCGTAAATTTAAATCCAACGTCCCTTTTCGTATGCATCCCGTGGTTGCTCCCGTCTTCAGTGGTTTCGTGCATTGAGGGCACGCTCCATTGCTTTCCCGTACTCTTCCCTTTTATTCCAAATGCGCAAAATTCCCCCAAACTTGTGTTGCAATCACACAACTTCAACAAACTAATACCCCGGCAACTCCACAATCGAAAACTAGCAAAGTTGGCAAAACTACTCTCACAAGCAATTTATCGAACACCTTGAGTGCACACCCAAAATTACTACTTCTCTTCAAAGTTTACAAGAACTTCAACCCAAAAATTTTTCAATACCAAACAGTTCAACACCGACACACCAATACCAATTAAGTCAAGCCACACTTACCTTTGGATTGTAATCGAAGAATTTTGCCTTTCGAACCCTTGAGTGTTGACTCCCGTTTTTTGGTAAAGTATGATGGAAATGGAGGATTTTAGGGGTGAATTGGTGGCTTGTTTGTGGGATTTGGGAGATTATGTGATTGAGAGAGAAATTTGTGTGAGTTTGGGATGAATTGAGTGAGTGAGCTTGAGAGATCGTGAGAGAGGGAAGAGAGTTTGTATGAGAAATTTAAAATGGTGAGTGAGTAGTGTAGTTTTTAAATTTTTTTTTTGAATAAAGTACAACTACTCACCTTACGACGTTCGCGAACCATGGTTCATTCGCTTGACCTCGCTCGATTTGTGCTTGTCTATCTTCGATCCTTCACGCGTGCTCGTTTACCTACAACACAAAACGCGACAACGAAAACAAAAACAAAAACGACACAAAACACAAACACAAACACAAACACAGAACAACAAAGGAAAAAGCAATAGGCTCGGGTTGCCTCCCGAGAAGCGCTTGTTTATAGTCGTGAGCTCGACTTGAAACTTCCCTTTTCTTTTAGGGTGGCCAATAATCGAATAGGGTCCCATTGGGATCAAGTATAAGCCCCGGCCTCTTTGCTTTTAAATTCGTCCCACGCTTTAGTTTTTCCATAGTACAGTCTCTTGGGATGGATTTGAACCTCATATCAAATTGAAAACTTTTATCTCCCGGTTCAAATCTCTTGTAATCTTTACCCATAATTATCCATGTCGCTTTGATCGGGTGGATCCACTTGTCTTCTTTGGGAATAATCAAGTCCACATAAGAATATTTAATGACCTTTTGATCAAACTCTTCATCCATGGTGAATTTAGCTTCATTTGCAAGCTCTTTCGATCCACCTTGTTCTCCTTCTCTAGTAGGAAGCTCATTTGTTTCTAACATTTCACTCGGTTCATTAAAGCTTTAATTAGGAGCAACTGATTCAATTGTACTCGGCAAAGCTCTCGGGGGTCTTATGCTTAAAGCTTGTGAGATTTTCTCCATTTGTGTTTGAAGATCCCTTAATGTCCCCGAGTCTTCTTGCAACTGTTTGGAAATTTCTTCCATCTGTTTGGAAACCTCTTCCAATTGTTTGGAAACCTCTTCCAATTTAGAATCATTGTTAACCATGTATTTAGTGGTGTGCTCCATGAACTTAGTGAATGCTTCTTCCAAAGATGATTGTGCCTCTACCGGAGGTTGAGAATATTCATGATAGTTCGGTTGGATGAACGGGGTAGTCATCATCATATTCGGGTGTGGTTCACCTCTCCACTCAATGTTCCTTGGATAATACGGGCCATCTCCCCATTCGATATTGTAGCCATTGTAAGTGAGACTCGGCTCATAATGATTACCCATGTATGAATTCTCATATTGAAAATGAGTTGGATTCATTGGGCAATCGGCGATTGTGCTCTCCCCCATGCAATGCATACAATAACAAAGTGATGTTCCCTCGGTTGACCTTGGATAGCAATCATTGTAGGCCATCGTACCTAGGAAGACAAAGATCACAACGTAAATAACAAATCCAAGCTAAGATATACAAGAATATAAATTGGCAAATAATCGTTACAACTCCCCGGCAACGCGCCAAAAACTTGTTACGCTCCAAATACGAGTGCGTAGAAACGCAAGTATACGGTCGTTACAAGTAATAAAGTGATAAGGAGTGTCGAACCCACGAGGAATTGTTCAATTAATTACCAACTAACGTCTTGCTACTTCGACTTAGATTTGTAAGTTGAGTTTTGTGAGGTGATGGTGGTTTTGATACTACAAGTCAATTAAGGTGACTAAGGAAACTAACACTTGACTTAACAATATGTAAAGGCTTCTACGATTTTACGTCACCTAGTTCAATTCAAGACAAACGACTCAACAATTGGCAACCACACTTATGTTTGTTGTTCAAGATTTCATAAAATATTCATACGTATCTTTCGATATCGTACGAACCTACCAAAGTAGACTAATCCAATTTATGTCTAAGAGGATTAAGCCTAAGTGATGCTTTAATTCTCAAACCTTATAAGAACATGAAATGACCTAGGTATAATTCTATCCTAAAATCAAATCACAACCTAGTTTTACAATCTTATCTTTAATCCACTATACCTAGCAATTAAAGATCAATTCATTTCATCCTATGGTTGATCAAACCACAAGTTGACAAAAGCTCAAACTAGTTTAACAAACACTTGTAAGCAAGCATAGCAACAACCATTAACTCATCATTTAATCAAGAATCAAGAACCAAACATAGGATCAATAAAAACATAGAATAAAGGAGATTAGCTACTCATAAAATTAAATAAATCATTCATTACATTAATGAAATCCATAAATGTAAATGAACAAAACAAGAAAGATAGAGTTAGAGCAAGCTTAGGTGATGAGGTCTTCAACAACTTCTCCCTCAATGCCCTTTTATCTTCTTTAGGAGTCCAAGTGAGAGTTCTTCTTTCCAAAGTGCAAACCCTTCTCTTTTCTTCAAAAGAGGCAAGAGAAAAGTAAAAGTGTAGAATGTGTGAAGTTGGTAAAATGATTCCACCTTTAAGCCTCTAACCTAGAGGAACAACAAGTTCCTCATGCCTAAGTTACCCTCCAAACTAAGCAACTAAGGCCAAAAAGTCCCCCAAGATGCCTAAAAATACAAGTGGGATCAAAGGGGGATAATACCAAAAGCCCCCTGCCTTTCCCGCAGCAAAAAATATGCTGGTAGCAGGGACCTCGCCGCGGCGAGGTTTAGGCCGTAGGTTCCTGCAAATTTTCTGCTCTGCCGCACTTTCTTCCGAGCAGCATATCTTTTGATTCCGAACTCCGAATCCGGATCCGTAAAGTCCGTAGCGTAGCTAACTCACTCATCTATAACATATCCAAAATTCAGCTCATTTGGATGATCCATAAAATATTTATGCATGTTCTAGTGAGAAGCTATCTACATTCTTGTACAATTCGCTCCGGGTTCTAATTCCTTTTAAGCTCAAGCTTGACTTGCGGGGTGGGTAGAGCGACTCGCATCATTGGTACGCAACTCCGAATCTCTCTATGATGTTAATACCTACAAACCACGGAGAAAACGATCAATACGAGAACAAAAACACAAAAGACGAACAAAGGCCAAACAAAGGGGCCAAAAACACAAAAGAAACGAAAACAAGAGAAGACACACAAAAACTCGAATCAAAACAAGATGTTTTGGGCTTAAAGAGATAGGTAATAACGATATTTTCACGGCGTTATCAGTATTCCTTTTATTTGCGACATCTTTTTTGGAGCTACCATTTACAAAGAAACTCTTATTTCTCCTAATTCCGGAGATTAGACTAGTGAATTTGGATGGTATATATATTATGTTATAGTGTACTATGTACTTTTTCATGACATGAAATTGACGTTTGGTTTTGTTATGGAAATTGAGTTTGGTTATTTTTCTATTTAGACCTTCGAATTGGGGATGTGAAACTTTTGTATTTGAATTTGAATTGTTGTTTTTGATTCTTGTTTTCTACATTTTCTTATATATGGCACTTACCTTTGTTCCGGAAACAAGCCGAACAGCCGTTCTGGTTGGTTGAAGCTTCGATGAAGAAAGCTGCGACGAAGACGACCCCAATCTTTTTATTTAAGTGAATGGGTAAAATAGTAAAAAAAATATTAAATTGGTAAAAATGAATAAAATTGGTTAAAAAACAGGTTAAACCGATGAAATATGAATTAAACTAATGAATTAGATATGTGGAAACGGGTTAATTTGCTCTATTTTATTACATAATAAAATTAATTTACAAAAAATACCCATGAAATTAATTAATCACGTACAATGTCCGTGCACTTTCCTAGTTAAAATAGAAATGTAGAAAATATAATTTTTACATCAATATGTCTCTTTGATTTATAGTAATTTTTTTAGATGGTATCCAAAAACTTACAAACAGTCCAACAAGAATTTCTAATATTTCACGAGCTAATGCCAAATTACCTCCATATGATATTAATAATGTTCAATTTAATGTTTTAGACTCGCACCTAAATGTGTGATAACACTGTGTTTATTTTCAAAAATTGATCCATATTACAAAACTTATGATTTAACTTTCTACAAATCTTGGGTCCTTTTCTATAAATGTGAAGGTAAATTATGCATCATTAAGCAATCTGATGTTCAATCAAGAGGAGGGGTTGCACTATATATATATATATATATATATATATATATATATATATATATATATATATATATATATATATATATATAAAGTGTGTTTCGAAATCATGGCTTTCGTTGATTTCCAGCCCACAATTTGTGAAATCTCATCTCCAATCTCCATCGTTTCATAGATTAATTAATTTTTTAGACATTGGTTTTCGTACCCGTATAATTAGGATAGATGATGATGAGGAAGAGGACGATATTATCATACCGTTCCAATTTCCTATAGAAAATTTGATCTATGATGATATGCGGATCATGGGTTCTTGTAATGGGTTGCTTTTGATTTGCTTAAAAAATATTGTTATGTTGTGCAATCCTGCTACAAGGAAATCTAGAGTTTTACCTACTAGTTCTAGATCTAGATCTTATACCATCATAAACGACGTGATCACGAGCTATGGTCTTGGTTACGATGCTTCAACTCATGATATCAAAGTCATTGAATCAAGTAAGATTTACTCTGACGACCCACCGAAACTTGAAACCAAGATTTATAGTTTAAGATCCAATTCTTGGAAAACTGTGGAGTGGAATCTTGGTTATTGTGAGATGGTTTCATGTGCTACTAACACAGTGTTCTGGAATGGAGCTTTCCATAGGGAAACGCTTTTAAGAGATGGTCATGGTTTGAGAAGATGTATTGTTGCTATAAACTTGGCATTAGAGACTTTTGCTCTTATATCGCATCCTGATTCTTGCAAAGCTTGTGATTATATACATGGTGTTTTGGGAGCTTCGGAGCAATATCTCATGCTAGCTCTCGAATATATGGACAGTCGCGTGGACATTTGGACTTTGAAAGAATCTGATTCTTCTAATTGGGTTAAGTTCATATCATTCCAATCTGTTTCAAGTCAAATATTCTTTCCTATGACAATATTGTTCGTTTCGGACAAGATTATAAGGAAGCATGAAGAAGAAGATGAAGATTATATACACACAGAGATTATAAGGAAGCAGACTCCCTATGGAAATATTGTTCGTATTCCTTTTATTTGCGACATCTTTTTTGGAGCTACCATTTACAAAGAAACTCTTATTTTGTTGGGATTCGGTAAGAAAAACAGCCCTAGGCACAGCGGAATATAAAAAATTTCTAGGGCCTCTTAAAGAATCTTGCCAGGATATTCTCTAGTTGTATATATATGAATATAAATCAATGACAGTATAAGTTTTCTCGTTTATACCTGTCTCCTTGCAAATCCAAGTTGGCTAGATGAACTCTGAATTCTCTCACAGAAAATCGATCCAAGCTTTTTGTACAGCGCCCCACGTGTTGCGCCTCTACGAGTTGATACACCACAATATCACGAAAATAATATAACCTAATCGACTAGAACATAGGCTATATTAATTCAGGACTTTAAGAACGATTTTGGAACAAAGATCGAACACGAAAAATTCTTCCAAAGTGGAAGCAGGGTTCGGCCGATCCAGGTAGGGAGAGGGAGAGAGATTTTTGCTTTGCTCAATTTTTGCTTAAGGAGTTGTGTGAAAAATAACTAGAAGAAAGCTATTTATAGTTTTCTTTCTATCCTAGTCCTATTAGGACTAGGTCTTCTCTCTCCTACATGGGCCATGGCCCTATTTAATTAGAAGACCTAGTCTCCTAATTAATTCATGGCCCATATTAATTAATCTTTCAGGGCTTTATTTAATTTCCCAATTAAATAGCCCAATTAATTAAATCATCTCCCAATTAATTAATTAAACTCCAAGTCTAATTAAATTAATTATTCCATTAATTAATTAAATCCTAATTAATTAATTTACTCATAAATTAAATTCCAATTTAATTTATAATCTTGATCCAATTCCAATTGGATCCATTTTTGTTCCATATGGGTCGACCCAGTCGACCCACCCATTTAATCGACCCAGTCGATTTTGACCCAGTCGACCCAGTCGACTGGTTCGTTCCTGTTTCCTCGCTTTCGCTACTTGTGTATTGTGTATGCCCCCGTAGGTTCACCACATAATTGGCCGTGGGTTGTAATTAAATATTATTTAATTACTTGAGCAATTAATGCTCTAAATTAATCGAACACTCTGTCGATTAATCATTCCAAAATTAGCACCCCTGCTAATTTGGGAATTCTCCCACACTCCACGGTCGATGTCCAGTCACAAGCCCATGGAGCCCAATCACTGGTGAATTAATTCAGTGAACCTTTTATCATTTACAATTTCCATATACGACACAATCTCTCCATCGATCAATCTCCCAGTCGAGACTTAAGGGTATGGTCTTTCATCGGATTCCCTTATCTTTTGTCTTGACCTTATGTTCTCTGATCTCGAAATAAATTCTTTCTGACTTGTTCTTTATGAGCTACTTACATAAAGTCGTCAGTTACCTTGGCCAAGGATTTCATCAGAATTAATTTCTCACAGAAATCCATAGGAGAATTTCTCGACCTATCAAGTCGAGTCAACGGATCCTTTGTTGATGATATGAATCTGCATACGAGTTCCTCTATACCCAACATGAGTCCACAGAGACTTTCTGGTGATCCCCAGTCAGTCGGAACTCATATCAAAGTATAGACGTTCTCGTACCAGATAAACCCTATCATCTCAAGTTGTTAGGGATCGTTCCTCGTATACTATTGTAAATTGGAATAACTTCAACTCCGATATGCGACTACCGCTTCCATGGTGAGTTATTTCCTAATTGGGGTATTCAGTGCGCTTGCCATCCCAGCAAGCCACCCACTTATGTGTATCGACTATCCCAGTCACGCTCGTGGACCCCAGCGTCCTCCAGTTCATCGGAGTATACACAATAGTGAGAGTCTAACCGAATCCAACGATGTCCTATCTCGATTGGATTCTACGACTCTTGAATATATTCTAGATCACGGCCTTAGAGATCAGTCCACGGGTTGTCCCATAGCCCTGTGATCTAAGGACTTCTATCCTTATGCGTAGACAAATATTACATAAGATAAAGTTGACCATTTAATAAAAGTGCATTTATTAATCTAAATTGAATAGTTCCTCATTAATTACAATTAATGCTAGCCATACAGCTGGCTTGCAGGACACTATTTCTATCAATCTCCCACTTGTCCTAAAGCCAGTCTTTTATGTTCTTGAGTCCCATCTTATGCAGATGTTTCTCAAATGCCTTTTGAGGCAGAGGCTTCGTTAGCGGGTCCGCCGTATTATCTTCCGAGTCGACACGTTCCATCTTAATGTCTCCTCTACCAATGATATTTCTTATCACATGGTATCGTCTCTGTACGTGCTTGGATTTCTGATGAGATCTCGGCTCCTTTGCTTGCGCTATTGCCCCATTATTATCGCAGAAGATAGTAATGGGCTCAGCAATGCTAGGTATCACATCCAGTTCCTGGATGAAGTTTCTCATCCAAACACCTTCCTTTGCTGCGTCACTCGCGGCAATGTATTCTGCTTCAGTGGTTGAATCCGCGGTTGTTTCCTGCTTGGAGCTCTTCCAGCTAACCGCACCACCATTGAGACAGAAAACATATCCTGATGTCGACTTGAAGTCGTCTACATCACATTGGAAGCTTGAGTCTGTATAGCCTTCCAATTTCAATTCTCCTCCACCGTATACCAAGAACAGTTCCTTAGTCCTTCTCAGGTACTTCAGAATTGCCTTTACGGCTATCCAGTGCTGCTCACCTGGATCAGATTGGTAGCGACTTGTAACGCTTAGAGCGTACGCTACGTCTGGTCTCGTACACAGCATACCATACATTATGCTTCCTATCGCGGATGCATACGGTATTCGAGACATATTGCTTCTCTCCTCTGGCGTCTTTGGGGCCATAGACTTGGAGAGTGCAATTCCATGTCTCATTGGAAGCAATCCTCTCTTGGATTCTTCCATACTAAATCTTTTCAAGATTTTGTCTATGTACTGGGATTGGGAGAGGCCCAGCAGTCCTTTTGATCTATCTCGGTAGATCCTTGTACCTAGTACAAAGGATGCTTCTCCCATATCCTTCATTGAGAATTGTGTAGACAACCATGCTTTAGTTTCAGACAATGCTTTTACATTGTTTCCAATGAGAAGAATGTCGTCAACGTAAAGCACCAAAAATTCAACTGTACTCCCACTGATCTTCTTGTACACGCAAGGTTCGAACATGTTCTTGATGAATCCAAAAGTTTGGATTGTCTCATCAAAACGAATGTTCCAACTTCGGGAAGCTTGCTTCAGTCCATAAATGGACCTCTGGAGTTTGCACACCTTGTGTTCATCTCCTTTGGATGCATATCCTTTTGGTTGCTCCATGTAGATCTCCTTATCAATGTCTCCATTGAGAAAGGCAGTCTTTACATCCATTTGCCATATCTCGTAGTTATACCACGCAGCTATGGCCAGCAAGATCCGAATGGATTTGGGCATTGCGACGGGCGAGAAGGTCTCCTCAAAGTCGATACCTGGTCTTTGAGTGTATCCTTTTGCCACTAGTCGCGCCTTGTAGGTAATCACCTCTCCGTTCACTCCAAGCTTTCGCTTATAGATCCACTTGCAACCCACGGGAGCCACTCCCACTGGTGGATCTACCAAGGCCCAGACCTTGTTTGAGTGCATGGAGTCCAGTTCGGATTCCATGGCTTCGCGCCACTTTCCCGAGTCTACGTCTAGCATAGCCTCTTCGTAAGTCCTTGGGTCGGTTAGAGACTGTCCAGTCTCATGCAGCAGACCGTAGTACCTCTCGGGTTCTCTACGTTGTCTTTCTGACCTACGAAGTATCGGTGTACTTTCTGGTGCAATTTCATGCTCCTGTTCTCCCACTGCCTGTGGTGACGGGTCAGCTTGATCGACCTCTAAGGTCTTTTCAGCTTCAGTGACCTCATCTAGTTCTACGTTATTTTCTTTCTTGTCCACCAAGAAATCCTTTTCCAAGAAGTGAGCGTTCCTCGAGACAAACGTTGTTTGTCTTGTAGGATCGTAGAACTCGTATCCTATTGAGTTTTCTGGATACCCCACGAATTTGCACAAAGTGGATTTCGTCTCCAATTTATCTCCCACTAGCTTTTTAACGTAAGCGGGAGATCCCCATATGCGCATGAATGCGTATGAAGGTGCCTTGCCAAACCATAGTTCGTATGGTGTCTTTTCTACGGATTTCGAAGGTACCATATTCAGTATCTTCGTTGCCGTGAGGAGGGCATGTCCCCAAAATGAAAGAGGTAAGTCAGTGGCACTCATCATGGATCGAACCATGTCCATCAATGTTCGATTCCTTCTCTCTGCTACTCCATTTAACTGCGGTGTTGCAGGAGGAGTCCACTGCGATAATATTCCATGCTCTACAAGATAATTCAGAAATTCGTTACTAAGAAATTCTCCACCTCGGTCAGAACGAAGAGCCTTTATCGTATGACCAAGTTGATTCTCTACTTCCATCTTGAATTCTTTGAATCGCTCAAAGGCTTCAGACTTGTGTTTCAACAAGAACACATATCCATAACGACTAAAGTCGTCAGTGAAAGTGATGAAGTAGTCATAGCCACCTCGGGCGCTTTTTCTTAGTGGTCCACATACGTCAGTATGTATTAAGTCCAATGTTTGCTTGGCTCGCTCAGGGTTTCCTTTAAACGGCAACTTAGCCATTTTACCCTTTAAACATGGTTCACATGTTGGCATTTCATCAATGCGATTGATTTCAATCGCGCCAGAAGATGCTAACTTTTGAATCCTTGACTTAGATATATGTCCAAGTCGAGCGTGCCACAATTGGGCAGATATTTCATTATCTTGTTTCCTTTTGTTTTGTTGTACATGCATCACTAACTTAGGTGGTTCAATGGTATATAGTCCATCTTTTAATGTACCAGTGAAAAACATATTATCATTCATGAATAATGAAAAAGAACCTTTATTAATAGTAAAATTAAAACCTTCATTATCCAAAACAGGAATTGAAATAATATTTTTCACCAAACCAGGTACATAAAGAACGTTCCTAAGGACTAATTTATTACCACCTAAATCTAACTCCACTTCGCCTATGGCCTCGGCAGCAGCTCTAGCTCCATTGCCAAATCTCAGGATCCAATCCCCTGGCCTAAGTGGCCTTGTTGCTCCCATCACCTGTAAATCATTACAAAGATGAGAACCACAAGCAGTGTCTAGCACCCATGATGCACAGTTAATTGATAAATTAACTTCAACAAGGAATATACCTTTCGAGCTCTCCAAGAACTCTTTGCAGTTCCTCTTCCAGTGTCCAGGTTTCTTGCAGTAGAAACATTTCTGTTCACCAGACGAAGCTTTACGCTTCTTTCCCTACCCTACGGGCCCAGATGGTGCTTTGCCTTTGCTTGAAGAAGCATTTCCCTTCCCCTTCCCTTTATTTGTCCTTTTGGACTTGGATTGGGTTGAGGTAGCAACCATCACTGGCTTCTCTCTTTTCATGGAAGCCTCGGCAGTGGCGAGCATATTAGCCAACTCGTGAAGTTCAACATTCATCTTGTGCATGTTGTAGTTCACTACGAATTGCTCGAATGATCTAGGCAATGACTGGAGGATTATATCCTGGCAGTAGGTCTTGTCCATCTTTACGTCAAGATGACTAAGCTTTTCAATGAGCCCAATCATTTTGATGCAGTGAGATCGAACATCAGCACCTTCAGCCATCCTCGTTTGTTGCAAAGCCTTAGCAGTTTCATACCGCTCATATCTACTTTGCACCCCAAATAGACCATTCAGGTGCGTGTAGATTTCAAAAGAAGACTTCATATGCTCGTGCTGCTTTTGAAGCTCATTCGACATGGATGCCAACATGAGACAACGTGACTGCAAGTCATCGTCAAGCCATAAATCAACGGCTTCTTTCTCAGTGTCGTCGGCATCCTTAGCAAGTTCGGGAGGGGGCCCATCAAGGACAAAACCTCGCTTTTCAGAAGCGAGAATGATCTTAAGGTTCCTGACCCAGTCATGGAAGTTTGGTCCAGTCAATTTGTTATGTTCAAGTATGATGGAAATCGGATTCTTAGACATTATATCTACAAAACGACGATAGAAGAAATAAATACGCGAAAGATTAATTTAAAAATGCACAATTCACAAACATGGATTTCATTTGCAAATTACTCCCACTATTTTAATCAAAATCTTATGCCCCCACATAAGTTTCGGGAATTCAAAATATCCTAGCGGGCTTAAGGCCCAAATGCAATCTCCTAGTACCCACGACTCGTTGGCCATACTATTTGATCCACTTGGTGGTCGACTATGTCAACGGTTAACCATCGCAGCTAACCCTTAAGTTCATTTAGCCTCGTTTTTCGATATGGACCCACGACTCGTGAGACATCCATATTTACTAGCGTTAAATCATGTCCAATACTCGTGAAGAGAAATAGTTCAATCCTAGACGCCCCACGACTCGTGAGACAGCGCCTAAAACCTTGCTATCCCCTCCCTTGGCACTTAACTCGTGCATCGAGGCAGTAGACATATTATCTTCCTATAGCTCGACCCACGACTCGTGAGACATCGAGATATATTTGTACAATATGCCTAAGACCTAGTAATTGGATAGGCTCGGACCATAGACACTATTCATATGCGCCCGTTATTCGATTTAATATTCTAATTGAATTTTAAGTTCAATTGGAGGTTTCTAAGTGTGCGAGGTCTCATCAGATTATGCTTATCTTGTTTACGTTTTCTATCCTAAGCATGCATCTCATACATCAAAGAATAATGTGCGAAAAAGTAAACATTCATCACCTAGCAAGATATGATTGGTCGATTGCCCATCCTATGCGATCCATCACGAGCCACGTGATGAATCAATTGGTCAGTCTAGGGTGAAAATTAAATGTCCTAACTATTACAATTTTTAAACCCATACATCATGGGCCTTCTTGTAATATCCAGCTTGATTGGGCCTCCATGTAATGAATTGGGCCTCCATGTCCTCCAAGGTAAATGGGCCTCCATGTGGATCTCCAAGTCTTCATGAGGTCTTCTCGGCTCCAAGCCTAATCTAAGCCTAGCTTACATAATTTAAATGGTCCTATTCTATTACATTTGTTTGCGCAAGCAAGGGCACCAATCAGGCCCATTTAATTACAACCCATAAAATAAATAAACCAAAACTACACAGGGCTTAAGAGCAAAGTCGACCAATCCACATATTCACTCAAGAACATGCATAAATTCACATAAGGGCAAAAATGTAAATTTACCGGCTCCTTTAATTTTAATTCATAAAATTCATCCAAGTTAATTAATTTTGAATTAATAATTAACCTCTAAGATTAATTAGCTCTTACTTGAGCTCCAAGTAATCTACAAATCCTATCTTGATTAAGATTGGTTAATTAAGGTAATCTAAATCTCTAAGATTCTTACCTTATCCAAAACTCTAAGTTTCCCAATATTCCTAAATCTCCAAGATTCTCAAGATAATCCTATTTTGATTAGATTAGTTTAATTAAGGTAGTGATTAATTCTAACAGAATAACTACCTTATCCAAAAACTCCAAGTTTCCTAATCTTCTAAAATTCTCCAAGATTTTCAGGACATCCAAAATAGGCAGAAATTGAATCCAACCAAAATTCAGCCACGGAGTGACGAACAGGGTGCCGCCACGTGGCAGCACACACGCGGCCACGGAGGCCGCGCGTGAGCCGCACGCAGCGACTGCTGCTGCGCGTGACAGCACGCAGCAGCGTGCTGCTGCGCGTAGCCAACGCGCGGCAGACTGCCCGTAGGCAGCTGCCGTGCGCGGCACGCGCAGCCAGCGCGCTGTGTGCGTGCTGCCGCGTGCGGCAGCGTGCGGTGGCCGCCCAGCCGCGGTGCGCTGCTGCGCACCGCCGCGTGCCACCGCGGTCGAACACAATTTCAAAAATTTTTTTTTTTTTGTTTTGATTACTTTTGATTTAATTTAAAAACAGTCCCAATTAAATCATAATCCAAAATTAAAATAACATGATAAAATTACGAATCTAAAATTACCCATTAACTCTAAGTTAACAATAAAGTCCTAAAACATGCAAAGTTATAGAACTAGCCACATAAATCAAACATATGATTTAATAAACACAGAATTCGCAAATTCATATATATACAAAGCCTAGAGTTGGCTCTGATACCACTGTTGGGATTCGGTAAGAAAAACAGCCCTAGGCACAGCGGAATATAAAAAATTTCTAGGGCCTCTTAAAGAATCTTGCCAGGATATTCTCTAGTTGTATATATATGAATATAAATCAATGACAGTATAAGTTTTCTCGTTTATACCTGTCTCCTTGCAAATCCAAGTTGGCTAGATGAACTCTGAATTCTCTCACAGAAAATCGATCCAAGCTTTTTGTACAGCGCCCCACGTGTTGCGCCTCTACGAGTTGATACACCACAATATCACGAAAATAATATAACCTAATCGACTAGAACATAGGCTATATTAATTCAGGACTTTAAGAACGATTTTGGAACAAAGATCGAACACGAAAAATTCTTCCAAAGTGGAAGCAGGGTTCGGCCGATCCAGGTAGGGAGAGGGAGAGAGATTTTTGCTTTGCTCAATTTTTGCTTAAGGAGTTGTGTGAAAAATAACTAGAAGAAAGCTATTTATAGTTTTCTTTCTATCCTAGTCCTATTAGGACTAGGTCTTCTCTCTCCTACATGGGCCATGGCCCTATTTAATTAGAAGACCTAGTCTCCTAATTAATTCATGGCCCATATTAATTAATCTTTCAGGGCTTTATTTAATTTCCCAATTAAATAGCCCAATTAATTAAATCATCTCCCAATTAATTAATTAAACTCCAAGTCTAATTAAATTAATTATTCCATTAATTAATTAAATCCTAATTAATTAATTTACTCATAAATTAAATTCCAATTTAATTTATAATCTTGATCCAATTCCAATTGGATCCATTTTTGTTCCATATGGGTCGACCCAGTCGACCCACCCATTTAATCGACCCAGTCGATTTTGACCCAGTCGACCCAGTCGACTGGTTCGTTCCTGTTTCCTCGCTTTCGCTACTTGTGTATTGTGTATGCCCCCGTAGGTTCACCACATAATTGGCCGTGGGTTGTAATTAAATATTATTTAATTACTTGAGCAATTAATGCTCTAAATTAATCGAACACTCTGTCGATTAATCATTCCAAAATTAGCACCCCTGCTAATTTGGGAATTCTCCCACACTCCACGGTCGATGTCCAGTCACAAGCCCATGGAGCCCAATCACTGGTGAATTAATTCAGTGAACCTTTTATCATTTACAATTTCCATATACGACACAATCTCTCCATCGATCAATCTCCCAGTCGAGACTTAAGGGTATGGTCTTTCATCGGATTCCCTTATCTTTTGTCTTGACCTTATGTTCTCTGATCTCGAAATAAATTCTTTCTGACTTGTTCTTTATGAGCTACTTACATAAAGTCGTCAGTTACCTTGGCCAAGGATTTCATCAGAATTAATTTCTCACAGAAATCCATAGGAGAATTTCTCGACCTATCAAGTCGAGTCAACGGATCCTTTGTTGATGATATGAATCTGCATACGAGTTCCTCTATACCCAACATGAGTCCACAGAGACTTTCTGGTGATCCCCAGTCAGTCGGAACTCATATCAAAGTATAGACGTTCTCGTACCAGATAAACCCTATCATCTCAAGTTGTTAGGGATCGTTCCTCGTATACTATTGTAAATTGGAATAACTTCAACTCCGATATGCGACTACCGCTTCCATGGTGAGTTATTTCCTAATTGGGGTATTCAGTGCGCTTGCCATCCCAGCAAGCCACCCACTTATGTGTATCGACTATCCCAGTCACGCTCGTGGACCCCAGCGTCCTCCAGTTCATCGGAGTATACACAATAGTGAGAGTCTAACCGAATCCAACGATGTCCTATCTCGATTGGATTCTACGACTCTTGAATATATTCTAGATCACGGCCTTAGAGATCAGTCCACGGGTTGTCCCATAGCCCTGTGATCTAAGGACTTCTATCCTTATGCGTAGACAAATATTACATAAGATAAAGTTGACCATTTAATAAAAGTGCATTTATTAATCTAAATTGAATAGTTCCTCATTAATTACAATTAATGCTAGCCATACAGCTGGCTTGCAGGACACTATTTCTATCATATTTCTCCTAATTCCGGAGATTAGACTAGTGAATTTGGATGGTATATATATTATGTTATAGTGTACTATGTACTTTTTCATGACATGAAATTGACGTTTGGTTTTGTTATGGAAATTGAGTTTTGGTTATTTTTCTGTTTAGACCTTCGAATTGGGGATGTGAAACTTTTGTATTTGAATTTGAATTGTTGTTTTTGATTCTTGTTTTCTACATTTTCTTATATATGGCACTTACCTTTGTTCCGGAAACAAGCCGAACAGCCGTTCTGGTTGGTTGAAGCTTCAATGAAGAAAGCTGCGACGAAGACGACCCCAATCTTTTTATTTAAGTGAATGGGTAAAATAGTAAAAAAAATATTAAATTGGTAAAAATGAATAAAATTGGTTAAAAAACAGGTTAAACCGATGAAATATGAATTAAACTAATGAATTAGATATGTGGAAACGGGTTAATTTGCTCTATTTTATTACATAATAAAATTAATTTACAAAAAATACCCATGAAATTAATTAATCACGTACAATGTCCGTGCACTTTCCTAGTTAAAATAGAAATGTAGAAAATATAATTTTTACATCAATATGTCTCTTTGATTTATAGTAATTTTTTTAGATGGTATCCAAAAACTTACAAACAGTCCAACAAGAATTTCTAATATTTCACGAGCTAATGCCAAATTACCTTCCATATGATATTAATAATGTTCAATTTAATGTTTTAGACTCGCACCTAAATGTGTGATAACACTGTGTTTATTTTCAAAAATTGATCCATATTACAAAACTTATGATTTAACTTTCTACAAATCTTGGGTCCTTTTCTATAAATGTGAAGGTAAATTATGCATCATTAAGCAATCTGATGTTCAATCAAGAGGAGGGGTTGCACTATATATATATATAAAGTGTGTTTTGAAATCATGGCTTTCGTTGATTTCCAGCCCACAATTTGTGAAATCTCATCTCCAATCTCCATCGTTTCATAGATTAATTAATTTTTTAGACATTGGTTTTCGTACCCGTATAATTAGGATAGATGATGATGAGGAAGAGGACGATATTATCATACCGTTCCAATTTCCTATAGAAAATTTGATCTATGAGGATATGCGGATCATGGGTTCTTGTAATGGGTTGCTTTTGATTTGCTTAAAAAATATTGTTATGTTGTGCAATCCTGCTACAAGGAAATCTAGAGTTTTACCTACTAGTTCTAGATCTAGATCTTATACCATCATAAACGACGTGATCACGAGCTATGGTCTTGGTTACGATGCTTCAACTCATGATATCAAAGTCATTGAATCAAGTAAGATTTACTCTGACGACCCACCGAAACTTGAAACCAAGATTTATAGTTTAAGATCCAATTCTTGGAAAACTATGGAGTGGAATCTTGGTTATTGTGAGATGGTTTCATGTGCTACTAACACAGTGTTCTGGAATGGAGCTTTCCATTGGGAAACGCTTTTAAGAGATGGTCATGGTTTGAGAAGATGTATTGTTGCTATAAACTTGGCATTAGAGACTTTTGCTCTTATATCGCATCCTGATTCTTGCAAAGCTTGTGATTATATACATGGTGTTTTGGGAGCTTCGGAGCAATATCTCATGCTAGCTTTCGAATATATGGACAGTCGCGTGGACATTTGGACTTTGAAAGAATCTGATTCTTCTAATTGGGTTAAGTTCATATCATTCCAATCTGTTTCAAGTCAAATATTCTTTCCTATGACAATATTGTTCGTTTCGGACAAGATTATAAGGAAGCATGAAGAAGAAGATGAAGATTATATACACACAGAGATTATAAGGAAGCAGACTCCCTACGGAAATATTGTTCGTATTCCTTTTATTTGCGACATCTTTTTTGGAGCTACCATTTACAAAGAAACTCTTATTTCTCCTAATTCCGGAGATTAGACTAGTGAATTTGGATGGTATATATATTATGTTATAGTGTACTATGTACTTTTTCATGACATGAAATTGACGTTTGGTTTTGTTATGGAAATTGAGTTTTGGTTATTTTTCTGTTTAGACCTTCGAATTGGGGATGTGAAACTTTTGTATTTGAATTTGAATTGTTGTTTTTGATTCTTGTTTTCTACATTTTCTTATATATGGCACTTACCTTTGTTCCGGAAACAAGCCGAACAGCCGTTCTGGTTGGTTGAAGTTTCGATGAAGAAAGCTGCTACGAAGACGACCCCAATCTTTTTATTTAAGTGAATGGGTAAAATAGTAAAAAAAATATTAAATTGGTAAAAATGAATAAAATTGGTTAAAAAACAGGTTAAACCGATGAAATATGAATTAAACTAATGAATTAGATATGTGGAAACGGGTTAATTTGCTCTATTTTATTACATAATAAAATTAATTTACAAAAAATACCCATGAAATTAATTAATCACGTACAATGTCCGTGCACTTTCCTAGTTAAAATAGAAATGTAGAAAATATAATTTTTACATCAATATGTCTCTTTGATTTATAGTAATTTTTTTAAATGGTATCCAAAAACTTACAAACAGTCCAACAAGAATTTCTAATATTTCACGAGCTAATGCCAAATTACCTCCATATGATATTAATAATGTTCAATTTAATGTTTTAGACTCGCACCTAAATGTGTGATAACACTGTGTTTATTTTCAAAAATTGATCCATATTACAAAACTTATGATTTAACTTTCTACAAATCTTGGGTCCTTTTCTATAAATGTGAAGGTAAATTATGCATCATTAAGCAATCTGATGTTCAATCAAGAGGAGGGGTTGCACTAAATATATATATATATATATATATATATATATATATATATATATATATATATATATATATATATATATATATATAAAGTGTGTTTTGAAATCATGGCTTTCGTTGATTTCCAGCCCCCAATTTGTGAAATCTCATCTCCAATCTCCATCGTTTCATAGATTAATTAATTTTTTAGACATTGGTTTTCGTACCCGTATAATTAGGATAGATGATGATGAGGAAGAGGACGATATTATCATACCGTTCCAATTTCCTATAGAAAATTTGATCTATGAGGATATGCGGATCATGGGTTCTTGTAATGGGTTGCTTTTGATTTGCTTAAAAAATATTGTTATGTTGTGCAATCCTGCTACAAGGAAATCTAGAGTTTTACCTACTAGTTCTAGATCTAGATCTTATACCATCATAAACGACGTGATCACGAGCTATGGTCTTGGTTACGATGCTTCAACTCATGATATCAAAGTCATTGAATCAAGTAAGATTTACTCTGACGACCCACCGAAACTTGAAACCAAGATTTATAGTTTAAGATCCAATTCTTGGAAAAATGTGGATTGGAATCTTGGTTATTGTGAGATGGTTTCATGTGCTACTAACACAGTGTTCTGGAATGGAGCTTTCCATTGGGAAACGTTTTTAAGAGATGGTCATGGTTTGAGAAGATGTATTGTTGCTATAAACTTGGCATTAGAGACTTTTGCTCTTATATCGCATCCTGATTCTTGCAAAGCTTGTGATTATATACATGGTGTTTTGGGAGCTTCGGAGCAATATCTCATGCTAGCTCTCGAATATATGGACAGTCGCGTGGACATTTGGACTTTGAAAGAATCTGATTCTTCTAATTGGGTTAAGTTCATATCATTCCAATCTGTTTCAAGTCAAATATTCTTTCCTATGACAATATTGTTCGTTTCGGACAAGATTATAAGGAAGAATGAAGAAGAAGATGAAGATTATATACACACAGAGATTATAAGGAAGTAGACTCCCTATGGAAATATTGTTCGTATTCCTTTTATTTGCGACATCTTTTTTGGAGCTACCATTTACAAAGAAACTCTTATTTCTCCTAATTCCGGAGATTAGACTAGTGAATTTGGATGGTATATATATTATGTTATAGTGTACTATGTACTTTTTCATGACATGAAATTGACGTTTGGTTTTGTTATGGAAATTGAGTTTTGGTTATTTTTCTGTTTAGACCTTCGAATTGGGGATGTGAAACTTTTGTATTTGAATTTGAATTGTTGTTTTTGATTCTTGTTTTCTACATTTTCTTATAAATGGCACTTACCCTTGTTCCGGAAACAACCCGAACAGCCGTTCTGGTTGGTTGAAGCTTCGATGAAGAAAGCTGCGACGAAGACGACCCCAATCTTTTTATTAAAGTGAATGGGTAAAATAGTAAAAAAAATATTAAATTGGTAAAAATGAATAAAATTGGTTAAAAAACAGGTTAAACCGATGAAATATGAATTAAACTAATGAATTAGATATGTGGAAACGGGTTAATTTGCTCTATTTTATTACATAATAAAATTAATTTACAAAAAATACCCATGAAATTAATTAATCACGTACAATGTCCGTGCACTTTCCTAGTTAAAATAGAAATGTAGAAAATATAATTTTTACATCAATATGTCTCTTTGATTTATAGTAATTTTTTTAGATGGTATCCAAAAACTTACAAACAGTCCAACAAGAATTTCTAATATTTCACGAGCTAATGCCAAATTACCTCCATATGATATTAATAATGTTCAATTTAATGTTTTAAACTCGCACGTAAATGTGTGATAACACTGTGTTTATTTTCAAAAATTGATCCATATTACAAAACTTATGATTTAACTTTCTACAAATCTTGGGTCCTTTTCTATAAATGTGAAGGTAAATTATGCATCATTAAGCAATCTGATGTTCAATCAAGAGGAGGGGTTGCACTATATATATATATATATATATATAAAGTGTGTTTTGAAATCATGGCTTTCGTTGATTTCCAGCCCACAATTTGTGAAATCTCATCTCCAATCTCCATCGTTTCATAGATTAATTAATTTTTTAGACATTGGTTTTCGTACCCGTATAATTAGGATAGATGATGATGAGGAAGAGGACGATATTATCATACCGTTCCAATTTCCTATAGAAAATTTGATCTATGATGATATGCGGATCATGGGTCCTTGTAATGGGTTGCTTTTGATTTGCTTAAAAAATATTGTTATGTTGTGCAATCCTGCTACAAGGAAATCTAGAGTTTTACCTACTAGTTCTAGATCTAGATCTTATACCATCATAAACGACGTGATCACGAGCTATGGTCTTGGTTACGATGCTTCAACTCATGATATCAAAGTCATTGAATCAAGTAAGATTTACTCTGACGACCCACCGAAACTTGAAACCAAGATTTATAGTTTAAGATCCAATTCTTGGAAAACTGTGGAGTGGAATCTTGGTTATTGTGAGATGGTTTCATGTGCTACTAACACAGTGTTCTGGAATGGAGCTTTCCATAGGGAAACGCTTTTAAGAGATGGTCATGGTTTGAGAAGATGTATTGTTGCTATAAACCTGGCATTAGAGACTTTTGCTCTTATATCGCATCCTGATTCTTGCAAAGCTTGTGATTATATACATGGTGTTTTGGGAGCTTCAGAGCAATATCTCATGCTAGCTCTCGAATATATGGACCGTCGCGTGGACATTTGGACTTTGAAAGAATCTGATTCTTCTAATTGGGTTAAGTTCATATCATTCCAATCTGTTTCAAGTCAAATATTCTTTCCTATGACAATATTGTTCGTTTCGGACAAGATTATAAGGAAGCATGAAGAAGAAGATGAAGATTATATACACACAGAGATTATAAGGAAGCAGACTCCCTACGGAAATATTGTTCGTATTCCTTTTATTTGCGACATCTTTTTTGGAGCTACCATTTACAAAGAAACTCTTATTTCTCCTAATTCCGGAGATTAGACTAGTGAATTTGGATGGTATATATATTATGTTATAGTGTACTATGTACTTTATCATGACATGAAATTGACGTTTGGTTTTGTTATGGAAATTGAGTTTTGGTTATTTTTCTGTTTAGACCTTCTAATTGGGGATGTGAAACTTTTGTATTTGAATTTGAATTGTTGTTTTTGATTCTTGTTTTCTACATTTTCTTATATATGGCACTTACCTTTGTTCCGGAAACAACCCGAACAGCCGTTCTGGTTGGTTGAAGCTTCGATGAAGAAAACTGCGACGAAGACGACCCCAATCTTTTTATTTAAGTGAATGGGTAAAATAGTAAAAAAATATTAAATTGGTAAAAATGAATAAAATTGGTTAAAAAACAGGTTAAACCGATGAAGTATGAATTAAACTAATGAATTAGATATGTGGAAACGGGTTAATTTGCTCTATTTTATTACATAATAAAATTAATTTACAAAAAATACCCATGAAATTAATTAATCACCTACAATGTCCGTGCACTTTTCTAGTTAAAATAGAAATGTAGAAAATATAATTTTTACATCAATATGTCTCTTTGATTTATAGTAATTTTTTTAGATGGTATCCAAAAACTTACAAACAGTCCAACAAGAATTTCTAATATTTCACGAGCTAATGCCAAATTACCTCCATATGATATTAATAATGTTCAATTTAATGTTTTAAACTCGCACGTAAATGTGTGATAACACTGTGTTTATTTTCAAAAATTGATCCATATTACAAAACTTATGATTTAACTTTCTACAAATCTTGGGTCCTTTTCTATAAATGTGAAGGTAAATTATGCATCATTAAGCAATCTGATGTTCAATCAAGAGGAGGGGTTGCACTATATATATAAATATATATATATATATATATATATATATATATATATATATATATATATATATATATATATATATATAAAGTGTGTTTCGAAATTATGGCTTTCGTTGATTTCCAGCCCACAATTTGTGAAATCTCATCTCCAATCTCCATCGTTTCATAGATTAATTAATTTTTTAGACATTGGTTTTCGTACCCGTATAATTAGGATAGATGATGATGAGGAAGAGGACGATATTATCATACCGTTCCAATTTCCTATAGAAAATTTGATCTATGATGATATGCGGATCATGGGTTCTTGTAATGGGTTGCTTTTGATTTGCTTAAAAAATATTGTTATGTTGTGCAATCCTGCTACAAGGAAATCTAGAGTTTTACCTACTAGTTCTAGATCTAGATCTTATACCATCATAAACGACGTGATCACGAGCTATGGTCTTGGTAACGATGCTTCAACTCATGATATCAAAGTCATTGAATCAAGTAAGATTTACTCTGACGACCCACCGAAACTTGAAACCAAGATTTATAGTTTAAGATCCAATTCTTGGAAAACTGTGGAGTGGAATCTTGGTTATTGTGAGATGGTTTCATGTGCTACTAACACAGTGTTCTGGAATGGAGCTTTCCATAGGGAAACGCTTTTAAGAGATGGTCATGGTTTGAGAAGATGTATTGTTGCTATAAACTTGGCATTAGAGACTTTTGCTCTTATATCGCATCCTGATTCTTGCAAAGCTTGTGATTATATACATGGTGTTTTGGGAGCTTCAGAGCAATATCTCATGCTAGCTCTCGAATATATGGACAGTCGCGTGGACATTTGGACTTTGAAAGAATCTGATTCTTCTAATTGGGTTAAGTTCATATCATTCCAATCTGTTTCAAGTCAAATATTCTTTCCTATGACAATATTGTTCGTTTCGGACAAGATTATAAGGAAGCATGAAGAAGAAGATGAAGATTATATACACACAGAGATTATAAGGAAGCAGACTCCCTACGGAAATATTGTTCGTATTCCTTTTATTTGCGACATCTTTTTTGGAGCTACCATTTACAAAGAAACTCTTATTTCTCCTAATTCCGGAGATTAGACTAGTGAATTTGGATGGTATATATATTATGTTATAGTGTACTATGTACTTTTTCATGACATGAAATTGACGTTTGGTTTTGTTATGGAAATTGAGTTTTGGTTATTTTTCTGTTTAGACCTTTGAATTGGGGATGTGAAACTTTTGTATTTGAATTTGAATTGTTGTTTTTGATTCTTGTTTTCTACATTTTCTTATATATGGCACTTACCTTTGTTCCGGAAACAACCCGAACAGCCGTTCTGGTTGGTTGAAGCTTCGATGAAGAAAGCTGCGACGAAGACGACCCCAATCTTTTTATTTAAGTGAATGGGTAAAATAGTAAAAAAAATATTAAATTAGTAAAAATGAATAAAATTAGTTAAAAAACAGGTTAAACCGATGAAATATGAATTAAACTAATGAATTAGATATGTGGAAACGGGTTAATTTGCTCTATTTTATTACATAATAAAATTAATTTACAAAAAATACCCATGAAATTAATTAATCACGTACAATGTCCGTGCACTTTCCTAGTTAAAATAGAAATGTAGAAAATATAATTTTTACATCAATATGTCTCTTTGATTTATAGTAATTTTTTTAGATGGTATCCAAAAACTTACAAACAGTCCAACAAGAATTTCTAATATTTCACGAGCTAATGCCAAATTACCTCCATATGATATTAATAATGTTCAATTTAATGTTTTAAACTCGCACGTAAATGTGTGATAACACTGTGTTTATTTTCAAAAATTGATCCATATTACAAAACTTATGATTTAACTTTCTACAAATCTTGGGTCCTTTTCTATAAATGTGAAGGTAAATTATGCATCATTAAGCAATCTGATGTTCAATCAAGAGGAGGGGTTGCACTATATATATATATATATATAAAGTGTGTTTCGAAATTATGGCTTTCGTTGATTTCCAGCCCACAATTTGTGAAATCTCATCTCCAATCTCCATCGTTTCATAGATTAATTAATTTTTTAGACATTGGTTTTCGTACCCGTATAATTAGGATAGATGATGATGAGGAAGAGGACGATATTATCATACCGTTCCAATTTCCTATAGAAAATTTTATCTATGATGATATGCGGATCATGGGTTCTTGTAATGGGTTGCTTTTGATTTGCTTAAAAAATATTGTTATGTTGTGCAATCCTGCTACAAGGAAATCTAGAGTTTTACCTACTAGTTCTAGATCTAGATCTTATACCATCATAAACGACGTGATCACGAGCTATGGTCTTGGTTACGATGCTTCAACTCATGATATCAAAGTCATTGAATCAAGTAAGATTTACTCTGACGACCCACCGAAACTTGAAACCAAGATTTATAGTTTAAGATCCAATTCTTGGAAAATTGTGGAGTGGAATCTTGGTTATTGTGAGATGGTTTCATGTGCTACTAACACAGTGTTCTGGAATGGAGCTTTCCATAGGGAAACGCTTTTAAGAGATGGTCATGGTTTGAGAAGATGTATTGTTGCTATAAACTTGGCATTAGAGACTTTTGCTCTTATATCGCATCCTGATTCTTGCAAAGCTTGTGATTATATACATGGTGTTTTGGGAGCTTTGGAGCAATATCTCATGCTAGCTCTCGAATATATGGATAGTCGCGTGGATATTTGGACTTTGAAAGAATCTGATTCTTCTAATTGGGTTAAGTTCATATCATTCCAATCTGTTTCAAGTCAAAAATTCTTTCCTATGACAATATTGTTCGTTTCGGACAAGATTATAAGGAAGCATGAAGAAGAAGATGAAGATTATATACACACAGAGATTATAAGGAAGCAGACTCCCTACGGAAATATTGTTCGTATTCCTTTTATTTGCGACATCTTTTTTGGAGCTACCATTTACAAAGAAACTCTTATTTCTCCTAATTCCGGAGATTAGACTAGTGAATTTGGATGGTATATATATTATGTTATAGTGTACTATGTACTTTTTCATGACATGAAATTGACATTTGGTTTTGTTATGGAAATTGAGTTTTGGTTATTTTTTTGTTTAGACCTTCGAATTGGGGATGTGAAACTTTTGTATTTGAATTTGAATTGTTGTTTTTGATTCTTGTTTTCTACATTTTCTTATATATGGCACTTACCTTTGTTCCGGAAACAACCCGAACAGCCGTTCTGGTTGGTTGAAGCTTCGATGAAGAAAGCTGCGACGAAGACGACCCCAATCTTTTTATTTAAGTGAATGGGTAAAATAGTAAAAAAAATATTAAATTGGTAAAAATGAATAAAATTGGTTAAAAAACAGGTTAAACCGATGAAATATGAATTAAACTAATGAATTAGATATGTGGAAACGGGTTAATTTGCTCTATTTTATTACATAATAAAATTAATTTACAAAAAATACCCATGAAATTAATTAATCACGTACAATGTCCGTGCACTTTCCTAGTTAAAATAGAAATGTAGAAAATATAATTTTTACATCAATATGTCTCTTTGATTTATAGTAATTTTTTTAGATGGTATCCAAAAACTTACAAACAGTCCAACAAGAATTTCTAATATTTCACGAGCTAATGCCAAATTACCTCCATATGATATTAATAATGTTCAATTTAATGTTTTAAACTCGCACGTAAATGTGTGATAACACTGTGTTTATTTTCAAAAATTGATCCATATTACAAAACTTATGATTTAACTTTCTACAAATCTTGGGTCCTTTTCTATAAATGTGAAGGTAAATTATGCATCATTAAGCAATCTGATGTTCAATCAAGAGGAGGGGTTGCACTATATATATATATATATAAAGTGTGTTTCGAAATCATGGCTTTCGTTGATTTCCAGCCCACAATTTGTGAAATCTCATCTCCAATCTCCATCGTTTCATAGATTAATTAATTTTTTAGACATTGGTTTTCGTACCCGTATAATTAGGATAGATGATGATGAGGAAGAGGACGATATTATCATACCGTTCCAATTTCCTATAGAAAATTTGATCTATGATGATATGCGGATCATGGGTTCTTGTAATGGGTTGCTTTTGATTTGCTTAAAAAATATTGTTATGTTGTGCAATCCTGCTACAAGGAAATCTAGAGTTTTACCTACTAGTTCTAGATCTAGATCTTATACCATCATAAACGACGTGATCACGAGCTATGGTCTTGGTTACGATGCTTCAATTCATGATATCAAAGTCATTGAATCAAGTAAGATTTACTCTGACGACCCACCGAAACTTGAAACCAAGATTTATAGTTTAAGATCCAATTCTTGGAAAACTGTGGAGTGGAATCTTGGTTATTGTGAGATGGTTTCATGTGCTACTAACACAGTGTTCTGGAATGGAGCTTTCCATAGGGAAACGCTTTTAAGAGATGGTCATGGTTTGAGAAGATGTATTGTTGCTATAAACTTGGCATTAGAGACTTTTGCTCTTATATCGCATCCTGATTCTTGCAAAGCTTGTGATTATATACATGGTGTTTTGGGAGCTTCGGAGCAATATCTCATGCTAGCTCTCGAATATATGGACAGTCGCGTGGACATTTGGACTTTGAAAGAATCTGATTCTTCTAATTGGGTTAAGTTCATATCATTCCAATCTGTTTCAAGTCAAATATTCTTTCCTATGACAATATTGTTCGTTTCGGACAAGATTATAAGGAAGCATGAAGAAGAAGATGAAGATTATATACACACAGAGATTATAAGGAAGCAGACTCCCTACGGAAATATTGTTCGTATTCCTTTTATTTGCGACATCTTTTTTGGAGCTACCATTTACAAAGAAACTCTTATTTCTCCTAATTCCGGAGATTAGACTAGTGAATTTGGATGGTATATATATTATGTTATAGTGTACTATGTACTTTTTCATGACATGAAATTGACGTTTGGTTTTGTTATGGAAATTGAGTTTTGGTTATTTTTCTGTTTAGACCTTCGAATTGGGGATGTGAAACTTTTGTATTTGAATTTGAATTGTTGTTTTTGATTCTTGTTTTCTACATTTTCTTATATATGGCACTTACCTTTGTTCCGGAAACAACCCGAACAGCCGTTCTGGTTGATTGAAGCTTCGATGAAGAAAGCTGCGACGAAGACGACCCCAATCTTTTTATTTAAGTGAATGGGTAAAATAGTAAAAAAAATATTAAATTGGTAAAAATGAATAAAATTGGTTAAAAACAGGTTAAACCGATGAAATATGAATTAAACTAATGAATTAGATATGTGGAAACGAGTTAATTTGCTCTATTTTATTACATAATAAAATTAATTTACAAAAAATACCCATGAAATTTATTAATCACGTACAATGTCCGTGCACTTTCCTAGTTAAAATAGAAATGTAGAAAATATAATTTTTACATCAATATGTCTCTTTGATTTATAGTAATTTTTTTAGATGGTATCCAAAAACTTACAAACGGTCCAACAAGAATTTCTAATATTTCACGAGCTAATGCCAAATTACCTCCATATGATATTAATAATGTTCAATTTAATGTTTTAAACTCGCACCTAAATGTGTGATAACACTGTGTTTATTTTCAAAAATTGATCCATATTACAAAACTTATGATTTAACTTTCTACAAATCTTGGGTCCTTTTCTATAAATGTGAAGGTAAATTATGCATCATTAAGCAATCTGATGTTCAATCAAGAGGAGGGGTTGTACTATATATATATATATATATATATATATATATATATATATATATAAAGTGTGTTTCGAAATCATGGCTTTCGTTGATTTCCAGCCCACAATTTGTGAAATCTCATCTCCAATCTCCATCGTTTCATAGATTAATTAATTTTTTAGACATTGGTTTTCGTACCCGTATAATTAGGATAGATGATGATGAGGAAGAGGACGATATTATCATACCGTTCCAATTTCCTATAGAAAATTTGATCTATGATGATATGCGGATCATGGGTTCTTGTAATGGGTTGCTTTTGATTTGCTTAAAAAATATTGTTATGTTGTGCAATCCTGCTACAAGGAAATCTAGAGTTTTACCTACTAGTTCTAGATCTAGATCTTATACCATCATAAACGACGTGATCACGAGCTATGGTCTTGGTTACGATGCTTCAACTCATGATATCAAAGTCATTGAATCAAGTAAGATTTACTCTGACGACCCACCGAAACTTGAAACCAAGATTTATAGTTTAAGATCCAATTCTTGGAAAACTGTGGAGTGGAATCTTGGTTATTGTGAGATGGTTTCATGTGCTACTAACACAGTGTTCTGGAATGGAGCTTTCCATAGGGAAACGCTTTTAAGAGATGGTCATGGTTTGAGAAGATGTATTGTTGCTATAAACTTGGCATTAGAGACTTTTGCTCTTATATCGCATCCTGATTCTTGCAAAGCTTGTGATTATATACATGGTGTTTTGGGAGCTTCGGAGCAATATCTCATGCTAGCTCTCGAATATATGGACAGTCGCGTGGACATTTGGACTTTGAAAGAATCTGATTCTTCTAATTGGGTTAAGTTCATATCATTCCAATCTGTTTCAAGTCAAATATTCTTTCCTATGACAATATTGTTCGTTTCGGACAAGATTATAAGGAAGCATGAAGAAGAAGATGAAGATTATATACACACAGAGATTATAAGGAAGCAGACTCCCTACGGAAATATTGTTCGTATTCCTTTTATTTGCGACATCTTTTTTGGAGCTACCATTTACAAAGAAACTCTTATTTCTCCTAATTCCGGAGATTAGACTAGTGAATTTGGATGGTATATATATTATGTTATAGTGTACTATGTACTTTTTCATGACATGAAATTGACGTTTGGTTTTGTTATGGAAATTGAGTTTTGGTTATTTTTCTGTTTAGACCTTCGAATTGGGGATGTGAAACTTTTGTATTTGAATTTGAATTGTTGTTTTTGATTCTTGTTTTCTACATTTTCTTATATATGGCACTTACCTTTGTTCCGGAAACAACCCGAACAGCCGTTCTGGTTGGTTGAAGCTTCGATGAAGAAAGCTGCGACGAAGACGACCCCAATCTTTTTATTTAAGTGAATGGGTAAAATAGTAAAAAAAATATTAAATTGGTAAAAATGAATAAAATTGGTTAAAAAACAGGTTAAACCGATGAAATATGAATTAAACTAATGAATTAGATATGTGGAAACGGGTTAATTTGCTCTATTTTGTTACATAATAAAATTAATTTACAAAAAATACCCATGAAATTTATTAATCACGTACAATGTCCGTGCACTTTCCTAGTTAAAATAGAAATGTAGAAAATATAATTTTTACATCAATATGTCTCTTTGATTTATAGTAATTTTTTTAGATGGTATCCAAAAACTTACAAACGGTCCAACAAGAATTTCTAATATTTCACGAGCTAATGCCAAATTACCTCCATATGATATTAATAATGTTCAATTTAATGTTTTAAACTCGCACCTAAATGTGTGATAACACTGTGTTTATTTTCAAAAATTGATCCATATTACAAAACTTATGATTTAACTTTCTACAAATCTTGGGTTCTTTTCTATAAATGTGAAGGTAAATTATGCATCATTAAGCAATCTGATGTTCAATCAAGAGGAGGGGTTGCACTATATATATATATATATATATATAAAGTGTGTTTCGAAATCAAGGCTTTCGTTGATTTCCAGCCCACAATTTGTGAAATCTCATCTCCAATCTCCATCGTTTCATAGATTAATTAATTTTTTAGACATTGGTTTTCGTACCCGTATAATTAGGATAGATGATGATGAGGAAGAGGACGATATTATCATACCGTTCCAATTTCCTATAGAAAATTTGATCTATGATGATATGCGGATCATGGGTTCTTGTAATGGGTTGCTTTTGATTTGCTTAAAAAATATTGTTATGTTGTGCAATCCTGCTACAAGGAAATCTAGAGTTTTACCTACTAGTTCTAGATCTAGATCTTATACCATCATAAACGACGTGATCACGAGCTATGGTCTTGGTTACGATGCTTCAACTCATGATATCAAAGTCATTGAATCAAGTAAGATTTACTCTGACGACCCACCGAAACTTGAAACCAAGATTTATAGTTTAAGATCCAATTCTTGGAAAACTGTGGAGTGGAATCTTGGTTATTGTGAGATGGTTTCATGTGCTACTAACACAGTGTTCTGGAATGGAGCTTTCCATAGGGAAACGCTTTTAAGAGATGGTCATGGTTTGAGAAGATGTATTGTTGCTATAAACTTGGCATTAGAGACTTTTGCTCTTATATCGCATCCTGATTCTTGCAAAGCTTGTGATTATATAAATGGTGTTTTGGGAGCTTCGGAGCAATATCTCATGCTAGCTCTCGAATATATGGACAGTCGCGTGGACATTTGGACTTTGAAAGAATCTGATTCTTCTAATTGGGTTAAGTTCATATCATTCCAATCTGTTTCAAGTCAAATATTCTTTCCTATGACAATATTGTTCGTTTCGGACAAGATTATAAGGAAGCATGAAGAAGAAGATGAAGATTATATACACACAGAGATTATAAGGAAGCAGACTCCCTACGGAAATATTGTTCGTATTCCTTTTATTTGCGACATCTTTTTTGGAGCTACCATTTACAAAGAAACTCTTATTTCTCCTAATTCCGGAGATTAGACTAGTGAATTTGGATGGTATATATATTATGTTATAGTGTACTATGTACTTTTTCATGACATGAAATTGACGTTTGGTTTTGTTATGGAAATTGAGTTTTGGTTATTTTTCTGTTTAGACCTTCGAATTGGGGATGTGAAACTTTTGTATTTGAATTTGAATTGTTGTTTTTGATTCTTGTTTTCTACATTTTCTTATATATGGCACTTACCTTTGTTCCGGAAACAACCCGAACAGCCGTTCTGGTTGGTTGAAGCTTCGATGAAGAAAGCTGCGACGAAGACGACCCCAATCTTTTTATTTAAGTGAATGGGTAAAATAGTAAAAAAAATATTAAATTGGTAAAAATGAATAAAATTGGTTAAAAAACAGGTTAAACCGATGAAATATGAATTAAACTAATGAATTAGATATGTGGAAACGGGTTAATTTGCTCTATTTTGTTACATAATAAAATTAATTTACAAAAAATACCCATGAAATTTATTAATCACGTACAATGTCCGTGCACTTTCCTAGTTAAAATAGAAATGTAGAAAATATAATTTTTACATCAATATGTCTCTTTGATTTATAGTAATTTTTTTAGATGGTATCCAAAAACTTACAAACGGTCCAACAAGAATTTCTAATATTTCACGAGCTAATGCCAAATTACCTCCATATGATATTAATAATGTTCAATTTAATGTTTTAAACTCGCACCTAAATGTGTGATAACACTGTGTTTATTTTCAAAAATTGATCCATATTACAAAACTTATGATTTAACTTTCTACAAATCTTGGGTTCTTTTCTATAAATGTGAAGGTAAATTATGCATCATTAAGCAATCTGATGTTCAATCAAGAGGAGGGGTTGCACTATATATATATATATATATATATATATATATATATATATATATATAAAGTGTGTTTCGAAATCAAGGCTTTCGTTGATTTCCAGCCCACAATTTGTGAAATCTCATCTCCAATCTCCATCGTTTCATAGATTAATTAATTTTTTAGACATTGGTTTTCGTACCCGTATAATTAGGATAGATGATGATGAGGAAGAGGACGATATTATCATACCGTTCCAATTTCCTATAGAAAATTTGATCTATGATGATATGCGGATCATGGGTTCTTATAATGGGTTGCTTTTGATTTGCTTAAAAAATATTGTTATGTTGTGCAATCCTGCTACAAGGAAATCTAGAGTTTTACCTACTAGTTCTAGATCTAGATCTTATACCATCATAAACGACGTGATCACGAGCTATGGTCTTGGTTACGATGCTTCAACTCATGATATCAAAGTCATTGAATCAAGTAAGATTTACTCTGACGACCCACCGAAACTTGAAACCAAGATTTATAGTTTAAGATCCAATTCTTGGAAAACTGTGGAGTGGAATCTTGGTTATTGTGAGATGGTTTCATGTGCTACTAACACAGTGTTCTGGAATGGAGCTTTCCATAGGGAAACGCTTTTAAGAGATGGTCATGGTTTGAGAAGATGTATTGTTGCTATAAACTTGGCATTAGAGACTTTTGCTCTTATATCGCATCCTGATTCTTGCAAAGCTTGTGATTATATACATGGTGTTTTGGGAGCTTCGGAGCAATATCTCATGCTAGCTCTCGAATATATGGACAGTCGCGTGGACATTTGGACTTTGAAAGAATCTGATTCTTCTAATTGGGTTAAGTTCATATCATTCCAATCTGTTTCAAGTCAAATATTCTTTCCTATGACAATATTGTTCGTTTCGGACAAGATTATAAGGAAGCATGAAGAAGAAGATGAAGATTATATACACACAGAGATTATAAGGAAGCAGACTCCCTACGGAAATATTGTTCGTATTCCTTTTATTTGCGACATCTTTTTTGGAGCTACCATTTACAAAGAAACTCTTATTTCTCCTAATTCCGGAGATTAGACTAGTGAATTTGGATGGTATATATATTATGTTATAGTGTACTATGTACTTTTTCATGACATGAAATTGACGTTTGGTTTTGTTATGGAAATTGAGTTTTGGTTATTTTTCTGTTTAGACCTTCGAATTGGGGATGTGAAACTTTTGTATTTGAATTTGAATTGTTGTTTTTGATTCTTGTTTTCTACATTTTCTTATATATGGCACTTACCTTTGTTCCGGAAACAACCCGAACAGCCGTTCTGGTTGGTTGAAGCTTCGATGAAGAAAGCTGCGACGAAGACGACCCCAATCTTTTTATTTAAGTGAATGGGTAAAATAGTAAAAAAAATATTAAATTGGTAAAAATGAATAAAATTGGTTAAAAAACAGGTTAAACCGATGAAATATGAATTAAACTAATGAATTAGATATGTGGAAACGGGTTAATTTGCTCTATTTTGTTACATAATAAAATTAATTTACAAAAAATACCCATGAAATTTATTAATCACGTACAATGTCCGTGCACTTTCCTAGTTAAAATAGAAATGTAGAAAATATAATTTTTACATCAATATGTCTCTTTGATTTATAGTAATTTTTTTAGATGGTATCCAAAAACTTACAAACGGTCCAACAAGAATTTCTAATATTTCACGAGCTAATGCCAAATTACCTCCATATGATATTAATAATGTTCAATTTAATGTTTTAAACTCGCACCTAAATGTGTGATAACACTGTGTTTATTTTCAAAAATTGATCCATATTACAAAACTTATGATTTAACTTTCTACAAATCTTGGGTTCTTTTCTATAAATGTGAAGGTAAATTATGCATCATTAAGCAATCTGATGTTCAATCAAGAGGAGGGGTTGCACTATATATATATATATATATATATATATATATATATATATATATATATATATATATATATATATATATATATAAAGTGTGTTTCGAAATCAAGGCTTTCGTTGATTTCCAGCCCACAATTTGTGAAATCTCATCTCCAATCTCCATCGTTTCATAGATTAATTAATTTTTTAGACATTGGTTTTCGTACCCGTATAATTAGGATAGATGATGATGAGGAAGAGGACGATATTATCATACCGTTCCAATTTCCTATAGAAAATTTGATCTATGATGATATGCGGATCATGGGTTCTTGTAATGGGTTGCTTTTGATTTGCTTAAAAAATATTGTTATGTTGTGCAATCCTGCTACAAGGAAATCTAGAATTTTACCTACTAGTTCTAGATCTAGATCTTATACCATCATAAACGACGTGATCACGAGCTATGGTCTTGGTTACGATGCTTCAACTCATGATATCAAAGTCATTGAATCAATTAAGATTTACTCTGACGACCCACCGAAACTTGAAACCAAGATTTATAGTTTAAGATCCAATTCTTGGAAAACTGTGGAGTGGAATCTTGGTTATTGTGAGATGGTTTCATGTGCTACTAACACAGTGTTCTGGAATGGAGCTTTCCATAGGGAAACGCTTTTAAGAGATGGTCATGGTTTGAGAAGATGTATTGTTGCTATAAACTTGGCATTAGAGACTTTTGCTCTTATATCGCATCCTGATTCTTGCAAAGCTTGTGATTATATACATGGTGTTTTGGGAGCTTCGGAGCAATATCTCATGCTAGCTCTCGAATATATGGACAGTCGCGTGGACATTTGGACTTTGAAAGAATCTGATTCTTCTAATTGGGTTAAGTTCATATCATTCCAATCTGTTTCAAGTCAAATATTCTTTCCTATGACAATATTGTTCGTTTCGGACAAGATTATAAGGAAGCATGAAGAAGAAGATGAAGATTATATACACACAGAGATTATAAGGAAGCAGACTCCCTACGGAAATATTGTTCGTATTCCTTTTATTTGCGACATCTTTTTTGGAGCTACCATTTACAAAGAAACTCTTATTTCTCCTAATTCCGGAGATTAGACTAGTGAATTTGGATGGTATATATATTATGTTATAGTGTACTATGTACTTTTTCATGACATGAAATTGACGTTTGGTTTTGTTATGGAAATTGAGTTTTGGTTATTTTTCTGTTTAGACCTTCGAATTGGGGATGTGAAACTTTTGTATTTGAATTTGAATTGTTGTTTTTGATTCTTGTTTTCTACATTTTCTTATATATGGCACTTACCTTTGTTCCGGAAACAACCCGAACAGCCGTTCTGGTTGGTTGAAGCTTCGATGAAGAAAGCTGCGACGAAGACGACCCCAATCTTTTTATTTAAGTGAATGGGTAAAATAGTAAAAAAAATATTAAATTGGTAAAAATGAATAAAATTGGTTAAAAAACAGGTTAAACCGATGAAATATGAATTAAACTAATGAATTAGATATGTGGAAACGGGTTAATTTGCTCTATTTTATTACATAATAAAATTAATTTACAAAAAATACCCATGAAATTAATTAATCACGTACAATGTCCGTGCACTTTCCTAGTTAAAATAGAAATGTAGAAAATATAATTTTTACATCAATATGTCTCTTTGATTTATAGTAATTTTTTTAGATGGTATCCAAAAACTTACAAACGGTCCAACAAGAATTTCTAATATTTCACGAGCTAATGCCAAATTACCTCCATATGATATTAATAATGTTCAATTTAATGTTTTAAACTCGCACCTAAATGTGTGATAACACTGTGTTTATTTTCAAAAATTGATCCATATTACAAAACTTATGATTTAACTTTCTACAAATCTTGGGTCCTTTTCTATAAATGTGAAGGTAAATTATGCATCATTAAGCAATCTGAT
This sequence comes from Penstemon eatonii, assembly GCA_038501285.1. Lineage (NCBI taxonomy): Eukaryota > Viridiplantae > Streptophyta > Magnoliopsida > Lamiales > Plantaginaceae > Penstemon > Penstemon eatonii. The sequence goes on from CM076710.1 coordinate 10,350,979, forward strand.
GTTCAATCAAGAGGAGGGGTTGTACTATATATATATATATATATATATATATATATATATATAAAGTGTGTTTCGAAATCATGGCTTTCGTTGATTTCCAGCCCACAATTTGTGAAATCTCATCTCCAATCTCCATCGTTTCATAGATTAATTAATTTTTTAGACATTGGTTTTCGTACCCGTATAATTAGGATAGATGATGATGAGGAAGAGGACGATATTATCATACCGTTCCAATTTCCTATAGAAAATTTGATCTATGATGATATGCGGATCATGGGTTCTTGTAATGGGTTGCTTTTGATTTGCTTAAAAAATATTGTTATGTTGTGCAATCCTGCTACAAGGAAATCTAGAGTTTTACCTACTAGTTCTAGATCTAGATCTTATACCATCATAAACGACGTGATCACGAGCTATGGTCTTGGTTACGATGCTTCAACTCATGATATCAAAGTCATTGAATCAAGTAAGATTTACTCTGACGACCCACCGAAACTTGAAACCAAGATTTATAGTTTAAGATCCAATTCTTGGAAAACTGTGGAGTGGAATCTTGGTTATTGTGAGATGGTTTCATGTGCTACTAACACAGTGTTCTGGAATGGAGCTTTCCATAGGGAAACGCTTTTAAGAGATGGTCATGGTTTGAGAAGATGTATTGTTGCTATAAACTTGGCATTAGAGACTTTTGCTCTTATATCGCATCCTGATTCTTGCAAAGCTTGTGATTATATACATGGTGTTTTGGGAGCTTCGGAGCAATATCTCATGCTAGCTCTCGAATATATGGACAGTCGCGTGGACATTTGGACTTTGAAAGAATCTGATTCTTCTAATTGGGTTAAGTTCATATCATTCCAATCTGTTTCAAGTCAAATATTCTTTCCTATGACAATATTGTTCGTTTCGGACAAGATTATAAGGAAGCATGAAGAAGAAGATGAAGATTATATACACACAGAGATTATAAGGAAGCAGACTCCCTACGGAAATATTGTTCGTATTCCTTTTATTTGCGACATCTTTTTTGGAGCTACCATTTACAAAGAAACTCTTATTTCTCCTAATTCCGGAGATTAGACTAGTGAATTTGGATGGTATATATATTATGTTATAGTGTACTATGTACTTTTTCATGACATGAAATTGACGTTTGGTTTTGTTATGGAAATTGAGTTTTGGTTATTTTTCTGTTTAGACCTTCGAATTGGGGATGTGAAACTTTTGTATTTGAATTTGAATTGTTGTTTTTGATTCTTGTTTTCTACATTTTCTTATATATGGCACTTACCTTTGTTCCGGAAACAACCCGAACAGCCGTTCTGGTTGGTTGAAGCTTCGATGAAGAAAGCTGCGACGAAGACGACCCCAATCTTTTTATTTAAGTGAATGGGTAAAATAGTAAAAAAAATATTAAATTGGTAAAAATGAATAAAATTGGTTAAAAAACAGGTTAAAACCGATGAAATATGAATTAAACTAATGAATTAGATATGTGGAAACGGGTTAATTTGCTCTATTTTATTACATAATAAAATTAATTTACAAAAAATACCCATGAAATTAATTAATCACGTACAATGTCCGTGCACTTTCCTAGTTAAAATAGAAATGTAGAAAATATAATTTTTACATCAATATGTCTCTTTGATTTATAGTAATTTTTTTAGATGGTATCCAAAAACTTACAAACAGTCCAACAAGAATTTCTAATATTTCACGAGCTAATGCCAAATTACCTCCATATGATATTAATAATGTTCAATTTAATGTTTTAAACTCGCACCTAAATGTGTGATAACACTGTGTTTATTTTCAAAAATTGATCCATATTACAAAACTTATGATTTAACTTTCTACAAATCTTGGGTCCTTTTCTATAAATGTGAAGGTAAATTATGCATCATTAAGCAATCTGATGTTCAATCAAGAGGAGGGGTTGCACTATATATATATATATATATATATATATATATATATATATATATATATATATATATATATATATATATATATATATATATATATATAAAGTGTGTTTCGAAATCATGGCTTTCGTTGATTTCCAGCCCACAATTTGTGAAATCTCATCTCCAATCTCCATCGTTTCATAGATTAATTAATTTTTTAGACATTGGTTTTCGTACCCGTATAATTAGGATAGATGATGATGAGGAAGAGGACGATATTATCATACCGTTCCAATTTCCTATAGAAAATTTGATCTATGATGATATGCGGATCATGGGTTCTTGTAATGGGTTGCTTTTGATTTGCTTAAAAAATATTGTTATGTTGTGCAATCCTGCTACAAGGAAATCTAGAGTTTTACCTACTAGTTCTAGATCTAGATCTTATACCATCATAAACGACGTGATCACGAGCTATGGTCTTGGTTACGATGCTTCAACTCATGATATCAAAGTCATTGAATCAATTAAGATTTACTCTGACGACCCACCGAAACTTGAAACCAAGATTTATAGTTTAAGATCCAATTCTTGGAAAACTGTGGAGTGGAATCTTGGTTATTGTGAGATGGTTTCATGTGCTACTAACACAGTGTTCTGGAATGGAGCTTTCCATAGGGAAACGCTTTTAAGAGATGGTCATGGTTTGAGAAGATGTATTGTTGCTATAAACTTGGCATTAGAGACTTTTGCTCTTATATCGCATCCTGATTCTTGCAAAGCTTGTGATTATATACATGGTGTTTTGGGAGCTTCGGAGCAATATCTCATGCTAGCTCTCGAATATATGGACAGTCGCGTGGACATTTGGACTTTGAAAGAATCTGATTCTTCTAATTGGGTTAAGTTCATATCATTCCAATCTGTTTCAAGTCAAATATTCTTTCCTATGACAATATTGTTCGTTTCGGACAAGATTATAAGGAAGCATGAAGAAGAAGATGAAGATTATATACACACAGAGATTATAAGGAAGCAGACTCCCTACGGAAATATTGTTCGTATTCCTTTTATTTGCGACATCTTTTTTGGAGCTACCATTTACAAAGAAACTCTTATTTCTCCTAATTCCGGAGATTAGACTAGTGAATTTGGATGGTATATATATTATGTTATAGTGTACTATGTACTTTTTCATGACATGAAATTGACGTTTGGTTTTGTTATGGAAATTGAGTTTTGGTTATTTTTCTGTTTAGACCTTCGAATTGGGGATGTGAAACTTTTGTATTTGAATTTGAATTGTTGTTTTTGATTCTTGTTTTCTACATTTTCTTATATATGGCACTTACCTTTGTTCCGGAAACAACCCGAACAGCCGTTCTGGTTGGTTGAAGCTTCGATGAAGAAAGCTGCGACGAAGACGACCCCAATCTTTTTATTTAAGTGAATGGGTAAAATAGTAAAAAAAATATTAAATTGGTAAAAATGAATAAAATTGGTTAAAAAACAGCTTAAACCGATGAAATATGAATTAAACTAATGAATTAGATATGTGGAAACGGGTTAATTTGCTCTATTTTATTACATAATAAAATTAATTTACAAAAAATACCCATGAAATTAATTAATCACGTACAATGTCCGTGCACTTTCCTAGTTAAAATAGAAATGTAGAAAATATAATTTTTACATCAATATGTCTCTTTGATTTATAGTAATTTTTTTAGATGGTATCCAAAAACTTACAAACGGTCCAACAAGAATTTCTAATATTTCACGAGCTAATGCCAAATTACCTCCATATGATATTAATAATGTTCAATTTAATGTTTTAAACTCGCACCTAAATGTGTGATAACACTGTGTTTATTTTCAAAAATTGATCCATATTACAAAACTTATGATTTAACTTTCTACAAATCTTGGGTCCTTTTCTATAAATGTGAAGGTAAATTATGCATCATTAAGCAATCTGATGTTCAATCAAGAGGAGGGGTTGTACTATATATATATATATATATATATATAAAGTGTGTTTCGAAATCATGGCTTTCGTTGATTTCCAGCCCACAATTTGTGAAATCTCATCTCCAATCTCCATCGTTTCATAGATTAATTAATTTTTTAGACATTGGTTTTCGTACCCGTATAATTAGGATAGATGATGATGAGGAAGAGGACGATATTATCATACCGTTCCAATTTCCTATAGAAAATTTGATCTATGATGATATGCAGATCATGGGTTCTTGTAATGGGTTGCTTTTGATTTGCTTAAAAAATATTGTTATGTTGTGCAATCCTGCTACAAGGAAATCTAGAGTTTTACCTACTAGTTCTAGATCTAGATCTTATACCATCATAAACGACGTGATCACGAGCTATGGTCTTGGTTACGATGCTTCAACTCATGATATCAAAGTCATTGAATCAAGTAAGATTTACTCTGACGACCCACCGAAACTTGAAACCAAGATTTATAGTTTAAGATCCAATTCTTGGAAAACTGTGGAGTGGAATCTTGGTTATTGTGAGATGGTTTCATGTGCTACTAACACAGTGTTCTGGAATGGAGCTTTCCATAGGGAAACGCTTTTAAGAGATGGTCATGGTTTGAGAAGATGTATTGTTGCTATAAACTTGGCATTAGAGACTTTTGCTCTTATATCGCATCCTGATTCTTGCAAAGCTTGTGATTATATACATGGTGTTTTGGGAGCTTCGGAGCAATATCTCATGCTAGCTCTCGAATATATGGACAGTCGCGTGGACATTTGGACTTTGAAAGAATCTGATTCTTCTAATTGGGTTAAGTTCATATCATTCCAATCTGTTTCAAGTCAAATATTCTTTCCTATGACAATATTGTTCGTTTCGGACAAGATTATAAGGAAGCATGAAGAAGAAGATGAAGATTATATACACACAGAGATTATAAGGAAGCAGACTCCCTACGGAAATATTGTTCGTATTCCTTTTATTTGCGACATCTTTTTTGGAGCTACCATTTACAAAGAAACTCTTATTTCTCCTAATTCCGGAGATTAGACTAGTGAATTTCGATGGTATATATATTATGTTATAGTGTACTATGTACTTTTTCATGACATGAAATTGACGTTTGGTTTTGTTATGGAAATTGAGTTTTGGTTATTTTTCTGTTTAGACCTTCGAATTGGGGATGTGAAACTTTTGTATTTGAATTTGAATTGTTGTTTTTGATTCTTGTTTTCTACATTTTCTTATATATGGCACTTACCTTTGTTCCGGAAACAACCCGAACAGCCGTTCTGGTTGGTTGAAGCTTCGATGAAGAAAGCTGCGACGAAGACGACCCCAATCTTTTTATTTAAGTGAATGGGTAAAATAGTAAAAAAAATATTAAATTGGTAAAAATGAATAAAATTGGTTAAAAAACAGGTTAAAACCGATGAAATATGAATTAAACTAATGAATTAGATATGTGGAAACGGGTTAATTTGCTCTATTTTATTACATAATAAAATTAATTTACAAAAAATACCCATGAAATTAATTAATCACGTACAATGTCCGTGCACTTTCCTAGTTAAAATAGAAATGTAGAAAATATAATTTTTACATCAATATGTCTCTTTGATTTATAGTAATTTTTTTAGATGGTATCCAAAAACTTACAAACAGTCCAACAAGAATTTCTAATATTTCACGAGCTAATGCCAAATTACCTCCATATGATATTAATAATGTTCAATTTAATGTTTTAAACTCGCACCTAAATGTGTGATAACACTGTGTTTATTTTCAAAAATTGATCCATATTACAAAACTTATGATTTAACTTTCTACAAATCTTGGGTCCTTTTCTATAAATGTGAAGGTAAATTATGCATCATTAAGCAATCTGATGTTCAATCAAGAGGAGGGGTTGCACTATATATATATATATATATATATATATATATATATAAAGTGTGTTTCGAAATCATGGCTTTCGTTGATTTCCAGCCCACAATTTGTGAAATCTCATCTCCAATCTCCATCGTTTCATAGATTAATTAATTTTTTAGACATTGGTTTTCGTACCCGTATAATTAGGATAGATGATGATGAGGAAGAGGACGATATTATCATACCGTTCCAATTTCCTATAGAAAATTTGATCTATGATGATATGCGGATCATGGGTTCTTGTAATGGGTTGCTTTTGATTTGCTTAAAAAATATTGTTATGTTGTGCAATCCTGCTACAAGGAAATCTAGAGTTTTACCTACTAGTTCTAGATCTAGATCTTATACCATCATAAACGACGTGATCACGAGCTATGGTCTTGGTTACGATGCTTCAACTCATGATATCAAAGTCATTGAATCAATTAAGATTTACTCTGACGACCCACCGAAACTTGAAACCAAGATTTATAGTTTAAGATCCAATTCTTGGAAAACTGTGGAGTGGAATCTTGGTTATTGTGAGATGGTTTCATGTGCTACTAACACAGTGTTCTGGAATGGAGCTTTCCATAGGGAAACGCTTTTAAGAGATGGTCATGGTTTGAGAAGATGTATTGTTGCTATAAACTTGGCATTAGAGACTTTTGCTCTTATATCGCATCCTGATTCTTGCAAAGCTTGTGATTATATACATGGTGTTTTGGGAGCTTCGGAGCAATATCTCATGCTAGCTCTCGAATATATGGACAGTCGCGTGGACATTTGGACTTTGAAAGAATCTGATTCTTCTAATTGGGTTAAGTTCATATCATTCCAATCTGTTTCAAGTCAAATATTCTTTCCTATGACAATATTGTTCGTTTCGGACAAGATTATAAGGAAGCATGAAGAAGAAGATGAAGATTATATACACACAGAGATTATAAGGAAGCAGACTCCCTACGGAAATATTGTTCGTATTCCTTTTATTTGCGACATCTTTTTTGGAGCTACCATTTACAAAGAAACTCTTATTTCTCCTAATTCCGGAGATTAGACTAGTGAATTTGGATGGTATATATATTATGTTATAGTGTACTATGTACTTTTTCATGACATGAAATTGACGTTTGGTTTTGTTATGGAAATTGAGTTTTGGTTATTTTTCTGTTTAGACCTTCGAATTGGGGATGTGAAACTTTTGTATTTGAATTTGAATTGTTGTTTTTGATTCTTGTTTTCTACATTTTCTTATATATGGCACTTACCTTTGTTCCGGAAACAACCCGAACAGCCGTTCTGGTTGGTTGAAGCTTCGATGAAGAAAGCTGCGACGAAGACGACCCCAATCTTTTTATTTAAGTGAATGGGTAAAATAGTAAAAAAAATATTAAATTGGTAAAAATGAATAAAATTGGTTAAAAAACAGGTTAAACCGATGAAATATGAATTAAACTAATGAATTAGATATGTGGAAACGGGTTAATTTGCTCTATTTTATTACATAATAAAATTAATTTACAAAAAATACCCATGAAATTAATTAATCACGTACAATGTCCGTGCACTTTCCTAGTTAAAATAGAAATGTAGAAAATATAATTTTTACATCAATATGTCTCTTTGATTTATAGTAATTTTTTTAGATGGTATCCAAAAACTTACAAACGGTCCAACAAGAATTTCTAATATTTCACGAGCTAATGCCAAATTACCTCCATATGATATTAATAATGTTCAATTTAATGTTTTAAACTCGCACCTAAATGTGTGATAACACTGTGTTTATTTTCAAAAATTGATCCATATTACAAAACTTATGATTTAACTTTCTACAAATCTTGGGTCCTTTTCTATAAATGTGAAGGTAAATTATGCATCATTAAGCAATCTGATGTTCAATCAAGAGGAGGGGTTGTACTATATATATATATATATATATATATAAAGTGTGTTTCGAAATCATGGCTTTCGTTGATTTCCAGCCCACAATTTGTGAAATCTCATCTCCAATCTCCATCGTTTCATAGATTAATTAATTTTTTAGACATTGGTTTTCGTACCCGTATAATTAGGATAGATGATGATGAGGAAGAGGACGATATTATCATACCGTTCCAATTTCCTATAGAAAATTTGATCTATGATGATATGCGGATCATGGGTTCTTGTAATGGGTTGCTTTTGATTTGCTTAAAAAATATTGTTATGTTGTGCAATCCTGCTACAAGGAAATCTAGAGTTTTACCTACTAGTTCTAGATCTAGATCTTATACCATCATAAACGACGTGATCACGAGCTATGGTCTTGGTTACGATGCTTCAACTCATGATATCAAAGTCATTGAATCAAGTAAGATTTACTCTGACGACCCACCGAAACTTGAAACCAAGATTTATAGTTTAAGATCCAATTCTTGGAAAACTGTGGAGTGGAATCTTGGTTATTGTGAGATGGTTTCATGTGCTACTAACACAGTGTTCTGGAATGGAGCTTTCCATAGGGAAACGCTTTTAAGAGATGGTCATGGTTTGAGAAGATGTATTGTTGCTATAAACTTGGCATTAGAGACTTTTGCTCTTATATCGCATCCTGATTCTTGCAAAGCTTGTGATTATATACATGGTGTTTTGGGAGCTTCGGAGCAATATCTCATGCTAGCTCTCGAATATATGGACAGTCGCGTGGACATTTGGACTTTGAAAGAATCTGATTCTTCTAATTGGGTTAAGTTCATATCATTCCAATCTGTTTCAAGTCAAATATTCTTTCCTATGACAATATTGTTCGTTTCGGACAAGATTATAAGGAAGCATGAAGAAGAAGATGAAGATTATATACACACAGAGATTATAAGGAAGCAGACTCCCTACGGAAATATTGTTCGTATTCCTTTTATTTGCGACATCTTTTTTGGAGCTACCATTTACAAAGAAACTCTTATTTCTCCTAATTCCGGAGATTAGACTAGTGAATTTCGATGGTATATATATTATGTTATAGTGTACTATGTACTTTTTCATGACATGAAATTGACGTTTGGTTTTGTTATGGAAATTGAGTTTTGGTTATTTTTCTGTTTAGACCTTCGAATTGGGGATGTGAAACTTTTGTATTTGAATTTGAATTGTTGTTTTTGATTCTTGTTTTCTACATTTTCTTATATATGGCACTTACCTTTGTTCCGGAAACAACCCGAACAGCCGTTCTGGTTGGTTGAAGCTTCGATGAAGAAAGCTGCGACGAAGACGACCCCAATCTTTTTATTTAAGTGAATGGGTAAAATAGTAAAAAAAATATTAAATTGGTAAAAATGAATAAAATTGGTTAAAAAACAGGTTAAAACCGATGAAATATGAATTAAACTAATGAATTAGATATGTGGAAACGGGTTAATTTGCTCTATTTTATTACATAATAAAATTAATTTACAAAAAATACCCATGAAATTAATTAATCACGTACAATGTCCGTGCACTTTCCTAGTTAAAATAGAAATGTAGAAAATATAATTTTTACATCAATATGTCTCTTTGATTTATAGTAATTTTTTTAGATGGTATCCAAAAACTTACAAACAGTCCAACAAGAATTTCTAATATTTCACGAGCTAATGCCAAATTACCTCCATATGATATTAATAATGTTCAATTTAATGTTTTAAACTCGCACCTAAATGTGTGATAACACTGTGTTTATTTTCAAAAATTGATCCATATTACAAAACTTATGATTTAACTTTCTACAAATCTTGGGTCCTTTTCTATAAATGTGAAGGTAAAATATGCATCATTAAGCAATCTGATGTTCAATCAAGAGGAGGGGTTGCACTATATATATATATATATATATATATATATATATATATATATATATATATATATATATATATATATATATATATATATATATATATATATATATATATATATATATATATATAAGTGTGTTTCGAAATCATGGCTTTCGTTGATTTCCAGCCCACAATTTGTGAAATCTCATCTCCAATCTCCATCGTTTCATAGATTAATTAATTTTTTAGACATTGGTTTTCGTACCCGTATAATTAGGATAGATGATGATGAGGAAGAGGACGATATTATCATACCGTTCCAATTTCCTATAGAAAATTTGATCTATGATGATATGCGGATCATGGGTTCTTGTAATGGGTTGCTTTTGATTTGCTTAAAAAATATTGTTATGTTGTGCAATCCTGCTACAAGGAAATCTAGAGTTTTACCTACTAGTTCTAGATCTAGATCTTATACCATCATAAACGACGTGATCACGAGCTATGGTCTTGGTTACGATGCTTCAACTCATGATATCAAAGTCATTGAATCAATTAAGATTTACTCTGACGACCCACCGAAACTTGAAACCAAGATTTATAGTTTAAGATCCAATTCTTGGAAAACTGTGGAGTGGAATCTTGGTTATTGTGAGATGGTTTCATGTGCTACTAACACAGTGTTCTGGAATGGAGCTTTCCATAGGGAAACGCTTTTAAGAGATGGTCATGGTTTGAGAAGATGTATTGTTGCTATAAACTTGGCATTAGAGACTTTTGCTCTTATATCGCATCCTGATTCTTGCAAAGCTTGTGATTATATACATGGTGTTTTGGGAGCTTCGGAGCAATATCTCATGCTAGCTCTCGAATATATGGACAGTCGCGTGGACATTTGGACTTTGAAAGAATCTGATTCTTCTAATTGGGTTAAGTTCATATCATTCCAATCTGTTTCAAGTCAAATATTCTTTCCTATGACAATATTGTTCGTTTCGGACAAGATTATAAGGAAGCATGAAGAAGAAGATGAAGATTATATACACACAGAGATTATAAGGAAGCAGACTCCCTACGGAAATATTGTTCGTATTCCTTTTATTTGCGACATCTTTTTTGGAGCTACCATTTACAAAGAAACTCTTATTTCTCCTAATTCCGGAGATTAGACTAGTGAATTTGGATGGTATATATATTATGTTATAGTGTACTATGTACTTTTTCATGACATGAAATTGACGTTTGGTTTTGTTATGGAAATTGAGTTTTGGTTATTTTTCTGTTTAGACCTTCGAATTGGGGATGTGAAACTTTTGTATTTGAATTTGAATTGTTGTTTTTGATTCTTGTTTTCTACATTTTCTTATATATGGCACTTACCTTTGTTCCGGAAACAACCCGAACAGCCGTTCTGGTTGGTTGAAGCTTCGATGAAGAAAGCTGCAACGAAGACGACCCCAATCTTTTTATTTAAGTGAATGGGTAAAATAGTAAAAAAAAATATTAAATTGGTAAAAATGAATAAAATTGGTTAAAAAATAGGTTAAACCGATGAAATATGAATTAAACTAATGAATTAGATATGTGGAAACGGGTTAATTTGCTCTATTTTATTACATAATAAAATTAATTTACAAAAAATACCCATGAAATTAATTAATCACGTACAATGTCCGTGCACTTTCCTAGTTAAAATAGAAATGTAGAAAATATAATTTTTACATCAATATGTCTCTTTGATTTATAGTAATTTTTTTAGATGGTATCCAAAAACTTACAAACAGTCCAACAAGAATTTCTAATATTTCACGAGCTAATGCCAAATTACCTCCATATAATATTAATAATGTTCAATTTAATGTTTTAAACTCGCACCTAAATGTGTGATAACACTGTGTTTATTTTCAAAAATTGATCCATATTACAAAACTTATGATTTAACTTTCTACAAATCTTGGGTCCTTTTCTATAAATGTGAAGGTAAATTATGCATCATTAAGCAATCTGATGTTCAATCAAGAGGAGGGGTTGTACTATATATATATATATATATATATATATATATATATATATATATATATATATATATATATATATATATATATATATATAAAGTGTGTTTCGAAATCATGGCTTTCGTTGATTTCCAGCCCACAATTTGTGAAATCTCATCTCCAATCTCCATCGTTTCATAGATTAATTAATTTTTTAGACATTGGTTTTCGTACCCGTATAATTAGGATAGATGATGATGAGGAAGAGGACGATATTATCATACCGTTCCAATTTCCTATAGAAAATTTGATCTATGATGATATGCGGATCATGGGTTCTTGTAATGGGTTGCTTTTGATTTGCTTAAAAAATATTGTTATGTTGTGCAATCCTGCTACAAGGAAATCTAGAGTTTTACCTACTAGTTCTAGATCTAGATCTTATACCATCATAAACGACGTGATCACGAGCTATGGTCTTGGTTACGATGCTTCAACTCATGATATCAAAGTCATTGAATCAAGTAAGATTTACTCTGACGACCCACCGAAACTTGAAACCAAGATTTATAGTTTAAGATCCAATTCTTGGAAAACTGTGGAGTGGAATCTTGGTTATTGTGAGATGGTTTCATGTGCTACTAACACAGTGTTCTGGAATGGAGCTTTCCATAGGGAAACGCTTTTAAGAGATGGTCATGGTTTGAGAAGATGTATTGTTGCTATAAACCTGGCATTAGAGACTTTTGCTCTTATATCGCATCCTGATTCTTGCAAAGCTTGTGATTATATACATGGTGTTTTGGGAGCTTCGGAGCAATATCTCATGCTAGCTCTCGAATATATGGACAGTCGCGTGGACATTTGGACTTTGAAAGAATCTGATTCTTCTAATTGGGTTAAGTTCATATCATTCCAATCTGTTTCAAGTCAAATATTCTTTCCTATGACAATATTGTTCGTTTCGGACAAGATTATAAGGAAGCATGAAGAAGAAGATGAAGATTATATACACACAGAGATTATAAGGAAGCAGACTCCCTACGGAAATATTGTTCGCATTCCTTTTATTTGCGACATCTTTTTTGGAGCTACCATTTACAAAGAAACTCTTATTTCTCCTAATTCCGGAGATTAGACTAGTGAATTTGGATGGTATATATATTATGTTATAGTGTACTATGTACTTTTCATGACATGAAATTGACGTTTGGTTTTGTTATGGAAATTGAGTTTTGGTTATTTTTCTGTTTAGACATTCGAATTGGGGATGTGAAACTTTTGTATTTGAATTTGAATTGTTGTTTTTTATTCTTGTTTTCTACATTTTCTTATATATGGCACTTACCTTTGTTCCGGAAACAACCCGAACAGCCGTTCTGGTTGGTTGAAGCTTCGATGAAGAAAGCTGCGACGAAGACGACCCCAATCTTTTTATTTAAGTGAATGGGTAAAATAGTAAAAAAAATATTAAATTGGTAAAAATGAATAAAATTGGTTAAAAAACAGGTTAAACCGATGAAATATGAATTAAACTAATGAATTAGATATGTGGAAACGGGTTAATTTGCTCTATTTTATTACATAATAAAATTAATTTGCAAAAAATACCAATGAAATTAATTAATCACGTACAATGTCCGTGCACTTTCCTAGTTAAAATAGAAATGTAGAAAATATAATTTTTACATCAATATGTCTCTTTGATTTATAGTAATTTTTTTAGATGGTATCCAAAAACTTACAAACAGTCCAACAAGAATTTCTAATATTTCACGAGCTAATGCCAAATTACCTCCATATGATATTAATAATGTTCAATTTAATGTTTTAAACTCGCACCTAAATGTGTGATAACACTGTGTTTATTTTCAAAAATTGATCCATATTACAAAACTTATGATTTAACTTTCTACAAATCTTGGGTCCTTTTCTATAAATGTGAAGGTAAATTATGCATCATTAAGCAATCTGATGTTCAATCAAGAGGAGGGATTGCACTATATATATATATATATATATATATATATATATATATATATATATATATATATATTTGGGAAATATGTATGACGGATGATCTGCATCAGGTGCAAATATCATGTGGTTGTTGTAATTGATTATTTTGTTTCATCATCTGGCGTAAATTATAGTTTTGTAAATTGTGTGTACCTTTATAAATTGATTATGAATATCAAGTTTTGTAATAGTTAGAACTTGGAAGTTCATCCTCTTCTTTTGAAAAATGAGTAATCGTAACTATAATGTGTTAGTCTAAGATGTGTGCGTCATTTTTTATTTAGTGGGCATGATATGTTCGATCTATTGGCCGGCACCTATATATTATTGATGATTATATATTGCGATGCACATGTGACTACATAACCCTATATATAATTGACATCTTACATGTAATTGCTTTTGTTTTGGATACAGAGGAAAAATTATTGTACTTTAGAAACCAAAGGGGAAAATGCATATTATTACCCTGTGATATCAGAAACCTGCAAAAAACTACCTTGTAAAATTTTTTTACACCAGAATTCCTTGTGTTTTTAAAAACCCTGCAAATTACACTCATTATGTCTCCCTCCGTCAATGATTAACGGAGAATGAGTGTAATTTGCAAGGTTTTTGAAAACACAAGGAAGTCTGGTGCAAAAAAAAATTTCACAGGGTAGTTTTTTGCAGGTTTTTTATATCACAGGGTAGTAATATGCATTTTTTCCATTAATAAAAATATAATCTTTTATAAATATATAAGGGGTAATTTAGACAAGTCAATTAAAAATTAACGGTGTCAATGATTAACGGAGAATGGGTGTAATTTGCAGGGTTTTTGAAAACACAAGGAAGTCTGGTGCAAATAAAAATTCACAGGGTAGTTTTTTGCAGGTTTTCGAAAACACAGGGTAGTAATATGCATTTTTCCCGAAACCAAAAGAACAATGAAACCTTGAAAAATGGAAAATGATGGTAGTATGATGTTGCTATGTGCATATATACTTTGATAATTTGTTCTTTCTAATTTGTGTGGCATAAGCATCAAAGTATTCTTATCCCCATCTAACTTTTTAAATTTTGATCCAGATTCAAGTGAATCTTAGAAACCATAGATGTCTTACCTAAACTTGGAGCATGGAATCAATAATCAAAGGTTAATGATCATATTCCAAGTTTTGTTTATGTTAATGTTCCATTCAAGAATGCATATTCAATTTCATTCTGTGATTCTCTTTCATGTTAATATACATAATTACTCAAGAAGGCAAATATGGATACTACTTTGATTGAAATCTGTGTCTATATATTTGAAACTAGATGATTGTCATTTAATTATATATGTAAATGATTTTGTTCTTAATATCTATTAATTTAATTGTAAATTATTAGTTACTTAAAAGTTATTCTTAATATTATGGGTGAAACACACTTTCCCCCCTTAAAATATGGGGGTGGCATCAAATAAAGTATCAATTGTAACACTTACCCCCTATATTATAGTATTAAATATTTTATTACAAAAATACCCCCATCCCTTTTGAAACAAATACAGTATTTCATTATAAATTTAACAAAAAATATTTATGTTAATTATGAATTCATCAATCCACCAAATAATATTATATTTCAAATTCTTCATTTCTTCTTTTCCTTCGGTTTTATAGTCTCGATTTTTTTCTTTATTTTCGTCTCATTTTTTTCTTGATCTGTTTTCTTTATTTTAAGTTTCAATTTTTTATATTTCTATCTCAATTTTTTCTCCGTATTTTTTTATCTTTTTATTTGGTGATAATTATCTCATTTATTTCCGGTACGCATTATTATTAAAATATTGAGTAATTCTCCTTCGAATTCTTTTCGCAAATTCACGGTTGACTCTAAGCAATATTATGTTTTAATTTCTTCATTTCTTCATCAATTTTTTATTAATTATGAATACATCAAATTTAACAAATAATAATAAATTTCAATTTCTTCATTTAGTTTATAAAAAAAAGTTATGAAAACGAAGAAGAAATGTGAGATTGAAAAAAGAATGGTAAAAAAATGAAGACATTAAAACATAATGTTGTTTGATGGATGAATGGATTCATAATTTGTTGGTCCCAAGTGGTCAGATGGGGTCTAGAGGGGGGGGGGGGTGAATAGACCTCTGAAAATTTTGAACTTAAAAACTTTTCAGTCTTCTGTCAGCAGACTAAGCTGATGAAGAACAGTAAGCAGACTAATATGTTCGTAAACAAATCTTGAACAGCAGACTGACCACTCTTCTTACAAATACTTAGCTGTTTTTCAGCAAACAGTTTTTCAAAGAGTATACTTGCAGCGGATTGTTTTAAAGTGTTTTTCACAAGTAAACTAAGTTCTCAAAAAGATTTTATCCCCAGTTTTCAAACTCCTTCTAAAATCTTTTGTTTGATTCAAAGTGTTTAAAATGCAAACTTTAAAATATGCAAGAAAACTTTAAATGCAAGATAACACAAAGAATTTTTATAGTGGTTATATGGATAGAAATCCTTTAGTCCACTCTTCCAGATCACACAGATTCTGGGTTATACTATAATCACTTAGATTACAATATTTCTCCACTTACACCTAAACAACTAATGAAAAGGCTGTAAGCTCACAATAGGAGTTCACAAAGAAAACCTATCCTCTAAAGTAGAATCACTCACAAAGACGGATTCTAACTTCGCACAACACTCAGCTATTACAAGATCACTCAGATAATGTTTTTCTGATTTCTTCAACTAGGCTTCTGTCAACAGATGACTTCCACCAGACGAGTGAGTTGTTCGAGCTTTTTGAGACTTAGAGAAATTTTGCTTCAAAATTTCGATCTCTGATTGTTGTTGTGTTATTTGCTCGATTGAAATTCAGCTCTATTTATACATGGAGATGAAAATATGACCGTTGAAGGCAAGTCACAAATCAAATCCATTCTTCAGCTCTTTTGAAACGGCTCTCTGCAGCAAACCGTACAGTGTACAGTACTTTTCTGTCCATCACATTTAATGCTGCATTAAATGCACTCTGCTGATCCGAGGATATCTTCAATCATTTGCCATTACTACCCTTCTCTTTCAGCATTTATTACACCAGGTGCATTTATTACCGTTGAACTGATCTCATGATCTCTTCCACTCTGCTGATCGAAGCAACCCTTCTGATAGGTACTCTGCTGATCAAATACTGAACTCATCTGATTTGACTCGGCTGATGACCTACCCTTCTGTTTGCTGTTTCAGCAAGAGATCACTAGTCTTCTGGTCTTTGAACTCTTCTGATATCTTCTTTGCTTGTTCAAAGATCTTTCTAAGGGAACTAAGTTTTCCATACTTAGCTGATTATGATGTTTTGGAAATCATCAAAACCTTCCCTTAAATTCTGACTTCTTTCATCTTCATCTTCATCCAACAATTTCCCTCTTTTTGATGATGACAAAACTCCAGCTAAGTACCTGTACCTAAACTAAAGTTTTGATCCTCAAAAATTTCTGAGATAGAAATAGTATGTTGGATTCAAACTTGCAATTTTATAAATAATTTGAACTGATTACATATTACAAGTTTTGAAGAGTAAAAGATGCAAATTACTTTAAAAGATTACAAGGATTTTAAGATAAAGAACTCTAGTCTAAGCTAGTCTTCTCCCTTCTTCTCTTCTTCAGCTTCCTTGTTTTCTTTTTCAGATTCTTCATCAGATACCTTAGAAGTTTCATCTTCCAGTTCTTCAAAGAATCTTTTCTTCAACAGCTCTAGCTTCTTTTTCTTGACATCTGGATCAAGCTGTTCTTCAGCTGAATCTTTGGCAGCAGCTAGTTCCTTATCAGACTTGGCTTTTGCTTCAGATTCTTCAAGTTCAGCTTGCTCTTCTTCTTCTGTTATTCTCTCATCTGTTGGTCTGCTTGATTCTCCCATATTTCTTTCAGTGTCACCAGCAGATTCTTCCAATACTTCAGTTGCTTCAGCTTGGTTATCTTCTTCCTTTTCAAGAGAAAAACCAACTTTCTTCTGTCCAAATACCCTTTCTTCCCCCTTTTTGTCATCATCAGGAGGGATAATTGGATATTGTGGCACAACTGGTGTAATTAGAAGTGAATCACAGAGAAGCTTGATGTTCTCTTCCATAGCATTGATCTGAGCTTGCTGTCTAAGTTGATTGGCCTTAACATTTTTCACTTCTTTGAGCAAATCCTCCCCTTGATCACCCAACTGGATTTGAGTGCCCAAAATCCAATTTGATGAAGCAGTGAAGTCTTTCATCATGTTTCCCATGACTTCATCTTCTGCTTGGAGGGCCATTTCAACAGTTTGTTCAATCTGTTTCCAACCTTCAGTGGTGCTCTGAGTCCGTCTTCTAAGTATATCCATATCTTGACAGATGGATTTAACATTCTGAGCAGTATCTTCTATCAGATCGGTTGGGACAGCAGCAGCTTTCTGATTTGGTTGTTTGACAGCAGCTAACACTTCTGCAGCTAATTCTCCCTTCATATCCTTCAAAGATTTGGTGATCATTTGTTGGATGGAGTCCAACAGATTTGTCTGAACATTTTGAGAAGTTGAAGGCATATCTGTTGTAGCAGCAGGTGTTTCTTTGATAAGTTGCTCTGTTGGTTGAGTTATTAGTGCAAGGGGCTGATCTGCTGGACTATCAGCAAGGCTTGGAGTGCTTTCCTTCTCCTTAGCTTGATCATCTCCTTCAGCAGCAACTTCTTTGTCCTTGATCTGATCTGCTGGAAATTCTTCTTCTTTCTTTGAGTCATCAGCAGCATCAGACTTATCACCCTGTGCTTTGTTCTGATCAGATGGGTCTGATGTACCCTCTTTTTGCTCTGATTGATCAGAAGGCTTTGCTTTTTCTTTATTAGCAGGGGATACAATCTTCTTGACAGTCTCAACTGTCCTCATCAATCCTTCATTGTCCACAGCTGACCTGTTAGAAATCCAAGTAAAATTATCAAGAGGAATAAAAGTAGATGAAGGTTCCTCAGGCAGCTCTTCATATGATTTGATATTTGGACCATAGACAATGTGTTTGATGTTTGGAAGGGGGACCAATGAGCTGGGTTGTCCTCTTAACTTCCTTGATTTCTTTGCCCAAAGCTCCATTGCTTGAGCAATAGCCAACTTGATTGATCTTTCTTTGAGGTCTACTGAATCATCATAATCCTCAGCAATAGACTCAAAGATCTTCTTGGCTTCAGCTTTGACTATGTGGCTTATTCTCATTCTTAACCTGTCCAGAAAGAATTCTGAATCAAGTGCTTGAATGAGAGAACCTGTCTCAAGCCACTTCAGTACCCATGCTTCTTCAGCAGCAAAGGCTTTCCATTTGGTCATTTCAGCTGGACTCTTTGTCAGTCTGGATTCCCTCCACCTGTTATATCTGATCTTTTCATTATTGAACTGAGTCAGGCGGTTGACTCTTTCATTCTCAGCATCAAGCCTCTTCAGGAATTCTTCAAAGATGGCAGGATCTTCCCTGACAATCTCCAAAGACAATCTAATTTCTTCTCTCCTCTTTGGCTTTGTCTTAGGTGCAGGCATAGCTGGTATTGGTTTGTTTGGATCCCTTGGTTCACCAATAGCTATCCCACCAGTATGCTGATGTCCATGAGCATCCTTGGTGCTTGCTTCAATGGCAGCAGCCAACTCTGTTGCCTCAACAGCATCCCTTTGCTCTTGAGTCATTTTGCTGGCTTCTTCCTCCAGCCTTTTTAGTTCTAGGCTCTTCAGCCTTTCTTCTTCTGCTTTCTCTGCAGCTATCCTTTGCTTCTCAGCAGCATCTAATCTTTTCTTTTCTGCAGCAGTCAAATAAGTTGCAGTTTTGCCAATCCTCTTTCTTCTGGATTCAGGACTCTCAATTGCTTGAAGAGGGATTGCAGCAACTGGAGTAGGATGCAACAAGGGTGCATCTCCTTCAAGTGTTGAACTAGTCTGCTGTACATTTTCAATTTCAGCAGATAATGCAGCAGTTGAGTCTTCTGTTGACACTCCAACTTCAGAAGCAACTTCAGCTTCAGCAGCAGCAACCTTAACAGTTTCAACAGCAGGTTCTTCAATGATCAATGGCCTTTCTGCTTCAGTTGTTGTTTCTCTGACAGTTGCAACAGATTCTTCAGAGAAAGTGACCTTTCTCTTTGCCTTTGACTTGGCAATTCTCTTGGCAGGGGGGTTGGCAGTAGGAGGTCCCCTTGCCTCACTTCTTGTTCTCAATCTTTTCAACCTTTGAAGAGGAATTTCTTCCTCAGATTCAGTTCTTTCAGGAGAGGAGTCAGTCTTCATCTGCTCAATCTCCTTGGTGAAATCTTCAATTATGTTTTCTGGAACTTCACCCTCAGGTTGTGCTGATTCAGTCTCAACAGCAGACTGTACTGTTGGCTCAGCAGATTGACTTGTCTGACCTTCCTTCTTTCTCTTCTTAGAAGGGGCCTTCTTTGACTTTGTGGGGGCTTTTCTTTTTGGATTATCCACCACATGTCTCACTGGTTTGTACAGTTTGAATTCCTTGCTACCATGAGTTTGCTTTCCACCTCCCATAGGGCATTGCAGGGATGCAAACAGATTACTAAGCAGAATAGCATGAGAATGCCTTTTATCACTCAGCAGCTCATAAACGTGAGCAGCCCAGTTAACCTTCAAACCATAATAGATACACACCATTGTGTAGTATCTTCTTCTGGGTAACCCATCCAGTGAGCTTGTACTGCAATCCAGTACTTTGGCTATAATGTCTGCGAACCTTTGATACTCATCTTTCAGCTGAGTCTTCATCAAGGCTCCAGTCATCTTTTCTCTCTTTTTCGCACAAACAGCCCAGAATTCCTCTTCTTTCGCAGACCCCAGGTCTGACACATCTCCTCCTTCATTCGTAAGCTTATAAATTTCACTAAGAACAGCAGCAGATACAGCAACCTTCTTACCACCGATGACAGCAGTCATAACAGTGTCATCACTGTTGAACTTTCTGGTCGTGTAGAAATGGTATACATCTTCAAGGTAGACCCTATCTTCGTGTGCTTCCAATACTGGGACCAGAGAGGCCTCTTTGATTTTCTCCATCAATGAGCGCATCAAATCAGTACCCGAAAAGTGAAATTTGATGTAGTTTAGATATCTTCCGTCAATAATCTTGTCCATTTCTGAGATTAGTGAGTGGATTCTGCAAAAGAACAGTGAACTTTCGAAGCAAGAGGGTTTGAGAGTTAGAGAGTTTGAGAGTTTTTGAGTGCGTAAGACGACTATGCTGTTCAGATCGGATTTTATAGGTTTCCTTTTGGTTAGGTTTTCGTGATTTATCAGAATCGTTGATCTAATCTGACAATTTTTAATCGTGCGGATGAGAGCCGCGGATTTCAATTTTATTATTTTAATGTCAGATGGGCGGGAAACTCTATCGACACTAATCTGTTACTTATAAAAGCGCGTTTTTAAAGTGCGACTTATGACCATGCTTATATAAGATATCAGATGAGTAGAGTTTAACTTATCTGACAGACGAGTGATCTGTTATCTGATATTACTAGAGAAAGCCAATAGCTAGTAATCTTCCTCTGCTGTTTGTCAATCCAGCAAGATAAAATAATCTTCAATCTTCAAGAATTAAGAACAGATCTTCTGATAGCATAACTTCAACTAACTGACATTAACAGATTTCATCTTTAGAACAGAAGTACCGCTAGTCTTACACGTTCCCCCTGTCTTTAAGAATTCATAAGTTAACTAGTCTGTTGAAAGTTAATCCTTGAATGAAATAACTGATGACTAAGCTGTTGAACTCCAGTCTTCTGATGAGTTCCCCCTCAGCTTATGCATCCAAATTAAGTAGTCCTAACTCAGCTCTTAGAGTTGAGAACCTTGCTTCACTTAAAGGTTTACTGAAAATATCAGCAATATGATTGTCTGTATGAACATACTCAATCAAAACATTGCCTTTTTCAACATGGTCTCTAATGAAGTGATGCTTGATCTCAATATGTTTAGTCCTTGAATGACTTGTAGTGTTCTGAGTAAGAGAGATTGCACTAGTATTGTCACAGTAGATTGGTATTCCACTGATTTTGATGTTGTAATCTTCTAGTTGATGTTTCAACCATAGTATCTGTGCACAGCAAGCTCCAGCAGCTATATATTCAGCCTCAGCAGTAGATATAGAAACTGAAGTCTGTTTCTTACTCATCCATGAGATCAGACGACTACCTAAGAACTGACAGGCACCTGTTGTGCTTTTTCTGTCAATCTTGCAGCCAGCAAGGTCTGAATCTGAATAACCAATGAGCTCAAATCCAGATTCTCTAGGATACCACAATCCCAATTCTTGAGTGCCTTTAACATACTTCAATATTCTTTTGGCAGCTAAGAGATGAGATTCTTTGGGGTTTGATTGAAATCTTGCACAGACTCCAACTGAGTACATTATATCAGGTCTACTTGCTGTTAGATACAACAATGAACCTATAATGCCTCTGTATTTGGTTATGTCCACTGATTTGCCATCTTCATCTTTATCCAAACGAAGATTTGTAGACATAGGAATGGTAGCTGTTGAGCTAGTTTCCATACCAAATTTCTTGAACAGATATCTTGTGTATTTTGCTTGGCTGATGAATATTCCATCAGGCAACTGTCTAACTTGCAATCCAAGAAAATAGTTAAGTTCACCCATCATGCTCATTTCAAACTTATTCTGCATCAGCTTGGAGAACTTATCACACATCTGTTGGTTAGTTGAACAAAAAATAATATCGTCCACATATATTTGCACAAGTAATATATGATTTTCCCATTCAATTGTAAACAAGGTTTTATCTACCTTACCTTTACGAAATCCTTTAATTAAAAGAAAATCAGATAGGGTATCATACCATGCTCTTGGAGCCTGTTTCAGTCCATAAAGGGCTTTCTTCAGACGATATACCTTGTCCTCTTCTTGATAGACTTCAAATCCAGGAGGTTGTTCAACATACACTTCTTCTTGCAATTCTCCATTGAGAAAAGCAGACTTCACATCCATCTGATAGACAGTGAAATTCTTGTGAGCAGCATAGGCTAGAAACAGTCTGATTGCTTCAAGTCTTGCTACTGGTGCAAAAGTTTCATCAAAGTCAATTCCTTCTTCTTGACAATAACCCTTGGCCACTAGTCTTGCTTTGTTTCTGGTAACAATACCATCTTCATTCATCTTATTTCTGAAAACCCACTTAGTGCCAATTACTCTTTGATGACTTGGTCTAGGAACTAAGTACCAGACTTCATTTCTTTCAAATTGATTCAACTCTTCTTGCATAGCTTCAATCCAGAAGGAATCACTGAGAGCTTCTTCAATTTGCTTAGGCTCTATTTGAGACAGAAATGTGACAAACATAGCATCTTGTGCAGCAGCTCTTCTTGTTTTCACTCTATCTAAAGGATCACCAATTACTAATTCAGGTGGGTGATTCTTGAGCCATCTGAGATCAGGTTGTAGATCAGGATGTTGTCCTCTGTCTTGATCTTGCAACACTACTGTTGGAGAACCAGTAGTAGTCTGTTGAACATTTGCTGTCTGTTGAACAGTCTCTGGTCTGTCAGCTGTTTGCAACTCGTCTGTTAGACAATCAGCACTGTGATTTTGAACAGCACTTGAGTTTGCAGCTGAACTTAGATTAGGTAGTATGATGGGAACATATTCTTCATTTCTTCCAACGTCTAACTTCTATAAATCAGCAGACAGGTCTTGATTAATGCTTTGATTCTTTTCAGAAGATTGACTTGGCTCATCAAATACTACATGGATAGATTCTTCTATTAGCAATGTTCTTTTGTTAAAGACTCTGTAAGCTTTACTAACAGTAGAGTATCCTACAAAAACAGCTTCATCAGCCTTTTCTGCAAATGCAGTAAGGTGATTTTTCTCATTATTCAATACAAAACATTTACAACCAAAAATCTTAAAGTAATGAATGTTTGGTTTTCTGTTGTTCCAAACTTCATATGGAGTCTTGTTCTGATTTTTGTTGATCATACATCTGTTTTGGGTAAAGCATGCTGTATTTGTTGCTTCTGTCCAAAATCTTTGAGGCAGTTTAGCTTCAGCTATCATGGTCCTGACAGCTTCTTTTAGTGTTCTGTTTCTCCTTTCAGCAACACCATTCTGTTGAGGGGTTCTTGCAGCTGAATACTCATGATGTATTCCTTTGATGTTACAGTACTCTTCAACAGTAGAGTTTGTAAACTCTGTCCCTCTATCTGATCTGATCTTCAATATTTTGATACTCTTCTCATTCTGGATCAGTTCCATCAGATTGGTAATATGTTCCTTGGTTTCACTTTTCTTTTTCATGAAAATCACCCAAGTATATCTTGAATAATCATCCACAACATCTAGGCAGTATTTCTTTCCACCATTGCTGACTGGATCAATGGGTCCAAATAAGTCCATATGCAGTAGCTCCAATATTCTTCCAGAAGATTGGTGCTTCTTTTCTTTGAAGGATGACTTGATTTGTTTACCCTTCTGACATGCGTCACAGAGCTTGTCTTTGCTCATGACTGCTTTTGGAATCCCTTCTACCAAATCATTCTTGATTAATCTGTTTATGGTCTTGAAGTTTAAATGATTCATTCTCTTGTGCCATAGCCAGCTAACTTCACTTGGTGCAGATGCCACCAAACAAACACTTGAATTCTTGTCAGCAGAATTCCAGTCGACTATGTAGACATTTCCTTGTCGTCTTCCAGATAAAATTACCTTCTTTGTACCAATTTGTTCAACATAGCACTTATCTGTTGAGAAGATGACTGAATATCCTTTGTCACAAAATTGACTTATGCTCAGCAGATTATACTTTAGGCCTTTAACATATGAGACGTCAGATATCTCTATGTTTCCCTTGATTATTCTTCCTTTAGCTTTAATCTTGCTGTAGATACATGAAATTTATGCCCAATTAAATAATGACACTTATAAATAATTTATTAGTAATCAATTAATTTTCTATTTTGGGATTTTATTATATTAAATTCCGAAATTAAATAATAATATTAATTGATTTCTAATATTTATTTATTGGCCAATTATATCAAGCCATGTGTCAAAATGATATATTTAAAGCCATATAATTAAGTGGCCAATCAGAATATGCCACATGTCAAAGTGAGGTGTTTTGGCCAATCAAATGAAATCTTTCATTCCAAGGAAGTAAGGGCCAATCAAATCATGACACGTCATCAAACTGCTATGAAAGACTCTCTTCAAAATCTATATAAAGAGGTCTTGTGAGTTCATTTGGGGAGAGACAGACAAAAAAACACATATATACATATCTGCCTACAAGTTCACATAGATATTCTCCTCAAGCTTTGAAGGTCTGCAAACACTTCAAGCCCGTGACTCCATCCGCAAATCTTGGAGAAAGTCGCATCACACGATTCAAGAACAAGCCAAGTGCACTTGAATCCATAAGTTCGACGAAGAGAAGAATCAGAGGACTCATACATAGAGATTTGTAACCGCTTTTAAATTTTAAATATATATTATTTGTTACTTCTTAATTTTATTGTCTATTCAAGCATTTTGCAGACTTTAAAATTTGTTGTAAACAAATTTTTGGCACGCCCAGTGGGACATCTCTACCTCTCATCTCTTCTCTTCAAAAGATGGTTCGTCCTACAAAGTACCGAACTATGACTGATTTGATGAATGACCCAAGAACCATGCTCATTGAAAAGAAGGCGCATGATGATTCTCAAAGCGGTGGGTCTTCACCCCTTTCTCACTATTCGACTGGAGCGCCTGTTATGACAACAAACGCTACGACTATGGAAGAACAACTCATGGCTCTAACTAAGGCCATAGAAGGGCTCAACAAGCGTGCGCAAGAGCAGGATGCAAAGATTGAGAGACTTCTCAGCCAAGGACTCTTCGCCAAGAGAAATCACTCGATGGGAAAACGACCTATGGATCCCGAAGAAGATGAGGTATCAACAAAACGATACTCAAAAGTGAACGAGGACCAACTCGAGGATTCTGAGGAGGACAACATCCTCTTAGGACGACATTCGACTGAGAAGACTAAGGGTCTTCAAATCTCACCCGACGGCATGATTCCTGTGGATCGACTGGAAGACTTCATCACTGGAACCATCAAGTGCAAATTGGAAGGAGGTTCAAAATCTTCACTTACTTACGTGAAGCCCTACACTCGTCGCATCGACACAATGAAGATGCCTACTGGATATCAACCGCCAAAGTTCCAACAATTCGATGGGAAAGGGAATCCAAAGCAACATGTCGCTCACTTCATAGAAACTTGTAATAATGCTGGAACTACTGGAGATCTTCTCGTGAAACAATTTGTCCGCTCGCTTCAAGGGAATGCTTTTGACTGGTACACCGACTTGGAGCCTGGAAGCATTGATAGTTGGGAACATCTTGAACAAGAATTCCTCAATCGATTTTATAGTACAAGAAGAATCGTAAGCATGATCGAGCTCACAAGCACTCATCAATGGAAAGAAGAAAAGGTCATCGATTATATCAATCGATGGAGAAATCTAAGCTTAAACTGCAAGGATCGTTTGTGCGAAACTTCTGCCATAGAAATGTGCATCCAAGGGATGCACTGGGGCTTGCGTTATATTCTTCAAGGCATAAAGCCTAGAACATTCGAAGAGTTAGCTACGCGTGCGCACGACATGGAACTTAGTATTGCTTCAAGGGGAGATCAAAACTTCTTACCTATTCAAGATTCAAAAAATCCCAAGGATAGGCAAAATATCAAGAGAGGAGGCAAACCTTTGTCTGCAAATGATAACAAAGAATCTATGACAATCAACGCTGCTCCAATGAAGTTGTCGTCCAACCCAAAGAAAAGAGAAGAAGCTAAGGGCAACTCTTCTCAAGGAGGACTTCAGAAAAAGCTGACGTTGAAAGATATGCAAGCAAAGGAATACCCGTTCCTTGATTCTGATGTTGAAGCAATGCTCGAAGATTTGCTTGAAGCTGAACTTATCGAATTACCTGAGATGAAGCGACCAGAAGAAGCTGGGCGAAGCAATGATCCCAACTATTGCAAATATCATCGTCTAATTGGACATCCCATCGAAAAATGTTTTGTCTTGAAAGACAAAATTATGGAATTGGCTCGTCAAGGAAAGATCTTACTCGAAGAAGACAAGATGACTGCCAATCAAACCACGACTGAGGTTTTGCCTGTGGCCTCTAGAGACTCTGTTAAGAGGTCTGCGATGGACCATCTTTCGTCATTTTGTATAAAGTTTGGAAGTTTTGACCCAACCGAGTTCAAGGTGAACTCAAAGTTCATAGCACCTGATTCTGCCATTCAACAAACGCTCGTTTGTGAGGATGAAGTCATCGAGAAACAAGAAGAAATTGACCCTGACGATGGGGGCTGGACAGTTGTTACTCGTCGAAAGAAACGTTACTCATCTACGAAACAATCTGGCCAACGATTTCTGCAAGATCTAGTTTTGAAAGAAAAGAATGGAAGAAAAATGAAAAGAAAACCAAATGTCATCCATGTTAGAACATCATCTCCAGTGAAACAAAGTTATTATCCTCCCATAACGTTGTTAGATTTTGTCCCCAAAGGGTTTCTTGATCGTGGTTCATTCCCCACTTCCTCGACATATAATGCAACTAGCAAGGAGGATGAGAGCGACATTGGAAGCCCACGTATCTCATCAAAAGAAGATCTGAAAGATGAGAAAGTTGAAGACATCGTGAGAAGCTACATAGCATCTATTCCTTTCACCGACGAAGATCTACTTTTGGGTTCTAAACCACACAATCGTCCTTTGTTCGTAGCGGGTTATGTACGTGAAAGGAAGCTCAATCGCATGATGTTGGATGGAGGGTCAGCAGTCAATATTTTACCTTTACATGTGGTGAAACAACTTGGCATTGCCATGGACGAACTCACGCATAGTCGTTTAATGATTCAAGGATTCAATCAAGGAGGACAAAGAGCTGTTGGAGTGATAAGACTTGATTTGTTAATCGACGACATGTCTTCAAGTGCGCTTTTTCACGTGATTGATGCAAAGACAACTTACAATATGTTGTTAGGACGACCTTGGCTTCACGAGAATGGAGTGATACCATCTACTCTGCATCAATGTTTCAAATATTGTCGCCAAGGAGTTGTGAAGAAAGTAATGGCTGATGATAAACCTTTCACCGAGGCAGAATCATATTTTGCTGATGCCAAGTTCTACTTCAACCGTGAAAACATGAACAAGGTGAAGAATAGTGACACTTCAAATCCGCTTGGTAGTATACCCCGTCTGGAGAATGTAGAAGAAACGGAGAAAATTCCACTACATGAAGGCATGGTCGAAAGACAAAGTGACTCTACCAAAGATACACAAGGACAAGAAATTCAACCTCTTGAAGAATACAATGGAAGTCAAGTTAATTCTACCAAAGCTCAGCGACGACCCAAAATGATGTTGTGTTATGTACCAAAATCAAAAAGAAAAGAAGGACAACCGCCTTTGGTTAAGTGTGAAGCTTTGAACAATTGTACACTTCCCATCACAAAAGTTGATCTACTGAGATCAACTCAACCTCCATTAGAAGGATTCGTTCGCCCAATCGAGGGGAATGAAATAGAGCATGGTACGCTTCCTACCAAACAATCACATGGAGCTTTTGGTCCCAACGCCTACAAGCTCATGGTTAAAGCTGGATACGACCCTACTGGAGTTGGAGCTCTTGGCAAACTTGCATCGGAAACTAACATCGAGGAAGAGCATGGTCTTAATGATACTCAAAGGATGTTGAAACGCATGGGACATGTTATGCCTAACTCATTGACTGGACTTGGTTATGTTCTGCCTACGCCTGTTCGTATCCCGATAAAGAGAGCAAGTAACCATCATATCAGTTTTGGTGATGAAGCATACTCTACGACTCTTGAGCCAGTTGTGACTAATCAATTTAAAACGTCGAAACGTAAAGGCTCGGTATTCAATAGATTGGGGACTGACTCCAACAATAGAAGCTCAGTATTCAATAGATTGGGGAATAACTCCAACAGTAGAAGCTCGATATTCAGCAGATTGGGACCAAAGCAGCAAGAGCAAACTGCAAGGCGTTGGAGGAAAAGAAAAACGTCTACTAAAGACATGAGCCTCGAAAAGCTTCACAGCATCATACCCTCTCAAATGAAAAGA
Source organism: Penstemon eatonii (assembly GCA_038501285.1). NCBI lineage: Eukaryota > Viridiplantae > Streptophyta > Magnoliopsida > Lamiales > Plantaginaceae > Penstemon > Penstemon eatonii. Next base: position 10,379,781 of record CM076710.1, read on the forward strand.
TGTGAAGACGTGGTTATCTCGTATGATGGTACGATGAAAGCTAAGTGGCAGACCATCATATACACACGATCCAATCATAATGAGGAAGATAGAGAAAGCGTAGGCTCTTCATATCATGCATCTTTTAGTGATGAAGGGCTACTCGAAGAAAATGATGAAACATGCTTTTCACACCATGTCACTATTGGCAGTGACGAACTTGTTGAAGAAGATGCCGACGATGCTCCTCCTGAGATGGATGAAGGAGTAAAAACTACTGTTGACAACCTAAAAGAGGTTAATCTTGGTGATGACGATAGTCCGCGACCAACTTTCATAAGTGCCTCACTAACTCAAGAGGAAGAATTGGCCTATGTAAGTCTCCTACAAGAATACAAAGATGTTTTTGCTTGGACATACAAGGAAATGCCTGGTTTAGACCCAAAAATTGCAGTACATCACCTATCTGTGAAACGAGGGATTCGACCCGTCAAACAAGCACAACGTCGGTATCGTCCTGAATTGATTCCCCTGCTTGAGGCAGAAGTAAACAAGTTGATCGAAGCGGGCTTCATCAGAGAAGTAAAGTATCCTACTTGGGTTTCAAGCATCGTCCCTGTACGAAAGAAAAATGGGCAAATTCGTGTTTGCGTAGATTTCAGAGATCTCAACGAAGCATGTCCTAAAGATGACTTTCCACTGCCTATCGCGGAGTTAATGATAGATGCAACAACGGGTCACGAAGCTTTATCGTTCATGGATGGCTCTTCTGGTTACAACCAAATTCGCATGTCTCCAAAAGATGAAGAACTCACGGCATTTCGAACGCCGAAGGGAATTTACTGCTACAAGGTGATGCCTTTTGGTTTAAAGAACGCAGGTGCCACCTATCAACGAGCAATGCAGAAGATATTCGATGATATGCTGCATAAGAATGTAGAATGTTATGTAGATGACTTGGTGGTGAAATCAAAGAAGCGAGTTGATCACTTGCAGGATTTAAAGAAGGTTTTCGATCGTCTGCGTAGATATCAACTCAAGATGAATCCTCTAAAATGTGCTTTTGGTGTTAGCTCCGGAAAATTTCTTGGGTTCGTCGTGCGAAATCGCGGAATCGAAGTGGATAGATCAAAAATTGATGCGATACTTAAGATGCCTGATCCTAAGAATATTCATGAACTCAAGAGTCTGCAAGGAAAATTAGCATACATCCGGCGATTCATCTCAAATTTAGCAGGTCGATGCCATCCATTCAGCAAATTGATGAAGAAAGATGTTCCATTTAACTGGGATGAATCGTGCAAAAATGCTTTCGAAAGCATTAAGGCGTATCTCATGAGGCCTCCTGTCTTGTCTGCTCCTATTCCTGGAAAGCCGCTGATTCTTTACATTGCTGCACAAGAACGTTCAGTTGGGGCATTACTTGCTCAAGAGAATGACAGTGGGAAGGAGAATGCACTATACTACTTAAGCAGAACGATGACATCAAATGAGCTTAACTATTCCCCGATTGAAAAGTTATGCCTAGCTCTTATATTTTCAATCCAGAAATTGAAGCATTATTTCCAAGCTCACACTGTTCGTCTTATCTCTAAGGCAAATCCCGTCAAATATGTAATGTCAAAACCTGTTCTCTCCGATCGTCTCGCAAGATGGTATCTGCAAATTCAACAATTTGAAGTCGTGTACATTCCACAAAAGGCGGTAAAGGGGCAAATTTTGGCTGACTTTCTTGCCGATCATCCAATACCTGCTGAATGGGAGTTATCTGATGACTTGCCAGATGAAGATGTAATGGTGATTGAAATCCTACCCCCATGGAAGATGTATTTTGATGGTGCTGCACATAAAGAAGGGGCAGGAGCTGGGGTGGTGTTCGTCTCTCCTGAGGGCGATGTTATGCCTTTCTCATTCACTTTGACATATTGTTGCTCCAACAACGTGGCTGAGTACCAAGCATTGATACTTGGGCTTGAGATGGCGGTGGACATGAAGCATGTGGAACTTCAAGTTTATGGAGATTCACAACTCATAGTCAATCAACTTTTAGGACTTTACGATGTAAAGAAACCTGATTTGTTGCCATACTTCAATTATGCTAAAGGACTCATCGACCGACTCCAAGATCTGACCATTGGACATATACCAAGGAAGGAAAATAGACAAGCTGATGCCTTAGCCAAACTCGCCTCTGCATTAATCTTGCCTGATCAAAACGCACAGATTCCAATATGCCAGAAATGGGTGGTGCCGTCTTTGTTCGACAATGAATATGATGAAAGTGTTGAGAACAATGCGGTCTCGGTTTTTGAAATTGACCAAGAGGATTGGAGATATGCTCTCATCGACTATCTCAAACATGGAAAGTTGCCCGACGATTTTAAACGAAGAGTGGATATTCGCCGTAGGGCACCGCGCTTCATTTACTACAAAGAAACTTTGTACCGTCGATCTTTTGATGGAGTATTTCTTCGTTGCTTAGGGGATGAAGAGGCACAAACTGCAATTTTAGAAGCACATGCTGGAGTTTGTGGGGCCCATCAATCAGGGCCAAAGTTGCACTTTAAGATTAAAAGGATGGGATATTACTGGCCGACTATGGTTAAAGATTGCATGGATTATGCTAGAAAGTGTCAAGCTTGTCAATACCATGCCAATTTCATTCATCAACCGCCCGAGCCGCTGCACCCGACTGTCTCGTCTTGGCCGTTTGATTCATGGGGGCTAGATGCAGTTGGACCTTTAAAAAAGTCATCTGGTCAACACATGTACATTTTGGCCGCAACAGACTATTTCTCGAAATGGGCTGAAGCTATACCCCTCCAACAAGTAAACCAAAAAAGTGTGGCAGATTTTATCCAAAAGCATCTCATATATCGCTACGGGATCCCGAGATGCATCATTACTGATAATGGAAAGCCCTTCTGCAATAGCGTGGTGAGCAATCTTTGCCAAAGATTTGGTTTCAAGCAGTACAATTCATCCATGTATAACCCTGCTGCTAATGGCCTCGCTGAAGCTTTCAATAAAACTTTATGCAATCTGTTAAAGAAAGTAGTAGCGAAGTCCAAAAAAGATTGGCATGAGAGAATTGGAGAAGCTCTATGGGCATACCGAACAACTTACCGAACACCAACTCAAGCAACTCCATATGCACTGGTATACGGTGTAGAAGCTGTTCTACCTCTCGAACAACAAATTCCGTCTTTAAGAATTGCTATCCAAGAGGGTCTTACAAGTGAAGAAAACGCAAGTCTACGCCTTGAAGAACTCGAGGCACTTGATGAGAAAAGGTTGGAAGCCCAACAACGCCTTGAATGCTACCAAGCTCGCATTACTCGAGCTTTCAACAAAAGGGTGCGACCCCGGTCCTTCCAAGTTGGAGATTTAGTACTTGCTGTTAGAAGACCAATTAATATGAAACGTCGTATGGGCGATAAATTCAAATCAAAATGGGATGGCCCTTATGTCGTCAAAGAAGTTTATACAAGTGGTGCATATAAGTTGGTTGCTGAAGATGGCCTTCATATCGGACCTATCAACGGCAAATTTCTAAAGCAGTACTACGCCTAAGTCTACAAGAAGACCATGCTCCATGACGCACGAGCCTAAACTGCATGTTACTCCTGACCCGCACGAGTATAAACTGTGAAAGGTACCCACCTATGGTAGTGCAAGTGGTTAAACTGCTAACTTACTCCACCAATAGTAACTCATGTGGCTAAAATGTTAACTTACTCCACTAATGGCATTTATGTGGTTAAATTTTAAATCCCCACCTAGTCCGAGGTGGTTAAGAAACGGATACTCTTGGCCCGCATGAGTATAAACTGTGAACGGCCCCCCCTACCTTATTAATCAAAGTTGTTTTGAACTACGTTATGACTTGATTCTCTTTATGAGATACGTAGGCAGCTTGGAAGCTAATTTTGAGTTCAGTCACGTAAAAAAAAAAAAAAAAAAAAAAAAAATCCAGATTTGTTTCATCATTCTCACGAAACAAAGTCTTCCAGTTTTGTTTTGCAGTTACATCGAATCTCTTTATTTAATACTTAGATTAAATTCTTAAGTGTTAAATTAAAGAATGCAAGTTGGATTTGATCAAGTGCAACCATGGAAAATGAATTTCAACAAAGAATGAAATGAAATAAAGATGGAAAAAGAAAAGAAATCAACTTTATTCATCTTCATATCTAAGAGTCCAATACAAAAGAAAAGAAAGGTGCAAGTTCCTACTTAGCAAATGAAACAACTAAATCTAAATCAAGGGAAAAGCTTGAAATTCTTCAAATCTTGAAGGTTGGTTTCTAGCTCCTTCTTCAGGCTCGTTTGACGCACAAGATCATCCTCAGATAAGGGAGGATTGCTTTCAAGAATCAAAACCTCATTTTCTATTTTAGAGATGGCAGATTGGGTATCAAGCAGTTGTTTCTCGTCTTCTTGGAGCGACAAGCCTATCTTTTCCTTTTGGTTCGCTATCTCTTCAAGTTGTTTCTTCAAGTTATCTTCTTTCTCCCCCAACTCAGTAAGCTTCACTTCAAGATCTCGAGCATGAATGGCGTGTTGATTCTCTCGCACTCGCATATCTTGGAGACATTGATTAGCACCAGAAATTTGTTGGTCAAACAACTCCTTCTTCATTTTTTGGGACAATAACTGAGTCTCCTCGACGTATTGATTAGCATTCCCAAGAAAATCATTCACCCTCTCATGTAAACTCGTCACGTCAATGCCTCCATGTTGACTCATGGCCTGGAGGATGCCATTCACTTCTTCTTTGATAAAATGTAACCCATCAAATGATGTAGTCGAAAGTTGCTGAAAGAGGTCATCCCACATCATTTCGACCATTTTGCGTTTGCTACGTGCCACTACTTCATCGCATCGAAATGTAGAAATCGAAGATGGTGATGTCCGAACTGGTGGCTCAAAAGCTATTACCACATTTTTCGTCCTTGAAGAAGTCAAGTCTGCTTGTTGAACTCCATGTTTGCTAAAGGATGGCAAATGCAAAGGAATTTTAGAACTTGTTGCTTTCCCTTTATGTGAGGCCAAAACTTGAGTAAGTGGGAGACGATCAGAATCGTCGTCGATTTCCTTAGTCATTGAAGAACTTGAGTGAGTACTATCATTTGGCGCCTCAACATCTTTGCCCTTTGAGGACACTTCTTGGTTCCTTGGATTTTCGATATCAGCAAGCTACATAAATTGAAAGGAAATAGTTAGACGAATTTAAAATTGACATGTAAAAAAAAAAAAAAATAAATAAAAAAATAAAAAAATAAAAAAATAAAAAGTGGAATTTTAATGCATGAGTCAAATTGTTACGCGTCGAGCTATATCTTCGAAGTTCATGTCTGAACTTGGACAATCCTCAAAGAATGTGTCAAAATCAAAGCTAATGGAATCTAAATCAAAAACCTGGATCTTTTTGCTACGTTTCCAATGATGATCACGATGCGAGTCACTTTCGGAAGTCGAAGATTCAACCACGGTTCTTTTAAGTTTCGTTGCTTGAACCTTAGGTTTCGAAGTACCGTTGGGTTCTAAGTTAGAAGCAGAAGTGTGTTCCTTTTGCAAACCATTGATAGAAGAATCAATGGCTTTCTTCTTTGATTCTTTCGAAGAATCGCATGCACCGTTAGAAAGTTTCAAAACAACCTTAGGGGAATTTTTGAAAGGATTGCGGTAATTACTCGACCACCATTGAAAATACTCATGCGTAGCCAATTGCTCAATTGAACGAGGGAAAGTTAGTTTGGCTCCAGTGTAGACACGAGTCGAGAACTCCCAAAGTAGCATGGCCGCTTCCAAAGTTTGAGGATCCTTCTCCGTTCTCAATCCTTGTGGAAGATCCTGACAAAATCCGAATTGTCTCCCAAATCTGGTTGGATGATAGGACTCAACTACATAGTGCTTGTCGAGTCGCAAGACGAGGTAGCACGATCGAAGACTGATGAATAGGTCCCTATCGACCTCAGAAAAATTTCCATTATCGAAGAAAATCTGCATCTTTTCTTTGCACATCGGGAAAGGCGCCATACGACCCGGTTCGATCGATTCAAAGACATCTTGAGCCTCCGCTGCACTATATTTTCGCGCCATTTTCTCCCCTGCGAACTTAACCATCTTCGCTCTCATGGAATTAGCCTTTCGCGCTGTCTCAGTGTTGTCAAAATGTGTCTTAAGATAGCTACCAAGCCAGCCGTATACGTAGTGGATCGGAAAAGTGGCGTCGCATTCTTTCAAATTAGTAGATGAAGCCAGTCCTCTTAACCCTCGATATATGCTCGCCAATACAGGGATGGCTAAGCAAAACTTTTCTCCAGAAGCCATCATGCTTGCAACCTTGAAGACGCTGGGTCGTATGTGATTAACATTTCTGTTCGGAACAAGAAACCTGCATATCCAACACACCAATAAAGCAGCAGTGTAAGTTTCTTCTCTATCAAGATCAGCAATCCCGAGAGTATCGAAAGGGGTATTTTCTTCTGTTGTCCGATCACGAGTCGAAGAAGCGGGAATCTCCCCTGAAGGATTATAAGAAAGTCGAGGCTTTGTCCCTCCTTTCCTACATGATCGTGGGTATGGTTCTCGATATCTGATAGAACCTTTGAACCAGAACTGCACCCAATCAAGAACGTTTAACCCGTCAGAGTTGCCGCCTCCTAAATGATGATATGCCGAAAATAAGTGTCGACAACTAGAAGGGAGGAATGATTTGCCCTCTTCATCAACTTCAAGAAGCTCCTTCGCTGACGGAATCACCTCGTCATAGAATAGACCGCGAAGGGGAAGTCCACCGAGTATATGCAAATCCCACAGAGAAATGGAAAGTTCCCCAACCGCCGTGTGGAGCGAATTGGTGGATGGACTCCACAGGTCGCAGAAGGTGCGAATGATGTTTTCCTCGACGTCATAAGTAAACAAAGAAGCCCAAACTGCATCATGTATCCCAGCTCGATGGAGATTTTTGTTTCTCTTTGCAAAGACATCTTCAATCCACTCCCAGTAACCTGAAACATGAGAAAATTCACCGAGTGACGGTGCCGAAGAGTACCATGAAGACCTCCATGAAGTTGATGAATGAATAGGGTGCGAGAAACTGGACGGTGAACCTCTGTTAAGTGCGTTAGGCTGCAAAATACACACTTTCTGATGCTTAGGTGTGGTCGAGGACAATACACTAACATCCCTTAAAATCTCCAATGAAACTTTTGATGAGTGTGGCTCCTTAGACAGAGTGTATTCTGGGGCGAATCGACCAATTGCCGGTTGATACACAGTTAAAGTAGTTCCTTTTGTTTTATCTGCTTCATCCTTCTTGATCATGTAGAGGCTCGGGTATGGAACTTCGCAGTCGATAAACTCCATTGGTGACGCAATGTTATATCTGCAAAAAAAAAAAAAAAAAAAAAAAAAAAAGAAGGGGCAATAAAATAAAGGGGCATGATGCGAAATTAAGGTTGCGGAGCTGAATACATTCTTGATATAGATTATTTGTTGTTATAAGGATATATATAGTTCAAGGTACTACTCCAATGCTACGGTACAAGTTCTCATGCCTATGGTACAAGCTCAGCATGCTTTAATAAATTCAAGTTCTTCAAACGCAAGAAGCCTATCTGCACATATTCAAGTCCATTTTTTTTTTATAATGTATAAAAGCTTGATGAAACTTGGTTTTTGGAATTTCTACCAATTACATGGTATAGGTTCATAATGAATAAAGAAATAAGCTATTTGGGAACTGGAGATAAATTGGTCAGCAGCGACGGAAATCGATTGGCATAACAGTCCCACCATGAAAAGAGCTAATTAGTTCAATTAGTTACTGCTTCATACTTATTACTGTGAATAGAGTTATACATACTTTGAAGAAAATAACTTAACAGAGGCAAAAAAAAAAAAAAATGGGGAAGAAACCTTTACTTGACTCGGTTGTTTTATTTTACGCACGCGATCGGATTTCTCAAATTTTTTGAATACTAATGCTGATGAAGAAAAGGGTTTCGAAGTGCAATTTTATAGAAGATACTTGGAGATTATGATGACCTAGAAAATTTTGGGAATTTTAGATTTCCTAGTATTGGAAGGAATTGATTCAAGTTTAATTTGTTTCCTTAAGAATTAGATCGCTGGATTCGCTGTAGTATCAAGTTTGGAATTTATCTTACATGGAAACTTTCAATTTGATCGATTGAATTGAAAAGGAACAAAAAAAAAAGAGAAGAAGAAAAAGGGTCTGTTCGTGAGTTCTTGGGGAAGAAAACAAGGGAGGATCTATCTAGTACATTTGGTCTACATAGACCATGCATATAAATGGGCCAAATTAAGTGGGCTTAAGTAATGGGTATTTAATTAAATTATGTACCCACTTAAAGTCCACTTCAATTAAATTCATGATCACGGTTGTTCAAATTTTTTTTACCGTGACGCAACATTTTTCAAGTGCATTTTTATACCATAGTCGTGACTTACTCACTTCAAAGTATGCTTCGAAAGCGTTATTCGTGAATAAGTCTCGAAGGGGCATTTGTAGATACATGAAATTTATGCCCAATTAAATAATGACACTTATAAATAATTTATTAGTAATCAATTAATTTTCTATTTTGGGATTTTATTATATTAAATTCCGAAATTAAATAATAATATTAATTGATTTCTAATATTTATTTATTGGCCAATTATATCAAGCCATGTGTCAAAATGATATATTTAAAGCCATATAATTAAGTGGCCAATCAGAATATGCCACATGTCAAAGTGAGGTGTTTTGGCCAATCAAATGAAATCTTTCATTCCAAGGAAGTAAGGGCCAATCAAATCATGACACGTCATCAAACTGCTATGAAAGACTCTCTTCAAAATCTATATAAAGAGGTCTTGTGAGTTCATTTGGGGAGAGACAGACAAAAAAACACATATATACATATCTGCCTACAAGTTCACATAGATATTCTCCTCAAGCTTTGAAGGTCTGCAAACACTTCAAGCCCGTGACTCCATCCGCAAATCTTGGAGAAAGTCGCATCACACGATTCAAGAACAAGCCAAGTGCACTTGAATCCATAAGTTCGACGAAGAGAAGAATCAGAGGACTCATACATAGAGATTTGTAACCGCTTTTAAATTTTAAATATATATTATTTGTTACTTCTTAATTTTATTGTCTATTCAAGCATTTTGCAGACTTTAAAATTTGTTGTAAACACTTGCCTTCTTTGCTGTCTCCAAATGTAACACTTGGACCATCCACAGCAACTGCATCAGCCAGCTCATGTATGCTTCCACACATGTGTCTTGAACATCCACTGTCCAAGTACCAAATCTTTTCTACTTTACTCCTACTCCTAATCCTAACCTACAAAACAAAAGTAAAATTGTTTTAGGTACCCTTATTGAGAGGGTCCTGAAGGATTAGTTCCACCTTTGACAACCCAAGATGTTGATGTCTTAGGCTTCTTAGGCTTTTGAGTTTTGACAGGAGCATGAACAGTTTCATTTTTATCATAATTATCAGATAAGTCATGTTGATGATCAGTATGATAAGAGTAATGTTCATAAGCAGGGTAAGGTGCATGATATGCAGGATATGCATGCATTGGATGAGCAGGGTAAGGTGCATAGTAACTAGGAAATTGAGGTGCATGATACATAGGATGATATGCAGCAGGTTGCACATAATATGACTCATTTCCATACCAAGCATTTTGATTTTTCTTGTTCTTATGTTTCTTTGGTTTACTAGATGCTTGCTCTTTAACAGACGACTTAGCTTTATCACTAGTCTGATTAGTTTTAGCCTTATCAGATGACTTCCTAGGACTCTTCTGTTTAGGCTTACTAGTCTGTTTTCCTACACTAGGTTCTTTGCTCTTTTTAGCCTTAGGAGATTTCTTCTCCTTGAACACATTCTCAGATGAGGTAGGTTTAGAGGTTTGAACATACAGTATGACCTTACTATTGTCAGCAGAGATGAATTTTTCAGTATGATTCAATTCTAGTTTATCCTTTTCTAAAGGTGTCTCCTGTTTTCTAGATGTATGCATGGATGCAACAGTTGACTTATCATGAGACTCAATAATTTTCTCAAGTTCCATGATTTTTCCTTTATAGACCTCACATTCAGCTTTCAGAGATCCATGTTCTTGCTCAAGCTGTTTATATTCAACTGATTCTTTTGGCTTTTCAGCTAAAAGTTTCAGTGAACTATTTTGCTCTTTTAGCAATATCATCTCTTGCTTAAGCTTAACAAATTCTCCAGCAATAGTAGTATTATTTAGCATCATTTGCTCTAGAGAATTAAATAGTTCATTATTTTGAGGAGTTACCTCATCCTCTGAGTCATCAGATTCCTTTGCCATCAGGCACAGGAGAGCAGGTTTTTCTTCATCAGACGATTCTTCATCAGACGAGTCTGAGTCTGAATCAGATGAGTAGACAGCAGCTAGCTTTTCTGCTTCTGCCATCATAGCCTTGCCTCTCTGATGCTTTCTTTCTTTTCTCATTTTCTTCTCCTCTTCAGTGTATTTTTCTGCTTTTGGATATGGGCAGTCTTTGATGAAATGTCCCAATTTCCTGCAGTTATAACACATTAGTTTTGCATTATAATCATCTTTTTCTTGAGAAGAAGAGTTAGGTTTAGAAGTAGAAGCAGCATGATTGTATTTGTTTTTCATCTTTCTCTTGTAGAACTTCTTGAAGTTGTTCATCAATAATGCTACATCTCCAGCAGTGTACTCCTTCTTGTTGAGTAGTGATGCTTCATCAGATGAGTCCACATCTTGGCTTCTATGTGCTGGTCTTCTGGTGTTTTCAGCAGCAACCAGTGCAGCTGTGGGTCCTGAAGTTGAGGTTTCTTCAATTCCCATTCTAGGCAGTTTATACTCGAATGCCTTGAGTACAGAAAACAGCTCAGTAAGAGAGATTTTTCCCAAATCCCTTGATTCTTCCATTGCTGTAACTTTCATGAACTTTGGAGGTAGGGCCTTTAGTACTCTGACAGTGATCTCTTTGTCAGTGAAGGTCTTTCCCAACTTTAAAACTTCATTCAGAGTCCTGGTTAATCTGGTATCCATCTGATCAATGGTTTCTCCAGACTTCATCTTGAAGTTGTCAAGTTTCTCCAAGGCAACAGTGAGCTGATGCTCCTTTATTGCATCATTGCCTTCGCTCATATCTCTGACTTTGTCCCACATCTCCTTTGCGGTTTTGCAATGTTTGACCTTGTCAAACCGATCATTATCCAGGGCCTTAGTCATAATGAATCTCCCAACTTTGTCTAGATTGAAAAGCTTGATTTCTTCAGGAGTCATCTCATGAAGGTCTTTTTCCACAACCGTATCTACTTCATTTATTTTGATGGTCTTTGTGAATCTGAATGGACCTTTAATGATACATGTGTACATGTTGTCATTGTAGGCTGCTAGAAAGATTTCCATTCTAATCTTCCAGTCCTCAAAGGACATACCAGCAATGTGGGGAACATGGCTGATACAATCCATTTTTTTTTTTTCAAAAAGTTTTTATTTTTCAAAAAGATGCTCTTTTGAAAAGTTTTGAAAACCTTTGAAAAACACTCGGATCAAGCTCGTTGATCAGGCAGCTAATTCTAATGAACCACCCGCTCTGATACCACTTGTTGGTCCCAAGTGGTCAGATGAGGTCTAGAGGGGGGGTGAATAGACCTCTGAAAATTTTGAACTTAAAAACTTTTCAGTCTTCTGTCAGCAGACTAAGCTGATGAAGAACAGTAAGCAGACTAATCTGTTCGTAAACAAATCTTGAACAGCAGACTGACCACTCTTCTTACAAATACTTAGCTGTTTTTCAGCAAACAGTTTTCCAAAGAGTATACTTGCAGCGGATTGTTTTAAAGTGTTTTTCACAAGTAAACTAAGTTCTCAAAAAGATTTTATCCCCAGTTTTCAAACTCCTTCTAAAATCTTTTGTTTGATTCAAAGTGTTTAAAATGCAAACTTTAAAATATGCAAGAAAACTTTAAATGCAAGATAACACAAAGAATTTTTATAGTAGTTATATGGATAGAAATCCTTTAGTCCACTCTTCCAGATCACACAGATTCTGGGTTATACTATAATCACTTAGATTACAATATTTCTCCACTTACACCTAAACAACTAATGAAAAGGCTGTAAGCTCACAATAGGAGTTCACAAAGAAAACCTATCCTCTAAAGTAGAATCACTCACAAAGACGGATTCTAACTTCGCACAACACTCAGCTATTACAAGATCACTCAGATAATGTTTTTCTGATTTCTTCAACTAGGCTTCTGTCAACAGATGACTTCCACCAGACGAGTGAGCTGTTCGAGCTTTTTGAGACTTAGAGAAATTTTGCTTCAAAATTTCGATCTCTGATTGTTGTTGTGTTATTTGCTCGATTGAAATTCAGCTCTATTTATACATGGAGATGAAAATATGACCGTTGAAGGCAAGTCACAAATCAAATCCATTCTTCAGCTCTTTTGAAACGGCTCTCTGCAGCAAACCGTACAGTGTACAGTACTTTTCTGTCCATCACATTTAATGCTGCATTAAATGCACTCTGCTGATCCGAGGATATCTTCAATCATTTGCCATTACTACCCTTCTCTTTCAGCATTTATTACACCAGGTGCATTTATTACCGTTGAACTGATCTCATGATCTCTTCCACTCTGCTGATCGAAGCAACCCTTCTGATAGGTACTCTGCTGATCAAATACTGAACTCATCTGATTTGACTCGGCTGATGACCTACCCTTCTGTTTGCTGTTTCAGCAAGAGATCACTAGTCTTCTGGTCTTTGAACTCTTCTGATATCTTCTTTGCTTGTTCAAAGATCTTTCTAAGGGAACTAAGTTTTCCATACTTAGCTGATTATGATGTTTTGGAAATCATCAAAACCTTCCCTTAAATTCTGACTTCTTTCATCTTCATCTTCATCCAACATAATTAATAAAAAGACAATTTTATTTTTATTATTTATGAAAAAAGCGGGGGTATTTTTGAAATAAAAACTACAAAACTATAACAGAGAGGGATAAATGTTACAATTGATATTTTAGGGGAGTAATTAATACCACGCCATACTTTAAGGGGGAAACTATATTTCACCCTAATATTTGTATTGCTAACCTATTAAATAAAACATTAGTTCAATTAGTTTATATATGATTCCGTGCATAGGTGTATACTTGTTGCCATTAACTCAAACATTTCACTAAAACAATATTTCCACGGTTCTGCAGCAATCGGGTTTTTTGCACTTTGCACCCCTGAAACATAGGAAATAGGCATTTTACACTCCCAAAAATTAAATTTGGCACTTTGCACTCTCGAAATATGAAAAATGCAGCACTTTGCACCCCCAAAACATGAGAAATTAGCACTTTGCACCCCCGAAATAAAATTAGCACTTAACACCCTCGAATTAAGAATAAATCAACAACTTGCACCCCCAAAACATAATAAATGGACATTTTGCACCCCAAAACACAAAATTAACACTTAACACCCTCAAATTTAAAAAAAATACTCAAATCCCTCATTTTTTTGGGCAAAGTTGACCATCAAGGGTGAAAAACATCTAAGGCAAAATAGGTAAGTCATTTTTTTATGCCAAACCTGATGAGCTAATTCAACGAAAAGAAGATGGAAAAAAACTGAAAAGGAATGGATTGCAATATTGATGCTCCAATTGTAGAGAAAAAGGGCACAATAAATCAACTTGCAAACAGCCCCCAAAACCATCGGTATACCATTAAATTGTTTTATTTCAAGCCTTTATTCTCCTCGTGCTTTTAGAATGTCACTCACTTTGACTTTTATCTATATGCTATAGGTGAACATGAATGATGAGAATATACCTAATTCTGCAAGTACTTTGGTGCAAGACAATATCGCACAGGTACCTATTGTAAGTTTGCATGTATAATGTTCTATATTTTTGGTATTGTTAACATTTGCTGTGAACAATGCAATGTGCAGATGCCAACTATTACATCAACAACTCAAGCTCCAATAAGTTGATGTTCTACCGTAAGAAGAATTGATAGTTGTGTCTCCATTGCAACAAATATTCCAAAAATCTGAAGTTATTGGTGAATGCAGTTCATGAAGTAGACAATGGATTTTGTAATTTTTGAATATTAGAGAGTCATTGGTGAATGCAGTTCATGAAGTTTATTTTGAACTTTTAGGTGCGTATTTTGAACATCATGTTCGTATTTGATTTTTGAAATAGGCAATGGGTATTTGAGAAGTTTAATTGTACTTTATCTAATTATTTATGGATATTGATGAAAAGAAAGATGGAATGAGAAATGAGTATTCTAGTATTTATATATAATTATATTTTGCAAAATTTAAGGAAAAAAAAATGACTTACCTATTTTGTCTTAGATGTTTTTTCACCCTCGATGGTCAACTTTGAAGGAAAAAACGAGGAATTTGAGTTTTTTTTTAAATTTGAGGGTGTTAAGTGTTAATTTTGTGTTTCGGGTGCAAAATGTCCATTTATTATGTTTTGGGGGTGCAAGTTGTTGATTTATTCTTAATTCGAGGGTGTTAAGTGCTAATTTTATTTCGGGGGTGCAAAGTGCAAATTTCTCATATTTTGGGGGTGCAAAGTGCCAAAAATTTACAATTGAATTACCTATTTTGCCCTTAAAATTTTGGCTAAAAATGAAAGAGGATGCAAAGTGCTGTATTTTTCATATTTTGAGCGTGTAAAGTGCCAAATTTAATTTTTGGGGGTGCAAAGTGCCTATTTTCTATATTCTGGGGTGCAAAGTGCAAAAAACCCGCAGCAATCATATGGAGCCTGCATCTAGACTTTAATTAATATATAAATTTTGGCAGCTATCCATGTGAATATTAAATAGCCAACAATAAATTTCGCATCTAGCTGAAGAAAGCGCGTATAATCGATAAATAATTTGACCTAAACAAACAATAATTATCATATGATTATTTTTTAATCAAAGTTGCATGTTGGAAAGTCCATATTTCATTTAGAGTGAATAGCATTTTTGGTCTCCTTATGGGTTAAATATTGCATTTTCGTCCCTTTTAAATTTTTAGTAGCAGATTGATCCTTCTTATCAATGGTAGTGTATCACATTCGTCCCTCTTATAATACATTCTTTCCTCTTAAATCTTTTGTAGCAAGTTCGTCCCTCTTTATCAATGTAGTGTAAAACATTAGTCCCTCTTAAATGTTATTTTGAATTTAAGTGATGTATTTTGATTTTAAGAGGGACTAATATGTGTTACACTTTATTGATAAGATGACGAATTTGCTACAAAAAATTTAAGAGGGACGAATGTGATACACTACATTGATAAGAGGGACCAATCTGCTATAAAAAATTTAAGAGTAACAAAAGTGCAAAAGTTAATCCATAAGAGGACCAAAAAGTGCGATTTACTCTTTTATTAATATGTACACAAGTAGAAATTATACAATATATATATATATATACATATAACATGTTACTGCACTAGTAGTACTCAAATTAAACAAGTGAAATTAAGAAAGAGAGGTGAGAGATCGATGGCAACCGCCTACGCTGCTGTAGTTTCTCTTATTCATCTCATTGAAGAACAGATTCCGACCTACATTGCTCATCGGCCGACGATATTTTCGGAGAAACAATTGGGAGAAATTAAATCTCTCAAAGAAAAGGCATATTTCATACAAGACTATCTAGAAGCTAACCATTCACTAATTAGAGATAGCAATGATTTGAAGAGACGGATTGTAGATGCTTCTTATGCTGCAGCAGATATTATTGAGTTACATATTGTGAATGATGTCAAGGCTTCAATACCAAACCAAAAATCCAAAATGAATCTCAATAAAGTTTTACTTCATGATCACGAAGAGGAAACTGCGTCTCAACCATGTGTCGAAGCTTTACTTGATGTTTCTCAAGTTATACAAAAAGCTATACAAGACATGGATTCTATCATGATGGAGATTGAAGGTGTACGGCCCAACGATCCAACACCCGAGATGATAGAGATTGAAGATTTGCAGCCTAACAATCTAACACCTATTCATCCTATTACGATTGATCAGTATACTATGGTCGGATTTGATGACCGGTTGACTCAGATCATGGATAAGCTTACCGGACAACAACCAACACTTCAAATCATTTCAATCACTGGAATGGGAGGTATTGGTAAGACTACGCTTGCTCAAAATGTTTATAGCAATTCACTTAGTTGAGTCATATTTTGACATACGTGGTTGGGTTACAGTATCTCAAGTATGTATTATAGAACAAATAATGTTAGGCCTTCTACTCAAACTTGGAGTAAGCGGACAAGCGAATAGGGAATATTATCATCTAGGAAAAATCTTGTACCAACACCTGTTAGGAAGGATGTATTTGATTATAGTAGATGATTTATGGAATACTGAGGCATGAGATAGGTTGAGGTTATTCCTTCCAGATACCAAAGGAAGTCGAATCATTGTAACTACGAGGCTAAAAGAAGTTGCCAACTATGTTGGTTCTTGTAATATCCACGAGATTAATCTTCTTGATGAGAAAAAAAGTTGGAGTCTACTTTGTCGAAAAACATTTGGCCAAGAAGGTTGTCCTCGTCCTAAATTGAAGAAAGTTGGGAGAAAAATTACAAAAAGCTGTCAAGGACTTCCTCTATCAATTGTTGTGATTGGAGGACTCCTTGTAAAATCCAAAATGGCGGTAGATTCTTGGAAATATGTTGCCGATAATGTAAATAAAATTATAAGCTCAGAAGATAGTGATTGTTTGGACATATTACTATTAAGTTATAAGAACTTACCTATTCATTTGCAACCATGTTTTCTCTACATGGGAGTTTTTTCATAAGATCATATTATTCGTGTCTCCGAGCTAATTAATCTTTGGGTAGCTGAAGGGTTTCTCAAACCATATAAACGCAAAACATTGGAAGAGGTTGCAGAGGGGTATTTGAAGGATCTTAACGAGAGACATCTTATTTTGATTAATAAGTGGGGTTCTCTTAGGACAATGGAGACTTGCAGCATTCATGATCTCTTGAGAGATATGTGCATACGTGAAGCTCATAGAGAGAAGTTTATTTTGGTCAACAAAGGTTATAAGCTTGAAGATTCATCACAATTCATAACCAAGCATCACATCGCTATTGATAGACTATTTGGACATACCTTTCGACCTACATTATTGGTTCGTTCACTGATATGTGAGCATCGATTTGTATTTTCTCACATTCCTACTTTCAAACTTCTACGGGTATTATACATGCTTGATAAGTTTCAAATATTTGATATCAACCTACTTAACTTGCGGTTTATGCGTTTAAGTATGGAACCTTCAGATGCATTTTATCTGGAGCACCGACTATGGAATCTAACATTAGTCTTGGATTTTGATTACACAACCGACAAAATAACACTTCAAATTTGGAAGATGCCACAAAACTTAGACATCTAATTTGTAAGCACTTTTATATTCGTATTCCTGATCCTCAGCGTGGTCCAATAGATGATCCGGTATTGGAAAACCTACAAACACTCGGGATTTACAAATTTTAAGTTTACTGAAGAGGTCGTTAGGAGAATTCCTAATGTCAAGAAATTAGTATTGCTTTGTAGCCTCAATTCGAGAGACTACCTCAACAACATTGGTTGTCTACATAAACTCCAATCACTAACTTTGAAATTGATGCATGGAGACGTTGATGATCGTGGAATAGATTTTCTCCAGAACTGTATGTTCCCTCGTTCACTCAAGGAGTTGACTTTAGACGCCACATGGGCATGTGCTTTTGAAGATATTATCAGAAGGATTGGTTGGTTGCCTCATCTTGAAAAGCTGGAATTGAAACGGGCTCGTTCCGAAGAGGATCAGGAGTGGAACTCAGTTGAGGGCCAATTTCCTCACCTAAAAATCTTGAAATTGGGCTATATACCTAGATTGTTATACTGGAACGTCGAAAGTGCCCATTTTCCACTCCTTGAGAATCTTTATTTATGTGGTATGTATAATTTGGAAGAGATCCCCTCTGAAATTGGAGAGATTGAAACACTTCAATCAATTAACTTAGAATCTTGCACTATTTCACTTATTGACTCGGCAAAGGATATTTTCGAGGAACAACAAAGCATTGGGAATGAGGGTTTTCGCCTAGTTGTGGACGGTCGCCTAGTCGTGTACCCACCATGCACGATCGAAGAGTAAGGTATTAATTGACGTGAAAGTAATTAATTAAAAGTACATAAAAGAAAGGGTGACTCAAAATCAAACATATATGCTCGGTAACTTATTGTTGATTTACTAAACTTTGATTTACTTAACTTTGATTTGGTTTAATTTCACTAAATTTTGTATATATTTGAGAGAAACTTCTATTTTGGGGCAATTAATGATTCAAGTTTGTTAATGAAATTGATTTATATATAAAAAAAAAAAAAAAAAAAAGGAAATCACTTAAACTTTCATATATGGCTTGTTCTGTTTCTTCCTTGTATTCTTACGGTCTATATTAATTCTAGTTAAATATCATTTATGTTCTTGTATTATTCCTTTTTTTTTTTTTTTTTGATAAATATCGTTCAAACTGTTTGAAAGTACTAATTCAGTTTTATCATAAATGCCACTAGCAATGGAAAATATTGCAGTTTTAGTCCCACCGGCTCACTTGTTAACACTTTTGATCTCAATCTTTTCAAATATTTTGCACTTCTGACCCTGTAGATCGATTTAACTATTTTGGTCAATACAAGATTATCTCAGTGATACGATTTTGGTGCCCAAGAATGAGATGAGATCAAAAGTGCAAAATATTTTAATAAAATGTACCGAAAGTATCTTTTGTACTATATTGTTAGACCAAAATTGTTAGTTGTTTGGGAATACTTGGGTGCAAAATTCTTCTAATATTTAATTAAGAGAATAAATAGTAACATATCATTTGCTAAGAATACAATATATTGGGTATGCGAAATAGAAACGTCCTATTTCGAAATTCTACATTCAGCAAGCATATAGATAAAAGGGAGTGTGTGTGTAAAGTTAAAATCTTGTATCATCAGATCCTGCAAAAATCAAATAAATAAAGTCTAGATTTAAATCATAATTAAATTGAAAAAAAAAATGAGGATAAAAAATAGCTAAGGATTAATGAAACATACTGGATGAATTCAATATTGATTTTAGCATCAGGATTATGCGAAACGGCAGCAAAGGCATCATTCGACATGACTATAGTCGAGGGGCATGGCCTCTTCGAGCAGAAATCGACCACCCTCACATCGACTATGTCCGATTTACATGGTTTATTGTGTCCGCTTAGACACTTTAATCTGTAACGTCGCCCACAAGCAGCTCCGTTGTCCCACAGCCCTTCACTTACCTGAACAAATAGGTTGCCTGGTGGAAATTGATCTGGCCTATTGCCATGGCATTTTGTAGCTGCATATATATAATTTGCACCAAATTTATGAGTGAAAATGAGAGCTTTAATGCTTGATATTTCAATTTTTATTTTTCTCAGCTATAGAGTTAAGTTCGAATTGAGCTTTAAAAGCCATGAAATATGGTACGTACGTGTTGTTATGGCATACATGGTTTGATAATATGTATTAAAATCGAGCTCAAACAATTTTTTAACGATAGAGCTCTAACAAAATATCGAATAGCTTTATTTTTCAGCCTGAATATTCTTACACTTTTCATAGAGTGAATAGCAAATTAACTCCCTGTGTTATTTTAAATAGGCAATTTAACTCCCTGTGATAAATAAAAGGGCAAAATACCTCCATGTGATATCCTAAATAGGCAATTTAACTCCCTGTGATAAGAAAAAGGGCAAAATGCCTCCCTGTGTTTTTATAAAAGAAGCACATTGCCTCCCTCTAAATTGCTCATTTATTCATATCACAAGGAGGTAAATTGCTCATTATATCATTTCACGGGGAGGTAAATTGCCTATTTTTATATCACAAGGAGGTAAATTGCTCATTATTCATTTCACAGGGAGTTAAATTGCCTATTTTTATTTCACAGGGAGGTAAATTGCCCATTAGACATATCACAGGATGTTAACTTGCAAAAAAACCCCTTTTCATATGATTGGTTTGTGTATATTCTAAGACAATTGAACAATTAAAATATAATTTACAAACTATATAAAAATATCCCATGTGTTTTGTCTAACTGACAAAAAGTTTTCTGCTTTATTTTTATTTATAAAATATAACATTGCGTTCTTTTATATTAGAACATGGAGGTTATTGTCAATTAACAAAGTTAATAGGAGAATTGTTGTCAAATTTTTAAGTGAATATGGATGTTTCCGCGTATTTCATGGGGTTACAATTGTCATTTTAGTTTTGGAATATTTTTTCTGCTAATAAAATTAGCATATGGAGGGTCTTTTGAAATAAAAATAATTACACGGGAAGGTTTTTATTAATTGACAAAGCATAAAGAGTATTTTTGCTGAATTTGACATATTTACCTAACGGGTGTCGAAATAAATTAAACACTTGCGAAACCAAAATAATTAAAATAAGAAAAATTTGTATAGAAATGTATCCGAAAAATAAAATAAAGAAAAGTTGTATAGAAATTAATGTACTTACGCGTGTATGGAGGGTCATAGGAAGTAGCTGTTCCTATTTCAGCATAAACTAAAGTACTAATTTCATTGCACGAAGTACTTAGTAGAAAAAAAGCCATTACTAGACCCAGTAGATTCATGATCGATGATTGAGAAGAGCAAGAAGTCAGAGAAATATAATAATGAATTTAAATTCTTAATTTGTGATGCATAAACATAAGCTTCAGCTGCCCAATTTATAGTTTCAAGTTTGAACCAAGACTCGATTATGAATGCGCATGAATTAATAGTGGCTTAAGTACTTGATTACCCTTTTTAACGCACGTGTATTGTTAAAAAGATATTGCTAATTTAGACGGCGTTTAGTGGAGGAGATCTTATCTCAATCAAAAGTTCATTTCTTCGTCATAAAAAAAAAAAAAAAAAAAAAAACATTTCCTTCTATTATTTTATTATTTTCTTGAAAGTTTAGTAGTTTCCCAATACAAATTCATATGTTTATAAATTTATTTTTTTCTGCGAGTTCTGAATCCTGATTATCAATGAGATCATAATCTAGTGATAATCACTAACAAAATTAATGTGATCATGTATTTGCTTCACTAACGTGGGTATTTATTTTAGTTTATTACTAGTACTTTGATAATTGTTGTAATTCTTTGTATTTATATTGAAATGATTTTTTATGAATTGGTTAATGATTAAGATATTTTAAAGAAGAAAGTTGTGAATTCTGATAGTAAAGTTGAAAGTCCAAAATTCCTGGGTTCAAATCCCCCAACACTTTGCTAGTGTTCATCATTCGCTAAAAAATCAATGTTTTCCTTATATTTTTTTTACCAAAAATATATAAAATATCTTTAACCATTAAATTTGATTGGCATACGTTTTTTTTTTCTTTCTTTCTTTATTGAAATCAGCACAGCTTTTTTGATAATTGATAAAAGAAATTGAAACAATTAAACATAAGCATTCAACATTTAATGGTATCGGAAATACATCATACAATTTTAATTATGAGAATTTATAAGTGGGAAACATTTAGAAATTTAGAATTGATATTTTTTTCCCAAAACCTTTTTTATTAATTTGAAACAACGAAATTTTGATCTCATTCCCAAACCAACCCTTCTCGTCCTCTAGCAATCCATAAAATAGTACAACTTTCTGAAAAGTGCCCAAGTCAAAGTGGGTATATTTATTTGAAAATGTAGCTCATCAATTCCTGCGCATGTTTAATTTCGGAGATGAGATCATGTTTTGTGACATAATTAGTTTATGAGCTTCAATTCTTTAATGTTTTACTTAAGTTTTCTTATATGATGTTCATTATCCTTTCATAAGTCATAGGTATATAAATAAGAGTACACGCAAACTAAACTAAATTAAATATATATACTCTACATTTTTTTTCTTTAGATAATTTTTCCTTCTTTTTGGTCAAAATAATACCTATAATACAACTTACTCTTAATAATTAATAGCCTTGAAACATCAATATAAAAAAAATTACTAATACTTATCTAAAAGTTTATTTAAAATAAGATAAGCAAGTTTTTTAATTTCTTTTTTGATAACCGCAATCACAGGAGCAATTCCATGCACATCGTGCTCTAATTGAAGTCTCCAATCCGCGGGTGAAATATTTGAAATTATCCCCGGTATTATAGAAAATCAATACATAATTGAGTAATATAAGTAATAAATAAATTATCCCCGGTATTTTATAAAAAAGAAATACCATACATATATTGCTCTATTTCACGATATATAAATAAAGAAAAAGAACTATAATATTCAGGAGAATGCGCCGGGAATTGCAAAATTAAAAAACGCGGGAAATACATCATCAAGACTAGTATTAAAAACAAATAAAATATCGACACAAGTGAGATTCAAATATAAATCCTCTTAGTCTTAGGGTGTGTGTGGATGGGTTTTGGCCCGGTCTCGCGGGTCTTTCAAATGAGTTTTCGTCAAACCCATAAAACCATCAAAAACCTATTCAGAAACTCACACCTATAAAACATTGATTTGACACCTACCACCTACTTTTTTCCCCAAATCTCACTAAAAAAGACATTGATTTGACAACTATCACCTACTTTTTCCCCTAAACCCCAACATTCAAACCCAATCCAAGTGGGGTTTCAACTTATTCAAACCACAAAACCCAAAATCAAAACTCATCCAAATGAAGCCTCAAAAGTTTCATCGAAACCACCCAAACCGATTTTTTTAAATCGAGACCCGCAAAATCGAGCCAAAACCCATCCAAATAGACCCTTAGGTCTCAACTTTTTGCCTATAAACTCAAAAGAATAAAAATGAATCGGATTTTGTATTGCTTTTGGTTTGGGGTTAGTAGCAAGCAAAAATATTGATACATATCTTATCTAGGGAATCTACTTATGGAGGAGTGGATTACATATATGCAGCAATTTAATATAATTTGAGGTGGCTGCTAAACCTCGCACTTATAGTGCGTAATCTTATCAATTAGGTCATGCTATAATTAACCTTATAACTTAAAAGTTTCACATATGACAATATGACATATGTATTCCATACAATTCCGAGGGCATGACCAGACCCAAATTGATATTTAAATTATATCTTAAAATAAGACTGTTTTGAGAGTAAACTTTATTCGAATTCAACTAACTATTAGGATGTTTATTCGATTAAAGATTTAATATATTTAATTCAATTTAAAAAGTAATTCAAAATAAATGGAGCGAATATGAATCTATGTTTATTCTCCACTAAAGGTCCAAATTCGATAATAGACAAAAAAAAATCTTATGCATAAAGTTTTATTTCTATAAGTAACAATAAGAATGTTTTACCATCAAATTTAACAATTATAAGTTAATATTTCATTTACTATTTGAATCACTTTTGACAAATTAATGATTTTTTTTTCTTTACTCTAGATCTCCTAGCCTGTCAACGCAACATATTGCTTGAATGCTAGAGTTGGGCTGAAGTGACATAGCTGGTCTTTTACATGGGCCTACTGTACTTGTCAAGAAAAGCAACAATCAGCCAAAATCAAGTTCTACTATTTTTAATTTGGGATACAAATTGAATTTAATATCATGATAAGAAAATACTAGGTAACCCTAATCGACTTACAAAGTTGATCATATTTTTTTCTATTTTTTTTTTCAATTCTTTGAAATTATATCATATAGTGATGATAATTGAAGACAATTTTGAATATTATTGCATTGTTAAGTTGGAATATAAGTAAATTTTTCTGGAAAAATATTTCATTGCAATTTCAAATATTATATTTGAAGAATTAAATTTATAGAATTTGGTCCAATAAATTACATATTTAAGAAAAATGTTTATCTTTTGTCTCTGGAATTCCAATTGATTTAGTGAAACTACAAAATATATATATGTCAGTGACAAATATTTAAGTGATAATAAGAAAAGTATCCTTCGTTATATACATATATTTAGTACTTACTTTTTGTTTTTTCACAATAAAAAGTTTGAAAATTATAATTATGACAGCAAAATATTATAATTAAATGGTCATTGGTAATTATGAATTAGTAGTCATTGATAATTATTAATGTGTGTTTTGGTGAGAAAATTCATTGATAAAAGGGTATAATAGTTATTTTTGAATAATTTGGCACTTTGCATCCTAAAAATATATATTTTGACACTTTGCACCCTGAAAATATAAAATATTGGCACTTACACTTTAAAAATATAGAATATTGGCACTTTACACCCTGAAATATAAATTCTGACACTTTCAACCTTGACTTAAAAATGTTGGCACATTTTTTATTTTAATCAAATTATTAGCTATTAGTGATAAGGTAAAAACTCTTTTTCATTTTTTGTAATTAGTAATTTACTATGCTAGTATTAAATAATTATAAATTTATAGAGCATGCCGAGTAGAAAAATTAGGAACGATTAAATGTGAATCTTATAACAATATAATGTAATATGAAAATACACTATGATTTATTTTTGAGATTGAACTCGGAGCAAAAAAAAATCATGTTTCATTATTGTGTATGGAAAATGACTATTTTATCTCTCCATCGATGACATTGACAAACCTTTTTCAAAGAAAAACATATTATGGTACAAAATGTCATACAAATTATATATCTAGGGCGCATAGTGCAAACATTATAATATTGGGGTGAAAATGCAAAAAATTATATTTTTAAGATGCAAAGTGCTGAATAAAATATATTTTTAGGGTGCAAAGTGCCAAAAAATTTAGTCAAGATGCAAAATACCAAAACTCTATAATTTTATGGTGAAAATGCCAAAAACCCAATATCTACTCTATATTTAAAAGATAATGTCACTAAAATAGTTTATTAATAATTAATTAGTCTTAAGTGAGGAATTAGTCAATCATTCATCCAATTAAAGCAAGGGCCACGTGATACACAATTTTTTACATTATGCAGTGGAGTCCATTAATAACCATATCATAATAATACGAAATTATAAAAAGAATTGAAACCGTGATCCTCGTTGCTCTTGGAGTCGATTTGGTGGGTCGGAGATAGGGGTATAATCGAATGGCACACTTTCTATCTAAATTTGATTTGAATTCTTTATCGAGTTGAAATTTTATGTTTGAGATTGGTTTGATTATTAAACGAGTCAAGCTCAAATGATTTTTATCGAATGAACTCGAGCTTAATGAATCAAATTTTCAAAGTTATCAAACCAAAATGATGTTCAAACTTATTTAATTTGTGTAACGAATCAAGTTCAAATGAATTTTTATCGAACGAGCTCGAGTAGCTTAATTTAATTTTTAACACTAATCGAAAGTGACCAATAATCTATTTCCTTATCAATATGGACAATATAATATAATTTTAATTTGTCACTATAATGTCGATATATTCAAGTGACAAAATTGCATATTATCATCACTTAATATATCTAACAATGACAACTTGTCGCTTAAAATCCTGTCACAGAGTTTTCTTTTTTTTCTCCATTAGATTATCATATACCCTAATATCACAATATAGATTTTAACTGAAAATGAGATTTCATATAACTTGTGTTAATTTGTTTTTCAACAGCATCTAGAAAAAAAAAATGGATTTTTGTAATATTCAAAGAAAAAATGTATAATAAATTTGAATTAGTTTGTAATTAAAGTTTGACTAATAGGATATTAGGTACTGATTTTGTTTCAAAGAAACGTGTTTGGTTTTGTTTTAAGAAAAAAATCTTGAAAATGAGTTATTTTCCTTTTTAAATAGAAAATGAGTTGTTAATGTTAAACTAATATGATGTAAAGTTTAAATATAATATAGAATAATACTAAAGTTTCGGTTTTAGATTTTATTTTTACAATAATTCTTATATTTACTATAAAAAAAAAATAGAGCTCCAAATATCTTAAAAAGAAAGAATCCAAACATGATAGAATTGAATCGGTTGTTCTCACTACTTCTCAGCACTAAATTTGGACTTCCAAAGAATATTTCAATAAGATCACAACAAATCTCAATCATTAACAAATTGCCGAACAGAATCATTCTGTTTCAAAAATAAGTAAGAAATTGCAGGTTTAAATAATCTATATTACAAAAAGATTACATTAAAATATCCCAGAATAATATATGGCAAGAAAATTTCCCCATTGGTTTAGTTGGATTTATATAATAATATTACTAATTCTTTTTCCATCTGGGGTTGAAAAGGGGAAGAAACAGAATCCAACACAAAACCTCTTTTCTTCCTCCAATTCCTCCGCCTCCATCTATTAATTCTCAGATTCTTCAATCAAATCATATACTCATATATACATATATCATTCGTATATTTATGCACTGGATTTAGCATATTTTAAGCCCACTTCCTCAATTGTTTGGGAAACTTGAATCCCTTCTTGTTAAGATTCTCTTCAACTCAGTAGTCAAAAATGGATTTTTTGCCTACCCATTTACCCAAAACCGATTCTTGAGACATGAAATGAAATTTCTACTATTGAGCCCCTTCTGAGTGCGTGTGTGTGTGTGAGTGTCTTGAGGTTTCTGAGAGTATTGAATAATGGGTAGAAGAGGAAATTTGCAACCTTTAGAATTTAAGAATGATGGGATATTATCAAATTCTCAATTAGGGCTTGAATGGGGTCTCCAAGATTCAAACTTTTACCCAGGTGGTGGCTTATTTGCATCTGTAGGGCAAATGGGAAACAATGATAATGGAGGTTTCAAATTACCTTATGCAGATTTACTTGTTAAGTATGTTTCATTACCTGAGGGGTTTAAGGGTTTAGGTTTAAGTGAGGAGGAAAAGGGTTTAGCAAGTAATAAGAAGAAAAGTGGGCTTAAGCTTAAGATTAAGATTTCGAACCCATCGTTAAGGAGGTTAATTAGCGGTGGCATTGCTGGGGCAGTTTCGAGGACTGCGGTTGCTCCATTGGAGACAATTAGAACTCATTTGATGGTGGGGAGTAGTGGACATTCAACTAGTGAAGTGTTTCAAGAAATTATGCAAACAGATGGTTGGAAAGGATTGTTTAGAGGCAATTTCGTTAATGTTATTCGCGTTGCCCCTAGTAAGGCTATAGAGGTAAATGAAGTTAGAAATATATAGAGCTAAGTCGATTAGTATGTGTTCTTGCTTTATTGGTAATTTGTTTCTTTTCTTGTATGATGGTATGTATTAATTTATTCTTGTTTGTTCTTTATTCCGTTTGTGGTTGTTTGTTTTGATATACTGATTGTTAGCTCTGATTGGTTTGTATTTAACTTGTTCATGGTTTCCTTTTTATGCCGTGAAGAAAGTACCCTTCTTGTTATGTTGTAACTTTATGAGTTTGAGGTACATTTTGCATTAAATTTCAATGCGGCCGTAATGGAATGAATAGTAATGAAATTACATTAAAAAGAATATTAGCTGGAACATTCTATAATGAGTTTGAACTTTTGGTAAGGCTCAAAAAAGTTAAGTTAGAGATACTTTTGATTTTATGTTCCATTGCAGGCATGCGAAATAGTGTCATCTCGTAAATTTCCTCTCGTTTTTAGATTTATAAGGATGCCTATGCTGGTTCAGTTCTCCTTAGTGAGTTAATTGATAACATTTGAGTATAAAGGTTAATAGGAAATCACATGTAGAGCAAGGCACCTTAATCAAGGTGCTTTATTTTCATTTGGGTAAATTGTTAAATTCTTTGCCCTCATGGATGAATCTGCCTTTTGTTTGCGTTCGAGTAAATTTTTATCATATTATACATTGAAAAGGCGATTATTGCTCTACTTTGTTTGCATCTGTTGGGATTTATGTGAAGAAAGTATTATCAAATCTGTAATCATTAGCCAGAACACTACATATGCTCAAAATCCATTGATATATCTGAATCGGTTTTTTCAGTTACCACTATAAGCATAGAGCATCAAAGCTACTACACTTCCAAACATTCTTGAAATATTTACTCTCTCTTGAATTACTCAATTAATATTACCTAAAAGTTGCAACTTTTCTGCAGTTATTTGTTTACGATACCGTCAACAAGAACTTGTCTCCGAAACTCGGGAAGCAGCCCAAATTTCCTATTCCTCCTTCACTTATTGCGGGAGCCTGTGCTGGAGTCACCTCGACTTTGTTAACATACCCTCTTGAGTTACTCAAAACTCGATTAACCATACAGGTAAATGCAATAAAAATAGAGTGAAATGCAAAAATACCCCCTATGATTTTCCTAATTAGCAAAACCCCTCTTTGTTATTTTTATTAGCAAAACCCCCCTGAGATATTTTTTATTAGCAAGAAACAAACCTCCTATGCCAGAGTACATATTTTGCGGGAAAAATGACAATTACACCCCAACCAAAAAATGTGAAAACATCCCTATTAACCTAAAATATTATCAGTAATCCCCTTGTTAACTTTGAAAATTGGCAATAACCTTCACTTAAAAAATTGACAATAACCTCCTTGT
Source organism: Penstemon eatonii (assembly GCA_038501285.1). Classification (NCBI taxonomy): domain Eukaryota; kingdom Viridiplantae; phylum Streptophyta; class Magnoliopsida; order Lamiales; family Plantaginaceae; genus Penstemon; species Penstemon eatonii. The sequence goes on from CM076710.1 coordinate 10,408,338, forward strand.
TGACTTATAAAGGAATTTCAAATGGGGTTTTTTGCTAATAAAAAAACAACTCAACGGTTTTTTTGCTACTATAAATAACACGAGGGTTTTTCACCTATCAGGCAAATCACAGGGGGTATTTTTGCATTTAGCACTAAAAATATAACCCGGTCTTTTCAATTTTTATCCAATTAATCCTTAAAGGTTCATTTCCTTTATGCAGAGAGGAGTATATAACGGTTTGCTCGATGCTTTTGTGAAAATAGTGCAAGAGGGTGGGCCAGGTGAGCTTTACAGAGGCCTAGCTCCGAGTGTTATTGGAGTGATTCCATATGCAGCCACAAACTACTGTGCATATGACACTTTACGAAAAGCTTACAAGAAAATATTTAAAACCGATGAGATTGGAAATATCGAGACTCTTTTGATTGGATCTGCAGCAGGTGCCATATCTAGCACTGCTACTTTCCCACTCGAGGTGGCCCGTAAGCAAATGCAGATTGGGGCCGTGAGTGGGAAAGTTTACAAAAACGTGCTTCATGCTTTGGCTAGTATACTTGAACAAGATGGAATTCATGGTTTGTATAAGGGGCTCGGGCCTAGTTGTGTGAAGTTGGTTCCAGCTGCAGGGATATCGTTCATGTGTTACGAAGCATGCAAGAAGATTTTGATAGAGAAAGAAGATGAAGAATAGGAACACTGCTTTTTGAAAATGAATTAGAAATTGGTTTGGAGATTCATTTTATAGACGTAGATTGAAGACGTATAGGTTTATTTTGACATTGACAACTTCATAGATGTTTTGTCATTTCTTCTTTCTTGCACTTGAAATTTTTGCTTGGGATTTTCTTTGAATTTTCATTTATGGGAGTAGCATCTTTTTTGTTGATGACAATCAACCAAGTTTTGTTTGCTATACTATATAACCTTGTTAATTGTTATATACTGAAGCTAATACATAACTAGGTACTCTCATGGCGATGGCGAAGAATGAAATGTGTTCATTTGCGCATGCACACTCTTCCTTGTGAGAATTTTTATTTGCTGAATAGTTCTGCTCTTTTAGGTGATTGCCACTTTGCACTTTACGTAAGGGGGTATTTGCCGATTGTACCATATATAAGAGTGTATTTGTCAGTTAAAACAAACATAACGGGTGTTTTGCTAACGACAGGAAGTGGATAGAGGGTGCATAGGTAAGTCGCATAAATCACGTTTGTGGAACACTTAATGTACAAATGAGTCCCTTTACTACATTTTTATGAACACAAGGAGGATTCTGCCAATGAATAGGTCACATGGGTATATAATGTATTTTGCAGATAATCAAAAATTAATTAATTATATTACACAAAACAGGGTTGATTTATTCCAACTGGCTGATAATGGAAAGGTAAAAGTAAAACTCATCATCTATCTCTAAATAAAACTTCTGTTAATAACATTCATAAATTCAAGTAACGAAACGGAAGATTCTGAATAAACAGATATAGCTACTTTCTTTTATCTTGTGATCCTGCAGTTGTGTTCTTCAATATCTGCAAAATGGAAATAAAGCAACATTTCAATCTTGATTTAAACTTTCATAGCGATACACACGTCATGTTCCATTCGAACACTACGGATCCATATGGATCGATGTTGGTCTGATTTCACTTAGTTTTTTTCTATTACGCAGAGACATCTTTGAGACACTTAATATTTTCTAAATGATGTGTCGATGAAAAATACACTTATAAAACTTGGAAAAGTAAAACTTAATATTTGAAATTCTACCTGTCTAAGCATTTGGTTCTCATTTTGTAAAGTGGAAAGCCTTTCTTCAAGCTCTGCATTGTTTGTTTCCAATTCTTTAACCCTTACCTCCAAATCAGTCATATATGCCTTCTTCCTTTCCCTTGCTTGCTGTGCTGAAACTCTGTTCCTCAACAACCTTTTCCAAGCACCCGAAAATAGCACAATTACAAAAATTATAATATCATCTATTCAAGAAATTAAATAAATTAGATGTCATTTCTTGTGATAAAAAGACTAAAATATCACCACATTTGTAAAATTTGAGACATTGTCAGAATATAGGGGCCCTAGACAAGTACCTAACTTGACTAACGGAAGAATCGACTCTAATGACAACTGACAGAGTGACGGTTCATTCCTTTTCGAATCACTATTTTTTACAACCATTGCACATATGATATGATGCAACATAATAATAAACTTCCAATGTATAGTGATATTCTATGATCAAATAAAAAAATTGTATTTCTTTGTTCCAAAATCGACCATAGATCAATGCCCCTTTTGATTGGGGAGTTCCCGAAACTCACACAGGAAAAAAGGAAGTGAGTTAGACAAAAAAAAAAAAGCAACTTGGTATCAGAATTGAGAAATTCTATGGCTCGGATCTTTAGTATTCTCTTATTTATTACCTATGTCTACTATTTAGGCAGAATACCGTCACCCATTCATATTGGCATGTTGGGAGCGATGAAAGAAATAATTGATTAGTCTTTCTACCATGAAAAGGGAATTATTTTTTTCTTTTCAAACAATAATTAAGAAAAATTCATGGTAACCATTCGAGCCGACGAAATTAGTAATATTATCCATGAACGTATTAAACAATATAATAGAGAAGTCAAGGTTGTAAACACTGAATTCAATACTTCCATCTTTTCTTGATTTCATCTAGTTATTTATTTATGATATACGTAGTAGTAATCATAGATACATTACCAATTGGGTTTTTCTAAACGGAGTCCCACTTCGTATTATCAAAATAAATTGGATTAATTGCATCTACACAAAATAATTTATCATTATCCTCCCACACACGAAAATTCTATTATAAATTTGGTTTGGTCACCCATTCAATTTCAACTTGTATTGTATGGTCGTCTCTGATCAACTACAATTTTCACCACATGCACAGATGCACCTTGCAATCGAAAATTTAAATGCTACACGAATTGCATTCTTCAAATGACATGTATTTCAAATATTTTAACTTTTATATTATTAATAAAATTTAATCCAATCAGTGTTGGAACTGTTGGTAATTGGTAACTAACAAATTATATCATTTGCAAAACACACGAATTTGCTTTGCACTCCATCTAACATTTAAGTTCCCAAAAAAGGGACCCCACAAGATAATAGTGGGACTGGACAAGTGATGTGGCAGCATATGATTGGATGAATATAACAAACTCAAAAATACCTTTTTAACCTCTTGTGCTCCTTGTCAGCCGGCGTTCTTCCTCGTTTCCGTGGGCCGCCTTGGATCGGGCCACCAACCGAACCGCCGTCACGTCCAGATTCTGTCGGGCCAGCCCCCTCACCTCCCATTTCCGGCACTCTCCGTATTTCATCATCACTCTCTATTCCTTCATTTAGTAATTAAGATGTATATATATATATATATATATATATTCAGAATGTAATCTACAAGATCAATGATCTACAACTAAGATTACATTGAAGAATTACAGAAAATTAATAAAGAAAAAATATAGAAACCTTCTTTAACTTCAACATGAAAAGCAGAGCTAGAAGATCTCTCGCTACTAGAAGGCAAAGAACCTGCAATTGAACTTGTTGCTTGTTCCTGCATTTCCTAATTTCAAAATTAATTAATTAAAAATAGATATATAATGTAGTAAGAGAAAGTGGGATGATGTTTTACTTTTAGAGAGAAAAAGAGCGGGACGTCATGTTACAGAAAGCAGAGAGGACGGGGAGGAAGGCTGATGAAACATTGACCGTTCGATAGGATGTGATCTAACGGTTTCCGAGTGGTGATCGTGGCTGTATTGTGAGCCATAATGTGTTGGATTAATCAAAGGTATATGGGTTTGGAAGGTGGAAGATTATTAGCCGTTCGATTGGAAGTGCAATCCTAAGGCTGAAAGGGGTTAGAGTAGGTGCGGTGGAATGGGGAATATTATTGTCACATTCGAAATGGGAATGACTTGGTGCAATGTATGGATGAAATTATTTTTATTTCTTAAATTGCAAAGATTATCATAATAAATTTTAAGCAAAATTACAAAAATGGTCCCAAACTAATAATTGATTTTGAATTTTCGTTTCAAACTATTCAACTTGGCGAATTTCATCCCGTAATTTAATATTTTTTTGGAATATCGTCCCACCGTTAATTATAAGACGAAAATTGCGTATTTGCGGTTAAATTATCACATGGTTGCTTACGTGTCATGACGTGGTAAATTTTAATATGAATAATTATATAATATTGCATAATTCATCCCAAACTAATTACAAGATTGAACCGTCATTTCCATTAAATTATAAATTTAATATTGAGACTAAATTCATACAAAATAATAAAATATGGGATGAAATTCGGCGAGTTGATATAGTTTGGGACGAAAAATCAGAATTAGTAATTAGTTTGGGACGATATTCAATTGCGGGACGAAATTCCGTGGGGTAATATAATTTGGGACGAAAATCCAAAATCACTAATTAGTTTGGAACGTTTTCTGCAATTTTACCTAAATTTTATTGATTTGTTGCAATACGATATCCATCCATATTATAAACGAAATAATCTCTAGTGGACCAGGAACAATTTGTATGTATGTGCAGGGGGATAATGAAAAAAGAGTACCATTTAGTTTTTTAACTTTTGAGAAATGCGAGTTTAGCCACAAGGTTATGAGAACTTGACATTGTTGCACTTATAAATTTATTATGAGGAAACTTTCAGCTTTATATACAAGATAAGCATCATGCCACATTAACTTTGCCAGTTTTTATATAGACCCACCTGATGTGAGATAAGATCCATGTAATTTTCATAGAGTAGATCTATGTACGAATTTTCCACTTGACTCATCTACTTTGTGGTTTATCAACTGTGACTGCTGAATTTTGTTTGGGATTCTTCACTGATTTTTATTGGAAAAGTGAATTTTGATTAATTTTAGTATAAATGTTGCAAAGTTGCAAATCAAAGACCGGATAGTATTCTAACTTGAAAATATATCATTCAATATGTTGAAATCTAGAACATTAAGGTTTGTATGTGGATGAATTTTGGCCTGATTCTGCGAGATCAAGTCAGAACCCTTCTGAAGACTCCCACAAAATCATTAAAAAGTTATTCAAAAACTCACATTCAAACTCTTCAAAGCTATAAAACATTGAATATAAAACATTGATGGACACCTACCACCTATTTTTTCCCTCAAATTTCCCAAAAAAAAAAAATATTAATTTGACCCCTATCACCTACTTTTTTCCCTAAACCCCAATATCCAAACTCGAACTAAGTGGAGTTTCAACTTATTCAAACCACAAAACTCAACAACCAAAACTCACACAAAAGAGGTCTCAAAAGTTTTATCGAAACCACCCAAATCAATTTTTTTAAATCGAGACCCGCGAAATCGAGCCAAATGTGGTTGGGTTTTGGCCCGGTCTCGCAGGTTTCACGAGACCGGCCCAAAACCCCTCCAAATGAGTTTTTATCAAACTCATTAAACTCATCACAAACCTATTAAAAAATTAACACCCAAACTCTTCAAATATATAAAACTTTGATTTGATACCTACCACCTGTTTTTCCTTCACAAGCTCTATAAAAATGCTATTGATATGACATCTACCACTTATTATTTTCCCCAAATCTCAACCAAACTCAATCAAGTGGGTTTTCAACTTTTCCAAATCCACAAAACCATAAAACCCAACATTCCAAACCTAACCAAATGAGTTTTCAAATAGCCCCTAAATCTAGGAAGGTCGTGATCAAATTTATCAGTACCACAAATGTTTGCAGTGGATAGAATTAAAAAATGTCCACTTTCAGAAGTGTGAACAGGTTAAGAGAAACATGGAAATCTCAAGTATAAAAAGGTCTTTATTGGGTTTGGGTTGGGTCCGGGTCTGGACCTGACCTTTGACAGGCCTAAGCATAGTGATCAAACACACTGACACACTAAACTTTGGAAATATTCAGAATTCCTCTCATACCATCACAAATGAATCCCATGAATTAAGTACACATTTCCTCTATACTGAACTGATATATTTTCAGCTCCAACACACCACAAATGGCCTTGCACCTCGAAATCTCCTTTCGTCCCCGACGCCTCCCATACAAATTTGAACAAGCCAAGAGCCCTATCTAGTTCCTTCAACCCATTCAAAACCACATTCTCCTCATCCGACGTCAAAATCTTCCCCATGTACAAGCAAACTTTACTTCCACGACCAACTACATGTAGCCCTCCACGAACATCTACTTCAATATCTCCAACGCTTCCGTAAAGATAATACAACAAAAGTGTATATAAACATTTCGATGAATGGCCTAATGTCTTTGTTAGCCTCTTCTGCACCAAATGTTCTTGGTACCGAGTCTCCTTGTACCCAATGTTCTTATCCATCAACACGTCTTTAATCTGATATAGTCCTTCTTTCATGGCCTCGAGCTTTAGAATATGGAAAGTTAGTTCCTTTTCTTCACTTAGGCAATTAATGAGATCAATGGACATTTCGAGAACATCTTCCCATTTGGGAGAAGGAGAGGAGTCTTCCCCTTTTGTGGGTTTAAGTCGCATCCATGAAGTGGACTCGTGATCGTAAGATATAGCAGTTTGAAGAATCTTCAAACAATTAATGACTATTTGATGTGACAATCTTATCTCTTTACTTGGGTGTCGATGCATAAGAACATTGATTTCCGATTTCAATCGGTTAAGTATCTCCTCAAGTGCACCATTCCAAATCTTATGCTGTGTCACTTGTGGACAAATGGTATGCCTAACCACTTTTCTTTGCTGAGCTGAAATGCTCATAATATCAGCCACCTTGGTTAAAGAATTCACCGAAAGGGGCTCCCTTTCCCTTCGTTTACTAAAGCACTGAAACTCTGCATATTGTGTGTTGGCAAATGAGGTCACCATATTCTTCCTAATTGTTTCTTGCATTGAAGGAAGCCCGATAAAGATTCTTGCAATGGACTTGAAAGTGTGCAATTTGTGCTCTAGTTTATCATCAAAGACTCTTGAATGGTCATTAACATTCACAAGTCTTCCACCAATTAAGTCTACTTCTTTCAGTGTGTGACGCCATTTCATCATCTTTGAAAAGGCCTTTTCATACCATTCAGAAGGTAAAATATCTTCTTCTTGATCATGGGATTCTTCTCCTCTGGAATTATAACACAATTGCCTTTGATGTATCACTCTACTTTTGAAATACTTTTCTCCAAAGATAAAATTCTTCACGTGTTTACAGGCCATTTGAGGATCACTTCTCATATTTTCTACAACTGAGAATTGCAATTCAAACGGTGAAGACTTAAGTGTACAATAAAATTCAGTTTTCTCGTTCAGTCATTTTATCGAACAGTTTACAAACAAAGAATTGAAGGCTTCAGTGATAACATAATTAGCTGTGGGAATTAGGCTAAGATATGGGCTAAAATAAACATAAATAACAGTACGACCCACATGACTTGAAGCTTTCAATGATAAAAATAAAGATTACTCAGTCAAATATCCATTAACTCTCTCCTTTTAAACAAGGTAAAAGATTGAAGAAAGAAGAGGGAAGAAACTTTTACCCCACAAGTACTTGATTTAGTTTATTTGGTATTTTGTGGCCAATTTTATGTTTAATAATGTCACATCTGCGTGTGTTCATTGTGACCAATCCGACCGACCTGCCCCAATAATTTTTCTAATGATTTCTTTGTTGACCCAAATGATAAGTGAAATTCTAATTCTAAATTTTGTTAACAAGATATAAATTAAGATTAAAATCTGAAGTTAAAATTTTCAAAAAAAATACAGAAATGCTCTCTAAAATATCATATAGTTCAATCTAACTCGATGGAGCTAAAATTTCAACACATTTATTAAAAAAAAATTAATAATTATGATAATACTTTTTAATAATAATAATAAAAAACCACCCTACCCCCACCTGAACCAGTCCAATGGCGAGACATGAAACGGCTGGATCCTCTATGTATCAATGAAGGCAAAACACGCACTACTATGTCTATGAGAAGACTCCAAAACTTGGTGAAATTTGAGCTATCAATAAAAATTCTATAGTTACATCTGTAACCCAAAAAAATTACAAAAATTGTCAATGTAAATTCACTGACAGCTAAAACAACAAAGTATACTTGACTTCAGCCATTACTACTCAACTACATGTATCTTCCTCCCCCTTCACTTTTTTTGATTCTTTTACCTTTTCCCTTGTGCACAAAATATTCCTACACTTTTTCCCATTTACAGATACAACAACAACTTCTTTTTTGTCTTTTTCAAATGGATCGATCAAAAACCTCCTGATTCTTCAGTATATCACAACTCGAAGCAGCCCTGGCTGTGGCTCAGAGAAGTCGAGGCCTTCCTCTTCCAGTAAGTATCGTTCAACAGCAGTAGGAAGTCTAGCCTGAGTGTGTGAACCTCTCGTGTGGTGACCTGTCCCAATACATATGTAAACAAGCAAGCGTTGGCCAGTTGATCTAGCTGCATTCTTCATTACTGCTAGCTCGAGTTTCAACACATGAATAGCTTCGCTCACATGTAGACCTTGCAGGTCAATAGTTTGCTCTCTACCACTCACTTGCACGTTTGGGTTCCTGCAAAATTACCGAAATGCCCTCAAGGGAATGAGTTCGTTTGAAATGGATGCTTTCTTTGTATTTTTTTTCCTTCTTTATATTGTAATATTGTCAAAGCGAGATGGGGAAAAAAGATTAGTATCTAAAATTTGAGTGGTGACATAAATCCATAAACAACAAACCTTTGACGAAAAATAGAATCTTGACCCTTCCCTTGAGCTGCTAATTTCATCTGCATGTTATACAACTTCCCTTTCATGCTCAACTCCTCGGCTAAGACCTTGTTACCTATAAGGTATGCCTGTCTTGCCTAATTCCGGAGAATATTTCAGATACTATCAAACACAGTGCAGTTCACCAATATACTATACATAAAAACCCCCAGATTCTTGGCGTCTACTCATAGAACATACCTGCTCAAAGTACGCATTACGCACACGTGCATAATCACGAGCTTCCTCCCGCATTTCAGAATACATATTTCCTGCAATTGCAAAATAGTTAAAGCATATGTAATGCATACAACATCTTATAATAAAGTCTTACACAAGTTAAATTTATTGCTCAAAAATATTACCTACTGCTTCTCCAGTTCCAAGCCAAACAGGAGATCCATGAGCTGATACTCGATTTTGCAACCTATCTCCGTAAATGCCCCTACCTTGGCCACTATTATACGAGCTAGCCAGGACTTGTGAACTTCTACTCGATCCAATGCTTGGGTTCAAAGAACCATTTTGTTCATACTTCCAAATGCTAGATTCTTGTGATGGCGTTGTTCTCACAGGCACAGCTGAAGCAAAATCGGTAGCACCTCTTGATGGAACAAACGAACTAGATCTGAATGATAGCGGCCTTTCCTTTTTCGAAGATTGATAGAGATTCATGTTTCGATGGAGATCATCACCAGGAAATTTTGCCAAACCATCTGGACTGCCCGTTCCAGAAAGAGCAGGAAAATCGAGTGCACTAAAATTTCGGGCAGACGAGGCCTTTGAATTCAGAGCCTGATTCAAGCCACCATCAACTTTCTTAAGCTGCAACCACAGTCCACAAGTATTATATACCATGAAACCGAACGGAGATATAGCAGATATCAGTCACAGATTTCACAAAACCACTAGATTATGTTTGTTTCTTGAACTTTAGTGAATGAAATGAAAAGAAAAATGAAAACATAAATAAATAAATTAAAGGCTAGTATTTTATCATTTGATGCAAGTAAGACATTTTCCTTAAATCAAATAAGTAAACATAGCCTTTCTGGAGAAGAGACGGGAAAAGTTTGCCTCTTCAAAAACCATTACCTCAACAAGATAAAATAATAAGGGGCATTTGCTGTTGCAATAGTCTGAACAAAAGGATTGCTAATCTTTTGAACTAACTGAATAATAGAACATAGAAATTAATCCAAGTTTAGAAAGGTCCAAAAGGTTGAACACAAAAAGGAAATGAACACAAATTTTAAAATAAATGGCATCAAAACTAAAAAGTTACGCAACCATGTAGCATTTCTAAGAAGCGATTAACAATGATGCACATCTCAATTTCCTGGCTTTATACAAATATTCTCTTGGATGCAAAGCAATCACATGCAATGAATATAAGTTCTTACAAATATAATTAAACATCCTTCCATTTTTTTTTTCAAAAAAACTAACTTCTCCAAAATATCGTTAACCTTATGTACAAACAAACAATTGTTTAAGCAATCAGGATTCAATTACAATTGCAATTAGTTCATTATGTTTAAGAACGTCTTTCAATCAAACTCGCATCCACAATTGGCAAAGAAGTCATTCAATATCAAAGCCGAGGCCTACCTCAAGCTGAGTAAGCATCTCCATAGCTAGAATAAGGTCCCCTCCGTTCACAAAAAGCACCTCTGCAAGAATTTCAGCAGCAAAACCAGGAAACTTTGAAGCCAAAAACTTAAGAGAGCTAACGTCTGAACTGTCCATCAATAATTGCTCGTTTGGCACATCAGCAAAAAACTGTTGTCTTGAATTTCCATTATAAGAAGGTACTCTAGCAAGAACCTGATCATTGCTAGGAATTTGTCTGTCCCAAGGTTTAGCCATTGAAGGCTGATATTCTCTATAAGATGAGACAGGACTAAAACTGGTACCATCAACTAAGCTGTTGATCCCTTGTGTATCATCTATGGCCATGACCTTAAAATCGGGAGTAAGATCACTGGGAAGCTTATCTTCCCAGTACTGCTGGGCTTCTTCATCGGACTTGTTCGAAACCGATGATTCTGACCTATCTAATACAGCTCTCCCATGTGTGGAGGTAGAAAATTTTGATGGCGCATCTCCACCACTAGTACCTGAACCGGGTGACCAAAGAGTAGAAGGAACAAATTCTGCAGCATTGGGATTCAAAGTAGCTTTTGCAGCACTACCAGTTGAAGCTCCTTTTCCCCACATATTCATGCTTTATACTGATTCAGATAGCTATGGGACATGTAGTTAACTTCTTGAAAACACCAAATATCGAATTTTTGGTAGAGAAATTTAATGACTAAAAACATGAAATTAGAGGCTAGAAACATTTTTTTCTCCGAATTGGAGGAATCAGTTGCTTGAACTAAAATATTTGGTTCAATCAACAAAACCATAATCCGCATCAAATACACCCCCTAGAAACCTAGAATAACACACTCCAAGAGACCTAGAAAAAACCTAAAATTAAATAAATAGAACCTGCAATTTTACATCAACAAGAAATCATGGAAAAAATAGCAAAAGAAACTTTAACCAACTTATTGTCAGTAAACAAACAACATTCCATCATCTTACTCTTCATCGGCAATAACTCTCCATACACTAGCTTGAAAGAAAAAAAATGTAAAAATCCACTAAAATCCTAAATATTCCGCAAGCCAACAAAAAAATCAAGTCCAGAAATATTAATGGAAGCAACATGTACAAAATTGATATTCAACCACACAATTCATTCCAATAGATCTTTAAACATAACTGAACTAAAAACAAACATGAAAATGAAAACGAAGTTCAAAAATAAAATAAGATCTGGATTTTTTAGGTATACCTCTGCTAAGCTCTGTGATGAAAGACGCAATTCAAATGCATCTAATGACCACACAAAACAGATGAAATTTCTCGGAGATTAAAATTTTTCAAGTTGCTCTGATATTAGAATAGAGCGACGGATTGTGCTCGTGTGTGGGTGTGTGTGGGTGTGTGTTCGTACACACGAAAATGGAGAAAAATCCCTCAATTCCCTTTTCACTTGGATTTTGCTTGAGTTGGTGTTGTGAACTGGCAAATGACTGTCTAATATTTTTAGAGATAATAACATCCAGATCCCTGAGGTTTGGTGATATTATAGATAAGCCCCCCGAAATTTTAATAACTATAAAAACTTCCTCTCTCATCAAAATTAATTAAAAGTTCAACACCCAAACTTATCTTATCCTTAGAGCTATTATTGATCTAAAAATTTCAAATGAAAAGACTATCATACTTACGATTGATATATTGATGTATTCATTGTTAAAAAGAAAAGTTATATTTATATATGAATTCGTCCTCATCCTTTAGTTGGCTTTCTCAAATCTGACATTGCAAAAGTCGAGTATTGTGTGTTGAACGACTCTTGGCACTCGCAAGACTGATCGAAACACTATTTTCTGCTTACGAGTTCATTACTTGTAAAGTCGATACAGGCAGTCGATAAGCTAAAACTTGAGAGAGATTACACTAATGATATCAACATATGTGAATATCGGCATCACGTGTTAGTGTGGCCTGTTGGAGATCGGAAGAGGTGTGAATGTTAGGTGGGAAGTGGTTATTGCATCACAACATCAACCCATTTTTTCTATTCTCTTATATTTTCTTAATTGAGTTGTGATTTTTTTTATTTTTTATTTTGATTGTAAGATTTAATTAATTAATTACAATTGCACCCTTCCCTCATCCTGTTCGTGTCATAGCTCATATGCTTAATGTAAGTAACTTACTCTTGTTCAGATTTTTTAGTTAAACTAATTGTCAAAGTTGATCAAAATGATTTAGGGTATATATTGAATTAAAAAGAATCTGGATAAATACCACATTTGATGCTAGAAAACTAAAGGATATATATGTTAGAGGAAACTTAAAAGTAGGGGGATATTATTCAATTATTGGAATCTTAGAGAATTTCTTTGTAATATCAAATTTCAGGATATATAAATTACATTATCACATATTTCTAACATTATTTGTTAGTCAGTTAGGAGAAAATCAAAATGTATATACATAATTACATAAGAAGATCTATCCGAATTTATTTGAGTACTACAAAAAGTATAAAGATAAATCATCATTATCTGTTAGCAAGTTATGCTATTTTGTGCATATCTACTCTTTAAAACATGGATTTTATTTCACAGGGTTGGCCCAACACTTTTGGGAGTCCCAGGCAAAATTCGAATTCGAGACCCTATTTTCCAAGAAAGATTGTAATTTTTTTTTCATTTAAAAAAAAATATGATTAAATAGTGGTATTCAATACGAGTAATATTTTATACTCCCTCAGTCCAATTAATTTTATTCCATTAGCTACAATATTCGGTTAAACTTTTTAAATTTTTTAGTGACATATCATGTAAAATATGGTATATTAAATATTTTAAATATTAATATATATGGTGTCATATGATATTATCAACTTATCAGAGAAATATGTTTATTTATTATTATTTTTATAATATAGTAAAATTAACTGATTAACTGTTACAATTAACCAAGGGATAAAGGAAAATGGGACATAGGAACTATGATATAACTTTATGTAAATATATTTCTGTCAATTTTAATATCGAAATACTATTCAATAATAATTTTTTTATATAAAAAATATATTACTGGATATTATGATTTTTGACTTAGCAAGATCAATCAATACCTATAATAACTCTAACGTAAAAATACTTTTTTACTTTATAATTAGGGTGAAATTCAGTTTTCCCCCTCCCCTTAAAGTATGAGGGTGGTATTCCCCCCTAAAGTATCAATTGTAACACTTATCCCCTCTATTATAGTTTTGTAGTATTTATTCCAGAAATACTCCAGCCCTTTCATAAATAATAATTTTCTTTATTAATTTATCATAATAAAATTGTATCTTTATTAATTATGAATACATTCATCCACCAAACAACATTATGTTATATTTTTTTCATTTCTTTTGTTACCTTCCTTTTTTTTTATCTCAAATTTTTTCTTCATTTCCATTTCATTTTTATAACGGAAGGAAATAAAAAAATGAAGAAATTGAAACATAATATTGTTTGGTGGACGGATGGATGAATTCATAATTAATAAGAATTTTATTTTTTGATAAAGAAATGAAGAAATTAAAATATGGAGTAATATTATTTGATGTTGAACTTGAATTTTGCGAGAAAAAATTTAAATGAGAATTACTCAACATTTTGAATAATCGTTCGTACCGAAAATAAATGAGATAATTATCATCGAAGTTTTTTTTTTTTTTTTTTTTAAGGGAATTATCACCGAAGTTCAATTGTCTCGTTAACAATTTCATTTCCTCTTTGGGTCCTTTAGGTCAACTTCTTACGATATCAAAACTCTGCTTCGAAGACTACACGATTTTTAGATTGCACACATCTTCAGAGAAGACAATGTTGCTGCTCACTCTTTAGCGAAATTAGTTGTTAGTAATTTTATCTTTTCTTCTCTTCTTTCTTGTACTGTTAACGATATTGTTCTTTCGGAGTTCTCTCCTTAATGTAATATATGTTGTGTTACTAAAAAAAATAAAAAATCATTTGGTGTATTCCTTCTCATAATCTAAAAATGGCCAAAATACACCCTCAAATCATGTTTGTATTGGCAAATTGCAACACCCAGGCCAAATAACTCTTTTAATTTTCTTAGTTATTTTATCCAACTTAATACAAATCAAACGCCCACTGGCCCATGGGCTTTTGAATAAAAATGAATAAGGTAAATTTGACCCAAAATTGATTTGAATTTTGACGTGATTCTAATTTTTCTTTAGAGAAACAGTAATCTCAACATTACATCAATGTTGTTAAATAGAAATTTCATTCAATTACAATTTTATTTCTAAATTTTGTAATTCGAATACGAGGTGGAAAGATTAATCAACAAAGTGCGCACCTGTTACAATCTAAAATCTTCCATGATTATCCCACAAATTATTTGAATGCAGGAAGAAAAAGATGGAAGAAAAATCTGGAGAAAATTTTTTATTAAGTAAAATTATCAAAGTGTACAAGTGAGGAATTGAACCCTAGACTAATTTATACAATAGGTTAGGCGGTTAGTAAAAAGTGCTAACAGACTAAAAACAAAAGAAAGAAAAAAAAACACGACTTAATAAATAAATACAAATGAGATAAAAAAGCCCTAATTCAAAAATAAAACATTCAGTCTCTTCTTCTCTTCTTCTTCGTTCTGTCATCTGAAAATTGAAGCTAACCATTTAATCTTCTTTGTGCAGGTCACTGTGAAGCTGAAGCTCAAATCTCCTAATACTCCCCCTCAAGGTGGACCGTAGAGATTAAAGAGGGACATCTTGGACAAAAGCCACCGAAATTGAGGTAATAACAGTGCTTTAGTTAGGATATCTGCTATTTGATGTTCTGTGTTAATAGGCATTAGGCGAATTAAACCTTTAGAGACCTGTTCCCTTGTGAAATGACAGTCTATCTCTATATGTTTTGTTCGCTCGTGAAACATAGGATTATTTGCTATATGCATAGCAGACTGGTTATCACAAAAAAGCAATGTAGATGATTCTGTGTTTATGCCAAAATTATGAAGAATCTGTTGTAACCATATTAATTCACTGGATGCTGCAGCAAGTGACCTGTACTCTGCTTCAGCAGATGATTTAGAGACAGTCACTTGCTTTTTAGATTTCCATGAAACTAGGGAGTCCCCTATAAAAATACAAAAACTAGTAGTGGACCTTCTTGTATCAACACAAGAGGCCCAATCAGCATCTGCATAAGCCTTCAAGGTGAGTGCTGATTTTGCTGAGTAGAATAAACCCTGCCCAGGTGAGGACTTAATATACCTCAAAACATGATGAGCAGCCTGTAGATGAGAGGTCCTAGGCTGAGAAACATACTGACTGAGTTTGTTAACTGCATAACTCAAGTCTGGTCTAGTGATTGTGATATAGAGTAGGCGCCCAATAAGTCTCCTGTAAGATGTAGAATCTGGCAGAGGATCACCATCCTGTGAATTCAGCTTAGCTTTTGGATTCATGGGTAAGGAAAGAGGCTTGGATCCTAGATAGCCTGTTTCCTCTAGGATTTGCAAGGCATATTGCCTTTGTGATAGAACAATGCCTTTAGAGGATCTTGCAATCTCTAAACCCAAAAAGAACTTCAAATCTCCTAGGTCTTTAAGTTTAAACTGACTATGTAGAAATGATTTCAAATCTGTCATTAAAGACTGAGAAGGACCTGCAAGAACAATGTCATCAACATATAAAAGTAAAGCAATAAAATCCTTACCTTTGCCCTTGGTGAATAGGGAATAGTCTGATTTTGATTGAATAAATCCATAGGCTAAAAGACAATCTTTAAATTTTTCATTCCACTGCCTTGATGCCTGTTTAAGGCCATACAAGGATTTATTTAGCTTACAAACCATTTTAGGTGATGAAGTTGATTTCTGATATCCTAGAGGAAGTTCCATATAGACTTCCTCATCTAAGTTACCATTAAGAAAAGCATTATCAACATCCATCTGTTGTAAAAACCAATTCTGTGAAGCAGCAAGAGCCAAAAGTACTTTAACTGTAACCATTTTAGCTACAGGAGAGAAAGTCTCCATGTAATCTATTCCAGCTTGCTGGGTATACCCCTTGGCTACTAACCTAGCCTTATACCTGTCAATGGAACCATCAGGATTCCTTTTAATCTTGTATACCCAACGGCAGCCAATAGCCTTCTTATTATTAGGTAAAGGCATTATTGTCCAAGTATTTGTTTCTTCCAAAGCTTGAATTTCTTTATTCATGGCTTCTCTCCAATGAGAATGACCCACTGCCTGATGGTAAAAGACAGGTTCATTCTCACTGGAAATATTTAAGATAAAATGTTTAAAAGTAGAAGAAAGCTTACCATAGTCCAGTACCTGAGAAATAGGGTGCTTAGTAGTCCCAACAGAAACACAATCATTAGAAAAATTACAATGATAGTCTTGAAGATATGATGGTTTTTTAGACACCCTAGAAGATTTTCTAACAGGAGATGAAGTAGAAGGAACAATAGGTGGAACAACAGAAGATGGTACATAATCAGAATATGTAATATTTGAATCCAAATCCAGAGGTTCATATAAAAAATCAGTAGTTGAAGAATTGGGTGGGGGGAAAAGTTTATCAGATTCATTAGTAGAAGATAGAGTTGAAGTGGTATGAAAAGGAAAAGATTGTTCATGAAAAACTACATCTCTTGAAACAAAAATTTCATTTGTAGTAGGATCAAACAGTTTATATCCCTTAATACCCATAGGGTAACCTATGAAAACACAAGATCTAGCCCTAGGATCAAATTTAGATCTACCCTGTTTTAAAGTAGAAGCAAAACATAAACAGCCAAAAGTTCTAAACAAACTGTAATCAACAGGCTTATTATATAATTTTTCAAAAGGAGTTAAAAAATTTAGAACCTTAGAAGGTGTTCTGTTGATTAAAAAAGCTGCAGTAGAAACACATTCAGACCAAAGAGAAAGAAGAACCTTTGACTCAAAACAAAGAGCCCTAACAACATTCAATAGATGCTGATGTTTCCTTTCTGGAATAGAATTCTGTTGAGGTGTTTCCACACAAGAAAACTGATGCAAAATACCTTCTTTAAGAAAAAGATTAGTAAAACATAATTCAGGAGCATTGTCACTCCTAAAAACTTTGACAGTAGTATTAAATTGGTTTTTGACCATAGATAGAAAGTTAGGTATAACAGTAGAAATTTCAGATTTATTATGCAGTAAACAAATCCAGGTAAATCTGGAAAAATCATCAATTATTGTAACAAAATACTTGTGTCCAGTTACAGAGGGTACATGAAAGGGACCCCATAGGTCACAATGTATCAACTCAAAAATGCTAGAAGTAGTAGAAACAGAATTAGGAAAAGACAACCTCTTCTGTTTAGCAAGAGGGCAAATATTACATGGATTAGAATCATGAGTACAAAGTTGTGAAGAATCTAATCCTAAAATATCCTTTATTCTAGACATAGACTTATATGGCATATGCCCTAATCTTTTGTGCCAGACTATATGAGAAACTTTATTGCAGTAATAAGGTGAAGAGCAGGCAGTGATATCCATGACATAGAGGCCTTTGAAAAGTCTACCCTCTCCAATCTTCCTCCTTTGAATGTCCTGGATAAGGAAAGAGTGCATAGTAAATGCTATAGTGTAACTAGTTTTGCTAAGTAATTCACTGACAGAAACTAAGTTGAAAGTGAACTGAGGAATATAAAAAACATCAGTGAGTGTGAGAGAGTCAGATATATGAATATCACCCATGAATGAAACAGAAAAACTACTGTTGTCAGGTAAAATAATTTTGGCATTAGAAACAGGTTTAAAAGAATGAAATAAAGATTTATCATTACAGATATGCTTTGTGGCTCCAGAGTCAATTATCCATTTATTTGCATAACAAGCAGAGTTAAAAGTATTAAAATTGGAACAAATACCTGAAGCACATGTGATGTGTGTGGAATCAGTGGAAGGGGTGGTAGAGTTGCCAATCTGCATTTGTGATTGAAAAAGAGTCATGAGTTGCTGACACTGTTCAGTAGTGAGACTCTGTAGTAATGGGGTAATGGGGTGTTGGAAATCTGGTTGTGGTGATGAGGGAGTGGAACTGATGCTGTTAATTGGAGCAGAGATGTAAGAAGATTGTTTGGGTTTGGGTTTATAGCCATTTGGATACCCATGGAGCTTATAGCATTTGTCCACTGTATGACCTGGTATATTGCAATGAGAACAAATAGGCCTGTCTTTGTTCTTGAAATTAGGTTTTAAAGAAGGGTTAGGATTGGACTGTGGTGGTTGACTGGATGGCTGTTGAAACTGGTTGTAGGGGCGTTTCTGTTGTTGAGTAGATTGAGTAGTAGGATTAGGATATCTACTGGCAAAAGCCAGGGACTGAGAAAGATCAGTATGATGCATGTGACCAACTTGTTTTTGTCTTTCTTCTTGAGTAGCAAGAGAGAAGACTTGATCAATGGAAGGAGGAGGAGCCATTAAAAGGATCTGACTCCGAAGTTGATCAAAAGAGTCATTAAGCCCCATCAAGAAAGTAAGGATATAGTTTTCTTGATTATGTGCATGCACTTTTTCAGGACCACCACAAGTACAGGGATTCAAAACAGGTTTATAATTTGATAAATCATCCCAAATAGACTTCAGTTTTGTGAAGTATTGGTTGACAGTCATAGATCCTTGATGTAGAGTGGCAAGTTCCCTGCGAAGTTGTAACTTTCTGGGTCCATTGCGCTGTTCAAAACGGGTCTTGAGTTCATTCCAAATGTCCATGGCACAGTGTGTGTACATGATACTGCTATGAATTTCAGGGGAGACTGAGTTGAGGATCCATGATATAACAATATCATTATTTCTGGACCAAGCACTCTGTAAAGTCTCATCTGTAGGACCTGGATCAGTAATGGAACCGTTGATAAAACCTAACTTGTGTTTTACATTCAAAGCCAACAACATTGAGCGAGACCAAGTAGGATAATTATCACCAGTGAGGGGTTGTTGTACAAGAATGAGTCCAGGGCTTTCAGATGGGTGCAAGAAAAGGGGATTGGAAGGATCTTCCATAGGAGGGCGAGTGCGAGAGGAGATAACTCCATAATTAGAAGAAATAGAACCCGAGGTTGAATCTGCCATTAATGGTGAGAATCAAGAAACTGGGAACCAAAAAAGATGATCAAGATTTTGATCACAAATTGAGAGCAGAGTGTAAAATTTCTCTGAAAATTGCAGAATTATAGTGTGCGGAAGTGAATTGAAACAACTGATACCATGTTACAATCTAAAATCTTCCATGATTATCCCACAAATTATTTGAATGCAGGAAGAAAAAGATGGAAGAAAAATCTGGAGAAAATTTTTTATTAAGTAAAATTATCAAAGTGTACAAGTGAGGAATTGAACCCTAGACTAATTTATACAATAGGTTAGGCGGTTAGTAAAAAGTGCTAACAGACTAAAAACAAAAGAAAGAAAAAAAACACGACTTAATAAATAAATACAAATGAGATAAAAAAGCCCTAATTCAAAAATAAAACATTCAGTCTCTTCTTCTCTTCTTCTTCGTTCTGTCATCTGAAAATTGAAGCTAACCATTTAATCTTCTTTGTGCAGGTCACTGTGAAGCTGAAGCTCAAATCTCCTAATAGCACCTATAAAATTTTAAATTACCATGAATATTTTGATTTTATTTCTAATTTTATCGTGGGATGGGATGAATTTTTTTTTTATATATATTGGCTTGCTTGAGTAAAAAAAAAAGGGAAAATGATCTATTATCTATTTCGCTTGAAAATGTATATTGCAAAAACATTGTTCAATGTTTTGATATTATTTCAGCCACTGATTAAATAATATCATGATAAAATGTAGAACATAGTTTAAAAAAGGTTTGCACTTTGCACCTCCGAAATATGAGAAATAGACACTTTACACCTCCAAAACTCAAATCTAGTACTTTACACCCCCAAAATATAAAATATCAATCACTTTGCACCCTCTCTTATTTTTAGGCAAAATTGACCTCCGGAGTCAAGGGCAAAATAGGTAACTTAATTGTAGATATTTGGCACTTTGAAACCCCAAAACCCGGGGCAAGATCCTCTGTACCACTTTTGGTGTACCACTTAAGTGTACCTGTCAATCACTTAGTGGTGGTACACTTAAGTGGTACACCAAAAGTGGTACAGAGGATCTACACCCCCAAAACCCCCCTCATTTTCTGGGCAAAGTTGGCCACTGGGGTCAAAAAAATCCCATCATTGAATACGGTTTATTAAATTTGAATACATTGAAATATAAGAATTGATAACCACCATTTAGACCATGTGTTGCCCACACGTTCGATTTATTGTGAAATTTCTTATTATTAATGTCAATGTTGAATTTATTATAAATTTTTTCATTATTATTATTATTATTAAGAAATATGAAAATTGAAATTAATTGAAATGGAAAGACTAAGTTACTCGAGATGACACCTTCTATCACAATGTGGATTTACCTCTCTACTATGGCTGAAATTGGCAAAGGAATTCAATATTTCGTGGAGTAATTCACTTCTCTGTTCGGAAATTTTAACATTACAAAGTCTAGGAGGAAAGAAAAGAGGTTTAATTTGGAAGACGGTTGTGCAATCTATTTGGTGGAATGTGTGGCTAGAAAGGAATGGAAGGATTTTCGATGAAAAGGAGCACACAGTTGAGGAAATATGGGAAAAGATTAAATATTGGACAGCTATGTGGTTGTTCAATTCCAAACCATTTAGAGGCATCCCATTATTCTTATTAGTTACGGATTGGATGGCTGTGTAGTTATTTAGTTTTTCTTGATTTTTTTTTTTCTATTCTTTGTTTTCTTGTTCATTTTCCTATTGTTCATGCTCTTTGTGCAATCTCTGCACTCTTCCTTGTATTACATCTTCTTTAATACAAGTGACGTTTTGTTTCAAAAAAAAAAAAGTTACTCGAGATGACTACAAAAAAAGGATTAAAAAGGGAAAGAGGAGTATAAGGTGAAGGGGTGAAGGATAGTCTATGGAGATGGCCTAAAACTCCACCAATTTGGGTTTCACGAGGCTCTAGATGCTCTGTTTCTAGGCTTTGCGAGCTAAATCTTTATTGTTAGTTTTTGACATTATCCAAACAATATTTAATAGGTTCTACACAATTTCAAAAATCAACAAATACTTAGTAACTAATATCATGCCAGCTTTTTGTATATAAAAAATTATTCTATAGTTTTTAAAATTTTCTGCATTCCCTCAAAGTCAATCAATACATGATAAACAACTCATAATCAGATAATGCCATTTGACTTTTGCAAATATTATGAATACTAATTTGGTATTTTAAAATTTTAGTCAAGATTTTCACCGAAAGAATAATACTTTCCAAAAAGATTGTGTAGCAATAAATAATATTTCCCAAGTGAGGAGCCTCATGTTATCTATATAAACATGCACTTCAGAACCCATTTATATCCACTTTTCACATTTATATATATAATATCAAGAATGAATTATTCTCCAAGTTCTCAATTTATTTTGCTCCTCTTATGTATTTCTTCATTAATGCCAATCATTGGATTTTCATTAGTAAGTGCAAAACTATAAAAATAGTTTGGTCAAAGTGGTTTTCACTAATTATTCCAGTTCATTTATCACTTTTTCAAGTTTTGGCTACATTATTATTCTTTTTAAAAAAAAAATCAATTTCATGATCTTCTTACATGTTAGTTTGAAAATCAAGGAAAAAACTATATATTCAAGAATGCATATTGTTGAAGACAAATTCGCGATCTTATTTATGTTTTTCCATTGTGAAAAAAATATTTAAGCTTTTGAATAGTACATATATAATCCTTACAAACATGTCCTAATTTATGTCCTAATTTCTCTTTCTTGATATTTAAATATTAATAATTTAGGTTGGTGCTGCACGTCTCCCATTTGATCCAGCAACAAGCCTTCAATTAGTCACTTGTCCAGTTGGCAAAGATCGTAAGTTTTTACTACAATAAAAAAATAAATTGTGATAGATCTCGCGTAGTCGCATTACAAATGGGCAAGATTTTCTATTTGAAAAATTCATCCGGTCCAGGAAAAATTTCTAAATTTTGTGGTTAAGAATAATATCATATTTATTGTGGAACTAAATGAATTATATGGTGTCATTCTGTTAAATTTTTTTTTTTTAATATACAATAGTTTCGTTCCTAAGGTTTATGAATTTTTCATAAACCATGTCTAGGTATAGTGTTAACGCCAATTTATCCCATTATGATATGTATAATGTTCAATTTATTCTTCTGTAATTTGAATAAGAACATTTTACCCTGTAACAATTTTAAAAGAGCAATTTACCACCTTCCAACGGAGAGTTTAATACACTCGTCCAAAATTACATGAAAAAATTTTGCGTAAAAAAATAGAAGTACCCTTCATAACCATGGCGCAAAGGGTCATATTTTTAAGTTGATTAATTGAGTCGAAGTATAATATATAACAGGCATAGTTTTGTAAATTCGTATTTTATTCTAAATTTAAAAGTATAAAAAACGTAATGTAAAACTTTCATAAAATTATGAGAAATAAATTGAATATCATGCATATAACAGACAAATTAAACAATTATCAGTCAGTAACTCTCTATATCTATATACAACACACAAACACATGTAGTTTATGCAAAAAAATCTCGATATATATAGGTCCAATTATTGAAGAGTAAAAGTGTAACAATTTAATTCATAACATGTATTTGTATAATTTTTTGGTTAGAATGCGCGAGACAGTGCGAACGCCGATGCTCAGCCGGACCAGGAGTGTCACTTCGAGGAAGCTGTTTGTCGGAATGTATTAAGTGTTGTGTTCAATGTGTGTGCGTGCCACCTGGACGTGTCAATGAAAACAAGGAATGTTGTCCATGTTACAAAAATGGTGGTACCTACAACAACAGGCCCATAGTGTGCCCGTGACTTGAGCATCAAAATTATACTCCAATTCTTTGTTATTGTTGTTTTGGAACATGCATGTCTTAATTAGTAATTAATTAAATAAAGACACATACTTTGATTTTAGTAATAATTGATTATAATAAAAATTAATTATAGAATAGTTTCTTTTGTATAATAGCTTTTGTAAAAGTAACACTTTAGTAGCTTCTAAAATATGTTGATCTTTTGCTTCTCGAGATCCCAAAAGTGATTATCATGAAAATCACGATTGAGCAGAAGTTTTTTTATAATCGGGGCCAAACACTTCAAAAATCACAATAAAAATTTATAAGTGATTTTAAGAGCTCCAACCGCTAGGCCAAACTCACCCTAAGTCTTTAAGATCCAATTCTTGGAAAAATGTGCAGTGGGGACTCAAGTAAGATGACTGACATCTTTAGACATGTATCATGTAATGGACTCATGGTATGATGTTGTTTATATGTTCAACAGTAGTGTATTTACTTTTTACTCTTATTTAGTTTATTCTTTTTTTTATATATATATATATATAAGCTTTCGTTTATCCACTTTTCACTCTTTTGGTTGTTCATACGTAGAAACATTAATGTAATTTTTGCTTCACTAGCTAGAGGCGTCCATAAAAGTGTGTAACTCACATTTACTATATTTACTATTATGGTTAATTATGTCACTAAATAATTAAACATGAGGAGTGACCCTGGCTGCATGCACTGAAACCCCCATAATAATTTATCTTGTTTAAAATTTAATATTTATCACCTATAAATTTCTATCGTGGTTTGAGCGTACATTTTTCAGTTCTCAAGTTTAAATATAATAAAAAAAATGTCTCACTAATTAATATATGCAGAGCAGAATGAGCTAAAAATGACTGAACCTTTCTTTTTCTTTTTTCTTCGTTCCCCAAGATTATAAACAATTTGGGAATCTTCAAACACATTAATTTTATACTATCCAGAAGCAAAAGCCAGATAATATCGCTTTTGGGAATCACAATCTATAAAATCTAGTTTTCCTTGGATCAACTTTTGCTAAAATCAATTACTGAAAAACTAATTCTATTACGTTCCCTTATATTAACATATCCTTCATTAAAAGGAGAACCAAAGAAGAAGGTTTTCTTTCATTAATTAATAATTAATTTATTAACAATCCTTAATACATTGAAATTATGTAATCTATATAGTCTAAATCAAATTTATGTTGATACTCAAGTATATATATAGTGTTTTACATTTATATCCTCCTGGTAAAAACTTTAATCCCTCCTATATAATGTGTTTTACACTTATATCCATATTGTCAAAAAATTTACACTTAAGTCCATTCTATATAAATTATGTTATATCAATCACTTTTCCGGCACTTTTTCAACGAAACTACAATCAAGTGTAAGTTACGTGACTTTAAATAAGGGTATTACAACCAGTGTTATAAAAGTCAGATCAGTCATTACCGTTAGGATTACTGATTAGTGATTATATATGTTAGACCGTTTTAACCACTGGTTCGACCAGTGTGACGTCATTACGAAGTAGTAATTTAACTTAAATTTTAATGTATATAATCAACCGGGCCACCCACCTCGATCGATGACAGATGACTAACTTAAATTTTAATGTATGTAATAAATCGTGCCACCCACCTCCATCGATGGCAGGTGGCGTCACCTGCCATTGTTGTCTTTTTTTTTTGTTTAATTAATATATTTTATAATAAGATAAATTTTTTTATAATATTAACATTAATTTAACTTATTACTTTTATAATTGAACTTTTATTTAATAAACTTAACATTAGTTTATGAAATTTAATAATATTGTAAGAAACTATAATTTTTTATTATTAAATTTTGCGAATTTGTGTTAATTAAATACGAGTTATTGAATACATATACATTGAAAATAATTCGATTTATTGAATTTAAATACATTAAAATTAAATACGATTTAAATAAATAGAAATATGAGAACTGAAATTGATTGAAATAAATCCGATTACATACGACTACCATTTGGACCATGTGTTGCCCTCACATGTTCGACTAAGTCGGCTTGAAGTTAACAATTGATTGTTTACCCAAATAAATTAATTTCAGTTTTATGTTTCTTAATATTAATTTCAATGTAATATTGCTTATTATTAATGCCAATGTTGAATTTATTTCATTATTATTATTATTATTATTTATTTACTTATTTATTATTATTATTATTATTATTATTAATTAATTAAGAAATATGAAATTGAAATGAGAAGACTAAGTCACTGGAGATGACTGCAAAAAGAGGCTGAAGAGGGAAAGGGAAGTCTAAGGTGAAGGGGTGGATGGGATCTCTAGAGATGGCCTAAGCCAAAAAGATAGGTGATTATAAATGTTGATTAAGCGATTTAATACATATGACTATATATATATATATATATATATATATATATATATATATATATATATATATATATATTTATTGGAACATTAATTACTTCTTAATTTATATTTATTTTATTTTATTTTATTTGGAAGAGGTAAATGCCAAAATACTCAAATCGACAAAAAATCTTCCTTTGTTATTTTTATTAGCGAAAACTTGCATATGTTCTTTTTTTATTAACAAAAAATTCCACTTGATGCCTTCATAAGTCAATAATTCGGTTATTGTCATTCTTTTAATTGAATGATTAGATTATTGCCAATTTTAAATAATAGTAGGGGGAATTATTATCAATTTTTTAGGAGAATAAGAGTGTTTTTGTGGTGATTTTCGGATTTTTGGATTTTTCTGTATGAATTTTGGTTAATTTAGTTTAGAAGAAAGTCATCCGAAGATTTGGATTTTTCTCAGAATACTATATATGTAGTATGTGGGTAGGGCTAATGCACTCTACGGAAAAGAAAAGAAAATGGTTTAGCAAAAAAAAAAGGGTTCTAGTTCAGGCTTGCTATGGATGGCTCCGATTCAAGTCCAAATCCAGTCATAATCACATGATTACATCTGCATTGGATCCAAGTACATGTCTAGTAATGCCTAAGCAATGTTGAATAATGACGTGAGTTCCGCTGAATGGCCATCATATTTACTTATTTTAATAATATAAATATTTATTTGCTTCAAAAAATCCATTAAAGTGTAAATTACATTTGACTATTATGGTTATATTGTTGGATGAAGATGAAAGAAGTCAGATTTTAAGGGAAGGTTTTGATGATTTCCAAAACGTCATAATCAGCTAAGTATGGAAAGCTTAGTTCCCTTGGAAGAATCTTTGAACAAGCAAAGAAGATATCAGAAGAGTTCAAAGACCAGAAGACTAGTGATCTCTTGCTGAAACAGCAAACAGAAGGGTAGGTTATCAGCCGAGTCAAATCAGATTAGTTCAGTGTTTGATCAGCAGAGTACCTATCAGAAGGGTTGCTTCGATCAGCAGAGTGGAAGAGATCATGAGATCAGTTCAACAGTAATAAATGCACCTGGATGTAATAAATGCTGAAAGAGAAGGGTAGTAATGGCAAATGATTGAATATATCCTCGGATCAGCAGAGTGCATTTAATGCAGCATTAAATGTGATGGACAGAAAAGTACTGTACACTGTACGGTTTGCTGCAGAGAGCCGTTTCAAAAGAGCTGAAGAATGGATTTGATTTGTGACTTGCCTTCAACGGTCATATTTTCATCTCCATGTATAAATAGAGCTGAATTTCAATCGAGCAAGAACACACAACAACAGTCAGAGATCGAAATTTTGAAGCAGAATTTCTCTAAGTCTCAAAAGCTCGAATAGCTCACTCGTCTGGTGGAAGTCATCTGTTGACAGAAACCCAGTTGAAGAAATCAGAAAAACATTATCTGAGTGATTTTGTAATAGCTGAGTGTTGTGCGAAGTTAGAATCCATCTTTGTGAGTGATTCTACTTTAGAGGATAGGTTTTCTTTGTGAACTCCTATTGTGAGCTTACAGCCTTTTCATTAGTTGTTTAGGTGTAAGTGGAGAAATATTGTAATCTAAGTGATTATAGTATAACCCAGAATCTGTGTGATCTGGAAGAGTGGACTAAAGGATTTTTATCCATATAACCACTATAAAAATTCTTTGTGTTATCTTGCATTTAAAGTTTTCTTGCATATTTTAAAGTTTGCATTTTAAACACTTTGAATCAATCAAAAGATTTTATAAGGAGTTTGAAAACTGGGGATAAAATCTTTTAGAACTTAGTTTACTTGTGAAAAACACTTTCAAACAATCCGCTGCAAGTATACTCTCTGAAAAACTGTTTTGCTGAAAAACAGCTAAGTCACTGTAAGAAGAGTGGTCAGTCGTCTGTTCAAAATTTGTTTACGAACAGATTAGTCTGCTTACTGTTCTTCATCAGCTTAGTCTGCTGACAGAAGACTGAAAAGTTTTTAAGTTCAAAAAATTTGAAGAGGTCTATTCACCCCCCCCTCTAGACCTCATCTGACCACTTGGGACCAACAAGTGGTATCAGAGCAGGTGGTTCATTAGAATCAGCTGCCTGATCAACGAGCTTGATCCAAGTGTTTTTCAAAGGTTTTCAAAACTTTTCAAAAGAGCATCTTTTTGAAAAATAAAAACTTTTTGAAAAATGGATTGTATCAGCCATGTTCCCCACATTGCTGGTATGTCCTTTGAGGACTGGAAGATTAGAATGGAAATCTTTCTAGCAGCCTATAATGACAACATGTACACATGTATCATTAAAGGTCCATTCAGATTCACAAAGACCATCAAAATAAATGAAGTAGATACGGTTGTGGAAAAAGACCTTCATGAGATGACTCCTGAAGAAATTAAGCTTTTCAATCTTGATAAAGTTGGGAGATTCATCATGACTAAAGCCCTGGATAATGATCGGTTTGACAAGGTCAAACATTGCAAGACTGCAAAGGAGATGTGGGACAAAGTCAGAGATATGAGCGAAGGCAATGATGCAATAAAGGAGCATCAGCTCACTGTTGCCTTGGAGAAACTTGACAACTTCAAGATGAGGTCTGGAGAAACCATTGATCAAATGGATACCAGATTCACCAGGACTCTGAATGAAGTTTTAAAGTTGGGGAAGACCTTCACTGACAAAGAGATCACTGTCAGAGTACTAAAGGCCCTACCTCCAAAGTTCAACATGAAAGTGACAGCAATGGAAGAATCAAGGGATTTGGGAAAAATCTCTCTTACTGAGCTGTTTTCTGTACTCAAGGCATTCGATTATAAACTGCCTAGAATGGGAATTGAAGAAACCTCAACTTCAGGACCCACAGCTGCACTGGTTGCTGCTGAAAACCAAAGAAGACCAGCACAGAAAAGCAAAGATGTGGACTCATCTGATGAAGCCACTCTACTCAACAAAAAGGAGTACACTGCTGGAGATGTTGCACTGTTGATGAATAATTTCAAGAAGTTCTACAAAAGAAAAATGAAGAACAAATACAACAATGCTTCTACTTCTAAACCTAACTTTTCTTCTCAAGATAAAGATGATTATAAAGCAAAACTAATGTGTTACAACTGCAGGAAATTGGGACACTTCATCAAAGACTGCCCATATCCAAAAGCAGAGAAGTACACTGAAGAGGAGAAGAAAATGAGAAAAGAAAGAAAGCATCAGAGAGGCAAGGCTATGATGGCGGAAGATGAAAAGCTAGCTGCTGTCTACTCATCTGATTCAGATTCGGACTCGTCTGATGAAGAATCGTCTGATGAAGAAAAACCTGCTCTCCTGTGCCTGATGGCAAAGGAATCTGATGACTCAGAGGATGAGGTAACCCCTCAAAATAATGAACTGTTCAATTCTTTAGAGCAAATGATGTTGAATAATACTACTATTGCTGGAGAATTTGTTAAGCTTAAGGAAGAGATGATATTGCTAAAAGAGCAAAATAGTTCACTGAAACTTTTAGCTGAAAAGCCAAAAGAATCAGCTGAATATAAACAGCTTGAGCAAGAGCATGAATCTCTGAAAGCTGAATGTGAGGTCTATAAAGGAAAAATCATGGAACTTGAGAAAATTATTGAGTCTCATGATAAGTCAACTGTTGCATCCATGCATACATCTAAGAAAAAGGAGACACCTTTAGAAAAGGATAAACTAGAGTTGAACCATACTGAAAAATTCATTTCTGCTGACAATAGTAAGGTCATCCTGTATGTTCAAACTGCTAGACCTACCTCAACTGAGAAAGTGGTAAAGGAGAAGAAATCTCCTAAGGCTAAAAAGAGCAAAGAGCCTAGTGTAGGAAATCAGACTAGTAAGACCAAACAGCAGAGTCCTAAGAAGTCTGCTGATAAAACTAAAGTCAATCAGACTAGTGGTAAAACTAAGTCAAAACCAATTGAGCAAGCATCTAGTAAACCAAAGAAGCATAAAAACAAGAAAAATCAAAATGCTTGGTATGG
Source organism: Penstemon eatonii (assembly GCA_038501285.1). Taxonomy (NCBI): domain Eukaryota; kingdom Viridiplantae; phylum Streptophyta; class Magnoliopsida; order Lamiales; family Plantaginaceae; genus Penstemon; species Penstemon eatonii. The sequence continues at coordinate 10,438,110 of CM076710.1, forward strand.
AAATGAGTCATATTATGTGCAACCTGCTGCATATCATCCTATGTATCATGCACCTCAATTTCCTAGTTACTATGCACCTTATCCTGCTCATCCAATGCATGCATACCCTGCATATCATGCACCTTACCCTGCTTATGAACATTACTCTTATCATACTGATCATCAACATGACTTATCTGATAATTATGATAAAAATGAAACTGTTCATGCTCCTGTCAAAACTCAAAAGCCTAATAAGCCTAAGACATCAACATCTTGGGTTGTCAAAGGTGGAACTAATCCTTCAGGACCCTCTCAATAAGGGTACCTAAAACAATTTTACTTTTGTTTTGTAGGTTAGGATTAGGAGTAGGAGTAAAGTAGAGAAGATTTGGTACTTGGACAGTGGATGTTCAAGACACATGTGTGGAAACATACATGAGCTGACTGATGCAGTTGCTGTGGATGGTCCAAGTGTTACATTTGGAGACAGCAAAGAAGGCAAGATTAAAGCTAAGGGAAGAGTAATCAAGGGAAACATTGAGATATCTGACGTCTCATATGTTAAAGGCCTAAAGTATAATCTGCTGAGCATAAGTCAATTCTGTGACAAAGGATATTCAGTCATCTTCTCAACAGATAAGTGCTATGTTGAACAAATTGGTACAAAGAAGGTAATTTTATCTGGAAGACGACAAGGAAATGTCTACATAGTCGACTGGAATTCTGTTGACAAGAATTCAAGTGTTTGTTTGGTGGCATCTGCACCAAGTGAAGTTAGCTGGCTATGGCACAAGAGAATGAATCATTTAAACTTCAAGACCATAAACAGATTAATCAAGAATGATTTGGTAGAAGGGATTCCAAAAGCAGTCATGAGCAAAGACAAGCTCTGTGATGCATGTCAGAAGGGGAAACAAATCAAGTCATCATTCAAAGAAAAGAAGCACCAATCTTCTGGAAGAATATTGGAGCTACTGCATATGGACTTATTTGGACCCATTGATCCAGTCAGCAATGGTGGAAAGAAATACTGCCTAGCTGTTGTGGATGATTATTCAAGATATACTTGGGTGATTTTCATGAAAAAGAAAAGTGAAACCAAGGAACATCTTACCAATCTGATGGAACTGATCCAGAATGAGAAAAGTATCAAAATATTGAAGATCAGATCAGATAGAGGGATAGAGTTTACAAACTCTACTGTTGAAGAGTATTGTAACATAAAAGGAATACATCATGAGTATTCAGCTGCTAGGACCCCTCAACAGAATGGTGTTGCTGAAAGAAGAAACAGAACACTAAAGGAAGCTGTCAGAACCATGATAGCTGAAGCTAAACTGCCTCAAAGATTTTGGGCAGAAGCAACAAATACAGCATGCTTTACCCAAAACAGATGTATGATCAACAAAAATCAGAATAAGACACCATATGAAGTTTGGAACAACAGAAAACCAAACATTCATTACTTCAAGATTTTTGGTTGTAAATGTTTTGTATTGAATAATGGGAAAAATCACCTTACTGCATTTGCAGAAAAGGCTGATGAAGCTGTCTTTGTAGGATACTCTACTGTTAGTAAAGCTTATAGAGTGTTTAACAAAAGAACATTACTAATAGAAGAATCTATCCATGTAGTATTTGATGAGCCAAGTCAATCTTCTGAAAAGAATCAAAGTGTTAACCAAGAACTGTCTGCTGATTTACAGAAGTTAGATATTGGAGGAAATGAAGAATATGTTCCCATCATACTACCTAATCTAATTTCAGCTGCAAACTCAAGTGCTGTTCAAAATCACAGTGCTGATTGTCTAACAGACGAGTTGCTAACAGCTGACAGACCAGAGACTGTTCAACAGACAGCAAATGTTCAACAGACTACTACTGGAACTCCAACAGTAGTGTTGCAAGATCAAGACAGAGGACAACATCCTGATTTGCAACCTGATCTCAGATGGCTCAAGAATCACCCACCTGAATTAGTAATTGGTGATCCTTTAGATAGAGTGAAAACAAGAAGAGCTGCTGCACAAGATGCCATGTTTGTCACATTTCTATCTCAAATAGAGCCTAAGCAAATTGAAGAAGCTCTAAATGATTCCTTCTGGATTGAAGCTATGCAAGAAGAGTTGAGTCAATTTGAAAGGAATGAAGTCTGGTACTTAGTTCCTAGACCAAGTCATCAAAGAGTCATTGGCACTAAGTGGGTTTTCAGGAATAAGATGAATGAAGATGGTATAGTCACCAGAAACAAAGCAAGACTAGTGGCCAAGGGTTATTGTCAAGAAGAAGGAATTGACTTTGATGAAACTTTTGCACCAGTAGCAAGACTTGAAGCAATCAGACTGTTTCTAGCCTATGCTGCTTACAAGAACTTCACTGTCTATCAGATGGATGTGAAGTCTGCTTTTCTCAATGGAGAACTGCAAGAAGAGGTATATGTTGAACAACCCCCTGGATTTGAAGTCTATCAAGAAGAGGACAAAGTATATCGTCTGAAGAAAGCCCTTTATGGACTGAAACAGGCTCCAAGAGCATGGTATGATACCCTATCTGATTTTCTTTTAATTAAAGGATTTCGTAAAGGTAAGGTAGATAAAACCTTGTTTACAATTGAATGGGAAAATCATATATTACTTGTGCAAATATATGTGGACGATATTATTTTTGGTTCAACTAACCAACAGATGTGTGATAAGTTCTCCAAGCTAATGCAGAATAAGTTTGAAATGAGCATGATGGGTGAACTTAACTATTTTCTTGGATTGCAAGTTAGACAGTTGCCTGATGGAATATTCATCAGCCAAGCAAAATACACAAGAGATCTGTTCAAGAAGTTTGGTATGGAAACTAGCTCAACTGCTACCATTCCTATGTCTACAAGTCTTCGTTTGGATAAAGATGAAGATGGCAAATCAGTGGACATAACCAAATATAGAGGCATTATTGGTTCATTGTTGTATCTAACAGCAAGTAGACCTGATATAATGTACTCAGTTGGAGTCTGTGCAAGATTTCAATCAAACCCCAAAGAATCTCATCTTTTAGCTGCCAAGAGGATATTGAAATATGTTAAAGGCACTCAAGAATTGGGATTGTGGTACCCTAGAGAATCTGGATTTGAGCTCATTGGTTATTCAGATTCAGACCTTGCTGGCTGCAAGATTGACAGAAAGAGCACAACTGGTGCCTGTCAGTTCTTAGGTAGTCGTCTGATCTCATGGATGAGTAAGAAACAAACTTCAGTTTCTATATCTACTGCTGAAGCTGAATATATAGCTGCTGGAGCTTGCTGTGCACAAATACTATGGTTGAAACATCAACTAGAAGATTACAACATCAAGATCAGTGGAATTCCAATCTACTGTGACAATACAAACGCAATCTCACTTACTCAGAACACTACAAGTCATTCAAGGACTAAACACATTGAGATCAAACATCATTTCATTAGAGATCATGTGGAAAAAGGCAATGTTTTGATTGAGTATGTTCATACAGACAATCAGATTGCTGATATTTTCACTAAACCTTTAAGTGAAGTAAGGTTCTCAACTCTAAGAGCTGAGTTAGGACTACTTAATTTGGATGCATAAGCTGAGGGGGAACTCATCAGAAGACTGGAGTTCAACAGCTTAGTCATCAGTTATTTCATTCAAGGATTAACTTTCAACAGACTAGTTAACTTATGAATTCTTAAAGACAGGGGGAACGTGTAAGACTAGCGGTACTTCTGTTCTAAAGATGAAATCTGTTAATGACAGTTAGTTGAAGTTATGCTATCATGAAGATGTGTTCTTAATTCTTGAAGATTGAAGATTATTTTATCTTGCTGGATTGACAAACAGCAGAGGAAGATTACTAGCTATTGGCTTTCACTAGTAATATCAGATAACAGATCACTCGTCTGTCAGATAAGTTAAACTCTACTCATCTGATATCTTATATAAGCATGGTCATAAGTCGCACTTTAAAAATGCGCTTTTATAAGTAAACAGATTAGTGTCGATAGAGTTTCCCGCCCATCTGACATTAAAATAATAAAATTGAAATCCGCGACTCTCATTCGCACGATTAAAAATTGTCAGATTAGATCAACGGTTCTGATAAATCACGAAAACCTAACCAAAAGGAAACCTATAAAATCCGATCTGAACAACATAGTCGTCTTACGCACTCAAAAACTCTCAAACTCTCTAACTCTCATACCCTCTTGTTTCGAAAGTTCACTGTTCTTTTGCAGAATCTACTCTCTAAATTTCAGAAATGGAGAAGATTATTGAAGGAAGGTACTTCAACTACAGCAAATTCCATTTCTCTGGCACTGATTTGATGCGCTCATTACTGGAAAAGATCAAAGAAGCATCGTTGGTTCCTGTTTTAGAAGCTCACGAAGAAAGAGTCTACTTAGAGGATGTTTACCATTTCTACATGACCAGAAAATTCAACAGTGATGACACTGTTATGACTGCTGTCATTGGTGGTAAGAAGATTGCTGTATCTGCTGCTGTTCTTAGTGAAATTTATAAACTTACGAATAAGGGAGGAGATGTGTCAGACCTGGGGTCTGCGAAAGAGGAAGAATTCTGGACTATTTGTGCTAAGAAAGGAGAAGAGATGACTGGGACTTTGATGAAGACTCAATTGAAGGATGAATATCAGAGATTTGCTGATATTATTGCCAAAGTACTGGACTGCAGTACGAGTTCACTGGATGGGTTACCAAGGAGAAGATACTACACAATGGTGTGTATCTATTATGGTTTGAAGGTTAACTGGGCTGCTCACGTTTATGAGCTGTTAAGTGATAGAAGGAATTCTCATGCTATTCTACTGAGCAATCTGTTTGCATCTCTGCAATGCCCTATGGGTGGTGGAAAGCCAACTCATGGCAGCAAAGAATTCAAACTCTATGAACCAGTGAGACAGACAGTGGCTGCTCCAAAGAGAAAGGCTGCTGCCAAATCTAAAAAGACCCCTTCTAAGAAGAGCAAGAAGGTGGGTCAGACTAGTCAATCTGCTGAGCCAACAGCACAGTCTGCTGTTGTGACTGGATCAGCACAACCTGAAGTTGAAGTCCCTGAGAAGGTGATAGATGACTTCACAGCTGAAGTTGAGAACATGGAGACAGGCTCATCATCTGAAAAGACAGAGTCTGAAGAAGAAGTTCCTCTTCAAAGGTTGAAGAGATTGAGAACTAGGAGTGAGGCAAGGGACCTCCTGTTGCAAACCCCCCTGCCAAGAGAATTCCTAAATCAAAGGCCAAGAGAAAAGTCACTTTCTCTGAAAAGCCTGTTGAGACTGTAAGGGAAACAACAACTGAAGCAGAAAGGCCATTAATCATTGAAGAACCTGTTGTTGAACCTGCTAAGGCTGCTGCTGCTGAAGCTGAAATTGTTTCTGAAGTTGGTATGTCAACAGAAGACTCGACTGCTGCACTATCTGCTGATGTAGAAAAGGAACAGCAGACTAGTACAACACAAGAGGGAGAAATACTGTTGCTGCATCCTACTCCAGTTGCTGCAACCCCTATTCAAGCAGTTGAGAGCCCTGAATCTAGAAGAAAGAGGATTGGCAAAACTGCAACTTATGTAACTGCTGCAGAAAAGAAAAGATTGGATGATGCTGAAAAGCAAAGGATAGCTGCAGAGAAAGCAGATGAGGAAAGGCTGAAGAGCCTAGAACTAAAAAGGCTGGAGGAAGAAGCCAGCAAAATGACCCAAGAGCAAAGGGATGCTGTTGAGGCAGCAGAGTTGGCTGCTGCTATTGAAGCAAGCACCAAGGATGCTCATGGACATCAGCATACTGGTGGGATAGCTATTGGTGAACCAAGGGATCCAAACAAACCAATACCAGCTATGCATGCACCTAAAACAAAGCCAAAGAGAAGAGAAGAGATTAGACTGTCTTTAGAGATAGTCAGGGAAGATCCAGTTATCTTTGAAGAATTTCTAAAGAGGCTTGATGCTGAGAATGAAAGGGTCAACCGCCTGACACAGTTCAATAATGAAAAGATCAGATATAACAGGTGGAGGGAATTCAGACTGACAAAGAGTCCAACTGAAATGACCAAATGGAAAGCCTTTGCTGCTGAAGAAGCATGGGTACTTAAGTGGCTTGAGACAGATTCACTCATTCAAGCACTTGATTCAGAATTCTTTCTGGACAGGTTAAGGATGAGAATAAGCCACATAGTCAAGGCCGAAGCTAAGAAGATCTTTGAGTCTATTGCTGAAGATTATGATGATTCAGTAGACCTCAAAGAAAGATAAATCAAATTGGCCATTGCTCAAGCAATGGAGCTTTGGGCAAAGAAGTCAAGGAAGTTAAGGGGACAACCAAGCTCATTGGTCCCTCTTCCTAACATCAAACACATTGTCTACGGGCCTAATATCAAACCTTATGAAGAGCTGCCTAAGGAACCTACATCCACTTTTATTCCTCTTGATAATTTTACTTGGATTTCTAACAGGTCAGCAGTGGACAATGAAGGACTGATGAAGACAGTTGAGACTGTCAAGAAGATTATATCACCTGCTGATAAAGAGAAAGCAGAGTCTTCTGATCAACCAAAGCAAATAGAGGGTACATCAGACCCATCTGATCAGAACAAAGCACAAGGTGATAAGTCTGATGCTGCTGATGACTGATAACGCCGTGAAAACGTCGTTATTACCTATCCCTTTAAGCTCAAAACGTCTTGTTTTGATCCGAGTTTCTTTTTGTCTTTGCGTGTTTTCGTGTCGTTTGTGCTTTGGGTCCCTTTGTTCGACCTTTGTTCGTTTTTCGTGTTTTGTTCGTGTTTTACTTTTGCTTGTCGGTGTTTTGTAGGTTTTGACGTATTAAAGCACATCCGGAATATTTCGTGCGTGGATGGCAAGTCTCCTTCGACCGAGGGAGGGCCTAACGCATGCGAGAGTGCAAGAAAAGAAGAATTAGGCGCCTGCCTAACCTCGCCGCAGCGAGGTAGTTGCTCGCCGCCGCGAGCTGAGGCAGAAACTTTCTGCCCAGGTCTCGCGGCCGCGAGGTTCAACCTCGCGGCCGCGAGAGACTGGCAGAAAGTTTCTGCCACGACCTCGCGGCCGCGAGCCTCCAGCTCGCGGCCGCGAGGTGTCCATTTCCTGCAGGCTCGCGGCCGCGAGCCCAGGTCTCGCGGCCGCGAGGCCTGCCCTGTTTTGCTGCGTATTTTTGAGGGTCTTTTTGTACATTGCCCTTTTCCCCACTTGTAATTACAATCTCCTTTGGGACTTGTTGGCCTTTATTACCATAGTTTTTGGGGTAGTTTAGGCATAGGGGGTTGATAGTTTGCTAGGTTATAAGGGTAGAAGGTGGAATTCATACACAACCCTTGCAACTTACAACAAAATACTTGAAAAAGATTTTTCTCTTGCCTCCATCAAAAAGAAGAAGAGTTCTTGCTTGGAGCTTTGGTTGGAAGACTAAAGAAGCTTGAGAGAAGAGTTGTAGTGGCTTCCATTTACATAAGCTTATTCCTACCTTTATCTTTATCTTGTATTATGAATATTTTGAATGTAATGAATATTTTGTTTATAAATATGAGTAGCTAAGTATTTAACTCCTAGGTTTTCATGAAGCTTTGATGGATCTATGATTGAATGATGAGTTTATGATTGTGGCTATGCTTACAAGTGTTTGTTAATCTAGTTTGAGCCTTTGTCAACTTGTGGTTAGGCCAACCATAGGATGAAATGGATTGATCTTTAATGGCTAGATATAGTTGATTAAAGATTAGATTATAAAACTAGGTTGTGATTTGATTTTAGGATAGAAATATACCTAGGTCATTTCATGTTCTATTAAGGTTTGGGAACTAAAGCATCATTTAAGCTTAATCCTTTTAGACATAAATTGGATTAGTTTACTTTGGTAGGTTCGTACGATATCGAAAGATACGTATGAATAGATTTTGAAATCTTGAACAACAAACATAAGCATAGTCGTCAACTTGCGAATCATTCGAGATTGGATCACTCTTAGTGACATGGAAATCTAGGAAGCCTTTATCTAATCGAATCAAAATATTGTGTTTTTATTCATTTCACTTTTATATGTTCAAACAAACTACAAACCAACTACTTTTAATCACATAAGTTCGCATAAGATATTAGAATAGATCTTGATAATTATTCGTTATATTCCTCGTGGGTTCGACACCCTTTACCACTTTATTACTTGAAAGCGACCGTATACTTGCGTTTAAACGCACTCGTATTTGGAGCGTAACAAGTTTTTGGCGCCGTTGCCGGGGAGTAGTAACGATTATTGCCAATTTATATTCTTGTGTATCTTAGCTTGAACGTATTATTTACCTTGTGATCTTTGTATTCATAGGTGCCTTTCTCTTAGTGTATGCCAAGAGCTTCGTCATCACCCCTAGCTCTTGTTGATCCGGAGATTGAGAGGACTTTTCGAAAGCGAAGAAAAGCAAGGAAAAAGAAGGGTAAATCTCTACCCATGGACGATCAAGGAGTTAACCCGGCTATGGTTAATCCTATACAAGTTGCTCCCGAAGAGCCAAATAATAGGAATCGGCCTATTAATGAGTATGGTACACCTATGTTGAATGAGCTCGGTTCTTGCATCGTTAGACCAACAATTACGGCAACTAACTTTGAGCTTAAGCCAGTCATGTTCAATATGCTCAATGCCGCGGATCAATTTGGAGGTCATTCTAGCGAAGATCCTCACGCTCACTTAAAAAAGTTTATGATGATTAGTGATTCATTCATCATAGCGGGTGTAACAAAGGAGGCGTTGAGGTTGATGCTATTTCCATACTCGTTGAGGGACCTCGCAAAAGAATGGTTGGATTCTCTTCAATCCCAATCTATTAATTCGTGGGAAGATCTAACGGGAAAGTTCTTGAGGAAGTTTTTCCCTCCCCCGAAGACTATAAAATTGAGGAATGACATTCTAGGCTTCCGGCAATTAGATCAAGAATCTTTATATGAAGCTTGGGAGAGATTCAAAGAGTTGTTAAAGAAGTGTCAACACCACGGCATAGCGGAGTATATTTTGATGCAAACATTTTATAATGGTTTGCACGGGCCTACTAGAGCTCTCGTTGATGCCACTGCGGGTGGTACTATGCTTTCCAAGTCCTACGATGAATCGTGGGAAATTCTTGACACCATGGCTTATAACAATCACTCATGGACGTCCGAGAGAGGAACTTCAGCTAAATCTACTCCGGGTAGGCTCGAATTGGACGCAATTACGGCATTAAGTGCCCAAATGGCGATCCTGAGCAACAAAGTGGACAAGCTTGGCCAAAAGCCGGAAGTAGTACAACAAGTACAATCTATGCCGCCAAGTTGTGTGACATGTGGGGGAGCTCATACTTATGACATGTGTCCCGGAAGTCCCGAGGCGGTGAATTACCTTGGGAACAATTATCGCAACAATCAAGGACACCCCCCTTATCAAAACAACAACTACGTTCCTCATTGGCAAAAGCATCCAAATTTCTCTTGGAGTAATCCAAACAATGCCCAACAACCACCATATCAAGGAGGTCATCAATCCTCCGCTCCCCCCGGATTTCAAGATAGGCAAAAGCAACCCGTAGAGTCGAAGCCTTCGTGGGAAGATGCATTTGGTGATTTCATGAAACATACCACCAAATATATGGTAGCTAATGACTCTAAGTTGCAAGATGTCTTCAAAAATCAACAAGAACATTCGGTTGCCTTGAGAAATCTTCAAACTCAAATGGGGCAAGTCTCACAAGCCTTAAGTGCAAGACCTCAAGGAGCTTTGCCAAGTACAACCGAGTCACCTAATCAAGGCTCGAATGAACATTGCAAAGCTATTTCTTTGAGGAATGGAAAGAGGTATGAAGGTCCGGCTATGCCTAATGAAAATGCAATAGAAGCCGAGGAGACTCAAGGTGGAAACAAGGAGTCTTTGGTTGAGGAAGTAGAGTCGGAAAAGGAGGTACCTAAAGAACCAATCGTTTTAACGCCAATTCCGGCAAGTATACCAACTCCTCCGTTCCCTCAAAGATTCCAAAAGAAAAAGGATGAAAAGCAATTTGAAAAATTCTTAAATATCTTGAAGCAATTGCATATAAACATCCCTCTAGTGGAAGCTTTCGAGCAAATGCCTAAGTACGTCAAGTTTATGAAAGACGTGCTTTCAAAGAAAAGAAGATTGGGGGAATTTGAGACGGTTGCACTAACCGAGGAATGTAGTGCTATCTTGCAAAACAAATTACCTCCAAAGCTCAAGGATCCGGGGAGTTTCACTATCCCGTGTACTATTGGTGATAAGTATTTTGGGAGAGCTCTTTGTGATTTGGGAGCTAGCATTAATCTTATGCCCAAATCTATCTTTCAAAAGCTTGGAATCGGAGAAGCACGGCCTACTACGGTTTCTTTGCAACTTGCCGACCGTTCCATCACTTACCCGGAAGGAAAAATCGACGATGTCTTGGTAAGAGTTGATAAATTCATATTTCCCGTTGATTTTATTGTTCTTGATTATGAGGCGGATGTCAATGTACCTATCATACTTGGAAGACCATTTTTAGCTACGGGTAGAGCTTTGATTGATGTACAAAAAGGTGAACTCACCATGAGAGTACATGATGAAGAAGTGAAATTCGATGTCTTTAATGCTATGAGATACCCGGATGATGAGGAAGAAATCTCTTCCATTTGTATGATTGATTCGTTGGTGGCTAGTACATTTGAAGAGAATCACTATGAGAATTTAATCGAAGGAGCTATCTTGAATAAACTTAACGAAGAAATTGAGGAAATGGCTCAAGTCGTCTCACAATTGGAAGCTAATTCGGTTGGGGAGAATTATAGAAGAAGATTTGAATCTCTTGACTTGCCGTTATCAAACCCCAAGCCATTGAAATCTTCTATTGAGGAGCCTCCAATCTTGGAGTTGAAACCACTTCCATCTCATTTGAACTATGCTTATTTGGGAGATTCTTCTACCTTGCCGGTTATTATTGCGGCGGACTTGACGGATACTCAAAAGGGGAAATTGTTGAGAGTGCTCAAGTGTCATAAGAAAGCTATCGGGTGGACTATTGCCGACATCAAAGGGATTAGTCCCACCTTTTGCATGCATAAGATCAACTTAGAGGACAATTTCAAGGAGTCCGTTGAGCACCAAAGAAGATTGAATCCAATTATGAAAGAGGTGGTCAAAAAGGAAATAATCAAGTGGTTGGATTCCGGAATCGTTTTTCCTATTTCCGATAGCAAATGGGTGAGTCCGGTGCAATGTGTTCCGAAGAAAAGCGGAATGACGGTAATTACGAATGAAAAGAATGAGTTGATACCATCTAGAACGGTTACCGGGTGGAGAGTATGCATGGACTACCGAAAACTGAACCAAAATACGAAGAAAGATCATTTTCCGTTGCCTTTCATTGATCAAATGTTGGATAGACTAGCGGGAAGAGCTTTCTATTGCTTTTTGGATGGATATTCGGGTTTCAATCAAATCTTCATCGCCCCTGCGGATCAAGAGAAAACAACTTTCACATGTCCGTATGGTACGTTTGCTTTTAGAAGAATGCCTTTCGGCTTGTGTAATGCTCCCGCTACTTTTCAAAGGTGTATGATGGCTATCTTCACCGATATGATCGAGAAGTTCGTAGAAGTCTTCATGGATGATTTTTCTATCTTTGGGGATTCATTTGATGAATGCTTGGGTAATCTAAGCAAAGTGCTTCAAAGGTGCGAAGAAACGAACTTGGTATTGAATTGGGAGAAGTGCCATTTTATGGTTAAAGAGGGCATCGTCTTAGGCCACAAGATATCAAGTAAGGGTATCGAGGTTGACAGAGCAAAAATTGAAGCAATAGAAAAGCTACCTCCGCCTACATCTGTGAAGGGAATTCGAAGTTTCCTTGGGCATGCGGGTTTCTATAGAAGATTTATCAAAAACTTCTCGCAAATTTCCAAACCGTTATGCAATTTATTAGAGAAAGACGTTCCCTTTTTCTTCACGGATGAATGCCTGCAAGCCTTCATAACTTTGAAGCAAATGCTAATCTCGGCACCGATTGTTGTAGCACCGGACTGGAGTTTACCTTTCGAAGTAATGTGCGACGCTAGTGATATAGCGGTTGGGGCTGTTTTGGGCCAAAGGGAAAGCAAAGTTTTCCATTCTATCTACTATGCTAGCAAGACTTTGAACGACGCCCAACTGAACTATACAGTTACGGAAAAAGAGCTCTTGGCGGTGGTGTTTGCTTTCGACAAATTCCGAGCATATTTGGTTGGTACGAAGGTGATAGTTTACACGGATCATTCAGCTATTCGATACTTGATGACAAAGAAAGATGCGAAACCCCGATTAATCCGTTGGATCTTATTGCTTCAAGAATTTGATTTGGAGATCAAGGATAGAAAAGGGTCCGAAAATCAAGTAGCAGATCACTTATCTAGGCTCGAGAATGCTAAAGCTACGGAGGATCCCAAGATTATTAACGAATCTTTTCCGGATGAACAACTCTTTGCCCTCGCACTATCTCCAACTCCATGGTATGCCGACTACGTGAATTATCTGGTATGTGGCTTACTACCCCCTGATTTTACTTATCAACAAAAGAAAAGGTTTTTACATTATGTAAAGAGTTTTGTATGGGATGAGCCGTTTCTTTTTAAGATTTGTGCAGACAGGGTTATAAGGAGATGCATTCCCGAGGAGGACACACAAGCAATTCTAAAAGATTGCCATGCCGCACCCTATGGAGGTCATTTCAAGGGAGATCGTACGGCTGCAAAGGTGTTGCAATCGGGATTCTATTGGCCTACTTTGTTCAAGGATGCGCACATGTTCGTGTCCCAATGTGATCGGTGCCAAAGGGTAGGAAACATTTCCCAAAGAAATGAGACGCCACTAACGACCATTCTTGAAGTGGAGTTGTTTGATGTATGGGGAATTGACTTCATGGGACCTTTTGTACCTTCTAATGGGAACCAATACATTTTGGTGGCCGTTGATTATGTTTCCAAGTGGGTCGAGGCAAGTGCGTTTCCTAAGGATGATTCAAAAGCAGTCATGAGCTTCATAAAGAAAAATATATTCAGTCGTTTTGGCACGCCGAGAGCATTGATAAGTGACGGTGGTTCGCACTTTTGTAACCGTTGGCTTGATGTTCTTTTGGCAAAATATGGAGTAAAGCACAAGGTTACGACTGCGTATCACCCGCAGGCAAATGGGCAAGCCGAGGTATCCAACCGTGAAATAAAGAGTATCTTGGAAAAGACGGTAGCTCCTAACAGAAAAGACTGGTCGCTAAGACTTGATGATGCTCTATGGGCTTATCGTACCGCGTACAAGACGCCAATTGGGATGTCTCCTTATAAGCTTGTGTTCGGAAAATCTTGCCATCTACCGTTGGAGTTGGAACATAAGGCTTATTGGGCTGTCACGAAGCTAAACATGGATGCAAGTCTAGCCGGAGAAAAACGGCTCTTCCAACTGAATGAACTTGATGAATTTCGTTTGGAAGCTTATGAGAATGCCAAGCTCTATAAGGAAAAGATGAAAAAATGGCATGATCGACGTATATTGGAAAGGAAGTTTGAACCGGGGCAACAAGTGCTACTTTTCAACTCTAGGCTTCGATTATTTCCCGGAAAACTCAAGTCTCGTTGGTCAGGACCCTTTCAAGTTGTTGAAGCGTTTCCCTATGGAGCCGTGGAGGTTTCTGATCCCTCAACCGGAAACAAATTCAAAGTGAATGGTCAGCGCCTCAAACACTATTGGGGCGGAGAATTTGAAAGAAATAGGACTTCCGTGGTCCTATCGTGAAGTTATTATGCCGTATCCAAGTCGAGCTCACGACTATAAACAAGCGCTTCTCGGGAGGCAACCCGAGCCCATTGTTTTGTGTTTTTGTGTTTTTGTTGTTCGTTTTTGTTTTCGTTTTGCGTTTTGTGTTGTAGGTAAATGAGCGCGCACGAAAGATCGAGGATTAACAAGCATAACTCGAGTGAGATCGATCGAGCGAACTAACCATAGATTGAGAACGACGTAAGGTGAGAAGTTGGATTATTCGGTATACCGAAGGAAAAATTTCTGTCTAAACTTCGCTGCCACGAGCTCAAGGCTCGCGGCCGCGAGAAGTTGGCAGAAACTTTCTGCCCCAACCTCGCGGCCGCGAGCTTCCAGCTCGCCGCCGCGAAGTCTGGGCAGAAAGTTTCTGCCCAGCTCTCGCGGCCGCGAGGTTTGACCTCGCGGCCGCGAGACACAGGCAGAAACTTTCTGCCCAACCTCGCGGCCGCGAGCTTCCAGCTCGCGGCAGCGAAGTCTGGGCAGAAAGTTTCTGCCCAGGTCTCGCGGCCGCGAGACGAAATTAAAAAAAAAAAAAAAAAAAAAAAAATTTTTTTTTTTTTTTTTCTAAGTCCCGATTTAAACACTCCAACTCCCTTACTCCCTCACTTCTCACTCTCAAAACACCCTCAAACTCCTCTCTCTCTCAATCGTCCCACAAACACTCTCAAGCTCTAACAATCGGCTCTCTCTCAAACTCACTAAATCAACTAAGCACTCAATACAAACACTCCCTCAATCACTCAAGAATTTCAATTCCTCCACATACTCACTCAAATCCGAATTCACCTTGGGGGTCCGAAAATTGCAAGTTCTTCAATTCCATTCCGAAGGTAAGTGTGGCTAAACTCATGGCATTGCTTGATTGATATTGTGTGGATTGATTTGGTATTGAAAAATTTTGGGTGGAAGTAGTTGAAAATTTCAAAGAGATTTAGTAAACCGAAGAATGCACACAAGGTGTTTGATGAATTGCTTCTTAGAATAGCTTTGCCATTTTGCTAGTTCTTAACTTTGGTGTTGCCGGGTTATTGATTTGTCGTTATCGGGTGGTTGAATCATAAGTTTGGGGGAATTTTGTGCTTTTGATTAAAGGGAATCATACATTCGAAGAAAAATGTCTAGGAGATCGAAAGCCGCTAGTTCAAGTGTGCCTCCCAAACGAGCACGGGAGCCGAGAGGAAAGAAAAAAGTTGTCGAAGAAGATTACGACACTTTCCGGTTTGTTCATAAGGATGCCTCATCGGCATACGATAAGGACATAAGCCAATCATTTGTTCCCGAAAGGTTCGTCAATTACGAGCCCGAGGCATTTCCTTATTTGCAAAATCAAATCGACACTAGAGGTTGGAATGAGTTCTTGAAGAGGCCGCCTCGTGACACTTACGCTGGCGAAATTGTTAGAGAATTTTACGCCAACGCAAGTATAAGAAGGGATGATGACGCTACAATTGTGAGGGAGCGGGTGATAAAATTCGATCCGGAAACTATTAATGCATATTACAGGATCGAGTGGCCAGCGAACCAAAGAGATGAGCTTGAAGGACTGTACAGAGACTTGAGGAGAGATAGGATAAGCATGGATGAATTGAAAGAGTTCATCACCTTGCCCGGAACGGTCGTTCAGGGCATTCCGAAGGTGACGCATAAGAGGTTGACTCAAGAGGCAAAAGCCTGGACCTTGATCTTACTTGCACATTTCCGTCCAAGCAAACACAACAGCGACTATGGTGAGGATCGCATCCCCCTGCTATATGCACTCACCCGAGGGCTTTCAGTGAATGTAGGACGGATAATACATGAGGTGATTGAAGAAGTTATTACAAAGAAGAATCCTAACTTGAGGAGTTTTGTATTTCCGCACCTCATTGACGGACTATGTCGAAATGCGGGGGTTGACTTCGGGGTCATCACTGAGAAGAAGAAGTTGACTGGCGTGATCGGTACGGCTACCATTTGCAAGACTTTGAAGTTGGACTACGAAAGTGTGTACAATGATAAAGTATACAAGTATAGTGAAGCAAATGAGCAGGGTCAACCCGATGAAGAAGATCAACAGGGTCAAGGTGATCAGGAGGAGGAGCAGATCGAGGAGCAGCCGAGCACTCAGGCACAGATGGGCGGTCGAGATGATATCGGTAGATTGATTCATCTTGTCCAAGCAATGGACGACAGGGTCCGAGCAATGGACGACAGGGTCCGAGCAATGGACGACAGGGTCGAAAACGTATGCGGAATGCAAAGACAGCTGGCTCAGTACGTTTATGCCGCGACCGATAGGAATGACATTATGTTCCGAACAGTGCTCGGAGATGAACGTTACAATGCCATTCAGCTGCCTGCCCTTCCTGGGCGTATCAATTTGCCTCCACAACCTCCGATGGATCAAGGAGACGAGCCTCACTTTGATGAGGAAGAAGAGCGAGCCCGCAATGAACGAAACCGCTAAAGATTGGAAGCAACCACGGGATGCATACATAAGGGACGTTGGATTTAAATTTATTCATTCCCGTTGGTTTATTATAAACTTACAATGTTTTAAAATATATTTCCATCTTATGATGATTTTGTTTTGTACTCTCGAAAGTGTAAACTCTTTCATTCCTGTTGGCTTGTAAACTCTTTAATTTTGCGTTGTTTATCACTATTAGAGCTGTGTTCGCTCATTTATCTTTTTGTGTTGTTTTGTTTTGCTTGTGTTTCCGTTTTGTTCTTGTTTTGTCGTGCCGTACCTAATTCCGTCATTCTTAATTCACACAATGGGGACATTGTGCATTTTAAGTTTGGGGGAGTAAGGTCGCACTTGTGGCATGCTAAGTCGAACCGTCAAAATTTTTCAAATTTCTCTTATTCTTTCAACATGCTCTACAAAGTTCGAGTACATTGGCTATAGCTAAGATTCTATTTAAAGTGGATAATGAACCTTAACGATAATAGGATCTAGGACTTCTTTTGCGTAACCTACAATCCCTCCGATCTTTAGCTTGGAAATTAAATGTGAGGAGAGCATAAATGGCCTAAGTTTGGGGGAGTAACCTCTTTTTAAGAATAAAATACCTTTGAACACCTAGCTCTTAAAAGAAACGAGTAGAGAAGTTGCTAAAATGTATGCACTTCTATGAGAGAAAAGAAAGGCAAAGCCTTCAAACGATGAAATTCATGAATAAATTTTTGTAATTACTCTATTTCGTTGGAATGGTGCTAGTAGCCCAAAAAGTTAAATGTAAAGAAGCACGAAGTGCTATGTTCTTATTGTAAATCAAAAGAAGAAAAGCAAAAGTATAGTGAGAAAAGAGCTAGGAACTAAAATCGTCAATAATTCAAGAAAAGGGACAACACTCTTAAATTTCCTACAACTTAGTGTCGTGAAGTGATTTGAACGTTAAATTTGCAATCTACGGCTAGGAGGGATTCTTTGTTAAACATTAGAAGTCTTTGCAAATAGAACCGATGATTTTGACCTATCGGGAATTATTCACCTAAGATAGAATCTAGCCAAAAGCCATCACACACACACGTGGAGTTTGTTTTAAGAATAATTCGAAAGTGTTAAGTTTTGGTGTTTTGATCTCAAGCATGCTTGTTTAGTTTTTGTTTTGTTTTCTTTGCTCGAGGACGAGCAAGTGTTTAAGTTTGGGGGTGTTGATAACGCCGTGAAAACGTCGTTATTACCTATCCCTTTAAGCTCAAAACGTCTTGTTTTGATCCGAGTTTCTTTTTGTCTTTGCGTGTTTTCGTGTCGTTTGTGCTTTGGGTCCCTTTGTTCGACCTTTGTTCGTTTTCCGTGTTTTGTTCGTGTTTTACTTTTGCTTGTCGGTGTTTTGTAGGTTTTGACGTATTAAAGCACATCCGGAATATTTCGTGCGTGGATGGCAAGTCTCCTTCGACCGAGGGAGGGCCTAACGCATGCGAGAGTGCAAGAAAAGAAGAATTAGGCGCCTGCCTAACCTCGCCGCAGCGAGGTAGTTGCTCGCCGCCGCGAGCTGAGGCAGAAACTTTCTGCCCAGGTCTCGCGGCCGCGAGGTTCAACCTCGCGGCCGCGAGAGACTGCCAGAAAGTTTCTGCCACGACCTCGCGGCCGCGAGCCTCCAGCTCGCGGCCGCGAGGTGTCCATTTCCTGCAGGCTCGCGGCCGCGAGCCCAGGTCTCGCGGCCGCGAGGCCTGCCCTGTTTTGCTGCGTATTTTTGAGGGTCTTTTTGTACATTGCCCTTTTCCCCACTTGTAATTACAATCTCCTTTGGGACTTGTTGGCCTTTATTACCATAGTTTTTGGGGTAGTTTAGGCATAGGGGGTTGATAGTTTGCTAGGTTATAAGGGTAGAAGGTGGAATTCATACACAACCCTTGCAACTTACAACAAAATACTTGAAAAAGATTTTTCTCTTGCCTCCATCAAAAAGAAGAAGAGTTCTTGCTTGGAGCTTTGGTTGGAAGACTAAAGAAGCTTGAGAGAAGAGTTGTAGTGGCTTCCATTTACATAAGCTTATTCCTACCTTTATCTTTATCTTGTATTATGAATATTTTGAATGTAATGAATATTTTGTTTATAAATATGAGTAGCTAAGTATTTAACTCCTAGGTTTTCATGAAGCTTTGATGGATCTATGATTGAATGATGAGTTTATGATTGTGGCTATGCTTACAAGTGTTTGTTAATCTAGTTTGAGCCTTTGTCAACTTGTGGTTAGGCCAACCATAGGATGAAATGGATTGATCTTTAATGGCTAGATATAGTTGATTAAAGATTAGATTATAAAACTAGGTTGTGATTTGATTTTAGGATAGAAATATACCTAGGTCATTTCATGTTCTATTAAGGTTTGGGAACTAAAGCATCATTTAAGCTTAATCCTTTTAGACATAAATTGGATTAGTTTACTTTGGTAGGTTCGTACGATATCGAAAGATACGTATGAATAGATTTTGAAATCTTGAACAACAAACATAAGCATAGTCGTCAACTTGCGAATCATTCGAGATTGGATCACTCTTAGTGACATGGAAATCTAGGAAGCCTTTATCTAATCGAATCAAAATATTGTGTTTTTATTCATTTCACTTTTATATGTTCAAACAAACTACAAACCAACTACTTTTAATCACATAAGTTCGCATAAGATATTAGAATAGATCTTGATAATTATTCGTTATATTCCTCGTGGGTTCGACACCCTTTACCACTTTATTACTTGAAAGCGACCGTATACTTGCGTTTAAACGCACTCGTATTTGGAGCGTAACAATGACTCAAAGCAGGAAGAAGAAATCCCAGCAGATCAGATCAAGGACAAAGAAGTTGCTGCTAAAGGAGATGATCAAGCTAAGGAGAAGGAAAGTACTCCAAGCCATGCTGATATTTCAGCAGATCAGTCTCTTGCTTTGATAAATCAACCATCAGAGCAACTTATCAAAGAAACACCTGCTGCTACATCAGATATGCCTTCAACTTCTCATGGTGTTCAGACAAATCTGTTGGACTCCATCCAACAAATGATCACCAATTCTCTGAAGGATATGAAGAAAGAATTAGCTGCAGAAGTGATAGATGCTGTTAAACAACCAAATCAGAAAGCTGCTGCTGTCCCAACCGATCTGATAGAAGACACTGCTCAGAATGTTAAATCCATCTGTCAAGATATGGATATACTCAGGAGACGGACTCAGAGCACTACTGAAGGTTGGAAACAGATTGAACAAACTGTTGAATTGGCCCTCCAAGCAGAGGATGAAGTCATGGGCAACATGATGAAAGACTTCAAGGCTTCATCAAATTGGATTTTGGGAACTCAAATCCAGTTGGGTGATCAAGGAGAAGATCTGCTCAAGGAAATGAGAGCATTCAAAGCCAATCAACTTAGACAACAAGCTCAGATAAATGCTATGGAAGAGAACATCAAACTTCTCTGCGATTCACTTCTAATCACACCAGTTGTGCCACAATATCCGCCTGTCCCTGCTGATGATGACAAAAAGGGGGAAGAAAGGGTATTTGGACAGCAAAGAGTTGGAACCTCTTTTTTAATGGAAGCTGAAAATCAAGATGCTGAAGCAACTGAAGTATTAGAAGAATCTGCTGGTGAGACTGAAAGAAATATGGGAGAATCAAGCAAACCAACAGATGAGAAAATTACAGAAGAAGAGCAAGCTGAATTTGAAGAATCTGAAGCAAAAGCCAAGTCTGATAAGGAACTAGCTGCTGCCAAAGATTCAGCTGAAGAACAGCTTGATCCAGATGTCAAGAAAAGGAAGCTAGAGCTGTTGAAGAAAATATTCGTTGAAAACTTGGAAGCTGAGTCTTCTAAGTTATCTGATGAAGAGTCTGAAAAAGAAGACAAGGAAGCAGAAAAAGAGAAGAAGGGAGAAGACTAGTCTAGGCTAGATTTCCTTTTTATATTAAAAATCCTTGTAATCTTTTTAAAGTATTTTGTACTTTTCATCTTTCAGAACTTGTAAAATGTAATCAATTCAATATCTATAAAATTGCAAGTTTGACTCCAACATACTATTTCTATCTCAGAAATTTTTGAGGATCAAAACTTTAGTTTAGGTACAGGTACTTAGCTGGAGTTTTGTCATCATCAAAAAGGGGGAAATTGTTGGATGAAGATGAAAGAAGTCAGATTTTAAGGGAAGGTTTTGATGATTTCCAAAACGTCATAATCAGCTAAGTATGGAAAGCTTAGTTCCCTTGGAAGAATCTTTGAACAAGCAAAGAAGATATCAGAAGAGTTCAAAGACCAGAAGACTAGTGATCTCTTGCTGAAACAGCAAACAGAAGGGTAGGTTATCAGCCGAGTCAAATCAAATTAGTTCAGTGTTTGATCAGCAGAGTACCTATCAGAAGGGTTGCTTCGATCAGCAGAGTGGAAGAGATCATGAGATCAGTTCAACGGTAATAAATGCACCTGGATGTAATAAATGCTGAAAGAGAAGGGTAGTAATGGCAAATGATTGAATATATCCTCGGATCAGCAGAGTGCATTTAATGCAGCATTAAATGTGATGGACAGAAAAGTACTGTACACTGTACGGTTTGCTGCAGAGAGCCGTTTCAAAAGAGCTGAAGAATGGATTTGATTTGTGACTTGCCTTCAACGGTCATATTTTCATCTCCATGTATAAATAGAGCTGAATTTCAATCGAGCAAGAACACACAACAACAGTCAGAGATCGAAATTTTGAAGCAGAATTTCTCTAAGTCTCAAAAGCTCGAACAGCTCACTCGTCTGGTGGAAGTCATCTGTTGACAGAAACCCAGTTGAAGAAATCAGAAAAACATTATCTGAGTGATTTTGTAATAGCTGAGTGTTGTGCGAAGTTAGAATCCATCTTTGTGAGTGATTCTACTTTAGAGGATAGGTTTTCTTTGTGAACTCCTATTGTGAGCTTACAGCCTTTTCATTAGTTGTTTAGGTGTAAGTGGAGAAATATTGTAATCTAAGTGATTATAGTATAACCCAGAATCTGTGTGATCTGGAAGAGTGGACTAAAGGATTTTTATCCATATAACCACTATAAAAATTCTTTGTGTTATCTTGCATTTAAAGTTTTCTTGCATATTTTAAAGTTTGCATTTTAAACACTTTGAATCAAACAAAAGATTTTATAAGGAGTTTAAAAACTGGGGATAAAATCTTTTAGAACTTAGTTTACTTGTGAAAAACACTTTCAAACAATCCGCTGCAAGTATACTCTCTGAAAAACTGTTTTGCTGAAAAACAGCTAAGTCACTGTAAGAAGAGTGGTCAGTCGTCTGTTCAAAATTTGTTTACGAACAGATTAGTCTGCTTACTATTCTTCATCAGCTTAGTCTGCTGACAGAAGACTGAAAAGTTTTTAAGTTCAAAAAATTTGAAGAGGTCTATTCACCCCCCCCTCTAGACCTCATCTGACCACTTGGGACCAACATATATCGCATTTGTTATTATTATTATTATTATTATGATGAGAATGTGAAATAATTAAGTTGAGATTAAATGGAGTAATGAGCTCCATCATGATTGTATTTGAATAGGCATGGTCTGAGGTGGGGCAAGAGCCCCTACCCCAGGATTGAGTTTGCCATTACTAATTTATCTAGTTTCTGCGAAAATATGTTTCATCATAGAATACACACTGATTAAATAAATAACCTGGAAATGTACTCGAGGAAACATAAAATTATAGTTGCAAAGTATTATTTTCATATTATAATAATAATTCCAATTTTCATATTATAATAATAATTCCAAAGACTAAACTGCAAAAATATCCTTTTTTTTAATAATTATTAAAATTGTTTCTGTGTTATTTTAACTAGTAAAAACCTCATTGTGATATTCTTTTTTAGCAGCAAATCTTCCCTTATGAAGGAATATATTTTGTAGGAAAAATTAAAATTATACTCCATTAAGAAATTATATGAATATAATTCTACGGTTAATTTTAAAGATTGGCAATAACCTCTATGTTTACTTAAAAAATTGAAGATAACCTCCTTATCGACTTACAAGGAATTTCATATGGGGTTTTTTGTTAATAAAAATAATAGATTCTTTTTTGCCAATTAAACAGCATTGAATTCGACTCTTTCCCAAATTTAAAATTTATCACTCGATACAATATTTCTACCATGGTTTGAATATTCTTTAGTTCTCAAGTTAAAACAATACAATAACAAAGAAGACATAATTTTGGCTAAAGAAACGTCATTTAGAAGAAATATTTTGGTATTACGAAACAATACAAAAACGTTCTCTCATAACTCATAACTCATAAGAATCATATTTGATCTAATATTCCTACTCGTGGACTGATTTACCAAGTCTTCGTCAATCATACGTGATAGTCAAAATAATATAAAATACAACTAAAGACATACTATACATGGCTCACACCTATCAAGAATCTTGTCATGATCAACATGTCATATAAGTAATTAAGTACTCAAGATGGACACTCATCCATGGAGATTGTCATCGATGTTACATCTTATGTGTCAATATCCTTATAGTAAACTATTGGGGACATTGATAAGTTTATTACGATGCATGTAGACTAGATTGCCCTTATCAAGATGAGTTATTAACCTCAAAATTTCTGATTCTGCCCCGTTACAATCAAATCGGTGCATCTATACCCGTATTCGACCCGAATCCGGCTTACTAGACCCGGTAGACTAACTCTACAATTATAAATCCCCTCATTAATGTGCCTAGAGGTATGCAAAAAAGACTGCACATTTGAACTCCGATTACCTTATCTTAACTTGACTTACTTAAGCATCGAAGGGTTATTGTCGGGTCACCATCGACATTCCCTAACATAGTCTCCCTTGATTACATGTTAGATTCCCAAAATTGAAGTAAAGTTTGATTGACCTACTTGACTACACATTGAAGAAATTTGTTTCACTTTAACACCTGAACATCCTTTATTATTATATTAACAAACTAAAAATGCCCTTCATCATGGACCAGAGTAAATAGTAATCGAATGTAAGAATATATCCACGGATTTAAGTTTCGATCAATTAAATATTAGAAACTTTTCAAGAAATTTTCGTACTTTTTCAAAAAATTACGTGAAAATTTGAAAAAACTGTATATCAAAGAAATGTGATGAAATAGAAACTACACTACATTTCTGTAAGAATTATACTCATGGATTTAAGTTTCGATGTTTCGGTCAATTAAATAGAATTTTTTTTTAATCTTTTAAATAGTTTTTTTAAATGTTTTGGTATGCTTTGAAAATATGCAAGAAAACAATGCAAAGGTAAAACACTTGAATTTTTATAGTGGTTATATTGATATAAATCTTTTAATCCACATTTCCAAGTCACACAGATCTTGTGTTATACTATAATCACACTGACTACAATATACTCTGCTTACGCCAAACAACAAATGAACTGGCCACAAGTTCGTGATAGGAGATCACAAAGAAAACCTATTCTCCAAAGTAATATCACTCACTAAGATGGATATCTACTATTCACAACACTCTCTATTACAGAATCACTCAAAAAATGTTTTCAACTTTGATCTTCAACTCGCTTTCGTCAACAGATGACTAGGCAGATGAGTGCTCTGTTCTTGAGTTTGAGACTTAGAAGAATTCTGCTTCGAATGCTCTCAGTTGTGTTGTGTCTCACACGTCTCTAACTCGTTAAACACTCTTTATTTATACTTGAGATTTAAATTATGTCCGTTGAAGGAAGACATAACTGATTTCTCGAGCATTGGTCCCTGTTTCTTAGGAACGGCTACCTGCGAATGTATATTGTGCATTCTGTTGTACTTCTCTGTCAGTCGCATTAAATGCACCCAGTTGATACGAGGTTCTTCTTCAATCATATGTCATTAATACTCTTCCTCTTCAGCATTTATTACTACAAGTGCATTTATTACCGTTGGGGTGACTTGCTGATCACTTTCACTCAGCTGATTGAAGTCTCTCATCTGATGAACACTCGGCTTATCCAAAACTAAACACATCTTATTTGAGTCGGCTGAAATTCACCAATCAGATTTCTTTCTTTAGCAGCAGATCATTGGTCTTTTGGACCATAAGTTTTTACCCTTATAATTGTTTTCTTTCTTGGTCAAAATCTTATAAGGGACTAACTAAGCTTCCATTACTTAGCTGATGTTTTTTTGGAAATCATCAAAATCTCCCTTAATTTATAGTCTTTATCTTCATCCAACAATTGTGGATTTTGGGCCTCGCTATCATAACTACTTTGGGTGTCTTCAAAGATTAAAAAATTCAGTTTATTTCAGAATCTAGAAAAATGTTGTTTTAGTCTAAAAGTAATTATATAAAATCAATTATTTCATACTCTCACCGTCTCATTATTATTACTCAATTAGCTAAATACTCAATCAAAGTTTTCAATATTTAAAGTGACTTATCATGCTAAATTATTCATATTTGTGCCGTATTAAACTTTTGATAGAAATAGTGTCCTGCAAGCCAGCTGTATGGCTAGCATTAATTGTAATTAATGAGGAACTATTCAATTTAGATTAATAAATGCACTTTTATTAAATGGTCAACTTTATCTTATGTAATATTTGTCTACGCATAAGGATAGAAGTCCTTAGATCACAGGGCTATGGGACAACCCGTGGACTGATCTCTAAGGCCGTGATCTAGAATATATTCAAGAGTCGTAGAATCCAATCGAGATAGGACATCGTTGGATTCGGTTAGACTCTCACTATTATGTATACTCCGATGAACTGGAGGACGCTGGGGTCCACGAGCGTGACTGGGATAGTCGATACACATAAGTGGGTGGCTTGCTGGGATGGCAAGCGCACTGAATACCCCAATTAGGAAATAACTCACCATGGAAGCGGTAGTCGCATATCGGGGTTGAAGTTATTCCAATTTACAATAGTATACGAGGAACGATCCCTAACAACTTGAGATGATAGGGTTTATCTGGTACGAGAACGTCTATACTTTGATATGAGTTCCGACTGACTGGGGATCACCAGAAAGTCTCTGTGGACTCATGTTGGGTATAGAGGAACTCGTATGCAGATTCATATCATCAACAAATGATCCATTGACTCGACTTGATAGGTCGAGAAATTCTCCTATGGATTTCTGTGAGAAATTAATTCTGATGAAATCCTTGGCCAAGGTAACTGACGACTTTATGTAAGTAGCTCATAAAGAACAAGTCAGAAAGAATTTATTTCGAGATCAGAGAACATAAGGTCAAGACAAAAGATAAGGGAATCCGATGAAAGACCATACCCTTAAGTCTCGACTGGGAGATTGATCGATGGAGAGATTGTGTCGTATGTGGAAATTGTAAATGATAAAAGGTTCACTGAATTAATTCACCAGTGATTGGGCTCCATGGGCTTGTGACTGGACATCGACCGTGGAGTGTGGGAGAATTCCCAAATTAGCAGGGGTGCTAATTTTGGAATGATTGATCGACAGAGTGTTCGATTAATTTAGAGTATTAATTGCTCGAGTAATTAAATAATATTTAATTACAACCCGCGGCCAATTATGTGGTGAACCTACGGGGGCATACACAATACACATGAAGCGAAAGCGAGGAAACAAGAACGAACCAGTCGACTGGGTCGACTGGGTCAAAATCGACTGGGTCGATTAAATGGGTGGGTCGACTGGGTCGACCCATGTGGAACGAAATTGGATCCAATTGGAATTGGATCAAGATTATAAATTAAATTGGAATTTAATTTATGAGTAAATTAATTAATGGAATAATTAATTAATTGGACTTGGAGTTTAATTATTTAATTGGGAGATGATTTAATTAATTGGGCTATTTAATTGGGAGATTAAATAAAGCCCTGAAAGATTAATTAAAGTGGGCCATGAATTAATTAGAAAACTTAGTCTTCTAATTAAATAGGGCCATGGCCCATGTAGGAGAGAGAAGACCTAGTCCTAATAGGACTAGGATAGAAAGAAAACTATAAATAGCTTTCTTCTAGTTATTTTTCACACAACTCCTTAAGCAAAAATTGAGCAAAGCAAAAATCTCTCTCCCTCTCCCTACCAGATCGGCCGAACCAGTTCTTCCCTGTGGAAGAATTTTTTCGTCTTCGTTTTGTTCCCAAATCGTTCCTAAAACCTAGATATTAATATAGCCTATGTTCTAGTCGATTAGGTATATTAATTTTCGTGATATTGTGGTGTATCAACTCGTAGAGGCGCAACACGTGGGGCGCTACAAAAGGTGTGGGTCGATCAACCGGGGTCAGAATTCAGAGCTCATATTGCTAGCCTAGGATTTGCAAGGAGACAGGTATAAACGAGAAAACTTATACTGTCGTTTAATTATATTTATATATATACAACTAGAGAATATCCTGGCAAGATTCTTTAAGAGGCCCTAGAAATTTTTTTATATTCCGCTGTGCCTAGGGCTGTTTTTCTTATCGAATCCCAACAGTGGTATCAGAGCCAACTCTAGGCTTTGTATATATATGAATTTGCGAATTCTGTGTTTATTAAATCATATGTTTGATTTATGTGGCTAAGTTCTTTAACTATGAATGTTTTAGGACTTTATTGTTAACTTAGAGTTAATGGGAATTTTTAGATTCGTATTTTTATCATGTTATTTTAATTTTGGATTGAGATTTAATTGGGACTGTTTTAATTAAATCATAAAAGTAATCAAAAACAAAAATTTTAGATCCAACCCTGCGGTGGCACGCGGCGGTGCGCGGCAGCGCACCGCGGCTGGGCGACCACCGCAAGCCGCGGCATGCGGCAGCATGCGGACAGCATGCTGTCCGCGCACGCTGCGCACAGCAGCAGCCCACGGGCTGTTGTCTGCGCGTGGCTGTGCGCGGCAGCCTGCTGCCGCGCGCTGTCACGCGCCGCGGCTGCTGCCCGTGGCAGCTCACGCGCCCCTGCGGGATCGCGCGTGGGTTGTCCGCGTGGCAGCTCCTGATTAGCTTCGACTGGTCATGTTTGGGTTGGATTCTAATTCTGCCTATTTTGAAAATTCTGGAAATTTAGAATTTTGGGAAGATTAGGAAACTTGGAGTTTTGGGATAAGGTAGTTATCTTGTTAGAATTAAACACTACCTTAATTAAACTAATCTAAACAAAATAGGATTATCTTGAGAATCTTGGAGATTTGGGAATATTGGGAAACTTAGAGTTTTGGATAAGGTAAGAATCTTAGAGATTTAGATTACCTTAATTAACCAATCTCAATCAAGATAGGATTTGTAGATTACTTGAAGCTCAAGTAAGAGCTAATTAATCTTAGAGGTTAATTATTAATTCAAAATTAATTAACTTGGATAAATTTTATGAATTAAAATTAAAGGAGCCGGTAAATTTACATTTTTGCCCTTATGTGAATTATGCATGTTCTTGAGTGAATATGTGGATTGGTCGATTTTGCCCTTAAGCCCTGTGTAGTTTTGGTTTATTTATTTTATGGGTTGTAATTAAATGGGCCTGATTGGTGCCCTTGCTTGCGCAAACAAATGTAATAGAATAGAACCATTTAAATTATGTAAGCTAGGCTTAGATTAGGCTTGGAGCCGAGAAGACCCCATGAAGACTTGGAGATCCACATGGAGGCCCATTTACCTTGGAGGACATGGAGGCCCAATTCATTACATGGAGGCCCAATCAAGCTGGATATTACAAGAAGGCCCATGATGTATGGGTTTAAAAATTGTAATAGTTAGGACATTTAATTTTCACCCTAGACTGACCAATTGATTCATCACGTGGCTCGTGATGGATCGCATAGGATGGGCAATCGACCAATCATATCTTGCTAGGTGATGAATGTTTACTTTTTCGCACATTATTCTTTGATGTATGAGATGCATGCTTATGATAGAAAACGTAAACAAGATAAGCATAATCTGATGAGACCTCGCACACTTAGAAACCTCCAATTGAACTTAAAATTCAATTAGAATATTAAATCGAATAACGAGCGCATATGAATAGTGTCTATGGTCCGAGCCTATCCAATTACTAGGTCTTAGGCATATTGTACAAATATATCTCGATGTCTCACGAGTCGTGGGTCGAGCTATAGGAAGATAATATGTCTATTGCCTCGATGCACGAGTTAAGTGCCAAGGGAGGGGATAGCAAGATTTTAGGCGCTGTCTCACGAGTCGTGGGGCGTCTAGGATTGAACTATTTCTCTTCACGAGTATTGGACATGATTTAACGCTAGTAAGTATGGATGTCTCACGAGTCGTGGGTCCATATCGAAAAAACGAGGCTAAATGAACTTAAGGGTTAGCTGCGATGGTTAACCGTTGACATAGTCGACCACCAAGTGGATCAAATAGTATGGCCAACGAGTCGTGGGTACTAGGAGATTGCATTTGGGCCTTAAGCCCTCTAGGATATTTTAAATTCCCGAAACTTATGTGGGGGCATAAGATTTTGATTAAAATAGTGGGAGTAATTTGCAAATGAAATCCATGTTTGTGAATTGTGCATTTTTAAATTAATCTTTCGCGTATTTATTTCTTCTATCGTCATTTTATAGATATGATGTCAAAAGAGCTTAGAGCACTTAGAGATTTATCCATCTCAACACTTGAACGTAATATTTTAACTGGACCCAACTTGCATTTCTGGACGCATCATTTGAATGGATTATTTGAAGCTGAAAACATATCCTATGTTTTGTCTGTGCCACCACCCATTACTATTTCACATGACGTTCCTGATGAGCTCCGTAAAAGCATCACCAAGTGGAAACTGGATGATGGCTTAGCTCGTGAATACATGTTGGAATATATGTCACTTGATCTGCGTTTGCAACATGAGCATATGGCATCCGCGAAAGAGGTTCTCTCGAATCTCAAATTCCTTTATGGGATTAGAGATGGTCGTCGCAGATTCGCGATCACGAGGGAACTCTTGCAAGCAAGAAAGAGAAGGGAAACTCCTGTCGGAATCCACGTACACAAGATGATTCGACTTCTATCTGAACTCGATGATATGGGTGTCGTGATGGACAATGATTTCCGAGTGGATATTATTCTACAATCTCTTCCTAGATCATATGACCGATTTATCGCGGACTTGAATCTCCAGAGGCGAGAGATCACTGTGCATGTCCTGCGACAAATGCTCGAGGAACACGAAGCTTCTTTTGGAAAGAAAGCAAGGGTTGGCGAAAAGACTGGGCGGCGTTCAAAACCAAGACAAATGGAAACCAGAGCTCCTTACTGCACAAGGTCAAAGGAAAGGATTAAATTCGAACCTATGGAGAGTTCGAACAGGTATATTCCTTGTTGAAGTTAATTTTTCAATTAACTGTGCATTTTTGGTGTTAGACACTGACTGGAGTTCTCATCCTTGTAGGTGATGGGAGCATTAAAGAAACTGGAGCCTGAGGATTGGATCCTTGAATAAGGCAATGGAGCTGGAGCTGCTACCAAGGCCGTAGGCAAAAGTAGATTTAGGTGGTTTGATAAAGTCATTAGGAAACTTTCATTTATGTACCTAGTTATTAATGAAAAACTTTTTATTCATGTTATTGAATAATGTTGATTTTAATAAAAGCTCCTGTTTTTGTTTTTTCATTTGGTACATTAAATTATTGACTTTACATTATGAAACCACCTAAGTTAGTCATGCACGTACAACAAAACAAAAGGAAACAAGATAATGAAATATCTGCCCAATTGTGGCACGCTCGACTTGGACATATATCTAAGTCAAGGATTCAAAAGTTAGCATCTTCTGGCGCGATTGAAATCAATCGCATTAATGAAATGCCAACATGTGAACCATGTTTAAAGGGTAAAATGGCTAAGTTGCCATTTAAGGGAAACCCTGAGCGAGCCAAGCAAACATTGGACTTAATACATACTGACGTATGTGGACCACTAAGAAAAAACGCCCGTGGTGGCTATGACTACTTCATCACTTTCACTGACGACTTTAGTCGTTATGGATATGTGTTCTTGTTGAAACACAAGTCTGAAGCCTTTGAGAGATTCAAAGAATTCAAGATGGAAGTAGAGAATCAACTTGGTCATACGATAAAGGCTCTTCGTTCTGACCGAGGTGGAGAATTTCTTAGTAACGAATTTCTGAATTATCTTGTAGAGCATGGAATACTATCGCAGTGGACTCCTCCTGCAACACCCCAGTTAAATGGAGTAGCAGAGAGAAGGAATCGAACATTGATGGACATGGTTCGATCCATGATGAGTGCCACTGACTTACCTCTTTCATTTTGGGGACATGCCCTCCTCACGGCAACGAAGATACTGAATATGGTACCTTCGAAATCCGTAGAAAAGACACCATACGAACTATGGTTTGGCAAGGCACCCTCATACGCATTCATGCGCATATGGGGATCTCCCGCTTACGTTAAAAAGCTAGTGGGAGATAAATTGGAAACTAAATCCACTTTGTGCAAATTCGTGGGGTATCCAGAAAACTCAATAGGATACGAGTTCTACGATCCTACAAGACAAACAACGTTTGTCTCGAGGAACGCTCACTTCTTGGAGAAGGATTTCTTGGTTGACAAGAAGGAAAATAACGTAGAACTAGATGAGGTCACTGAAGCTGAAAAGACCTTAGAGGTCGATCAAGCTGACCCGTCACCACAGGCAGTGGGAGAACAAGAGCATGAAAGTGCACCAGAAAGTACACCGATACTTCGTAGGTCAGAAAGACAACGTAGAGAACCCGAGAGGTACTACGGTCTGCTGCATGAGACTGGACAGTCTCTAACCGACCCAAGGACTTACGAAGAGGCTATGCTAGACATAGACTCGGGAAAGTGGCGCGAAGCCATGGAATCCGAACTGGACTCCATGCACTCAAACAAGGTCTGGGCCTTGGTAGATCCACCAGTGGGAGTGGCTCCCGTGGGTTGCAAGTGGATCTATAAGCGAAAGCTTGGAGTGAATGGAGAGGTGATTACCTACAAGGCGCGACTAGTGGCAAAAGGATACACTCAAAGACCAGGTATCGACTTTGAGGAGACTTTCTCGCCCGTCGCAATGCCCAAATCCATTCGGATCTTGCTGGCCATAGCTGCGTGGTATAACTACGAGATATGGCAGATGGATGTAAAGACTGCCTTTCTCAATGGAGACATTGATAAGGAGATCTACATGGAGCAACCAAAAGGATATGCATCCAAAGGAGATGAACACAAGGTGTGCAAACTCCAGAGGTCCATTTATGGACTGAAGCAAGCTTCCCGAAGTTGGAACATTCGTTTTGATGAGACAATCCAAACTTTTGGATTCATCAAGAACATGTTCGAACCTTGCGTGTACAAGAAGATCAGTGGGAGTACAGTTGAATTTTTGGTGCTTTACGTTGACGACATTCTTCTCATTGGAAACAATGTAAAAGCATTGTCTGAAACTAAAGCATGGTTGTCTACACAATTCTCAATGAAGGATATGGGAGAAGCATCCTTTGTACTAGGTATAAGGATCTACCGAGATAGATCAAAAGGACTGCTGGGCCTCTCCCAATCCCAGTACATAGACAAAATCTTGAAAAGATTTAGTATGGAAGAATCCAAGAGAGGATTGCTTCCAATGAGACATGGAATTGCACTCTCCAAGTCTATGGCCCCAAAGACGCCAGAGGAGAGAAGCAATATGTCTCGAATACCGTATGCATCCGCGATAGGAAGCATAATGTATGGTATGCTGTGTACGAGACCAGACGTAGCGTACGCTCTAAGCGTTACAAGTCGCTACCAGTCTGATCCAGGTGAGCAGCACTGGATAGCCGTAAAGGCAATTCTGAAGTACCTGAGAAGGACTAAGGAATTGTTCTTGGTATACGGTGGAGGAGAATTGAAATTGGAAGGCTATACAGACTCAAGCTTCCAATGTGATGTAGACGACTTCAAGTCGACATCAGGATATGTTTTCTGCCTCAATGGTGGTGCGGTTAGCTGGAAGAGCTCCAAGCAGGAAACAACCGCGGATTCAACCACTGAAGCAGAATACATTGCCGCGAGTGACGCAACAAAGGAAGGTGTTTAGATGAGGAACTTCATCCAGGAATTGGATGTAATACCTAGCATTGCTGAGCCCATTACTATCTTCTGCGATAATAATGGGGCAATAGCGCAAGCAAAGGAGCCGAGATCTCATCAGAAATCCAAGCACGTACAGAGACGATACCATGTGATAAGAGATATCATTGGTAGAGGAGACATTAAGATGGAACGTGTCGACTCGGAAGATAATACGGCGGACCCGCTAACGAAGCCTCTGCCTCAAAAGGCATTTGAGAAACATCTGCATAAGATGGGACTCAAGAACATAAAAGACTGGCTTTAGGACAAGTGGGAGATTGATAGAAATAGTGTCCTGCAAGCCAGCTGTATGGCTAGCATTAATTGTAATTAATGAGGAACTATTCAATTTAGATTAATAAATGCACTTTTATTAAATGGTCAACTTTATCTTATGTAATATTTGTCTACGCATAAGGATAGAAGTCCTTAGATCACAGGGCTATGGGACAACCCGTGGACTGATCTCTAAGGCCGTGATCTAGAATATATTCAAGAGTCGTAGAATCCAATCGAGATAGGACATCGTTGGATTCGGTTAGACTCTCACTATTATGTATACTCCGATGAACTGGAGGACGCTGGGGTCCACGAGCGTGACTGGGATAGTCGATACACATAAGTGGGTGGCTTGCTGGGATGGCAAGCGCACTGAATACCCAAATTAGGAAATAACTCACCATGGAAGCGGTAGTCGCATATCGGGGTTGAAGTTATTCCAATTTACAATAGTATACGAGGAACGATCCCTAACAACTTGAGATGATAGGGTTTATCTGGTACGAGAACGTCTATACTTTGATATGAGTTCCGACTGACTGGGGATCACCAGAAAGTCTCTGTGGACTCATGTTGGGTATAGAGGAACTCGTATGCAGATTCATATCATCAACAAAGGATCCATTGACTCGACTTGATAGGTCGAGAAATTCTCCTATGGATTTCTGTGAGAAATTAATTCTGATGAAATCCTTGGCCAAGGTAACTGACGACTTTATGTAAGTAGCTCATAAAGAACAAGTCAGAAAGAATTTATTTCGAGATCAGAGAACATAAGGTCAAGACAAAAGATAAGGGAATCCGATGAAAGACCATACCCTTAAGTCTCGACTGGGAGATTGATCGATGGAGAGATTGTGTCGTATGTGGAAATTGTAAATGATAAAAGGTTCACTGAATTAATTCACCAGTGATTGGGCTCCATGGGCTTGTGACTGGACATCGACCGTGGAGTGTGGGAGAATTCCCAAATTAGCAGGGGTGCTAATTTTGGAATGATTGATCGACAGAGTGTTCGATTAATTTAGAGTATTAATTGCTCGAGTAATTAAATAAT
This sequence comes from Penstemon eatonii, assembly GCA_038501285.1. Taxonomy (NCBI): domain Eukaryota; kingdom Viridiplantae; phylum Streptophyta; class Magnoliopsida; order Lamiales; family Plantaginaceae; genus Penstemon; species Penstemon eatonii. The sequence continues at coordinate 10,471,799 of CM076710.1, forward strand.
ATTTAATTACAACCCGCGGCCAATTATGTGGTGAACCTACGGGGGCATACACAATACACATGAAGCGAAAGCGAGGAAACAAGAACGAACCAGTCGACTGGGTCGACTGGGTCAAAATCGACTGGGTCGATTAAATGGGTGGGTCGATTGGGTCGACCCATGTGGAACGAAATTGGATCCAATTGGAATTGGATCAAGATTATAAATTAAATTGGAATTTAATTTATGAGTAAATTAATTAATTAGGATTTAATTAATTAATGGAATAATTAATTAATTGGACTTGGAGTTTAATTATTTAATTGGGAGATGATTTAATTAATTGGGCTATTTAATTGGGAGATTAAATAAAGCCCTGAAAGATTAATTAAAGTGGGCCATGAATTAATTAGAAAACTTAGTCTTCTAATTAAATAGGGCCATGGCCCATGTAGGAGAGAGAAGACCTAGTCCTAATAGGACTAGGATAGAAAGAAAACTATAAATAGCTTTCTTCTAGTTATTTTTCACACAACTCCTTAAGCAAAAATTGAGCAAAGCAAAAATCTCTCTCCCTCTCCCTACCAGATCGGCCGAACCAGTTCTTCCCTGTGGAAGAATTTTTTCGTCTTCGTTTTGTTCCCAAATCGTTCCTAAAACCTAGATATTAATATAGCCTATGTTCTAGTCGATTAGGTATATTAATTTTCGTGATATTGTGGTGTATCAACTCGTAGAGGCGCAACACGTGGGGCGCTACAAAAGGTGTGGGTCGATCAACCGGGGTCAGAATTCAGAGCTCATATTGCTAGCCTAGGATTTGCAAGGAGACAGGTATAAACGAGAAAACTTATACTGTCGTTTAATTATATTTATATATATACAACTAGAGAATATCCTGGCAAGATTCTTTAAGAGGCCCTAGAAATTTTTTTATATTCCGCTGTGCCTAGGGCTGTTTTTCTTATCGAATCCCAACAACTTTATATATATATATATATATATATATATAAAGTCCTGTGATTTTATCAAACTATTAATGAAATATATTAATTAAACTATATATAATTACTATAATTTTTTAAAATTTAATCAAGTTGACCGGTCATGAACCGCACCAAGAAATAAAGAAATATGGCACGGAGGAAGTTATAAATTTTATTATGATTATTTATATAACTAGCTCAAAATTTATTTAAAAAAATAATTAAATAGATAGAAATTTCGACCAATATGTTCAGTCGAAATAGTAAATATTCCCACAGTTTACAAATCTGTGGGCGATTAGAATCGGTGGGCGATAGAAACCGGTGGGTAAATTTAACTTATTTATATCTCCCTTTCCAGATTCAGCACGATATCTACTTTAAAAAAAAAAATCTTCATCTCTTTCTTTCCTTCTCTCTGCGCCGACCACCACCACCAACATCACCGTACCCCGCGTGCCCATCACCGTACGTAGCACCAACACCGGCGAAGAATCACCGCCGTCGTAGCACTGTCGTGGTACCTCCATTCTTTCTTCTTCATATTAAGATCTAGAGGTATATATATGTTCTTCTTCAAATTATATTTTTTTTTGTTCTAGATCTAGATTTTAATTAATTTGGGATTAAATTAATTTAATTTATTTTGTATATATAGTGTTGTTGAAAATAGTTTTGAGCCTAATTTTAGTAAAAATTATAATTTAGGGCTTGTATTATTAGAACTTTTAGTTAGTTAGGGTTTATAGTGTTACTTGAATTATAATTTTAGGATTGATTTATACGAAAATTTGGATTAAGTTATAGAATTAGATAACAATTACTTTAAACTAGATTTTCGGATTAAGAAATAGATAAATACGTACCAATCTGTTTGAGTTGTTTAGATAAATACCAATCTAATATTTTAATTTAGGGTTTTTGTAAGTCTCATTCTTAAATTAGTTTAGGGCTTTTGTAAGTCTCATTCGCCAAGCCAAATACATTGTTATAAAATTCACAAAAATCAAATCTGATCTAATATTCATACTCATAAATTAAAAAGAATAAATAACCAGGTAAAATTTTTATACCAATCAAGGCAAGTACTTTTTTAATTTTGATTTTTTATAATAAATTACTAAATTAAAAGAGTTATTTTACCAATTAAGATAAGAGGAGGAGACCCTTCATCACAAATTTACCGCATTTGCTTTCATCGTTGCAGTGTTCCTGTTTCCCGATTTATTTTAAAATCCTTTTCCTTTATAAAGAAGCACGTTTCCTATTAAAGTTATTTCTTTTCAAATGTATGATTATAAAACACAGAACGATACATAAACAATTAATAATACTCTGCTCATACGATTATTTTCAATTTTATAGCTAGGTACGTACATATTATTATATATGATGGCTCGCAAATATCTCCCCGAAGAAGTTGCCACAGAAATATTGTTGAGGTTACCCGTGAAACCTCTGTTGAGATTCAAGTGCGTTTCGAAATCATGGCTTTCGTTGATTTCCAGCCCACAATTTGTGAAATCTCATCTCCAATCTCCATCGTTTCATAAATTTATTAATTTTTTAGACATTGGTTTTCGTACCCGTATAATTAGGACAGATGATGATGAGGAAGAGGACGATATTATCATACCGTTCCAATTTCCTATAGAAAATTTGATCTATGAGAATATACGGATCATGGGTTCTTGTAATGGGTTGCTTTTGATTTGCTTAAAAAATATTGTTATGTTGTGCAATCCTGCTACAAGGAAATCTAGAGTTTTACCTACTAGTTCAAGATCTAGATCTTATACCATCATAACCGACGTGATCACGAGCTATGGTATTGGTTACGATGCTTCAACTCATGATATCAAAGTCATTGAATCGAGTAAGATTTACTCTGACGACCCACCGAAACTTGAAACCAAGATTTATAGTTTAAGATCCAATTCTTGGAAAACTGTGGAGTGGAATCTTGATTATTGTGAGATGGTTTCATGTGCTACTAACATAGTGTTCTGGAATGGAGCTTTCCATTGGGAAATGCTTTTAAGAGATGGTCATGGTTTGAGAAGATGTATTGTTGCTATAAACTTGGCATTAGAGACTTTTGCTCTTATATCGCATCCTGATTCTTGCAAAACTCGTGATTATATACATGGTGTTTTGGGAGCTTCGGAGCAATATCTCATGCTAGCTTCCGAATATATGGGCGGTCGCGTGGACATTTGGACTTTGAAAGAATCTAATTCTTCTAATTGGGTTAAGTTCATATCATTCCAATCTGTTCCATGTCAAATATTCTTTCCTATGACAGTATTGTTCGTTTCGGACAAGATTATAAGGAAGCATGAAGAAGAAGATGAAGAACTTTTTTGGAAGCAGACTCCCTATGGAAATATTGTTCGTATTCCTTTTATTTGCGACATCTTTTTTGGAGCTACCATTTACAAAGAAACTCTTATTTCTCCTAATTCCGTAGATTAGACTAGTGAATTTGGATGGTATATATATTATGTTATAGTGTATTATGTACTTTTCATGACATGAAATTGACGTTTTGTTTTATTATGGAAATTGGAATTTGGTTATTTTTCTGTTTAGATCTTGGAATTAGGGATGTGAAACTTTTGTATTTGAATTTGAATTGTTGTTTTTGGTTCTTGTTTTCTACATTTTCTTGTATATGTCACTTACCTTTGTTCCGGAAACGACCAGAACAGCCGTGCTGGTTGGTTGAAGCTTCGATGAAGAAAGCTGCGACGAAGACGACCCTAATCTTTTTATTTTTTTTTGTGAAATTCTTTTTTTTAAAAAAAATTTAATCATATAATAAATATATAAATAAATTACATATACTTAATGATGATCAAAATTTTAAAATAAATATTAAATTATTAGGAGAATTAACTTTGTAAATTAATTAGTTTAAATATTTCATTATATAAACTTGATTTTATTATTTTTACTGATCTTGTATTTGACTTGATTTAAAGTGAAATAAACATTGATAAATTTTATTTTCTCTAAGTAGATTTATACTAAAAATAAATTGTGGATACGATTTTACAAAAGAAAAATGATTTTTTCGTTAACTTTTTTAAGATAGGGTAATATAGTCATAAAATATTTCTTTCCCTAACTTGCTAAAACATTTCCCGGTTAAAATTGGGACACATGGCAGCATTAGGAGCTAACCTAATGAATGGTTGGACAATATTGAACTAGTGGGAGACAATACATATTTAGTACGAGTCATATTCTTTTAGGGGTAAAAATGACTGAACCTTCCTCTTTCTTTTTCCTTAGTTCCCCAAGATTATAAACAATTTGGGAATCTTCAAACACAATAAATCACTATTATCCAGAAGCAAAAGCCATATAATATCGCTTTTGGGAATCACAATCTATAAAATCTAGTTTCCCTTGGACCAACTTTTGCTAAAATCAATTACTGTAAAACTAATTCTACTACCTTCCCTTATATCAACATATCCTTAATTAAAAGGAGAACTAAAGAAGAAGGTTTTCTTTCATTAATTAATAATTAATTAATTAATTAATTAACAGTCCTTAATATATTGAAATTATGTAATCTATATAGGCTAAATAAAACTTATGTTGATATTCAAGTATATATATAGTGTTTTACATTTATATCCTCCTGGTAAAAACTTTAATCCCTCCTATATAATGTGCTTTACACTTATATCCATATTGTCAAAAAATTTACACTTAAGTCCATTCTATATAAATTATGTTATACCAATCACTTTTCCGGCACTTTTTCGACGAAACTGCAATCAAGTGTAAGTTACGTGACTTTAAATAAGGGTATTATAACCAGTGTTATAAAAATTAGATCAGACATTACCGGTAGCATTACTAATTAGTGATTATATATGTTAGACCGTTTTAACCACTGGTTCGACCAGTGTGACGTCATTACGAAGTAGTAATTTAACTTAAATTTTTAATGTATATAATCAACCGGGCCACCCACCACGATCGATGGCAGGTGACTAACTTAAATTTTAATGTATATAATCAATTGGGCCACCCACCTCCATCGATGGCAGGTAGCGTCACCTGCCATTGTTGTCTTTTTTTTTTTTTTTTTGGTTTAATTAATATATTTTATAATAATATAATTTTTTTATAATATTAACATTAATTTAACTTATTACTTTTATAATTGAACTTTTATTTAATAAACTTAACATTAATTTATTAAATTTAATAATATTGTAAGAAACTATAATTTTTTATTATTAAATTTTGCGAATTTGTGTTAATTAATTACGAGTTATTGAATACATATACATTGAAAATAATTCGATTTAATGAATTTAAATGCATTAAAATTAAATACGATTAAAATAAATTAAAATATGAGAAATGAAATTAATTGAAATAAATCAGATTACATACGACTACCATTTGGACCATGTGTTGCCTTCACATGTTCGACTAAGTCGGCTTGAAGTTAACAATTGATTGTTTACCCAAATAAATTAATTTCAATTTTATATTTCTTAATTTTAATTTCAATGTAATATTGCTTATTATTAATACCAATGTTGAATTTATTTCATTATTATTATTATTATTATTATTATTATTATTATTATTTACTTATTATTATTTACTTATTTATTTATTTATTTAACTATTTATTATTATTATTATTATTATTATTATTATTATTATTATTATTACTAAGAAATATGAAATTGAAATGAGAAGACTGAGTCACTGGAGATGACTGCAAAAAGAGGCTGAAGAGGGAAAGGGAAGTCTAAGGTGAAGGGGTGGATGGGATCTCTAGAGATGGCCTAAGCCAAAAAGATAGGTGATTATAAATGATGATTAATAGATTTAATACATATGACTATATATATATATTTATTGGAAAATTAATTACTTCTTAATTTATTTTTATTTTTATTTTATTTTATGTGGAAGAGCTAAATGCAAAAATACTCAAATTGACAAAAATTCTTCCCTTGTTATTTTTATTAGCAAAAAACTTGCATGTGTTCTTTTTTAATTAACAAAAAATTCTATTTGATGCCCTCATAAGTCAATAGTTTGGTTATTGTCATTCTTTTAATTGAATGATTAGATTATTGCCAATTTTAAATAATAGTAGGGGGAATTATTATCAAATTTTTTAGGAGAATAAGAGTGTTTTTGTGGTGATTTCGGATTTTTGGATTTTTCTCTATGAATTTTGGTTAATTTAGTTTAGAAGAAAGTCATCCTAAGATTTGGATTTTTCTCAGAATACTATATATGTAATACGTAGGTAGGGCTAATGCACTCTACAGAAAAGAAAAAAATGATTTAGCCAAAAAAAAAAAAAAAGGGGGGTTCTAGTTCAGGTTTGGTATGGATGGATCCAGTTCAAGTCCAAATCCAGTCATAATCACATGATTACATCTGCATTGGGTCCAAGTACATGTCTAGTAATGCCTAAGCAGTGTTGAATAATGACGTGAGTTCCGCTGAATGGCCATCATATTTACTTATTTTAATAATATAAATATTTATTTGCTTCAGAAAATTCATCAAATTGTAAATTAGATTTGACTATTATGGTAATATCACATTTGTTTTCGTTGTTATTATTATTATTATCGTGAGAATGTGAAATAATTAAGTTGAGATTAAATGGAGTAATGAGCTCCATCATGATTGGATTTGAAGAATAGAAAGGGTCTGAGGTGGGTGCATGAGAGCTCCGAAACTCTGCCCCTACCCCAGGATTGGGTTTGCCATTACTAATTTATCTAGTTTCTGCAAAATTTCATCATAGAATACATATTGATTAAATAAATAAACTGGAAATGTACTTGAGGAAACATAAAATTAGAGTTGCAAAGTAACTCTTATTTTCATTTTATAATAATATTTCAAAAGACTAAACTGCAAGAATATCCATTTTATTTTAATAATTATTAAAAATGTTTGTTTGTTATTTTAATTAGTAAAAACCTCATCGTGATATTTTTTTAGTGGCAAATCCTCCCTTATGAAGGAATATATTTTGTAGGAAAAATTAAAATTATACTCCATTAAGAAATTATAAGAATATAATTCTACGGTTAATTTTAAAGATTGGCAATAACCTCTATGTTTACTTAAAAAATTGAAGATAACCTCCTTATCGACTTACAAGGAATTTCAATATGGGGTTTATTGTTAATAAAAATAATAGATTTTTTTTTTGCCAAATTCAATATTTATCACTCGATACAATATTTCTACCATGGTTTGAATATTCTTTAGTTCTCAAGTTAAAAAAAATACAATAACAAAGAAGACATAATTATGGCTAAAGAAACGTCATTTAGAAGAAATAATTCGATATTACGAAATAATACAAAAACGTTCTCTCATAACTCATAAGAATCATATTTGATCTAATATTACTACTCGTGGACTGATTTACCAAGTCTTCGTCAATCATACGTGATAGTCAAATAATATAAAATACAACTAAAGACAAACTATATAAGGCTCATACCTATCAAGAATCTTGTCATCAGCATGTCAAATAAGTACTCAAGATCGACACTCATCCATGGAGATAGTCATCGATGTTACATCTTATGTGTCAATATTCTTATAATAAACTATTGGGGACATCAATAAGTTTATTACGATGCATGTAGACTAGATTGCCCTTATCAAGATGAGTTATTAACCTCAAAATTTCTGATTTTGCCACATTACAATCAAATCGGTGCATCTATACCCGTATTTGACCCGAATCCGGATTATAGACCCGGTGGACTAACTCTACAATTATAAATCCCCTCATTAATGTGCCTAGAGGTATGTAAAAAAGACTGCACATTTTAACTCCGATTACCTTTTCTTATCTTGATACTTACTTAGGCATCAAAGGATTATCATCGGATCACCACCGACATTCCCTAACATAGTCTTCTTTGATTACAAGTTAGATTCCCAAAATTGAGTAAAGTTTGATTGACCTACTTGACTACACATTGAAGAAATTTGTTTAACTTTGACACCTGGACATCCTTTATTATTATATTAACACACTAAAAATGCCCTTCATCATGGACCAGAGTAAATAGTAATCGAATGTAAGAATATATCCACGAATTTATGTTTCGATCAATTAAATATTAGAAACTTTTCAAGAAATTTTCGTACTTTTTCAAAAAATTACGAGAAAATTTGAAAAATTTGTATATCAAAGAAATGTGGTGAAATAGATACTACACTACATTTCCGTAAGAAATATACCCATGGATTTTAGTTTCGATGTTTCGGTCAATTAAATAGAAACTTTTTCAGAGATTATTGAATTTTCTCAAAAATTTTAAGAAACTGTAAATCAAATAATTATTTTGAGGTAGAAAATGCCCTACATTTTCATTTCAATTAACTAAAAAATATAAACTTTTTGGATTTCGGTGGAAACCTATAGAAATTCTGATCTATGATTATAGTAGAGGTCGGACTGCGTTTAGTCTCGTTGTAATATCCCAATTTCACGATTTATTTTAGGAATTTAATTTTTGGTGCCACAACTTAAGGTCACTGGTGTTTCTACCCCACATCTTATCAGATTGGCACATTTGTTGTCATAACTTCAATTTCGGTGGTAATTATTAACCATATTGAGACCCAATTTTAAAATTGGCCCGAAATTATAAAAAAATGTTCATTTTTAAATCACATATAGTAAATTGAACATTATCCAAATTACAGAATGTAATTTGCCATTAGCTTATCCAAATATATTCAATATATATAAGTTGAATTTTCAATTACTAAATTTCAGAATCAAGATTTCTAATTTAATTAATTTCCTTTAAAATTCAATAACCCAAAATGAAAATATATATTTGATTGTAAGATTATGAAATTACTATGTTATAATCAATGTTTTAAAAACTGGACCGAACTGGATATCGAACCGGTAGTCTTACTGGTTAGATCGGTTTAACCGTTTTAGTCACTGGCCAAATCGGTATGACGTCATTACAATATAATATTTTAATTTTAATTTTAATATATATAATCAACTATTTAAAAAATATTTTATTTATTTTTTAAAGTTTATCTTCATAAATTAAATGTTTATCTCATGATCAATTATTTTTCCTACAAAATTTGAGTTAAGAATGAATGATAGCAACAAAATTACAAGTATGATAACATGATATCAATGCAATAATTCAAATTTTAATAAACATCATATAAAAAACAATAATTTTATTACTAATCACCTATGAAAAAGAAAAATTATTAATGAATTTTCTCATTGAATTATTAAAAAAAAAAATACTTGAAGTTTGTGAAAAAAAATGACTTTTTAATGAATTTGATACTCAAATATATTTATATAACTTATTATATATAAGATTTTTTTTGTTTTTTGTTGATTTTGTTTAATTCAAAGTAAAAAATAGAAGAAGAGGTGTGAGAGTATTGTTGAAGTTTAAAGGTCGTGGAAGAGAAATAAAAATTCATAGCGAAACTTTTTATTTTTATAAGTGAACCAGTGGTTCTATCGGTTCACCAGTTCATTGATTTTATCTGTTTTTGATAGGTTTTTTCCGGTTTAAACTGGTCAGGAGGAGGGTTAACCGGATCGGATTGTCAATTAGTTATCGGTTAAATCGATCGAACCGGCCGGTCCGGTCCGATTTTTAAAACACTGGTTAAACGATATTTAAAGCTTGGGAAACGTCCTTAAAAATATCTATTCTGGTCTATGAAACTTACCATTGATTTAACTACCTTTATCGTGGTTGAGTTTCACTTAATGGTAAGAGTTTCCAAAATCACTTTCGAACTTTTGAAAGTTTTTAAAAGCACATGTAGAACTGCACGGATAACCACACTTTCGTCTGCGTTAAAATTCCGATAACCGAAAACGAAAATATATATTTGATTATAAGATTATGAAATTACTATGTTAAAAGATATTTATAGCTTGAGAAACGTCCTTAAAAATGTCTATTCCGGTCTACGAAACTTACCATTGATTTAACTATCTTTATCGTGGTTGAGTTTCGCTTAATGGTAAGAGTTTCCAAAATCAATTTCGGACTTTTGAAATTTTTTAAAAGCACATTTAGGACAAAGATCAAAATAACTTTTGGTCAATTGTTGTTGGTCCCAAGTGGTCAAATGAGGTCTAAAAAGGGGGGAGGAGGGTGAATAGACCTCTGAAAATTTTAACTTAAAATTTCTCCAACTTTTCTTTGAACAGACTAAGCTGATCAAGAATTATAAGTAAACTAAGCTGATCTCGCACAAATCTTTGAACAACAGAGAAGACCACTTTTCTTCAAAAGACTTAGCTGATTAAATAAAATCAGAGTTTTAAGGCAGGTTACTTGCAGCGGATTTTGGAAAGTGTTTTTCACAAGTAAACGGTCTTAGCTTAAAAGATTTACCCCCAAATTTACAAACTACTTTTTTTTTTTAATCTTTCAAAAAGTTTTTTTAAATGTTTTTGTATGCTTTGAAAATATGCAAGAAAACAATGCAAAGGTAAAACACTTGAATTTTTATAGTGGTTATATGGATGTAAATCTTTTGATCCACTCTTCCAAGTCACACAGATCTTGGGTTATACTATAATCACACAGTGTTGGTCCCAAGTGGTCAGATAAGGTCTAGAGGGGGGGGGGGGTGAATAGACCTCATAAACTTTAAAGTTTTTCTTTAACTTCTCTTCTATAAGTAGAGTTCGCTCATCTGCTAAATAAGATGACTAAGCTGATTTTGCACTTGGCTTATCAGCAGAGTAAGTTGGTCTTATTCGTGAGACTACTATGCTGATTTAGCACTTAGCTTATTCAGTGGAGTAGACTACTATGCTGATTTTGCTTATCAAGCTTATATAATCAGAGTTTCAAACAATGATGCAGCGGATAATGTATATGTGTTTTTCAAACAATGTTTTCAACTCAATTAAACTTTTAAAGCACAAAGAAAGTTTTGCCCAAGTTGGAAATTCCTCAATTTAAAAGACTCTTCTTTTAAAGCATTTACTTAGCTTATGAAATATGCAATGCAAGACAAATAAAGTAAATAACACAAGGAATTTTTATAGTGGTTATACAGGAACAAATCCTCTTAATCCACTCTTCCAAGTCACTTAGATCTTGGGTTATACTAAGAACACAAAGTAATTAGTACACACCACTTACGTCAAAACAACAAATGAAAAGGCCGTAAGCTCACAATAGGAAATCACAAAGAAGACCTATTCTCCGAAGTAATATCACTCACAAAGATGGATATCTACTCCTCACAACACTCAGTTGAATATCACTCAGATATACAAGGGTTTAATCTTGTTCTTCAACAATCAGCTTCGTCATAAGATGACTCCGCTTATGATAAGATGACTCAACTGATGGATTCTTGCTCTAAAGATTTGATCTTGAAAGTGTGCAAGTCTCATTTGAATCTTCAGTTTACCATCTATTTATACTCCTGGATTTGTAATTTTGCCCGTTGAAGGTTGGCAAAATTGCATTTAAGTCCTTGAGCAACGGTCATAATTTGAATGGTAACTTTTGCAGACTGTCGCACTGTTCACTGTACACTCTGCTGTACTTTCTGCACTGTTCACTGTACACTCTGCTGTACTTTTTGTCAGCAGCATTTAATGCACTTAGCTTGTTACCGTTGGAGAGCTTACTGACCGATTTTACTTGGCTGATGGGATCCACTCTGCTGATGATCACTAGTCTGATGCACTAGTCTTATGCACTAGTCTGATCACTAGTCTGATGCACTAGTCTTATGCACTAGTCTGATGCACTAGCCTTATGCACTAGTCTGATGCACTAGTCTGATCACTAGTATGATCACTAGTCATCTCATGATCAGTCATCTGATGATCACCCATCTCATTTCCACCAAGCTGATTTTCAATCTTTCACTAATCTGATTTTCAATCTTTCACTAATCTGATTTTCATTCTTCTCATAAGATTGAATCTTTATTTCTTGAATACTTCTGTTTTTGAATGATTTTCTTATAAACCAAGTATCCAATCTTCAAAGGTTTACTAAGCTTCAATAACTTAGTTGATGACACCTTTTTGTTATCATCAAAACCTTTAACTAACTTATTTAACTCAACTGATAAGATCACTTAGCTGTTCTTGAGTTAATAAATTCTTCCAACAATTTCCCCCTTTTTGATGATGACAAAACCTTCAACTAAGAACGTCTTCCAAGTCTTCAGTTTAATCTTCATACTCTAGGATTAAAATCATTAGATCCAATGCAACCTTTGAGAGTTCTTAGTTGCATCTCACTTTTCCCCCTTTTTGTCATCAACACCAAAACTTAGTATGATGAAGACATGTAGATGAATACTTAGCTGTTCGGGGTAGTTGGCTGTTCATTAATTCTTCTTTATATGCAAGCCAGCAATTTGTAGTCTTCTTTGCTGTTTATCACTCCAGTTAGAATAACTTTTCCCCCTAACTTCAAGAATTGATACCACTTGTTGGTTACTTCCTTCACCCTTTTTGAAGTGTATTCTTGAATGTCACTTGGTTGTTGAGTTTCAGTCGGCTGATGAGAAGCAGTCTTCTGATAACATCATTTGACTTATTGAAAACGTCATCTCTAATCAGGAGTACCGCTCGTCGTACACGTTCCCCCTGAGTTCAAGAATCTGTGGTCAAGTAGTCTTATGAGAGTCAGTCTCGAAAGATACTCAGCCGTTGAATTCCAGTAAGCTATTGAGATGATTTTTCTGATATGTTCCCCCTCAGCTCATGAATCCAAATTCAAGAAATCCATTTTCAACTCTTGAGAGCGGAAAGATTGTTGTCACATGATTGACTATACCACTTGTTGGATACAAACGTTGATTCACTTGATAAACTTCAATTTTCCAACAATCTTGCTTTCCTTGTTATTTCCAAACAATGCGGCTACCACTTGTTGGTTGATATCACATGTTGATACAGTACTGGATACCAATTGTTGATATTCTCCCACTCGATGGTAAAACCACTTGTTGTAATCAGCAAGGGCAGTCAACTCAACCTTTGTCATCACACATGCGTTTTTCCTACAAAACAGATTGCTGTTTTTGGTACCCCTTATATTGGGTCCTGCATGGTTAGTATAACCTTTAACATGTGATGATTACGTGATTCAGTTTTATCATGAATTTCAGTAAATTTAGCATGGTAATAATTTTCATGATGAAAACAGTGCTTATAAGCAAGGTAAGATGCATGAAGTAAGTGATAAGCTGAGTTAACTGATAACTCTCCTATAGATTGAGCAGACTTAACATTTTTAATTTCACTCCTATCAGCAGCATCTTTCAGCTTACTAAGCTGATGAGTTTTACTAGTCTGTTTAGTCTTAGGTTGCTTACTCGGTTTCTTAACCTTTTGAGCTTCAGTAGGCTTCTTCTCTTTAGCCTCTGATTTCTTTATAGAGAATGATGCAATTACTTCTTTCAAGTTCATTTATATTTTCTATACGAATTGCACACTCAGCTTTTAGAGTTTCATTCTCATGCCCAAGCTTTTTGAAGTCAGCTGATTCTTAAGGTTTTTCAACCTGAAGTTTCAGTGATCTGTTTTGCTCTTTTAGCAGAGTCATCTCTTCCTTAAGCTTGGCAAATACACCAACAATATTCGAATTTAACATTTGTTCAAACTATTCAAATAATGCAAGTTCATTAATTTGTAGAAGCTACCTCAGTTTCAGAATCATCAGATTCCTTGGCCATTAAGCATAGAGTTTCAGGTACTTCTTCAAACTCTTTATCAGACGACTGACGGTCTGAATAAGATGTGCAGGAGTTTATTAGCTTTGCTGCATCAGCTAACTTTGATTTGCTCTTACTAAGCTTACGCTCCTTTTTGGCACACTTTTCCTTTTCAGCAAACTTTTCAGATGATGAGTGAGAATGATCTTTGATCAAGAGTTCATACTCCTCTTCATTGTGGTCTCTAAGTTTTGCTTTGGAGGAATCCCTGTTTTCCTGAAAATGATCAGAAGAAGATGAAGTAGCATTTTTATATTTTAATTTCATTTTCTTCTTGTAGAACTTCTCAAAATCATTCAGCAGCAGGGTAACGTCGTCAGCAGTGTAGACTTTTTCTGAATTCAGCAGACTCTTCTGTTTTGACTTGTCTGCTGATTTTCTTGACTTGTCTGACGCGATAAGAGCAACAGTAGGGTCTGAACCAGATGACTCATCTATTCTCATTCTAGGCATCTTAAACTCATAAGCTTTGAGTGACGAGAACAGTTCAGAAAGGGAAATCTTCCCTAAGTCCCTTGATTCTTCCATGGCTGTCACCTTCATGTTGAATTTAGGTGAAAGAGCCTTAAGAACCTTCATGGTGATCTCCTTGTTTGAAAACTTTTTACCAAGCCTTAGAACTTCGTTCAAAGTTTTGGTAAATCTGGTATCCATTTGATCAATCATTTCACCAGACTTCATCTTGAAATTTTCAAACTCCTCAAGAGCCACACTAAGCTTATGTTCTTTGATAGCGTCGTTTCCTTCGCTCAGCTCACAGACTTTATCCCACATCTCCTTTGCTGTTTTGAGATGCTTGACCTTCTGGAATCTGTCTTCATCTAGAGCTTTGAACATTATGAACTTAGCCACCTTGTCTAGATTGACTAATCTGACTTCTTCGGGAGTTAGTTCATCCAGCTTTTTGTCAACGATCTGATCAGGCTGGTCAGCAACCTTTACAGTCTTCTTAAACTTGAATGGTCCTTGTGTAATACATGTAAACATGTTATCATTATAAGCAGCAAGAAGGATTTCCATTCTGATTTTCCAATCTTCAAAGTCCATATGGCCAATGTGAGGAACATGGCTTATGCACTCCATTTTCAAAAAGTTTTGTTTTTCAAAATATGATTTTTTGAAAAAGTTTGAAAACCTTTGAAAAACACTCGGATCAAGCTCGTTGATCAGGCAACCGATTCTATTGAACCACCTGCTCTGATACCACTTGTTGGTCCCAAGTGGTCAGATGAGGTCTAGAGGGGGGGTGAATAGACCTCATAAACTTTAAAGTTTTTCTTTAACTTCTCTTCTATAAGTAGAGTTCGCTCATCAGCTAAATAAGATGACTAAGCTGATTTTGCACTTGGCTTATCAGCAGAGTAAGTTGATCTTATTCGTGAGACTACTATGCTGATTTAGCACTTAGCTTATTCAGTGGAGTAGACTACTATGCTAATTTTGCTTATCAAGCTTATATAATCAGAGTTTCAAACAATGATGCAGCGGATAATGTATATGTGTTTTTCAAACAATGTTTTCAACTCAATTAAACTTTTAAAGCACAAAGAAAGTTTTGCCCCAAGTTGGAAATTCCTCAATTTAAAAGACTCTTCTTTTAAAGCATTTACTTAGCTTATGAAATATGCAATGCAAGACAAATAAAGTAAATAACACAAGGAATTTTTATAGTGGTTATACAGGAACAAATCCTCTTAATCCACTCTTCCAAGTCACTTAGATCTTGGGTTATACTAAGAACACAAAGTAATTAGTACACACCACTTACGCCAAAACAACAAATGAAAAGGCCGTAAGCTCACAATAGGAAATCACAAAGAAGACCTATTCTCCGAAGTAATATCACTCACAAAGATGGATATCTACTCCTCACAACACTCAGTTGAATATCACTCAGATATACAAGGGTTTAATCTTGTTCTTCAACAATCAGCTTCGTCATAAGATGACTCCGCTTATGATAAGATGACTCAACTGATGGATTCTTGCTCTAAAGATTTGATCTTGAAAGTGTGCAAGTCTCATTTGAATCTTCAGTTTACCATCTATTTATACTCCTGGATTTGTAATTTTGCCCGTTGAAGGTTGGCAAAATTGCATTTAAGTCCTTGAGCAACGGTCATAATTTGAATGGTAACTTTTGCAGACTGTCGCACTGTTCACTGTACACTCTGCTGTACTTTCTGCACTGTTCACTGTACACTCTGTTGTACTTTTTGTCAGCAGCATTTAATGCACTTAGCTTGTTACCGTTGGAGAGCTTACTGACCGATTTTACTTGGCTGATGGGATCCACTCTGCTGATGATCACTAGTCTGATGCACTAGTCTGATGCACTAGTCTTATGCACTAGTCTGATGCACTAGTCTTATGCACTAGTCTGATGCACTAGTCTTATGCACTAGTCTGATGCACTAGTCTGATCACTAGTCTGATCACTAGTCATCTCATGATTAGTCATCTGATGATCACCCATCTCATTTCCACCAAGCTGATTTTCAATCTTTCACTAATCTGATTTTCATTCTTCTCATAAGATTGAATCTTCATTTCTTGAATACTTCTGTTTTTGAATGATTTTCTTATAAACCAAGTATCCAATCTTCAAAGGTTTACTAAGCTTCAATAACTTAGTTGATGACACCTTTTTGTTATCATCAAAACCTTTAACTAACTTATTTAACTCAACTGATAAGATCACTTAGATGTTCTTGAGTTAATAAATTCTTCCAACAATTTCCCCCTTTTTGATGATGACAAAACATTCAACTAAGAACGTCTTCCAAGTCTTCAGTTTAATCTTCATACTCTAGGTTTAAAATCATTAGATCCAATGCAACCTTTGAGAGTTCTTAGTTGCATCTCACTTTTCCCCCTTTTTGTCATCAACACCAAAACTTAGTATGATGAAGACAGGTAGATGAATACTTAGCTGTTCGGGGTAGTTGGCTCTTAATTAATTCTTCTTTATATGCAAGCCAGCAGTTTGTAGTCTTCTTTGCTGTTTATCACTCCAGTTAGAATAACTTTTCCCCCTAACTTCAAGAATTGATACCACTTGTTGGTTACTTCCTTCACCCTTTTTGAAGTGTATTCTTGAATGTCACTTGGTTGTTGAGTTTCAGTCGGCTGATGAGAAGCAGTCTTCTGATAACATCATTTGACTTATTGAAAACGTCATCTCTAATCAGGAGTACCGCTCGTCGTACACGTTCCCCCTGAGTTCAAGAATCTGTGGTCAAGTAGTCTTATGAGAGTCAGTCTCGAAAGATACTCAGCCGTTGAATTCCAGTAAGCTATTGAGATGATTTTTCTGATATGTTCCCCCTCAGCTCATGAATCCAAATTCAAGAAATCCATTTTCAACTCTTGAGAGCTGAAAGATTGTTGTCACATGATTGACTATACCACTTGTTGGATACAAACGTTGATTCACTTGATAAACTTCAATTTTCCAACAATCTTGCTTTCCTTGTTATTTCCAAACAATGCGGCTACCACTTGTTGGTTGATATCACATGTTGATACAGTACTGGATACCAATTGTTGATATTCTCCCACTCGATGGTAAAACCACTTGTTGTAATCAGCAAGGGCAGTCAACTCAACCTTTGTCATCACACATGCGTTTTTCCTACAAAACAGATTGCTGTTTTTGGTACCCCTTATATTGGGTCCTGCATGGTTAGTATAACCTTTAACATGTGATGATTACGTGATTCAGTTTTATCATGAATTTCAGTAAATTTAGCATGGTAATAATTTTCATGATGAAAACAGTGCTTATAAGCAAGGTAAGATGCATGAAGTAAGTGATAAGCTGAGTTAACTGATAACTCTCCTATAGATTGAGCAGACTTAACATTTTTAATTTCACTCCTATCAGCAGCATCTTTCAGCTTACTAAGCTGATGAGTTTTACTAGTCTATTTAGTCTTAGGTTGCTTACTCGGTTTCTTAACCTTTTGAGCTTCAGTAGGCTTCTTCTCTTTAGCCTCTGATTTCTTTATAGAGAATGATGCAATTACTTCTTTCAAGTTCATTTATATTTTCTATACGAATTGCACACTCAGCTTTTAGAGTTTCATTCTCATGCCCAAGCTTTTTGAAGTCAGCTGATTCTTAAGGTTTTTCAACCTGAAGTTTCAGTGATCTGTTTTGCTCTTTTAGCAGAGTCATCTCTTCCTTAAGCTTGGCAAATACACCAACAATATTCGAATTTAACATTTGTTCAAACTATTCAAATAATGCAAGTTCATTAATTTGTAGAAGCTACCTCAGTTTCAGAATCATCAGATTCCTTGGCCATTAAGCATAGAGTTTCAGGTACTTCTTCAAACTCTTTATCAGACGACTGACGGTCTGAATAAGATGTGCAGGAGTTTATTAGCTTTGCTGCATCAGCTAACTTTGATTTGCTCTTACTAAGCTTACACTCCTTTTTGGCACACTTTTCCTTTTCAGCAAACTTTTCAGATGATGAGTGAGAATGATCTTTGATCAAGAGTTCATACTCCTCTTCATTGTGGTCTCTAAGTTTTGCTTTGGAGGAATCCCTGTTTTCCTGAAAATGATCAGAAGAAGATGAAGTAGCATTTTTATATTTTAATTTCATTTTCTTCTTGTAGAACTTCTCAAAATCATTCAGCAGCAGGGTAACGTCGTCAGCAGTGTAGACTTTTTCTGAATTTAGCAGACTCTTCTGTTTTGACTTGTCTGCTGATTTTCTTGACTTGTCTGACGCGATAAGAGCAACAGTAGGGTCTGAACCAGATGACTCATCTATTCTCATTCTAGGCATCTTAAACTCATAAGCTTTGAGTGACGAGAACAGTTCAGAAAGGGAAATCTTCCCTAAGTCCCTTGATTCTTCCATGGTTGTCACCTTCATGTTGAATTTAGGTGAAAGAGCCTTAAGAACCTTCATGGTGATCTCCTTGTTTGAAAACTTTTTACCAAGCCTTAGAACTTCGTTCAAAGTTTTGGTAAATCTGGTATCCATTTGATCAATCATTTCACCAGACTTCATCTTGAAATTTTCAAACTCCTCAAGAGCCACACTAAGCTTATGTTCTTTGATAGCGTCGTTTCCTTCGCTCAGCTCACAGACTTTATCCCACATCTCCTTTGCTGTTTTGAGATGCTTGACCTTCTGGAATCTGTCTTCATCTAGAGCTTTGAACATTATGAACATTATGAACATTATGATACGAGGTTCTTCTTCAATCATAAGTCATTAATACCATTCCTCTTCAACATTTATTACTTCAAGTCCATTTATTACCGTTGGGGTGACTTGCTGATCACTTTCACTCACCTGATTGAAGTCTCTCGTCTGATGAACACTCGGCTTATCCCAAACTGAACACATCTTATTTGAGTCGGCTGAAATTCACCAATTGGATTTCTTTATTTAGCAGCAGATCAGTGGTCTTTTGGACCATAAGTTTTTATTCTAATTGTTTTCTTTCTTGGTCAAAATTTTCTAAGGAATTAACTAAGCTTCCATTACTTAGCTGATGGTGTTTTGAAAATCATCAAAATCCCCCTTAATTTATAGTCTTCATCTTCGTCCAATAATTGTGGATTTTAGGCCTCGCTATCATAACCACTTTGGGTGTCTTCAAAGATTAAAAAAATTCAGTTTATTTCAGAATCTAGAAAAATGTTGGTTTAGTCTAAAAGTAATTATATAAAAGCAATTATTTCATACTCTCACCGTCTCATTATTATTACTCAATTAGCTAAATAATGAATCAAAGTTTTAAATATTTGAAGTGACTTATCATATTAAATTATTCATATTTGTGATATATATAAAGTCCTGTGATATTATCAAACTATTAAAGAAATATATTAATTAAACTATATATAATTACTATAATATTTTAAAATTTAGTCAAGTTGACCGGTCCTGAACCTTACCAAGAAATAAAGAAATATGGCATGGAGGAAGTAATAAATTTTATTATGATTATTCATATTACTCGGTCAGAAAATTAATTAAATAGATAGAAATTTACCAATATGTTCAGTCGAAATAATAAATATTCCCACAGTTTTCAAATCAGTGGGCGATTGAAACCGGCGGGTAAATTTAACTTATTTATATTTCTCTTTCCCGATTCAGCACGGTATCTACTTTAAAAAAGAAAAAAACTTCATCTTTTTCTTTCCTTCTCTCTGCGCCGACCACCACCACCAACATCACTGTACCCCGCGTGTCGATCTTCGTACATAGCACCACCACCGGCGAAGTAACACCGCCGTTGTAGCACCTCCATTCTTTCTTCTTTATATCAAGATCTAGAGGTATATATGTTCTTCTTCAAATTATATAAGTTTTTGTTCTAGATCAAGATTTTAATTAATTTGGGATTAAATTAATTTAAATTTTTATATATATATAGTGTTGTTGAAAATGTTTTTGAGCCTAATTTTGGTAAAAATTATAATTTAGGGCTTGTATTATTAGAACTTTTAATTAGTTAGGATTTATAGTGTTACTAGAATTATATTTTTAGGATTGATTTATACGAAAATTTTGATTAAATTATAGAATTAGATAACAATTACTTTAAACTTGATTTTGGGGTTAAGAAATAGATAAATACATACCAATATGTTTGAGTTGTTTAGATAAATACCAATCTAATATTTTAATTTAGGGTTTTTGTAAGTCTCATTCTTAGATTAGTTTAGGGCTTGTGTAAGTCTCAATCGCCAAACCAAACACATTGTTATAAAATTCACAAAAATCAAATCTGATCTAATATTCATACTCATAAATTAAAAAGAATAGATAACCAGGTAAAAAATTTATACCAATCAAGTCTAGTACTTTTTTATTTTTGATTTTTTATTATAAAATATTTTTACTAAATTAAAAGAGTTCTTTTACCAATTTAGATATGAAGAGGAGACTCTTCATCACAAATTACAAGAACTGAAAGCCCAAAAAGCCAATACCGCATTTGCTTTCTTCGTTGTAGTGTTCCTGTTTCCAATTTATTTTATAATCCTACATGGTAAATAGAAAACCTTTTGCTTTATAAAGAAGCACGTCGCGTTTTCTTTTCAAACTATGTATGATTATAAAACACAGAACAATACATAAACAATTTATAATACTCTGCTCATACGATTATTTTCAATTTTATAGCTAGGTACGTACGTATTATATGATGGCTCGCAAATATCTCCCCGAAGAAGTTGCCACATAAATATTGCTGAGGTTACCCGTGAAACCTCTGTTGAAATTCAAGTGCGTTTCGAAATCATGGTTTTCGTTGATTTCCAGCCCACAATTTCTGAAATCTAATCTCCAAACTCCATCGTGTCATAGATTAATTGAGTTTTTAGACATTGGTTTTCGTACCCGGGTAATTAGGACCGATGCTGATGAGGAAGAGGACGATATTATCATACCGTTCCAATTTCCAATAGAAAATTTTATCTATGAGGATATACGGATCATGGGTTCTTGTAATGGGTTGCTTTTGATTTGCTTAAAAAATGTTGTTATGTTGTGCAATCCTGCTACAAGGAAATCTAGATTTTTACCTACTAGTTCTAGATCTAGATCTTATACCAGCATAACCGACATGATCACGAACTATGGTCTTGGTTACGATACTTCAACTTGTGATTTCAAAATCATTGAATCAGGTAAGATTTACTCTGACGACCCACCGAAACATGAAACCAAGATTTATAGTTTAAGATCCAATTCTTGGAAAACTGTGGAGTGGAATCTTGATTATTGTGAGATGGTTTCATGTGCTATTAACACAATGTTCTGGAATGGAGCTTTCCATTGGGAAACGCTTTTAAGAGATGGTCATGGTTTGAGAAGATGTATTGTTGCTATAAACTTGGCATTGGAGACTTTTGCTCTTATATCGCATCCTGATTCTTGCAAAGCTGGTGATTATATACATGGTGTTTTGGGAGCTTCGGAGCAATATCTCATGCTACCTTTCGAATATATGGACAGTCGCGTGGACATTTGGACTTTGAAAGAATCTAATTCTTCTAATTGGGTTAAGTTCATATCATTCCAAACTGTTCCAAATCGAATATTCTTTCCTATGACGGTATTGTTCGTTTCGGACAAGATTATAAGGAAGCATGAAGAAGAAGATGAAAATCATATACATACAGAGATTATAATGAAGCAGACTCCCTATGGAAATATTGTTCGTGTTCCTTTTATTTGCGACATCTTTTTTGGAGCTACCATTTACAAGGAAACTCTTATTTCTCCTTATTCCGTAGATTAGATGCAATGAATTTGGATGGTATATATATTATGTTATAGTGTACTGTGTACTTTTTCATGGCCGAAATTGACGTTTTGATTTGTTATGGAAATTGGGTTTTGGTTATTTTTCTGTTTAGATCCTGGAATTGGGGATGTGAAACTCTTGTATTTGAATTTGAATTGTTGTTTTTGGTTGTTGTTTTCTACATTTTCTTGTAAATGGCACTTACCCTTGTTCCGGAAGCGACCAGAACAGCCGTTCTGGTTAGTTGAAGCTTCGGTGAAGGAAGTTGCGACGAAGACGACCCCAAACTTTTTATTTTATTTTTGAGAAGTTCTTTTTTTTTAATATTTAATTATATTATAAATATATAAATAAATTACATATACTTAATGATGATCAAATTTCTAAAATAAATATTAAATTATTAGGAGAATTAACTTTGTAAATTACTTTGTTTAAATATTTCATTATGTAAACTTGATTTTATTATTTTTACTGATCTTGTATTTGCCTTGATTTAAAATTGAAATAAACATTGATAAATTTTATTTTCTCTAAGTAGATGTATACTAAAAAAAATTGTGGATACGATTTTAAAAAAGAAAAATGATTTTTTCGTTAACTTTTTTAAGATAGGGTAATATATTCATAAAATATTTCTTTCCCTAACTTGCTAAAACATTTCCCGGTAAAAAATTGGGACACATGGCAGCATTATGAGCTAACCTAATGAAAGGTTGGACAATATTGAACTAGTGGGAGATAATACATATTTAGTACGAGTCATATTTGTTTGGAGGTAAAAATGACTGAACCTTTCTCTTTCTTTTTCCTTCGTTCCCCAAGATTATAAACAATTTGGGAATATTCAAACACAATAAATCACTATTATCCAGAAGCCAAAGCCAGATAATATCGCTTTTGGGAATTACAATCTATAAAATCTAGTTTTCCTTGGACCAACTTTTGCTAAAATCAATTACTAAAAAACTAATTCTTGTTAAAATTGAGTGTTTTTTCTTAGGTTCTAGAAGGTTCTTGATTTATCAAGTTATATCAAGATATCTCATTTATGTAAATAGGTACTTGGTAGGAGAATCTAGATATATTTCAAGAAATCCTAGGATAGTTAGTGGTTGAATATTCTAGAATAATGAATATCCTAGTGAGTCTAGATAATTTTATGGCAACTATAAATATGTATGTACTAATACATTGTAAAATAAGCAATTGAATGAAAAGAAAAGAATTCTCTCCACAAAAAATCATTCTCCTCCAACTAACTACAAATAATTAACAAACAAATCATCAAGTTGATATCAATTTAACAATTGATTCAACCTCAAAAATTCAACAAGTGGTATCTAGAGCTCATTGAACTTAAGGGATTGAGTTCAAAAAATGGGTTCATCAAATATAATGTTTCCTACACCACCGATTTTCAACGGCGAAGACTACGACTATTGGGTGGTAAGAATGAAGGCTTTTCTCGTAGCAAATGAGTTATGGGAAATTGTTGAAAACGGTTATGAAGAACCGGAAGATGATAGTGCTCTTACCATACCTCAACTAAAGAAGAACAAAGAAGAGTATACAAAGAACATTAAGGCTCTTGCATTTCTTCATGCCACTGTAACTCAAGAAATCATCATCCGAATAGTCGCTGCGACTACGGCTAAAGAAGCATGGGAGATTGTACGAGAAGAATATCAAGGTATGAAGAGAGTAAAAGCAATCAAGTTATTAACCTTGCGAATGGAGTTCGAAAATCTTCGAATGAAGGAAGGTGAGTCCATCAAAGACTACTCCTCTAAAGTTAAAGGAATTGTTAAAAAATGAAGTTACAAGGGAAAAAAATGGAAGACAAGAGGGTAGTAGAGAAAATACTTATAACCCTTCCTGAAAAATTTGAATCAGTTGTTGCTGCCATTCAAGAGTCTAAGGACCTCACTAAACTCTCTGTTAATGAGCTAGTGGGTTCTCTTCAAGCACACGAACAAAGAATTAACAAGAAGGTGGAAAACTCAATCGAAGAGGCCTTTCAATCAAGGCACAAAAACAAGTCATCCGCTGCGAAAGAAGAAAATAAATTTG
This sequence comes from Penstemon eatonii, assembly GCA_038501285.1. NCBI lineage: Eukaryota > Viridiplantae > Streptophyta > Magnoliopsida > Lamiales > Plantaginaceae > Penstemon > Penstemon eatonii. The sequence goes on from CM076710.1 coordinate 10,495,920, forward strand.
TCAACAAAAGGCCTATCAACAGTCAAGGAGGAGACAAAAGAAATAAGTTTCCATCGTGTGGTATGTGCAAGAAGACAAATCACCTTGAAAAAGATTGTTGGAAGAAAAAGACTTGTGAATCTTGTGGCAAGGTTGGGCACATCGCAAAATTTTGCAGGCTCAAACAAGGAAATGATAGTCGTCAAACACGCAAACATCATGCGAATTTCAGCGAAGACAAGGACGAGTCCGAAGGAGAACATCTTTTCATGGCTTGTCAGCCTTCTTCAACCAATGACAAACAAATTTGGTACATTGACAGTGGTTGTACTAGTCATATGGCCAAACACGTGGAGATGTTTCAACAGCTGGACACTTCTGTCAAAGTTCCAGTTAAAATGGGAAACGGAGCCGTCCTTGAGTCCGAAGGAAAAGGAACCGTCGCCATCCAAACAAAATCAGGTACTAAACTCATCCCAAATGTTCTTTTGGTACCTAAACTTGATCATAATCTATTGAGTGTGGCACAAATGATGAAAAATGGGTATTCTATCATTTTCAAAAATGATTCATGCTTTATAATTGACAAAAAAGGAAGAGAAATTGCTAAAATAGTTATGAAGAACAATAGCTTTCCGTTAAGGATGCATGAATCACCTATAAAAGCACTAAGAGCTAAAGTTGATCAAACAAAGTTATGGCATAAAAGATACGATCACTACAATATTAATACTCTTAAACACATGCATCAACAAAACTTAGTGCGTGATTTGCCACCATTACATGATTTGAGTATGTGTGAAGCATGCCAACTAGGAAAGCAACATAGAAAACCTTTTCCTGCCACGAGTTCTAGGAGAGCCAAAGAAAAACTTGAGTTGATTCACACTGATGTTTGTGGCCCTATGAGGACTCCTTCACTCAATGGCAATAAATACTTTATCTTGTTCATTGATGATTTCACAAGAATGACATGGGTATACTTCTTAAGACAAAAATCGAAAGTATTTGGTGTCTTCAAGAAGTTCAAAACATTTGTGGAAAGTTGAAGTGGTTGCAAGATCAAAACGATCAGATCGGATAATGGGAAGGAGTATACATCAACCGAGTTTGACAAGTTTTGTGAAGAGAATGGCGTGGAACACCAGTTGACAACACCTTACACACCTCAACATAATGGGGTGTCAGAGAGGAAGAACAGAACCGTGATGGAAATGGCTAGATGCATGCTCACGGAGAAAAAATTGCCCAAAAAGTTCTGGGGAGAAGTTGTTTACACAGCTGTCTACTTGTTGAACAGATTGTCAACTAGAGCAGTCGACAACATGACCCCAATTGAAGCTTGGAAAGGTACATAGCCTACTGTCAAGCATTTAAAAGTGTTTGGTTCAGTTTGCTATGTACATATTCCACGAGAAAATAGGCATAAACTACAAGAAAAGGCTGAAAGAGGCATCTTACTTGGCTATAGCTCAGAAACAAAGGGCTATAGAGTCTATAATCTCAAGACTGGGAAAATTATGACAAGTAGAGATGTGGAAGTCGATGAGGAGGCAACCTGGAATTGGGAAACTTCCAAGATAGAGAGAAAATCCGAGAACAATCATCAAGAAAATCGGGAGAACGACGAAGAAGATGAGATATCAGAAGATGATACAGACTTCTCCAGTAGCACATCATCTGAATCTCCCAGAAAATTTAGATTACTTACGAATATTTATGCAAATTGTCGAATGGCATTTACGGAGCCAGACAACTATGAAGAAGCGTCCGAGTACAGGGAATGGAACGCTGCAATGAAGGAGGAGATAAAAATGATCAACAAAAATCAAACATGGGAGCTGGTGGAAAGGCCAAAGGACAAGAAAATGATTGGTGTAAAATGGATTTACAAAACTAAAGTAAATTCGGACGACACTGTCAACAAGTACAAGGCCAGATTGGTTGCAAAAGGATATGCACAAGAAGCAGGAATTGACTACAACGAGACTTTTGCACCTGTGGCACGTCATGATACAATAAGGCTTCTCATTGCTTTAGCGGCTCATAAAAGATGGCAAGTACACCAGCTAGATGTGAAATCAACATTCCTCAATGGCTACCTTGAAGAAGAGGTGTATGTTGATCAACCTGAAGGATTTACAGTTGAGAGCAGGCCTGACCATGTTTATAAGCTAAAGAAGGCACTCTACGGCCTAAAGCAAGTACCACGGGCCTGGTACAGTAGAATAGATGCCTACTTCACTCAACAAGGCTTCAAGAAAAGTGACAGTGAGGCAACCTTATATGTAATATCAACAACCTCAGATATTCTCATTGTTTCTCTTTATGTTGATGACTTATTGGTGACATGAAACAACTTGAAGTTGATCCAAACATTCAAGAAGGAGATGGATAAACATTTTGAGATGTCAGACTTAGGTCTGATGACATATTTCCTCGGAATGGAAATTCATCAAAGAAATGACGGTATCTTTATCTTTCAGTCCAAATATTCAGAGGATATCTTGAAACGGTTCAAGATGGAGAATTGCAAACCAGTCACGACTCTGCTGGTTGTTAACCAAAAATTATCAAAAGAAGATGGACTGGAAAAAGTTGATGCACGGCTATATAGAAGCCTCGTTGGGAGCTTGTTGTACCTAACAGCAACAAGACCGGATATGATGTTTGCAACAAGTCTCTTGTCCAGATTTATGCAATCCCCGAGTGAAGCTCATTTTGGAGCAGCTAAGAGGTTGCTAAGATATTTGAGAGGAACAACTGACTATGGAATATGGTTCAACCCGTCAGATAACAACCTACAATTACAAGCTTACTCTGATAGTGATTGGGCAGGCTCAGTAGATGATATGAAGTCTACATCAGGCTATGTCTTTACACTTGGTTCTGGTGTGTTTTCATGGAGTTCAAAGAAACAGGGGATTGTAGCACAATCAACTGCAGAGGCGGAGTATATATCAGCTGCAGCAGCCGTAAATCAAGCCATTTGGCTAAGAAAAATCTTAAGTGACCTAAAGCATGAGCAGATTGAAGCTACGGAGATCAAGATTGATAATAAATCTGCTATTTCAATTGCCAAAAATCCAGTCCATCATGGCAAGACAAAGCATATCAAGATCGAGTATCATTTCATCCGTGAAGCAGAAAAAGATAAGGAAGTCAATCTAGTCTATTGCGAAGGCGAGAATCAGCTCGCGGACATTATGACGAAGGAACTCCCGAAATCCAGATTTGAAATACTAAGGTTCAAACTTGGAGTATCAAGCAAAAATCTCAAGGAGGAGTGTTAAAATTGAGAGTTTTTGCTTAGGTTCTAGAAGGTTCTTGATTTATCAAGTTATATCAAGATATCTCATTTATGTAAATAAGTACTTGGTAGCAGAATCTAGATATATCTCAAGAAATCCTAGGATAGTTAGTGGTTGAATACTCTAGAATAATGAATATCCTAGAGAGTCTAGATAATTCTATGGCAACTATAAATATGTATGTACTACTACATTGCAAAGTAAGCAATTGAATGAAAAAGAAAGAATTCTCTCCAAAAAAAATCATTCTCCTCCAACTAACTACAAATAATTAACAAACAAATCATCAAGTTGATATCAATTTTACAATTGATTCAACCTCAAAAATCCAACAATTCTACTACGTTTCCTTATATAAACATATCCTTAATTAAAAGGAGAACCAAAGAAGAAGGTTTTCTTTCATTAATTAATAATTAATTAATTAACAATCCTTAATATATTCAAATTATGTAATTTATATAGGCTAAATCAAACTTATGGTGATACTCAAGTATAAAGTGTTTTACATTTATATCCTTCTGGTAAAAACTTTAATCCCTCCTATATAATGTGTTTTACACTTATATTCATATTGTCAAAGAATTTACACTTGAGTCCATTCTATATAAATTAGGTAATACCAATCACTTTTCCGGCACTTTTTCGACGAAACTGCAATCAAGTTTAAGTTACGTGACTTTAAATAAGGGTATTATAACCAGTGTTATAAAAATTGGATCAGACATTGAACCAGTAGCATTACTGGTTAGTGCTTATATATGTTTAACCGTTTTAACCACTGGTTCGATCGGGGTGACGTCATTACGAAGTAGTAATTTAACTTAAATTTTAATGTATAAAATCAACCGGGCCACCCACCTCGATCGATGGCAGGTGGCGTCACCTGCCATTGTTGTCTATTTTTATTGGTTTAATTAATATATTTTATAATAATATAATTTTATTTTATAATCTTAACATTAATTTAACTTATTACTTTTATAATTGTAACGTTTATTTAATAAATTTAACATTAATTTATGAAATTTAATAATATTGTAAGAAACTATAATTTTCTATTATTTCAAATTTTGCGAATTTGTGTTAATTAAACACGGGTTATTGAATAAAAATACATTGAAAATAATTTGATTTATTGAATTTAAATACATTAAAATTAAATATGATTTAAATAAATTGAAATATGAGAACTGAAATTAATTGAATAAATCCGATTACATACGACTACCATTTAGACCATTTGTTGCCCTCACATGTTCGACTAAGTCGGCTTGAAGTTAACAATGGATTGTTTACCCAGATAAATTAATTTCAGTTTTGTATTTATTATTATTAATTTCAATGTAAAATTTCTTATTATTATTGCACATGTTGAATTTATTTCATTATTATTATTATTATTATTAAGAAATATGAAATTTAAATGAGAAGACTGAGTTACTGGAGATGACTGCAAAAAGAGGCTGAAGAGGGGAAGGGAAGTCTGAGTTGAAGGGGTGGGTGCGCTACGGTTCTCTTGTCCCAAAGTGGGTGTCCCATTAATTAAATTATGCCACGTGTCAAGTTTATTTAGATGCATCACACACAATTATTTTATTCTCCATCATCTTCTTCGTTTCTATATATACATCAGCAAGATTATTCTGCCATTGCAGTACTTTACCATCTCATAATTATTATAATTCGTAGATTAAGGATACCACGGTCTTTTTCATCCATAGAAACATTCATCTTCACATGAATTTATGCCAGCGGCAGTTGTTTCGTGAAAAACCCAATTGCATAATCAAGTACTTTATTTTGTTGAATTAAAAAAAAAAATGAAATTAGAACAGTCAGATTAGGTATACAAATGTGGTAGTGCTGTCGTGAACATCCCGACTATCAAAATATAAATTACAGGTTTTTGGGATTGCTTCGTTCAAATTGAACTTTCATTAATTCAAAATATATTAACTATGTTTTCAAGTTTATTCATCAAAAAAAAAAAAAATCTCAAATGTACTGTATTTCAAAGTTTATTCATCAAAGAAAAAGAAATCTGATGAACATCGATTAATTTGGATAGGTTGTTTTCTTAAAATCATTTTGACGAACATTACTATTTTTTCAAATTCAATCCATTGAAAATTGATTAGAATTACAGTAGTAGTTGTATAGAGATGGAGACGGGCCGAGAAGCGAATGTAATCGCGTGAGGGGTTATATAATGGAAATGGACACGTGTCATTCAATTACGAATGGGACACAATTTGGGACAACCAAATAGGACAGGAAATCTACATCCGGATGGAGGGGGACCGCTGGATATGGCTAAGCCTAAGCGATTTAATACATATAACTATATATATTTATTGGAACATTAATTACTTCTTAATTTATTTTTATTTTATTTTATTTGGAATTGCTAAATGCAAAAATACTCAAATTGAAAAAAAATCTTCCCTTGTTATTTTTATTAACGAAAATCTGCATGTGTTCTTTTTTTATTAACAAAAAATTCCATTTGATGCCCTCATAAGTCAATAGTTTGGTTATTATCATTCTTTTAATTGAATGATTAGATTATTGCCAATTTTAAATAATAGTAGGGGGAATTAATTTCAATTTTTTTAGAAAAATAAGAATGTTTTTGTGGTGATTTCGGGTTTTTGGATTTTTCTGTATTAATTTTGGTTAATTTAGTTTAGAAGAAACTCAGCCTAAGATTTGGATTTTTCTCATAATATATACTATATATGTAGTATGTAGGTAGGGCTAATGCACTCTACGGAAAAGAAAAGAAAAATGGTTTAGTTATAACGCCGTGAAAACGTCGTTATCGCGTGCCTTCTTAAGCCCAAAACGTCTAGTTTTAATCCGAGTTTTGCTTGCTTTTGCGTGTTTGCGTTGCTCTTCCTTCTTTGGCCCTTCGTTTGGCCTTTGTTCGTTTTTCGTGTTTTTGTTCTCGTTTTGATCGTTTTCTCCGTGGTTTGTAGGTATTGACATCTTAGAGTGATTCGGAGTTGCATATCATTGATGCGAGTCGCTCTGCCCACCCCACGAGTCAAACTTGAGATTCAAAGGAAAAAGAACCCGAAGCAAATTGTACAAGATTGTAGATAGCTGTTCATTAAAGCATGCACAACTTTATCAAGGATGATCCAAATGATCTGAATTTTGGACATGTCATAGATGAGTGAGTTAGCTACGCTACGGACTTCACGGATCTGCATTCGGAGTTCGAAATCAAAAGATATGCTGCTCAGAAGGAAGTGCGGCAGAGCAGGAAACTTACTGCCAGACTCACACCGCGGTGTACCCCTGCTCTCAGCAAATATTTATCTGCGGGAAGCAGGTGTGTTTTTGTATAATTTCCCCCTTGTCCCCAAATGTAATTTTAACTTGTTAGGGGGCATTTTGGTCTTGGTTGTGAGAGTTTTTGGGACAACTTAGGCATGTGGAGATTATAGTTTCACTAGGTTAGAAGGTTAGGAGTGAAATCTTTCACACTTCTATCATCCAACTTTATATCTCTAGCCTCCATTTTGGGGAAGACTTCACTTTGACTTACACTTTCCATGGAAGACAAGAAGGCTTGAGGGAGAAGTTGTTGAAGATTTCAACCACTAAACTTACTCTAACTCTTATTACTTTGTTCATTCACATATATGTCTTTCATTAATATATTGGATGATTTATTTAATGTTATGAGTGGCTAATTCCTCTTTTCTTGGGTTTTATTGATCCTATATTTGACCTATGATTGAATGATGAGTTAATGGTTGTTGCTATGCTTACAAGTGTTTGTTAAACTAGTTTGAGCTTTTGTCAACTTGTGGTTAGGCCAACCATAGGATGAAATGAATTGATCTTTAATTGCTAGGCATAGTAGATTAAAGATTAGATTGTAAAACTAGGTTGTGATTTGAATTTAGGATAGGAATATACCTAGGTCATTTCATGTTCTAACAAGGTTTGGAATTAATGCATCACTTAGGCTCAATCCTTTTAGACATAAATTGGATTAGTCTACTTTGGTAGGTTCGTACGCTATTCAGAAGATACGTATGAATAATTTATGAAATCTTGAACAACAAACATAAGTGTAGTTATCAATTGTGGAGTCATTTATCTTGAATTGAACTAGGTGACGTAAAATCCTAGAAGCTTTTACATATTGTTAAGTCAAGTGTTAGTTTAATAATCACCTTACCTTAGTCCTATTATCATTACCATCACCACTTTACCGTACTCAACTTACAAATCTAAGTAGAAGTAACAAGACATTAGTTGGTAATTAATTGAACAATTCCTCGTGGGTTCGACACTCATTTATCACTTTATTACTTGTAGACGACCGTATGCTTGCGTGGTTTGCATACTAGTATTTGGGACGCAACAAGTTTTTGGGCCAAATTCACACAATGGTTTGCTTGTTTTGTTCTTGTTTTGTTATCTTTGCTCGGGGACGAGCAAGTGTTTAAGTTTGGGGGTGTTGATAACGCCATGAAAACGTCGTTATTACCTATCTCTTTAAGCCCAAAACATCTTGTTTTGATTCGAGTTTCTGTTTGTTCCGCGTGTTTTCGTGTCTTTTGTGCTTTTGGCCCCTTCGTTTGGCCTTTGTTTGGTTTTTGTGTTTTTGTTCGTGTTTTGATCGTTTTCTCCTTGGTTTATAGGTATTGACATCTTAGAGTGATTCGGAGTTGCGTATCATTGATGCGAGTCGCTCTGCCCACCCCCCGAGTCAAACTTGAGCTTCAACGGAAAAAGAACCTGAAGCAAATTGTACAAGATTGTAGATAGATGTTCACTAAAGCATGCATAACTTTATCAAGAATGATCCAAATGAGCTGAAATTTGGATATATCATAGATGAGTGAGTTAGCTACGCTACGGACTTCACGGATCTGCACTAGGATTGGGTTTGCAATTACTAATTTATCTAGTTTCCGCAGAAATATTTTTCATCATAGAATACATATTGATTAAAATAAATAACCTAGAAATGTACTTGAGGAAACATAAAATTAGAGTTGCAAAGTAACTTTATTTTCATATTATAATAATATTTCCAAAGACTAAAATGCATAAATATCCATTTTATTTTATAAATTATTAAAAATGTTTGTGTGTTATTTTAACTAGTAAAAACGTCACTGTGATATTTTTTTTTAGCAGAAAATCCCCCAGTATGAAGGAATATATTTTGTAGGAAAAATTAAAATTATATACAATTAAGAAATTATAAGAATATAATTCCACAGTTAATTTTAAAGATTGGCAATAACCTCTATGTTCACTTAAAAAATTGAAGATAACATCCTTATCGACTTACGAAGGAATTTAATATGGGGTATTTTGTTACTAATAGATTTTTCTTTTTTTTTTTTGCCAATTAAACAGAAATTTTGAATTCAACTATTTCCCAAATTTAATATTTATCACTTGATACAATATTTCTACCATGGTTTGAATATTCTTTAGTTCTCAAGTTAAAACAATACAATAACAAATATAATTTTGGCTAAAGAAACGTCATTTAGAAGACATATTTCGGTATTACGAAACAATACAAAAATGTCCTCTCATAACTCATAACTCATAAGAATCATATTTGATCTAATATTCCTACTCGTGGACTGATTTACCAAGTCTTCTTCAATCATACGTGATAGTCAAAATAATATAAAACACAACTAAAGACAAACTATATAAGGCTCATACCTATCAAGAATCTTGTCATTAGCATGTCAGATAAGTACCCAAGATCGACACTCATCCATGGAGATAGTCATCGATGTTACATCTTATGTGTCGATATCCTTATAATAAACGATTGGGGACATCGATAAGTTTATCACGATGCATGTAGACTAGATTGCCCTTATCAAGACGAGTTATTAACCTCAAAATCTCGGATTCTGCCCCGTTACAATCAAATCGGTGCATCTATACCCGTATGACCCGAATCCGGATTACTAGACCCGGTGGACTAACTCTACACTTATAAATCCCCTCATTAATATGCCTAGAGGTATGCACAAAAGACTGCACCTTTTAACTATGATTACCTTCTCTTATCTTGATACTTACTTAGGCATCAAAGGGTTATCGTCGGGTCACCACCGACACTCCTAACATAATCTTCTTTGATTATATGTTAGTTTCCAAAAATTGAAGTAAAATTTGATTGACCTACTTGACTACACATGGAAGAAATTTGTTTAACTTTGACACCTGAACATCCTTATTATTATATTAACACACTAAAAAAAAATGCCCTTCATCATGGACCAGAGTAAATAGTAATCAAATGTAAGAATATATCCACGGATTTAAGTTTCGATCAATTAAATATTAGAAACTCTTCAATAAATTTTGTGTACTTATTCAAAAATTTACGAGAAAATTTGAAAGAATTGTATATCAAAGAAATGTGGTGAAATAGAAACTACACTACATTTCCATAAGAAATATACCCATGGATTTAAATTTCGATGTTTCGGTCAATTAAATAGAAACTTTTTCAGAAATTATCGAATTTTCTCGAAATGTTTAAGAAACGTTTGAAAAAACTGTAAATCAAAGAATTATTTTGATGTAGAAACTGCACTACATTTTCAATTCAATTAACTCAAAAAATATAAACTTTTTGGAATTTTCGGTGGAAACCTATAGAAATTTGATCTATGATTATAGCAGAGGTCCGACTGCGTTTAGTCTCGTTGCAATATTCCAATTTCACGATTTATTTTAGGGATTATTTAATTTTTGGTGCCACAACTTAAGGTTACTGGTGTTTCTACCCCACATCTTATCAGAATGGCACATTTGGTGTCATAACTTTAATTTCTGTGGTAACTTTTAACCACATTGCGACCCAATTTTAAAATTGGCCCGAAATTTTAAAAATTTGTTCATTTTTAAATCATATGATGGTAAATTGAACATTATCCAAATTACAGAATGTAATTTGCCATTAGCTCGTCAAAATATATGCAATACATATAAGTTGAATTTTCAATTACTAAATTACAGAATCAAGATTTCTTATTTAATTAATTTCCTTTAAAGTTCAATAACCGAAAACGAAAATATATATTTGATTATAAGATTATGAAATTACTATGTTAAAAGATATTTATAGCTTGAGAAACGTCCTTAAAAATGTCTATTCCGGTCTACGAAACTTACCATTGATTTAACTATCTTTATCGTGGTTGAGTTTCGCTTAATGGTAAGAGTTTCCAAAATCAATTTCGGACTTTTGAAAGTTTTTAAAAGCACATTTAGGACAAAGATCAAAATAAGTTTTGGTCAATTGTTGTTGGTCCCAAGTGGTCAGATGAGGTCTAAAAAGAGGGGGAAAGGGGGGGGAGGAGGAGGGTGAATAGACCTCCGAAAATTTTGACTTAAAATTTCTTCAACTTTTCTTTGAACAGACTAAGCTGATCAAGAATTATAAGTAAACTAAGCTGATCTCGCACAAATCTTTGAACAACAGAGTAGACCATTTTTCTTCAAAAGACTTAGCTGATTTAAAAAAATCAGAGTTTTAAGGCAGGTTACTTGCAGCGGATTTTGCAAAGTGTTTTTCACAACTAAATGCTCTAACTTAAAAGATGTATCCCCAATTTTACAAACTACTTTTTTTTTTTTAATCTTTTAAACAGTTTTCTTAAATGTTTTGGTATGCTTTGAAAATATGCAAGAAAACAATGCAAAGGTAAAACACTCTAATTTTTATAGTGGTTATATGGATTCAAATCTTTTAATCCACTATTCCAAGTCACACAGATCTTGGGTTTTACTATAATCACACAGATTATAATATACTCTGCTTGCGCCAAACAACAAATGAACTGACCACAAGTTCGTGATAGGGGATCACAAAGAGAACCTATTCTCCAAAGTAATATCACTCACTAAGATGGATATCGACTTCTCACAACACTCTCTATTGCAAAATCACTCAAAAAAATGTACTCAGCTTTGATCTTCTACTCATTTTCGTCAACAGATGAGTGCTCTGTTCTTGAGTTTGAGACTTAGAAGAATTCTGCTTCGAATGCTCTCAGTTGTGTTGTGTCTCACACGTCTCTAACTCTTCAAACACTATTTATTTATACTTGAGATTTGAATTATGTTCGTTATAACTGGTTTCTCGAGCCTTTGTCCATGTTTCTTAGGAACGGCTACATGCGACAGTGCACTATGCCTTCTGTTGTACTTCTCTGTCAGTCGCATTAAATGCACACAGCTGATAAGAGGTTCTTCTTCAATCATATGTCATTAATACCCTTCCTCTTCAGCATTTATTACTTCAAGTGCATTTATTACCATTTGGGGTGACTTGCTGATCACTTTCACTCAGCTGATTGAAGTCTCTCGTCTGATGAACACTCGGCTTATCCCAAACTGAACACATCTGATTTGAGTCGGCTGAAATTTACCAATCTGATTTCTTTCTTCAGCAGCGGATTAGTGATCTTTTGGACCATAAGTTTTGACCCTTCTAATTGTTTTCTTTCTTGGTCAAAATCTTCTGAGGGATTAACTAAGCTTCCATTACTTAGCGGATGATGTTATGGAAATCATCAAAATCTCCCTTAGTTTATAGTCTTCATCTTCATCTTCATCCAACAATTGTGGACTTTGGGTCCCGCTATCATAACCACTTTGGGTGTCTTCAAAGATAAAAAAATTCAGTTTATTTTAGAATCTAGAAAAATGTTGTTTAAGTCTAAAAGTAATTATATAAAAGCAATTATTTCATACTCTCACCTCTCATTATTATTACTCAATTAATTATTTGAAGTGACTTATCATGTTAAATTATTCACATTTGTGCCGTGTTAAACTATATGTGTGTGTGTGTGTATAAAGTCCTGTGATATTATCAAACTATTAATGAAATATATTAATTAAAATATATATAATTACTATAATTTTTAAAAATTTAGTCAAGTTGACTGGTCATGAACCATACCATGAAATAAAGAAATATGGCACGGAGGAAGTAATAAATTTTATTATGATTATTTTTATAACTCGGTCAAAATTTATTTAAAAAAATAATTAAATAGATAAAAATTTCGACCAATATGTTCAGTCGAAGTAATAAATATTCCCACAGTTTTCAAATCAGTGGGCGATTGAAATCGGTGGGAAAATTTAACTTATTTATATCTCCCTTTCCCGATTCAGCACGGTATCTAAAAAAAAATCTTCATCTCTTTCTTTCCTTCTCTCTGCGCCGGCCACCACCACCACCATCACCGTACCCCGCGTGCCCACCATCGTCGTCTGTGGCACCTCCATTCTTTCGGCGAATTATTACCGTCGTCGACGTGGCACCTCCATTTTCCTTCTTCATATCAAAATCTAGAGGTATATATATGTTCTTCTTCAAATTATATATGTTTTTGTTCTAGATCTAGATTTTAATTAATTTGGGATTAATTTAATTTAAATTTTTTTTTTGTATAAATAGTGTTGTTGAAAATATTTTTTAGCCTAATTTTGGTAAAAATTATAATTTAGGGCTTGGATTATTAGAACTTTTAGTTAGTTAAGGTTTATAGTGTTAGTTGAATTATAAATTTAGGATTAATTTATACCAAAATTTTGATTAAATTATAGAATTAGATAACAATTACTTTAAACTTGATTTTGAGGTTGATTAGAGTGTTATATTTTTATTGAGTTGAACATTAAATTAGGGTTTTAATTTGAAATTAAATTAATTTAGGATTTTTGTAAGTCTCATTCTTGAAAATGAATATTTAGCAACATAAAATTAATTTAGGGTTTTTGTAAGTCTCATTCTTAAATTAATTTAGGGCTTTTGTAAGTCTCATTTCGCCAGACCAAACACATTGTTATAAAACTCATAAAAATCAAATTTGATCTAATATTCATACTCATAAAATAAAAAGAATAAATAAGCAGGTGTAAAATTTATACCAATCAAGTCTGGTACTTTTTTTTATTTTTTATTATAAAATATTTTAACTAAATTAAAAGAGTTCTTTTACCAGTTAAGATAAGAAGAGGAGACCCTTCATCACAAATTACAAGAACTGAAAGCCCAAAAGAAGCCAAGACCGAATTTTCTTTCTTGTTTGAAGTATTCGTGTTTCCCGATTTATTTTATAATCCTACATGGTAAATAGAAAACCTTTTCCTTTATAAAGAAGCACGTTTCCTATTAAATATTAACACGATATCCTTAATTAGACAACTAAAGGAACACGTTTTCTTTTCAAACTATGTATGATTATAAAACACAGAACAATACATAAACAATTAATAATACTCTGCTCTTACGATTATTTTCAATTTTATAGCTAGGTACGTACGTATTATTATATATGATGGCTCGCAAATATCTCTCCGAAGAAGTTGCCACAGAAATATTGTTGAGGTTACCCATGAAATCTCTGTTGAGATTCAAGTGTGTTTCGAAATCATGGCTTTCGTTGATTTCCAGCCCACAATTTGTGAAATCTCATCTCCAATCTCCATCGTGTCATAGATTAATTAATTTTTTAGAAATTGGTTTCCGTACCCGTATAATTAGGACCGATGATGATGAGGAAGATGACGATATTATCATACCATTCCAATTTCCTATAGAAAATTTGATCCATGATGATATACGGATCATGGGTTCTTGTAATGGGTTGCTTTTGATTTGCTTAAAAGATGTTGTAATGTTGTGCAATCCTGCTACAAGGAAATCTAGAGTTTTACCTACTAGTTCAAGATCTAGATCTTATACCAGCATAACCGACATCATCAAGAGATATGGTCTTGGTTACGATGCTTCAACTCGTGATTTCAAAGTCATTGAATCAAATAAGATTTACTCTGACGACCCACCAAAACTTGAAACCAAGATTTATAGTTTAAGATCCAATTCTTGGAAAACTGTGGAGTGGAATCTTGATTATTGTGATATGTTTTCATGTGTTACTAACACAGTGTTCTGGAATGGAGCTTTCCATTGGGAAACGCTTTTAAGAGATGGTCATGGTTTGAGAAGATATATTGTTGCTCTTAACTTGGCATTAGAGACTTTTGTTCTTATATCGCATCCCGATTCTTGCAAAACTGGTGATTATATACATGGGGTTTTGGGAGCTTCAGAGCAATATCTCATTCTAGCTTACGAATATATGGATAGTCGCGTGGTCATTTGGACTTTGGAAGAATCTAATTCTTCTAATTGGGTTAAGTTCATATCATTCCAATCTGTTCCAAGTCGAATATTCTTTCCTATGAAGGTATTGTTCGTTTCGGACAAAATTATAAGGAAGCATGAAGAAGAAGAAGATCATATACATACAGAGATTATAAGGAAGCAAACTCCCTATGGAAATATTGTTCGTATTCCTTTTATTTGCGACATCATTTTTGGAGCTACCATTTACAAGGAAACTCTTATTTCTCCTAATTCCGTAGATTAAATGCAAAGTACTTGTGAATTTGGATGGTATATATATTATGTTATAATGTTATAGTGTATTATATACTTTTTGCATGACATGAAATTGACATTTTGTTTTGTAATGGAAATTGGTTTTTGGTTATTTTTTGGTTTAGATCTTGGAATTGGGGATGTGTAACTTTTGTATTTGAATTTGAATTGTTGTTTTTGGTTCTTGTTTTCTACATTTCCTTGTATATGGCACTTACCTTTGTTCCGGAAGCGACCAGAACAGCCGTTCTGGTTGGTTGAAGCTTCGACGAAGACGGCCCCAAACTTTTTATTTTATTTTTGAGAAATTCTTTTTTTTAATATTTAATTATATAATATAAATTACATATACTAATGATGAGCAACTTTTAAAAAAAATATTAAATTATTAGGAGAATTAACTTTGTAAATTAATTTGTTTTAATATTTAATTATATAAACTTGATTTATCTTGTATTTGCCTTGATTTAAAATTGAAATAAACATTGATAAATTTTATTTTCTCTAAGTAGATGTATACTAAAAAAAATTGTGGATATGATTTTAAAAAAGGACAATGATAATTAATTTTCTCCTAGTAGATGTATAACTAAAAAAAATTGTGGATATGATTTTAAAAAAGAAAAATGAGTTTTTTGTTAACTTTTTTAAGATAGGGTAATATTGTCATAAAATATTACTTTCCCTAACTTGGTAAAACATTTCCCGGTCAAAATTGGGACACATGGCAGCATTAGGAGCTGACCTAGTGAATAGGGGTGAAAACCGAATTGAGTAACTCGGTATTCGGCTCAAAGTTCGTTCGGGACGAACTCATTCAAACTCGTTTCATGTCTAACCGAGCCGAGCTTGAACAATACTTCAGGCTCGGATGAATTTTCGAGTCGAGTTCAATCACTCACTTGTTCGACTCGCCGAGCTCGTGAACATGAGGGCAGTGGGGTAGAGACGGCGATTGCTTTAGTTTAATATATTCTTGAATTGATGAAAAGAGGAAAATGGAGGAAAGTGCAGAAAGCTTCTTAAAAGAAAAAGAAACGGATAGGTTGGAGAAGATAAAGAGGAAAGAGAAGGGAAAGGAAGGATGTTTCCACTTTCTAGATCTACTTAAATTAAATAATAATATTATTACTAGACTTTTACTTTTTGCTATAAACTGCATTATTTTATCATGGGTTGTGGGCCTAAGATAGTGACGTTGGTTGCAGATTACTCGGAAAAGGTCATTCAAATAGTATTAATTATCACATGTCGAGTACTCGTGAACACATTCGTGAAAACTCGAGCCGAGCTCAAACAAGAAGTTGACTGAAAGGCTCGAGCTCGAGCCGAGCCCGGTCACCTGGGCCTATTTTCGAGCCCAAATCTGGACAGATGTTTGTTCGGCTCGTTTGGGCTCGTTTTCAGGCCTACTAATGAAAGGTTGAACAATATTGAACTAGTGGGAGACTATTTAGTTACGAGTCATATATCTTTTCCGCTTACCTAAAATTAAAGTCTTTTAAAAGAAGTTGTAATCTTCACTATTATCAAACATTTATTATTATGAATTTTTAAAAGGAATAAAGAGATTTGTTCTCTAAAGGGTTCACGAGTGCTTATTTCTCGTGTCCTGGTAGATAAAAGAAGTTGTAATCTTCATTATTATCAAACATTTATTATTATGAATTTTTTAAAAGGAAGAAAGAGATTTGTTCTCTAAAGAGTTCACGAGTGCTTATTTCTCGCGTCCTGGTAGAAAATTTATTTGATAGAACTTGTCTGCTGAATAATCGTCGTTATGCCCACTTGCATCCCAGGAGAAAGTAAGAAGAGCAAAATATCGCTTTTACTCTGACTCATTTTTCCACCATATCAGTAGTAACAATGAATTAGTGATGTTAAATCAATTATTAATGTAAGAGGGTTACGAAATAATTTTATTTAAAAAAAAAATCTTAGTTTGAAACATTTCAATAAGAAAATAATTGGGCATTAGCACATTTAGCACATTTTCGTAGAAGGTAATTTGCCATTAGCACATTTAGGGCAAAGATCAAAATAACTTTTGGTCAATTGTTGTTGGTCCCAAGTGGTCAGATGAGGTCTAGGGGGAGGTGAATAGACCTCTGAAAATTTTGACTTAAAATTTCTCCAATTTTTCTTTGAACAAACTAAGCTGATCAAGAATCATAAGTAAACTAAGATGATCTCGCACAAATCTTTGAACAGCAGAGTATACCACTTTTCTACAAAAGACTTAGCCGATTTAATAAACCAGAGTTTTAAGGCATGTTGCTTGCAGCGGATTTTGCAAAGTGTTTTTCACAAGTAAACGTTCTTAGCTTAAAAGATTTATCCCCAGTTTTACAAACTCTTTTTTTTTAAATCTTTTAAACAGTTTTCTTAAGTGTTTTGGTATACTTTGAAAACAATGCAAAGGTAAAAGTCCATGGATCAAAGTTTCGTTTTCGATATATATTTCAGTCAGCTAATATAAGAAACTTTTTGAAAGGTTTCTGGAAACATTTCGGAAAAATTATGAAAAAAGTTACTAAATTAAGAAAAAAAGAAAGTTTCATGACAAATATTGAGTTTCTAAAATATATCTTATTTTCGTTTTGATTGATTCAAAAATAAATTTTTTTTGATGTTTTCGATGGAAAAGATGGAAATTTTGATCCATGGATAAAACACTTGAATTTTTATAGTGGTTATATGGATATAAATCCTTTAGTCCACTCTTCAAAGTCACACAGACCTTGGGTTATACTATAATCACACAGATTGCAATATACTCTGCTTGCGTCAAACAACAAATGAACTGGCCACAAGTTCTTGATAGGAGATCACAAAGAAAACCTATTCTACGAAGTAATATCACTCACTAAGATGGATATCTACTTCTCACAACACTTTCTATTACAGATACACTCAGAAAATGTATTCAGCTTTGATCTTCAACTCGCTTTCGTCAACAAATGACTAGGCAGATGAGTGCTCTTTTCTTGAGTTTGAGACTTAGAAGAATTCTGCGTCGAATGCTCTAAGTTGTGTTATGTCTCACACGTATCTAACTCTTCAAACACTCTTTATTTATACTTGAGATTTGAATTTTGTTCGTTGAAGGAAGACATAACTGATTTCTCGAGCATTGGTCCTTGTTTCTTAGGAACGGCTACCTGCGACTGTGCACTGTGCATTCTGATGTACTTCTCTGTCAGTCGCATTAATGCACCCAACTGATACGAGGTTCTTCTTCAATCATATGTCATTAATACCCTTCCTCTTCATAATTTATTACTTAAAGTGCATTTATTACCGTTGGGGTGACTTTCTGGTCACTTTCACTCAACTGATCGAAGTCTCTCGTCTGATGAACACTCGGCTGATCCCAAACTGAACACATCTGATTTGAGTCGACTGAAATTCACCAATCTGATTCCTTCTTCAGCAGCAAATCAGTAGTCTTTTGGACCATAAGTTTTGACCCTTTTGATTTGTTTTCTTTCTTGGTCAAAATCTTCTAAGGGATTAACTAAGCTTCCATTACTTAGCTGATGATATTTTGGAAATCATCAAAATCCCCCCTAATTTATAGTCTTCATCTTTATCTTCATCCAACAATTGTGGATTTTGGGCCCCGCTATCATCACAAATTTGGGTGAAAAATTTATTTTATTTCAAAATCTAGAAAAATGTTGTTTTAGCCTAAAAGTTTTATATAAAAGCAATTATTTCATACTCTCTCCGTCTCATTATTTTTACTCAATTAGCTAAATACTAAATCAAAGTTTTCAATATTTGAAGTGACTTATCATGTTAAATTATTCAGATTTGTGCCATATTAAACTTTATATATATATATGTGTGTGTGTGTGTGTGTGTGTATATAAAGTCCTGTGATATTATCAAAATTAAACGATATATAATTACTATAATTTTTTTTAAAAATAGTCAAGTTGACCGGTCATGAATTGTACCAAGAAATAAAGAAATATTGCACGGAGGAAGTAATAAATTTTATTATGATTATTTATATAACTCATTCAGAATTTATTTAAAAATAATAATTAAATAGATAGAAATTTCGACCAGTATGTTCAGTTGAAATAATAAATATTCTCACAGTTTTCAAATCAGTGGGCGATTAAAATCAGTGGGCGATTGAAACCAGTGGGAAAATTTAACTTATTTGTATCTCCCTTTCCCGATTCAGCACGGTATCTACTTTAAAAAAAAAACTTCATCTCTTTCTTTCCTCCTCTCTGCGCCAGCCACCACCACCAACATCACCATACCCTGCGTGCCCACTACCGTACGTAGCACCACCACCGACGAAGTATCACCGCCGTCGTAGCACCACCACAGTCGTGGCACCTCCATTCTTTCTTCTTCATATCAAGATCTAGAGGTATATATATGTTCTTCTTCAAATTATATATGTTTTTGTTCTAGATCTAGATTTTAATTAATTTGGGATTAAATTTTTTTTATTTTTTTTGTATAAATAGTGTTGTTGAAAATATTTATGAGCCTAATTTTTGTAAAAATTATAATTTAGGGCTTGGATTATTAGAACTTTTAGTTAGTTAAGGTTTATAGTGTTAGTTGAATTATAAATTTAGGATTGATTTATACAAAAAGTTTGATTAAATTATAGAATTAGATAACAATTACTTTAAACTTGATTTTGAGGTTGATTAGAGTGTTATATTTTTATTGAGTTGAACATTAAATTAGGGTTTTAATTTGAAACTAAATTAATTTAGGATTTTTATAAGTCTCATTCTTGAAAATGAATATTGAGCCTAATTTGATCTAATATTTTTATTGAGTTGAACATAAAATTAATTTAGGGTTTTTGTAAGTCTCATTCGCCAGACCAAGCACATTGTTATCAAACTCATAATATTCAAATTTGATCTAATATTCATACTCATAAAATAAAAAGAATAAATAAGCAGGTGTAAAATTTATACCAATCAAGTCTAGTACTTTTTTATTTTTTATTATAAAATATTTTAAATAAATTAAAAGAGTTCTTTTACCAATTAAGATAAGAAGAGGAGACCCTCCATCACAAATTACAAGAACTGAAAGCCCAAGAAGCCAAGACCGCATTTGCTTTCTTGTTTGAAGTATTCGTGTTTCCCGATTTATATTATATTCCTACATGGTACATAGAAAACCTTTTCCTTTATAAAGAAGCACGTTTCTATTAAATAATAGCATGATATCCTTAATTCGACAACTAAAGGAAGACGTTTTCATTTCAAACTATGTATGATTATAAAACACAGAACAATGCATAAACAATTAATAATACTCTGCTCATACGATTATTTTCAATTTATAGCTAGGTACGTATTTATTATTATATATAATGGCTCGCAAATATCCCTCCGAAGAAGTTGCCACAGAAATATTGTTGAGGTTACCCGTGAAATCTCTGTTGAGGTTCAAGTGCGTTTCGAAATCATGGCTTTCGTTGATTTCCAGCCCACAATTTGTGAAATCTCATCTCCAATATCCATCTTGTCATAGATTAATTAATTTTTTAGACACTGGTTTTCGTACCCGTATAATTAGGACCGATGATGATGAGAAAGAGGACGATATTATCATACCGTTCCAATTTCCTATAGAAAATTTGATCCATGAGGATACACGGATCATGGGTTCTTGTAATGGGTTGCTTTTGATTTGCTTAAAAGATGTTGTTATGTTGTGCAATCCTGCTACGAGGAAATCTAGATTTTTACCTACTAGTTCTAGATCTAGATCTTATACCAGCATGAACGACATGATCACGAGCTATGGTCTTGGTTACGATGCTTTAACTTGTGATTTCAAAGTCATTGAATCAAGTAAGATTTACTCTGACGACCCATCGAAACTTGAAACCAAGATTTATAGTTTAAGATCCAATTCTTGGAAAACTGTGGAGTGGAATCTTGATTATTGTGAGATGGTTTCATGTGCTACTAACACAGTGGTCTGGAATGGAGCTTTCCATTGGGAAACGCTTTTAAGAGATGGTCATGGTTTGAGAAGATGTATTGTATCTGTAAACTTGGCTTTGGAGACTTTTGTTCTTATATCGCATCCCGATTCTTGCAAAACTGGTGATTATATACATGGTGTTTTGGGAGCTTCAGAGCAATATCTCATGCTAGCAATATATGGACAGTCGCATGGACATTTGGACTTTGGAAGAATCTAATTCTTCTAATTGGGTTAAGTTCATATCATTCCAATATGTTCCAAGTCAAAAATTCTTTCCTATGACGGTATTGTTCGTTTCGGACAAGATTATAAGGAAGCATGAAGAAGAAGAAGAAGAAGAAGATCATATACATACAAAGATTATAAGGAAGCAGACTCCCTATGTAAATATTGTTCGTATTCCTTTTATTTGCGACATCTTTTTTGGAGCTACCATTTACAAGGAAACTCTTATTTCTCCTAATTCCGTAGATTAGACTATTGAATTTGGATGGTATTGTGTACTTTTTCATGACATGCAATTAACGTTTTGTTTTGTTATGGAAGTTGGGTTTTGGTTACTTTTTCTGTTTAGATCTTGGAATTGGAGATGTGAAACTTATGTATTTGAATTTGAATTGTCGTAAAATGGCACTTACCCTTGTTTCGGAAGCGACCAGAACAGCCGTTCTGGTTGGTTGAAGCTTCGGTGAAGAAAGCTGCGACGAAGACGACCCCAAACTTTTTATTTTATTTTTTAGAAATTCTTTTTTATATAATAAATATATATATAAATTACATATACTTAATGATGATCAAATTTCTAAAAAAAAATTAAATTATTAGGAGAATTAACTTTGTAAATTAATTTGTTTTAATATATAATTATATAAACTTTATTTTATTATTTTTACTGATCTTCTATTTGCCTTGATTTAAAATTGAAATAAACATTGATAGATTTTATTTTCTCTAAGTAGATGTATACTAAAAAAAATTGTGGATATGATTTTAAAAGAGGACAATGATAATTAATTTTCTCCATGTAGATGTATAACTAAAAAGAAAAAAATTGTGGATGTGATTTTAAAAAGGAAAAATGATTTTTTCGTTAACTTTTTTAAGATAGGGTAATATAGTCATAAAATATTTCTTTCCCTAACTTGCTAAAACATTTCCATGTCAAAATTGGGATACATAACAACATTAGGAGCTGACCTAATGAAAGGATGTGTACTAATCAACAGAAAAGTTAGGTGATTTTTTTATATCTGAATAAAATATAGACAATCCCAATTTAATTTCGAGTCATATTTATTTTCAGGATTTTTGGCACTTTGCACCTAACTTAAGAGTTTTGGTTGCATCCTGGAAATACAATTTAGTTGGCATTTTGCACCCTAGTTTGTGTTTTGAAGAAAAAATTAATTGATTGAAGAGTATAATAGTTATTTTCAAATATTTTTGGCACTTTAAATCTTAAAAGTATAGAAGATTTTAACACTTTGCACTCTTAAATATAGAATATTGGCGCTTTGCACCCAAAAATATAATTTCTGGCATTTTCAATCCCAACTTAATATGATAATCTAAATTATGTAAATAGCATGCAATATAATAATATGTTAGATATGTAAACATGTATTTTTTATATAAAGTAAATAATTTTGAGGATACTTGAAAATAAAATGAAGACAATGTCTTTTTTTTAATCTAAATTTTACAGAGAGAAAATATTAAAATAAGTTATTATAAAATAAAATAAATTTAGGATAACAAGTTTATGATTGTTCTGCATAGAAATGACCATTTTATCCTACATAGCCGACATTCATGAGTCTGTTTTTTTTTTTTTAAGAAAAGTAGGGTGCAAAATATCATACAAATTATATTTTTAGGGTGCAAAGTGCCAGAAAATTTAAAAATCGAGATAAAAAATACTAATATTTTATAATTTTAGGGTGCAAAATATCAATATTCTATATTTAAAGGGTGCAAAATCGATATTGCCAAGTTGCAAAGTGAAATAAAAATTGAAAATAACTATTCTACCCTTCTATAATTAAATTTTCTCACTAAAACACACACTAGGGTGCAAAGTGTCCAATACATTATAATTTCAGGGTGCAAAGTGCCAAAACTTTTAAGTCAGGATGCAAAGTACCAAAATCCTATAATTTCAGGGTGCAAAATGCCAAAAACCCTTCTTTTCACTTACCTAAAATTAGAGTCTTATAAAAGAAGTTGTAATCTTCACTATTATCAAATATTTATTATTATGACTTTTTTAAAATAATGAAAGAGATTTGTTCTCTAAAGGGTTCACGGGTACTTATTTCTCGTGTTCTAGCAAAAAATTTATCTGATAAAACTTGTCTGCTGAATAATCGTTATTATGCCCACCCGCATCCCAGGTGAAAATTAGAAGAGCAAATTATTGCTCTGACTTATTTTTCCACCATATCAGTAGTAGAATTAGTGATGTTAAATCAATTACTAATGTAAGAGGGATACTTTGAAAGAAATAATTTTATTTAAAAAACAAAATCTCAGTTTGAAACATTTCAATAAGAAAATAAAACAAAAAATTTAAGTTGCACGTTGGGAGTATTATTTAAAAATCAGTTCCAAATAGTAAAAGAACCCTAGAACCGAAAACTTTTTCCTTTTTTTCTTTTTCTATAATAAATAAAAGAAACAAAAATATTTGTCTTATATTGAACTACCAACAATTACTCAGGAGGTTTGGTTCGGTGTACTGCAAAATTAGTGTGTGTGGAGCAGTACATGTACAACTGTACGTACCAGAATGGAGTAGTACACCTACAGATAATATTCTATATACACATCAGTTAAAAAAAATCCTAAATTATATATTTTTCCGTCCCAATTATTTTTATTCATTGGCATAATAAAATCAACTTGATTAAATTTATAAAATTTAATAAATAATTTAATTAATATATTTTATTAATAAATTGATAATATCATATTACATCATATATATTAATATTTAAAAGTTTAATACATCATAAATATGAACATTTTTAATATGACAAATCACTGAAAAGATTAAAAACTTTGACCGGATACATAGCAAATGCAACCATATATACATATAATTCCAAATTTACAATATAGACCCTCAAATCTGTTTTCTTCTCTCTAACCTTTCCGATCATCTGTCATAATTCCTTATCCTCAGACAACATCACCAAATTCTTCTGCAAAAATGATGCACATGACTTTTTACTGGGGCAGAAAAGTAACAATTCTCTTCGATTCATGGAAAACAGATTCATGGCTCAGTTATTTCATATCTCTCTTCGCTTGCTTTCTAATCTCCGCTTTCTACCAGTACATGGAGGATCGCCGCCTCCGTTTCAAGCTCTTATCTCGTTTTAAAAACACATCGCCACCGCCCTCTGGCATCGGAGCCCCTTTACTTTTGACCAAGTTTTCCGGAGCTCCGTCGCGATTCGCCGGTTCGATCTTGTTCGGGATGAATTCTGCGATCGGGTATCTTTTGATGCTTGCTGTTATGTCTTTCAACGCGGGGGTGTTTATTGCTGTGGTGGTGGGTTTGGCGGTGGGGTACTTGATCTTCAGGAGTGGTGATGATACAGATGTGGTTGTTGTGGATAATCCTTGTGCCTGTGCTTGAAATTTAATTCAGATTTTTAATTATATTTGTTGTGTTTGGATCTTGATCTGATCAATTGTTGTTGTAAAATCAAAAAAAAATCTACAAGTATGTATGCGGTAATACAATTTATGTATCTAAAGATCTGGAAACTGATCTTGGGTGGGGTTTTTCTTTGTGTATTATTGATTTGGTAATTAATTATACTCCAATTTTAACTATAGTTTTTTTTATTAATTGTGTTTCTGTTTTGGAATTAATTTGGGGTAGCTTCTTTCCATTTTTATTTCGAATTCTCTGTGAATTTGTCAGCCGTTGCAATTGGATTGGTAAAGGAGATTGAGTGTTCTGCTTTTATCATAGGTGAAGATATGCTGTACTGATTGAATGAGACAAGCTATTGGGATTTGGGTCTGAAAGTGCATATATGTTGCCAATTTTGACCAAGTGATAAGGATAAGAAGAAAGAAAAGTGCATTGCAATTCGAAAGTGTGTTTTTAAGAATTTAAAGGATATTTGAGTTTTTGTGTGTTTGAGCAAAGAAATTGCAATCTCTGGATTTTTATACGAAAATGATACAAAGATTGACATAATTTTCAAATTATATTAAATGCTTTTTTGTACTTAAGGGAGCATTTTAAAATTTCTATTTTCTAGCATCTCATATTTTCAAAACATATAAGAGTAAAATTCGTCTGGTGCAAGGCATTGAAGAGAAGGAAAATTCTTGTCCAAGCCTGGTTTGGCTAAACCCATCCAACCATCAAGCAACTAGAAATACTCGATATTATCAATTGAATCATTGACATTTTTACAGAATTTAATAAAAGTTACGCAGATAAAACAATCGAAAAGCTGTTTACTGAATTAGGATATGATGAACTAGGCTGGAGACAGTAGAATGCTGGTCATTCCATTCATTGATCAAATACCCTCTGATGATAGCTCGCACACGAACCAAGTTCCTATCTAGTTTCGGGGTCAATTGTCGTTAGCAAAAAAATAGAATCTTTACTTCATATTAAGTGCGCATGTCCTCGCTTCTGAGTGAGACCAGTTCACTCTCCTGATGATGGCCTCTTGACTAAAGAATCTTAGGAAACCATCTTCTACATCCTTCAGGTAACTTAAAAGAATGCAATTTGGTGATATTGAACAAAAAAACGAATCAATGTGTAATTGTGTAAGTTTGTAGAAGGGAAGACCAATTTGACACTATAACCGGGCATAGCAAATGAAGAACCTCGCATGACTTACAGGTCTAATCTTTCATAAATGGCCCCCCGCACTGAAGTGTTGAGACCGTATGCTATCGAGTTGAAGAGGCCCTTGAACAAATCAAAAGGTAGGAGGTCTTAGTATGAGAAAAAATTAAATTACACTTTCAAGTCGGACTTTCTAAGGATAGAAAAAATTAATTTATTCAAGTTGACCGGTCATGAACCGTACCAAGAAATAAAGAAATATGGCACATAGGAAGTAAGAAATGTTATTATGATTATTTATGTAACTCGATCAAAATTTATTTAAAAAAAATAATTAAATAGATAGAAATTTCGACCAATATGTTCAGTCGAATTAATAAATATTCCCACAATTTTCAAATCAGTGGGCAATTGAAATCGGTGGGCGATGGAAACCAATGGGAAAATTTAACTTATTTATATCTCCCTTTCCCGATTCAGCACGGTATCTACTTTTTAAAAAAAAAAAATCTTCATCTCTTTCTTTCCTTCTCTCTGCGCCGGCCACCACCACCGACATCACCGTACCCCGCATGCCCACCACCACCGTCTAGGGCACCTCCATTCTTTTGGCGAATTATCACCGCCGTCGGGGCACCTCGATTCTTTTTTATTTATATCAAGATCTAGAGGTATATATATGTTTTTCTTCAAATTATATATGTTTTTTTTTCTAGATCTAGATTTAATTAATTTGGGATTAAATTAATTTAGTTTATTTTTATATATAGTGTTGTTGAAAATATTCTTGAACCAAATTTTGGTAAAAATTATAATTTAGGGCTTATATTATTAGAACTTTTAGTTATTTAGGGTTTATAGTGTTAGTTGAATTATAATTTTAGGATTGATTTATACGAAAATTTTGATTAAATTGTAGAATTAAATAACAATTACTTTAAACTTGATTTTGAGGTTGATTAGAGTGCTATATTTTTATTGAGTTGAACATTAAATTAGGGTTTTAATTTGAAATTAAATTAATTTAGGATTTTTGAAAGTCTCATTCTTGAAAATGAATATCGAGCCTAATTTGATCTAATATTTTTATTGAGTTGAACATAAAATTAATTTAGGGTTTTTGTAAGTCTCATTCTTAAATTAATTTAGGGCTTTTATAAGTCTCATTCGCCAGACCAAACACATTGTTATAAAACTCATAAAAATCAAATTTGATTTAATATTCATACTCATAAAATAAAAAGAATAAATAAGCAGGTGTAAAATTTATACCAATCAAGTCTAGTACTTTTTTTATTTTTTATTTTCTATTAAAAAATATTTTTAAAAATATTAAATTATTAGGAGAATTAACTTTGTAAATTAATTTGTTTTAGTATTTAATTATATAAACTTGATTTTATTATTTTTCCTGATCTTGCATTTGCCTTGATTTAAAATTGAAATAAACATTGATAAATTTTATTTTCTCTAAGTAGATGTATACTAAAAAAATTGTGGATATGATTTTAAAAAAGGACAATGATAATTAATTTTCTCCTACTATATGTATAAATAAAAAAATTGTGGATATGATTTTAAAAAAGAAAAATGAGTTTTTTGTTAACTTTTTTAAGATTGGGTAATTTTGTCGTAAAATATTACTTTCCCTAACTTGGTAAAACATTTCTCGGTCAAAATTGGGACAAGTGGCAGCATTAGGAGCTGACCTAATGAAAGGTTGAACATATTGAACTAATGGGAGACAATCCCTATTTAGTTACGAGTCATATTTCTTTTTCGCTTACCTAAAATTAAAGTCTTATAAAAGAAGTTGTAATCTTCACTATTATCAAACATTTATTATTATGAATTTTTTAAAAGGAATAAAGAGATTTGTTCTCTGTATTATTATCAAATTTTAGATCACCTTGCCTCATAAATCTACCCAAATTCAACTCAAATCAAACTTTTCCTAGTCCCTTAGATAGAGATTCCATAACAAGATAAATGTTTATATATACAACTGAGTTTGGGTTAGAGCCAAAATTATCACCACGTGGAGGGGAAATAGGTTGATATTTCCTTGAACTCCTTAGATTCTGACAATGTGGAGCATCTCATATTTTCAAAGCATATAAAAGTAAAATTCGTCTGGTGCAAGGCATTGAAGAGAATTTCTAGAAATACGCGATATTATCAATTTAATCATCATCAGTTTTACAGAATTTAATCAAAGTTACGAAGATAAAACAATCGAAAAGGTGTTTACTGTATTAGGATATGATGAACCAGGGGCGGACCCAGAAATTTTAGTCGCGGGGGGCGAGACTAAAATGAAAAGTATATAATTAAATTATTTAAAAATTTAAGATTATCAAAATTTATTTTTAATATCCCGATAAGTCTTATGGTACTTGATATTGATAATATATCTAATCAAATAAGATAATAAAAAATTATATAATATGCAAAAACAATCACTAGACCTAAGAAAAATATGAATCGACTTAAGAAGACAGTTGAATATACATTTCAATGAAAATATTAGTAACTAAAAGTTTACTTTGACATCTTAAATTGTGCTCTACGTTTTTTCATGATATCAAATTCATTTAAGATAGAATTACTATCAAAACTTTGAGCAATTTCTTATTCATAAAAGTTTTCTAAAAAAGTACCTTTTGATAATGGCGTTGAGTGATTTAGCCGATTGGTGAAGTAAACCCTATTTTTTTTGATATAACTTGGTGAAGAAAAGTTAATTTGAGAAGAAATTGGAATTCAAAATTCAACGTTTTTTTTTTCCTTATTAAAAGAGAATTATATTAAGGGTGAGTTTGGCCCAGCGATTGGAGCTCTTAAAATCACTTTTACATCTCTATTGTGATTTATGAAGTGTTTGACCCTGATTATAAAAATTACTTATGTTCAATCGTGATTTTCATGGTGTTTGGCCCCCAAGATCATAATCACTTTTGGAATCTCGAGAAGCAAAAAATTAACTTATTTTAGAAGCAACTAAAGTGTTACTTTTACAAAAGCTATTATACAGAAGAAATTATTCTATAATTAACTTTTATCATAATCAATTATTATCATAATCAATTTTAGTAAAATTAATTCTCCTATAATTGCTTTTCGAATCTCCAGGCCAAACTCACCCTAAGTGTTAAAGAATATTTTCCTTATCAAATTCTACTTAAACTAGTCAACTCTATTAGTGGGACTCCATTCTCTAAGATCTGACCACATATTTAATTAAAGTAGACAAAGATTTTTGATTCACAAGATTCTTTCCTTTAATAAGAATTTAAAGGTACTAACAAGAATACATAAAATACTACTATAATAATAATTTTTTTTTGCTGGGGGGTGCGGGCGCGCCCACCTGCACCCCTATTGGTCCGCCACTGTGATGAACTAGGCTGGAGACAGTAGAATGCTAGCCATTCCATTCATTGATCAAATACCCTCTGATGATAGCTCGCCACACAAACAAAGTTCCTATCTAGATTCGGGTAAATTGTCGTTAGCAAAAAAATAGAATCTTTACTGCCAATATATTAAGTGCGCATGTCCTCGCTTCTGAGTGAGACCAGTTCACTCTCCTGATGCTGGCCTCTTGGCTTAAGAATCTTAGGAAACCATCTTCTACATCCTTCAGGTAAACTAAAAGAATGCAATTTGGTGATATTGTACAAAAAAACGAATCAATGTGTAATTATGTAAGAAAACACAATGAACATATTTGTAGAAGAGAAGACCAATTTTACACTATAATCGGGCATAGCAAATGAAGAACCTCGCATGACTTACAGGTCTAATCTTTCATAAATGGCCTTCCGCACTGAAGTGTTGAGACCGTATGCTATCGAGTTGAAGAGGCCCTTGAACAAATCAAAAGGTAGGAGGTCTTAGTATGAGAAAAAATCAAATTACACATTCAAGATGGACTTTCTAAGGATAGAAAAAATCAATTTCGTCAAGTTGACCGGTCATGAACCGTACCAAGAAATAAAGAAATATGGCACAGAGGAAGTAACAAATGTTATTAAGATTATTTATATAACTCGATCAAAATTTATTTAAAAAAATAATTAAATAGAAAGAAATTTCGACCAATATGTTCAGTCGAATAATAAATATTCCCACAATTTTCAAATCAGTGGGCGATTGAAACCAGTGGGAAAATTTAACTTATTTATATCTCCCTTTCCCGATTCAACACGG
Source organism: Penstemon eatonii (assembly GCA_038501285.1). NCBI lineage: Eukaryota > Viridiplantae > Streptophyta > Magnoliopsida > Lamiales > Plantaginaceae > Penstemon > Penstemon eatonii. Next base: position 10,525,708 of record CM076710.1, read on the forward strand.
TATCTACTTTAAAAAAAAAATCTTCATCTCTTTCTTTCCTTCTCTCTGCGCCGGCCACCACCACCGACATCACCATACACCGCGTGCCCACCACCACCATCTGTGGCACCTCCATTCTTTTGGCGAATTATCACCGCCGTCGGGGCACCTCGATTCTTTCTTATTCATATCAAGATCTAAAGGTATATATATGTTTTTCTTCAAATTATATATGTTTTTTTCTAGATCTAGATTTTATTAATTTGGGATTAAATTAATTTAGTTTATTTTTATATATAGTGTTGTTGAAAATATTCTTGAACCAAATTTTGGTAAAAATTATAATTTAGGGCTTATATTATTAGAACTTTTAGTTAGTTAGGGTTTATAGTGTTAGTTGAATTATAATTTTAGGATTGATTTATACGAAAATTTTGATTAAATTGTAGAATTTGATAACAATTACTTTAAACTTGATTTTGAGGTTGATTAGAGTGCTATATTTTTATTGAGTTGAACATTAAATTAGGGTTTTAATTTGAAATTAAATTAATTTAGGATTTTTGAAAGTCTCATTCTTGAAAATGAATATCGAGCCTAATTTGATCTAATATTTTTATTGAGTTGAACATAAAATTAATTTAGGGTTTTTGTAAGTCTCATTCTTAAATTAATTTAGGGCTTTTATAAGTCTCATTCGCCAGACCAAACACATTGTTATAAAACTCATAAAAATCAAATTTGATTTAATATTCATACTCATAAAATAAAAAGAATAAATAAGCAGGTGTAAAATTTATACCAATCAAGTCTAGTACTTTTTTTATTTTTTATTTTCTATTAAAAAATATTTTTAAAAATATTAAATTATTAGGAGAATTAACTTTGTAAATTAATTTTTTTAATATTTAATTATATAAACTTGATTTTATTATTTTTCCTGATCTTGCATTTGCCTTGATTTAAAATTGAAATAAACATTGATAAATTTTATTTTCTCTAAGTAGATGTATACTGAAAAAATTGTGGATATGATATTAAAAAAGGACAATGATAATTAATTTTCTCCTACTATATGTATAAATAAAAAAATTGTGGATATGATTTTAAAACAGAAAAATGAGTTTTTTGTTAACTTTTTTCTGATTGGGTAATTTTGTCATAAAATATTAAATTCCCTAACTTGGTAAAACACTTCTCGGTCAAAATTGGGACAAATGGCAGTATTAGGAGCTGACCTAATGAAAGGTTGAACAATATTGAACTAATGGGAGACAATCCCTATTTAGTTACGAGTCATATTTCTTTTTCGCTTACCTAAAATTAAAGTCTTATAAAAAAAGTTGTAATCTTCACTATTATCAAACATTTATTATTATGAATTTTTTAAAAGGAATAAAGTGATTTGTTCTCTGTATTATTATCAAATTTTAGATCACCTTGCCTCATAAATCTACCCCAATTCAACTCAAATCAAACTTTTCCTAGTCCCCTAGATAGAGATTCCATAACAAGATAAATGTTTATATATACAACTGAGTTTGGGTTAGAGCCAAAATTATCACCACGTGGAGGGGAAATAGGTTGATATTTCCTTGAACTTCTTAGATTCTGACAATGTGGAAAGTTTCTAGCATCTCATATTTTCAAAGCATATAAAAGTAAAATTCGTCTGGTGCAAGGCATTGAAGAGAATTTCTAGAAATACGCAATATTATCAATTCAATCATCAACATTTTTACAGAATTTAATCAAAGTTACGAAGATAAAACAATCGAAAAGATGTTTACTGTATTAGGATATGATGAACCAGGGGCGGACCCAGAAATTTTAGTCGCGGGGGGCGAGACTAAAATGAAAAGTATATAATTAAATTATTTAAAAATTTATGATTATCAAAATTTATTTTTAATATGCCGATAAGTCTTATGGTACTTGATATTGATAATATATCTAATCAAATAAGATAATAAAAAAATATATAATATGCAAAAACAATCACTAGACATAAGAAAAATATGAATCGACTTAAGAAGACAGTTGAATATACATTTCAATGAAAATATTAGTAACTAAAAGTTTACTTTGACATCTTAAATTGTGCTCTACGTTTTTTCATGATATCAAATTCATTTATGATAGAATTACTATCAAAACTTTGAGCAATTTCTTATTCATAAAAGTTTTCTAAAAAAGTACCTTTTGATAATGGCGTTGAGTGATTTAGCCGATTGGTGAAGTAAACCCTATTTTTTTGATATAACGTGGTGAATAATTGTTTAAGAAAAGTTAATTTGAGAAGAAATTGGAATTCAAAATTCAACGTTGTTTTTTTTCCTTATTAAAAGAGAATTATATTAAAGGTGAGTTTGGCCCAGCGATTGGAGCTCTTAAAATTACGTTTACATCTCTATTGTGATTTATGAAGTGTTTGACCCTGATTATAAAAATTACTTATGTTCAATCGTGATTTTCATGGTGTTTGGCCCCCCAAGATCATAATCACTTTTGGAATCTCGAGAACAAAAAATTAACTTATTTTAGAAGCAACTAAAGTGTTACTTTTACAAAAGCTATTATACAGAAGAAATTATTCTATTATTAACTTTTATCATAATCAATTATTATCATATCAATTTTAGTAAAATTAATTCTCCTATAATTGCTTTTCGAATCTCTAGGCCAAACTCACCCTAAGTGTTAAAGAATATTTTCCTTATCAAATTCTGCTTAAACTAGTCAACTCTATTAGTGGGACTCCATTCTCTAAGATCTGACCACATATTTAATTAAAGTAGACAAAGATTTTTGATTCACAAGATTCTTTCCTTTAATAAAAATTTAAAGGTACTAACAAGAATACATAAAATACTACTATAATAATAATTTTTTTTTGTTGGGGTGTGCGGGCGCCCCCACCTGCACCCCTATTGGTCCGCCACTGTGATGAACTAGGCTGGAGACAGTAGAATGCTAGCCATTCCATTCATTGATCAAATACCCTTTGATGATAGCTCGCCACACAAACCAGGTTCCTATCTAGATTCGGGTCAATTGTCGTTAGCAAAAAAATAGAATCTTTACTGCCAATATATTATGTGCGCATGTCCTCGCTTCTGAGTGAGACCAGTTCACTCTCCTGATGCTGGACTCTTGGCTTAAGAATCTTAGGAAACCATCTTCTACATCCTTCAGGTAACCCAAAAGAATGCAATTTGGTGATATTGAACAAAAAAACAAATCAATGTTTAATTATGTAAGAAAACACAATGAACATATTTGTAGAAGAGAAGACCAATTTGACACTAGAACCGGGCATAGGAAATGAAGAACCTCGCATAACTTACAGGTCTAATCTTTCATAAATGGCCTTCTGCACTGAAGTGTTGAGACCGTATGCTATCGAGTTGAAGAGGCCCTTGATCAAATCAAAAGGTAGGAGGTCTTAGTATGAGAAAAAATTAAATTACACTTTCAATATGGACTTTCTAAGGATAGAAAAAATTAATTTCGTCAAGTTGACCGGTAATGAATCGTACCAAGAAATAAAGAAATATGGCACAGAGGAAGTAACAAATTTTATTAAGATTATTTATATAACTCGATCAAAATTTATTTAAATAAAATAATTAAATAGAAAGAAATTTCGACCAATATGTTCAGTCGAAATAATAAATATTCCTACAATTTTCAAATCAGTGGGCGATTGAAACCAGTGGGAAAATTTAACTTATTTATATCTCCCTTTCCCGATTCAACACGGTATCTACTTTAAAAAAAAATCTTCATCTCTTTCTTTCGTTCTCTCTGCGCCGGCCACCACCACCGACATCACCGTACCCCGCGTGCCCACCACCACCATTTGTGGCACCTCCATTCTTTTGGCAAATTATCACCGCCTTCGGGGCACCTCGGTTTTTTCTTATTCATATCAAGATCTAAAGGTATATATATGTTTTTCTTCAAATTATATATGTTTTTTTCTAGATCTAGATTTAATTAATTTGGGATTAAATTAATTTAGTTTATTTTTATATATAGTGTTGTTGAAAATATTCTTGAACCAGATTTTGGTAAAAATTATAAACTAGGGCTTATATTATTAGAACTTTTAGTTAGTTAGGGTTTATAGTGTTAGTTGAATTATAATTTTAGGATTGATTTCTACGAAAATTTTGATTAAATTGTAGAATTAGATAACAATTACTTTAAACTTGATTTTGAGGTTGATTAGAGTGCTATATTTTTCTTGAGTTGAACATTAAATTAGGGTTTTAATTTGAAATTAAATTAATTTAGGATTTTTGAAAGTCTCATTCTTGAAAATGAATATCGAGCCTAATTTGATCTAATATTTTTATTGAGTTGAACATAAAATTAATTTAGGGCTTTTGTAGCTTTCATTCGCCAGACCAAACACATTTTTATAAAACTCATAAAAATCAAATTTGATTTAATATTCATACTCATAAAATAAAAATAATAAATAAGCAGGTGTAAAATTTATTCCAATCAAGTCTTGTACTTTTTTTATTTTTTATTTTCTATTATAAAATATTTTAAAAAATATTAAATTATTAGGAGAATTAACTTTGTAAATTAATATGTTTTAATATTTAATTATATAAACTTTATTTTATTATTTTTCCTGATCTTGTATTTGCCTTGATTTAAAATTGAAATAAACATTGATAAATTTTATTTTCTCTAAATAGATGTATACTAAAAAAAATTGTGGATATGATTTTAAAAAAGGACAATGATAATTAATTTTCTCTTACTATATGTATAAATAAAAAAATTGTGGATATGATTTTAAAAAAGAAAAATGAGTTTTTTGTTAACTTTTTTCAGATTGGGTAATTTTGTCATAAAATATTACTTTCCCTAACTTGGTAAAACATTTCTCGGTCAAAATTGGGACAAATGGCAGTATTAGGAGCTGACCTATTGAAAGGTTGAACAATATTGAACTAATGGTAGACAATCCCTATTTAGTTACGAGTCATATTTCTTTTTCGCATACCTAAAATTAAAGTCTTATAAAAAAAAGGTGTAATCTTCACTATTATCAAACATTTATTATTATGAATTTTTTAAAAGGAATAGAGAGATTTGTTCTTTGTATTATTATCAAATTTTAGATCACCTTGCCTCATAAATCTACCCCAATTCAACTCAAATCAAACTTTTCCTAGTCCCTTAGATAGAGATTCGATAACAAGATAAATGTTTATATATACAACTGAGTTTTGGTTAGAGCCAAAATTATCACCACGTGGAGGGGAAATAGGTTAATATTTCCTTGAACTCCTTAGATTCTGACAATGTGGAAAATTTCTAGCATCTCATATTAGCATATAAAAGTAAAATTCGTCTGGTGCAAGGCATTGAAGAGAATTTCTAGAAATACGCGATATTATCAATTGAATCATCAACATTTTTAAAGAATTTAATCAAAGTTACGAAGATAAAACAATCGAAAAGATGTTTACTGTATTAGGATATGATGAACCAGGGGCGGATCCAGAAATTTTAGTCGCGGGGGGCGAGACTAAAATGAAAAGTATATAATTAAATTATTTATAAATTTATTATCAAAATTTATTTTTAATATGCCGACTTAAGAAGACAGTTGAATATACATATCAATGAAAATATTAGTAACTAAAAGTTTACTTTGACATCTTAAATTGTGCTCTACGTTTTTTCATGATATCAAATTCATTTATGATAGAATTACTATCAAAACTTTGAGCAATTTCTTATTCATAAAAGTTTTTTAAAAAAGTACCTTTTGATAATGGCGTTGAGTGATTTAGCGGATTGGTGAAGTAAACCCTATTTTTTTTTATATAACTTGGTGAAGAAAAGTTGAAGAAAAGTTAATTTGAGAAGAAATTGGAATTCAAAATTCAACGTTGTTTTTTTTTTCTTATTAAAAGAGAATTAAATTAAGGGTGAGTTTGGCCCCTCGATTGGAGCTCTTAAAATTACTTTTATATCTCTATTGTGATTTTTGAAGTGTTTGACCCTGATTATAAAAATTACTTATGTTCAATCGTGATTTTCATGGTGTTTGGCCCCCAAGATCATAATCACTTTTGGAATCTCGAGAAGCAAAAAATTAACTTATTTTAGAAGCAACTAAAGTGTTACTTTTACAAAAGCTATTATACAGAAGAAATTATTCTATAATTAACTTTTATCATAATCAATTATTATAATAATCAATTTTAGTAAAATTAATTCTCCTATAATTGCTTTTCGAATCTCTAGGCCAAACACACCCTAAGTGTTAAAGAATATTTTCCTTATCAAATTCTACTTAAACTAGTCAACTCTATTAGTGGGACTCCATTCTCTAAGATCTGACCACATATTTAATTAAAGTAGACAAAGATTTTTGATTCACAAGATTATTACCTTTAATAAGAATTTAAAGGTACTAACAAGAATACATAAAATACTACTATAATAATAATTTTTTTTTGCTGGGGGGTGCGGGCGCGCCCACCTGCACCCCTATTGGTCCGCCACTGTGATGAACTAGGCTGGAGACAGTAGAATGCTAGCCATTCCATTCATTGATCAAATACCCTCTGATGATAGCTCGCCACACAAACCAAGTTCCTATCTAGATTCGGGTCAATTGTCGTTAGCAAAAAAATAGAATCTTTACTGCCAATATATTATGTGCGCATGTCCTCGCTTCTGAGTGAGACCAGTTCACTCTCCTGATGCTGGCCTCTTGGCTTAAGAATCTTAGGAAACCATCTTCTACATCCTTCAGGTAACCTAAAAGAATGCAATTTGGTGATATTGAACAAAAAAACGAATCAATGTGTAATTATGTAAGAAAACACAATGAACATATTTGTAGAAAAGAAGACCAATTTGACACTATAACCGGGCATAGCAAATGAAGAACCTCGCATGACTTACAGGTCTAATCTTTCATAAATGGCCCTCCGCACTGAAGTGTTGAGGCCGTATGCTATCGAGTTGAAGAGGCCCTTGAACAAATCAAAAGGTAGGAGGTCTTATTATAAGAAAAAATTAAATTACACTTTCAAGATGGACTTTCCAAGGATAGAAAAAATTAATTTAGTCAAGTTGACCGGTCATGAGCCGTACCAAGAAATAAAGAAATATGGCACAGAGGAAGTAACAAATGTTATTATGATTATTTATATAACTCAATCAAAATTTATTTAAAAATAATAATTAAACAGATAGAAATTTCGACCAATATGTTCAGTCGAAATAATAAATATTCCCACAATTTTCAAATCTGTGGGCGATTGAAACCAGTGGGAAAATTTAACTTATTTATATCTCCATTTCCCGATTCAGCACGGTATCTACTTTAAAAAAAAAATCTTCATCTCTTTCTTTCCTTCTCTCTGCGCCGGCCACCACCACCGACATCACCGTACCCCGCGTGCCCACCTCCACCATCTGTGGCACCTCCATTCTTTTGGCGAATTATCACCGCCGTCGGGGCACCTCGATTCTTTCTTATTCATATCAAGATCTAAAGGTATATATATGTTTTTCTTCAAATTATATATGTTTTTTTTCTAAATCTAGATTTAATTAATTTGGGATTAAGTTAATTTAGTTTATTTTTATATATAGTGTTGTTGAAAATATTCTTGAACCAAATTTTGGTAAAAATTATAATTTAAGGCTTATATTATTAGAACTTTTAGATAGTTAGGGTTTATAGTGTTAGTTGAATTATAATTTAGGATTGATTTATACGAAAATTTTGATTAAATTGTAGAATTAGATAACAATTACTTTAAACTTGATTTTGAAGTTGATTAGAGTGTTATATTTTTACTGAGTTGAACATTAAATTAGGGTTTTAATTTGAAATTAAATTAATTTAGGATTTTTGTAAGTCTCATTCTTGAAAATGAATATTGAGCCTAATTTGATCTAATATTTTTATTGAGTTGAACATAAAATTAATTTAGGGTTTTTGTAAGTCTCATTCTTAAATTAATTTAGGGCTTTTGTAAGTCTCATTCACCAGACCAAACACATTGTTATAAAACTCATAAAAATCAAATTTGATCTAATATTCCTACTCATAAAATAAAAAGAATAAATAAGCAGGTGTAAAATTTATACCAATCAAGTCTAGTACTTTTTTTATTTTTTATTATAAAATATTTTTACTAAATTAAAAGAGTTCTTTTACCAATTAAGATAAGAAGATGAGAGCCTTCATCACAAATTAAAATAACTGAAAGCCCAAGAAGCCAAGACCGCATTTGCTTTCTTCTTTAAGTAGTCCTGTTTCCCGATTTATTTTATAATCCTACATGGTAAATAGAAACATGTTTGCAATTAAATATTAACACGATATCCTTAATTAGACAACTAAAGGAACACATTTTCTTTTCAAACTATGTATGATTATAAAACACAAAACAATACATAAACAATTAATAATATTCTGCTCTAACGATTATTTTCAGTTTATAGCTAGGTACGTACGTATTATTATATATGATGGCTCGCAAATATCTCTCCGAAGAAGTTGCCACAGAAATATTGCTGAGGTTACCCGTGAAATCTTTGTTGAGATTCAAGTGTGTTTCGAAATCATGGCTTTCGTTGATTTCCAGCCCACAATTTGTAAAATCTCATCTCCAATCTCCATAGTGTCATATATTAGTTAATTTTTTAGACATTGGTTTTCGTACCCGTATAATTAAGACTGATGATGATGAGGAAGAGGACGATATTATCATACCGTTCCAATTTCCAATAGAAAATTTGATCTATGAGGATATACGGATCATGGATTCTTGTAATGTGTTGCTTTTGATTTGCTTTAAAAATGTTGTTATGTTGTGCAATCCTGCTACAAGGAAATCTAGAGTTTTACCTACTAGTTCTAGATCTAGATCTTATACCAGCATAATTGACATGATCAAGAGCTATGGTCTTGGTTACGATGCTTCAACCCGTGATTTCAAAGTCATTGAATCAAGTAAGGTTTACTCTGACGACCCACCGAAACTTGCAACCAGGATTTATAGTTTAAGATCCAATTCTTGGAAAACTGTGGAGTGGAATCTTGATTATTGTGATATGGTTTCATGTGCTACTAACATAGTGTTCTGGAATGGAGCTTTCCATTGGGAATTGCTTTTAAGAGATGATCATGGTTTGAGAAGATGTATTGTTGCTATAAACTTCGCATTAGAGACTTTTGCTCTTATATCGCATTCTGATTCTTGCAAAACTGGTGATTATATACATGGTGTTTTGGGAACTTCGGAGCAATATCTCATGCTAGCCTTCGAATATATGGACAATCGCGTGGACATGTGGAGTTTGAAATAATCTAATTCATCTAATTGGGTTAAGTTCATATCATTCCAAACTGTTCCAAGTCGAATATTCTTTCCTATGACGGTATTGTTCGTTTCGCACAAAATGATAAGGAAGCTTGAAGAAGAAGATAAAGATCATATACATACAGAGATTATAAGGAAGCAGACTCCCTATGGAAATATTGTTCGTATTCCTTTTATTTGCGACATCTTTTTTGGAGCTACCATTTTCAAGGAAACTCTTATTTCTCCTAATTAGATTAGATGCAATACAATGCAGTACTAGTGAATTTGGATGGTATATATATTATGTTATAGTGTATTATATACATTTTTCATGACATGAAATTGGCATTTTGTGTTGTTATGGAATTTGGTGTTTGGTTATTTTTCTGTTTAGATCTTGGAATTGGGGATGTGAAACTTTTGTATTCGAATTTGAATTTTTGTTTTTAGTTCTTGTTTTCTACATTTTCTTGTATATGGCACTTACCCTTGTTCCGGAAACGACCAGAACAGTCGTTCTGGTTGGTTGAAGCTTCAGTGAAAGAAGCTGCGACGAAGACGACCCCAAACTTTTTATTTTATTTTTGAGAAATTTTTTTTTCATATTTAATTATAAAATAAATATATCAATAAATTATATATATTTAATGATGGGCAAATTTTTTTTAAATAAAATATAAAATTATTAGGAGAATTTACTTTGTAAATTAATTTGTTTTAATATTTAATTATATAAACTTGATTTTATTATTTTTCCTGATCTTGTATTTGCCTTGATTTAAAATTGAAATAAACATTGATAAATTTTATTTTCACTAAGTAGATGTATACTAAAAAAATTGTGGATATGATTTTAAAAAAGGACAATGATAATTAATTTTCTATTAGTAGATGTATAACTAAAAAAATTGTGGATATGATTTTAAAAAAAGAAAAATGAGTTTTTTTGTTAACTTTTTTAAGATAGGGTAATATTGTCATAAAATATTACTTTCCCTAACTTGGTAAAACATTTCTCGGTCAAAATTGGGGCACATGGCAGTATTAAGAGCTGACCTAATGAAAGGTTGAACAATATTGAACTAGTGGGAGACAATCCTTATTTAGTTACGAGTCATATTTCTTTTTCGCTTACCTAAAATTAAAGTCTTATAAAAGAAGTTGTAATCTTCACTATTATCAAATATTTAATATTATGAATTTCTTAAAAGGAATAAAGAGATTTATTCTCTTTATTATTATCAAATTTTAGATCACCTTGCCTCAAAAAATCTACATCAATTCAACTCAAATCAAACTTTTCCTAGTCCCTTAGATAGAGAATCCATAACAAGATAAATGTTTATATATACAACTGAGTTTGGATTAGAGCCAAAATTATCACCACGTAGAGGGGAAATAGGTTGATATTTCCTTGAACTCCTTAGATTCTGACAATGTGGAAAATTTCTAGCATCTCATATTTTCAAAGCATATAAGAGTAAAATTCGTCTGGTGCAAGGCATTGAAGAGAATTTCTAGAAATACGCGATATTATCAATTGAATCATGAACATTTTTACAGAATTTAATCAAAGTTACGTAGATAAAAGAATCGAAAAGCTGTTTACTGCATTAGGATATGATGAACTAGGCTGGAGACAGTAGAATGCTAGCCATTCCATTCATTGATCAAATACCCTCTGATGATAGCTCGCCACACAAACCAAGTTCCTATCTAGATTCGGGTCATCTGTCGTTAGCAAAAAAATAGAATCTTTACTGCCAATATATTAAGTGCGCATGTCCTCGCTTCTGAGTGAGACCAGTTCACTCTCCTGATGCTGGCCTCTTGGCTTAAGAATCTTAGGGAACCATCTTCTACATCCTTCAGGTAACCTAAAAGAATGCAATTTGGTGATATTGAACAAAAAAACGAATCAAATTGTAATTATGTAAGAAAACACAATGAACATATTTGTAGAAGAGAAGACCAATTTGACACTATAACCGGGCATAGCAAATGAAGAACCTCGCATGACTTATAGGTCTAATCTTTCATAAATGGCCTTCCGCATTGAAGTGTTGAGACCGTATGCTATCGAGTTGAAGAGGCCCTCGAAAAAATCAAAAGGTAGGAGGTCTTAGTATGAGAAAAAATTAAATTACACTTTCAAGATGGCTTTCTAAGGATAGAAAAAATTAATTTAGTCAAGTTGACCGGTCATGAACCGTACCAAGAAATAAAGAAATATGGCACAGAGGAAGTTACAAATGTTATTAAGATTATTTATATAACTCGATCGAAATTTATTTAAAAATAATAATTAAATAGATATAAATTTCGACCAATATGTTCTATGGAAATAATAAATATTCCCACAATTTTCAAATCAGTGGGCGATTGAAACCAGTGGGAAAATTTAACTTATTTATATCTCCCTTTCCCGATTCAGCACGGTATCTACTTTAAAAAAAAAATCTTCATCTCTTTCTTTCCTTCTCTCTGCGCCGGCCACCACCACCGACATCACCGTACCCCGCGTGCCCACCACCACCATCTGTGGCACCTCCATTCTTTTGGCGAATTATCACCGCCGTCGGGGCACCTCGATTCTTTCTATTCATATCAAGATCTAAAGGTATATATATGTTTTTCTTCAAATTATATATGTTTTTTTCTAGATCTAGATTTAATTAATCTGGGATTAAGTTAATTTAGTTTATTTTTATATATAGTGTTGTTGAAAATAATCTTGAACCAAATTATGGTAAAAATTATAATTTAGGGCTTATATTATTAGAACTTTTAGTTAGTTAGGGTTTATAGTGTTAGTTGAATTATAATTTAGGATTGATTTATACGAAAATTTTGATTAAATTGTAGAATTAGATAACAATTACTTTAAACTTGATTTTGAAGTTGATTAGAGTGTTATATTTTTATTGAGTTGAACATTAAATTTGGGTTTTAATTTGAAATTAAATTAATTTAGGATTTTTGTAAGTCTCATTCTTGAAAATGAATATTGAGCCTAATTTGATCTAATATTTTTATTGAGTTGAACATAAAATTAATTTAGGGTTTTTGTAAGTCTCATTCTTAAATTAATTTAGGGCTTTTGTAAGTCTCATTCGCCAGACCAAACACATTGTTATAAAACTCATTAAAATCAAATTTGATCTAATATTCCTACTCATAAAATAAAAAGAATAAATAAGCAGGTGTAAAATTTATACCAATCAAGTCTAGTACTTTTTTTATTTTTTATTTTTTATTTTTTATTATAAAATATTTTTACTAAATTAAAAGAGTTCTTTTACCAATTAAGATAAGAAGATGAGAGCCTTCATCACAAATTAAAAGAACTGAAAGCCCAAGAAGCCAAGACCGCATTTGCTTTCTTCTTTGAAGTAGTCCAGTTTCCCGATTTATTTTATAATCCTACATGGTAAATAGAAACACGTTTGCAATTAAATATTAATACGATATCCTTAATTAGACAACTAAAGGAACACATTTTCTTTTCAAACTATGTATGATTATAAAACACAAAACAATACATAAACAATTAATAATATTCTGCTCTTACGATTATTTTCAGTTTATAGCTAGGTACGTACGTATTACTATATATGATGGCTCGCAAATATCTCTCCGAAGAAGTTGCCACAGAAATATTGTTGAGGTTACCCGTGAAATCTCTGTTGAGATTCAAGTGTGTTTCGAAATCATGGCTTTCGTTGATTTCCAGCCTACAATTTGTAAAATCTCATCTCCAATCTCCATAGTGTCATATATTAGTTAATTTTTTAGACATTGGTTTTCGTACCCGTATAATTAAGACTGATGATGATGAGGAAGAGGACTATATTATCATACCGTTCCAATTTCAATAGAAAATTTGATCTATGAGGATATACGGATCATGGGTTCTTGTAATGGGTTGCTTTTGATTTGCTTTAAAAATGTTGTTATGTTGTGCAATCCTGCTACAAGGAAATCTAGAGTTTTACCTACTAGTTCTAGATCTAGATCTTATACCAGCATAATTGACATGATCAAAAGCTATGGTCTTGGTTACGATGCTTCAACCCGTGATTTCAAAGTCATTGAATCAAGTAAGGTTTACTCTGACGACCCACCGAAACTTGCAACCAGGATTTATAGTTTAAGATCCAATTCTTGGAAAACTGTGGAGTGGAATCTTGATTATTGTGATATGGTTTCATGTGCTACTAACATAGTGTTCTGGAATGGAGCTTTCCATTGGGAATTGCTTTAAGAGATGATCATGGTTTGAGAAGATGTATTGTTGCTATAAACTTGGCATTAGAGACTTTTGCTCTTATATCGCATCCTGATTCTTGCAAAACTGGTGATTATATACATGGTGTTTTGGGAACTTCAGAGCAATATCTCATGCTAGCCTTCGAATATATGGACAATCGCGTGGTGTTGGAAGAATTTATTAACTCAAGAACAGCTAAGTGATCTTATCAGTTGAGTTAATTAAGTTAGTTAAAAGGTTTTGATGATAACAAAAAGGTGTCATCAACTAAGTTACGGAAGCTTAGTAAGCCTTTGAAGATTGGATACTTGGTTTAAAAGAGAATCATTCAAGAACTTGAGATAAGAGCGAAAATCAGATTAGTGAAAGATTGAAAATCAGCTTGGTGGAAATGAGATGGGTGATCATCAGATGACTAATCATGAGATGACTAGTGATCAGACTAGTGCATGAGACTAGTGCATGAGACTAGTGCATCAGACTAGTGCATCAGACTAGTGCATGAGACTAGTGATCAGACTAGTACATGAGACTAGTGCATCAGACTAGTGCATGAGACTAGTGATCAGACTAGTGCATGAGACTAGTGATCAGACATGTGCATCAGACTAGTACATAAGACTAGTGATCATCAGCATAGTGGATCCCATCAGCTAAGTAAAATCGGTAAGTAAGCTCTCCAACGGTAACAAGCTAAGTGCATTAAATGCTGCTGACAAAAAGTACAGCAGAGTGTACAGTGAACAGTGCAGAAAGTACAGCAGAGTGCACAGTGAACAGTGCGACAGTCTGCAAAAGTTACCGTTCAAATTATGACCGTTGCTCAAGGACTTAAATGCAATTTTGCCAACCTTCAACGGGCAAAATTACAAATCCAAGAGTATAAATAGATGGTAAACTGAAGATTCAAAAGAGACTTGCACACTTTCAAGATCAAATCTTTAGAGCAAGAATCCATCAGTTGAGTCATCTTATCATAAGCTTAGTCATCTTATGACGAAGCTGATTGTTGAAGAACAAGATTAAACCCTTGTATATCTGAGTGATATTCAACTGAGTGTTGTGAGAAGTAGATATCCATCTTTGTGAGTGATATTACTTCGGAGGATAGGTCTTCTTAGTGATTTCCTATTGTGAACTTACAGCCTTCTCATTTGTTGTTTTGGTGTAAGTGGAGAAATATTGTAAACTTTGTGTTTATAGTATAACCCAAGATCTAAGTGACTTTGGAAGAGTGGATTAAGAGGATTTGTTCCTGTATAACCACTATAAAAATTCCTTGTGTTATTTACTTTAATTGTCTTGCATTGCATATTTCATAAGCTAAGTAAATGCTTTAAAAGAAGAGTCTTTTAAATTGAGGAATTTCCAACTTGGGGTAAAACTTTCTTTGAGCTTTAAAAGTTTAATTGAGTTGAAAACATTGTTTGAAAAACACATATACCTTATCCGCTGCATCATTGTTTGAAACTCTGATTATATAAGTTTGATGAAGCAAAATCAGCATAGTAGTCTACTTTACTGAATAAGCTAAGTGCTAAATCAGCATAGTAGTCTCACGAATAAGATCAGCTTACTCTGCTGATAAGCTGAGTGCAAAATCAGCTCAGTCATCTTATTTTGCTGATAAGTGAACTCTACTTATAGAAGAAAAGTTTAAGAAAATTTTTAAAGTCATGAGGTCTATTCACCCCCCCCCTCTAGACCTCATCTGACCACTTGGGACCAACACGTAGACATGTGGAGTTTGAAAGAATCTAATTTTTCTAATTGGGTTAAGTTCATATCATTCCAAACTGTTCCAAGTCGAATATTCTTTCCTATGACGGTATTGTTCGTTTCGGACAAATTATAAGGAAGCATGAAGAAGAAGATAAAGATCATATACATACAGAGATTATAAGGAAGCAGACTCCCTATGGAAATATTGATCGTATTCCTTTTATTTGCGACATCTATTTTGGAGCTACCATTTTCAAGGAAACTCTTATTTCTCCTAATTAGATTAGATGCAATACAATGCAGTACTAGTGAATTTGGATGGTATATATATTATGTTATAGTGTATTATATACATTTTTCATGACATGAAATTGACATTTTGTGTTGTTATGGAAGTTGGTTTTTGGTTATTTTTCTGTTTAGATCTTGGAATTGGGGATGTGAAACTTTTGTATTCGAATTTTAATTGTTGTTTTTAGTTCTTGTTTTCTACATTTTCTTGTATATGGCACTTACCCTTGTTCCGGAAGCGACCAGAACAGCCGTTCTGGTTGGTTGTTTTTAGTTATAGTTTTCTACATTTTCTTGTATATGGCACTTACCCTTGTTCCGGAAGCGACCAGAACAGCCGTTCTGGTTGGTTGAAGCTTCAGTGAAAGAAGCTGCGACGAAGACGACCCCAAACTTTTTATTTTATTTTTGAGAAATTCTTTTTTTTCATATTTAATTATAAAATAAATATATCAATAAATTATATATATTTAATGATGAGCAAATTTTTTTAAAATAAAATATAAAATTATTAGGAGAATTTACTTTGTAAATTAATTTGTTTTAATATTTAATTATATAAACTTGATTTTATTATTTTTCCTGATCTTGTATTTGCCTTGATTTAAAATTGAAATAATCATTGATAAATTTTATTTTCTCTAAGTAGATGTATACTAAAAAAATTGTGGATATGATTTTAAAAAAGGACAATGATAATTAATTTTCTATTAGTAGATGTATAACTAAAAAAATTGTGGATAAAAATTAGTTTTTTGTTAACTTTTTTAAGATAGGGTAATATTGTCATAAAATATTACTTTCCCTAACTTGGTAAAACATTTCTCGGTCAAAATTGGGGCACATGGCAGTATTAGGAGCTGACCTAATGAAAGGTTGATCAATATTGAACTAGTGGGAGACAATCCCTATTTAGTTACGAGTCATATTTCTTTTTCGCTTACCTAAAATTAAAGTCTTATAAAAGAAGTTGTAATCTTCACTATTATCAAACATTTATTATTATGAATTTCTTAAAAGGAATAAAGAGATTTATTCTCTTTATTATTATCAAATTTTAGATCACCTTGCCTCATAAATCAAAAGGTAGGAGGTCTTAGTATGAGAAAAAATTAAATTACACTTTCAAGTCGGACTTTCTAAAGATGGAAAAAATTAATTTAGTCAAGTTGACCGGTCGTGAACCGTACCAAGAAATAAAGAAATATGGCACATAGGAAGTAATAAATGTTATTATGATTATTTATCTAACTCGATCAAAATTTATTTAAAAAAATAATTAAATAGATAGAAATTTCGACCAATATGTTCAGTCGAAATAATATATATTCCCACAATTTTCAAATATGTGGGCAATTGAAATCGGTGGGCGATGGAATCCAGTGGGAAAATTTAACTTATTTATATCTCCCTTTCCCGATTCAGCACGGTATCTACTTTAAAAAAAAAATCTCCATCTCTTTCTTTCCTTCTCTCGGCGCCGACCACCACCACCGACATCACCGTACCCCGAGTGCCCACCACCACCGTCTGTGGCATCTCCATTCTTTTGGCGAATTATCACCGCCGTCGGGGCACCTCGATTCTTTATTATTCATATCAAGATCTAGAGGTATATATAAGTTTTTCTTCAAATTATATATGTTTTTTTTCTAGATCTAGATTTAATTAATTTGGGATTAAATTAATTTAGTTTATTTTTATATATAGTGTTGTTGAAAATATTCTTGAACCAAATTTTGGTAAAAATTATAATATAGGGCTTATATTGTTAGAACTTTTAGTTAGTTAGGGTTTATAGTGTTAGTTGAATTATAATTTTAGCATTGATTTATACCAAAATTTTGATTAAATTGTATAATTAGATAACAATTACTTTAAACTTTATTTTGAGGTTGATTAGAGTGTTGTATTTTTATTGAGTTGAACATTAAATTAGGGTTTTAATTTGAAATTAAATTAATTTAGGATTTTTGAAAGTCTCATTTAGAAAATGAATATCGAGCCTAAATTAATTTAGGGTTTTTGTAAGTCTCATTCTTAAATTAATTTAGGGCATTTGTAAGTCGCATTCGCCAGACCAAACACATTGTTATAAAAATCATAAAAATCAAATTTGATTTAATATTCATACTCATAAAATAAAAAGAATAAATAAGCAGGTGTAAAATTTATACCAATCAAGTCTAGTACTTTTTTTATTTTTGATTTTCTATTATAAAATATTTTAAAAAATATTAAATTATTAGGATAATTAACTTTGTAAATTAATTTGTTTTAATATTTAATTATATAAACTTGATTTTATTATTTTTCCTGATCTTGTATTTGCCTTGATTTAAAATTGAAATAAACATTGATAAATTTTCTTTTCTCTAAGTAGATGTATACTAAAAAAATTGTGGATATGATTATAAAAAAGGACAATGATAATTAATTTTCTCCTACTATATGTATAAATAAAAAAATTGTGGATATGATTTTAAAAAAGAAAAATGAGTTTTTTTTAACTTTTTTCAGATTGGGTAATTTTGTTATAAAATATTAATTTCCCAAACTTGGTAAAACATTTCTCGGTCAAAATTGGGACAAATGGCAGTATTAGGAGCTGACCTAATGAAAGGTTGAACAATATTGAACTAATGGGAGACAATCCCTATTTAGTTACGAGTCATATTTCTTTTTCGCTTACCTAAAATTAAAGTCTTATAAAAAAAGTTGTAATATTCACTATTATCAAACATTTATTATTATGAATTTTTTAAAAGGAATAAAGAGATTTGTTCTCTGTATTATTATCAAATTTTAGATCACCTTGCCTCATAAATCTACCCCAATTCAACTCAAATCAAACTTTTCCTAGTCCCTTAGATAGAGATTACATAACAAGATAAATGTTTATATATAGAACTGAGTTTGGGTTAGAGCCAAAATTATCACCACGTGGAGGGGAAATAGGTTGATATTTCCTTGAACTCCTTAGATTCTGACAATGTGGAAAATTTCTAGCATCTCATATTTTCAAAGCATATAAAAGTAAAATTCGTCTGGTGCAAGGCATTGAAGAGAATTTCTAGAAATACGCGATATTATCAATTGAATCATCAACATTTTTACAGAATTTAATCAAAGTTACGCAGATAAAACAATCGAAAAGATGTTTAATGTATTAGGATATGTTGAACCAGGGGCGGACCCAGAAATTTTAGTCGCGGGGGGCGAGACTAAAATGAAAAGTATATAATTAAATTATTTAAAAATTTATGATTATCAAAATTTATTTTTAATATGCCGATAAGTCTTATGGTACTTGATATTGATAATATATCTAATCAAATAAGATAATAAAAAAATATATAATATGCAAAAACAATCACTAGACATAAGAAAAATATGAATCGACTTAAGAAGACAGTTGAATATACATTTCAATGAAAATATTAGTAACTAAAAGTTTACTTTGACATCTTAAATTGTGCTCTACGTTTTTCGTGATATCAAATTCATTTATGATAGAATTACTATCAAAACTTTGAGCAATTTCTTATTCATAAAAGTTTTTTAAAAAAGTACCTTTTGATAATGGCGTTGAGTGATTTAGCCGATTGGTGAAGTAAAGCCTATTTTTTTTATATAACGTTGTGAAGAAAAGTTGAAGAAAAGTTAATTTGAGAAGAAATTGGAATTCAAAATTCAACGTTGTTTTGTTTTTCCTTATTAAAAGAGAATTATATTAAGGGTGAGTTTGGCCCAGCGATTGGAGCTCTTAAGATCACTTTTACATCTCTATTGTGATTTTTGAAGTGTTTGGCCCTGATTATAAAAATTAGTTATGTTCAATCGTGATTTTCATGGTGTTTGGCCCCCAAGATCATAATCACTTGTGAAATCTCGAGAAGCAAAAAATTAACTTATTTTAGAAGCAACTAAAGTATTACTTTTAAAAAAGCTATTATACAAAAGCTATTATACAGAAGCAATTATTCTATAACTAACTTTTATCATAATAAATTATTACCATAATCAATTTTAGTAAAATTAATTCTCCTATAATTGATTTTCGAAACACTAGGCCAAACTTACCCTAAGTGTTAAAGAATATTTTTCTTATCAAATTCTACTTAAACTAGTCAACTCTATTAGTGGGACTCCATTCTCTAAGATCTGACCACATATTTAATTAAAGTAGACAAAGATTTTTGATTCACAAGATTCTTTCCTTTAATAAGAATTTAAAGGTACTAACAAGAATACAATAGGGGGTGCGGGCGCCCCCACCCGCACCCCCTATTGGTCCGCCACTGTGATGAAATAGGCTGGAGACAGTAGAATGCTAGCCATTCCATTCATTGATCAAATACCCTCTGATGATAGCTCGCCACACAAACCAAGTTCCTATCTAGATTCGGGTCAATTGTCGTTAGCAAAAAAATAGAATCTTTACTGCCAATATATTAAGTGCGCATGTCCTCGCTTCTGAGTGAGACCAGTTCACTCTCCTGATGCTGGCCTCTTGGCTTAAGAATCTTAGGGAACCATCTTCTACATCCTTCAGGTAACCTAAAAGAATGCAATTTGGTGATATTGAACAAAAAAACGAATCAAATTGTAATTATGTAAGAAAACACAATGAACATATTTGTAGAAGAGAAGACCAATTTGACACTATAACCGGGCATAGCAAATGAAGAACCTCGCATGACTTATAGGTCTAATCTTTCATAAATGGCCTTCCGCATTGAAGTGTTGAGACCGTATGCTATCGAGTTGAAGAGGCCCTCGAACAAATCAAAAGGTAGGAGGTCTTAGTATGAGAAAAAATTAAATTACACTTTCAAGATGGCTTTCTAAGGATAGAAAAAATTAATTTAGTCAAGTTGACCGGTCATGAACCGTACCAAGAAATAAAGAAATATGGCACAGAGGAAGTTACAAATGTTATTAAGATTATTTATATAACTCGATCGAAATTTATTTAAAAATAATAATTAAATAGATATAAATTTCGACCAATATGTTCTATGGAAATAATAAATATTCCCACAATTTTCAAATCAGTGGGCGATTGAAACCAGTGGGAAAATTTAACTTATTTATATCTCCCTTTCCCGATTCAGCACGGTATCTACTTTAAAAAAAAATCTTCATCTCTTTCGTTCCTTCTCTCTGCGCCGGCCACCACCACCGACATCACCGTACCCCGCGTGCCCACCACCACCATCTGTGGCATCTCCATTCTTTTGGCGAATTATCACCGCCGTCGGGGCACCTCGATTCTTTCTATTCATATCAAGATCTAAAGGTATATATATGTTTTTCTTCAAATTATATATGTTTTTTTCTAGATCTAGATTTAATTAATCTGGGATTAAGTTAATTTAGTTTATTTTTATATATAGTGTTGTTGAAAATAATCTTGAACCAAATTATGGTAAAAATTATAATTTAGGGCTTATATTATTAGAACTTTTAGTTAGTTAGGGTTTATAGTGTTAGTTGAATTATAATTTAGGATTGATTTATACGAAAATTTTGATTAAATTGTAGAATTAGATAACAATTACTTTAAACTTGATTTTGAAGTTGATTAGAGTGTTATATTTTTATTGAGTTGAACATTAAATTAGGGTTTTAATTTGAAATTAAATTAATTTAGGATTTTTGTAAGTCTCATTCTTGAAAATGAATATTGAGCCTAATTTGATCTAATATTTTTATTGAGTTGAACATAAAATTAATTTAGGGTTTTTGTAAGTCTCATTCTTAAATTAATTTAGGGCTTTTGTAAGTCTCATTCGCCAGACCAAACACGTTGTTATAAAACTCATTAAAATCAAATTTGATCTAATATTCCTACTCATAAAATAAAAAGAATAAATAAGCAGGTGTAAAATTTATACCAATCAAGTCTAGTACTTTTTTTATTTTTTATTTTTTATTTTTTATTATAAAATATTTTTACTAAATTAAAAGAGTTCTTTTACCAATTAAGATAAGAAGATGAGAGCCTTCATCACAAATTAAAAGAACTGAAAGCCCAAGAAGCCAAGACCGCATTTGCTTTCTTCTTTGAAGTAGTCCAGTTTCCCGATTTATTTTATAATCCTACATGGTAAATAGAAACACGTTTGCAATTAAATATTAATACGATATCCTTAATTAGACAACTAAAGGAACACATTTTCTTTTCAAACTATGTATGATTATAAAACACAAAACAATACATAAACAATTAATAATATTCTGCTCTTACGATTATTTTCAGTTTATAGCTAGGTACGTACGTATTACTATATATGATGGCTCGCAAATATCTCTCCGAAGAAGTTGCCACAGAAATATTGTTGAGGTTACCCGTGAAATCTCTGTTGAGATTCAAGTGTGTTTCGAAATCATGGCTTTCGTTGATTTCCAGCCTACAATTTGTAAAATCTCATCTCCAATCTCCATAGTGTCATATATTAGTTAATTTTTTAGACATTGGTTTTCGTACCCGTATAATTAAGACTGATGATGATGAGGAAGAGGACTATATTATCATACCGTTCCAATTTCAATAGAAAATTTGATCTATGAGGATATACGGATCATGGGTTCTTGTAATGGGTTGCTTTTGATTTGCTTTAAAAATGTTGTTATGTTGTGCAATCCTGCTACAAGGAAATCTAGAGTTTTACCTACTAGTTCTAGATCTAGATCTTATACCAGCATAATTGACATGATCAAAAGCTATGGTCTTGGTTACGATGCTTCAACCCGTGATTTCAAAGTCATTGAATCAAGTAAGGTTTACTCTGACGACCCACCGAAACTTGCAACCAGGATTTATAGTTTAAGATCCAATTCTTGGAAAACTGTGGAGTGGAATCTTGATTATTGTGATATGGTTTCATGTGCTACTAACATAGTGTTCTGGAATGGAGCTTTCCATTGGGAATTGCTTTAAGAGATGATCATGGTTTGAGAAGATGTATTGTTGCTATAAACTTGGCATTAGAGACTTTTGCTCTTATATCGCATCCTGATTCTTGCAAAACTGGTGATTATATACATGGTGTTTTGGGAACTTCAGAGCAATATCTCATGCTAGCCTTCGAATATATGGACAATCGCGTGGTGTTGGAAGAATTTATTAACTCAAGAACAGCTAAGTGATCTTATCAGTTGAGTTAATTAAGTTAGTTAAAAGGTTTTGATGATAACAAAAAGGTGTCATCAACTAAGTTACGGAAGCTTAGTAAGCCTTTGAAGATTGGATACTTGGTTTAAAAGAGAATCATTCAAGAACTTGAGATAAGAGCGAAAATCAGATTAGTGAAAGATTGAAAATCAGCTTGGTGGAAATGAGATGGGTGATCATCAGATGACTAATCATGAGATGACTAGTGATCAGACTAGTGCATGAGACTAGTGCATGAGACTAGTGCATCAGACTAGTGCATCAGACTAGTGCATGAGACTAGTGATCAGACTAGTACATGAGACTAGTGCATCAGACTAGTGCATGAGACTAGTGATCAGACTAGTGCATGAGACTAGTACATAAGACTAGTGATCATCAGCATAGTGGATCCCATCAGCTAAGTAAAATCGGTAAGTAAGCTCTCCAACGGTAACAAGCTAAGTGCATTAAATGCTGCTGACAAAAAGTACAGCAGAGTGTACAGTGAACAGTGCAGAAAGTACAGCAGAGTGCACAGTGAACAGTGCGACAGTCTGCAAAAGTTACCGTTCAAATTATGACCGTTGCTCAAGGACTTAAATGCAATTTTGCCAACCTTCAACGGGCAAAATTACAAATCCAAGAGTATAAATAGATGGTAAACTGAAGATTCAAAAGAGACTTGCACACTTTCAAGATCAAATCTTTAGAGCAAGAATCCATCAGTTGAGTCATCTTATCATAAGCTTAGTCATCTTATGACGAAGCTGATTGTTGAAGAACAAGATTAAACCCTTGTATATCTGAGTGATATTCAACTGAGTGTTGTGAGAAGTAGATATCCATCTTTGTGAGTGATATTACTTCGGAGGATAGGTCTTCTTAGTGATTTCCTATTGTGAACTTACAGCCTTCTCATTTGTTGTTTTGGTGTAAGTGGAGAAATATTGTAAACTTTGTGTTTATAGTATAACCCAAGATCTAAGTGACTTGGAAGAGTGGATTAAGAGGATTTGTTCCTGTATAACCACTATAAAAATTCATTGTGTTATTTACTTTAATTGTCTTGCATTGCATATTTCATAAGCTAAGTAAATGCTTTAAAAGAAGAGTTTTTTAAATTGAGGAATTTCCAACTTGGGGTAAAACTTTCTTTGAGCTTTAAAAGTTTAATTGAGTTGAAAACATTGTTTGAAAAACACATATACCTTATCCGCTGCATCATTGTTTGAAACTCTGATTATATAAGTTTGATGAAGCAAAATCAGCATAGTAGTCTACTTTACTGAATAAGCTAAGTGCTAAATCAGCATAGTAGTCTCACGAATAAGATCAGCTTACTCTGCTGATAAGCTGAGTGCAAAATCAGCTCAGTCATCTTATTTTGCTGATAAGTGAACTCTACTTATAGAAGAAAAGTTTAAGAAAATTTTTAAAGTCATGAGGTCTATTCACCCCCCCCCCCTCTAGACCTCATCTGACCACTTGGGACCAACACGTAGACATGTGGAGTTTGAAAGAATCTAATTTTTCTAATTGGGTTAAGTTCATATCATTCCAAACTGTTCCAAGTCGAATATTCTTTCCTATGACGGTATTGTTCGTTTCGGACAAATTATAAGGAAGCATGAAGAAGAAGATAAAGATCATATACATACAGAGATTATAAGGAAGCAGACTCCCTATGGAAATATTGATCGTATTCCTTTTATTTGCGACATCTATTTTGGAGCTACCATTTTCAAGGAAACTCTTATTTCTCCTAATTAGATTAGATGCAATACAATGCAGTACTAGTGAATTTGGATGGTATATATATTATGTTATAGTGTATTATATACATTTTTCATGACATGAAATTGACATTTTGTGTTGTTATGGAAGTTGGTTTTTGGTTATTTTTCTGTTTAGATCTTGGAATTGGGGATGTGAAACTTTTGTATTCGAATTTTAATTGTTGTTTTTAGTTCTTGTTTTCTACATTTTCTTGTATATGGCACTTACCCTTGTTCCGGAAGCGACCAGAACAGCCGTTCTGGTTGGTTGTTTTTAGTTATAGTTTTCTACATTTTCTTGTATATGGCACTTACCCTTGTTCCAGAAGCGACCAGAACAGCCGTTCTGGTTGGTTGAAGCTTCAGTGAAAGAAGCTGCGACGAAGACGACCCCAAACTTTTTATTTTATTTTTGAGAAATTCTTTTTTTTCATATTTAATTATAAAATAAATATATCAATAAATTATATATATTTAATGATGAGCAAATTTTTTTAAAATAAAATATAAAATTATTAGGAGAATTTACTTTGTAAATTAATTTGTTTTAATATTTAATTATATAAACTTGATTTTATTATTTTTCCTGATCTTGTATTTGCCTTGATTTAATATTGAAATAATCATTGATAAATTTTATTTTCTCTAAGTATATGTATACTAAAAAAATTGTGGATATGATTTTAAAAAAGGACAATGATAATTAATTTTCTATTAGTAGATGTATAACTAAAAAAATTGTGGATATGATTCTAAAAAAAGAAAAATTAGTTTTTTGTTAACTTTTTTAAGATAGGGTAATATTGTCATAAAATATTACTTTCCCTAACTTGGTAAAACATTTCTCGGTCAAAATTGGGGCACATGGCAGTATTAGGAGCTGACCTAATGAAAGGTTGATCAATATTGAACTAGTGGGAGACAATCCCTATTTAGTTACGAGTCATATTTCTTTTTCACTTACCTAAAATTAAAGTCTTATAAAAGAAGTTGTAATCTTCACTATTATCAAACATTTATTATTATGAATTTCTTAAAAGGAATAAAGAGATTTATTCTCTTTATTATTATCAAATTTTAGATCACCTTGCCTCATAAATCAAAAGGTAGGAGGTCTTAGTATGAGAAAAAATTAAATTACACTTTCAAGTCGGACTTTCTAAAGATAGAAAAAATTAATTTAGTCAAGTTGACCGGTCATGAACCGTACCAAGAAATAAAGAAATATGGCACATAGGAAGTAATAAATGTTATTATGATTATTTATCTAACTCGATCAAAATTTATTTAAAAAAATAATTAAATAGATAGAAATTTCGACCAATATGTTCAGTCGAAATAATATATATTCCCACAATTTTCAAATCTGTGGGCAATTGAAATCGGTGGGCGATGGAATCCAGTGGGAAAATTTAACTTATTTATATCTCCCTTTCCCGATTCAGCACGGTATCTACTTTAAAAAAAAAATCTCCATCTCTTTCTTTCCTTCTCTCGGCGCCGGCCACCACCACCGACATCACCGTACCCCGAGTGCCCACCACCACCGTCTGTGGCATCTCCATTCATTTGGCGAATTATCACCGCCGTCGGGGCACCTCGATTCTTTCTTATTCATATCAAGATCTAGAGGTATATATAAGTTTTTCTTCAAATTATATATGTTTTTTTTCTAGATCTAGATTTAATTAATTTGGGATTAAATTAATTTAGTTTATTTTTATATATAGTGTTGTTGAAAATATTCTTGAACCAAATTTTGGTAAAAATTATAATATAGGGCTTATATTATTAGAACTTTTAGTTAGTTAGGGTTTATAGTGTTAGTTGAATTATAATTTTAGCATTGATTTATACCAAAATTTTGATTAAATTGTATAATTAGATAACAATTACTTTAAACTTCATTTTGAGGTTGATTAGAGTGTTGTATTTTTATTGAGTTGAACATTAAATTAGGGTTTTAATTTGAAATTAAATTAATTTAGGATTTTTGAAAGTCTCATTTAGAAAATGAATATCGAGCCTAAATTAATTTAGGGTTTTTGTAAGTCTCATTCTTAAATTAATTTAGGGCTTTTGTAAGTCGCATTCGCCAGACCAAACACATTGTTATAAAAATCATAAAAATCAAATTTGATTTAATATTCATACTCATAAAATAAAAAGAATAAATAAGCAGGTGTAAAATTTATACCAATCAAGTCTAGTACTTTTTTTATTTTTTATTTTCTATTATAAAATATTTTAAAAAATATTAAATTATTAGGATAATTAACTTTGTAAATTAATTTGTTTTAATATTTAATTATATAAACTTGATTTTATTATTTTTCCTGATCTTGTATTTGCCTTGATTTAAAATTGAAATAAACATTGATAAATTTTCTTTTCTCTAAGTAGATGTATACTAAAAAAATTGTGGATATGATTATAAAAAAGGACAATGATAATTAATTTTCTCCTACTATATGTATAAATAAAAAAATTGTGGATATGATTTTAAAAAAGAAAAATGAGTTTTTTTTAACTTTTTTCAGATTGGGTAATTTTGTTATAAAATATTAATTTCCCAAACTTGGTAAAACATTTCTCGGTCAAAATTGGGACAAATGGCAGTATTAGGAGCTGACCTAATGAAAGGTTGAACAATATTGAACTAATGGGAGACAATCCCTATTTAGTTACGAGTCATATTTCTTTTTCGCTTACCTAAAATTAAAGTCTTATAAAAAAAGTTGTAATCTTCACTATTATCAAACATTTATTATTATGAATTTTTTAAAAGGAATAAAGAGATTTGTTCTCTGTATTATTATCAAATTTTAGATCACCTTGCCTCATAAATCTACCCCAATTCAACTCAAATCAAACTTTTCCTAGTCCCTTAGATAGAGATTACATAACAAGATAAATGTTTATATATAGAACTGAGTTTGGGTTAGAGCCAAAATTATCACCACGTGGAGGGGAAATAGGTTGATATTTCCTTGAACTCCTTAGATTCTGACAATGTGGAAAATTTCTAGCATCTCATATTTTCAAAGCATATAAAAGTAAAATTCGTCTGGTGCAAGGCATTGAAGAGAATTTCTAGAAATACGCGATATTATCAATTGAATCATCAACATTTTTACAGAATTTAATCAAAGTTACGCAGATAAAACAATCGAAAAGATGTTTAATGTATTAGGATATGTTGAACCAGGGGCGGACCCAGAAATTTTAGTCGCGGGGGGCGAGACTAAAATGAAAAGTATATAATTAAATTATTTAAAAATTTATGATTATCAAAATTTATTTTTAATATGCCGATAAGTCTTATGGTACTTGATATTGATAATATATCTAATCAAATAAGATAATAAAAAAATATATAATATGCAAAAACAATCACTAGACATAAGAAAAATATGCATCGACTTAAGAAGACAGTTGAATATACATTTCAATGAAAATATTAGTAACTAAAAGTTTACTTTGACATCTTAAATTGTGCTCTACGTTTTTTCATGATATCAAATTCATCTATGATAGAATTACTATCAAAACTTTGAGCAATTTCTTATTCATAAAAGTTTTTTAAAAAAGTACCTTTTGATAATGGCGTTGAGTGATTTAGCCGATTGGTGAAGAAAAGCCTATTTTTTTTTATATAACTTGGTGAAGAAAAGTTGAAGAAAAGTTAATTTGAGAAGAAATTGGAATTCAAAATTCAACGTTGTTTAGTTTTTCCTTATTAAAAGAGAATTATATTAAGGGTGAGTTTGGCCCAGGGATTGGAGCTCTTAAAATCACTTTTACATCTCTATTGTGATTTTTGAAGTGTTTGGCCCTGATTATGAAAATTACTTATGTTCAATCGTGATTTTCATGGTGTTTGGCCCCCAAGATCATAATCACTTTTGGAATCTCGAGAAGCAAAAAATTAACTTATTTTAGAAGCAACTAAAGTGTTACTTTTACAAAAGCTATTATACAAAAGCTATTATACAGAAGCAATTATTCTATAATTAACTTTTATCATAATCAATTATTACCATAATCAATTTTAGTAAAATTAATTCTCCTATAATTGCTTTTTGAATCGCTAAGCCAAACTCACCCTAAGAGTTAAAGAATATTTTCCTTATCAAATTCTACTTAAACTAGTCAACTCTATTAGTGGGACTCTATTCTCTAAGATCTGACCACATATTTAATTAAAGTAGACAAAGATTTTTGATTCACAAGATTCTTTCCTTTAATAAGAATTTAAAGGGACTAACAAGAATACATAAAATACTACTATAATAATAATTTTTTTTTGCTGGGGGGTGCGGGCGCCCCCACCGGCACCCCCTATTGGTCCGCCACTGTGATGAACTAGGCTGGAGACAGTAGAATGCTAGCCATTCCATTCATTGATCAAATACCCTCTGATGATAGCTCGCCACACAAACCAAGTTCCTATCTAGATTCGGTCAATTGTCGTTAGCAAAAAAATAGAATCTTTACTGCCAATATATTAAGTGCGCATGTCCTCGCTTCTGAGTGAGACCAGTTCACTCTCATGATGCTGGCCTCTTGGCTTAAGAATCTTAGGAAACCATCTTCTACATCCTTCAGGTAACCTAAAAGAATGCAATTTGGTGATATTGAACAAAAAAACGAATCAATGTGTAATTATGTAAGAAAACACAATGAACATATTTGTAGAAGAGAAGACCAATTTGACACTATAACCGGGCGTAGCAAATGAAGAACCTCGCATGACTTACAGGTCTAATCTTTCATAAATGGCCCTCCGCACTGAAGTGTTGAGACCGTATGCTATCGAGTTGAAGAGGCCCTTGAACAAATCAAAAGGTAGGAGGACTTAGTATGAGAAAAAATTAAATTACAATTTCAAGATGGACTTTCCAAGGATAGAAAAAATTAATTTAGTCAAGTTGACCGGTCATGAACCGTACCAAGAAATAAAGAAATATGGCTCAGAGGAAGTAACAAATGTTATTATGATTATTTATATAACTCGATCAAAATTTATTTAAAAAAAATAATTAAACAGATAGAAATTTCGACCAATATGTTCAGTCGAAATAATAAATATTCCCACAATTTTCAAATCTGTGGGCGATTGAAACCAGTGGGAAAACTTAACTTATTTATATCTCCATTTCCCGATTCAGCACGGTATCTACTTTAAAAAAAAAATCTTCATCTCTTTCTTTCCTTCTCTCTGCGCCGGCCACCACCACCGACATCACCGTACCCCGCGTGCCCACCTCCACCATCTGTGGCACCTCCATTCTTTTGGCGAATTATCACCGCCGTCGGGGCACCTCGATTCTTTCTTATTCATATCAAGATCTAAAGGTATATATATGTTTTTCTTCAAATTATATATGTTTTTTTTCTAAATCTAGATTTAATTAATTTGGGATTAAGTTAATTTAGTTTATTTTTATATATAGTGTTTTTGAAAATATTCTTGAACCAAATTTTGGTAAAAATTATAATTTAGGGCTTATATTATTAGAACTTTTAGTTAGTTAGGGTTTATAGTGTTAGTTGAATTATAATTTAGGATTGATTTATACGAAAATTTTGATTAAATTGTAGAATTAGATATCAATTACTTTAAACTTGATTTTGAAGTTGATTAGAGTGTTACATTTTTACTGAGTTGAACATTAAATTTGGGTTTTAATTTGAAATTAAATTAATTTAGGATTTTTGTAAGTCTCATTCTTGAAAATGAATATTGAGCCTAATTTGATCTAATATTTTTATTGAGTTGAACATAAAATTAATTTAGGGTTTTTGTAAGTCTCATTCTTAAATTAATTTAGGGCTTTTGTAAGTTTCATTCACCAGACCAAACACATTGTTATAAAACTCATAAAAATCAGATCTAATATTCCTACTCATAAAATAAAAAGAATAAATAAGCAGGTGTAAAATTTATACCAATCAAGTCTAGTACCTTTTTTATTTTTTATTATAAAATATTTTTACTAAATTAAAAGAGTTCTTTTACCAATTAAGATAAGAAGATGAGAGCCTTCATCACAAATTAAAATAACTGAAAGCCCAAGAAGCCAAGACCGCATTTGCTTTCTCCTTCAAGTAGTCTTGTTTCCCGATTTATTTTATAATCCTACATGGTAAATAGAAACACGTTTGCAATTAAATATTAACACGATATCTTTAATTAGACAACTAAAGGAACACATTTTCTTTTCAAACTATGTATGATTATAAAACACAAAACAATACCTAAACAATTAATAATATTCTGCTCTAACGATTATTTTCAGTTTATAGCTAGGTACGTACGTATTATTATATATGATGGCTCGCAAATATCTCTCCGAAGAAGTTGCCACAGAAATATTGTTGAGGTTACCCATGAAATCTTTGTTGAGATTCAAGTGTGTTTCGAAATCATGGCTTTCGTTGATTTCCAGCCCACAATTTGTAAAATCTCATCTCCAATCTCCATCGTGTCATATATTAGTTAATTTTTTAGACATTGGTTTTCGTACCCGTATAATTAAGACTGATGATGATGAGGAAGAGGACGATATTATCATACCGTTCCAATTTCCAATAGAAAATTTGATCTATGAGGATATACGGATCATGGGTTCTTGTAATGGGTTGCTTTTGATTTGCTTTGAAGATGTAGTTATGCTGTGCAATCCTGCTACAAGGAAATCTAGAGTTTTACCTATTAGTTCTAGATCTAGATCTTATACCAGCATAATTGACATGATCAAGAGCTATGGTCTTGGTTACGATGCTTCAACCCGTGATTTCAAAGTCATTGAATCAAGTAAGGTTTACTCTGACGACCCACCGAAACTTGCAACCAGGATTTATAGTTTAAGATCCAATTCTTGGAAAACTGTGGAGTGGAATCTTGATTATTGTGATATGGTTTCATGTGCTACTAACATAGTGTTCTGGAATGGAGCTTTCCATTGGGAATTGCTTTTAAGAGATGATCATGGTTTGAGAAGATGTATTGTTGCTATAAACTTGGCATTAGAGACTTTTGCTCTTATATCGCATCTTGATTCTTGCAAAACTGGTGATTATATACATGGTGTTTTGGGAACTTCGGAGCAATATCTCATGCTAGCCTTCGAATATATGGACAATCGCGTGGACATGTGGAGTTTGAAAGAATCTAATTCTTCTAATTGAGTTAAGTTCATATCATTCCAAACTGTTCCAAGTCGAATATTCTTTCCTATGACAGTATTGTTCGTTTCGGACAAAATTATAAAGAAGCATGAAGAAGAAGATAATGATCATATACATACAGAGATTATAAGGAAGCAGACTCCCTATGGAAATATTGTTCGTATTCCTTTTATTTGCGACATCTTTTTTGGAGCAACCACTTTCAAGGAAACTCTTATTTCTCCTAATTAGATTAGATGCAATACAATGCAGTACTAGTGAATTTGGATGGTATATATATATTGTTATAGTGTATTATATACATTTTTCATGACATGAAATTGACATTTTGTGTTGTTATGGAATTTGGTGTTTGGTTATTTTTCTGTTTAGATCTTGGAATTGGGGATGTGAAACTTTTGTATTCGAATTTGAATTGTTGTTTTTAGTTCTTGTTTTCTACATTTTCTTGTATATGGCACTTACCCTTGTTCCGGAAACGACCAGAACAGCCGTTCTGGTTGGTTGAAGCTGCAGTGAAAGAAGCTACGACGAAGACGACCCCAAACTTTTTATTTTATTTTTGAGAATTCTTTTTTTTCATATTTAATTACAAAATAAATATATCAATAAATTATATATATTTAATGATGGGCAATTTTTTTTTAAATAAAATATAAAATTATTAGGAGAATTTACTTTGTAAATTAATTTATTCTAATATTTAATTATATAAACTTGATTTTATTAATTTTCCTGATCTTGTATTTGCCTTGATTTAAAATTGAAATAAACATTGATAAATTTTATTTTCTCTAAGTAGATGTATACTAAAAAAATTGTGGATATGATTTTAAAAAAGGACAATGATAATTAATTTTCTATTAGTAGATGTATAACTAAAAAAATTGTGGATATGATTTTAAAAAAATGAAAAATGAGTTTTTTGTTAACTTTTTTAAGATAGGGTAATATTGTCATAAAATATTACTTTCCCTAACTTGGTAAAACATTTCTCGGTCAAAATTGGGGCACATGGCAGTATTAAGAGCTGACCTAATGAAAGGTTGAACAATATTGAACTAGTGGGAGACAATCCCTATTTAGTTACGAGTCATATTTCTTTTTCGCTTACTTAAAATTAAAGTCTTATAAAAGAAGTTGTAATCTTCACTATTATCAAATATTTATTATTATGAATTTCTTAAAAGGAATAAAGAGATTTTTTCTCTTTATTATTATCAAATTTTAGATCACCTTGCCTCAAAAAATCTACATCAATTCAACTCAAATCAAACTTTTCCTAGTCCCTTAGATAGAGAATCCATAACAAGATAAATGTTTATATATACAACTGAGTTTGGATTAGAGCCAAAATTATCACCACGTAGAGGGGAAATAGGTTGATATTTCCTTGAACTCCTTAGATTCTGACAATATGGAAAATTTCTAGCATCTCATATTTTCAAAGCATATAAGAGTAAAATTCGTCTGGTGCAAGGCATTGAAGAGAATTTCTAGAAATACGCGATATTATCAATTGAATCATGAACATTTTTACAGAATTTAATCAAAGTTACGTAGATAAAACAATCGAAAAGCTGTTTACTGTATTAGGATATGATGAACTAGGCTGGAGACAGTAGAATGCTAGCCATTCCATTCATTGATCAAATACCCTCTGATGATAGCTCGCCACACAAACCAAGTTCCTATCTAGATTGGGGTCAATTGTCGTTAGCAAAAAAATAGAATCTTTATTGCCAATATATTAAGTGCGCATGTCCTTGCTTCTGAGTGAGACCAGTTCACTCTCCTGATGCTGGCATCTTGGCTTAAGAATCTTAGGAAACCATCTTCTACATCCTTCAGGTAACCTAAAAGAATGCAATTTGGTGATATTGAACAAAAAAACGAATCAATGTGTAATTGTGTAAGAAAACACGATGAACATATTTGTAGGAGGGAAGACCAATTTGACACTATAACCGGGCATAGCAAATGAAGAACCTCGCATGACTTACAGGTCTAATCTTTCATAAATGGCCCCCCCGCACCGAAATGTTGAGACCGTATGCTATCGAGTTGAAGAGGCCCTTGAACAAATCAAAAGGTAGGAGGTCTTAGTATGAGAAAAAATTAAATTACACTTTCAAGTCGGACTTTCTAAGGATAGAAAAATTTAATTTAGTCAAGTTGACCGGTCATGAACCGTACCAAGAAATGAAGAAATATGGCACATAGGAAGTAATAAATGTTATTATGATTATTTATGTAACTCGATCAAAATTTATTTAAAAATAAATAAATAAATAGATAGAAATTTCGACCAATATGTTCAGTTGAAATAATATATATTCCCACAATTTTCAAATCAGTGGGCAATTGAAATCGGTGGGCGATGGAAACCAGTGGGAATATTTAACTTATTTATATCTCCCTTTCCCGATTCAGCACGGTATCTACTTAAAAAAAAAAATCTCCATCTCTTTCTTTCCTTCTCTCTGCGCCGGCCACCACACCCGACATCATCGTACCCCGAGTGCCCACCACCACCGTCTGTGGCACCTCCATTCTTTTGGCGAATTATCACCGCCGTCGGGGCACCACGATTCTTTCTTATTCATATCAAGATCTAGAGGTATATATATGTTTTTCTTCAAATTATATATGTTTTTTTTTCTAGATCTAGATTTAATTAATTTGGGATTAAATTAATTTAGTTTATTTTTATATATAGTGTTGTTGAAAATATTCTTGAACCAAATTTTGGTAAAAATTATAATATAGGGCTTATATTATTAGAACTTTTAGTTAGTTAGGGTTTATAGTGTTAGTTGAATTATAATTTTAGGATTGATTTATACGAAAATTTTGATTAAATTGTAGAATTAGATAACAATTACTTTAAACTTGATTTTGAGGTTGATTAGAGTGCTGTATTTTTATTGAGTTGAACATTAAATTAGGGTTTTAATTTGAAATTAAATTGATTTAGGATTTTTGAAAGTCTCATTCTTGAAAATGAATATCGAGCCTAATTTGATCTAATATTTTTATTCAGTTGAACTTAAAATTAATTTAGGGTTTTTGTAAGTCTCATTCTTAAATTAATTTAGGGCTTTTGTAAGTCGCATTCGCCAGACCAAACACATTGTTATAAAACTCATAAAAATCAAATTTGATTTAATATTCATACTCATAAAATAAAAAGAATAAATAAGCAGGTGTAAAATTTATACCAATCAAGTCTAGTACTTTTTTAATTTTTTATTTTCTATTATAAAATATTTTAAAAAATATTAAATTATTAGGAGAATTAACTTTGTAAATTAATTTGTTTTATTATTTAATTATATAAACTTGATTTTATTATTTTTTCTGATCTTGTATTTGCCTTGATTTAAAATTGAAATAAACATTGATAAATTTTATTTTCTCTAAATAGATGTATACTAAAAAAAATTGTGGATATGATTTTATAAAAGGACAATGATAATTAATTTTCTCCTACTATATGTATAAATAAAAAAATTGTGGATACGATTTTAAAAAAGAAAAATGAGTTTTTTTTAACTTTTTTCAGATTTGATAATTTTGTCATAAAATATTACTTTCCCAAACTTGGTAAAACATTTCTCGGTCAAAATTGGGACAAATGGCAGTATTAGGAGCTGTCCTAATGAAAGGTTGAACAATATTGAACTAATGGGAGACAATCACTATTTAGTTACGAGTCATATTTCTTTTTCGCTTACCTAAAATTAAAGTCTTATAAAAAAAGTTGTAATCTTCACTATTATCAAACATTTATTATTATGAATTTTTTAAAAGGAATAAAGAGATTTGTTCTCTGTATTATTATCAAATTTTAGATCACCTTGCCTCATAAATCTACCCCAATTCAACTCAAATCAAACTTTTCCTAGTCCCTTAGATAGAGATTACATAACAAGATAAATGTTTATATATACAACCGAGTTTGGGTTAGAGCCAAAATTATCACCACGTGGAGGGGAAATAGGTTGATATTTCCTTGAACTCCTTAGATTCTGACAATGTGGAAAATTTCTAGCATCTCATATTTTCAAAGCATATAAAAGTAAAATTCGTCTAGTGCAAGGCATTGAAGAGAATTTCTAGAAATACGCGATATTATCAATTGAATCATCAACATTTTTACAGAATTTAATCAAAGTTACGCAGATAAAACAATCGAAAAGATGTTTACTGTATTAGGATATGTTGAACCAGGGGCGGACCCAGAAATTTTAGTCGCGGGGGGCGAGACTAAAATGAAAAGTATATAATTAAATTATTTAAAAATTTATGATTATCAAAATTTATTTTTAATATGCCGATACGTCTTATGGTACTTGATATTGATAATATATCTAATCAAATAAGATAATAAAAAAATATATAATATGCAAAAACAATCACTAGACATAAGAAAAATTTGAATCGACTTAAGAAGAAAGTTGAATATACATTTCAATGAAAATATTAGTCACTAAAAGTTTACTTTGACATCTTAAATTGTGTTCTACGTTTTTACATGATATCAAATTCATTTATGATAGAATTACTATCAAAACTTTGAGCAATTTCTTATTCATAAAAGTTTTTTAAAAAAGTACGTTTTGATAATTGCGTTGAGTGATTTAGCCGATTGGTGAAGTAAACCCTCTTTTTTTTATATAACTTGGTGAAGAAAAGTTGAAGAAAAGTTAATTTGAGAAGAAATTGGAATTCAAAATTCAACGTTGTTTTGTTTTTCCTTATTAAAAGAGAATTATATTAAGGGTGAGTTTGGCCCAGCGATTGGAGCTCTTAAAATCACTTTTACATCTCTATTGTGATTTTTGAAATGTTTGGCCCTGATTATAAAAATTACTTATGTTCAATAGTGCTTTTCATGGTGTTTGGCCCCCAAGATTATAATCACTTTTGGAATCTCGAGAAGCAAAAAATTAACTTATTTTAGAAGCAACTAAAGTGTTACTTTTACAAAAGCTATTATACAGAAGCAATTATTCTATAATTAACTTTTATCATAATCAATTATTACCATAATTAATTTTAGTAAAATTAATTCTCCTATAATTGCTTTTCGAATCGCTAGGCCAAACTCACCCTAAGTGTTAAAGAATATTTTCCTTATCAAATTCTACTTAAACTAGTCAACTCTATTAGTGGGACTCCATTCTCTAAGATCTGACCACATATTTAATTTAAGTAGACAAAGATTTTTGATTCACAAGATTCTTTCCTTTAATAAGAATTTAAAGGTACTAACAAGAATACAATAGAGGGTGCGGGCACCCCCACCCGCACCCCCTATTGGTCCGCCACTGTGATGAACTAGGCTGGAGACAGTAGAATGCTAGCTATTCCAATCATTGATCAAATACCCTCTGATGATAGCTCGCCACACAAACCAAGTTCCTATCTAGATTCGGGTCAGTTGTCGTTAGCAAAAAAATAGAATATTTACTGCCAATATATTAAGTGCGCATGTCCTCGCTTCTGAGTTAGACCAGTTCACTCTCCTGATGCTGGCCTCTTGGCTTAAGAATCTTAGGAAACCATCTTCTACATCCTTTAGGTAACCTAAAAGAATGCAATTTGGTGATATTGAACAAAAAAACGAATCAATGTGTAATTATGTAAGAAAACACAATGAACATATTTGTAGAAGAGAAGACCAATTTGACACTATAACCGGGCATAGCAAATGAAGAACCTCGCATGACTTACAGGTCTAATCTTTCATAAATGGCCTTCCGCACTGAAGTGTTGAGACCGTATGATATCGAGTTGAAGAGGCCCTTGAACAAATCAAAAGGTAGGAGGTCTTAGTATGAGAAAAAATTAAATTACACTTTCAAGATGGACTTTCTAAGGATAGAAAAAATTAATTTAGTCAAGTTGACCGGTCATGAACCGTACCAAGAAATAAAGAAATATGGCACAGAGGAAGTAACAAATGTTATTAAGATT
This sequence comes from Penstemon eatonii, assembly GCA_038501285.1. Classification (NCBI taxonomy): domain Eukaryota; kingdom Viridiplantae; phylum Streptophyta; class Magnoliopsida; order Lamiales; family Plantaginaceae; genus Penstemon; species Penstemon eatonii. The sequence continues at coordinate 10,563,445 of CM076710.1, forward strand.
ATTAATATAACTCGATCAAAATTTACTTGAAAAAAATAATTAAATAGATAGAAATTTCGACCAATATGTTCAGTCGAAATAATAAATATTCCCACAATTTTCAAATCAGTGGGCGATTGAAACCATTGGGAAAATTTAACTTATTTATATCTCCCTTTCCCGATTCAGCACGGTATCTACTTTAAAAAAAAATCTTCATCTCTTTCTTTCCTTCTCTCTGCGCCAGCCACCACCACCGACATCACCGTACCCTGCGTGCCCACCACCACCATCTGTGGCACCTCCATTCTTTTGGCGAATTATAACCGCCGTCGGGGCACCTCGATTCTTTCTTATTCATATCAAGATCTAGAGGTATATATATGTTTTTCTTCAAATTATATATGTTTTTTTTCTAGATCTAGATTTAATTAATTTGGGATTAAATTAATTTAGTTTATTTTTATATATAGTGTTGTTGAAAATATTCTTGAACCAATTTTTGGTAAAAATTATAATTTAGGGCTTATATTATTAGAACTTTTAGTTAGTTAAGGTTTATAGTGTTAGTTGAATTATAATTTTAGGATTGATTTATACGAAAATTTTGAGTAAATTGTAGAATTTGATAACAATTACTTTAAACTTGATTTTGAGGTTGATTAGAGTGTTATATTTTTATTGAGTTGAACATTAAATTAGTGTTTTAATTTGAAATTAAATTAATTTAGAATTTTTGTAAGTCTCATTCTTGAAAATGAATATTGAGCCTAATTTGATCTAATATTTTTATTGAGTTGAACATAAAATTAATTTAGGGTTTTTGTAAGTCTCATTCTTAAATTAATTTAGGGCTTTTGTAAGTCTCATTCGCCAGATCAAACACATTGTTATAAAACTCATAAAAATCAAATTTGTTCTAATATTCATACTCATAAAATAAAAAGAATAAATAAGCTGGTGTAAAATTTATACCAATCAAGTCTAGTACTTTTTTTTATTTTTAATTTTTTATTATAAAATATTTTAACTAAATTAAAAAGAGTTCTTTTACCAATTAAGATAAGAAGATAAGAGCTTTCATCAAAAATTACAAGAACTAAAAGCCCAAGAAGCAAAGACCGCATTTTCTTTCTTCTTTCAAGTAGTCCTGTTTCCCGATTTATTTTATAATCCTACATGGTAAATAGAAACACGTTTGCTATTACATATTAACACGATATCTTTAATTAGACAACTAAAGGAACACATTTTCTTTTCAAACTATGTATGATTATAAAACACATAACAATACATGAACAATTAATAATACTCTGCTCTTACGATTATTTTCAATTTTATGGATAGGTACGTACATATTATTATATATGATGGCTCGCAAATATCTCCCCGAAGAAGTTGCCACAGAAATATTGTTGAGGTTACCCGTAAAACATCTGTTGAGATTAAAGTGCGTTTCGAAATCATGGCTTTCGTTGATTTCTAGCCCACAATTTGTGAAATCTCATCTCCAAACTCCATCGTGTCATAGATTAATTGAGTTTTTAGACACTGGTTTTCTTACCCGTATAATTAGGACCGATGATGATGAGGAAGAGGACGATTTTATCATACCGTTTCGATTTCCAATAGAAAATTTGATCTATGAGGATATACGGATCATGGGTTCTTGTAATGGGTTGCTTTTGATTTGCTTAAAAAATGTTGTTATGTTGTGCAATCCTGCTACAAGGAAATCTAGAGTTTTACCTACTAGTTCTAGATCTAGATCTTATACCAGCATAATTGACATGATCAAGAGCTATGGTCTTGGTTACGATGCTTCAACCCGTGATTTCAAAGTCATTGAATCAAGTAAGATTTACTCTGACGACCCACAGAAACTTGAAACCAAGATTTATAGTTTAAGATCCAATTCTTGGAAAACTGTGGAGTGGAATCTTGATAATTGTGATATGGTTTCATGTGCTACTAACATAGTGTTCTGGAATGGAGCTTTCCATTGGGAATTGCTTTTAAGAGATGATCATGGTCTGAGAAGATGTATTGTTGCTATAAACTTGGCATTAGAGACCTTTGCTCTTATATCGCATCCTGATTCTTGCAATACTGGTGATTATATACGTTGTGTTTTGGGAACTTCGGAGCAATATCTCATGCTAGCCTTCAAATATATGGACAGTCGCGTGGACATTTGGACTTTGAAAGAATCTAATTCTTCTAATTGGGTTAAGTTCATATCATTCCAAACTGTTCCAAGTCGAATATTCTTTCCTATGACGGTATTGTTCGTTTCGGACAAGATTATAAGGAAGCATGAAGAAGAAGATGAAGATCATATACATACAGAGATTATAAGGAAGCAGACTCCCTATGGAAATATTGTTCGTATTCCTTTTATTTGCGACATCTTTTTTGGAGCTACCATTTTCAAGGAAACTCTTATTTCTCCTAATTCTGTAGATTAGATGCAATACAATGCAGTACTAGTGAATTTGGATGGTATATATATTATGTTATAGTGTATTATATACTTTTTTCATGACATGAAATTGACATTTTGTGTTGTTATGGAAGTTGGTTTTTGGTTATTTTTCTGTTTAGATCTTGGAATTGGGGATGTTGTATTCGAATTTGATTGTATATGGCGCTTACCCTTGTCCCGGAAGCGACCATAACAGCTTTTCTGGTTGGTTGAAGCTTCAGTGAAAGAAGCTGCGACGAAGACGACCCCAAACTTTTTATTTTATTTTTGAGAAATTCTTTTTTTTTTCATATTTAATTATATAATAAATATATCAATAAATTACATAAATTTAATGATGAGCAAAAATTTTTTAAAAAAATATTAAATTATTAGGAGAATTAACTTTGTAAATTAATTTGTTTTAATATTTAATTATATAAACTTGATTTTATTATTTTTCCTGATCTTGTATTTGCGTTGATTTAAAATTGAAATAAACATTGATAAATTTTATTTTCTCTAAGTAGATGTACACTAAAAAAATTGTGGATATGATTTTAAAAAAGGACAATGATAATTAATTTTCTCCTACTATATGTATAACTAAAAAAATTGTGGATATGATTTTAAAAAAGAAAAATGAGTTTTTTGTTAACTTTTTTAAGATTGGGTAATTTTGTCATAAAATATTACTTTCCCTAACTTGGTAAAACATTTCTCGGTCAAAATTGGGACAAATGGCAGCATTAGGAGCTGACCTAATGAAAAGTTGAACAATATTGAACTAACGGGAGACAATCCCTATTTAATTACGAGTCATGTTTCTTTTTCGCTTACCTAAAATTAAAGTCTTATAAAAGAAGTTGTAATCTTCACTATTATCAAACATTTATTATTATGAATTTTTTAAAAGGAATAAAGAGATTTGTTCTCTTTGTTATTATCAAATTTTAGATCACCTTGCCTCAAAAAATCTACCCCAATTCAACTCAAATCAAACTTTTCCTAGTCCTTAGATAGAGATTCCATAACAAGATAAATGTTTATATATACAACTGAGTTTGGATTAGAGCCAAAATTATCACCACGTGGAGGGTAAATAGGTTGATATTTCCTTGAACTCCTTAGATTCTGATGATATTTGACAATGTGGAAAATTTCTAGCATCTCATATTTTCAAAGCATATAAGAGTAAAATTCGTCTGGTGCAAGGCATTGAAAAGAATTTCTAGAAATACGCGATATTATCAATTGAATCATCAACATTTTTACAGAATTAAAGTTACGTAGATAAAACAATCGAAAAGCTGTTTACTGTATTAGGATATGATGAACTAGGCTGGAGACAGTAGAATGCTAGCCATTCCATTCATTGATCAAATACCCTCTGATGATAGCTCGCACACGAACCAAGTTCCTATCTAGATTCGGGTCAATTGTCGTTAGCAAAAAAATAGAATCTTTACTGCCAATATATTAAGTGCGCATGTCCTCGCTTCTGAGTGAGACCAGTTCACTCTCCTGATGCTGGCCTCTTGGCTTAAGAATCTTAGGAAACCATCTTCTACATCCTTCAGGTAACCTAAAAGAATGCAATTTGGTGATATTGAACAAAAAAACGAATCAATGTGTAATAGTGTAAGAAAAAACGATGAACATATTTGTAGAAGAGAAGACCAATTTGACACTATAACCGGGCATAGCAAATGAAGAACCTCGCATGACTTACAGGTCTAATCTTTCATAAATAGCCCTCCGCACTGAAGTGTTGAGACCGTATGCTATCGAGTTGAAGAGGCCCTTGAACAAATCAAAAGGTAGGAGGTCCTTAGTATGAGAAAAAATTAAATTACACTTTCAAGTCGGACTTTCTAAGGATAGTAGACTTACCATAAGTGCAGCCATTCCAACATCTAGAACTGAAAGCCAAAAGATTCTATGACCTGGTTCAATGAAGTCATGAATACGGTTGATTGTACCAAAAAACCAAGAACCTATGAGGATAAGTGGGTAGTAACCCCAACGATTCAGCGCCTGTAGACAAAGACGGAGAAAAGTGAAGTAAGGAAATTTTTCATCATCCATATATTCCAACATGTGTTTCCAAGGTTGAGAAAGAAAATCGAAAAACTATGAATGACCATCACATAAAATAAGCAAGCATCAATAGGCACCTACTCTTAAGCCCAAAACTAAGCAGTTGCTTTTAAGAGTTATAAATGGAAACTACATTATTAGATTTATGTTTTTTACATAAAAAATTTAACTTGCAAAGGTCATTGTGCCTGATGCAAATCACTTCAAGATTCCTTTTCTTTTTATATATAAGAAGTAACTCAATGTTACAATTTATATGACATTCAAAAATATTTGCTCAAGTACCAATGGTGCCAGAAAAATTATGAGAAATTTCAATTCAATTAATTATTTAAGACATCATGCAACTAAGGCCCGTGCTACTGCATACTGCTCTCCTTCAGGAGAGCATAATGATATGTGACTGTTTCATCAATATTATTCGTAATGCAAGTGGCCAAAAATGACTAACTCAACAGGGAAAGAGGGGCTTCTTAACTAGCCTGATATGAATATTCATAAATATTGTTATTCTCAACAAGACAGAAAAATTAAAATACAAACCTTCATATCTGGCCGTGTATCTGATTGGTATGCCCGTTCTGACATTCCCACTGCCATCTGGAACAACATTTTGCATCAAACACCTCAATCCAATTCCACAATCTCAGAAAGAATGGACAAGGAAAAAGAGATTTTCAGGATTGCATACCCGAGTGGCATTGTTTAACATCCGTATCACTTGAAAGTAAGTGATGCCATTAAATAGAATTGCACCCCACAGAGGAGCATAAAATGTGATGAAGTGAATCAGCTGCAAGAAGAAATAATCATATATCAGTAAAGTTATATATGAAGAACAGAATTATGGAAAGATATCATTGCCAACTCAATTAAAAAGTTATGATAAAGTAAATAAGTCCCAATACATCACGATTCTACTATGGGGGCAGATAAGAGTCTCTTGTGTGCACAACTTTTTCATCTACGTTATGACAACAAATTAAGCACCCGAATCCTAACACCTGCCCATATTTAGTAGCACAAAGCGGCAAACGATTCTCAATTTCGTCTTGTATCAAGTACTATCATTCAGGCCAAGGTAGATATAGTGAGGAGTACATAAAAATACAAAGGCTTATCAAATGGCTAAAAGATCTCAAGGCTAAATCCAATTCTGAGGCCAATCTAGGGAGCTGAACCCAGTTTCACAGGATCCACCAACTGAAAATTGTACATAAGAAGTTCCTAGAAACAAGGGAAGTGATCTTTAATATTTGTGAGACCAAACATGTGCCTCTATGCCAAAAACGTTCCTCCATGGAAATGAACCTGGTCTTTGTTATGATACCAGTTACAGGACTCAGTGCCTAGTGTTGTTTCAAGAACTATAACTAGTAGCAAGGTCCTACTCAAATCTTTAAATTTTCTAAACACCCCATATTTCGACATTGACAAAGGACACCATGCCACACCCGCCAAACAATATTATCAATGGAATTTAATATTAACTAAAACTTATATTCCCTTAATGAATTTATTGCATCGGTCCAGGCACCTGCTATAATACACATAATAAAATATATAAAGACATATATACATATGCACATACACATATAGTAGCACAACAAAGGCAACAAATACAAAATAAACTTTCATGTCTCTCCTTAGAGACAGCAAGGTAGCATTAATAGTTAATAAAACAAGAATGAGCAAGACATCCTCTTGTATACTTGCCTTTCCTGTACGTCCTGTTTGTCCCCAGCACCATGCCCCTATACGGCTTATATGACCACGTTCGTTGCCAATAGAGCGTATTAATGTCATAATGACTGAAGTTCCTGCAGAAACCATATAGAATCCAGTTTATATATATATAGACTGAAATAAAAGGATAGAATTCCTTCGCAAAAGAGTAAAAACAGGTTACAGCACAATATGGAGAACCAATTTAACAAAAGGCTAGCATACCCCAGACATACAAATGAAACATGGGCTCCAAATCCTCCACATCAGTTTTATGTCTAACAACGGTTCGGTGTAGAGTGAAAGCAATAGTTGTCGTCCATAGGAAAGAAGCCACACAGAAAAAATGTGTTGTGTAGCCCTGAGCATAACAAAAGAATCCTTTAGATGGATCCCTGCATATAACCAATTTAGAACAAGGAAGACAAAAGTCAGAAATTAAATATGTCATAACCTAGAAATGGAAGCTGAACGCATTTGATTGCCACACGGACAAGCACATACCCAATGATGCTGAAGAAACTGTAGAACATATCCTGCAAGGCAGTAAACCAAGACCTTGATATTCAGCATTTTACGGAATATAATTAACCTTTAACTTATATAATAAGGGAAAATAGTGAAAAGACGGAAAAAAAAAAAAAAAAAAGTGACCAATAGAGGATTTGAATTATCAATTATCAACAGCAGGACATATGAGAATGCTATTGCTGACCAAATATGGAAGTGCAGTATGGTAACCTTAATTGGTAATTAACATAGGAGTATATACTAGAACCAAAAAAAAATTGAACGATCTGTACAAAACCATGTGATTTCATATGCACAGAATCCATCATTTAAGTGTCCAATACTCCAATTACATTCAATTAAGTAGATTGCAGATATAGTTTAGCCATGAGCAATTCCAAAAACATCCTCAGTTTACCCAAATCAACCACGGAAGGAGTTAATTTTACGAATCAATAATCAACTAATGCACAGAGCTTACAAAAATTCCAAACTACCGATCAACTTAGCAGAGTCTCCATTATCAACTGCATTTATTACAAACCTAACACTAAATATAAGTAAGAAAATGATAAGCATAAGAATGCCTACTCCTAAAGAGAAAAACAATGGATAAACCTAATTCGACCTTAAAAGAGTAAGAGAGTAGAGAATTGTTACGGAGAGAGCGAGGAAGAAAACAAGCTTGAACGAAAACTTGCGGAGCTCTTTGAAGTGTAAATAGCAGAGGACTATGAAGCCGGAGCCAACAAGCGAGAGGCTGGAGCCGCCGGTGTTGACGGCAGTTAAAATTCCCCGTTCCGCCGCCGTTAAGTTCCCCAACACCGCCTGTACCGTCGCCATTGTATTTATCACTTTCCTCCTTTATTCAACGTGAATTACCTAATAGAGCTTCAGATATTCACAAATCACAATTTAGAATCCAACTCCGGTAAGCAAAGGGGATGGTGGAATCCCTTTTTCTGTGGGGCCGTTTGGTTGATAGATTGCTCGTTGTGCAGAAATTGGAGCTTTAGGTTAATACTTATTTTCATAGCATCTTCAGCAACGAAGTCGCTTTGGCCGAGTGGTTAAGGCGTGTGCCTGCTAAGTACATGGGGTTTCCCCGCGAGAGTTCGAATCTCTCAGGCGACGAATAAGTTCAAATTCTTTTTATTGTGTTTTTATTTAACTTATGTCCATAAATATGTTTTTGGGTTACAAATGTAAGTACATATTTGGTTATCATATAAGAGTCCAAAAAAAGACACAAATCACTCATTTACACACATGCTATCGTGTTTTGCACTCCCTAAAAAAATTACTGAAATAATTTAAATATATATGTCAAGTATTTTGTTTAATATGTTAGAAATATTTATTGTACGACATGGTTAAAATATATAAAATGAAAATAACAATATTTATATACAAAAAAAATTATTAAATATTAACAAATATATCACTCTAGACATCTAAGTTAAATAGGAATATTTATACACCATCATGGCATCATTGTTAAACTAATACCTGAATAATGAGCAAAAGATATCTTAACGTAATAATTTAGTTATTCTCAATGTAAGCATTTTTTGGATTTCAGGTAAGAAAATGAATTATGAATTACTTTTTTAGCCTGAAATAGGTCGTCCCTTTGGAACATGCGAGCATTCTTCAGACCAGTCAACAGTCAAAACAAATTTCACCGCACGAAAATGTGACCTTGCAAACTTCGGTGGCCACTGGGATGATAAAAATAAATGCATGATGCAGTAATGAAAAGACTCTCTCCCTTAACATTTTGATGTCATTTTGCTGAGTAATACATATATTTAAGTCAGAGTAGCATAATGATTAGTGTTAAATCTAAAACTAATATCAAAATTATATTTATACCTGGTCTTGTAGTTTTTTAAGATATACAACTTTATTGCGAAATATATATTTTGCTTGGTCATCGTATAACTTCAAGTTCATAGTTCCACTGCCATCTGCTAATGTAAGACGAAGACGAAATCTAAAAGAAATACATTTGTGTAAATGTAAGAATAAATAGTTAAAAAAAGGATGTATCTAATTAATCAATACCTGAAAATTTGAACAAACCTTCTTCAAGTTGGATATAAAAAAATTAGTTTATGAGAAGAAAAAATTTAATACCTTAAATTAGACTTGACCACATCTTCACACGTAAGAAAAACCACCTTGTCAAACGATGATACGCACAAACCTCTACAATTAACGCAATGTGCTTACAACATGTCTTTATCATCAATACTTTAAATATGTGCAATGAAGTCGCTTTGGCCGAGTGGTTAAGGCGTGTGCCTGCTAAGTACATGGGGTTTCCCCGCGAGAGTTCGAATCTCTCACCCGACGAATAAGTTCAAAATCTTTTTATTGTGTTTTTTTTCAAATAATTATTTAACTTATGTCCATAAATATGTTTTTGGGTTACAAATGTAAGTACATATTTGGTTATCATATAAGAGTCCAAAAAAAGACTCAAATCACTCATTTACACACATGCCATCGTGTTTTGCACTCCCTGAAAAAAAAAATTACTGAAATAATTAAAGTCTATTTAAAAATACATTCAAAATTAAATTTAGACTAAATTAAGAATAAACTAGTATATGTCTCGTGGGTTTTTTAAAAATATATATGTCAAGTATTTTGTTTAATATGTTAGAAATATCTATTGTACGACATGGTTAAAATATATAAAATGAAAATAACAATATTTATAAACAAAAAAAAAATTATTAAATATTAACAAATATATCACTCTAGACATCTAAGTTAAATAGGAATATTTATACACCATCATGGCATCATTGTTAAACTAATACCTGAATAATGAGCAAAATTTATCTTAACGTAATAATTTATTTATTCTCAATGTAAGCATTTTTTGGATTTCAGGTAAGAAAATGAATTATGAATTACTTGCTTTAGCCTAAAATAGGTCGTCCTTTTTGGAACATGTGGGCATTCTTCAGACTATTCAACAGTCAAAACAAATTTCACCACACGAAAATGTGACCTTGCAAACTTCGGTGGCCACTGGGATGATAAAAATAAATGCACGATGCAGTAATGAAAAGACTCTCTCCCTTAACATTTTGATGTCATTTTGCTGAGTAATACATATATTTAAGTCAGAGTAGCATAATGATTAGTGTTAAGTCTAACTAATATCAAAATTATATTTATTCCTGGTCTTGTAGTTTTTTAAGATATACAACTTTATTGCGAAATATATATTTTGCTTGGTCATCGTATAACTTCAAGTTCATAGTTTCACTGCCATCTGCTACTGTAAGACGAAGACGAAATCTAAAAGAAATACATTTGTGTAAATGTAAGAATAAATAGTTAAAAAAAAAGGATGTATCTAATGAATCAATACATCAAATTTTGTACAAACCTTCTTCTAGTTGGATATAAAAAAATTAGTTTATGAAAAGAAAAAAATTAATACCTTAAATTAGACTTGACCACATCTTCACACGTAAGAAATACAACCTTGTCAAACGATGATACGCACAAACCTCTACAATTAACGCAATGTGCTTACAACATGTCTTTAACATCCATACTTTATATACATGCAATGAAGTCGCTTTGGCCGAGTGGTTAAGGCGTGTGCCTGCTAAGTACATGGGGTTTCCCCGCGAGAGTTCGAATCTCTCAGGCGACGAATAAGTTCAAAATCTTTTTATTGTTTTTTTTTTTCAAATAATTGTTTAACTTATGTGTTGACATGCATTTTTTTATACCAAAGATAGAAATTGACATAAATCTCGATACCAAAAACGAAATTGTCTCTTTTTATAATAAATAACAAATATATAAATTAAATTATCTTATAATTAATATTTTGTTTTATAAAAAAACTCATACATTGCCTACAAGAACTCGTCATTCAAAGAACATGGTCCACATACATATTGCTTAAAAATTAAAATGAATAACAAAGAAAAGAACCCTAGGTAATCGATCATTGAAAGAATATGGGCTCTCAAAATATATATATAAGAGATAAATATATTTAACAACTCGACATGTGTGTACATACTACTTATCAAAAAAGTGTACATATACACATAACCGGCATGCATGCACTTTTATTTCATTTGAGAAATATATCCGCCATGCACTCATGACATGCGTATCTTTCGCCATGAGAAATCCATGCATGTAATGTATAGTACATTCATGTTAAAAAAAAAAAATCTTGTAATTGTAGGAAAATTAAATAAGATTAAATGAAACAAAAATGAAAGGCCACACAATAATAACCGTAACTAAATTCGGCAACAAAAACAAGCATATAAATGAACCAACCATCTTCTAATCAGTAGTTTTCAATTCTCAAGCAAATTAAATTAATTAGTAAATCAGGAGATATGGTAGGCGGTGGCTCTTGTCTCAGCGCCGTCTCCCTATGCGGCAGCTACCTCCGCCGCTCCATCAACTCCGCCGGCATCTTCTCTCAGAAATTAGAAATCGACGACGGCGACACCACCATCCACTTTTGGGGGCCCCGGGCCCCCACTTCCAAACCTAAATTAATCCTCCTCCACGGATTCGGCCCCCAAAGCATTTGGCAATGGCATAAACAAATCCCCTTCTTCGCCCCCAAATTCGACGTCTACGTCCCGGACCTATTATTCTTCGGTGATTCCTACTCCAATTCTCACGAGAGATCCGAAATTTTCCAGGCCTCTTCTATCGTCAAATTCCTCGAAAAGCTAGGGATTCAAAAGTATGTCATCAATTAATTAATTAGAGACTGAATTAATTGCAAATTGAGTAATTAGTTTTAATTTAATCGGAAACTCTTTTAATTAGGTACTCTGTAGTGGGGACGAGTTATGGCGGATTTGTGACGTATAGGTTGGCGGCGATGTGGCCGGAGAGGGTGGAGAAGGTGGTGATAGCGAGCTCCGGAGTGAATCTACGGCGGAGGGATAACGAGGGGTTGATTAAGAGAGCGAATGCGGAGACGATTGCCGATGTGATGTTGCCGAATAGTCCAGCCAGGCTGAGAGTAAACATGGCGTTGGCTGCTTATAAGCCGCCATACATACCTGATTTCATCCTCAATGATTTCATTGATGTAAGTCATCAATACATTCACTTCGTTGACGTAAGTGTATTGCACTTACTTTGTGATTGGTCACTTTCCTAGAAGTTATATTCAATTCTAAAGTAAGTAGTGTACTGTATTTGTCATATAGTTATTTGAGTTTGGCCGAACCTGATCTAGATATGAATCTAATTTTTCCATATATATATATATATATATATAATATATTATACATGTACTTATAATATATTGTACATGTACTTGAGTATTTGTCAAGAAAATTGCATGGATATAAAAGTGCATGTACATGTAATTAGCTACGTGTGCGGTGAAGTTATAAAATTGTAAATCACATGTTTCAGTAGAAACTAATTTATATACACTAATAGGTCAGTAGAATGGAGACGTTGTAATATGTTTGACGCGTCTCGAAATTAATTAAATCATTGAAAGAAAAAAAAACAAACATTAATTTATATTTTTCCTAATGTGATTTGTGATTAATATTTGTAAATGGTCCTAGAAATTAGTTCTTGATAATAAGAAGGAGAAGATGGAACTCTTGACAGGATTGACACTTGGGCGGGATAACACTATAGATATATCTCCCCTTCCACAAGTAAATATTTTTTTTTTATTTTAGTTTACTATATCCATATTATTTTTTATTTTTTTCCCTATGTGAGTGTGAGGATAATTTTTTGTATTTCAAAATGCAGGAAGTATTGATTGTGTGGGGAGATCATGACAAGGTATTTTTATTGGAGAAAGCGACTGAGCTCAAGGAGTAAGTATTAAATTCATCACTAATCCACCCTTCTATCTAATTAAGGTTTTTTTAAGTTAACTCCATGTGATATTAACTTTACTTTCTATAATATGAAAATAGATAATTTATCTCCCTATGAAACGAAATAATAAGCAATTTATCTTCTTGTTAGTGGAGGTACTGTACATATACTCTATAATACGACTGAGACTTCATTTTTATGTACAAAATGACAAATTTAATTTTAGTCTTAATAACATATTCACCTCACTTTACCCCCGGCCTGTGATATGCATAAATAGACAATTTTGATATGCGTAAATAGACAATTTAACTCCATGTGATATTACATAATGAGCATTTTACCCACTTATAAAAATTGGCAAGCTATGTCAAGGCTGGATTGTAGTGATTAATCAAAAAAACATTCGTAATGATTGAGCAAGTGCGACAGCATGCTATAAATATTTGAGTTGTGTATATAAATTTGAAATTTTTTTGATAAATCATAATACATTTGTCTAGTGATTTTTTGCTTCTCCTTTATTCATGTATGCTATGTCAATATTCACTAGATTAAATTAGCTAAACTACATGAAAATGTTTGTTGTAATTGCAGATTGCTAGGTGAGAAGGCAAGATTAGAAGTCATAAAAAACACAGCACATACTCCCCAGCTTGAAAAACCAAGCAAGTTCAACAAAATTCTCAAGGATTTCTTACATGATTTGTCATAATCTCTTCTTTTTTTTCCTTCTTTTCGAAAAATTAATAAAATAAAAAGTTAAGGCTTTGTTTGTTTGGTTTTTCATTTTCTAAAAAAAATATTTCTCTGGACCATTTTTTTAGTAACCGTAACATAATCATTTTTTTTTTATTATCTCACTTCATTTGCCTCTATCCATCTATTTCCCAATTTTTCCAACTTTCTCCACTCCCACTAATCAAACAAAGACCCCATAAACTACATGCATCTCTTTGTTTAATTTTTTCCTCTAACAATTATTTTTAAACCAAAACTTATTGATTATAACTTTCTCCATTTATGAAGACTTTTCCATAAACTTCACAATATATATATATATATATACATATATATATATAGAAGTACTTTCTAGATGCTGTCCAAACAGGCATCAAACCCGCACAGACTTTTGTTTCTAACCGGATCTGTTAAGGTAAATAGACAAGTTTTTCCAAGCAGTGGGAAGATCAAAATGTATCAATTGTAAGAAATTTTACATTGATTTTGTTAGTTTTATTGGATGTTGAATAAAAATTCAGTATTTTTGTTGTAATGAAAAAATGTTAGTACTGAGTTTGGCCTACATTCGAAAAACAATTATAGGAGAATTAATTTTATTCAAATAAATTTTGGCAATAATTAATTATAAAAAAATAATTATAAAATAATTTTTTTTTTTTTGAAAAAATAACACTTCACGATTTACCAAAAGTAATTTTTATAATTAGGTCAAACACTTTAAAAATCATAATAAAGAGATAGAAGTGCTCTCACCGCTAACCCAAACTCTAGCTATTTAAAAATTATAAGGTAAAGAAAAAAAATATGACATTTGGTGACATGCAAAAGAAAAGGGAAATCTAGTGTTTGAATCACCTGTTCTTTACAAGCAGAATTAACCAAGAAGCAAAGGAATCAAATCCCTAGTAAAAAAGGATGATCATGCAATACATTTTAGCAATTAATTAAAATTTTAAATATATATATATATATATAAGAATTCTGTCAATATGACAAAATGTCAGGAATTATATATCATACGTTGCCACCAATTTTCTCTTAAGGCACAATTAGAATTGCTTTCATTTGGATCATCTTTTCATATTTCTTCATTTGCGAATTGAATTAAATCAGATCAAATCAAATCAAATCAAATTAAACATTGATATGGTTCTTATTGATGTGGCCTAAACATATATATGTTGGGTGGAACTTTTGATCGAGTTACAATTACATGGTGCAGATTACTAATATTATTATGATGATAATTTGTCGGAGTATAAAGTTGTTGGCCAGGGCTCATTTGTGCTTCCATTCTGATCATATCTTGAATTCTTTTCTTTCTTCATCACTGATTCTTCGATTTTTTTACTCATATCTAACAAGTAGAAAATATAAACACACTACTAGAATAAAATGAAATTTCAACAGAATATTTTCAACGGATTTAAATCTGTTGAAATTGGTTGTAAAATTTTCAACGGATTTAAATCTGTTGAAAAATCTCTGAAAATTTCAACAGATTTACATTCTGTCGAAATTTTCACCTTTTCAACAGAAATATTTCTGTCGAAATTGTAAAGAATTTCGACAGAATTGAAAAGTTGCCGAAATATTCAAAATTCAACAGAAATTTCCTGTTGAAATTTTCAAATTTTGCTGTTGAAAATTCATTAAAGGGTAATAAGCTGCCTCGCTCCTCTTCTTTCTTTCCACTATACCCGATCTAAATTCAAAACTGAATTAATCAAATAAATTTACTTAGCACATTGTGATATTAATTTAAGTTGTAGCATGTTTTTAAACCAATGTCTAAAAAAATCTGATCTAGTCCAAAATGTGCATATGATGTGTCTCTTCCTGGCACCTAAAGTAAGAGAATAAAATAATTACGGCCAACATGTACCTAATTTCATATTGAGACGAACATATGTATATATAATTATATATAGGGAGTATATGTTTCCAATTGATTGATCATATGTTCCTCATCTCTGATTCCTCTTCTTAGTAAGATATATAAATCATCCAATTAATCAGTTAACTTCTAATGAACAATGATTAGTTAAGAACCTTGTTAGTTTATAACAAACAAGAACGTTTAAATGTAGAGGAAAAAACACTTGTGATATTAAATTTTTGTTAAGATTACACATTTGATACCATGATTTAAGCTCTCCTGATATATTTCACTTGTTTGTCATATTTTTAACAAAATTCATCACGTGAACGGCACGTATCCATTAAGTGGCACGGGTTTTTCACGTGCAGGCTTGAGCAGGGGTAAAATTTTATTTTTGATACCAGAATTTTACCTACTTTATATATTTGGTACCAAATCTTTGAACAATAGACATTTAATACCAAAATTGAAGATTGTTTGTCACATTTTCTTTGACTATCAACTTTTTAAACTGGAACAACCACATGGCCATTAAGTCACCAAAATTACATGTTTTTTGCACGTAATGTGCTCGACCACATTCAGTCTTTTTCCAATTTCATTCATGAAGTTAGAACCGAAACTTTGTTAATTTTCAGGAAATTATCTATTGTGTTTCATGAATTGAAACTTATATCATTAGAAAGCCCTCGTCAAGAGTTTTCCAGCAATATAAAGAACACAAAATTAGGCCTTGGAACGAAAGAGGTATGGCAAAATAAAAAATAAGGTTCAAAATACTCTATGCCCGAGCACATCACGTGCAAAAAAGCGTGCAAATTTGGTGACTTAATGTCCACGTGGTCGTTCCCGTCCAACAAATTGATGGTCAAAGCTAATGTGTCAAACGACCTAAAATTTTGGAATTAAATGTGTCTTTTTCGAAGGTCTTGTACATGTATAAAGTAGGTAAAAATCCGGTATCAAAAATAAAATTTTGCCCAAGCCTGTACGAGCAAAACTTGTGCCACTTAACGAACATGTACCGCGCAAGTGGTGAATTCTGCTAAAAAATTGACGGTCAAATGAAATGTGTCAAGGGTATCAAATGTGGCAGCAGACATTCATGAGTCTGTTTTTTAAGAAAAATACATTAGGGTGCAAAATATCAAATAAATTATATTTTTAAAGTGCAGAGTGCCAAAAATCGGGATGAAAAATGCTAATATTTTATAATTTTAGGGTGCAAAATGCCAACCTTCTATATTTTAAGGATGCAAAATCTATATGACCAAGGTGCAAAGTGAAAAAAAATTGAAAATAACTATTCTACCCTTCTATCAATGAATTTTCTCACTAAAACACACACTAGGGTGTAAAGTGCCAAATAAATTATATTTCAGGGTGCAAAGTGTCAAAACTTTCAAGTCAGGGCGCAAAGTGCCAAAACCCTATAATTTCAGGATGCAAAATGCCAAAAACCCTCAATAGGAGACTAATTCGTGGAAATATCAAGATTATTATTTGTGGCTCGCGGTGCTTCATATGCATGTGTCAATCAATTAGTGGTGATATATGTGAGAATTATTATAATTGTCATAAGTGCAAGTGTCAATTAATTAATGGTGATAAACACTCTCATCCGATACCCCTAGCGATTGATATCAAATACGGTGTCAGTTGAATTTTTAAGAGTTACTAAATGATAAATGTGGTTCAAATGTGATCTGTTTTGTACAATGAATTACGTTCAGATGAGTTTTTGTTTAAGCTAGCACAAATCTTGAAAGACCGAGTGTAAATTTGATCAAGATTTGCACCCTCCAACAATACTTTTTAACCTCTTACAATTTAAAATTCATATATAAACCAAAGTTTTTCTTACCACATATTCAATGTGGGATAAGTTCATTTTTCCCTATTAAATATGTGAATTTGAACTTTACTTTATCATTCACCCGTACTCTAATTTGGACGTACCACATACCATTATAATCTACTCACGGAGTAGAATATAGTTCCGCAAAGACCCGGTATTTTTATCAAAGTGGGTCCCACTTAATTATGTCCAAAATATTCTATTAACTTCATCATTTTCCAGTAGTGTGATTTGCTACATATTTGATATTGAAAGAGTTCTCCAATATCCCTTTCTTAATATAACATTGATGGATATTGAATTTCAACAAATCTTGGTGGAATAACCTGAAGGTGAATATGATTGACAATATGGACTGACTTTGAGCAATTATTCTAGCTGCAACTCAAAAGAGGTTCATGTTAATATCAATTTAGAATACATACCATCGGGGATTATGTCTTGATTTATTGCAAATTAAGTTACATTGCGTGTGGTAGAAGTCAATCGTCCACCTTTATTAGATAAAATGGATCTATTAATTGCTAAAAAAAGGTTAAGAAAGTAAATTTTGGTGGAAGATAATACATCTATTTACATATGTCTTGGTTTTTAATTTATTCACCCTTCACTTTAGGGTTAATTACAGGGACCTCCCCTGAGGTTTGGTGAAACTCGCGTCCATTTCCCTCCAAGAATGATAATTACTCGGACCTCCCTTGAGGTTTGCAAAACCTTACAACCGTTAGGGTTCCGTTAATTTTTGCTTACGTCATCATAAAATTTTCGGTCGATTGCCAATTTTGCCCCCGACTTACTGTAGCAAATTTGTATAGACTATATTGCCCCTCTCAGCTTTGGTTACGTTGTTGCATGAGAAAGGGTGTAATTGCAATGTCAAATTACATTTGTGGATTAAAATGTTGTTAAATTTATATATAATGTGTAATGACTTTATTAATATATATTCATATTTAAAATAGCATTTTAAATATTTGTAATGTATTTTGTTACTCATTGTAAAATATATGCATTTAAGAGAAATACACTACTAACTCTTACAAAAAAATGAAAAAAAAATAATTTTCATCCATTATTATTTCAATGAAGGCATGTAAAATTTATATAATCTGTAATTTAAAATGTAAAATGAATAAATTAACAATACACAACAAATAATAAGTTCAATAATCTAATAATTCATAAATAGGCTACGTTCATTACATTTACCACCCTTAGAGGTTTCAAATATTACTACATTCACCCAAATAGTCAACAAAAAAGTGTCATAGAGACATCAGAATATCACAATATACTCCTTTACATTCCACCAAACTTAACATACCATCCAAACTATTCATCATAAACTGCTTGTCCAAAAAAAGAACACTTGAAAACCCAACAAAACATACCAACATGTTCAAAAAACAGCAGCAAATATGTTCAAAAACAGCAGCAAAAGATTAGCATTCATATATAAACTTAATTTCAGAAACAACACTTCAATCAAGTTGTGATGGCTGGGAGGTTGGGGGTCCTTCTTGGCTGTCCAGCACCAAAGTTGAGGCCCTTGATCTTCTTATACTTCCCACAACTTGGCCAAGTGGAGTGTCATTGTCAAATTCTACATTGTTAGCTCTAGCACCACTTGAAGTTCCAGCTTCCCCCTGTCGAGCAACCTGCAAATATAAATGAATTATTATGAATGAATCAATGATTGGAATTCTAGCTCTTGCAAACTAAACAAACTTAAAATGACTTGTGGTTCTTCTTTGTTTGTTCCACGGTTGGTTGTCTTCCTCTTTTTGGTTTGTCCACCATCACAGGTCCTTTTGTTATGTCCAAGGGAACCACACCTACTACACTTCAGGGTTGCTGACCTCTTTGATGGGAGGACCTTTTCTTTCTCACCTTGCTCTCTTCTCATTTGCTTTTTAGGCCTGCCTGGCTGTCTTTTCAGAGGGGGAGGGAGGACAACTTGAGGTTGAACATTGTCCATTTCAGGCCAAAACATTTCATCAGGAATGCCCCTGATCCTTTCATTATAGGCCATCAAGTAAAAACCCTTGTAGTAGCTTCTATGTGTATAGATTTCCACATTGTCCCTCTTATGTTCTATGGCTACCAACGCATGCTTACAAGGGATTCCACTAACCTCCCAGTATCTACAACTACATGACCTAGTGCTCAAGTTGACTATGAAATGTATGTTGTTTTCCTTCACTTCAAATTCATCATCCCCACCAATAACAAGTACACATCTATTTGCCTCTTGTTTCAACAAGTTAATCTTAGAAACTATACCCTCATACAATGCACCAGTCCACTTCATCCCCTTGTTATGCTTATTGTTCAACCTATGCATAACCATAGACCTTAAACCATCCATCAATTTATAAATAGGTGCACCTCTAAGGTCTCCAACCCAGTGATTAAAAGATTTAGAAATATTATTAGTCACATGATCATTTTTAAGCCTAGTATCAAAAGCATGTCTAGACCACAACTTAACATCTATTTCCATCAACCAATCATGAGCTTGGGGCTTTACCTCTTGCAACTTCCTCATTGCAAATTTGAACATGGGCAGATTGTAAGCTCTTGCAGCAGCCCAAAACCACTTCCTCACCAGCATGCCAGAATAAATGGTCCTCATATTTGCATAGATATGCCTGGCACATTTCCTGTTGATAGCAGTGGGAACTTTTTCATTGATTGCCTCTATCAGCCCCTGAAAAGTCACATACAATAACAAATAAGTCCTTACCATATGTAAATCATTACATTATGATCCTTCTACTAAATAAGATATAAATATTAAATCCTTCTAAGAACTATAGAATTATAATGCAATATAAAATACAGTAAAAATGATTACCTTTTGTCTGTCTGCCATGAAAGTCCATGGCCTTTCCTCAGTATTGAATCCTCCAATAAAGATCTCCAAGCAATGGAAGAAAAAGCCCTAACTATCTTTGTTTTCACTTTCAACTACAGCAAATGCCAATGGGAATATCCCATTGTTCTCATCCAATTCCAACCGCAGACAATAAAATTCCTTTATAGGGGCCTTTCAAGTGACAACCATCAAAACCCAAAAATGGACTGCATCCCAAAAGAAAACATTTTTTCAATGCATCTAAACCTAAAAAGATCCTTTTGAACATAGGAGCAGCTGGAATACTTTCAGACCCTTCTTCCACCACATCCTCTCCATCACCATCACATGTACCCATAAATTGGATCTCAACTAGACTCCCAATATTTGTGTTCCTAACCATTTCAGCATACTTTGGCAACAAACTATATGACTCCTTATGACACCCTTCAACAATGCTCATTGCCTTCACCTTTGCTCTGTACAATTGCATATACTTGGGAGTTATCCTATACTTTTTCAGCTCATTTCTCAATCCCCTTGGTTTCATATCAGGATTCTCTCTCAAAACACTCACCAACTTATCAGCCATCCAACTTGAGCTTGCCTCCTTAAGGCCACCAACTCTAACACATGTATGCACTGGTTTAAGAGACTTGATCATGAATGTAACACCATCAGGCATTGGAGATGCATGAATTCTCCATGGACAATCTAATGCAGCACAAGTTGTTGTAACTCTTGTCTTCTCATTCTTTTCTCTTATAATCTCAAAACCCTATCTGATCACAAATTCCCTCAGTGCCTCTCTAAAGTGCTCAATAGTGGGAAACTCCATACCAACATTCAAATTGATTTTTTCAGAAACATTCTCAGGAAGAATGAACTCATTCCTGTCAATATACCCAGCCATTGGGTCATTATCAAACTCCTCATCTGAATCATTTTCAGTTTCACAGTGATCATCTGATTGATAATCACTCAATGCATCATCAGATTCAACATGTTTCTTCCCTTTTCCTTTCTCCTCTCTTGCTGCCTGATCATTTACTTCTACCCCATCATCAATTTCCACATTACTTCCTACCCCTTGCATATTGTCAGTTCTTACAGGGACCTCCCCTGCAACATTGTTACCATCTCCTAAATCACCCTCATCAAATTCAGATTCTACCCCCTCAGTACCTTCAGATTCTTCACCCCCCCCTCAGTGCCTTCAGATTCTTCAGACTCATCAGATTCATCACACTCACTACCTTCTTCATTTTCAACCATTTTTGCTACTTCATCATTTTCAAAGGTTTAAACATACAAATCAATTCTACTCTTCATTTTGTTCTTCTCAAACATATTGAACACATCCTCATCAGACAAAAATCTTGTTTTGTCTTGCCTACCAATTGTTGTATCACCATAACTCATGACAATAACAGTATTGAGTTTTGATGACATATTCTTCAATGCAAACTCACAGACATCATTGAGTAGGTCCATATAGGTGTAGTTCACAGATTGTATGTTCTTGAGGATGAACATCTCATCCTTGAAGTGGACTACAATGTCATAAAACATGATCTGTACAATAGATAAGAACAAAATTCAGTAAATAACAATGTAAATCAAAGGTGACAACAAAGACCAAACACTAACAATCCCCTTAAAAACACTGAATCATAAAATCAGTTCACCCACACCAACATACATTAAACTTACAATTTCTGAAGAAATAAGATACTACAATGTGTATATATGTGTATGTACAGTGTACGTACATAATACCTAAAAAAAAAAATTGGACAGAATATCTTAAACATAGAGATAATAAACTCAACCACACCAACATACATTAAACTTACAATTTTTGAAGAAATAAGACAATACAATGTGTATATATGTGTATGTATAGTGTACGTACATAAACCCCCAAAAAAAGAAAATTGGACAAAATACCCAAAACCATAGAGATAATAACCCTAAAATGGCAGAAATCTTGATTTATTTTGAAGAAACTAACATGCATCACCAAAATAAAACATTTTTCACCCAAAAAAAACCCACAAATATAAAGTATTTTTTTTTTATTATTTTACCTCAATCTTCTTCGTAGAACAATGGCTGAAAATGGATGATTTTGGTTGGGTAGTCTACGGGCTTGAAGGATTTCGATGTTAGGGTCTCTTTCAACTTTGGCAGGGAGCAACAATGGTGAATTTAAACAATGGGGAAGAAGAAGGTTTTGAGAGAAAGTAAGGGTTTGATTGTAGTAAAAAGTCTTTGAGCGGGAATAGGAAGAATAGGAAGAGGCAGGCGTAAATATGTCATATTAGGTACAAGATATTTTTGGGTTTTTTTTTTTTAATTAAAAATCTCGAGGGTAAAAGGGTAAAAACACACGTTCCGTCCAAGTCCGTCCACTTCCGTTAGGGTCTTGTAAGGTTTTGCAAACCTCAGGGGAGGTCCGAGTAATTATCATTCTTGGAGGGGAATGGACGCGAGTTTCACCAAACCTCAGGGGAGGTCCCTGTAATTAACCCTTCACTTTACATACTAACACCAGTAGCCGATGAGGTCTTAGCCAAGTGGTTAAGGATGAGGCTCCATGACCAAGAGGTCATGGGTTCAACTCCCACGAATGTGGGTATTTTCTCTAGTTTCATACTAGCATTTCTCTAGTTTAATACTAGTAATTAGTTTACTTTGTTATCATTGGAATAGTTTCGATTCGATATAGTGTTTGATTTAACAATGTATTCACCATCTCAAAAAAACATACTAACACCAGTACAAAAGAACATCCAAATTAAAGATAAGGTAAGTAAAGAAGGTATAATATGTTTGTTATTTCTTTTCAGGCTGCTACATTGATGATTGTTACGATCGATAGGCTCATGAACTCGATGAACACCGTCATATTAAATTAGGGGTGGTAAACGGGCGGGTTGGGTCGGGTCCGGTTTGGTCAAAACGGGTCAGGTTCTAAATGGGTTTTTTTTTTTTTAACAAAAAAATTGTTGCAACATAAATTCAAAAATTGAGTTTCAAATAATAAGATGCACGTGCAAAACAAGGGACAATAATTACAAGCCTCTAATTCATTTTCAAATATACTTTAATTTGTTTAATTACATGTTTTTATATCTTGTTAGGTTGCTACAATGATGGTTGTGACGATATACTAATTGATCATTATATATTCGAAAAAGAATAACATATGAAACTTGTCTGTTATCGGTGAACCCATATTTTTTTTAAATAAAAAAATAAAACAATACTCGATCATAATAGAGAAAATGAATGGTAGTACATTGTGTTTACATGATCAATACATACTGCAACTTTCAAGAAGAGATTACTGTTAGACATTAACAGATATGCTATGATAACATGAAATATATAAGCCATGAAAACATACATATCTCAAGACCTATTCGCAGATGATTAAGTAAGATACGTTTATGCTAAAGAGACGTATACCTGAATCCATTGGTAGAGTAGCGGAAGAATCACAAAGATGGATTCTAGGGGGTTGTGGTCTTCTAAGCCTTATTCACTATTGCCTTATGTTTTCTCTAGATGGGGAAGATGAAAGTGCAAAATATGAATTGGCTTAGGGACCATAACCCTATATATAGGAGAGTAAACCCTAACTCTAGTAGGGCTCTAACTGTTAGCCCATCAAGAACAGTTAGAGTCCAATTAGGTATCTACACATATAAATAGTCCATACTTTAATTAACTGATATTCTTAAGTGCCACATAATTATTATTATTATTAGATCACAATTAATTAGGCACATAAATGAAATAACCTATCATATACAATTATATAACATGTAAGTCCATATTATTAGACCGATAAGAATAATAATTCCAACAATCTCCCACTTGGACTACCATGTTTTCTTCAGATTGTATAAGCCTAAGTGTGCACAAAATTTGCTATTTCAACTACGAAATATCCCAAACAATCTTGTTCATCGATTATGCTAATATAGGATCAAAGCGGCATTCGTCGCATGAATTCATGACTAAACCTTCAATGGTCACGATACCAACATAATCAACAACATAGATCAAGTATGGATGTGTAGCATGGAAATTACATCTTATGTGATCTATATCATGTCAATTTCCAAGTGGTCCAACTTAATGACTCCGAGAGTCTAACTTTCCATACAAATATCTAACCATAGTAGAAAGTCACATAACTTAACTTTAGTTCAGAGTATTCATATAAAATAAACGAATTTCCATTTATATCATCAAAACCAAAGTCTGTACAGAATAAAAAACCATAAAACATGTCTATAAATCATAAAACTAACGACGAACTCCCACTAATCTAATACATAATCAGTTCTAATTACACCCATGTGAGCAACATGCTCATGAAACACCTTAGGCGGTATGCCTTTGGTGAGTGGGTCTGCAATGTTGGAGTTCGAACTTATGTGATCTATAGACACTTGAAGACTCTGAACTCGTTCTTTCACAACAAGATACTTAATGTCAATGTGTTTAGACTTCGACGAGCTCATGTTGTTCTTGAGTATAACTCAGCGGCTCTATTGTCACAATAGATCCTCAGTGGTCTTTCAATTCCGTCAACCACTTGCAATCCAGTGACAAAATTTCTCAACCAAATGGCTTGGTTGGATGCTTCATAGCAAGCTATGAACTCTGCTTCCATAGTAGAAGAAGCCACCAGTGTCTGTTTGACACTCTTCCAAGATATAGCTCATCCAGCCATCATAAAGACGTATCCAGATGTGGATCTCTTGCTATCAATGCATCCAGCAAAGTCCGAGTCGGAGTACCCTATGATCTCCAATCGATCCGATCTCCGATAGACGAGCTTGTGTTCTTTTGTTCTTTGCAAGTATCTTAGGACCCGTTTGACCCCTTTCCAATGGTCCATCCCCGGGTTGCTTAAATACCTACCTAACATCCCAACTATGTACGCAATATCCGAACGCGTACACACTTGCGCATACATAAGACTCCCAACAGCAGATGCATATGGGATCGTCTCCATTTCCTTTTTCTCAAGGTCTAATTTTGGACATTGGAGCAAACTGAATTTATCGCCTTTAGCGACATGTGTATCTCCTGGTGCGCATTTATGCATGCCGAAACGACTAAGCACCTTATCGATGTAGGCTTTCTGGGATAAACTAAGCATACCTTTAGATCTATCACGATCTATCTGTATCCCCAGAACAAAAGATGCTTCACCAAGATCTTTCATCTCAAATTTACTCGAGAGAAATTTCTTAGTATCATGCAAAAGCCTTACATCACTGCTTGCTAGTAGAATGTCATCTACGTACAACACCAGGATGATAAACTTGCTCCCACTGATCTTGAGATATATGCACTGATCAATGGTGTTTTCCTTGAAACCGTAAGAGGTAATCACCTGATCAAATTTCCGGTACCACTGGCGGGACGCCTGCTTCAAGCCATAAATGGACTTGTTAAGTCTACATACAAGGTTCTTTGAGTCTTTCAACCCAAAGTTCTCTGGTTGCACCATGTAGATCGTTTCTTCAATGTCACCATTGAGAAACACTGTTTTAACGTCCATTTGATGTAGCTCTAAATCATAATGAGCCACTAATGCCATGACAATCCTAAGTGAATCCTTCGTTGAGACTGGTGAGAAGGTCTCTTTGAAGTAAATTCCTTCCTTTTGAGTAAAACCTTTGGCGACTAGGCGAGCTTTATATCTTTCGGTATTACCTTTAGAGTCACGTTTGGTTTTATAAATCCATTTACAACCAATTGGTCTCTTTCCTAGTGGTAATTCGACAAGATCTCAAACACCATTGTCATCCATGGATTTTAACTCATCTTTCATGGCTTTGATCCATTTATCAGAGTTCGGAGATGATTCAACTTCACTAAATGAAGTTGGATCAGTTTCCAACCCCAAGTCGAATTCATGCTCATTGAGATAGACATAATCAGTTGACGTTGTCTTTCTCCTTTCTCTTGTGGATCTCCTTATTGGCTGCTCAAGTTGAGGTTGCTGCTGGAGACTAGGAATTTCCCTCGGAATCACCTCTGGAATCAGGGGTGGTTCCTCAACTTGTATGGGATTGGGTTCCTGAACAGAAGTAGTGGGAGCGGGTGGAGTAATGATAGTGTTTGGTATAAAATCCTGATTTACAGATTGAACAGTGATAGGAATGGTTACCGTATCATTGTCAACTGTAATTGTAGCAGGAATGTTTACGCACTCCTCTTCAAACACTATATCATTTCTACTAGTGCTCCCACTATAGTAAGCATCCTCGATGAATTTGGCGTTCCCTGTTTCGAAAAAGGATCTCTTTGAGGGGTCATAAAACTTGTAACCCCTCGATCTTTCTGAGTATCCTACAAAGTAGCAGCTAGTAGTCTTAATGTCCAATTTCCTTTGTCCAATTTCCTTTCGTTAGGCCTATAAGGTTTAGCCTCAGCTAGACAACCCCAAACATGCAGATGCCTAAGACTAGGCTTCTTGCCTGTCCACATCTCGTACGGAGTTTTAGCTACTGCTTTGCTTGGTACTCGATTAAGTATGTAAACTGCAGTTTTAAGAGCCTCGTCCCAAAGTGACCTTGGTAAAGAAGAGTGATTAATCATACTTCTCACCATGTCCATAAGTGTGCGCTGGAGTCCCTGGCATGGTGTATTGAGGTACAATACCGCATTCTGATAAGTATCTGGCAAAAGGCCCGGAACATTGTTCCCCAGATCCGTCGTATCTACCGTAGTATTCCCCTCCACGATCAAATTTGACAGCTTTAATTTTCATACCTAGTTGATTTTCAACTTCGGTTTTGAAAATGTGGAACATGTCCAATGATTGAGACTTCTCATGGATTAAGTAATGGTGACCATATCGAGAGTAGTCATCTATAAAGCTGATAAAATACGACTGTCCATTCCAAGAAGCCTTAGAGAATGGACCACAAATGTCAGGATGTATCAACTCTAAAGGTTCACTACTTCTATATGCACCTTTATTTCGTTTGTTTGTTTGTTTTCCCTTAATGCATTCTATACAGATTTTAAGGTCCGTTAAGTCAAGGGAATCGAGAATTCCATCAGACACAAGCCTTTGAATTCTCTGTTGAGAGATGTGTCCTAATCACTTGTGCCACAATAATGATGAATTCTCATTAGTTAATTTCCTTTTAGCACCTAAGTTACTTGAATGCATGTTTTCATGATTGGTTATCAAGGTGTTCAATTTGAATAATTTATCTATTAAAGTTCCAGTACCAATAATTTTTGAATTTAAAGAAACAGTAAATAATCCATTTCCAAATGAACAAGAATAACCAAATTTGTCCAAACATGAAACATAAAACAAATTCCGTCGAAAAGACGATGCAATAAAAGTTTCCTCTAAATCCAAAAATAAACTAGAATTTAAATAAATCCTAACGACACATATAGCTTCCACAGCAGCCTTGTTCTCGTTGCCTACATAGATGTATCTTTCTTCATCATTTGGCGCTCGGTAGTGGAGGCAATCCTGCAATGTGACACATATGTGAGTAGTAGCTCCCATATCTATCCACCAAGTGTCACTAGGCACCATAGCCAAATTAACTTCAGAACAAACGAAGTTGAGAAGTTTACCTTTCTTTACACGCCAAGCAGCGTATCTTGGACATGATTTCTTAAAGTGGCCAGCCTTTTTGCAAAAGTGACAAGTAATAGCCGAATCTTGTCCCTTTTGGTTCTTAGGCTGCGAAGCTTCAGGAGGAGTTGCAGTTTCCTTACCCTTGTCCCTTTTTCGTTTATTGGCAGCATTCTTAGAGTTAAATGCTAAGTGAGCACTGTCGGTCCTCTCTTGTTTTAGTCTCTCTTCTTCTTGCACACATTGAGCTATAAGCTCATTCAAAGTCCATTTCTCCTTTTGAGTGTTGTAGGAGATCTTAAAGGGACTAAAGTGTGCAGGAAGTGAGATTAAGACTAGGTGCACCAGTATGTCGTCAGAGACGTCCAGCTTAAAGGCCCTCAGTCTTGTCACAAGATTGGACATGGCCATGATGTACTCCCTAATGTTTCCTTCGCCCTTATAGCGCATGGAAACGAGCTTGGTCAGAATAGTGCTCGTTTCAACCTTTTCACTTGCCGTGAATCGGTCCGCTAGTTGCTTCAGAAACTCTTTTGCATTCTTATCCTCAGATATGCCGCCCCTTATGGTTTTCGGAATGGAATGTTGCATCATCATCAGGCTCATGCGGTTTGATCGCTCCCATTTTTCATGAGCCACCCTTTCAGCATCAGTGCTTTCAGGGGTCAGATCGGTGGGAGGCTCAATTCTTAATGCATGGTCCAAATCCATACAACCGAGCACTTTCATGATGTGCTCTTTCCATTTCTTGAAGTTTGTGCCGTTAAGCACAGGGATGTTGTTCAAGTTAGCAGATATTGAAAATGCTGAATCTTAAACAATAAAACACAGCTTAAATTAATTATTTTAATAAAATTGTATGAATTAAAGCAAATATATTAACACATACACAAGTTGGTAGGCCCATCTTAAGATACCTAGCACGTCGTTATTATCTAGTCTTTGGACAAAAATAATAATCCGCAAGTGGTACTCTTTTACATAGACTTAAATATTGATACTAGTATCGGCATAATGGTGTGCCTTCTTTTGGACCGACACAACAAAAGCATGATAATCCGAATGTAACACATATTCAAGACTACTCATTCTCCTGCCAAAACAACCTTCCTTTGGGCCGATTGTTTCACATGGAAAACTATGCTAAATTAATTAAAAAATAATCAAACTTACCCAACAGAGGTTACTTTGGCAACATGTTGGTTCGATCGAATTATTTTCGATTAATTAGCATACCTCAGGGGTAAAAGCCAAACATTATCCGGTCAAAATAACCTTATTTGGGCCGATTATTTCACATGGATAACTATGTCCCCTTATTCAAAATTGATTGGCAATATATTGGTTCAATCGAATCAATTGTAAATAATGGACATATCAAATATTGCAAAAAAAAAATTGTTTAATTACCAAAATGCCCCACCCCGGAATTAAATAGTAGACGAATCAGCCCAATAAAAAAAAATTACATCAAAACATAAACATGAAACGGCCGAGAGATAAAACCTAAGCCCATAAGTATTTACATCATGGAAAAACATTGCATCATATACTACGTAAGGTTGAATCCAATAGCATAATTCTTATATGTTTTTAATTAATTAATGGTTATATTCACATAACCATTGAACTGTATCCACAAATTAAAGGAATGAAATTTTCTTTGCTGAATCCTTCCAAAAATTAACGATTCAAAGCTTAAACATATAATTACGCCATGAATTTAACATAAATACATAGTCACTTTTGAACAATGCTCTGATACCACTTGTTAGACATTAACAGATATGCTATGATAACATGAAATATATAAGCCATGAAAACATACATATCTCAGGACCTATTCGCAGATGATTAAGTAAGATACGTTTATGCTAAAGAGACGTATACCTGAATCCATTGGTAGAGTAGCGGAAGAATCACAAAGATGGATTCTAGGGGGTTGTGGTCTTCTAAGCCTTATTCACTATTGCCTTATGCTTTCTCTAGATGGGGAAGATGAAAGTGCAAAGTATGAATTGGCTTAGGGACCATAACCCTATATATAGGAGAGTATTAACCCTAACTCTAGTAGGGCTCTAACTGTTAGCCCATCAAGAACAGTTAGAGTCTAATTAGGTATCTATACATATAAACAGTCCATACTTTAATTAACTAATATTCTTAAGTGCCACATAATTATTATTATTATTAGATCACAATTAATTAGGCACATAAATGAAATAACCTATCATATACAATTATATAACATGTAAGTCCATATTATTAGACTGATAAGAATAATAATTCCAACAATTACTAATGTGAGCTAAGCTACTAATGTGAGCTAAGCTCAACATAACATTCGGGTGTAAGAAGTAATTGGGTCTTAACCGTCCTCTACACAGTAAAATTCTAAGATTTATAGTCTTAACGTCATTTTCACAGTAAAATTATAAAATTTTAAGAACTAAGAAGTTTCAAAAAAAGATTATTTTACGTACTACAACATTTTGAACATAGAGCAAAGATTTTCCACAAACTCCCCTACAGATGATATGTGGTTCATCTAGTCTACAGAGTCCGAGGAAGCACCAGTGTCTAGTCCAACCAGCAATTTGAAAGAAAGGTTTAGAATGACAATTTTGACATTGAAATTAAAGAAATACTAAACATCATTTATGTTTCAGTTGTTGGGAGTATGTTGTATGCTTAGATTTGTACACATATCCAAGGGCAGACCCAGGTAGATGCTAATGGGGTCTACAGCCCCCACTCATATATGTGATATATTTATTAAGCTATTAGTATTCATAATGCTAGTTATACGATCTTGTTCCAAAAGGTGAAATCGCTCACCCCGAACGTCCCCCACCCTCTGTCCGACGGGATTGTAAGAGGAGGTAAATCATGGTGACTCAACTGACAACAGAGGTTGGGACCAGAGCTCACTATGCTAGTTATACTCTATGGCTTGTTGGTATTGACTGAGCAATAATATAAAGCATGTATGTTGCGAGGGAAGGTTTGATTCCCACAGCCTGCAGCACATGGTATTTTTTCTTTTATTTTTTTGTTATCTTTTTATTTAATACTAGAAAAGTGCACGTACGTTGTACGTGTCTAGTTAATTTCATAAGTAAATTTTATAAATTATAACAAAATTAACTTTGTCATATCACAAAAAATAACACAAATTAATGACTAATATTCAATTTATTTATTATCAAAATTATTAATCCATAAAAAAATGATGACTTTAAATTATAATAATCAAATATAATTTGATGATTGATTTGTTCATAAGATCTTATAATTCTTTTTTTTTAAATATGTTCATAACAAAATTATTTAGTTCATTCTTTTCACGGGTTTAACTCATCTTTTCACCGATTTCATTCATTTGCATTGATTTAAAATATTTTTTCATCAGTTTATCCATTGGTTTATCGATTTACCTATTTTCATTATTTTTCCATTTTTCATCGATTTCTTATGTTTTCAGGTGTAAACCTTGCATTTTCTATTGGTTTAACCTAGTTTTTGTTAGTTATACTATTTTTTATTTTTAAAGATCTCACTCTTTTTCACCTAATTTACACGTTTTTTCATTGATTTATATTTTATCATTGATTTACATTTTTTCACCAATTTCACCTCACATCTCATTGAATTCACATGTTTTCACCGACTTTACCTTGTTTCCTGCTTCAATGATTTCACCCATTTTCAACAATTTCATCTGTTTTTCACTAATTTCACCGATCATGTCCGGTTTTCACGAAATTCATCCAAAGCTATTCAATTTCATATGCATTTATCAATTTTACATGAGCATTTTCGCCGGTTTTATTCGTTTTTCACCAACTTTACCAGTGTTCATCCAAATTTTTACCATTTTCACATGCTTTAGCCGACTTTTATCGTTTCACCAATTTAATTAACCGATTTAACATGTTTTCCATAAAAATTCAAGCACATATTTAATTCATAAGTTTAATCCATTTTTTCAGGGGCTTAACCCGTCTTTTTACTGATTTCATTAACTTTTCATCGATTTAATATATTTTTCTTCGATTTATCATTTATTTTATCGGTTTAACCAACTTTCATTATTTTTTTTTCCATTTTTCGTAGATTTCTTTTATTTTTTCGGTTTAAACCATTTTCTACCGTTCATTTTTTTGTTAAACTATTTTATTTTTATAGATTTTACTCGTTTTCACTCACAAGTTTTTTCACTGATCTACATGTTTTTCCACCAATTTCATATCATATTTAATTAATTTAAAATATTTTCATCGATTTTACTTATGTTCCCCGATTCACTGATCTCACCCATTTTAAACGATGTCATCCGTTTTTTTACTAATTTCATCGATCTTATCCAGTTTTCATCCAAAGTTATTCCAATGCATATATATTTATCAATTTCACAATCGTCTTTTTACCTGTTTCACTCGTTTTTCACCAACTTCATCAGTGTTCACCAATTTGGCCCAAAATTTTTTTATATCATTTTCGCATGTTTTAACTGACTTTATCGATTTCAACCGCTTTCCGTGAAAAGAGCTCCATGAAAAGTTGAGTATCACCGACTGTACCAAAAATTTCATCGTTTTCACCAAAAATTTCATCTATTTCACTTGTATTTATCGAATCCACATGTTCTTCGTGTCTTGATTATTCGCGGTTATGCATGTCTTGATACTTTTGGATATTGTTTATATTTGACTTCTTTAGCCAAACAAAAATTACGTACTTAGATTATAAATAAATTATAAAAGTTGATGTAAGAGATACTTTTAGATTTTAGGAGTTTATTAGTTTATGTAGAAAATAAATATTATAATATGACTTCATGTTTAATTGTACCTCTTCATTTAGTTTTATATTAAAGTGTTCATATTGGAGTTTAGTTTATGTAGAAAATAAATATTATAATAAGACTTCATGTTTAATTGTACCTCTTCATTTAGTTTTATATTAAAGTGTTCATATTGGAGTAGACTTCTTTTTCCTATTTTTTCTTATTTTAATTTATTTAATAATTATCTTTTAAGTAGGGGTATATTAGTCTTCACAAAAAATTCAAGAAACTCTATTTTCTGAACTCGTACTTTTATTTGTATAATAAAAATAATAATAAAATAATAATAATAATAATATAGATATAGATAGATAATACTACATAAAATTTCATTCGCCCAATAATATTGATCTAGCTCATATGAAAAATTGACGCGGTCAATTGTGAATGTAATTTGTGTTATTTAAAATCGTAATTAAGATACGTAAATATTTTACGTTCTTTTGGATCATAATGGGGTATTATGTAATTAAAGTAACTTATGAAAATTATTTTTGTCAAATTCAACATTAGACACGTATCATGTTAATTAATAATTAACATATAACTATTTTTTCCCAACTAAATATTAATTGCTAGCGATTATGGAAATCAAAACAAATGGTTATTTATGAGTATTCAAGTCAAACACTTCCACTGTCAAGTAGTACTTAAATTCTGCACTCAGTCAAAATGTCTTATTAGAATTTAGTCTACAGACGTAAAGTACAAACTAACCTTCCATTTTTTCTTGTTTTCTCCTTTTTCCCCTAATATTTTCCTTTTTCTATTTTTTTGCTCCATAGTTCTTGCTCTTCACCTAACTCAGATCCACCGATTATTCATCACCTTTTTGGTTTTCTCCCCTCTGGTCAGTATCATTTACATTTTTCCTTTATGCATTTATATGTACGCCACATTTTGTTGCAATATTAGAGTTTGATTTCTTGAGAAGTGTAATAATATGTTCTGTTTTGAGCTTAGGGTTTTGAAGCTTAAAGGGGTTCTTAAAATGTTAAAAAAGATTTCCTTTTTAATTATGATTATGAATCAGGTAGTTGCATTATTGGCTTAGTTATGTTCTTCTTAATTTCTTTTCCATTTTTGGAAAGTTCATCTTCAGATATTATCTTTTTTCCTATTGTGAGAGTGAAGTTTGTTAGTATTATTGAGAATAGATTATTCGAAATCTAAGAAATAGTGGGATTTAAGGATTTTGATTTGATAATATATGCCCTTATTGTAGCAATAGTCATTATGATATTATAGCCTTTTAGATTATCATAATTTGTAAGCAGAGTAAGAGATGTTTTATCTAGATTACGGATTGCGAGATACAGTGTATAGTCGAGGCTTGGTGCATATTATAGGAGCTCAGTTTAAATATGGCTTCTATTTACTCGATTCCTATGTCATTTTTAGGGAAAAAGTATCCTTATGAGAAGGGCGAAAATGGTCAATAAGATCGAGTTGAAATAATTAAATGTGGGGGCTATGCTTTATCTTAACTAGACTTTATGAAATAGTGGATTATGTTGCACGTGAACCTGTTTTAAGTATAACTTCTCACATTATAAATCACTTTGAAACTTGATTAACACGCGTGAAGGAAACGATATTTTGATTGAATGTGTAAGTTTTCAGTGATTTTCTCAATCATTTTTTATCCATGTTTACTAGTCATTCCAATTGGCTTTTAAGAATTTTCACTTTGCAATTAGGTAATGAATGCCGTTATGCAAACAATTGGCTGAAGATAGTTCAGATTGACCCTCAGTAGCAGGTCGACTGTATAGGGATTTTTATGTTGTGTGCCCTTATTAATAATATGGGGTTACTCTGTAGTAGACAGCGACATAATGAAGCTTTTTCCGAGGAAACTGAGCAGGTTGATCCTTCTTGAAAGATCCAAAACTTTGTTCATTTCCATTTAGGCGTAAAATTGTTAGTATTTCGTATTCTGAATTACTATGATTTTTTGGCATTAATATATGACTTTTCAGACTGCAGAAATAGAAAGGAGAATTGAACAAGAAGCCAAGGCAGAGAAACATATTCAGAAACTTCTATTACTTGGTAGGATAATGTTTAAGTCCTATACTTAATTTATAGTCATAAATTTTATGATTTTCTTTGTGCTTCCTTCTTGGAGGACCACGGTTTAAAGACGCAGCTATTAAACTAAAGTTAATATTTTTTACGTATTTAATTGCCCAAGTAACCAGTGTTTTCATTACCTTTTCTGAGATGTACATTGTACAGAAACATATACCTAAATTCTTGTATGTTCATCAAGTTACTCGGTTAACAAACACACTATTCTTCTTTTTTGATTATTATTTGATATTCTGGAAATGTTCTTGTTTGTGACATTAGGTGCTGGAGATTCTGGGAAGTCCACCATATTCAAGCAGGCAAGATTTCTATCTTCTATCTTTTCGAATCAAGAATTGTTTAGGCTATGTTTGATTCTTGGACTATAGTGAGTAAAATGCTAAGGAAAATGTTTTTCTTGTTTCAAATGATAGAACATTCAGCTTCATTTATTTTTCATTTTCCTTAACATTTTACTCAATGAAATCCAAGAACCAAACATAGCCTTACTGTATATCCCTGCATATATTTCTCAGAAGGATCAAATAGATAATTGTGTTAAATGTCATGCAGATAAAACTTTTGTTCCAGAGTGGATTCGATGAAGCTGAGCTAATAAGTTACATCCCAGTCATCCATGCCAATGTTTATCAGACAATAAAAGTATGAAATATTTGAAAGGGTGTGTTGGTTGTTTCCCCTTTAAAATATTGCAAAATATTATCTTGCAATTGGTTGATTCAAATGCAAAAGCCAAAAAGTCATACATCAGTGTCGACATTGAAGTCGTTTATCTAAAAACTTATGTAGTTTGAATTCTTGGTTTCAGATATTGTATGATGGGTTGAAGGAGGTCTCTCAAATTGAAGCAGATTCATCGAAGTTCATTATATCTGATGAAAATAAGGTCTGCAATTGATTTTCCAAACAAAAATTGTTTTGGTTTGGGAAAGGAAATTGTCTATAATATCTTCTTTTTTCTACATCAGCAAATTGGGGAGAGACTTTCGGAAATTGGTAGCAGATTGGATTACCCATGTCTAACTAAAGAGCTTGCTCATGATATCGGAACTCTTTGGAGAGATAATGCCATACAGGTCAGTTTTGCTTTATCCAAATGGCTTAGCTAGATTAATGGTTTTGATATTTCTTTTGAGTTTGGGATTTAATTGAAACCATAACTATATAATTGAACCAAAAGTTTGATTGTGATTGGCAGGAAATATATTCACGCGGTAATGAACTTCAAGTTCCTGATTGTGCTCATTATTTCATGGAAAACTTGCAAAGATTGTCTGATGCGGACTATGTTCCTACAAAGGTAAGTGAAAAAGATGAGCGCTCGCACACGTCTTTTTCTCTTTTTGCTTATCTTAATTCAGAATAATTCATCTTGAAACAAAAAGGTACTACCTGCTATTGATAGTCAAAGCTGCCAAGGCTTGATAGTCAAAGAATTAGCAATATGCTTAAAGGATATGCCTAAAAGAATAATTTAAAAGATGTGAAGAAAATGGAGTATGGTCCATATTATCATGTAAAAGTGCTGAATGTATTCTTTTTATTTAAAGGCATTCCATTCTTTCTGCTACTTACTGATTGGCAAGCTTTGTAGATTTGATTCCATCTTGTTCTGTTATGTTTGTGCTACTTTCTTCTTAGTGCAACCTCTGCACTCTCCCCTTGCATTTTGTCCTTATTAATACAAGTGGTGTTTTGTTTAGGGGAAAAAAAATCATTCTGTTAGGTACATAAGCCTTGTATAGGACCTGTTAATATGTTGTCTCCTTTACTTGTGAGAGAAATTGAATACATTTCTTTCCTGATTTGAGAAAGGATGGTGCATTAAGTACTAATAAATGATAATACCCTAAAACTGAGTATTAATAATATAGAAAATGTGGATAATCGATCAAATAGAATTAACAAATTATTTATTGGTCAAAATGATTATAACATCAATAAATTTATTTGATCTTATCTAATGGCATGATTACTACTCAACGTATTGTTTACCAATTGCAAGAGCTTGGAGAATATTGCTTTGAATTAAAATGTCTTGTGGCTAACTGCTCATTGGAGTGGCTTGAGGAATAAAATCTTAGACAAGTCTCTTATTACAAGTGTATTTAGATTTCTCAATATTGTCTACTTTTTTAGTTTCACTCGCCACAAAAATATGATACTAATTCCTTTCTGATAATGTCATTTGGTAGTCTTATTTAATTTCTGGCTTTTTGTTATACTCTTAAAGTATACACCTTTTCGACATAGTGTATGGTCATAGGAGGATTTTCTTCTTACTTTTAACTCTAATTGAACATTGCATGTTTAGGTTGTCTATCTTTTGGATTCACCGTTTTATCTTATCATTCTGGATGCCTTTTGATCTTCTTATTATTGTTCCACCCTTAGGTTTTATTGTCTTTTTCTTAGAGAAGTGTTTGAGATTTATGCTTTTCTTATTCATTTCATAATGCAGGAAGATGTTCTATATGCCAGGGTTCGGACAACTGGTGTCGTAGAGATCCAGTTCAGGTGATTACCGATTCTCTTTTCTTTCTTGGAAATATACCAAAAGGTTTTTGTTCTCATTCGTCATTTATCTTTTACTTTCAATAATAGAACAGTTCTTTTTTCTGCTATGTACATTCAGCATATTTGAAAATACAAGTGATTCAGAAGACAATCATGTTTATATCTAACTAATTTGATGTATGCAGCCCAGTTGGAGAGAATAAAAAAAGTGGGGAAGTGTATAGACTTTTTGATGTTGGAGGCCAGAGAAATGAACGAAGAAAATGGATTCATCTATTTGAGGGTGTGACAGCTGTCATTTTTTGTGCAGCTATAAGCGAGTATGACTCATTACTCTCTCAATTACCCGAGCTCTATACTTTTATATCGGCTGTTAATATTGCTCAGCTGATGTATGATACTTTTGTTCTCGTAAACGTGTTTCAGTTATGATCAGACCCTCTTTGAGGATGAAAACAAGAACCGAATGATGGAGACAAAGGAACTCTTTGAGTGGGTCCTCAAGCAACCTTGCTTCGAGGTATTATCCACGACGTATTATATTCTGTAGTTGTGTTTGTTTTGTGTTATGTAATCACTAACTTACTTTTACCCTTTTCTTCTATGCAGAAAACTTCTTTCATGCTATTTCTAAACAAATTTGATTTGTTTGAAAAGAAGGTTCCAAAAGTAAGCCCATTACACTGAAGATTTTCAATTTGTATGCATTGAAAAATGTCCATGAGATTTGGATCATAATGTCCTTGTATGCAGGTGCCTTTAAATGTTTGTGGGTGGTTCAAAGATTACCAGCCAGTTTCAACTGGAAAACAAGAAGTCGAGCATGCATATGAGTAAGCTATTGCTTTTGCGTTGATTTTTTCTCGAGAAAATGAGTTTCATCTAACCTTTTTGGTCCCATAATTTCGTAAACTTATGATGCTTCAAACCCAGGTTTGTGAAGAAAAAATTTGAGGAATTGTATTTCCAGAGCACTGCCCCCGATTGTGTTGACCGAGTGTTTAAAATCTATAGAACCACGGCCCTGGATCAGAAACTTGTGAAGAAGACTTTCAAGCTGGTAGATGAGACTTTGAGAAGGCGAAATCTATTTGAGGCTGGCCTATTGTGATGCTATTATCATCTTCAAGAATCGAGAAAATTACGTTCAATGGGTGATTCAAGTTTTTGAAAGCTAATATCTGAAAATTTCAGCAGATTTATATAGTTTTGAAACCAATGATGTTATTTATATATTCTGGAAAAACCACTATTTATTACTTTTTTTGGCTAAAAAATCTCCACACAGAAATTTTTTCCTTGAGGAATAACTGATGATGATTGAATGTAAATGAGGTGGGAGGTCAGGCTGTAAATCACATTCATTTTTGAACCATAATTACTACTTCTATATTACTATTCCTATATATGTTTACAAAGTGATCCCTAATGTAATTTTTTCTCACGTTAGTCCCTATTATAAATTATTTGTTTCACTTTGGTCATTTACAAAGGGTGTTTTACATATAGTATTACACTTTAGTCCCTCATGAATTATTTTGTTTCAACTTAGTCACACATAAAACAATTCTTTTATCAATTTAGTCCCTCATAAAGTTATTTTGGCACTTTAGATCACCTTGGACCACCTGAAAATGACCATAGTAAAACAAATAATTTATAGTGAGGACTAACGTAAAAAAATAAATAAATAAATAAACGAAAAATCACTTTATAAAAAATTAATGATGAGACCATAAGTGGTGTTTACACATGTATCAAACTACTCCTGGCATATTTTCTACAATCAAATCAATTCTAAATACAGTTCTGAGCTTCATTAAAATTAAACCAATTTGAAAAGTGTATAGTACACAATTATTTAACTTTTTTTTTAATAAAGATATTCTAGAGTTTAATTTAATCCATTTAAAAGTGGATCGAACATATTACACGAGGAGTTCTCCCAAAAATTCAAATTTGGGTTCCCCACGCCCTTATTAATCATGTCAGGCACTTGGGGTTTACTTGTCTTTGATAATTTCTTATAAATCATTATTCTGAATGCATTTGTGAATCTATTTGCAAGAAATACCCTTACATTAAGTTAATATTGCACCATTCCCCACTAAAACTTTAGTGTCGGCATTGGATCCTAGGCCACGTGTACCCTAAACAATCTGGACCCCCTAAATTATCATAACGCAACCTAATAAATCAAAGAATAAATATAAAACAAATGTTCTCCTCCTAAAAGAATGATAAATTACAAGTATATTAATATAATAATTAAGTTTGTGTGGCAAATCGATCTTCGTAAAGTTGATATAATTACTAATTACGCAAATGATGTTTTTTTTTTCTTGCTTTCTACTTCCAAATTTGCAAAAGTGTTTGTTTGCTTAAAGGAGAAGTGATAATAATAATAGAGATATATACGTTTCATTACTTA
This sequence comes from Penstemon eatonii, assembly GCA_038501285.1. Lineage (NCBI taxonomy): Eukaryota > Viridiplantae > Streptophyta > Magnoliopsida > Lamiales > Plantaginaceae > Penstemon > Penstemon eatonii. The sequence continues at coordinate 10,602,956 of CM076710.1, forward strand.
GCTACTTACACTATGTCTAACAACTAGGACTGTCAATTGAGCCGGGCCTACCCGAAGCCCGATGGCTCGGCCCGATTAAATATGACCCGAACCCGAATAATTGTGAGTCGAGCCGATTTTGAGCCATTATATTAAACCCGATCAATTTGTGAGCCGAGTTTGAGCCTAATAAGGCTCAGCTCGAATAAAGCCCGACCGAATACTACTACTAATTATTTATATCAAAATTATTATGCACTAGATATTAAAATCAATTACATATAATTGTACAAGTCAAATGAAAAACATAAAGGAAAAAAAAGGAAAAAGATAAAAGAAAGTGATCAAGATTGGGAATTTGGAAGTCTTGGAACACTAAAACTCTACTTACCTGGAGTAAAAAAAACGTATATCAATAATTCTATTTCTATGAAGATGAAAAGTTTTTATCTAATACAGTAATATAATTTAATGTTTAATATTATGAAGAACAAGTGTAGAATTTACATATTTTTGTCTCATGTGTATTAAGTAAGAGTGGTTTATTCATATTAGCGCGTAATTCTTTTATTTATGAAGTAACATTTGCTAGAGTTAATAAACCCGACATAAGCCCGATATAAACCCGAAGCCCGAAACGTTACATGAGCTGAGTTTGAGCCGAAACAATTAAAAAAATTATGAGCCGAGCTTGAGCCTATAACTATAAAGCCCGATGGTATTTGAGTTTGAGCTATTTAAAGCTCGGCTCACAAGGCCCGATTGACAGTCCTACTAACAACAAACTAAAATGTGGTTCACAAATTGTCTTATTGTCTAAACTCTCAGAGCCTGTTTGTCTCGCTTTTCCGAAAAAAATTCGGTTTTCGGAAAGGCCAAACAAACAATCCAACCACTTTCCCAATTAATTAGCTACAGTAATTTTTTTCTCAAACCACTCTCCGAAAGGCCAAACAAACCGACCACTTTTCTACTCTATTTCTATTTCTCTCTATATTATAAAAGTCAAAAATTGCGGCTACTTTCCCAAACAACTCTCCCAAAACCCAAACAAACAACATTACGCAAATCGAGATTATTTCTCAAACCTCTACCACTTTCCCAAACCACTCTCCGAAAGGCGAGACAAACAGGCCCTCAGTCATTAAATCATACACTAATTAATATGGGTCTTTCTCGTCGAGCTTGAGAAGCTTTGCGGGTTCACGTGATCGCTTCAGGGGTCTTGGTGCCGGGCAGAATAATGATTATTCTGCAGACGAGTTTTCATCATAAATCTACAAATTTGAAATGTATAAAATGAACCCAAGATGGGTAAAAACCCGAGAGAGAAAAATCTCTTCTATATTTTTAATATCAATAATCAACTATCTCAAAATTGTCCACAAGCCGGACATTTATAACTAAAATAAAATAACCACTTAAAATAGATAAACTTCTAAAGGAAATTACTAAAACTTCAATGAAAATGAAAAATATCTAATAGACTTCTAAGTAAACAAAATAACTTAAATAGGTAGATTAATCTACAAGATTTGATCTTTGATATTCTCCTAATATACTCCTGCATCAGGTCTCCAGACATACCTTCGAGTAATTGACCTCGCATGCATGTCATGCACGCAGGTACGACTCACTTATCATTAATGATGAATTAAATTAAGTTCAAATTCCGTTAAACCCTCATGAGTACGTAATTACAACATGAGTGAGATCGAATACCTTAAAAGAATAACATTGATTTTATTTGGTTGCTTTGATTTAGATATCAAATCCCGTTAAACCCTCAGTATATATTATTTTCTCTTCTTCGATTTAGATATCAATTTGCAATCAACAATCAAAACACATAGTTCAAGTGATCAATGTGTACGTTTTATGCATCTTTATAAAGAAACTAAAAATTAATTAAAACAAATATTTGTTGTATCTCATCTTATTAAGATTTAACACCTTGTTAACAACAAAACCATGTGCACTCTAAAGTCAATTATGTATTATAGAATTTTTTTTAATTTAATTTAATTTTACTTTCACAGATAAGGTGGCAATTATGGAGGAGAGAGAGGATAAACAAAGTATGAGGTTAGATCTTACTCCATAGGCAAGATTGGGTCCATCAAAAAGATAATGAGATTTTAGTCTTTATGACAAGATAAGTAAAGTTTTGGGGATAAAAAATAGTCAAATTTGAGTTTAATGCATTTGATATATGATCGGTAATACCTTACATTTAGGGAAAAGCAGTTATTTACTTTGCATATTTTTCATATTATTTAAGCTTATTAATGTCCATCACATTTATCCACAAAAACGCCTCTATGAGCCACAATAAGAAATACCCCCTCCGTTTTTGCTATTTCTCGCGTTGGCAAAAAGAAATTGTTTATATTTACTTATTGTTTTAGAATTTTAATATAAAATTAATATACATATTTTTTTACCAATTTTATGTTTCTTATTAATACTTATCGTTAATGCTAAAATTATTTGATTAAAATAGTATTTTGAAATTTTTCTTCAAAAAATGGCTATTTATGATATTTTTTAATTCGTATGCAATAAAAATGACATATAAAAAACGGAGAAAGTATTGGTCTTATAACTAGCTAATGATTACGGATACGGATTAAGTTGATTTTTACCAAATACAATGCTATCATTATTTTTTTTTTAATTGAACTTTAGAATGAATTTGATGAATTTGGGTCATCTTCGTTGATAACTTGTCAACATTATGTTTAAAAACTTTTTACAGCTAAATATGTGAGATATATTATTTATTGACCCAAGATCGAACAAATCTACTTCAGTTAAATATCTAAAACTATTTAGCAACTATTCTAGAATTATTTTGAAATTTACTATTAAAAATAGGACTAGGACACATCTACACTAACACGTGTATAGAGTAATCTAAAACTATGGTACCTATTCAAAAAATCAACTTTAATATTTTCGATTTCAATCATATAATTAAAATCATTACTCATTAGTCCCCATCGCTTTTGTTTACAACTAGCTGTCTCCGTGTAATGAACAACTTATTCTAAGACTAATTGATACGCTTGACAATCAATTAATATTTCATTTTGTATACATGATCTATGATTTTTTTATCCTACACTTACATATATATATAAATTGGTGGAGATTTTTACACTTAGTACCTACCAAATTGATCCTAGAAAATATAGTCCCTACCAAATTGTATATAAGATATATCACTTATATACAGACATTTATATTTATGCAAAAATTGCATATTTAGTTGACTACCAACATGTATAGTAATTTATCTTTGAACAAGACAAAAGATCTTTTATCTCTTATACTCAGAGTAGTTATCTTTTTATCTTTCAAGGGAACTTCTAACAGCAGTTCACCTTGTTTTCCACAAAAATGAATTGTTTTTTAATAATAAAAATGTGACCTGCTGACCCGGTTGAATATAACAGGTCACAATTGTTGAACTTACACATTTGCCCCTCCTTGTTAATAATATATATTAATAACACAAAATGGTTTCCTTTCTTAAAAACATAATCTAATCTAATCTAATACATATATATATTTGAAGGGTGGGTGTTGACCCCAATTGGTTGTTTTGACCAAAATTCTATTTTTCTAGAGTTTTGATTTTTTTTAATCCTACAAAATTCTATTAGTGGTATTCTCTAAATACTAATGTAATGAAGTTTATTATATAAGTAATTTATGGATGTAAATTACTATTCTTTACCAAAATAACTCTTTTTAAATTGAATCATCATTAATCATCATTAATCAGGCTAGAATGATTAGGCTAATTAGACGTTAAAAAATGTTTCAAAACTTTAATTTTGGCTGTCAATATGTTTAAATCTCAACTAATTAAAGTCAAAAAATAATTTCAGTTTTAAATTTTATAATTTCCTAAAAATCAGCCAATTAAATCAATTTATTATACTTAATTGTTCCCTTAAATTTAGCTATTACTACAGTAAGAAATTGTACTTCTTATATAAGAAGTCTTATATATATGTAAGAATCCTATTATACAAAACTTAAGAGTATTAGTGTGAATTGTCCAATGTTGATTTTCTTCGTTCTATTGATTCGATTGTTCAAATTAAGAATCTAACATGGTTTGTTATATGTCTTTGTTGCAGGGCGATTTTGAAGTTATTTTTAATTTCACATTCGATGGTTTTGCTACATGAAGTCTCACTTTTAAGTTTATGGGTTTGTTATTATTTATTTTTGTCTATTAATAATTCTTTTCACTTAATTTGAATATGATTTACTGAACATAGCGTACTATTATGTGGTTATTAGATGACACATATTGGAGACACCATATTGGGGGTGATATATACCAAATGCACTATTCGATCAGAATTGTAAACATACAATTTAATAAATAAATAAAAAATATGATTTTGCTTAACATAACTAATCTTATGCGGTTGTTAGATGATGGGTGATTTGTTATATGTGCATGTCTATATATGTGTGATATGTTTACTAACTTTTTGTTTTTTTTTTCTTTATATCCTTACTTATATTTAAGCTTCTTATTTAGCCCTAATATTGTAGTTTTACTTATTCATTTTTTTTTCAAAAAAATCATATTTTCTATTTTTTTGATTTTACTTCTGAATTTATTACGTGCCCATATTTTAAGCTTTTCATTGTGAATGCTTTCTATGTTTATTCTTTTTTCATTAGATTCTATTATTAGTTTTTCTCTTAGTATTAAAAAATTCAAATATTTGGCTCATTTTAATTCTTCTTACATTTTTAGGGCTTTCTTGCCTAATATTTTTTGGTATGTGAATCGTATGTAATATGAGTAATATGGACAAAACAGTTTACAACCTTTTGCATGCCAATGATGTTTCTATTTGTCGGTCATCAACAAAAATATATAATAGTTTCTACTTGAAATATTGCTTTGAAAAACATTCTTTTATTGAATTTTCCTATAAAAATAAAAATAAAAGTTCTTAGAAGATTATAATATTAATTGGTCTAAACATACAAAGAAAATGAAATTGTAGCCCATTCAAAACATATATATGATAGTATTTATTATAGTGATTACCTACATATTCTAAATTGAGCTAATTAACCGATTAATAAATTCAAATGATTCATACTCATAGCTACTACTCATGAACATGATGGGTCTTGATGCTTCATAAAGAAAATTTTATGATTTTAAATTAGAATGTAAATATTAATATTGATTGTTTTCTTGAGAATTGATTAAAATCTTATCATCATGGTTTAAATGTTTAAATGTATCATGATCTAAGTAGTTTTAGTTTTACATAAATATCGATAAGATTTAAGTAATAAAGTTGGTGATCATGTGATCACATTTTATCAATTATTGTAAATTAATATTAAAATTTTATATATATATATATATATATAAACCTAGCTCATTTCTTTTCTAATTTTTTGATGTAGTTCGGTGAAGCTCTTTATTTTTATCGACATATTACACATTTATTGTTTGATTGATTTAGTGACCTAGAAATGAAAAATAAAAAATAGCTTTTCAAACATGTAAAAAAATCAATATATAGATTTGCTCATGCTTGATCTATGTTCATCAACTTTCATTCAATATCATAGATTTATTAAAACAAAATTGTTGCATTTTTGTGTCTTCGGCTGTTTTGATTGAGTGTGAACGTTTAATGTCAATTGACTTAGAAAGTAAGTAATATATTTGTTTTCTTAAATTGATTTCGATCAAAATATATAATTTGAAAACATTATGTATAAACCGTGCATAGCACGGGGCTAAAGCTAGTACATATATATTACAAGGCAAATTTAACAACAGAAACGTACGTAGCAGAAAGAGATCGAAATTGTGACATTTCTGTTGTACATAAAATGTTATTTGCACACTACAATTGCAGAAACTTACGTAGCAATGGAGGAAACATAAGAGAAAATAACATAATAACATAAGAGAAAACAACAGAAACACTTCTACAGGACTTAAAGTACAAATTCAACCAGGGAAAACATTATGACATTTTTACCCAAATTTATCAGATACTTGAGTTAAAATTTTCACTTCAACACGTCATATAATTGTCCAGGTGAAGTTAATTTCGCATTACATACACTAATTGAGCTGGAATTTAATTCGGGCCGTGAGATTTATGTTCGATTTTGATTGGAAAACACTCCTGGAGTGTTTAATTGTTGTTTGCCGTGTTCATTTAAGTGATTCAGAGGTTCGGGCCCTCAAGAACTTAAACGGGCCGTGAATTCCATTCAAAATTGGTTCGGATTTCTTGAGAAATCTTCTTCTTTTTGTTCGGAGGTTTGATACAGCCTATTTCCTACGCAATTAACAGCAGCTCTTGTTGAATTTTGCAAATTGGGCTTCAAATTAGATTTCGGGTTCTTCGATTCTAGCGGTTTCTTGAGTGTTTTTGTTCTTGATTCTTGTTCTACATTGCTTGTTTTGGTTCGTAGTGTTTAATTTAAGGTGTTTTTTGCTTAAATTTGATGATTGATTACTGTTTTAAGAAGAAGAAGAAAGGAAGAAGAAGAAGAAGAGGGCATTGAAGTAATTTCCCATTTGGTGTAGTATATATATATATATCCGGTTATATGTAAGTTGTTTGCCACATGACAAACAATGTATGGTGAACTATGGGCAGTTTAGCCAAGGCTGAACTGTGGCTGAACTGCCCATATCAATCCCGATCTTTCAATCATGCACATTTAGGGTGAGTTTGGCCTAGCGATTCCAAAATCAATTATATGAGAATTAATTTTACTAAAATGAATTTTGCCAATAATTAATTATGATACAATTCAATTATAAAATAATTGTTTCTGGATAATAGCTTTTGCAAAAGTAACACTTTAGTAGCTTCTGAAATAAGTTGATTTTTAGCTTATGGAGATTCCAAAAGTGATTATGATATTGGGGGCCAAACATCATTAAAATCACAATTGATTATAAGCAATTTCTATAATTGGGGCCAAACACTTCAAAAATCACGATGAAGGTCTAGAAGTGTTTTTAGGATCTCCCACCGCTGGGCCAAACTCACCCTTAGTCATATTGACAATCTTAGGGAATGTTTGTTTGATTTTTCCCAAAATTATTTCATGGTGAGAAAAATGAGACAAATTAACATGTTTTCTATTATCATTAATAAATTTATTATCTCTCGATTTTCTCAAATTATTTTCCCAAAAGTCAAACAAATAACAATTTTTTATCTCTAAAAAAATCAATACAAAGTTTGTTTTGATTTGACATTACTCATTTTTTACACAATTTATCTCATAGAAAGTATAACAAACATAATTTGACATACATTCTTACACAAACAACTTAATTCTTCTACAAAAACATACACCTACTTAATTTCTCAAAACTCAAACAAACAACATTACGCAAATCGAAATTATTTTACAAACTTCCACTACTTTATCAAACATCAAACATATCATAGTCCTCTACTTTTAAGAACTAATAAATTTATATCCAATAGAACTAATTTGATGAATTTATGGCTTAAAAATGACTTTTATACAGTTATTATTATTATAACTGAAATTCATTAATTATTCAAATAAAAAAAATTCCCAATAAAACATAAGGATTAATGATTATATATATATGATGATTAGAAGACTAAATCTTTTAGCTCAAAAAATAAAGAACTAAATATGTTGAGCCAAAAGGATAAATAATCAAATTAGTAAATGTGTCCCAAATGTCCCTTAGGAATATAATATACCAAGCGACTGATGATTGTCATATCTTCCATTTCGTCTAATTCTTAACAAATTATTATATTTTTTTTGGCAGGTTTGAAAATTAAAGAAATAAATTTAACCTTTATGTTGAGGTGCTTAAACAAATCCATGTAATTAAATTATAGATTGCAAAAAATCATAATCCATATTTCTTATGAATAATTTGCGTAACTAAAATAGGAAAAAAAATTAAAAAAAAAAAAATTGATCTGGTTTGTACTTTGTAGCAGCCACTACTACAAGTCTTATCCAATCCCTTTGCAAACTCGCGCGTCAAAAAGAATGAAAACAAGTAAGTTGACCAAGTACATTTCTGCGATAATTATGATGAAACGTGAAAAAACAGACAGCTTCTTGTCCAAACAAATTTACTTTATCTAATTATATATTTTTAGTACAACCACATCTTTAAACAAACAACTTTTCCACTCCAACAATAATTATTATTAACCGGTAGTGGATGAGGATTAAAGGATAAGACCTAATCCCTTTATCTCATCATTTATTTATTACTACTATTTATTTAATAAATTTATCCATCCACACAAGAGAATATTCAATTCTATCCTTTTGTTCCAACTTCCCCTTCTTTTGTCTTTTAGATCCAAAGCTAAACAAAGAAGAATTCACAAGTTTAAAACACATAAAGATTATTATATATAAATAAAGTGCTTTAAGTTATATTCCTTTTTATAATCGCCTTCCTTTTTTTCTTCTTAGATCCCATCTTCAAAGGAGAAGATATTGTCATTATTTCCATATTAACAAGAACCCTTTTCTTAAATTGTTGATCTTCTAAGATTCACCATTGTTTCTTGAATATATTTACCTCTGTTTTCATGTTTGGTTTTCCTTGTGTATGAAAAAATGCCTATGAGAGTTATGAACAAGGGTGGAATGGAAGGTGTTGATGAGATTTTAAGTGGAGATCAGATGTTTTTGGTGGGGAAAAATGTTGTCTTTAAGGATGTTAGAGGGGGAAAAGAAGAGGGATTTGTGAAGAATTCATCATGTTTTAAAAATATTTCTTGTTCAGATGAATCATCATCTTCTATAGGTAAAAACAGTGATATTTCTGAGAATTCAATGGAGAAATCAGGTGATGGTGAAGAAGTACAGAGCTCATATAAAGGGCCTTTGGATGCCATGGAAGCCTTGGAGGAAGTTTTGCCTATAAGGTAATTTAGCTTTGGAACTTTATTTAATTTTGATCTTAAAGGAATTATCTTTCTTGTAATTAATAAGAACTTAATTTTATGGTTGGATTATTATTTTTTTTTTTTTTTTGGGGGGGGATATTAATATGGCTTTGTTTGTGTTGACTTTTGGATTTGTACCTAACAATAAGATTGAATATTAATGAGTTTTTTGGTAATTGCCCATGGAAATATACATCTAGGTCATACAACATTTGATATATGAATATGCATCTAGGTCATACAACATTTGATGTATGAATATGATCAATATTTATTTCAGGATTTGGAGTGATTTTCTTCTTCCTTTGAGCTCTTTTTCACTTTTTCTGATAAGTATATCACTCAGTCTAGGTGGAGCCTTATTTCATGTAAAATATTTCGCTAGGCCAAATATCTTACTATAACAAACAGCAACATAATTTCTTTTTATTTCTGAAAATTCACAATCTCGTAAATGCTGCAAATGCAGGAGAGGTATTTCAACTTTTTACAATGGCAAATCCAAATCCTTTGCAAGTTTAGCTGACGCGTCTTCTACATCCTCCATAAAAGACCTCGCGAAGCCAGAAAACGCATACATGAGAAAACGAAGAAACCTTCTTGCGTGCAACCTTAAATGGGACAAGACTCGGAACAATGGGGGTGGCATCTCAAAGAGAGTGACTAGCTCAAGCCGAACAGCCTTGGCTTTAGCCGTAGCTATGAACAACTCCAAAGGTGTTGGGGAATGTAATGTTGCTGGATCATTACCTTTGTCTTGTCTTAAAAAGGATTTCACCTCTTGGAGATCGTTTTCTTTGGCTGATTTGCAACAGTTTGTTTCTGTTGGTAATTCGAATTCAAATCAATTGAACGAGTCAAAATCGACAATATGCTAACTTGAGGTCATAGTTTCACTTGTTTTTGTCGAGAAGCTGATATAGGTATACATGAAGAGGTGAATTAACGGCCATGACAATCGCATTTGAAACAATAATTGAGCTTTGGATGAACTGGTTTGTTCAACTGTAGATAGAGATCTCTTCTCAGGTCCCATATGAAAATTGAAGATTGAATAGTGCCTGATTGGGTTTCCTGCAGCAATGTGTATAATTTTCCAGATTTTGACACTTCCTTTTGAACTAATAATAACTTATGAATAACTTGCCTAACTTTAGATTTAAATGTACTTGCCTAACTTTAGATTTAAATGTACTAAGCCTTTCCTTTGTATGTCTTCTTCCTTGGCTTGGGTTCTTCAAATCAAACCAAACCAGTAATTCTTCAACTCAACTCTGAAAATACAGACTATTTCAAGACAGAAACATTCTCATTTAATATGGTAAACCTATACATACAAGATGAAGAGAAATACAGATACTAATTGTACAAAAACGTGTAGAAAACAACTGCAGTAGAATTGGTAAAAAGTGAGGACAGGAACTGCGAATATTAAAGATCAATCAAGAATTGATACAACATAATTGTATAACCAACAAGATGAATAAATGTACAAGTCTCAAAATGGCAAAAGTTTTGGAAAAATTGAACTTAAGCCTTTTTGAGTAAATATTCTACATATTCTCCTTTATACAACAATCCTAGCAGATCCTAATCTGCGTGCTATCTACATCAGCTAACACGGCGATTAACTATGTGAATTAACTTCTTCCATTATCTTAGACTACCAATTCTAACTTGCAGATGACTCATTCACCAGAATCAATATGGAAATAGGGAAAGCAATGTGGGAACCAAGTTGGTACATCTGATGCATGGTTATGGGGCCAAATGTAAATGTTGTAATTTACTTTAGATTTTGCAGCAGCAACTGTGCAGAAGGATATTCAGACATAAACTGTGGGAGCTCTATTTCTGCAGGATCAATTGCAGGAATCGCCATATATACATCTTCAGTAGAGAATGGAATGCTGCAAGAGATATCAATTGGAAAGAAACAATGCATCAATTGTTATTGAGGGAGAGAAGAAAAGAGCATTTTTGGGCATGACTCACGATGAACAAAAGATGAAAGTGATCATTATAGCCCAAAACTATCACAAGTTTACCAAAAATGGAAGCCTAAACTATCACACGTAATAAACATAGTACCATATTTGGATAAGCTAAATAACTGAAGTTAACGCTTGCATTCAAAAACCAGGATAAAGAATAACAGAACTGCAAAGTGAATATTCATGAATGAAACAAGTGCAAAAATCATACTTCTAATACTTGAAAAGTAACCATTTTTTTTACCTAAGATCATCATCCAGTAAGAATGAATTTGACGAGGACAAATTCTGAGAATCCTTATTTACAATCTCCCTCATTTGGGACACAACCTGTCAATCAAACAAAAATAAATTTACAAGTTAAGAACAGAGTTTCAGATAATAGAGAAAGGCTGGCCATGTCTACTCAGACCAAATCCAACAGGTTTAAACTCAATATGGCTCCAAGCGTCCCTTAAATTTAAGAAAACTTTCTTGAGCAAGATATTTATAGGGGGCGACGCATGGAGCCATAGGGAAACCTGCACACAAGTCTGAGCGGAGGTGGCCAGCACTTCTCAGTATTGCCTAATAGCCAATCAAGACCAACTCACCTCATTCGACACACTCTGAGTCCCATACTTATCATCCCAGTACATTGTGCTTATTCGATAGATTTGCCTAACAGTCAATTTCTGCCAAAGTTATAACCGAAAAAAACAGTCTGAGAAGAAACCTGATGAAGTCATCCATGCCAGGGAAAAGTAGGAAAAGAAATTAACAACGTAATTACTTTACAGAAGTCATACCGGACAGAGGTCCTGTCTTATCTCGTCTAATGACTTCTTTCTCTTTTGATGTATTACCTAAGTTTAAAAGTAAGATGCTTGAATAGATACATGTTGTGAAAAACCAAGCCATTAAAAAAATAAAGCCGTAATATGGGCTATACCAGAAACCCAACAGCTTGTCTAATGTAATTTAGCTCATGCCACGAGGTTCCTGCAAACTGCATTCAACAATGACTTAAACCATGAAACAATAGCCCTTGTTTGGTCGTCTTTGGACCCGGTTTCGTTTGGAGGGGGCTGAAAAATATTTTGGTTGGGTATTTAGAAAATTCTCTTGAAACATGACTTCAATGTACTTTGGTTTGAATTTCTAGAATGTAAAATAATGTTAATTTAATGGTGAGTTGAGTCTAAAAATGTGAGTTGTGGACGTATTTTGGGTGTTGCAGTTTCGGGAGGAAAAGTTAGATTTTAGGTGTCAAACCATGTAAAGATTATGAACTCCACGAAACTTTATCAATTTCCATATACATTGGTTTGAATATCTAGAATGCACAATAATGTTAAGGTGAGGTGGAGTTAAAATGTGGGTTGTTGTTTGGATGTTGTTGTTTCGGGGAAAAAGGTAGGTCTTAGGTGTCAAACCATGTCCTTTTGAGTTAAATTAATTGATATTATAGAATATTGGGTGATTGAAAGATTATTATTTTTAGTAGAAACACTTGTTTCGTGTGTTTGGGCCAGTGAAACCCGTTCCAAATGGTGTTAGTTCCAGAGAAAATTCGTAACACACGGGCCAAAATGGATCCAAACTAGGCCATAAAGTTCAATTTGTGTTAGCGCACTGCATCCAAGCAAAATAATGATAAATACCTCCTCTGTTGCGTTGACTATCCATTTTTCTAATTCAGCCAGACCAGACTTGACATACTCACCATTTGAAAATGTGCAGCATTCACGTCGAAGCAAAAGACTGCCAATAATTTAAGTTAAAGGTTTGTTTTAAATATTGTTAATAATTTATGTCGAAATCTTGAAATCAAGTTAATTACCTGTTAAATAATTGAATATTGATGAAGGAGAAAACTTGAGTAGTGAGCTTCCGGATGAAAAATGAAGGAACCTAGAAAATCATTAAATCAGAAACTTATGAGCTAAAAAGAAATGAAGAGAATGAAAAATTTATATTACATGAAAAGAATACTTACATAATTTCCACGTAAACGACCCATTAAAGAATCCAAGAATTTGATGATGCTATCCCACTCACTACTTGGTGATTGCTGAGGAACACCAGTAGGCGATCTAGATGACTTCCCACCATGAACTCGTTGGTTTTTTGGTGCCTTTTGAACAAAGAATATAATTAGATCCAACAGTAGAAAACTAGGAAACCAGATTGAAAAGGACAAGTACAAGCAATTATGATCCTGTGCGTCACTTCAAGCAAGAGCAAATTTCTTTGAGATGGTTAGACAATCACAATAGAGATCACATAATGCACCTCATGAAAGCTATACATAAAATCTTTTACAAGAGCAATTCGAAGGCCTCAAATAGTTTATCACTGGAGTTGAAATCTTAAGCAGCCCTAAGACAGTAAGCCCAGAAAAATTGAAATTCTCTTCAACGAATCCCAAATTTCCAAGTAATATGAAGTATTACACAAATTTGTAGTGAAACTCAGTGCGAGATCAACTAAACCATAAAGCAATTCCCAAACAAACACAAAAATGTTGTGGCTTTAGTTTTCTGAAAAATTTCAGAAACTACAACCTACGGACGACATACACATGTGGGCATCAAGCATCTCAACCAACAGAAAACATATTATGATGCCAACATCTAATGACACAAGCATATATTCAAATTACCACAATGCACATCTAGATGAAGGCACACACAAAGAGGAATACACATAGAAGACGTATTATTAGTAAAGTCTGAGAAATCGTTATCAAATACAAGTACCAAATGAAGAGAATATAAGGTTAAGAAGGCACCTGGATGCATTGTGCAAGTAGTGGAAGTATTTCTTTCTTCAGATTATCCCGGATCAAACCAAATATCTTTTCCACACAAGCAGTCAATTGTTGTTTGAATAAGATAGCTGGATATTTAGCTTCCTTATGCGCTAAACCATCCTCCAGTCCATGATATTTAAAAGATGACCTTGGGCCCTGAGATGGAAAAGATGTTCTATGTCAGTTTCAAAAGATTTATATGACAAGGCTGAATTTATTAACACAATGTGTAGTGTACAACTCATATAAGCCATGGACCATTTCATACTTATCTACAGTATAAAAGAATTTTGATTTCTTACAGTTACATCATGATCTATTAAAGATTTTTCCAATAAATCCCTTTCAATCAGCGCTCATTCGATGTAATTCTACATCAAATACTACCATAAAGATTTATTAAATCAAATTCCAAACCCATGCAAATATCTGAAATTTTATAAAAAGTGGATATTGGAAAACCAAGATTGTAAATCCATATTATCAAGCTTTAAAGATGCCTCATCATGATTCTTATGTATTTCTCGAATTCTAAATCTAAATATGGTAGGAGGACTAGGACTAGCTAAACTTATTTGATCCAGATTGGTGAAATCAAATTGAGCCTTATTGAGATTTCACCCATCAAAAGTTTAGTATAACCCTTTGCTATCTAATATATGGAACTCACAGTTCGCATTCATGTAAGACATATATTTTCTAAAATTAAGGCATAGGAAGGATCATTCACATATGTAAATGAGTAGATCTTGTCCGATCAAATTTTCAACATCTACAAAAAGAACATTAAGCATTCCAAATGTTTGATCCCACCCCAACTTACTTGAACAAGTCTCCCGTTCATTCCTGTAGAACCTCCAGAACGCTGAGAAGTTGCATTCAAGAACCCATTGGATCGTAGGTTTCTTTGAAGAAGGCATAAAAGTGCTGATGCATTAGATAACCAGTAAGGCAAAGAAGCGTCCTCATCGCCCTCCTGAAACATCAGTCATCAAAGATCCAATACATATCATGCATACAGATAATAACATACATTACATGAACATGGAGTAACTTATTTAAACAATGCAGCTTGATTAGCAAGAGTATTAAATGCACCAATTAAAGAGAAAATGAAACGGAGTTGGGACAATCGAAATTCAGACTATCATATTTAAGATTTAATTTACCTTCAAAACATCATTGATGTTCTCAATAATGGAATCAAAAATAGCAGTCCTCTCGGACTCAAAGGAATGCCAATGAATGAGGCATCTATAGATGACACAAGCAGCTATTGGTTTTCCATCTTTGAAGCCCAAATTCTCTTTAATGCAGCGTGAAAGGACTTCTGAGTTACCCTGCAACCATTTTACACCTTCAAAGTTGGGTAATAATAAACTAAAATTCATTAAAAATTTACCTAAGATGCTCTCACTTTAAATTCAACCAGTTTCTTATGTCCACAAAATTAGTTAAAAGGAAAGTAGAAGAATGCTAAATTGAGTTTGAAAATGTAACTAAATGTTGGTATTTATCATGAGGATGTTAATCAAAACTATTAAAAATCAACTCAGCATATAAAAGATAATAATGATTCCATGAATCATCCAAAATTCTCATCAAAAGAGTATTTACTTGATTACTGGACAATAATTTTTTTTAATGACGGTGGAATTCTTCATCTGATCTAAATCAAATTTTACATAGATGTGAAGGCTTTTATTCACGGTAAAATCTTCAACTCAATAAATTAGACAAATGTGAAATATTGAAATAAAGCTAAAGGTGTATTTGAATTTCTAACTATTCTTTCATTATATAAGCTAAATCTATCTTATCTCAGCAACAATCCACGAAAACATATTGTTAGAGTTAGAGTTCGAGTTATAGCGTGTTTGGAGTATTAGGTTTAGGTTGGGTATTTTGGTATTTATGGAGTCTTATCTTTTTGTATTAATACCCCTTCTTGGTTCATTATTAATAACTTTACACTTTCTCCCTACATCTTTTCTCTTATAACATAGATAATAAATACTTATACAAAAACAATTAAGTAATATAAGTACTATAACTAATTTGATATTGTTCTGACCTTGAGTTCTATGACATATCGGTAATACATCAATCTAGTCCAAACAATTTGAAATACCTACTTATGATTTTAATTTTGATTATAAAGTTATGTGTAACAAGTGGGCATGTTTCTCCTATTCTTGTTTTGTTTTCTAGGGGAAGCAATTACCTTTTTATAGTCTTTATATTTCACTATTTAATAACATGTATTACTTTATTTTCATATATATTCATGTATTATAATTATCCAAAAAAAACATGTATTACAATTTATTATTACATGTATATCACATTAGTATTTTATTTAATAAATTCATTTATTTATTTCATCCTAATCATAAATTATTAGATGAAGATCCCTTCTTTGACAGAAAAAGGAGTTGAAAAATTTATATGCATATGTATCTCAGCTCAACAACATATTAGTTTATCATGTCTTCAAGACATCGTAACGTTAGGATATATTTTTTAACAGTAGATCTTCTGCAGAAAACAAAACTATTTCAATATATAGCTTCATCCCAAAAACAAGCTATGAGAAACTTACACATAGGTAGAAATATAAATTCAAATTATTTAGATGCTATTTTAGTGTGTGGCAGTCCACACACAAACACAACTACAGCTATCAAGTCCAGGAATCTAATTTGAATCATGCATGTTCCAACTTTTCATTAGCTCTACCAAAATCTAAAAATAAAATCACAATTACAATATCTCTGAAGTGTATGAAGATAGGAAAAAAAGATTAGCTACATGATAAAATACCATATGTAGTGTCTAATCTTCTCTATAACTATCCTAAACACATTTTACGAATTACTTGATATGTATAAAAGAAAAAGATAAATTAACTAGATAATATTTTTCTAGAAAAAATAGAAGACTAATGGGAATGGGCTGTTTTATATCTTTGCTTCCTATTATAAAGTTTGTTGTGACTTTAGCTAAATATTAAGCAGTGCAACTTTATGTATTATCCCTCATTTTTTATGAGAATAGTTACTTGCTTAAGGATACTTTTTACCAAGCAAAAATGGTAAGAAAACAATCTCAAGTGTAAATCTGAATAGTAGCTTTTCTATAAAAGTATTGATTTATCATCAATCACACAATTACAATCACTTGAAGTCTGAAAATGCCAAGTTAACTTAAATAGATAACTACCTGATGCCTTTCAATCCCTGACTTTGTTCGACGGGAATCAGTAAATCCTTGTGATAGTGGTGCAATGAATTTGGAGGGAGTAGGTGATTCCTGCAACAATCATAATAAGATACTCAGGCTAGAAAAATAACTACACATTACATTTGTCTTAGTCAGTAGACTCACATATGAAGATTTCCGATCAGCAGAAGAAAGAACAAGTGCACCAGAGAACTTCTGCATCAACAAAAGGAAAGTGATAAATTATGATCATGATGATAATATGGGAGTTCCTCTACTTAAATTTATCCCCAAAAAAAAAAAACCAAAGTTTCATGCTGAGTTTCTGAAAGTTGCATGCCTATGCTACAATAAGTTTCTTTCAGAGACTGTACTGCTAAAAAGATGGTAAAGAACTGCTTACATCAAGGAAAGGTTTCACAAATCCAGCTCGATTGCTCGGAGTGACACTCAATGTCTTTTGACGCAGTATTTGATTCTCATCCTCTAGACTTGATAGCTTCTCTTCCATACTGATGTGAAGACTAATATTAGTCACAATCAAGCATAATCAAGTACTTCTAGCAAAAATCATTACTAAATCGCAATGATATCTTTCGTGAAAGTTGTCAGTTTAGGTAATCATGAAGGAGCTGCTTGGTTTTTTCTTTCCTTTTTTTCACATTAGGTATGCGGCTGTGAGTTTGATTGGTGGGATTTCTATTTGTTATTTATTTATTTATTTGTATGGGGTAGAAGAAAATGTAGGAGCAATTCAGTTTTCTAAAATACCTTCGCAAATTCTGTTGGAGTTGCGAACATGTTTCTTCAACTTCCCGCAACTTTACAATGGTACTACTTGCATCTTCTTTAGTTTGGTAGAGTTCACGCTCCAGGGTCGAGTTTTTCTCCGACAATGAATTAAGAGAACTCTGTAAAAGCAGATTGTTGAGGTTAATGACATCTTCTAATGAGAATTACATTTTGATTCACTATCTGCATTCTGGACCATGGTCATGGGAAATTAAAAATATCCAGACTAACCAGGAAGTCTCTCGAGGTTGGTCAAGAATCAAGTTAATAGTGGGAGTTATAGACATATAAATGTTAATGACAAAACAAAATTGCAAATATGGAATTGTTCAGAAAATTGGAGAAGAAAATGAATGTGGTATTCTTTAACTTAAGGACAGAGATGTCACAAGTATCACTTAAGGACTAGAGTGTCACAGGGTGCATGTTTTAGGGGCGATTGAACTTTGAAATATTTTCCCCTCACAAATTATTTCACAAAAATTTGCCGGACCCTGACACACAAATTAAAGCAATAATTTGAACGCTATAAAGAATTCAAACATAAAGCTCTAATGCGACAGTAATAACAAGTAGATTGTGCATTCTTGTTGCAATGTTCAAAAAATACATTATCCTAGATCATTGAATCAATATCAATAGAATTAAAATAGACATCAATATCAATAGACATACTAAAAATAGCCAAGGACTATCATTGATCACTTCACAAATATTGCAGGCAAGAATTAAAATTTACTCATCTACAAGATTAGCTTATGAAGATATCAAATACATTAGAAGAAAAGAGATCCAATCATTGACAATATTTAAATCCAATTACCTTCAAATGTGCATTTTCATTCCTCAATTCAGCTAAAGAAATAAGTTCTCTTTCTGATGCAGATTTTTGCTTCGCTGATGAATCAAGCTGTCTTTCTAGCACCACATTCTTATTGTACTCATTAAGGGTTGCAAGTTTGGCAGCATCAAGTTCCAGTTTTAGAGACTCCACGGTCTTTTGAAGTTTTGATATTTCAACTAATTTAGCCTCTTCATTAGACACCTGCATTTCAAACCAGCAGTTGAGAGGAAGAATGAAACCTATGTTGTACAATGTACACTGAGAACCAATTTATTGAGAAAAAAATAACTGCAACAGGAATCCTAGCATATAAATGCATGAGGAAAATGAGTGCTACCACCATTTCATAATATAGGAAGAATGTCCAGGATCAAGAAAAAAAATCCAACCAGAGACAATAATTATGACCTCTGTGCAAAACTCTGGAACTGGAATAATAAGTAAATTGTAAAACATATGCAGAACAAACTCAAGACAGACGCAAGGCATAGTGGGTTGCACATTTTTATTCTTGACCTCTTGGCACTGCATTCTGCTTATCTCGTGAACAGAAGAGATAACTCTCTTAAATAAGCCTCAACAAATTAAACTTAGATACTAATATAGGAATCCATGTGTTGCTTTAAAAGGTTCTAACATATTTTAATGTTAAGACCTAACAAAATGTACAGAAAAGTTTGCTTCATTCAATTAAGGAACAGCAAAGAACTGAACTGTAACCACCCAGGCCTTAAATATCATAAGTTGCAGTATTCCATAATTCATTAAAAAATATTGCACAGATTGGTACCCGTATTTTTTTCTCCAGTTGCAATCGCCAAGTCAGATCATCCAACTGCTTTTCAAGCTTGCTTTTTGCTAAGCGCAAGGCACCAGCCTCATTAGCCTCCTGTACAAAGTTGTAAATATAAATGGTGGATTACTAGAAAAGTAGAGACAATATATTTGTGAATGACTGCAAAATCACAAAAAGAAAGAGCAGGTACAAGCAAAACATGACCATGAAAGACTTACAGCTAGATAACGAGGTTTTTCGAATATAAATAATCAAGATTTAATAATATTAAAAAGAAAAAGGAAAAATATTTAATGAGCTCTGTACCTTTATCATAGCAAACTATTATTCAAAATTAAAAGAATTTTCACCGAGGAAATCAACACTTATTGAACGATTCACGTGGGTTAGAGCCCCCAAGAAGAAATTTGGAAGTAGGTGATTTCTGGTCTCTTATTTTTGACAATAAAGCAAGAAAGTTTATTGACCAGTTTACTTTCTTTTAACGTTTAATTCTCCAAAGGAAGGTAGAGCAGAAAAAGAATAATAACCAAACAGAAAATCTAACATTCACATTACCATGCCAGTCTATGAAATTACAACTCTCACCTTCTTAAGCCTCCTAAATTCTCTTTTTGCCAACTTCTGCCTCCAGAGACATTGTATCGCAATGATATTGGATTGACGATTACGATAAATAGAACGGATCTTGAACATCCTCCAATGCGCCTGGTACAAAAGCCAAATAAGTAAAGCACCCCTAGAGGGGTAAAAAAAGTAGTAAAACTCATGAACAAAAGCGTAAGAAGAACAACACATTCCTGTCAGGAAAAGCATTCCACAACATAAAACCCATAAATACAGTGTAGAGATCATTTTGCTTTAAACCATATGACAAACATGTCTAAGTCTGATTCCCTAATATATCGGGTAAATTCTTGACCATCATTATTGTTCAATGAGGCTTATTCGTCAGCTAATAAGCCTGAAATTAATTAGGCTATATACCATTTAGCTTGATTCGTGCACAAATAACAAGAGTCATCAAGTCAAACACCATATGATCACTTAATTCTCCTGAAGCTTAAGGAACAAAAAAGTTCCAGGTGTGCCTAAGTCACACAGAAACAATAAGATCTGGAAGATACAAGATTACTAGGCACAGATCCAAAGATTGGACATGCCAAAAAGGTTACAGAGAAACATTTACTAACATATCAAATTCAAGAGAAAACCCAGATGCGAAAGACACAAATTCATTAAGTTACCTGGATAATGGTGACAGCTCTGTCTTCCTTACGATACAGAAAGTTGCGGCGAGTAGAGAATCCACGGACAATAGATTGTATTACTACAGTGGCCACACAAAGTTGCATGTAAGCATGCCTGAAAAACCACCGACGGAAATATTTTTGAATTGTAGAGGCAGCAGCAGACTCCCTCATGGAAGCAAATTTATTTCGAGCAAGATATCCTGCCAGGAATTACAACAAAAAAAAATATAGTATGCATTTATAATCAAATTCACTAGGTAACAGGTAAAAGTAAAGGTGTCCAAAAAGATCAGCATTCAGCACATACACACTCAATTACCTTTACCCAACTGCCAACAAAATCCTATCATACCATTAAGTTTTAGATGGTCTATGTAGCAAAAGAATGGATTCTTATATTAACTATTACCAATGTACAGAAACAAAGCTTCCTTCAATATCATCTGCTCCCTTTGCGCTACAATTTTTACTCCTATTTCTCTATTGGGGTGTTCCAAAAGAGAATTTTATTTCCTAGAATGGAAAAACTACCTTCTTACCTAAAGCAATGATTTGAGCCAATGAGGCCACAGCCCATTGGTAAGGCTAAGGCCTCAAAACCAAGAGGTCTTGGGTTCAAATCCCAACAATGTGGGTTTTTCTCCTAGTTTAATACTAGTGTTTGGTGATTGATTTTCATTGTAATTTGATTGTAATTGAATAGATTTCTGAATGATAGTGATGTGATGAAATCAATAATGATCGCTTCCCTAAAAAAAACATAAAGTAATGATTTGACATTAATAATTCTCACCCACTACTTTAATGGGCATAAATGTAATGATATCAAAAAGTTTCACTTTCTAACTCTGTTGAGACTCATGGATTGTATATCAAGACTAAAGTCCTCCTTATAAGGTCTTGAACAATCCTCGCCTCCTGTGGTGAGGTAGGTCCAAGCCATATAGACCTTAGCCCAATCATGTGAATCTAATATGGTATCACGGCCACGTTAATGTGGGTCACCTCCTTCCATGATGGGCTTCTCCTTGTTCACATGTTGGTTTTCATTCTTTTACCCACACACTTCACCCAGATAACAAAGACGGGTTGTTATTATTAGTCCAGATAATTAGGCATGGACTGTCATTATTCATGTTTGGGCTTTTACCCACACGTCGCAATTCGCAAGGTTGGCACGTGAAGGGGGAGTGTAAGGACTAAATGTCCGACATGGATTGGATATCAAGATTAAGTCCTCTTTATAAGGTCTTGGACAATCCTCGTCTCTTGAATTAGCTTTTGAGGTGAGTGGGGTCCAAGCCACGGGACCTTTTCCCAATCCATGTGAATAAACTATTACCTAAAACTCCGGCCAAAGCTTAAGAGAGGAAAAAGTAAAGGATGAAGGGAGTCATATTCTACTCTTAGATTTGAGAAAGGCATGCCTCAAACTAATTAAACGAATAATTCTCGTGAAACGAACTAAAGTAAGTTGTGGAGAACTATTTATTCCACTAATTAGCTCTGTAGCTAAACTCAATGTTAAAGTATTTGATATCAATTTCATCCTCACAGCTTTGACTAGTTTACTAGTCACCAATGACAATGAACTTTATACTGCAGCCACAGTCCAAAACTCTTACTTTGCAGTGAAAATCTCACATAAATGGTGTAATATACAGGCTGCACATCAACAAAAATAAATCTTGGGAGCCTGATAATATTACCTCTGCAACATGTTTGTAGGGAAATTGCAGCCACACGGTTTGTAACAAAATTGCTTCGGGCAAGAAATGTCCGCAAACGACCTTGAATGCGCTTGGCTGTAGAATCCAAAACCTCTGATCGACGTGAGTCTAAAATACCAATCTGGCCAGCCCTAAGGAACACTTTGGTCTTTCCCAACTGCGAAAAAAGTTGAAACCCTTTAAAGTACGCTACACGGAAGAATTAAAAAAACTGCAAATGCACACAATATAAAAACTAATCAATATGAACATTACCACTAATTCTTAGCATATCATACCTGAAAGTTGCCGAGCTTTAATCTCTGCAGTATTTTCTCTGTCATCGTCTTTTCATCGTAACTGTAAGCACATTAGAGAGGTTATAAGTAAACATGAGCAAGTACATACAACTCGAAAAATGAAACACAATTAGATGCACAAGCACGACAAAGACATGAAGGTACTCCATCAAAAAAAACTTATAATCTAGTACTCATCTATAAGAACGTGTCAATCAACAGTTAATAATAGCTGCAGTTATATGCACTCAAAGTAAGATGGCAAACAATTACCATCCATCATGATGGAAATCAACCCTGATAACTACTGATAATATACAGGGTTACAACTTAGAACAAGTGCAGGAGGAATATTAATAGATGCAACCAATTGTATACCACCCTAGTGCTTAGGAGAGTTGGAAAAAAAAAAAGGGAAGACTGAGAAAGCAAAGAGAAATCAAAGACGTGACAATTCAATACTAAATACCTTCATGTGGAATACTGACACTTACATGAAACTAAGAAAGTAAGAAAAATATATAAAGAAAGCATTCACCGCAAAAATTATAAAGGATTAGGACCCTGAGAAAATTATCTACCCTACCTTCCATCCATAATATCCAAGGCAATTATCCCAAAGCGATCAACAAATTCATGATAAGTCTTACGGGTGGGGTAACCTGCTAAACTTATACGAACAGCCTCTAAAACACCCTGCAGTATCAGAAGAATACCATATTAGAGTTATTACATTATCCACAACCAGATACATATATGTTACTAAGATAAATTTAGTTCAATAGACTATACTTCGTGTATCGTTTCAGGATATTTAAAACAATAGCAAACTTTAGCTGCACACAGACAGCTAGTCTCTTCTGAATTACCAATAGACAAAGCCCAAAGAGGATATGGTGTTTGTTTAACAAACTACAAGAAGAGAGTTAGTTGAATCTAGTAAATCTTTTCTCTACAACTACAAGACCCTCTGGATGATAAAGAAACTGTTACATCCCTCAATCTTCTATATTACATCAATCTTTTGAGCTCCAACCTAGTTACAACCGCAAAAGTCTTTCAGCATGAAACAAGAATAATTTGTTGTTAGTTTAGTATTGCTTAGAAGGTGATCAGCTTGGTACGTGTTTAAAACGGGAATTTACTCAGACGTAGTTTAAGCTACTTGCAGTAGGTTGTGAAACAAATGCTCACAATGGATGGTGCAAATGCCATCAGCATTACTGCAGTAGGTTCAAACTGATTCATTTGTTCCTGAAAGACCTTATTCTCTTGTACTATAGATTTATTCAGCAAAACATGTGATCTTTAAGTAGTAAAGATGGATTATCAGTCTCGGTCCCCATTCACCAGTAGAAAAAGCTTCTCGATACAAACATACAGATTTAACAGATCAAAATATGGCTAGTTTGGAACTTGTCAAGGCAAGAAGCTGATACTGACCCCACAACGCAACTGGTGCAAGATGCTCTGGTTCTCAAACCTATGAGGCTTATTAAATGAGTTTGGCTTCACACATCGAATGTAGTGAGGCTCTGTTGAGCTGAGGGTTTCCATAAGAGCTTGAAGTTGTTGCTGCAAGAAAAAATGACAAATGAGTGGAAATGTCTTGTGTTGTCAGTTAGATGATGTACTAAACAAATCTTCCCATGGGCTTACTGAAATAACAATATACCAACAGGATCAAGTAAATTGTTTGGGCAAAACAAATTCTAGCAAACCCTATCAACTTTCCATAAATATCAGTAGAAACAGTTGTAGGCTATAAACAAAGCAAAGACACAATCTTATGGTATCAAAAGTTCAAAACCGATACATGACCAATGATGTTCATAAAGATTGAACGAATATAAGTACTCAAAAGTCAAACTAAGCTACCAGCCACCATTGCCTGATTCAATCCTATTGGCAGATACCTTGAGACTTTTTGAAAATAAATTACCCACGGATGAGTTATAGTCTATTATCCTTTTCCTCTGGAAGTCATAGATAACAGAGGAATGAATTCTTTAACACAAAACTTACAAAGGATATTTTCACCAATGGTTGCTCATCTGTTTAAAATTGCAAGGAGATAGAGATGCTCTACTGCTCCAATGTTTCTGGGAAAAGCAACGTCTGAACTGCTGTAGGGTTAATAGTTTTAGGCAGCCAACTCAGCCAACCCATTACAATTAAATAGATCAACTATTCAGAAAAAGCTTCAGAAGATGAGAGGGATCTAGATATTAGGGAGAAGAGTGCAACCATGCTATACTTTGTTCCTTGTTATGCAGCCAACACATATCCACTCAACTACAAGGTTTATGCGAGTGAATTTACAACCAATGCATCTTCCTCAAGCCATATGCAGATCTAACAAAATTTCCTGAGAACTATAGAAATATGTCAAGCCGGCCAATATCTGTATTCTCATAGCCAGATCCCTAAGAAACACGGTCCTTAATCAGACCAAGCACCCCATATGTACAAGGACAGACCATTAAAATGACTAAAAAGGGACTTTTCCACATAGAAGTGGTGACTATGAAGACTTTCATGATCTGATGTTCACTCTTCAAAAATATTGTGTTCTAGTAATTTGTAGTTTCAAAAAATATAGAACATACTTTGCCATAAGGTCAGGGAAATCCCTAAACAGAGAAAGTTAGTACCTTAAACCGAGAGGCCACTGATGAAAACTTGTACGATGATCGAGAAGACTCTTCTGGTAGCGGTGGGAAGAGGCCAACTATAAAAGGGCATCTGGAAGAAGCTAACAAATTGCAGTGTTCAACCACAACATAATCACGATTTTTGTCCAAAAATGAATTTGTTTGATAGTTCACCTAAGGAAGAACAGCGCAGAAGTAAATAAACAATACATTATCTAAAACTCAAGACTAACCTGTTATTCAAACAGTTCAAAACATTGGATGTACCTTGCCCGCATAGTGAGAAATAGTAAAGTCTGTTTCAGAAAATTTTGCTTTATCTAATCGTGGGTGCGACCGAAAATTCTGGAATAGCTTGTTAGCAAATGTTTCATGTGTTGATTTCGGAAACATGCTGCATGAATTGAGAAGTACAGGGATAAGGATAAGTTGGAACCGATAAGGTAAACAGGACCAAGAGATGAAATGACAGGAGAGAACTCATCGTACCAAGCTTCATCCAAAAGAGCAATTAATCCTATGGGCTTCTGCAAAAGTATAAAGACCATGGCACAACTCAAAATGAAAGCTCACAGTAAACCAAAATCAATAGAGAGAGAGGTGGATTATGTATATCCTTTTCCAATTTTGGAATCCATTCTGGAAATCGAAGACTGATGCAAGTTATCAAAGTCCATTCACTTGAGAAAAAAAATTATCATGACAATCCGCATAGACTGAGTCTGCCTTTATTTTTTTCAAAGCTTTTAAACTTCAGCATAGTATATTAAACTCAAGCAACTGCATATTAACCACAAGCAGCATACTCTTTTTCTCAGAAAACCAGTTTCAGTTTCTTTATTACTCCCTCCGTCCCATTGTTTTTGCTCTTATTTCCTTTTTGGGATGTCCCAAAATATAACTCCCTTTCTCTCTCAAAGAATAACAAAAGTTTACTTTTTTAACAAATTGTCTAAAACTCCGTGCCCAACCTAAAAGGAAGAAAAAACTTTGGGATGGAGGGAGTAATTTAGAACATATAGTCAAGGTGACGGCAGAATTCACAAGTCACAGTGCATATCCTAAATGACAAATTAAAATTAGGAGACAGTGAGATCTTTCGAGATCAGTTCAATCATTTGAAAGCTTAAAATATGCCAACCACAAACCCTTCAAGATATAAATTAATGCTTACAGAAAACATTTTAGATTTTATCCCTGACAAGTAACAATATCAGCACCAAAGTAAGCAAAACCCTTGCAAATTAACAAATTATTTCTGCAGTGTGACACATATTTATTTCTGTGTAGCAGCGTAGTAAGATACTTCTTTCAAGCTTAAAATGAATCAAATCAGAAAGTAAAGGAAGACCTTCTCTATCAAATCCAAAACATCTTGGTTGTCGATAAATTCAATATAGCTCCAATTGATTTCTTCTCTATGATATTCTTCTTGCTCCATCTTAAACACATGCTGGAAAATAAAATCCCCAAAATAGCAAAATGTAAGCAAGGATAACATGATTTAACAACATTTTGCTAAACATAGCACCAAGAGTATCATGTTACCTCATTAAAGTGTTGTTGGAGCTTCTCGTTTGCAAAATTGATGCAGAACTGCTCAAAACTGTTCAAATGGACCCAAGACCAACCAATAAGTTGTCAAAGCACATGTGGAGTTGAGTTAATCTACGCTCATACTGCGACAAATAACTTTGTGAAATTCCAAAACCAAGAAGAATGAGCTCAGACATATAAAATGTAAGAATTACATATCCTTTCACGCGTGTAGACATTCTCACTATAGCTCCTTTGCTAGATGTTTTTTTTTTTAAATTCAACATGATATGAATCCTATTAGCTACTAGAAATGTCCCTTGGAAACAATAATGTACATAGATATTAATGAGGCCAATACAGGCTAAATGGTGTTTCAAAGATTTCATTGAAGCCATCCAAACCATTTTTTTGAAACCAATACCAAATGAAATCGAGCCAATATCCTATCAAAGTGGAGCCATATATTGCATTTGGTACTCATTAAGCTACTTTATGTTACACAAGAATAGTATTGTCTGGGTTTGTTACTTTGCATTGCTAAATTGGATGTCAGAATACTCAACTATTACATGTACCTGAAAAAAAATAGTTAACATCAAATCAGATTTCAAGAAAATTTACCTATTCAATTTAAAGCATTCAAATCCATAAATGTCGAGAACTCCAATTTGTATCTTAGAATCACGATCTTGTCCAACTGATCTGTTAATCTTTTCAACAAGCCTGAAACAGTGAAAATTATCTAGATTTTACAGTCGTAGAATTGGTTTAATCAAATTTGTGAGCTGATCTCAAACAAGACAAAAAATCCAGCAGACCAGTCAAAAAGCCGAGCATAAACAGTCTTGGCTAAAGCATCTCGACCCGCTAAGGCAGCATTACAGTCCAGAGCTTTGACAATTATCCCTTCACGAGTTTGGATTGAACGTGTGCAGAGTGTGGCTAGCAAAATATTAACATCACACCTGAGTAAGAAAAAACTTAAAAGCATCAAATTCAAGAACCTCAATAAAGATTGATACTAGACTAGTTAGCAACAGTCATACAAGCATTATTGCAATTTAAAATAAGAAAAAGTTGTAATTACGAAGTATGGAAATTATGCACTACTTGTCACTAAAAACCTGTAACTGAAAGTAGAAGAGGGAAACAAGAAATTTCATAAAAGACAACTTGCAGAAGAAACCATAGTAGTTGAAAAAAATTCAGATCAAGTCCTCAATGGAAAAATCAAAAGACCAAACAGCCCATCAATTAAGTACCTAGAGCTGATCACATACCTAAAGAGCTCGGCAACCATCTTTAAATGAAAATTTGACTTTTGATCCTTTAAGACTGATGAGTCGTGCTCTTTGCCCGGAGAAAACTCAACATTTCCAAGATGTAAAATACCAGCCAGGGTCCGAAATATCGCTTCCTGGTCAAAAACAAAAGGGAATATAAATTACAAATACAATAAAAGGTAGTCAAGTGCATGATAATAACATGAACTTCTTTCTGTGAACCTGTTCTTCATCACTAATGCCAACAATATCCATAGCCCTTCTTGTCTTCATGTATTCTTCAGCATTGCTTACTCCATCTAACTCATAGATCTTACTTTGATTTAAGTAATGAAAGTTGCTGGGATGATCTAATTTGTACATCTCCGCATCCTGAATAACATAATAGCATCCTCAAATGCAAAACCAGGAGTCTAAGAGTCCAACCCCAAAAAAAATCAAACATCAGCCATAATTTCCACCAATTCTTTTCAGGTGGTTATGAAAACACCAAGAACAACATGCTTATAATTATATAAGGGATGAAAACACATTAGTCATGTTTAAAAGAAAAATCAACCAACATTTATCTTATCTTATGCAGCACCGACTAGGGAGATTATATGGGAGTTACCCAGTCATGAACTAAATGCAAGTTGAAGGCCTTCTACCACAGAAGTTGCAGACAAAAAAAGCTAATATGTGGAACGATTTATCACATCACACAAGGACTCTGCAGAAATGTGAAACTTTAAATTGCAACCATTTCAATTTGGCAACAAGGACATTTTCACGCACAACATTGGAGAACACAATGTAAAAATTTACACTAATACCCGCCCAGCCTCAAGAGACAAATTACTTTGTTTAAATTAGATTTATCAATGCTATATATAACTAAACATAAAAAATTGTTAACACTTATATTGGACTTGGCCACATGCACACTCTTCTTCCTTGTCGTTACCAAGGGTACCCACCACAGTCAATCATCAGCATCATATGCTAGCATAAAAATCTGTGTATGTTGGACTCATATCAAGATTCTTAAACTGCCTGAAAAATGTCGCATAAACTAAACTTAGAAAGTACCCGGCCAGATGCACACAACTGATAGAAACAGTGGTAATTTCTCTCCGGATCTGTTATTTGAACGACACGAGAGCGCTCCAGCAAGTATGTTCTGATCGCAGCTCCAGATATTCTACCACTTGAATCAAACTGGATCTCAACAAACTTGCCAAAACGACTGCAGAAGCAAGCAAAGGAGTGTGAGTAAAGAGTATTCATATAGTTGTGACAGAAAAAGCTTTTTGCACTCTTTTCGGCAAGTATCTAAATTTCCTTCCGACTAAAATGAAGAGAAAAGGTGAAGTAAGTATAAAGATGAAGTCATATAGAATACTGCTGCATCATAAACATCTACTAGACAACATAAGTATTCCACATTTTCACGGCATTAAATTGTAGACCGTGTTGATCACGAGCAGCATATTACTTATATGACCTAGATAAAATACCAATATGTAAGAGCAACAAGAATAGATTAAATAAAGTGAATAAACTATGGAATTCAGCGACAAACAGTACAAAATATCATCTTAAGATCTTAATCACCAGTATATTCATTTCATATAAATAGCATACTGTACAATGAATCCTCATTGAAAACCTTTGGCACAAGAATAAACTAGATATTTTCCAACTTTAGCTAAGCTTGACTTTGGCAAAGTTCTCTTAGACTTTCTAGAGCCACTTAAGAAAGAACACAATTATTTACCAGATCATGCATTTTCTTAAGAAAAATTCACACATCATGCTTCTTACCACAATAGAACACTATACTCTGTATATAGGCACTTCATCCTGATTTAGGCCAAAACAATTCAACCACATCAAGTTTCATTAATTAATCGTGGTTAAACATTTGGATCACTGTTTCGCATCAAAATGAAATTAATTTAACAACAAACATTGTTGTAAGAACAAGCAAAAGGATTCAAAGATACATGAATGAAAAAGGTCACACTCAAGAAGCAACCTAATATGAAAGGAAAAGGCTTAAAAATTGTGATTCAGAAGATAAAATATAGTAATAAAGCAAGGACAAGAATAAGTCGAACAATAAACTCGACAGTCTTTATTTTATTTGAGTAATTGTACCCCAAATATAAACAATACCGAAGGAATGATAATTGCGCAATACCTTGAGTTATCATTCCTAACAGTCCTTGCATTGCCAAATGCCTCCAAAAGTGGGTTCGACTGAAACAGAAACAGAAACAGATAAGAGTATTAGCATAGCAGGGCTTCAAAAATTAATGAACAGTTATGATATACTCCCTATCAAAAAATCAAAATTATTTGAGTAAATGTTTCCAATATTTGATACCGGCAGTATTTTAGTTTTTTAAAGCAAGGACAAATACAATACTCATTCAAATGGAGCCAGAAAACCTACCTCTAGAACTTGTTGTTCTACTGTTCTGTCATCACCGGCAGCACGACCACCAACGTAAGTAAGATATTGCATTATCAACTTTGTTGTCTCAGTTTTCCCGGCCCCACTCTCTCCACTAACCAGAATAGACTGGCTAAGACCCTCACTCATCATTGCTCTAAGAGATAAAAATGCAGACCAACGTGACGAGATTAGATATCATCATACTTGATTGCATTTAATGGCAACATGTGATTCAGACTAGACTAACCTGTAGGATGCATCAGCCACAGCAAAGACATGAGGGCTCAATTCACCAAATGGAGCCCCCTTATACTGCTCCATCATGTGCATATTATATAGGTGAGGAAGCTTCGTAAATGGATTAACTGCAATCAAAATGCTTCCTGTGTATGTCTAGGATTGGAATAAATCATGTATCAGTCAGAATGGAAGCCAACAATTAAAGAAAGCATGTCAGGTAATTAAAGTAAGTCAATATAAATTACCTTTCAAGATGACATCATGCCAGCTTAAATGGAAGGGATTTTTTTCTAATTTTTATGTTATGATTAAATGGGTGGTTTCCTCTATACATATAGTAGCCCAATCTCGTTAGTTCAAATTTTAAAGACTATTCAGGACAAGAAACTAAGAGCCTTAGAATGAAACACGTACAAAATATAGAACAAATCATGGGAGTGAACAGAAGTAAAACGGAGTGCAGTAGAAACAACTCAAGCCATCTTTTTCCTAAATACACGAAAACAAGTCCAAATATACTGCTAGTATGAGTCTCTATCACAAATTAAAGGATCAAATATCATCATATGCTTGCTTAGCATCGCTGATCAGACGAGTTAATGCATGTTAAATAAACAGCAGCATGCACACATTGTGAATCACTTGAGGAATTTAGGTTTCAGCCAAACGGAAACTAGGTTTGGAATCATAGCTTATTCACACCGTCTTTTTCTCTAATATAGGCCTTCTGAAATTGCATGACCTTTCCTAGCTGTTATAGTTGATAAAAATTCTTTTAAGCTTTCTTTTCACAATCACAGCTTCAATATTTCCCTTGATTCCCTTTAAATTTTACACCTAAAAATAATTAAATTCACTTAACAGCAATTGGTCTGAACATGATCAAAATAGTCCATCAACCCCTGACTTCAAGACATTGAGAATCTTTCCCCATCAAGAGTATTCTACAAATACAAGCAAAATGTCTTCAAAACAAAAACTAGAGAATGATACATCTATCTAGTGACTGGTGATGCTTAGATCCTCAACATAAGAGTGCATCTGTCGGTAGGTCACAAACAGTAAAATTTCCCAATTAAATGATAGAAAGAGGGGACATGCCATCTAAGGTGACAGGATTTTAATAACATCTGAGTGGTGATTCAACAAACAGACCACCAAGCTCTTAAATCAAACATTTATCTGGAGAAGCGTTGCACTTGGTAATAAAGCTAGAAGACTTAAATTCTTCTAGTGGTGCATATTTAGAAGATACTGAAAATAAATCTACCACAGTTCAATCGAGATGGAAAAAATCCCCTTTAGAGGAACCAAAGAGATTATATCATAAAATATACGAACTTTTCTGCCAAGAGAAGCTGCCATTACATTTGCTCGAGGACCATCCTTCAGTGGGCCACATCATTTTAAGATCTAATACCTTGACTCGGCAACAAAGTCAAACAATTGCATTCTGGGAAACTAGTATTTTCAGTTAGGAATCCTTCCAAATTGGTAAACAAGAAATGAATTGTTTCTCCTTTAAGCATAATCTCATCGAAATTGGATCGATGACTAAGCTAAGTTCTTAATGAACCAATCACACATTAGAATCATCATTGTATCTAAATATAACAGGGTAAAGCTCAATTAATTGAACAAGTATCTAGATTCACTTTCCTTTGTATTTGCTAAGATGGTTCATTCTATAATTATACCACTAGATATCAGTTGATTTACAAATAAACCACTATCTGCTAAAGAGGAAATTTCGTCCCAATAACCGCAACTACTCTTAAATTCCTTCCGAAATCCAAAAAATTAAAGCTTTTGAGTAACTCACATAGATTTCATTGAGAGCATATCGTCTCTGAAGATTATCAAGAACACCAGGCTCATTCAAATAAGTTAATTTGGTCATGTCATCCACTCCTCCAAGGTCATCCTCAGTGTCCCGCGGCTGCAATTTCTCAGGCACCGCTAAAACCTATTTGCAAAAACCAGACCTCACTTCGCCAGTCAATTCTCAAAACAAAACATAGAATTACCCCATGTCACCACATAATCGAGAAAAAATACTTCTAACGTAAACTTCAATTTCGAAATAACACCAATAGTTGCCCCTTTCCATTCAAAACTCGACAAATTTACAATGATTTTTTCTGGAAAATAAGAAAAAGCTCACCTTTTTGCCGGAGAAAGTGAGGACTTTAACTTGTTTGCCGAGGAACTCTATAACCTCGGCCGCAGCCCAAGCCGAATCTTTGTCTTCTACCCATACTTTCGAACCCATTCGGAGACTCATTTTCTTATATTATTTCGTTTATTTTTCTTTTGTGTGATATCAAAGATGAGTGAATGGGGGAAGGAATTTCATGAAGTTGGAAGAAATTTCACCAATTCGGAATGAATTTAGAAACCCTACTTTCCATGGAGAAATAGAATAGTAATTCTTTTTTCAGCTTCCCGCCCTAAGAGAGCAGAATTCGACAGTCAAATTGCCAATTAAAACAATCGGATAAATAATAATAGTAATAAATATTAAATTAAATTAAAAAGAAAACCCTCAGCTGAAGTATTTGCTACGTTTTAGTTGTATTTTGAATTTTCGGCTTCTGTAAATAATTAATGCCGGTGTACTGTCTCTCTTGGGGTTCATGAAAATTCAAATTTTAAAAATAAATAATTGTTTTGGATCTGAAGTATCAAATGTGCATTGTCTTTTTCTTGCTCTTTTTTGTGAAAAGAGATGTGCATTATCTTCACAAGCTATTTACAACTCACTCAATTAAATTTTCGTTTGCATATGTATTCGGTTTACACATTTTTAGTTCGACATCAATAAAATATTTATTATTTTATAGTTTCATGAACGATACGATAAAAAAAACTTATGTTCGTGCTTTAAAAAGTAAAAAATCGTGTAATAATGTGAACCTTAACTTACTCAATTTATATTTTTTTTATATACTTTTCTTTCTACTTGTTAATTTCAATTATGGTAGGTCAACACATTTTAACATTCCATCAACATATTTTTCAATGATTATTGAATAATAACAATCATATGGTACAACTATTGTTTTATTATCTAATTTTTCAATTGTTTTACACATCATTTTCTAATATTTTTAGTATATGACTCGTGGTGCCTTAATGGATTCGTCATAATTAAAAGCAAATAATATAAATGAAAATAAATCCAAAGTTAGAGCAAGTGCAAACAAAGTAATTATAGAGCAAAGTGTAAAACAACTCATATGTGATAAATTGGTTTGCTAAAATGAGAAAAAGATTATATACTTATATAACCACATAATGTACAGCTATTGCATTAAATAATTCTCCTAATTGAGCCTATAATTCAGATTTGAAATGGTAATTTTTTTTTTCTTTTTTTGATAGTCGATTTGAAATGGTATATATATGATGATTTAATGTTATAATCCATAGGATTGCATGAATTGCAGTAGAAAAGCTATTGAATTTGATGTATAAATTGTATGTAATTTTGGAGAGAAAATAGAGAAAGAAAAATCTGTAAAAATGTATTATGAATAATAATTGTGTATGTATATACAAAGGGAGAATCGAACCCTGCTATCTAAAAATAAGAGTAAATCCTAATCATCAATTCTAATCTAATTTGAGCCGTACAAAACTAAAACTAAATACAAAACAAAAGAAATAATAAATAATATAAATCTCCCAAATCAAATGCCCTAATTTTATACGATTGAAGCTGCAGATATAATTCCATACCCAATTACTGATGAAGCTTCAATCTATTGCCAATATTTAAAGTATAAAAAAATTTAACAAAATGAAAAGTAAATAAATATTTTATATATTATTATTTTCCAATGCAATTCAAGTGTGAATATAGGTTAGTAATAAAGTCAAAATGTAAATTTATAATCAAACTAGAAAAGGATTGACACTGGAAAATCGAAATATTGTTTTGTTAATTGGATTTATATGCGTAGGATAATTTGGCTATCTATCACTTTCTTGAATTTCGGTATGTGGTACGTCAACTAACCATCCAACTTTTACTTGCTAAGCAAGCAATTACGTGGTTGATAGTCAAGGAAATAATAAATAATACGGATTTTTAATTTATTTTTAGTATGAACATATCCAAAATAATTACTGTATAAAATTAGGGAAATATATAATTATTAAATTGGTGATTAGCACATCTAGTTTGCTCACTATACACAAGATTAATTATAGTAGAGTAAATTGCACTTTTGGTCTTCCTTATGAATTAACTTTTGCACTTTCGTCTCTCTTAAATTTTTTGTGGCAGATGAGTCCTTCTTATCAATGTAGTATATCACATTTGTCTCTCTTATAACACATTCGTCCTCTTAAATTTTTTATAGCAAATTCGTCCCTCTTAACAATGTAGTGTAACACATTAGTCTCTCTTAAATACAAAATACATCACTTAAATTCAAAATACCACAGTGGACAAAAGTTAATGTACTTTGTAAGAGGAACTAATGTGTTACACTACATTGATAAGAGGGATGAATTTGTTACAAAAAAAATTAAGACGGAAGAATGTGTTAAAAGAGGGACGAATGTGATACATTATATTGATAAGAAGGATCAATATGTTACAAAAAATTTAAGAGGGATGAAAATGCAAAATTTAACCCATAACGTGACCAAAAATGCTATTCAACTTATTATAGTATATATCTGATTTAACTTTGAAGACTCCATTGGGAACTTCGACTAAAGCCTTAATTGAAGATACGGGTTTATGTGAGTAAAACTTAATTAAATAATACATTAGTTAAGTTTGACTTCATTTTTTTATTTTCGATTCTTGTTGCGTCTAAAAGGTATCAAATGGAGATTAAGTATTGTTTATATGATCCTGGATCATTATTATTAAGTCTGGAGTTAGTTTTTTAGGTGAATTGGGCTGAGGCCATTTCATTGGGTTTGACACAGTCCATGTGTTTAATATAGTATATACTAGAGTTTGACCGTTGGCGGGAGGAAAGCAACTTGTATGATCTTATTTAAGGAGACACAAGGGACAACAAACTGATCTTGGGGATATTTGATTTTATTAGCAATGGAGATTGGAGCTAGTCACAATGAGCATTCTTGATAGAGGTCCAGAATTTTATCGGTACATATTCCTCTTGGGGGTGATTGTCCGAATACACGAGTTTGGTATGGTGCTTGGAATGGCAAGTTTTCTTGTAAATTTGTAGGGCACATGAGACAGAGTTTTGGGGAGGATGTTTCCTTTGTGTGGCTGCGGAAATTGCGATGTCCACACCGTTTGAAGCTATTTGTGTGGGTGATTGAACATGGAAGTTTGTTGACAAATGTTCTTCGATTTGATAGGCACTTTGCTAATTTGAATCTATATCCGAGAGGTTGCTCTAACAGGGAGGATTTATATCATTTGTTTTTCGATGGTTCATTTGCTAGGAAAATATGGAGGAGAATTTATACCTCGAGGGTCGTTTCGGTACTTGCAGCTATTGTCAGGGATGGCTAGGTGAAAGAAAGTCGTTCGGCCTAATGTGGACTTTTTTCTAAACCAAAGAAGTAAATATGTTGAGTCCCATGTTTGGTCACGGCCTGACAAGGATTGGATCAAGTTAAACGCGGATGGGAGTTGGTTGGTTATGTCAAACTCTGCATCAATTGGTGGAGTGGTACGAGATGAAGATGTGGGTTTTTGCTCAATCAAGCAAACAAAGCTTTTTACATTTCGGGATGGTTTGAGCTCGGCGTGGGAAAGAAGGTTTAGAAATCTTGTAGTAGAGATTAGTTCTGAAGTTATCTACAACCTTTTACAAAAGATTGATACAAGAAATCATCATTTCAGTTACGTATTGGAAGATTGCAGGACTCTACTCGCTATGACGTGGTAATGTCTCTCTGTCATCTCTGAAGATCGGTCAACTCGGTGACATATGCTTTGGCCAAGTAGAGTCACAATTTGGAAAAATGTCTACATTGGATTGAAGAACCCCTAGATTCTATTCGAGTCTTAGTCGAGAAACATAGCCTCGAGAAACAGTCTCTAAGGTCGTGATCTTAAAACACGTTCCAAGTCATAGATTCCGAACGAGACGGGGTATCGAAGGAATCGCTAAGACTTGTACGATTATGCATGATTCACATGGAGTGAATTTGCAGAGTTTCATGAACAAGGCATATGTTAGTGCATATGACTAGGTGGTTCGATAGGGGATCGAATGCATCGAGCGACCCGAACAGAGAAACCCATTGTGGAAGCGCGTGACGCATATCTCGGTGATGGGATGTTTCTCGAGGCTTATAATAGTGTACGATTTAGTCCTTAGACTTGAGGTGCTAGGGCAAATTCGGTGCATGGGTGTGCGTACTTAGATTTAGGTACTGGTCACGTAGCCTGACCATAATGTGCCTAAGTTGGGTGCGTACATTTGTGTACGCGAGTGGTTAGTACTAAAAAAGGATCTATTGACTCATCCTAATAAGGTGGGAGAATTTCTTGTACGTTCTTAGATAATAGATTCCGGAAAACCCACGGTCGTAGTCAATGACGGTTTTGGAAAGGGTTTCCAAATTTAGCGGTCACATTGGAATTATTATCCATAATTAGAAAGTATAGAATCGAGATAATTAGAGGCCCAGTAAGCGAAGGAAAGCAGGCCAAAGCCTGCCAAGGCGTCAAGGCAGTTCAACAAAGGCAAAAAGAGTCTTCGTCCAGAACACGGAAGGGACCGAAAAAAAAAGGAGTTCGTCACTCCGATTAATTCACACACCCTAGGTCTCGGTCGGGAAATTAGTCGTTGGAAGGACCGTATGTACATGGCAATTATAAGAGGTGAGGTTCACAAATATCAATTCACCTGAAGTTGGGCTTCATGGGCTTGTGGCTAGACATCGACCATGAAGTGTGGGTACTTCTGAAATTAATAAGGGGATTAATTCTGGAGTGGTCAATTAAAAGTGTTTAATTGATCGGAACAATTAATTGCTCATTAATTAAATCACGAAATTCGTGGGCCTGCTGCCAATTGATGGTGAACCCAGAGGGTCACACACAATACAGTTGGACAGTGACAGTCATAAATAGAAATAGTTGATCTAGTGTAGTTAAATCAAAGTTGATGAATTAAAGTGTTAATTCAAAGAGGAAAACTATTAATTAATTGGAATATCTAATTAATTAATGTCTAATTAATTAATTAGATTATCCAAATTAATTACAATGTTAATTAAACTGATTAATTAATACAGATGGAAGGATAAATAATTAGCAATTTTTGGATTGACTAATTAATTGGCTAAGGGGCGATTTTGGCTAGGTGAAAGAGTGGAAGAGTTTGTTTCTGGTTTAACAAGTAATAAGCAAGAGATTTGGTTAAATCTTGTTTCCTATTGTGATAAGGAAATGATTCAACCAATCTTGATGAGATATCTAATAAGAGAAGGATTCTTCTCTTATAAATATAACTCATCACATATCTTCCAAAAGTTAATGAAAATTGAATGGCCTATGTTATTGCAAAATATAACAAGAAAAGAAAAGCTAAAAATTGCACAACCCTAGCCGCCCCTGCCCTAGACGCACAAGCCCTGTGGCCGATCCATCTTCCTCGTTCTCTCTTCATCTGGATCCAGGTCTAGATCTGCCTCTTCCTTTGCTGACAATCTCCAAAATCTAGTTCGTAGCCTGTGATTTGGAGACGTTACTACAATCCAATTGGTGTGTATACGTTCTGGAGGTGAGACAATTGGATCACTAAGTTGTGAATCAGACAAGAAGACCGGAGGTTACCACCACTGAACATGTGGTGAGGTAAATCGCATTTTACCCCCTTTTTAGTTTTAATTATTGTTTGATTCAACCTTTTCGCATATGTAATGTGGAGATCGATTCAATGGGACTGATGGGTGCCTCGGAAAAATTTTAAATTCCGCACTTTTGTTGTTCTGACAACCGAGGTATCCCAAATGCAACATTCTTTTATTAAAAAAAAAATATATTTTCAAAGAATATTTTTTCCCAAAGGAGATGGCGAGATTAATTAACATTGTCAAATATTTTCAAAGAATATTTCTACTTGCGATTTTTATTTGTGGGACCATTTTTACAATGTTCCATTTTAAATTGCGAGTAGTTTTCCGAAAGCTCACTCGGGTCTCATTTCCCTTATTTCTAGAGCTATATATATCTTATTAAAAAAAAACATAGAATAAATATGAAGTATGAACATGCCTAATGCTGTCAATGGGTCGGATCGGGTCGAATCAAGCTCGTCCTGATCCAGCTCCATTTATATCGCATCGGATCATGTCGAATTCAGATCTTATTCGAATTGTGCTCGGATTTAGATTTTTTTAATACAATGGATCTTTGTCGGATTTGGCCGGATATCGGATATTTTTCGGACCCAATAAAATTTTCATTTAACAAATTACATTAATATTTTTTCCTAAAACAAATTTGTATTTTATTTAATTTTAGTTCATATTTCAAGTATCATTTACTAATATTCATATTTTTAGATGAAAAATATTGGTTTAAATATATTTATAAACGAGTTATAAATTACTATCTTCTTGAATTGACAGTGAAATATTATTAATGGTACTTACTTTTATAAAATAATATTTATGTAACAGCACGAACCCGGCACCTGCCTACTGCGAATAAAATATTAACGCGATAACCTAAATATATTTCCAATAAATGCAGTTTAGCGCTCTAACTATCTATTACAATACAATAATTCTCCCAACTAACTCATTACATTTAACTTATCGAAACAAACCCAACATTCACCTGACAGAATCTAGAAACTCTATGGTAGACGCACAATTGAAATCCCTTAGTCTGATGTGGTCCATCCTGCTCTTCGATGAGATTCTGAAAGTTTCCTGTTTGAGTTAAAAAAATATAATTTAAAATTCATTTTTCTCTTATTTAAAAATTTGGGATATTACAATTTATATATATCATTCTTTTTACTTTTATCGGATACAGATCTTTAACGGATCAGATTGACCTAAATCCATATTCGCTCCATGTGTTTCGGATTATTGACCATCATAATCGGATGAGGTCCATCGAATCTTTAATCGGACAATTATTCTAATAAATCGGACATGGATTCAGATGGATCCGGATTGAAATACGCCCCATTGACAGCCCTGACCCTTTAATTTGTGACTTGAATTGTATGTCAATTTTGTGGATCAAATGATTCAAACCCAAAAGTGGTTTTGGGTTGCTCAAAGGCATGGCCAAACAGTCCATCAGACTCCAAATAAAAACCTAAGGCCCCATTTGGATGGGTGGATTTGAAATGAAGAGAGATTTCAAATGAATGGATTTGAAATTCCAATGATTTGAAATCCTTTCATTTACAATCTCTTGTTTGGATAAATTTTTTATACAAAGGATTTCAAATCCATTCATTTGAAATCCATTGTCTGGTATATATCATTTGTGTTATTTGAAATTCCCAATCATGCCGTATAATTTGCTTTATCGAGTTGGGGCAAAATTATAATTTTTGAAAATTGAGGGACCAAAAGTGCAAATTCGAATTTCAGAAAATCTGGGGCCGAATTGAAAATCTTAATTTTCTGAAAATTTTGGACTGAATTGGAACTCAGGGTTTTTCGAAATCTGGGTTCAAATGGCAATTTTTGAAAATTAAGGGACCAAAAGTGCAAATTAGGATTTTTTAAAATCAGGTGCCAAATTGAAAATTTTAATCTTCTGAAAATTATGGACTGAATTGCAGTTCTTATTTTTTCGAAAATATGGGGTCAAATTGCAATTTTTGAAAATTAAGGGACCAAAAGTGCAAATTTGAATTTCTGAAAATCTGGGGCCGAATTGAATTTTTTTAATTTTATGAGAATTCTGAACTGAAACGCAATTCTTGGTTTTTAAAAAGTCTAGGGGTCAAATTGTAATTTCCAAAAATTGAGGGACCAAAAGTGCAAATTCGAATTT
The DNA here is from genome assembly GCA_038501285.1 of Penstemon eatonii. Classification (NCBI taxonomy): domain Eukaryota; kingdom Viridiplantae; phylum Streptophyta; class Magnoliopsida; order Lamiales; family Plantaginaceae; genus Penstemon; species Penstemon eatonii. Next base: position 10,643,760 of record CM076710.1, read on the forward strand.
CTGAAAACCAGAGGCCTAATTGAAATTTTTAATTTTCTTAAAATACTGGACTGAATTGCAATTCTTGGTTTTTCGAAAATCTAGGGTAAAAATTGCAATATCCAAGAATTGAGGGACCAAAAGTGCAAATTTTGTTCTGAAAATCAGGGTTCGAATTGAAATTTTGAATTTATTAAATTCTGGACTGAATTGTAATTTTGGATTCTTAAAAAATCTGGGGTCAAAATTGCAATTTTTTTAAATATAGGAACCAAAAGTGCAATTCGAATTTCTGAAAATAGTAGCCGTATTGCAAATTTTGATTTTTTGAAAATTCTGGACTGAATTGCATTCTAGGTGTTTTGAAAATTTGGGATCAAATTATAATTTTTTAAAATATACCATGTGGATCTTTTTTTAAGTGGATTTCAACTGACTAATTTTAGGAGAAATTTCAAATCCACTTAAAATTGGGCTGAAATCCATTGGACAAAAATCCAGGATTTCAAATGAATGGATTTAATTTTGTATCCAAATAGAACGATGGATTTGACAAGGGATTTCAAATCCACTCAACCCAATTCCATTCATCCATCCAAATGGGCCCTAAAACTTCTTCAATCTGTCTCGAGTATTCTTTTCTTCAATTTCAGACAAGGTAAGATCTCTATTTCTCTTCTTCTCTCGTTTATACAAATTTGTATATTTTAATTTCGCATAAGATTTTTAATAATTCCGGATTTAGGAGATCAAGGATTTGTGAATTTGTCTACCAAAATAAACACTTTTTTAGGATTAATTTTTCTTTGCCCTGGATCTATGAATTATCGATGTCTCACAAAATTAATTTTATGATGTATGCTTACTAGAGCATGTGAATAGTTACTTGATTTATGATGTATGGTTATTTTACAAGATCTATGAAGTATTTGTGTGTAGGGTTATGATTATTTTACTTGCGTTATGAAGTACGATGATTTTACAAGATTTATGGGTAATTAATTAATGTAAGGGAGTAATGGATCAAATATTCATCTGTTCTGTTATATGTGATTGTAGTTAAAAAAAATTGGTACTATGTTGAGATTTATTAGATGAATATTTGATAAATATAAGGGGGAATGACTGATGTTTATTGATTTCTTTTTGTTTTTTTGACAATTAATGTTTGTTTATTGATTTCAATAAACAACTTTTGTGGATTCTTGCTTATTAGCCTTATTTTTTTTGGGTGATATGCTTTTAATTTTATAGTAAAAGATTTCTAGGTAGTGAATGTCTCACATTGTTCGTTTATTATATGTATTATTCAGCGACAATTAATATTCTTGGAGTTCAAATGTCTCAAGAATGCACAAATCCATCATATCCTTCGACAACGACGAGCAGAACAAGGTTATTAAACCTGATCATGAACCTCAAGTCCACTCCGAACATGAGTTGATGTCTATGTTTGAGTCTTGGATGGATAAATATTGGTATTACGAAGATTTGGAGGAGAGAAAGATGAGGTTCGAGGCTTTTAACGAAACTGTGAGGATTTAGAGGAGAATGACCCATCGGTGACGGGCGTCACGCTTTGTCTGAACAGTTTCGCTTGTCTAACCAATGAGGAGTTCCATGATATCTATCTTTGTTGTATGGACCCTTCTTGCACTATTTGCAGATGTTCTAACAAAATCGGCTCATGTTCTGAAAAAACCTGCTCATGTTTTCTGAAAAAATCGACTCGCCTTCTTGCCAAACAATGCCGTTGTGTTCTGATGCGCCAATCGAGGTGTTAGGGAAGAAGCCAAAAAGCACCAAAAAGAAGTGAAGAAGAGTTTACAATTATTTGTCACTTTTCAGTTATTCAATAGGCGTGAGAGTGATGTACAAGTTTGTTTCTGTCCTGTTACTAAAATTTCTTGTTGTCTTTTGTGGAGAAAAGAAGACTAAAATGCATCTATTGTAAAAGCCGGACCAGAAACAAAAATACAAAAATTGTAATTATATAATAAATGCAATCACCACGTATAGGATGTTTGTATTAATTTCTATATTTCCAATCATTCATGTGAGTAAGTTTTAGATTTTTTTCTCCCTTTTTCTAGTAAAGCTAAAATTTGAAGACAAGAGGGGAGGGAGTGTTTCTAAAAACATGGGCAACAGATTGATGTAGTGCCCCTGAAATTGGGAGTTGCCATTCCCAATTTCAGTTTTTGTGAGCTCACGGACAGAAATTCAGAGCCGCGCCCTTGAAATTTGGAGTCGAGACTCTGATTGCAGTTTTTCTTTCTAATCTTTCATGTCTTCAAGGCCTTTTTTTTTTTAAAAAAAAAAGACATTTATGCGATCTAAATTTGACTTTTGCTAATTTTGAATGTTAGGGTCTCTTTGTAAGACGAATAAAACACAAGTTTAACATATAACACCCTCAACTAAAAAAAAAAACTCAAACCCTCTCGTTTTTTTTCGGCAAAGATGACCATTAAGGTGAAAAAAATCTAAGGCATAATAGGTAATTCATTTTTTAATAGGTAACAAAATAGGTAATAATTCAAGGAAAAAAAAAAATTTACCTATTATGCCTTATATTTTTTCGCTCTAATAGTCAACTTTGACAAAAAAAAAAATGAGGGCTTTGAGTTTTTTTTAATTTGAGGCCATTAAGTGTTAATTTTGTATTTCGGGGTGCAAATTGCCCATTTATTGTGTTTCGAGGGTGAAAGTTGCTTGTTTGTTCTTAATTAAAGGGTGTTAAGTGCTAATACTATTTTGGAGGTACAAAGCGCTCTTAAGTTTTGAGGGTGCGAAGTGCCAATACTATTGAATTATCTATTTTACCCTTGAATTTTTGCTTGAAAATAAAAGAGGGTGCAAAATGCTACATTTTTCATATTTCGAGGGTGCAAAATGCTTATTTCCCATTTTTCAGGGGTGCAAAAAACCCATATTGACTAAGCTTATGCACAGCATAGCTTATGTCTGGCCTTGTGATAGTGAGGTATAAGACCATCTCCAACCGAGCCGGCAACCGGGCATGAGGGAAGGTTGCCGGCTGTGCTCGATTGGAGATGGCAAAGGGCAATAGGGCGGGCAATTTGGGCAGGGCGGGCAAGGGGTTGGGGCAGGCAGGAAACCGGGATGTCGATCATTGACCGCCCGCTTGCCGGCTGGCATACGCACTGAATCTCTTCTTTTTTTTAAAAAAATTTTAATTTATGCGTAATTAGACCCATTAATTTCATAACTCAATATTACTTTCTTCACCAATTTGCTTTAATTTGGTGAGATTTGATTTAATTTGGTGGAATTAAAAATTGGGGTGAAAAATCTCCTTAAACTACTGTTGTACGTGAAGAGAGGGTAGGGAAGATGAGTAATTTACACATTCAGCCCCCAGGTTCTGTCCCTGGTCAAAGCCACCCACAAACTTTCAGTTTTGTTGAAAAATTGACTTAATTTAAATTTATGAATTTAAAAAGACTTAATTTAAAAATACATTTTATTTAATACACAAAAAAATTATGATAACGAAAAATAACAACCCATAGTTTATGAAAATTTTATAGACCAAGTCTATGCAAGAATTTTCTACTGTTATAACTCAAACTGCAATGGTTTTTTTTTTTTTCTATTTTCCTTAAAGATATTACATATATTACAAACATCACTAATAACCTCTAAAAATAAAATTGGAATATTTGGTAAAAGGCATATTGTAAAATGATAACAAATTGAATTAATAGATGTTAATTGTCCTTCAGTTGGAGATGAGTTTTTTAGGTGGGTCGAAAAGGCATGAGGGCAAGGCAAAAGGGCAATTAGGCAAGCAATTGAGCAATGGCTTCGGTTGGAGATGGCCTAACAACCTCCCTATTAACCTCCTGTATTGGGTTATGTCTTCTAATAAATCCCTATATTCAGAATTAATCTTGTTTCTAGGATCCATTGGCAAAGTTAATGGTTTAGACCCTAGGTAGTTTGATTCTTCCAAAATTTGTAGAGCGTCCTGCCTTTGGTTCAAGCAAATTCTCTTAGAAGATCTTAGAAGCCGCTTCAGCTTCAGAAATTTCCTCTTCTTTTTGTGCTTCCTTACTTTAATGTAATGCTGTCAAAAGTAAAGCTACAATGTTACTTTTAAACCAAATAACACAAAAAATTTTGTCAAAATCACACATGTACAAGACCATTAAGGGTCAACTTAGCTTCATCATCCACGAAAATTTCCAGTGGCTGAAAAAAAGAAAATGTCACAGTAAGCATACTAGGAGCGCACAAGAAAGCTAGAACAATCGAAACATAAAGTGCAAGTAGGAATGGCCACAAGACTTTACATCATGCATATATTTCTCGGAAACTTCTTGAATATCCTTGATGAATGTATTAGAATTAGAAGAGGTCATCATGACTTGCTTATCACTAAAGGTCATCTCGAAAATCTTCGCCACATCTTCTCGCATTTTTGGTAGTTAGAAGAAATTATTAGTAATCTCAAGGGAAAGAGAAACATGATAAAAATATCCCAAGAGTATATTTCTACGACGTACCATAATTTTCCATAATATCCACACAATGATGAAGAATTAAATGCCTCACATTTTCCAGGTTAGAAATGTCCTTATCTTTAGCCAGAGTAAGAATCATTCTTGGTGTTCCAATAACAACATGCGGGGCTTTTTTATTCAAAGAATATTCTTGGGTTCCATCAAGTAAAGCTAAAATATTGACGTCTGCCACGTACGTGTTTAGATGCTCAAACATGTAAGAGACCTGTAAACAAGAAAAAAAATGACACCAGCAAATGAGAAAATATTGTTATTAGTCTATAGAAAAAATTCACAGTTCGAAGACATACAAATTTAACTGACTCTCGGTTATGGTATAGAACTAAAGCGACAACCCTAACAACCGGTTTAATTTGCTGCAATATGGTATGAACAAATTTACTGATCTCCCCCTATCAACATATGCACCGAGGTGCTCCGGTAAAGCTTTCTTTGGGCAAATAACATCCATTCATGTAATGGCCAAGGGTGTGACTGGAGATGGGTAGTATTTAAATTGTTTTATGACTGGGTAAAATGACTTTAAACCGATTCCACACAAGCCAACATTCCTCAACATCCGACAGTACCCACCCTCTCCCCAAGACTTCCTTAAAATCCAATAATCCTCACCATTCTCTGTGCGGCCATAGCCCACAACTACAACAACATGATTTAATTCCCCTCCCCCCCAACTCTCGTGGACTATACCACCTTTATATGTACGAGTTGCTAGACCAGTGGCAATGCAAGTCGCCACAACTTGACGTTCAACAGCCTTATTCAGCTCATTTTCATCTCCCATCGAAAGACGTTCAAAAGTATCAATACTTACTACATTTTTCTTGCAATGATTACACTGTCCATCCTTACCGGTATATGGGATAGTGTTTTCCAGTGTCTAAGTCTTTGCTAGTAATATGTCTAAAGGCAGCAGGTAGACCACCTGGCATGCAACCTTTAGTGCCAACATCACAATCGATTAAATGCTGCTCCGAAAGTCCTATTAGTTGTCCATTTTTAATGCAGTTAAGAGACTCCACGGCAGAAACACTACCAAAAACCCAACAAGAATGGCAAACACCCTGATGTCTAATTGGAAGAATTACCCTTTTTCCGTCCAATTGAAGTAATCACCCATTTTCTGCAGTACATAATATATAATGCTAAGGATATTGGTGTTGTCCGGTAGTGTAATGCTAGGGGGTATGCTAGCATTACACTAAGACATCAATATCTTTAGCATTATATATTATGAGTTCAATTCCCAAAATTTTTCTCCAACACCAATATCTTTAGCATTACACTAAGACACCAATTGAGTTGCAACAAGTAAATTGAGTTCAATTCCCAAAATTTCTCTCCATACCCCCTAGCATTACACTACCGAACAACACCAATATCCTTAGCATTATATATTATGTTCTACAGAAAATGGGTGATTACTTTAATTGGACGAAAAAAGGGGTAATTCTTCCAATAAGACATCAGGGTATTTGTCATTCTTGTTGGGCTTTTGGTAGTGTTTCTGCCGTGGAATCTCTTAAATGCATTAAAATGGACAACTAATAGGACTTTCGGAGCAGCAGTTAATCGATTGTGTTGTTGGCACTAAAGGTTGCATGTCAGGTGGTCTATCTGCTGCCTTTAGACATATTACCAGCAAAGGCTTAGACACTGGAAAACACTACCCATATACCGGTAAAGATAGACAGTGTAATCAATGCAAGAAAAATGTAGCAAGTATTGATACTTTTGAACGTCTTCCGATGAGAGATGAAAATGAGCTGAAAAAGGCTATTGAACGTCAACCTGTGGCGACTTGCATTGCCACTGGTCTAGCAACTCGCACATATAAAGGTGGTATAGTCCACGAGAGTTGGGAGAAAAATTAAATCATGTTGTTGTAGTTGTGGGCTATGACCGCACAGAGAAAGGTGAGGATTATTGGATTTTAAGGAATTCTTGGGGAAAAGATTGGGGAGAGGGTGGGTACTGTCGGATGTTGAGGAATGTTGGTTTGTGTAGAATCGGTTTAAAGTCATTTTACCCAGTCATAAAACAATTTAAATACTACCCATCTCCAGTCACACCCCCGGCCATTATAGGAATGGATGTTATTTGCCAAGTGGATGTTATTTGCCCAAAGAAAGCTTTACCAGAGCACCTCGATGGATATGTTGATAGGGGGAGATCAGTACATTTGTTCATACCATATTGCGGCAAATTAAACCGATTGTTGGGATTGTCGTTGTAGTTCTATGCCATAACCGGGAGTCATTTAAATTTATATGTCTCCGAACTATGAATTTTTTCTATAGACTAATAACAATATTTTCTCATTTGCCGGTGTCATTTTTTTTTCTTGTTTACAGGTCTCTTACATGTTTGAGCATCTAAACATGTATGTGGCAGACGTCAATGTTCTAGCTTTACTTGATGAAACCCAAGAATATTCTTTGAATAAAAAAGCCCCGCATGTTGTTAATGGAACACCAAGAATGATTCTTACTTTAGCTAAAGATAAGGACATTTTTAACCGAGAAAATGTGAAGCATTTAATTCTTATCATTGTGTGGAGATTATGGAAAATCATGGTACGTCATAGAAATATATTCTTGCGATCTTTTTATCATGTTTCCCTTTCCCTTGAGATTACTCATAATTTCTTCTAACTTACCAAAAATGCGAGAAAATGTGGCGAAGATCTTCGAGATGACCTCTAGTGATAAGCAAGTCAAGATGACGTCTTCTAATTCTAATACATTCACCAAGGATATTCAAGAAGTTGCCGAGAAATATATGCATGATGTAAAGTTCGTGGCCATTCCTACTTGCACTTTATGTTTCGATTGTTCTAGTTTTCTTGTGCGCTCTTAGTATGCTTTACTGTGACATTTTCTTCTTTTCAGCCACTGGAAATTTTCGTGAATGATGAAGCTAAGTTGACCCTTAATGGTCTTGTACATGTGTGATTTTGACAAAAAAATTTGTGTTATTTGATCTAAAAGTAACATTGTAACTTACTTTTGACAGCACTACATTAAAGTAAGGAAGCACAAAAAGAAGAGGAAATTTCTGAAGCTGAAGCAGCTTCTAAGATCTAAGGGAATTTGCTTGAACCAAAGGCAATACGCTCTACAAATTTTGGAAGAATCAGGTTACCTAGAGTCTAAACCATTAACTTTGCCAATGGATCCTAGAAACAAGATTAATTCCGAATATGGGAATTTATTAGAAGACATAACTCAATACAGGAGGTTAATAGAGAGGTTGGTATATCTCACTATCACAAGACTAGACATAATTTATGTTGTGCATAAGCTTAGTCAATATGTTTCTCAGCCTAGATTGCCTCATTTGCAGGCTGTGCATCATATACTGAGATTGTAACACCCCAATCCCACATTGATTGTGGATGAATTGTTTGAATGGTTATTAAAGACTCGACCTACTTCTACTTGTCAACATGGGCTTAAGCATTTTGGGCTAGTGGAGTAGAGCACAACAATGTTGACAAGGTCAGAAGTGGATCAAGGTCTTTACAAATGGTATCAGAGCCGACTTCGTGGTGTTATCCATGAGGGCGGTCTTGGGCTATTGATCTGGACTCGACGAGGACGTCGAGTATTTGAGTTGGGGAGATTGTAACACCCCAATCCCACATTGATTGTGGATGAATTGTTTGAATGGTTAATAAAGACTCGACCTACTTCTACTTGTCAACATGGGCTTAAGCATTTTGGGCTAGTGGAGTAGAGCCCAACAATGTTGACAAGGTCAGAAGTGGATCAAGGTCTTTACAAATGGTATCAGAGCCGACTTCGTGGTGTTATCCATGAGGGCGGTCTTCGGCTATTGATCTGGACTCGACGAGGACGTCGAGTATTTGAGTTGGGGAGATTGTAACACCCCAATCCCACATTGATTGTGGATGAATTGTTTGAATGGTTAATAAAGACTCGACCTACTTCTACTTGTCAACATGGGCTTAAGCATTTTAGGCTAGTGGAGTAGAGCCCAACAATGTTGACAAGGTCAGAAGTGGATCAAGGTCTTTACAGAGATACATCAAGTCCAATCCAGGTAAGGATCTTTTTTATTCATCTAAATCTACACTAACACTAACTTCTTTTGCTGATGCGGATTGGGCTTCATGTAAGGATACAAGGAGGTCTACAACTGGTTTTTGTATTTTCTTAGGGGATTCTATGGTTTCTTGGAAATCTAAAAAGCAAGTAACTGTTTCAAGGTCATCTGCAGAAGTTGAATATAGAGCTTTAGCTACTGTCTCTAGTGAGATTGTCTGGCTACAACAACTACTTAGTGATCTAAGAGTTCAAAATTCATCTCCTACTCTACCGTTTTGTGATAATAATTCTGCTATGCATATAGCTAACAATCCTATCTATCACGAACGTACTAAACACATAGAGATAGACTGCCATTTAATTCGTGAACAGGTATATAGAAAAAGAATCAAATTGCTTCCAATTCACACAGATAATCAAATAGCAGATGTGTTCACAAAGGCCTTACCTTTACCACGCTTTTCTTCGTTACTGTCCAAGATGGCGCTTGCGGACATATCTTGAGGAGGGAGTATTAGAGGAATTAGAGATTTGAGGAAGAGTTATTGAAGAACTTCAAATCGAATAAGAAATTGGGAGAATTTTTATTTATAAATAAGGAAAAGTGAAAGATGAAATTGGGAGAATTAGAGAATTACTGTATTATATTTGCTGTGAATAATTTTGAATTAAGGGTTTTAGAATTTTTTTTCTTTTTCTAGTAAAGCTAGAATTTGAAGGCAGAGGGGAGTGAGTGATTCTGAAAACATGTCGTGCCCCTGAACACTCCCAATTTCAGTTTACGTGAATTCACGGACTCGCTCCCCTGAAATTTGGAGTCGCGACTCCTGATTGCAGTTTTTCTTTATATGATCTCTGCAGTATTTTCTTTGTCATCGTCTTTTCATCGTAACTGTAAGCACATTAGAGAGGTTATAAGTAAACATGAGCAAGTACATACAACACAAAAAATGAAACACAATTAGCTGCACAAGCACAACAAAGACATGAAGGTACTCCATCAAAATAAACTTATAATCTAGTAATCATCTATAAGAACATGTCAATCAACACTTCATAATAGTTGCAGTTATATGCACTCAAAGTAAGATGGCAAACAATCACCATCCATCATGATGGAAATCAACGGTGATAACTACTGATAATATACAGGGTTACAACTTAGAACAAGTGCAAGAGGAATATTAATAGATACAACCAATTGTATACCACCCAAGTGCTAAGGAGAGTTGGAAAAAAAAAACAGGAAGACTGAGAAAGCAAAGAGAAATCAAAGACGTGACTATTCAATTCTAAATACCTTCATGTGGAATACTGACAATTACATGAAACTATGAAAGTAAGAAAAATATATAACGAAAGCATACACGGCAAAAATTAGAAAGGATTAGGACCCTGAGAAAATTATCCACCCTACCTTCCATCCATAATATCCAAGGCAATTATCCCAAGGCGATCAACAAATTCATGATAAGTCTTACGGGTGGGGTAACCTGCTAAACTTATACGAACAGCCTCTAAAACACCCTGCAGTATCAGAAGAATACCATATTAGAGTTATTACATTATCCACAACCTAAAACATAAATATTACTAAAATAGATTTAGTTCAATAGACTATACTTCGTGTATCATTTCAGGACATTTAAAACAATAGTAAACTTTAGCTGCACAACAAACAGCTAGTCTCTTCTGTATTACCAATAGACAAAGCCCAAAATGGATATGGTGTTTCTTTAACAAACTACAAGAAGAGAGTTAGTTGAATCTAGTAAATCTTTTATCTACAACTACAAGACCCTGTGGATGATAAAGAACTGTTACATCCCTCAATCTTCTATATTACATCAATCTTTTAAGCTCCAACCTAGTTACAACCGCAAAAGTCTTTCAGCATGAAACGAGAATAATTTGTTGTTAGTTTAGTATTGCTTCGAAGGTGATCAGCTTGGTACATGTTTAAAACTGGAATTTACTCAGACGTAGTTTCTGCTACTTGCAGTAGGATGTGAAACAAATGCTCAAAATGGATGGTGCAAATGCCATCAGCTTTACTGCAGTAGGTTCAAACTGATTCATTTGTTCCTGAAAGACCCTATTCTCTTGTATGGTAGATTTATTCAGCAAAACATAAGATCTTTACGTAGTAAAGATGGATTATCAGTCTCGGTCCCCATTCACCAGTAGAAAAAGCTTCTCGATACAAACATAAAGGTTTAACAGATCAAAATATGGCTAGTTTGGAACGTGTCAAGGCAAGAAGCTGATACTGACCCCACAACGCAACTGGTGCAAGATGCTCTGGTTCTCAAACCTGTGAGGCTTATTAAATGAGTTTGGCTTCACACATCGAATGTAGTGAGGCTCTGTTGAGCTGAGGGTTTCCATAAGAGCTTGATGTTGTTGCTGCAAGAAAAAATGACAAATGAGTGGAAATGTCTTGTGTTATCAGTTAGATGATGTACTAAACAAATCTTCCCATGGGTTTACAGAAATAACAATATACCAACAGGATCAAGTAAATTGCTTGAGCAAAACATAAAATTCTAGCAAACCCTATCAACTTTCCATAAATATCAATAGAAACAGTCGTAGTCTATAAACAAAGCAAAGACCCAATCTTATGGTATCAAAAGTTCAAAACCGATACATGACCAATGATGTTCATATAGATTGAACAAATGTAAGTACTCCAAAGTCATACTAAGCTACCAGCCACCATTGCCTGATTCAATCCTATTGGCAGATACCTTGAGACTTTTTGAAAATAAATTACACACGGATGAGTTATAGTCTATTAACCTTTTCCTCTGGAAGTCATAGATAACAGAGGAATGAATTCTTTAACACAAAACTTACAAAGGATATTTTCACCAATGGTTGCTAAACTGTTTAAAATTGCAAGGAGATAGAGATGCTCTACTGATCCAAAGTTTCTAGGAAAAGCAACATCTGAACTGCTGTAGGGTTAATAGTTTTAGGCAGCCAACTCAGCCAACCCATTACAATTAAATAGATCAACTACTCAGAAAAAGCTTCAGAAGATGAGAGGGATCTAGATATTAGGAAGAAGAGTGCAGCCATGCTATACTTTGTTCCTTGTTATGCAGCCAACACATATCCACTCAACTACAAGGTTTATGCGAGTGAATTTACAACCAATGCATCTTCCTCAAGCCATATGCAGATCTAACAAAATGTCCTAAGAACTATAGAAATATGTCAAGCTGGCCAATATCTGTATTCTCATAGCCAGATCCCTACGAAACACGGTCTTTAATCAGACCAAGCACCCCATATGTACAAGGACAGAGCGACCATTAAAATGACTAAAAAGGGACTTTTCCACATAGAAGTGGTGACTATGAAGACTTTCCTGATCCGATGTTCACTCTTCAAAAATCTTGTCTTCTAGTAATTTGTAGTTCAGAAAAAAAGGAACACACTTTGCCATAAGGTCAGGAAAATCCCTAAACAGAGAAAGTTAGTACCTTAAACCGAGAGGCCACTGATGAAAACTTGTACGATGATCGAGAAGACTCTTCCGGTAGCGGTGGAAAGAGGCCAACTATAAAAGGGCATCTGGAAGAAGCTAACAAATTGCAGTGTTCAACCACAACATAATCACGATTTTTGTCCAAAAATGAATTTGTTTGATAGTTCACCCAAGGAAGAACAGCGCAGAACTAAATAAACAATACATTATCTAAAACTCAAGACTAATCTGTTATTCAAATAGTTCAAAACATTGGATGTACCTTGCCCGCATAGTGAGAAATAGTAAAATCTGTTTCAGAAAATTTTGCTTTATCCAATCGTGGGTGCGACCGAAAATTCTGGAATAGCTTGTTAGCAAATGTTTCATGTGTTGATTTCGGAAACATGCTACATGAATTGAGAAGTACAGGGATAAGGATAAGTTGGAACCGATAAGGTAAACAGGACCAAGAGATGAAATGACAGGAGAGAACTCATCGTACCAAGCTTCGTCCAAAAGAGCAATTAATCCTATGGGCTTCTGCAAAAGTATAAAGACCATGGCACGACTCAAAATGAAAGCTCGCAGTAAACCAAAATTAATAGAAAGAGAGGTGGATTATGTGTATCCTTTTCCAATTTTGGAATCCATTCTGGAAATCGAAGACTGATGCAAGTTATCAAAGTCCATTCACTTGAGAAAAAAAATTCTCATGACAATCCGCATAGACTGAGTCTGCTTTTATTTTTTTCATAGCTTTTAAACTTCAGCATAGTATATTAAACTCAAGCAACTGCATATTAACCACAAGCACATACTCTTTTCATCAGAAAACCAGTTTCAGTTTCTTTATTAATTTAGAACATATAGTCAAGGTGACAGCAGAGTTCACAAGTCACAGTGCATATCCTAAATGAAAAATTAAAATTCGGGGACAGTGAGGTATTTCGAGATCAGTTCAATCATTTGAAAGATTAAAATATGCCAACCACAAACTCTTCAAGATATAAATTAATGCTTACAGAAAATATTTTAGATTTTATCCCTGACATGTAACAACATCAGCACCAAAGTAAGCAAAACCCTTGCAAATTAACAAATTATTTCTGCAGTGCAACACATATTTAATCCTGTGTAGCAGCGTAGTAAGATACTTCATTCAAGCTTAAAATGAATCAAATCAGAAAGTAAAGGAAGACCTTCTCTATCAAATCCAAAACATCTTGGTTGTCGATAAATTCAATATAGCTCCAATTGATTTCTTCTCTATGATATTCTTCTTGCTCCATCTAAACACATGCTGGAAAATAAAATCCCCGAAATAGCAAAATGTAAGCAAGGATAACATGATTTAACAACATTTTGCTAAACATAGCACCAAGAGTATCGTGTCACCTCATTAAAGCGTTGTTGGAGCTTCTCGTTTGCAAAATTGATGCAGAACTGCTCAAAACTGTTCAAATGGACCCAAGACCAACCAATAAGTTGTCAAAGCACATGTGGAGTCGAGTTAATGTACGTTCATACTGCGACAAATAACTTTGTGAAATTCCAAAACCAAGAAGAATGAGCTCAGACATATAACATGTAAGAATTTCATCTCCTTTCACGCATGTAGACATTCTCACTATAGCTCGGCTCCTTTGCTAAAAGTTTATTTTTTAAATTCAATATGATATGAATCCTATTAGCTACTAGAAATGTCCCTTGGAAACAATAATGTACATAGATATTAATGAGGTCAATACAGGGTAAAGCTCAACTAATTGAACTAAGTGTCTAGATTCACTTTCCTTTGTATTTGCTAAGATGGTTCATTCTATAACTATACCACTAGATATCAGTTGACTTAGAAATAAACTACTATCTGCTAAAGAGGAAACTTCGTCGCAATAACCACAACTACTCTTAAATTCCTTCCGTAATCCAAAAATTAAAGCTTTTGAGTAACTCACATAGATTTCATTGAGAGCATATCGTCTCTGAAGATTATCAAGAACATCAGGCTCATTCAAATAAGTCAATTTGGTCATGTCATCCACTCCTCCAAGGTCATCCTCAGTGTCCCGCGGCTGCAATTTCTCAGGCACCGCTAAAACCTATTTGCAAAAACCAGACCTCACTTCGCCAGTCAATTCTCAAAACAAAACATAGAATTACTTATAAGAAAAAATACTTATAACGTAAACTTCAATTTCGAAATAACACCAATATTTGCCCCTTTACATTCAAAACTTTTCAAATTTACAATGATTTTTTCTGGAAAGTAAGAAAAAGCTCACCTTTTTGCCGGAGAAAGTGAGGACTTTAACTTGTTTGCCGAGGAACTCTATAACCTCGGCCGCAGCCCAAGCCGAATCTTTGTCTTCTACCCATACTTTCGAACCCTTTCGGAGACTCATTTTCTTATATTATTTCGTTAATTTTTCTTTTGTGTGATATCAAAGATGAGTGAATGAGGGAAGGAATTTCATGAAGTTGGAAGAAATTTCACCAATTCGGAATGAATTTAGAAACCCTACTTTCCATGGAGAAATAGAATAGTAATTCTTTTTTCAGCTTCCCGCCCTAAGAGAGCAGAATTCGACAGTCAAATTGCCAATTAAAACAATCGGATAAATAATAATAGTAATAAAAATTAAATTAAATTAAAAAGAAAACCCTCAGCTGAAGTATTTGCTACGTTTCAGTCGTATTTTGAATTTTCGGCTTCTGTAAATAATTAATGCCGGTGTACTGTCTCTCTTGGGGTTCATGAAAATTCAAATTTTAAAAATAAGTAATTGTTTTGGATCTGAAGTAACAAATGTGCATTCTCTTTTTCTTGCTCTTTTTTGTGAAAAAAGATGTGCATTATCTTCACAAGCTATTTACAACTCACTCAGTTAAATTTTCTTTTGCATATGTAGTTGGTTTACACATTTTTAGTTCGACATCAATAAAATATTTAGAGTTTCATGAACGACACGATAAAAAAAAACTTATATTTGTGCTTTAAAAATTAAATAAACGTGTAATTAATGTGAACCTTAACTTACTCAATTTATATTTTTTTTATATACTTTACTTTCTACTTGTTAATTTCAAATTATGGTAGGTCAACACATTTAAACATTTCATAAACATATTTTTCTATGATTATTGAATAATAACAATCATATGGTACAACTATTGTTTTATTATCTAATTTTTCAATTGTTTTACACATCATTTTCTAATATTTTTAGTATATGACACGTGGTGCCTTAATGGATTCGTCATAATTAAAAGCAAATAATATAAATGAAAATAAATCCTAAGTTAGAGCAAGTGCAAACAAAGTAATTATAGAGCAAAGTGTAAAACAACTCAAATGTGATAAATTGGTTTGCTAAAATGAGAAAAAGATTATATACTTATATAACCACATAATGTACAGCTACTGCATTAAATAATTCTCCTACGTGAGCCTATAATTCAGATTTGAAATGGTAATTTTTTTTTTCTTTTTTTGATAGTCGATTTGAAATGGTATATATATGATGATTTAATGTTATAATCCATAGGATTGCATGAATTGCAGTAGAAAAGCTATTGAATTTGATGTATAAATTGTATGTAATTTTGGAGAGAAAATAGAGAAAGAAAAATCTGTAAAAATGTATTATGAATAATAATTGTGTATGTATATACAAAGGGAGAATCGAACGAGAGATTATTTAGTACAACTGCTGCACCACGTCATCAAGTACACGTGGTGCAGCCCACCAATACACTTGGGACATGTGGATTGATAATCCACATCACCCCATATTCTAGCCATGTTCCATAAAAATAGGAATTCAGAAAATTGTGTTCACATTGTCAGAACATGGGTTATGTGGATTATTAATCCACATGTCCCAAGTGTATTGGTGGGCTGCACCACGTGTACTTGATGACGTGGTGCAGCGGTTGTACTAAATAATTTCTCGAATCGAACCATGCTATCTAAACAGGACAAAGGCGGTTAAAATAAGAGTAAATCCTAATCATCAATTCTAGTCTAATTTGAGCCGTACAAAACTAAAACTAAATACAAAACAAAAGAAATAATAAATAATACAAGTATCACCAAAAAAAAAAAAATAATATACAAATCTCCCAAATCAAATGCCCTAATTTTATACTATTGAAGCTGCTGATATAATTCCATAACCAATTTCTGATGAGAATTTTAATCAATCTCCAATATTTAAAGTATAAAAAAATTTAACAAAATGAAAAGCAAATAAATATTTTATATATTATTATTTTCCAATGCAATTCAAGTGTGAATATAGATTAGTAACAAAGTCAAAATGTAAATTTATAATCAAACTAGAAAAGGATTGAAACTGGAAAATCGAAATATTGTTTTGTTAATTGGATTTATATGCGTAGGATAATTTGGCTATCTATCTCTTTCTTGAATTGCCGTATGTGGTACGTCAACTAACCATCCAACGTTTACTTGCTAAGCAAGCAATTACGTGGCTGATAGTCAAGGAAATAATAAATAATACGTATTTTTAATTTATTTTTAGTATGAACATATCCAAAATAATTACTGTATAAAATTAGGGAAATATATAATTATTAAATTGTTGATTAGCACATCTAGTTTGGTCACTATACACAAGATTATAGTAGAGTAAATCGCATTTTTTGTCCTCCTTATGAATTAATTTTTGCACTTTTGTCCCTTTTAAATTTTTTGTGGCAGATGAGTCCCTCTTATCAATGTAGTATATCACATTCGTCCCTCTTAAATTTTTTATAGCAAATTCGTCCCTCTTAACAATGTAGTATCACACATTAGTCCCTCTTAAATATAAAATACATCACTTAAATTCAAAATACTAAAGTGGACAAAAGTTAATGTACTTTGTAAGAGGAACTAATGTGTTACACTACACTGATAAGAGGGATGAATTTGCTACAAAAAATTTAAGACAATATGTGAAAAGAGGGACGAATGTGATACATTACATTGATAAGAGGGATCAATCTGTTACAAAAATTTAAGAGAGATGAAAATACAAAATTTAACCCATAAGAAGACCAAAAATGCTATTCACTCATTAGGGCAAGTCCAATGGTAGTTTGTATATTTGGGGATGTAAAATACATTATACATTCTCAAATAGTTGTTTACATACTCATTTAAATTGATTCATTCCAATGGAGAGTATGTAAATTGAGTTTCTATGTCACTTTATTAATATTTTTATTGTTTACTAAATATTTTTATCCAATCACATTCTTTCCCTCTCAACAACTGTCATATACATACCATGTTTCTCTCTCTTCAAGAGTAAGTAAATATAGGATCTGAAATTGAAAAATGTAAAATAGATCCCCTTTTCCTTATCCCCATTGGAGTGAAAATTTCACAAAAAAATGTATGCAAAATGGCAGTTACACCTTTGCATCCTCATTTGCTTACTTGCATTGGACTTGCCCTTATAGTATATATATGATTTAACTTTGAAGACTCCGTTGGGAACTTCGACTAAAGCCTTAATTGGCCTTAATTGAAGATACAGGTTTATGTGAATAAAACTTAATTAAATAATACATTAGTTAAGTTTGACTTCATTTTTTTTATTTTGATTCTTGTTGCGTCTAAAAGGTATCAAATGGAGATTATGTATTGTTTATATGATCCTGGATCATTATTAAGTCTGGAGTTAGTTTTTTAGGTGAATTGGGCTGAGGCCATTTCATTGGGTTTGACACAATCCATGTGTTTAATATAGTATATACTAGAGTTTGACCGTTGGCGGGAGGAAGAGACTTGTGTGATCTTATTTAAGGCGACACAAGGGACAACAAATTGATGTTGGGGATATCTGATTTTATTAGCAACGGAGCTACTCACAATGAGCATTCTTGATAACACTAGGTCCAAAATTTTATCGGTACATATTCCTCTTGGGGGTGATTGTCCGGATACACGAGTTTGGTATGGTGCTTGGAATGGCAAGTTTTCTAGTAAATTTGTGTACAGGGCCCATGAGAGACACAGTTTTGGGGAGGATGTTTCTTTTGCGTGGCTGCGGAAATTGCGGTGCCCACACCGTTTGAAGCTATTTGTGTTGGTGATTGAACAGGGAAGTTTGTTAACAAATGCTCTTCGATTTGATAGGCACTTTGCTAATTTGAATCTATATCCGAGAGGTCGCTCTAACAGGGAGGATTTGTATCATTTGTTTTTCGATGGTTCGTTTGCTATGAAAATATGGAGGAGAATCTATACCTCGAGGGTCGCTTCGGTACTTGCAGCTATTGCCAGGGATGGCTAGGTGAAGAAAGTTGTCCGGCTTAATGTGGACTTTTTTATAAACCAAAGGAGAAAATCTTTTTGAGTCCCATGTTTGGTCGCGGCCTGACAAGGATTGGATCAAGTTAAACACGGTTGGGAGTTGGTTGGTTATGTCAAACTCTGCATCAATTGGTGGAGTGGTAAGAGATGAAGATGTGGGTTTTTGCTCAATCAAGCAAACAAAGCTTCTTACATTTCGGGATGGTTTGAGCTCGGCGTGGGAAAGAAGGTTTAGAAATCTTGTAGTAGAGATTGGTTCTGAGGTTATCTACAACTTTTTACAAAAGATTGATACAAGAAATCATCATTTGGGTTACGTATTGGAAGATTGCAGGACTCTACTCGCTATGACGTGGTAATGTCTCTCTGTCATCTCTGAAGATCGGCCAACTCGGTGACATATGCTTTGGCCAAGTAGAGTCACAATTTGGAAAAATGTCTACATTGGATTGAAGAACCCCTAGTTTATATTCGAGTCTTAGTCGAGAAACATAGCCTCGAGAAACAGTCTCTAAGGTCGTGATCTTAAAACACGTTCCAAGTCATAGATTCCGAACGAGACGGGGTACCGAAGGAATCACTAAGACTTGTACGATTATGCATGATTCACATGGAGTGAATTTACAGAGTTTCATGAACAAGGCATTTGATGCTAATGTATATGACTAGGTGGTTCGATAGGGGATCGAATGCATCGAACGGCCCGAACAGAGAAACCCATTGTGGAAGCGCGTGACGCATATCTCGGTGATGGGATGTTTCTCGAGGCTTATAATAGTGTACGATTTAGTCCTTAGACTTGAGGTGCTAGGGCAAATTCGGTGCATGGGTGTGCGTACTTAGATTTAGGTACTGGTCATGTAGCCTGACCATAATATGCCTAAGTTGGGTGCGTACATTTGTGTACGCGAGTGATTAGTACTAAGAAAGGATCTATCGACTCATCCTAATAAGGTGGGAGAATTTCCTGTACGTTCTTAGATAATAGATTCCGAGAAACCCACGGTCATGGTCAATGACGGTTTTGGAAAGGGGTTTCCAAATTTAGCAGTCACATTGGAATTATTATACTGAATTAGAAAGTATAGAATCGAGATAATTAGAGGTGCCGATTAATTAACACACCTAGGTCTCGGCCGGGAAATTAGTCGTTGGAAGGACCGTATGTACATGGCAATTATAAGAGGTGAGGTTCACAAATATCAATTCACCTGAAGTTTTCATGGGCTTGTGGCTAGTCATTGACCATGAACTGTGGGTACTCCTGAAATTAATAAGGGGATTAATTCTGGAGTGGTCAATTAAAAGTGTTTAATTGATCGGAACAATTAATTGCTCATTAATTAAATCACGAAAGTCGTGGGCCTGCTGCCAATTGATGGTGAACCCGGAGGGTCACACACAATACAGTTGGACAGTGACAGTCATAAAAGGAAATAGTTGATTTAATGTAGTTAAATCAAAGTTGATGAATTAAAGTGTTAATTCAAAGAGGAGAGCTATCAATTGGAATATCTAATTAATTAATTAGATTATCCAAATTAATTAAAATATTAATTAAACTGATTAATTAATACAGATGGAAGGATAAATAATTAGCAATTTTTGGATTGGCTAATTAATTGGCTAAGGGGCGATTTTTTGGCTAGGTGAAAGAGTGGAAGAGTTTGTTTCTTGTTTAACAAGTAACAAGCCAGAGATTTGGTTAAATCTTGTTTTCTATTGTGATAAGGAAAGGATTCAACCAATCTTGATGAGATATCTAATAAGAAAATGATTATTCTCTTATAAATATAACTCATCACATATCTTCCCAAAGTTAATGAAAATTGAATGATATAAGTTATTGCAAAATATAACAAGAAAAGAAAAGCTGAAAATTGCACAACCCTAGCCGCCCCACCCTAGCGTCCCTGCCCTAGACGCACATGACCTGTGGCCGATCCATCTTCCTCGTTCTCTCTTCATCTGGATCCAGATCTAGATCTGCCTCTTCCTTTGCTGACAATCTCCAAGATCTAGTTCGTAGCCTGTGACTTGGAGACATTACTACAATCCAATTGGTGTGGATACGTTCTGGAGGTGAGACAATTGGATCACTAAGCTGTGAATCAGACAAGAAGATCGGAGGTTACCACCACCGGTGAGGTAAATCGCATTTTACCCCCTCTTTAGTTTTAATTATTGTTTGATTCAACCTTTTCGCATATGTAATGTGGAGACCGATTTAAGAGACTGATGGGTGCCTCAGAAAAATTTTAAATTCCGCACTTTTGTTGTGATTATTTTTTTAAGTGAAATTCGACCAAATAATGCAATATAATACCTTAATCAATGCTTTTTTTATCGTGGGGTTCAGATTAAATAATAGTCCACTTCAAACACTAAGATATATCTCCCACTTCCAAGGTTTTAATTTCCAGCCAAATCATTCTTTTCTTCCCTTTTGCGATTTTCATTTACAGAGTATTTCTTTTTCCATCCAAGGACAAAAAACGGGTCTATTTGGATGGGTTTTGACTATTGGGTTTTGTGGTTTGAATAAGTTGAAATTCCACTTGGATTGGGTTTGGATGTTGGGGTTTAGGGAAAAAAATAGGTGATAGGTGTCAAATCAATGTCTTTTTTAGTGAGATTTGGGGGAAAAGGTAGGTGGTAGGTGTCAAATCAGTGTTTTATATGTTTGAAGAGTTTGAGTGTGGATTTATGAATAGGTTTTTGATGGTTTTATAAGTTTGGCGAAAACTCATTTGAAAGGGTTTTGGCTCGATCTCGCGAGACCCGCGAGACCGGGCCAAAACCCATCCACACACACCCTATGTTCCTCCTCCAGGCGATTGTGTGCAGGCGGTTATTCTTAGAACCAGACCAAATAATAAATTAGTGTGTTAATTGGCCACTAATTTTCTTGGTCGGACCGATAAAGTCACTGATCGAACAGGTCATGCCACTGGTCAAACCGTATGATATCATAATTATGTAATAATATATTTAATTATTAAAATATATAGTGTTCATAATAATATGACACCTAAAAGACATTAAAAAACATAGTCAACTTAATCACTGATTAATATATTTATAACTTATCTTTATCATAATGAAAATTTAGATAACACTAATAATTATAACATATCAATAACTGGTAAAAATAAAATATTTATATAATACACAACTATATAAAATATTTATAACTTTAGAAAATAATAAATGTAAACGTGGCTTTTTTTATCTTAAGAAAATGTAGTTGGAAAAAGAAAAGAAAAGAAAAATGTATTCGGTGATCAAAATATATATTTGGATTAATTGTCTTAATTTTTCGCACTTTTAAAAATGTGAGACAAAATTTTAATTTTTAAAATATTTTACGCTTTTGATCCTGAAATGAAAAGGAGTTAACATTGTCAAATATTTTCAAAGAACTATTGGGTTAAGTTAAATGACTCAGCTGCTCAATCACTCAAGTAATCAACGGTCTTGATCATCTCTTGGAATTTCTGATCCAACGGCCACGATCAACAATCAGACAAAACACCTTCTGTCTCCCTTATCCTTTTTTCTTCTCTGTTTCTCCTCCTCCTCCTCCTTCTTCCTTCATTTCTTCCTCTAAAACCCTAATTGCCACGACATAATCGTATGTCAATTTTGTGGATCAAATGATTCAAACCCAAAAGTGGTTTTGGGCTGCTCAAAGGCATGGCCAAACGGCCCATCAGACTCCAAATAAAAACCTAAAACTTCTTCAATTACTCTCTCGAGTATTCTTTTCATCAATTTCAGACAAGGT
Source organism: Penstemon eatonii (assembly GCA_038501285.1). Lineage (NCBI taxonomy): Eukaryota > Viridiplantae > Streptophyta > Magnoliopsida > Lamiales > Plantaginaceae > Penstemon > Penstemon eatonii. The sequence continues at coordinate 10,665,949 of CM076710.1, forward strand.
AAGATCTCTATTTCTCTTCTTCTCTCCTTTATACAAATTTGTATATTTTAATTTCGCATAAGATTTTTAATAATTCCGGATTTAGGAGATCAAGGATTTGTGAATTTGTCTACCAAAATAACACTTTTTTAGGATTAATTTTTCTTTGCCCTGGATCTATGAATTATCGATGTCTCACAAAATTAATTTTATGATGTATGCTTACTAGAGCATGTGAATAGTTACTTGATTTATGAAGTATGGTTATTTTACAGGATCTATGAAGTATATGTGTAGGGTTATGATTATTTTACTTGCGTTATGAAGTACGATGATTTTACAAGATTTATGGGTAATTAATTAATGTAATGGATCACAAATTCATCTGTTCTGTTATATGTGATTGTAGTTAAAAAAAAATTGGTACACTGTTGAGATTTATTAGATGAATATTTGATAAATATAAGGGGGAATGACTGATGTTTATTGATTTCTTTTTGTTTTTCTGATAATTAATGTTTGTTTATTGATTTCAATAAACAACTTTTGTGGTTTCTTGCTTATTAGCCTTATTTTTTTTTTTTTTGGTGATATGCTTTTAATTTTATAGTAAAAGATTTCTAGGTAGTGAATGTCTCACATTGTTTGTTTATTATATGTATTATTCAGCGACAATTAATATTCTTGGAGTTCAAATGTCTCAAGAATGCGCAAATTCCATCATATCCTTCGACAACGACGAGCAGAACAAGGTTATTTTTAAACCTGATCATGAACCTAAAGTCCACTCCGAACATGAGTTGATGTCTATGTTTGAGTCTTGGATGAAAAAATATTGGTATTACAGTGATTTGGAGCAGAGAAAGATGAGGTTCGAGGCTTTTAAGGAAACTGTGAGGATTATAGAGAAGAACCCATCGGTGACGACGCTTGGTCTGAACGGTTTCTCTTGTCTTACCGATGAGGAGTTCCATGATATGTATCTTTGTTGTATGGACCCCTCTTGCAATATCGGCAGATGTTCTAACAAAACCGGCTCATGTTCTGAAAAAACCGACTCGCCTTCTTGCCAAACAATGCCGTTGTGTTCTGACGCGCCAATCGGGGTGTTAGGGAAGAAGCCAAAAAGCACCAAAAAGAAAAAAAAGTTGAAGAGTAGATTAACTTGAAGTACTTTCCAAATCTATCTTGCTGCAAATATTTATCTGCTGTGGAGGTTTAGGAGAATTTGAATGAAGATTATGATGCTTATGTGCATGGGCGGATGAAGAGAGGGACAAGGGGAGCCCCTCTCAATTTTTATTATTTTTTGGTTTTAGTATAGTTCTAGTTTAAAAAAAAAAAAAATAGTTCCAAAATTTTAGCACAATAAGCAATTCTCTAGCTTATGTAAAAAATTAATCAAATAATCAAATAAGAAATTAGTCCAATTAAATCAACCTAAGATTAATCCAACCCTAATATTATCTAACTCTACCTAACCCTCAATTAAAGCTCAAATTTTTTCCTTACTTCCAACATCTTCAATCCAAAAACTTCTATTTTTTAGAGCTCTCGGCCTATTCCAAGAAACTTGAAAATTATATTAGGAATATTTGATCAAGTGATGAAATTTTTAGGTTGAAATAGATTGGTGATCTTGCTAAGGATGTGGTTGCAACTAAAAGACATGTTGCATTCTCGTTTGTTTATAATTTTGTGACATTAACGTTTATTCTACATGTTGTAACTGCAAAAGTAAATAGAGTTTTTCGGCTATGAAGATAGTAAATAATCAACTTAGTAACCAGATTGACATATTTAGTTGTATTTCAAACGATGCTATCATGTACCGATTTAAAAAAAATAAAAATTTGTCATGGTCAATTATTAATGTAAACACGTAGATTTTTGGGTTCTTTTAGGCCATCTCCAATCGTTGGGGCAAAACTGCCTCCTCCCCCTTCCCCTCTCCCCCTCCCACTCCATAATCATCTTCAACAGTTAGGAACATAATAATAATAACAATAATAATAATAATAATAAAAATAAAAAAGTAAAAATAATAAATAACAAAAATAATTATAAATAATAATAATACAAAAATAATAAAAATACAAAAATATTATAATAAATTTTTTTTTAATCCAACGGATCTTGGTCGGATTTGGCCAGATATCGGATATTTTTCGGATCCAATAAATTTGTATTTAAAAAGTTGAATTAATATTTTTTTCCTAAAATAAGTTTATTATCTTTTCAATTTTATTTAATTTTAGTTCACATTTTTAAAGTTTCTTTACTATATATATGTTTGTAGAATGAATATATTGGTTTAAATAAATTTATAAACGAATTATAAATTACTATCTTCTTAAATTGACGTTGAAATATTATTAATGATACTTATTTTTATAAATCATTTTGTATATATATCTTTCTTTTTATTTGTTGTCGGATACGGATCTTTAACGGATCGGATCGACCTAGATCCATATTCGCTCCATGACTTTCGGATTTCGGATCTTTATAATCGAATCATGTCCATCGAATCTCCAATCGGACAATTATCCTAATAAATCGGACCGAATTCGGACGGATCCGGATTGAAATCAGCCCCATTGACAGCCCTAGTGAAAGATAAAGATAATAATAATAGTAACAATAATAATAATAATAATAATAATCATGTGATACCAAACTTGTGTAGTACTTCACAATATGATTGTGGAGGACGAACGTCATGAATACGATGATGCCAAGTCTGAAGACGATGATACAAATATTTCCACATCTCGTAGAGCCCGTGCTAATATTTATCCAGGACCAACGCGAGAGGTTAATCCAAAATGTGGTGAATTATCCATGGAGAATTATATGATGCGCCATCAAGCAATACGATCTGTAATAGCCAATCGTAAACTTCGGGATGACTTAATTGCCCATGTGTGGGAAAGGCACGGTCGATGATTTTTAGTATGTATTCTTATTTGTTTAAATATTTTAAGTGTTCTATTATGAAGTTTAACTTTTTTTAATATGTAATTTTGTTAAATTAAATAGTACTTATATAAAAGATTATATTTTAATATTAATAATAGTAATAATAATATTAGTAATAGTAATAATAATAATTATTATAAAAAAAATCGCAATACTCGAGTTTTAATCATATTAAAGTTCATTTATTTGACAAAAAATAATTTATAATTTGAATCATTTGTACATTTTATCCAAATTAAAATACAAATTTAAAATATCTAATTAAAACTAATTCCGGTAAAGATTTAATTTTTTAAAATATAAAATTTATTAAAATAAAAATCACCAAATATACAAAAAACGGAAAAAAAAAATATATAGGTGAGTCGAGGGGTAAAGGAGGGGCAAGGTTTTGCCCTTTCTTTCCCACTTTACTCACACTCTCCTCCCCTTCCCCACTCCTCCCCCCACCATTGAAGACCATAATTTTAGAAAAACCCAAAACTCCCCATTCCCCTTACCATTGAAGATGGCCGGAGGGCAAGCTTTTGCCCTTTGTCTCTCATTCCCCCTCCCACTCTCCCTCCCCTCCCCACTTCCCCCCACTATTGAAGACCACAATTCCCCCCCCCCCCCCCCCCCTCAAAATCCCCCTCCCCCTCCCCCTAACGATTAGAGATGGCCTTAGGACTATAACAGGATATCATGTGTAATTAAGGTATATCGTAGAGGTTATTTTTGTCAAACTCCACTTCCCTATTTTTATATCGCGTCCATATTTTCTCGTGCATAATATATGTTTTATGTTTGACTGATTTTTTTTACTATTTAGTCCCCCCTACTGAAAATCCTGGATCCTCCTCTGGTTATGTGTTATTTATCTCTAAGTTTGAATTTGAATTGAAGAAAAATGCTTATTTTCAATTGTATGACCTAATGTTATTTGATCAGCTAATGTATGAGAAACTTGATACACCTTGGCCACCTTATTGCATTGGTCCTGGCTCTGTGTGGCCAATTGTAGCTTATCTGCTTATGGCTTTAAATTAATATACTGCTCTCTTATTTGGTACCTTTTAACTCCACGTACAATTTTGATTCTTAGATTATTTATCTTGAATAACTAACTTATTACAAAAGTCCCCTTCCCTTTTTTTTAAAAAAAAAAAAATTAATCCATTTAAAAAAACTAGTGACATAAAAAATAAATTTATTAAAATCGAGTATATATATCATTTCAAATTAAAAAAACAAAAATACTAGTAACATAGGGGAAATAAATTTATTAAAATTGAATATATATATATCATTTAAATTAAAAAAACAAAAATACTAGTAACATAGGGAGTGTTTATAAAAATATGGGCAATAGGTTGATGTCGTGCCCCTGAAACTGGGAGTCGCTGCTCCCAATTTCAGTTTTTGTGAGCTCATGGACTGAAATTCAAAGTCGCGCCCCTAAATATTGGAGTCGCGACTCTGATTGCATTACCTGTTAATGAAAGCTCACAAATTGTGATTCTTTTCACATTATCTTAAAGTAACGTTTTCCTGTTTTCTGCTTGCTTTTCATATTTTCATTAAATTTTAAGTTTTGATGTCTACTCTCTACTAACAGAAGTTATTTTGGTATATATTATACAATGTACAATCTTATGTTGACGATAAATCTCTTCTGTTAAAAGTTTGGAATTGTAACAGGGTAACAAATTTAATTTTCAAGTGAATCTTTTCTTATGATTTTTTCCATTAAAGTAGTTTCTAACATAATTCAATTGGTAAATACATATAACATATATTTCGAGTTAATGATAATTTATCCTCTGTGATTTACATAATGTTCAATTTATCTTCCGTGATTTTAGAAAGAGCATTTTGTACCTCTATAAATCTTTAAAAGTTTCTTATGTCCACAAAATTAGTTAAAAGGAAAGTAGAAGAATGCTAAATTGAGTTTGAAAATGTAACTAAATGTTGGTATTTATCACGAGGATGTTAATCAAAAATATTTAAAATCAACTCAGCATATAAAAGATAATAATGATTCCATGAATCATCCAAAATTCTCATCAAAAGAGTATTTATTTGATTATTGGACTGTAATTTTTTTAAATGACAGTGGTATTCTTCATTCGATCTAAATCAAATTTTACATAGATGTGAAGGCTTTTATTCACGATAAAATCTTCAACTCAATAAATTAGACAAATGTGAAATATTGAAATAAAGCTAAAGGTGCATTTGAATTTCTAAATATTCTTTCATTATATAAGCTAAATCTATTTTATCTCAGCAACAATCCTTGAAAACATATTGTTAAGAGTTAGAGTTAGAGTTAGAGTTCGAGTTATAGCGTGTTTGGAGTATTAGATTTATGTTGGGTATTTTGGTATTTATGGAGTCTTATCTCTTTGTACAAATACCCCTTTCTGGGTTCATTATTAATAACAACTTTACGCTTTCCCCTACATCTTTTCTCTTATAACACATAATAATTACTTATACAAAAACAATTTAAGTAATATAAGTACTATAACTAATTTGATATTGTTTTAACCTTGACATATTGGTAATTACATCAAATCTAGTCCAAACAATTTGAAATACCTACTTATGATTTTAAGTTTGATTATAAAGTTATGTGTAACAAGTGGGCATGTTTCTCCTATTCATGTTTTGTATTCTAGGGGAACCAATTACCTTTTTATAGTCTTTCTATTTCACTATTTAAAAACATGTATACTTTATTTTCATATATATTCATGTATTATAATTATAAAAAAAATCATGTATTACCATATATTATTACATGTATACCACATTAGTATTTTATTAAATAAATTCATTTATTTATTTCATCCTAATCATAAATTATTCACTTAGATGAAGATCCCTTCTTTGACAGAAAAAGGTGTTGAAAAATTTATATGCATTTGTATCTTAGCTCAACAACATATTGTTTATCATGTCTTCAAGACATCGTAACGTTAGGATATCAAATTCAGGAATCTTATTTGAATCATGCATGTTCCAACTTTTCATTAGCTCTACCAAAAGGCAAAATTGCAAAAATCGTCCCATACTAATCACTGATTTTGAATTTTCGTCCTAAACTATTTAACTTGATGAATTTCGTCCCGTAATTTAATATTTTTTTGGAATATCGTCCCACCGTAATTATAAGATGGAAATTGTGCATTTGCTGATGAATTATCACATGACTGCTTAAGTATCATGACATGGTAAATTTTAACATGAATAATTATATAATGAGGGAAAAACAATTTTGGTCCCAAACTTTACCCCAAAAAACACATTTGGTACCATGCTTTGCAGAAAAACAGATTTGGTATCACAATTTAGAGAGTCTTGACACATTTAGTCATTCCGTAATTTTTGACGAAAATTTCGCGCGTGACCGTCACGCGTGCGTCAAATTCAAATTGGTCACGAGTTTTGCACGTGAGAAATCGGTCAAAATACTTTTGGTCCCAAACTTTACCCCAGAAAACACATTTGGTACCATGCTTTGCAGAAAAACAGATTTGGTACTACAATTTACATACTCTTGACACATTTAGTGTCCCTGTTAAATTGATAAAAATCACATATAATGAACATATAACAGTTTCTCTAAATTTTTTGATAAAAGTCACAAAATATACTTAAATCATTAAAAATATTCTTAATAAAAGTTCCATGGATACCTGACTTGGTGCACTTTGAATTGCACTAGTATTCCAATGTTGATACAAGCACCGATCAAAGTTCCATCTTTTCCATCGAAAACATCAAAAAGTTTTCATTTTTGTATCAGGCGAAACGAAAACAAGATGTAATTTCGAATCTATTTATTCACCTTAAACTCAGTTATTTTCTTAAATTTAGTAACTTTTTTTACAAAATTTCCTTAGTGTTTCTGAAATATTTTCGAATAGTCTTGAAAAGTTTTCAATATTTGGCTCTCCGAAACATACATTCGAAACGAAATTTTGATCCATGGATACAAGTGCAAGTCAAAGTGAACCAAGTCAGGTATCCAAGATACTTTTGTTAAGAATATTTTCAAAGATTTAAGTACACTTTGTGATTTTTATCAAATATTTTAGAGAAACTGTTGTCTGTTCATTATATGTGATTTTTATCAATTTAACGGGGACACTAAATGTGTCAAGAGTATGTAAATTGTGGTACCAAATCTGTTTTTCTGCAAAGCATGGTACCAAATGTGTCTTCTGGGGTAAAGTTTGGGACCAAAAGTGTTTTGACCGATTTATCACGTGCAAAACTCGTGAATTTAACGGGCGCGTGACGGTCACGCGCGTAAATTCCATCCAAAATTTAACGGAATGACTAAATGTGTCAAGACTCTCTAAATTGTGGTACCAAATCTGTTTTTCTGCAAAGCATGATACCAAATGTGTTTTCTGGAGTAAAGTTTGGAACTAAAAGTGTTTTCCCTCATTATATAATATTGCAGAGTTTATCCCAAACTAATTACAAGATTGAACTGTCATTTCCATTAAATTAGAAAATAATTGGGACTAAATTCATACAAAATTGTAATTATGGGATGAAATTTGGAGAGTGACATAGTTTGGGACGAAAAATCAAAATTAATAATTAATTTGGGACGATATTAAAAAAAATATTAAATTACGGGACGAAATTCGCCAAGTTAAATAGTTCGGGACGAAAATTCAAAATCATTATTTAATTTGGGACGTTTTCTGCAATTTTACCTACCAAAATCTAAAAATAAAATCACAATGACAATTTCTCTGAAGTGAAAAAGTAAAGATAAAATGAAGAAATCCTTTTTGTAATATATTTCTTGTGTAATTTGTGAAATATGAACACCTATATTTATAGTACAAAGAATACAAACAAAATAAGTAACAACTACAATCAAGCTTAGTCAATCTTACACAATCAAAGCTAGCATAATCAAAGCTAACACAATCAAGGCCTAATCACTTTGACACAAATTAAGCTTAGTCATCTTAATACTCCCCCTCAAGTTGGAGCATGAATGTTAAGAATGTTCAACTTGTGTATTATATTCTTAAATTCTTTGCCTCCCAAAGCTTTTGTGAAAACATCAGCCAGTTGGAGAGATGATGGAACAAACTTGGTAATAATATGTCCTGCCTGAATCTTTTCTCTCACAACGTGACAATCAAGTTCAATATGCTTTGTACGTTCATGATACACAGGATTAGCAGCAATATGTAGAGCAGCTTGATTATCACAAAATAGTTCAACCGGCCCTAATGAAACTTGTAAATCATTAAACAAGAATCTTAGCCAAGTTATTTCACATGTTGCAGCAGCCATAGATCTATACTCTGCTTCCGAAGATGATCTAGAAACAGTCTTTTGCTTCTTTGTCTTCCATGAAATTAGAGAATCTCCAAGGAAAACACAATAGCCTGAGGTAGATCTTCTCGTCATAGGACAATTTGCCCAATTAGCATCACAATAAGCTTTAAGGGTTAGCGAACTGTTTGATGAAAATAACATACCACAACCTGGATCTTTCTTTAAGTATCTTACAATTCGAAGAGCAGCTTCCCAGTGAGGTTTTCTTGGAGCATGCATAAACTGACTTAATATATTCACAGAGTAAGTGATATCGGGCCTGGTAATTGTAAGGTAAATCAATCGTCCTACTAATCTTCTATAGCGAGAAGGATTAAGTAAGACATCTCCTTGGCTATTTGTAAGTTTTAAATTTACTTCCATAGGAGAATCAACTGGTTGTACTCCAAGAAATCCAACATCGTCTAAAATTTCCAGAGTATACTTTCTTTGTGATATCACAATACCAGCTTTAGATCGTGCAACTTCTAAACCAAGAAAGTACTTCAGATAACCAAGATCCTTAATATGGAATTGTTGGTGAAGGAAAATCTTGAGATCTTGAATAGCTTTATCATCATTACCAGTGATAATCATATCATCCACATAGATTAGAACCATAGTTATAGAAGAATTTATTGCACGAACAAATAGAGAATTATCAGAATGAGATTGGATAAAACCCGCATTTTTAATGACTTCAGAAAACTTTGAAAACCAATTTCTTGGTGCTTGCTTTAAACCGTAGAGGGACTTGTGTAGTCGACATACTAATTTCTCCCCCTGTCGACAAAGACCCGGTGGTGGAGTCATGTATACCTCTTCATCCAAGGTACCATGAAGAAATGCATTATGAACATCCATTTGAAATAATGGCCAGTTACGTACGGCAGCAAGAGCAAGGAGACACCGTACAGTGGTGAGCTTTGCTACAGGAGCAAATGTCTCATGATAATCCAGACCTTCTTTTTGAGTAAAACCCTTTGCTACCAACCGTGCTTTGTAACGCTCTATTGTGCCATTGGAGTTGTATTTAATTCGGAAAACCCATTTACTTCCAATTGGTCGTTTTCCAGGAGGAAGAGAGACCAAAGACCATGTTTGTTGTTTGGCTAGAGCAGTCAACTCTTGATTTACAGCCTCACGCCAATTTGGATCCTGAACAGCCTGTTCATATGAGGTAGGTTCTAGAGTGCTAGAAATGGCGTTAACAAAGAATTTATGTTTAGAAGATAGTAATTCATAAGAAATGAAGTCGGCTAAGGGATATTGAGTACCTGACTTTGAAGAGGATGACGTGGTTCTTGCATGATAAGGAGGTGTACTAATCTGACCACAATGAAAATCACGAAGTATCACAGATGGTTGTCGTATACGGTCACTGCGACGAAGAATAGGAGCAGGGGGAGGTGAAGTTGATGGTGTTGGTATTTCTGGTGAGGGGGGCATTTGATCAGATTCTATAACTTGTGAGTCGGAAGGTGTTAAAGGCTGATTTGAGTCAATAGTAGGTAGAGGTATAGTAGGCAAGTGGCGATTTTCCGGTTCATGAATTGTATTGTTAAGTGAAAAAGGGAAATTTTCTTCATGGAAGACCACATCTCGACTTGTAAAAAATTGATGTGTTTCAAGATCATACACACGGTAAGCTTTTTGTCCAATAGGATAACCAACAAATATACATCGACGAGCACGAGGCGCAAATTTTGCTAAAGGTTTAATGTTGGTAGCATAACATAGACAACCAAATACTCGTAAATGTGTATAAACAGGAGGTTTATTGTATAAAAGTTCATATGGAGTTTTATTATGCAATACCGGTGTAGGAAGACGATTAACAAGATAGGCAGCTGTTAGTAAACTTTCGCCCCAAAATTTTAAAGGAAGATTGGCATGAAATCTTAAGGCTCGCCCTATATTTAAAAGGTGACGATGTTTGCGTTCCACTACACCATTTTGTTGTGGAGTATAAGGACACGAAGTTTGAAATAATATGCCTAGATTAGAGAAAAATGATTTCATGGATACAAATTCAAGACCGTTGTCGCTTTGAACACATTTAATTTGACAATTGAATTGAGTGTTAACATAGGTTATAAATGATTTTAACAAGCTTTGTGTTTCAGATTTGAATTTCATAAGAAATATCCATGTAAAACGAGTAAAATCATCTACAATTGTCAAAAAATAATGTGCTCCTGAGTGAGATGCAATGCGATGAGGTCCCCAAATATCACAATGAATAAGATCAAAAGAGTATTTGGTTTGAATAGAACTCAAAGGAAATGACAATCTGGTTTGTTTAGCTAAAGGGCAAACATCACATAAATGTTCAGAATCAAATAAAAAAGACGGAATTAGTTTACATAAATTTTGAGATGGAGCTTTAGAAGGGTGTCCCAACCGCTTATGCCAAGTGGTGGCAGATGGAGAAGAAACATGGCACGTCATTGGTGGTGAAACTAATGAAGACTCCGAGTGTGGCACAAGATAGTACAACCCCTTATGCTGCTTCCCCAGACCAATCATCCTCTTCGAAGCTAGGTCCTGTAATATACAGAAAGTAGGAAAAAATTGGATTGAGCAGTTTAGAGCAGAAGTAAGTTGACTTACAGAGAGGAGATTAACGTTGAAAGAAGGAACACAAAGAATGTTTTTAATATGTAAATCATGTGAAAGATGGGTAGAACCAACACCCGTAATTTTAGAATGAGAACCATTTGGTAGAGAAACTTGTGAGGACATAGGAGTGTTAATGTTTACTGTAGAAGCAATATGATTAGTTGCACCACTATCAATTATCCAATTAGTTAATTTAGTGTGATGTACCATTGATGATGAGCAAAAAGGTGTGGAAGTACCTGTATAGTTTGTAGAAGAAGAACCTTTACCATTTCGGAGGAATGCCTTTATTTGGGAGAACTCTTCAGGGGTGAATTGCAGTGATGACTCAGCTGTTGTAACATGGGGGGCCTTGGTACTAGTATGGTTCACTGCAAATTTTTGATTACGATTTGGCAACTGAACATTTTTACCGTGAAATTTGTGACCCACAGGGAAACCGTTCAAATAATAGCACCTGTCGATTGTATGAGTTGTACCATCACAATAGTTGCAGAAAAGGGCTTTCTTTGACCCTTGTGGCTTTGATGAAGCTGATGACCACTGTTGAGTGTTAGATTGTTGAGATTGTTTTCTGACACTCATAGCATGAACTTGATCTGTTTCTTTGTGTTCGACTAAACCTCGTTGTTTCTCTTCTTCACATAGGAGAGAATATGCTTTCTTTACATTTGGTAAAGGCTGCATTAACATTAGTTGTCCCCTTACAGCAGAATAAGATTCATTTAACCCCATAAGAAATTGTCCTAGCCTTATTTTTTCTTCTTTCTCATTCAAATATTTTAATCCTCCACAAGTGCATGGAATGGATGGACTACATGTTTTTAATTCATCCCACAAAGTTTTCAATTTAGTATAATAAGTAAAAATAGAATCTTGATTTTGCTTTAATTCTACAATGGAACGTTGAGTTTGATAGTGATGAGAAAAATCACCTTGTGAGAACCGTTCTTGCAAATCTGTCCAGATTTCATCAGGAGTTTCCATGTAAAGCACACTACTAGCAAGTTCAGGACTTAATGAATTAAAGATCCACGATAGAACCATATCGTTACATCGTTGCCATGGTTGATGCTTTGGATCAGCCTCACTTGGTGTAGGTATGGTTCCTTTGATGAATCCCAATTTATTTTTGGCACTGAGACTCACCAACATCGATCGTCTCCACATAGCATAATTGGTTCCATCTAGAACTTTGGATACAAGAGTCATTCCCGGATGATCGGATGCATGAATAAAAAGAGGGTCAGTTGGGTCTATAGTGGGAGAAGACATAGTTTGATCAATAGGCTTTGTAATTCCTTGATCAATACTAATGTCTATGTTTTTGTTTGTATTAGAAGTACTGATTCTATCAGTATCTTTCATAGAAATATTGCGGAAGGTGAGGGCTTTAAAAATCTGGCTCGGATGCCATGAAAAAGTAAAGATAAAATGAAGAAATCCTTTTTGTAATATATTTCTTGTGTAATTTGTGAAATATGAACACCTATATTTATAGTACAAAGAATACAAACAAAATAAGTAACAACTACAATCAAGCTTAGTCAATCTTACACAATCAAAGCTAGCATAATCAAAGCTAACACAATCAAGGCCTAATCACTTTGACACAAATTAAGCTTAGTCATCTTAATATGAAGTGTATGAAGATAGAGAAAAAAAAAAATTAGCTACATGATAAAATACCTTATGTAGTCGATCTTGTGTGCCTAATCTTCTCTATAACTATCCCTAAACGCATTTTACGAATTACTTGATATGTATAAAAGAAAACGATAAATTAACTAAATAACATTTTTCCAGAAAAAATACAAGACTAATGGGAATGGGATGTTTTATATCTTTGCTTCCTATTATAAAGGTTGTTGTGACTTTAGCTAAATATTAAGCAGTGCAACTTTATACCAAGCAAAAATGGTAAGAAAACAATCTCATCTCAAGTGTAAATCTGACTAGTAGCTTTTCTATAAAAGTGTTGATTCATCATCAATTACACAATTACAATCACTTGAAGTCGGAAAATGCCAAGTTAACTTAAATAGATAACTACCTGATGCCTTTCAATCCCTGACTTTGTTCGACGGGAATCGGTAAATCCTTGTGATAGTGGAGCAATGAATTTGGAGGGAGTAGGTGATTCCTGCAACAATCATAATAAAACTTAATTAAATAATACATTAGTTAAGTTTGACTTCATTTTTTTATTATTTTCGATTCTTGTTGCGTCTAAAAGGTATCAAATGGAGATTAAGTATTGTTTATATGATCCTGGATCATTATTAAGTCTGGATTTAGTTTTTTAGGTGAATTAGGCTGAGGCCATTTCATTGGGTTTGACACAATCCGTGTGTTTAATATAGTATATACTAGAGTTTGACCATTGACGGGAGGAAAGCATCTTGTGTGATCTTATTTAAGGCGACACAAAGGACAACAAATTGATGTTGGGGATATATGATGTTATTAGCATGGAGCTAGTCACAATGAGTATTCTTGATTGCACTAGGTCCAGAATTTTATCGATACATATTCCTCTTGGGGGTGATTGTCCGGATACATTAGTTTGGTATGGTGCTTGGAATGGCAAGTTTTCTTGTAAATGTGTACAAGAACCATGAGACACAGAGTTTTGGGGAGGATGTTTCCTTTGCATGGCTGCGGAATATTGCGGTGCCACACGGTTTGAAGCTATTTGTGTGGGTGATTGAACATGGAAGTTTGTTGACAAATGCTCTTCGATTTGATAGGCACTTTGCTAATTTGAATCTATATCCGAGAGGTTGCTCTAAAAGGAAGGATTTGTATCATTTGTTTTTCGATGGTTCTTTGCTAGAAAATATGGAGGAGAATCTATACCTCGAGGGTCACTTTGGTATTTGCAGCTATTGCCAGGGATGGCTAGGTGAAGAAAGTCGTTCGGCACTTCGGCTTAATGTGGACTTTTATGTAAACCAAAGGAGAAAATCTTTTGAGTCCCATGTTTGGTCGCGGCCTGACAAGGATTGGATCAAGTTAAACACGGATGGGAGTTGGTTGGTTATGTCAAACTCTGCATAATTGGTGGAGTGGTACGAGATGAAGAGGGCAATTGGTTGTTTGATTTTTGTCATAGTGTGGGTTTTTGCTCAATCTGCTAACAAAGCTTCTTACATTTCGGGATGTTTGAGCTCGGCGTGGGAAAAAAGGTTTAGAAATCTGCTAGTAGAGATTGGTTCTGAGGTTATCTACAACCTTCTACAAAAGATTGATACAAGAAATCGTCATTTGGGTTATGTATTGGAAGATTGCAGGACTCTACTCGCTATGACGTAGTAATGTCTCTCTGACATCTCTGAAGATCGGCCAACTCAGTGACATATGCTTTGGCCAAGTTGAGTCACAATTTAGAAAAATGACTACATTGGATTGAAGAACCTCTAGATTCTATTCTAGTCTTAGTCGAGAGACATAGGCATTGATTGCCCCTTTTGGATAAAAAAAATGGTATCATAGCTTCAAGTTAATGTGGGTCATATTCTTCGGTGATGGACTTCATTTGTTCTTATTCGCATGTTGAGATTTATTCTTTACCCGCACGGCCTAGGCAGTCCACATATCTATCGGACTCTTAACTACATTTCGCATTCGCAAGGTTAAGTTTTGACACGTTTTAGACTTGCTTTAGACACACATGTCGAACTTGTTTTCACTCACATGTTCAAACTTGCCAACATGTGAAAAATGTGAGGGGGGAGTGTTAAGAGTAAAAAATCACACATATAGACTAAGTGCTCCTTGTATGGTAATTTGGTAGTAGAGATTGGTTCTAGGTTATCTACAACCTTTTACAAAAGATTGATACAACAAATCATCACGAAATAAAGTTAGAATGAAATTAAGAAGAGATGAAACAGTCTCCATCCCGTATGGAGTGGGAATAAATATTTATAAAGGTTGGCCACGTGGTGGTACGAAGTTTTATAAGGAAGAGGACCTAGGTGACTATGGGTTCATCCCACGCTCGCACTCCATCTTCAAAAGAATTTATTTTTTGGAGAAAATTTAATTATATTTTTGGCCCAAAACCAATAGTCCAATAATTAAGCACTGTTAATATAATTGATAGAATATAAGAACATAAGGCATAGGAGAATTTATGTTAGTAATGACTAACTACTTATATTTATAGTAAAAGCTTTCTATTACAATGACAATAATATTCTAAATAGAATCCTAATACCACTATAACTCTTAACACTTTCCCTCAAGCTGGAGAGTATATATCATACGCTCCAAGCTTGTTACAAATATACTTGACCCTTGGTCCACTCAACACTTTTGTAAACATAGCTGCCAATTGATCATTGAATTTAACATTTGAAGTACTAATAGTACGATCTATGATTTTCTCCCGTACAAAGTGGCAATCCACCTCAATATGCTTTGTTCGTTCATGGAAAACAGGATTATTAGCAATATGAATTGCTGCCTCACTGTCACATATCAAATACATGGGAAGAGTATGCCCAAATCCAAGTTCTTGTAACAAATTCTTCACCCATATCAACTCACATGATGTATACGCCATGGCTCTATATTCAGACTTCGCACCTAATCTGGACACAACATTTTGTTTCTTGCTCTTCCATGAAACTAAATTACCTCCAACAAAAATACAATATCATGTAGTAGACCTTCCATCTGATCTAGACACAGCATAATCTGCATCAGTATAACCCACAACTCTAAATTTTTTATAATTTATGTATAGCAACCACATACGTGGAGAACTCTTCAAATACTTCAAAAGGAGAATTTGTGTTAGTCATATAATTGGGTTTACTTGGGTATCTTAATTATTATGATAAATATATAAACGTTCATTTAATATTGCCTTAATTAATTGCACAATGGCCAAACTTCATTTCAATAATTAGGAAAATTGCGTGATTAAGAGATATTGATTGTAAGCATTAATCATGGGTTAGTCTCTAATTATGTCATTATCTTAAACCAATTTCGGCTGGCAAATATTTGCACAATTATTTACCATCCAATCAATTGGAATTTTAGTGTTCCTTGAGCAAGTATTCTGTAGGAGGAGATCAGACGCATCAAACTCCATGCACTGAGATATATACTTATCATGGAAACTCGAGACCCATATCAATGGGAGTTTATCTTTAACTTGCGATAGTGTATGATTAAATTCTTAGACTTGAAATCCTAGGACGAATCTAATACAAATATATGTCTATTTTGATATACTTCTCGATCGATGTCAATCATAGTTGATTTGTGTTGGGTGCATGCAAATAATTGTCATTAATAAATGATTTACTAACACCATTGAATTAGAGAATCTCTTATTTATTCTAAGGTAATTGATTTCGAGAAATCTATGATTATTGTAGTTGACCAATGTCAATGAATCGTCATTGCTAAAACAAGACACACAATCGAGTAAAGATTTAAATTAACTAAAGGGAAATTTAAAATTAGAAAGTCTAATTAAATTAATTGGATTAAACAAACTAAATGAGAGGTGATGATTAAAAAAAAAAAAATAAGGCACCCAATACAATCTAATCCACATTCGAGTTTGACTAAAATTCAATTCGTATATTCTTATTCGATTTGACTGCACCCACTTATTCATAGGCAAAATAGTAATTTAGTTTCTAGAGAATTTCACTTTTTTTGACTAAAATTCAATTCGTATATTCTTATTCGATTTGACTGCACCCTATTCATAGGCAAAATAGTAATTTAGTTTCTAGAGAATTTCACTTTTTATACCATAATTCAACATACTTTAGGGATTTGTACCATAACTTTTTCTATCGATATATTTGATACCATAACTCAAATCAACTCGACATATTTGATACTTCCGTCAAATTGAAAACGGAATTGTCACGTGATTGTCACGTGGCCGTTAAAACTTTGCACATTTGATACCACAACTTATGTTGACTGATAATTTTACCCCATAACATTTCAGGTTACCAAAAAAGCCCCACATCTCCAAATTTAGTGACAATTTTAGTCCACATTGTTGCCAAATTTCCAAACTGACTCGAATAAGACCACGTGCCGACCAATTTAGAACTTTACACATTTGATACCATTATTTATGTTGACTGATAATTTTACCCCATAACATTTCAGGTTACCAAAAAAGCCCCACATCTCCAAATTTAGTGACGATTTAATCCACATTGTTGTCAAATTGTCAAATTGACTCGAATAAGACCACGTGCCGACCAATTTAAATTTTTTTACTTATTTTATTTAAATAACTAATTTAATTTATAAACAATTTTAATAAATTAAATAATACATTAACATAAATATCACCAAAATTAAGAAAATATAATCTTTTTAAATATAAAATTTATATAATAGAATTAATATATTTAATATTTATTAAAATAATAAATTATATAATTTAAAACTATTAAATATTTATTAAAATATTAATTAATAAATAATTTTAATCTTAAAAAAGAATCCCCACCCCACCCACCACCCCCCACCCTTCCCCCCTTACCCCCGATTCCCAGCAGTCGGCGGCTTGGGTCTTCTGTCCCAGGCCACCGCCGGCCTGGGACCGAAGATCCCAGACCGGCAGTAGCCTGGGTTCTGTTCAGGAATCGGGGGGTAGGGGGAGGGGTGGGTTGGGTGGGGATTTTTTTATAAATTATAATTATTTATTATTTAATTTTTTAACAAATATTAAATAGTTTTTAATTATATAATTTATTATTTTAATAAATATTAAATAGATTAATTCTATTATATAAATTTTATATTTAAAAAGAATATGTTTTCTTAATTTTGGTGATATTTATGTTAATGTATTATTTAATTTATTAATATTATTTATAAATTAAATTAGTTATTTAAATAAAATAAGTAAAATTTTCTAAATTGGTCAGCACGTGGTCTTATTCGAGTCAATTTAAAAATTCGGCAACAATGTGGACCAAAATCGTCACTAAATTTGGAGATGTGGGGCTTTTTTGGTAACCTGAAATGTTATGGGGTAAAATTAGCAGTCAAGATAAGTAATGGTATCAAATGTGTAAAGTTCTAAATTGGTCATCACGTGGTCTTATTCGAGTCAATTTGGAAATTTGGCAACAATGTGGACTAAAATCGTCACTAAATTCGGAGATGTGGGGCTTTTTTGGTAACCTGAAATGTTATGGGGTAAAATTATCAGTCAACATAAGTAATGGTATCAAATGTGTAAAGTTTCAGCATGTTGTCTTATTCGAGTCAATTTGAAAATTTGGCAACAATGTGGACTAAAATCGTCACTAAATTTGGAGATGTTGGACTTTTTTGGTAACCTGAAATATTATGGGATAAAATTATCAGTCAACATAAGTTATGGTATCAAAGTTTTAATGGCCACGTGACAATCACGTGACAATTCCGTTTCCAATATGACGGAAGTGTCAAATGTGTCGAGTTGATTTGAGTTATGGTATCAAATGTGTCGGTAGAAAAAGTTGTGGCATCAAATCCCTAAAGTAGGTAGAATTATGGTATGAAAAGTGAAATTCTCTCATTTACTTTCCATAATTTTTATTAGTTCGCAGAATCAGGATACTTATTTTTCCAGCAAACATTTTACATCCCTTAATTTTTACTAGTCCGCGGAATCAGGACATTTAATTTTCCAGCAAGCATTTACATCCTTGAACTTTCATTGGTCCGCGGAATCATGATACTTAATTTTCTGGCAAGCAAGGTTTCCCACACTTGCAACTTTAGTACACTTGACCGCAATTTCAGAACTCGCCAAAAATTGCAAAATTACCTACTTAACAAATAATTTGAGGATTTGAATTAATATTAATGTTATTAGATAGTTGTAGATAATTTATTAAGTGATTGTCAAGTGGGTGATTGTTTTGTCAAGTGGAATTTCATGTCTTCTAAACAGAATGCATCAAATAGGACTTATGTGTCAAATAGGTCTTAAACTTTTACAGCTTAAAAGTTATAATTTTTGTAAAATAATTTCGAGAATTGAAGTAGTAGAATATCCACGATACTTTCCAATTCATTCATAACATTATATATTACAACTATTGAAAATAAAACATAGTGCTCTAGTAAGAATCTGCCTAAGCCGACAAAAAATAGAGGACAATGGATGTAGGACATCCAAAAAATTTATAGGACTAAAATTGTAGGTATTAAAAAGTTGTATGACATAATTTGCTTGGCAAAAAATTAAATATTCTGACTTCGTGCAAGTTAAGGGACTAAAAAATTAAACATCCTAATTATTCTGGCTAATGAAAGTTAAGGGATGAAAATTGTCATTTTTTTCTTATTCATACTTGTGTTATGAGCAATTACTTCCCTAAATTGGTGAAAGAATATCAAGAATTATCCTTCAAACTAATAACTAAAGTTGGTCAAAATCTAGAATTACCCTTCAAACAAAAGGAAGAGTGGTCCTACTTTCAAGCTAAGGTCCACAAGTACTTAATATATTATGTACAAAAACTGCATTGCTCCAACTGCCTAAGAGTGTGAGCCAAAAATCCCAAAGCAGTGGTCCCTAAACCCAAAAGCCAGACCACCACCATTCTGATTTCTGATATAATTTTCAAACAGCTCAGAAAACACACATGAATTCTGCTGCAGTGCTTTTAATTCTGGTACCAAATAGCCTGTCCCCTCCTAACTACAATAATTGATAGTACTACTCTTTATACAATAAAATCCAATAATTCCCCTCTTACTTAGATTCTTCATATTTTCTTTTTCCAATTTTTTTTTTTTTACACTTATTGAATGCAGTAAAACTTTTAAACACTATTCTGAGAAATTACTTCACCAAATTTGAGAAAGAGTTGGGCATCTGATGTGCTCATTGATGAACAATTGACCAAGTTAGGAGTTTTGAGGTTCGCGTATTCATCCACGTAACACTGGACTTTGGTAGATGGGATTGTGGTAATAGCCGAGCCAAACGATTTAGCTTCGGGTGGAGGCGTCAAAGTTCCAAGAACTCGAACCACTTCGTGCATTGTTGGCCTATCGGAAGGTTGTCTCTTTGTGCACAAAAGAGCTAGTTGAAAAATCTTCTTGACTTCTCCAAGATCTTTACATGTTTCGGAAATCTCAGGATCAACTGTATCCATTACAGCATTGGTTGCCGCCTTGGTTAAAATCTGCAACCAAAAATATGACGATCGTGATTAAATTAAATTAATTAATATAGAAACAAAATGGGTGAAATGCAAAATTTTCCACTATGCTTTGCCTAGTTATCAAAACTCTCCCCGAGTTATTTTTGCTACCAAAACCCCCCATGTGCTATTTTATACTAGGGAAAAATCCCCTCCCAAGTTGGAATACATATTTTTCAGGAAAAATGACGATTAAACCCCCACCAGAAAATGCAAAAACACCCCTATTCATGTAACTTTGAAAATTGTCATGTTCATTGAAAAAATTGTCAACAACCCTATTGATTTATGAAGGAAATTCAAGTGGGCTTTTTGGCAAATAAAAAAGAAACAGGGGGGAGGTTTGGCTAGTAAAAATAACACAAGGCCACAAGGGGGATTTTGCCAATTAGGCAAAGCACATAGAGTATTCTTGCATTTAGCTAGAATTAATGGATTCTCTCAAAAGACTGTTATGTCCCTACAAATCGTAGAAAACTGACCAGATGGTGGAGATTGGATTCACTATCGACGGCTTTCCTCCCAGTGAGGAGCTCAAGAAGAACGATACCGTAGCTATAGACATCAGACTTTTCCGTGAGACGAGAAGTGCGAGCATATTCAGGATCAATGTACCCAATGGTTCCCATTATATAAGTAGAAGTATGAGTTTTAGACGCGCATAAGTTCTTGGCAATGCCAAAGTCCGTAAGATGGGCCTCATAGTCTTTGTCCAGTAAAATGTTCGACGACTTCACATCCCGGTGGATTATACGAGGGCTACAATCATGGTGCAAGTACGCAAGCCCCTGTGAAGCACCTAGTGCTATTCGGAGACGAGTTTCCCAATCGAGCTTTTTCTTCTTAGTTGTTCCTGAAAAGCAACATATATACAAGCAATCAACACAGATACATATACACATATGGATATAATCGATGACTACTCACCATGGAGGAGGTCCCAAAGACTTCCATTCTCCATGTAATCGTAAAATAGGAGATTCCCGGATTGAGAAAGGGAATATCCTTGGAGACTGACAAGGTTCCTATGTTTAATGCTTCCGACTGTTTC
Organism: Penstemon eatonii; assembly: GCA_038501285.1. Taxonomy (NCBI): domain Eukaryota; kingdom Viridiplantae; phylum Streptophyta; class Magnoliopsida; order Lamiales; family Plantaginaceae; genus Penstemon; species Penstemon eatonii. Next base: position 10,687,123 of record CM076710.1, read on the forward strand.
CAATTCTGTCTCAAATTCTTTGAGACATTGGGGGTAGTGAGAGTAGAGTTTCTTAACAGCCACTGGCTTGCAGTTTTTGAGTACACATTTGTATACGGTGCTCGATGCTCCGTAACCAATTATATGTTTTTCACTAAGGTTGTCCGTCATTCTCATGATGTCCTCGTAAACATGAAGTGCCATGTTCATGTGAAGGATTACGAGCTTTGGTGACGAATAATTAACTGAAAATTTGAAAAACACGAAATCATTGAAGCATTATAGGATAACAATCTGAAAATAAATACTGTTAATGCAACAAACACAAAGACAATGCACCTGGCTTATCTAGTGGCCCATTTATAAATGGTTTCGGATTTTGGGGCCGGCAAACTGTAATTAGGATCATGAGAAGAATAACCAATGCACCAAGAGCTATTCCGAATATAGCCGCTTTAGATATTGCGACTGCAAACATAAACAGGGAAAAACAATAACCAAAGGTTTCATCAATCAGATACTAATACAATAATCAGACAGAACACACTTACGTCGATCAGCCGGGTGAGGCGCATGGCAAGAAGAGCTGAACCAGTACCCACAGAGACCTGGATTCCCTAAGAAGCTGAACCGAGAGGCGGGTGGGGGGTTAATCTAAAAGGAGAGTCTAACAACAACGAAGGGCACTAAGGTAAAATTACCTGTCAGGTGAAAATCTTGAGAAGTTATTTCCACTAGGAATATACCCAGAAAGATTGTTGTATGATACGTTCCTAAAGAAATATAACAAAATAAGATTCCAAGAACACAACTTTTTGCAGATTCATACGAAAAATAGAGTTTGATAGTGAACCTACAGCACTGTAAGACTGAGGCAATTGGCTAGGGATGTCACATCACCAGTTATATTGTTGTTTTCCAGCTTCCTGTCAATAAATTGTAAAAGAAAGTTAATTTAGCTTATCATATAAGAAAATTAAGTTGCAACAAATATATCAAAGGCATCCAATAGATAGAGATCTTACAGCAAGAAAACATTTTGAAGCTGACCAAGTTCCTGAGGAATCGGACCCGAGAGGTTGTTATGTGAAAGATCTCTACAAGCACAAACTCTATGATTTACCATCCAAAAAAAATAAAGGAGTAAAGTTCTTGTTCGAGTGATTTATTTCCTTACATGTCCATAATGCTTCTCAAGTTACTAAACTCGGCAGGTATGAACCCAGTCAAATCGTTATTGCTCAAGTTCCTGTTAAATGTATGAAGAAAGTTAGACCACACCAAATCATACAATATGATTAGAGTCAAGATTACAGTGAACCCACAGTTTTAGGAGATGCTCCAAGTCACCAAGTGAGGAAGGCATATAACCGCTGATCCTATTATTCGAGAGGTCTCTGTAGCAACCAAAATTAAAAAAAAAAAAAAAAAGATTACTATTGTATGGTTAAGAAGTACAAGAAGGGATTAACAATTAATTACTATTAAATAACCATATCATGAACCACTTACAATGTGTCCAAATTACCAATGCGTGATAGTTCGATTGGAATAGGACCCTTTATATTGTTGGAGGATAGGTTCCTGAAAAATGTCAACAAAAAGAGAATAATAAACCGATTTTATTGGAAATTCACATAAATTTTCTAAATTGTCTACAAAACATTGAGGACTCACAGATAGGTCATGCTTTCAAGCTTTTGAAATGCTCGGGGAATAGTTCCATTCAATAGATTTCCATGCACATTTCTGTCATCATCAAACAACAGATTAAATAACCTATCCAAGAAATATTAATGATAGCATAATATGGATAAAGAACACATAAGATGCTCACAGGCTATTCAGATTTGTACAAGAGCTGAGATTATCTGGAATCGGCCCCTCTAAGTGGTTGTTTGCTACATTTCTACAAGAATTTGAAAAAAATATCAACTTATTCAATATATTCATTAAGATCAATACAAAAATACTTGAGCAAGGACATACAAGTCAAACAGATCGGTGAGCTTCCCAAGTTCAGGTGGAATACGCCCAGTGAGAAGATTATCATTCAATTCCCTGTGGAAAAGAATGTAGCACTTGTTAATTAAAATTTATATTCACAAATAGTGATTTTCCGGCATACAAATTCTATAAGTCATCATGCAAAATAGGATCTCGAAAAAAATTATACAAATAGTGCAGCTTTGTCATATTTCCAAGCTCTGCAGGAATGGATCCGGTTAGCTTGTTGCTATGAAGATACCTGCACATAAAAAAGTTCACACGTAAATAATCCTAATAAAATGAAACCGAAATTCATAGTTCATTTAATGCAGAAAAAACATGAAAGTTAACTAAACAAAAATAAAGTATACTTACAATTTCTCGGTGTAAGTTAAGTTTCCCAGAATGGAAGGGATAGTTCCACTCAACATATTGCAGCTTAGATCTCTGGCCAGAGCCATAAACATATAGATAAATTAAAGGTGCAAAATTTATTGTCAAAAGCTCAAGATAATACTGCAACTGTGCAACATAAATTTGAAAAAAAAGAAAAAAAAAATAAACTTACAACACTGCAAGTGCTTGCATCAAGCCAATAACAGATGGGATTTGCCCAGAAAATTTGTTGCCTTGCAAAGATCTAATAAAAACAAAATCACATGGGGATTCAACTTTACACGTGCTATTATACTTGAGAAAAAAAAAAAAGAAGAATATTATACTTACAAGGTAGCAACTTGTAGAAAACCAATGTTGAACGGAATCTCGCCGGTGAAATTGTTATATGACAAATCCCTAACAATCACCGAATATCATTCGTAACTTAAATGTGTCAAATTTTAACTCAAATTACATTCATGCTATTAGCTTTGATACATACAGAACCTGGAAGCCAGTGCAGTTGCCAATACTCTCGGGTATAGAACCACTCAAACTATTATTCCTAACATCACTGCACACGAATACCAAAAATTAGCCCACAAATGCTCCGAAATTCAAATTTAAGAAACGAGGGAAGTCATTCGAACTTACAAGTACCACAATCCAGTGAGCTGACACATATCGGGAGAGAGTGTACCTTGTAGGTTGTTCCCTCGTAACCCCCTAAAATTGAGAGCATAAAACATTTAAGATAATAATCAAGAACTTTGAATTATCAAGAAGATTAGCGTTAAATGCTCACATATATTGTAGAACTTCATTCCAATATATAAGCCTAGGTATTTCCCCACTTAACTTGTTCTGAGCCAAGTCCCTATAGAAATGAGTTGAAAGTATTTGAGATCTCAAATTCTCCATGCTTAGAAAATCAAAACAAACAGAAAACTACGAGGAATACTTAAAACTACGAGGAATACTTACAAAATTTTTAAGTTGGGAATCTGCGAGAGTGTTGAGGGAATGGGACCAATCAATTGATTATTCTTCAAAATCCTGTAATGAGAATTCATGCAATTTAGAATTTATCTACAACCGTGAAACGAGATGATTATTGCACTGAGGTTTAACTTACAAATTTTCGAGTTGCTTCAGTTTTGAAATCGAGAATGGAATATCACCATAGAGCTCATTAAATGACAAGTCCCTGATAAAAATAGGATTTAGCTAATGTTCAAACAGTCCAAAACACATTCATTCAAATTTATAGAACTAACATATTACTTACAAGCTAATTAGAGCTGAGCAGTCCCCAATTTCATCTGGGATTTGTCCAGTTAACCGATTTCCTCGTAAATCACTGGTATCCAGTAAAGTTCAGTTAAAGAAATTGTTACAATTAAATACTTGGAAAAAAGCTTAAGAATTATCTATTTACATGGAGAGCAAGTTTTTCAGTTGTCCTATTGAAGGTGAAATTTCGCCATCAAGGTTCAAGCCTGAGATGTTACTGTATAATGTGGGACATAAGCACACAGTTTAAAGGAAAGGTAACAGTAAAAAACATATTACTAAAAAAGATGAAAATTTAACAAGAGTACAAATCCATAAATTGCCAAAAAAACTCACAGTGCAACCACATTGAAGGTGACATTATCACAAGTAATCCCCTTCCACGCACAATAATCTGAAGATGGTGAGTTAGTCCAGTCATAAAGCACATTATCCACATCTCGAAGTGACTTCTTTACCTCCAGCAAAGTTGCCCCTTTTCCACAAAACCAAGGGAAAAAGAGAGAAATATTAAGGATTTAATTTTAATTAGCTCAAGAACAGTTAAAAATTGGGTACTTTAAGGAAACTTGGTTAAGGATTGTTAATAAGACAAAACATGGGTTTACAGGAGACAATGATGTGATTAAGTTAGTGTGATTAGGCACCAAGAAAAAATAATAATAAAGACAAAGAAAGAGAAACTACCTAAAAAAGTTGAGCATTAGTTAAATACTAAAATGATTATAATACTAAATTCCAAGTCCCAATTTTTAATAAGCCAAGAATGATGACCCATGTAGTTTAAATTAAAAGTAAAACAACCCAAATACAATACTCACCATCATCACAATCCACAGAATAGTAGCTCAAGCAAAGTATAAAAAATCCAACAAGAACAAGTCTTTTCCAAGAATTCCCCATAGCCCTCTTTTCACAAGATCATAAACAAGCCCAAGCCAAAACCAGACCTTTGTATTACCTATAAAGACTAGGAACTAGTAAAAGTCCATGTTTTTTTCAGAGAGGAGTTTGAAATAGAAATGGGATTCTTATTACAAAAGTGAAAGGTACTAGTCCAGTATGAGAGCATTGATTGTTGGACTTACCGACATAGATAAAAGAGAAAGAAAGAGAGATGAAGAAGAAGAGGCTAGGAATATAATTACTACTACTGCTCTTTTGTGCAGATTGTGGAAAAATGTGACAAAAGAAAGAAGAGCAGAGCTATGGCTTCTTGCAATGTTCAATCACATCGTTCTGGCAGAGTGTGTGTTCTGTGTGTGTGTGAGAGAGATAATAAATAAATATTAAAAATTGCATGTAATTAAGAACTGTACTCCTATGTGTAGAGAGAGGAGAGAGACAGATAAATGCATATGTGTAAAAGAAAGAGAAATTTGGTGAATTAATTATTATAATTATTTAAAGGGGAGGGGAAAAGTTAAAAGAACATCTGCCCAAAACTAATCTGCAAAGGTTATGATAGGAGCCCTGCTCTGCTCCCTGCAACAATACATTGCCCACCCTCATTACTAGTATTATTATTATTACAACTTTATCCCCCACCTCCCATATTTATACATACATTTATACAACAAAACAAGTATATCTATATTTTTTTCTTTTTATATATAAAAAAAACAATTATCTTTTAATTTAAAAAGAATACTTCAATAAACCAAATAATTAAGGTAAAATTGTAAAAAATGTCTTAAATTAATCAATGATTTTGAGTTTTCGTCATAAACTATATTTATTTCACTGAATTTTATCCCGCAGTTTAATATTTTTTGAAAATATCGTCCCACCGTTAATTATGAGACGAAAATTGTGCATGTGTCCGTTAAATTGCCACATGACTGCTTACGTGTCATGACGTGGTAAATTTTAGCATGAACAATTATACAATATTGCATAATTCGTCTCAAACTAATCACAAGATTGAACCGTCATTTCCATTAAATTACAAATTTAATATATGACTAAATTCATGCAAAATGATAAATTACGGGAAGAAATTCGGTTGGTTGATATAGTTTAAGACAAAAAAATCAAAATGAGTAATTAATTTTGGATAATATTTCGAAAAATATTAAATTACGGAATGAAATTCGGTGAGACGATATAATGCTGGACGAAAACCCAAAATCACTAATCAGTTTTGAATTTTTCTGTAATTTTGTCAATAATTAATGTAAAGGGTACCTCAAAATTTCAAAATGTTGGGATTTTTTTTCATTCAATGACAAGTTCACCACTTTGCTCTAGCCTCCATGCATGAGCATACCATATGAGAAAACGAGGGATATTTTGGATAGTATGTCTCGGCTATCTGATTGGGGTCAAAATTTTAATCGAAACTAAGTTGGGGGCTTCTAGGAGCAGTTCAACTCCCCAATTTTGAACTGTTGAAATATTTTATTATTAAAAAAGTCACTTGTTGTTCAGGTTACTCTTAGCAGGTAATATTAGTTCCTTTTACACATTTGCCCCTCCTTATTAATAATATAGCAACTAACAGCAGTTATTTCTATTGTTCGTAATATACAAATTCTTTTAGCAGCTATGAAAGAAAGAGAGAAAGATCTATTAACAGCCATTAACAATTAAAACTAACTCTTGGAGACAAATGCAATTTTACAACTAACCTGCTGTTTTAAGAAATAAATGTTTAGGCCTGCTGGAGGCGAATGCAATTTTAAAACTAGCCATTAACAGCCATTTACAATAACTTCACGAAAACAATTAAAAATCATATAAAATCTTTTGACATCAGGTAGAGACAACTGCTGTGTTTACTCTTCTCTAGGGTATGGGTAGAGTGTTTTCGAAGTTAATTTCACATTACATACACTAATTGAGCTAGAATTTAATTCGGGCCGTGAAGAACTTGAACGGGCCGTGAGATTTCTGTTCGATTTCATTGGAAAACACTCCTGGAGTGTTTAATTGCTGTTTGCCGTGTTCATTTAAGTGATTCAGCGGTTCGGGCCCTCAAGGGCCCTCAAGAACTTAAACGGGCTGTGAATTCCATTCAAAATTGGTTTGGATTTCTTGAAGAATCTTCTTCTTTTTGTTCGGAGGTTTGATTACAGCCTATTTCATACGCAATTAACAGCATCTCTTGTTGAATTTTGCAAATTGGGCTTCAAATCAGATTTTGGGTTCTTCGATTCTAGCGGTTTTTTGAGTGTTTTTGTTCTTGATTCTTGTTCTACATTGTTTGTTTTGGTTCGTAGTGTTTAATTTCAGGTGTTTTCTGGTTAAATTTGATGATCGATTAATTGACATACTCCTCTGTTTTAAGAAGAAGGGAAGAAGAAGAAGAATATACGGGCATATAAGTCATTTTTCATGATCCTATAGTGTAAATTTTTATCAGGTAATAGGTGAATTTTTTGCCACATGGCGCCCGATAAGTGGTGAACTGTCCACAGTGCCGCTAAACATGAACTGCAATTAGCAAGCCTGAACAAGTTTGAGCACGTTTAGGTTCAGACTTAACTATTGAGCCATGCTAAGACCAATGAACTATTAAGTTACTGATTGAGTGAATAGCACTTTTGATATTTTTTATGGCTCGACTTTATCATTTTCGTCCTTTTTAAATTTTTTGTAAGAAATGTGTCCCTCTTATCAAATCTAGTGTATGACATTCGTTCATCTTATCAATGTAGTGCAACATATTCGTCCATCTTATCAATGTAGTGTAACACATTGTCCCTCTTAAATCCAAAATACATCCTAAAACCAATTTCACAAAATTTCATTTTTGGCCCTCTAAAGTGGCTGCATTTCATAATTGGTCCTTTTTGTGGTACCTCGACAATATACGTAATTTATTATGTCGCCATCATCGATTTTAGCTATTATCACTGATTTTTTTTAATTATCGCCGAAAATCAACAAATTATATATGTAATTTTTTAACGAACCAATAAATTTTTTTTGTGGCAGAAATCATCAATTTATATCAATCTGACCGAAAAATTTAATTTTAGCCAAAATTATCATTTGTCGAGAGACACTTAAAAATTGAGAATTTCATATTCTGACTCCAAACTTTGCAAGTCCAAATCACGTGATAGGTCTATAACTTCAATTTTATTTTAGATTTGACCTGTACAATGAAATTTGTATAAATTTGGGGCCAATGTAATGTGAAATTGACCTATTTATTTCTTTATAAATAAAAATAGGCATCTTCAATTTATGTGGGGAACGAATTTTAACCGTTGTTCATCGAAAATTGAAGATATAGACCTATCACAATACTTGGACTTGTAAATTCTTGATCAAAATATGAAATTCTTAATTTTTAATTGTCACTAGACAATGATGTTTTTGGCTAAAATTAAATTTTTCGATCAAATTGGGCATAAATTGGTGATTTTCGGCGATAATTAAAAAAATTTGGTGATAAGGACTGGAATTGATGATGACGACATAATAAATGACATATATTGTCTAGTTAACACAATAAATGGTCAATTTTGTAACACATCCACTTTAGAGGGCCAAAAATAAAATTTTGCATGGAGGTGAAATTTTGCAAAATGGGTTTTATGATGTATTTTGTATTTAAGAGGGACTAGTGTGTTATATTACACAGATATGAGGGACGAATTTCCCACGAAAAATTTAAGAGAGACGAATGTGTTACACTACATTGATAAGAGAGACTAATGTGATATACTATATTGACTATATTGATAAGATAAATGCATTTGCTACAAAAAACTTAAGAGGGTCGAAAGTGATAAAGTCAGGCCATAAGAGGAACCAGAAATACAATTCACTCTTATTGATTTTACTATATTATTACAATTATAAAATTATTGATTTGATATTTACCATTTACTTTTCTTTTATCTAAACTTCGATTTAAATCATATCTCAAACTTTTAGCCCACTAACTCTTATTTTATCAATAATTTATCATATCTATATTTCAATGAAACCATTCTTCAAACTAAATTTTGAAGGCTTCGTTGAGAATTATGAAATTATTTTTAAAACAAAACCAAAACAAAACCCAACTAAACTTCTCCATAACCTGAGGCTCCTTGTGAATCGATTTTGGCCTAACTTCGTTAAATTGTTAAATTAGACCAGAACAAATCCAAAATCGTAGATTTGGCACTATCACATTTTTTTTTTCAAATTCAATTTAAATCATATCTCAACTTTTCAAAATCCTATATACAAATTCAATCCAATTCACGTTTTATAGATTTAACTAAAATTAAGAAAATCAATAATCTGATACTAAAACTCATTAAAATAATACAAAACACGATTCATATGCATGCTCCAATCTTTCAATTTGAATCTTTGCACAATTGCACCAATTTCAAGGTCACACAGAAACACATCCCTATCAATGTATATACGAATATATACATACATACATCCAAGTAAATAAATGCAAAGTTGAATTATCATAAAAAAAAAAAAAAGGTAAATAAATGCAAAGTGAAAAGGGTTTCTCAAAAAATTGAATCTTTGTTTAGTTTTCTGAGCCTTCACTCCATAACAAGTCGCTGTCTTTGCGCAGAGGGGAGAGCTTAAAAAAGCTATCCTTTCTTGAGTTGACAATGTAACACTTTTCTTCTCTTTAATCAAGTTATACATAGATTGGTGTAAAGTATATATCATGCACATATAGTTAGGAATTTTTACCATTTTCTTTTAATTCTTATTTTTCTTTTTCCTCTTGTGCTTGGTTGAATGGAAAGTATTAAGTATGTGTATTTTGTTTGTTTTCTTATTATGGGGATGCAATCTTTTTCATCATATGGGCCTTTTTTTTTTAACTGAAAGCATATTTTAACTGCAGTTTCCCATTCAAATTTGGAATTATTTTTCTTTGAAATTAATTATATTATTTCTAGTTTGATTCTTTGTTTCAATATCAAATTATTCTTGGGAAAAATGCTAGAGCATCTCCAACCAAGAGCTAGGACCAAAATTTCCCATTTGCAATATGCTACACAATTTTGCACTCTCATAAAAAGAAAAAGAAAATTCTGCAGCAATAGGTATTAAAAATGGGAGCCCATTTTAAAAATTAATTTCATTTAATTAACTTAAAATTAAAGTCTATTTATAAATACAATTAAAATTAATTTTAGTCTATATCAAATATAAATAATTTTAGTTTAAATTATAAATCAACTTAAAATTAATTTCATCTTCCTCACGTTGTCGAAAACACCATCTATTCGAGAAATTATTTAGTATAATCGCTGCACCACATCATTAAGAATATGTGGTGCAACCGACCAATGTTGTTATTGCATGTGGAGTGAAATCCCACATCACCCGTGTTCTGGGGAAATTCTTATACAGACCGAGTTTAATCGGACTCAAAGTAGATACATGGCAAGTGCAATACACTCGCTTTGAAATTGAATGCAACTCCGAGTAGAATGACCAATCAGAAAGCAAGTGCAATACATTGTTTGGTGGTTGGATGAGTTTGGTCAAGCCAGATTTGGACAATAATTTTCTCATGTTATGGGCAATGTGAGCACAATTTTTAAATACTATATTTTAGGAGAATTTAGGGTGATGTGAGATTTCTCTCCATATGTAATAAATACATGCATCGGTTGCACCATGTATACTTGAATGTATAGTATAATTTTATGCAACTATTTATGGTACTCCCTCTAATTTTTTAAATTGTCGCATTGGAGGATTGCACACGAATTAAGGAACGTCATAAATAATTACTTTTTTGAAGCAAAAAATCCAAAATACTATTTTAATCAAATAAGCTTAGCATTAATTAAAATTAATGACAAGTATTAGTAAGAAGGGTAAAATTGGTAAAATAAGATTAATTTTACATTGAAATATAAAGCGACAAATAAAAGTAAATAATTTTTTTTTGCCAAAACGACAAATAAAAAAAACGGAGGAAGTATATTTATAGACTACAATTTTGGAACTGTTATTTAACCATTAGAGTAAAATGACAGTTGGAGAGCTATGAATTTGTAAACAAGTTGATTTTTGTGTTCCGAGGCTTAGAGCCCAAATATTGGCTCAATTGGTGAGGTGGGCATTTTACCTCCTTTTGGGTCCACCACCGTAACATGATTTTTGGACATTTTGAACTCAAACAAGTTTAGGTCCCATTTACTATATTCGTTGGTGATGTTCTTAGAAAACTAAGTAAAGAAAAGGCAAAATTGCAAAAATCGTCCCAAACTAATCACTGATTTTGGATTTTCATTCCAAACTATTTAATTTGGCGAATTTTGTCCCGTAATTTAATATTTTTTGGAAATATCGTCCCACCATAATTATAAGACGAAATTGCGCATTTGCCGATGAATTATCACATGGCTGCTTAAGTGTCATGACATGGTAAATTTTAACATGAATAATTATATAATATTGCAGAGTTCGTCCCAAATTAATTACAAGATTGAACGTTATTTTCATTAAATTAGAAATTTAATATGGGGACTAAATTCATACAAAATGATAAATTATGGGACGAAATTTGGCGAGTTGATATAGTTTGGGACGAAAATTCAAAATTAGTAATTAGTTTGGGACGATATTCCAAAAAAAAATTAAATTACGGGACGAAATTCGCCAAGTTAAATAGTTCGGGACGAAAATCCAATATCAGTAATTAGTTTGGGATGTTTTCTGCAATTTTGCCTAAAGAAAATTAAGCCGAATTTCTGATAATACGAGGATATTTGATGCAAAAAACAAAACTAACTGGGAAGTATCGTGCATTTTCCCCCCGAGTTAAAACTGTTCGGAAATAAATTAAATTATTTTCTAGAAAAAATACGGGTTTGACCGTGTTGAGCCTTTTTAAAAATGTGTTAATTAGTCATCGAGAAATAGTATACCATATCAAATGCACTTTTAAACAAATCCTTTTTAAACATATATTCAAAAAATATGTTACAAAATATATTTAAAAAAAATTAAGGGCCCCAATTTTCAATTCCTCCTAGGGCCCCTAGAACCCTAGGAACGTCCCTAAATTTGAAAGTGATTGAATATATTCGAACAATTTTTTCATTATAGTAATTGATATAATAATGTATACGTGATAGTGATTAATATAATGATATCGTTTCACTAGAAGGACTTGTAAAATACTGCGATCGATGACTGATGTTAAACAAGTTATGAATGCTGTAAATAATTTTCAATTTTTTAATAATTAATTAATAAATTTCAGTTATACAAGGGGTTTATAGCAACTTGAACGACAATAGGGACTGGTGACTAAAGTTTATTTGTTTGTTTTCCAATTGAGGAACTGCTGCCTCATTATTGCATTTAATATGTATGTGTATCTATGGCACGCCTGCAGTAGATTCAATTTATGAATGAATTCCTCCAACATCACCTTTTTTTTTTTATAATTCAGGTGTACAAGCTACATCAGAATAATCTTGTCGAGTACTATACTTATGTTAAACGAACTTATAGGTATGGGCGGATGGAGAGAGGGACAAGGGGGGTCTATAGCCCCCCCTCAATTGTTTTGGTCTTAGTATAGTTCTAGTTTTAAAAAAGAAAAAAAAAATAGTCTCAAAAAATTAGAACAATAAGCAGTTCTCTAGTTCAAGTAAAAAATTAATTAGTCCAATTAATTCAACCCAAGATTATCTAATTCTACCCAAACCTCAATTAATGCTCAAATTTTTTCCTAACTTCCTTTCAATCCAAACAACTTTTCTTTTTTCGAGCTCTCGGCCTATTCTAATCAACTTGAAAATTATATTAGGAATATTCGATCAAGTGATGAAATTTCTAAGTTGAAATAGACTAGTGATCATACTAAGGAGATGGTTGCAACTAAAAGGCATGTTGCATTCTCCTTTTTTTACAAACTTGTGACATTAACGTTTAGTTTACCTGTTGCAACTGCATAAGTAAATAGAGTTTTTCAGCTATGATGATAGTAAAGAATCAACTTACTAACCGAATGTGCATATTTAGTTGTATTTCAAACAATGCTATCATGTATCGATTTAAAAAAATGAGAAATCGTCATGGTCAATTATTAATGTAAACAAGTAGATTTTTGGGTTCTTTTAGGACTATAACGGGATAGCATGTGTAACTAAAGTATCTCGTATGGTTATTCTTGTCAAACTTCACTTTCCTATTTTTGTATCGCGTCCATATTTTCTTGTGCATAATATATGTTTTATGTTTAACTGATATTTTTGTAAACACGTAGATTTTTGGGTTCTTTTAGGACTATAACGGGATAGCATGTGTAACTAAAGTATCTCGTATGGTTATTCTTGTCAAACTTCACTTTCCTATTTTTGTATCGCGTCCATATTTTCTCGTGCATAATATATGTTTTATGTTTAACTGATATTTTTGTACTATTTAGCCCCCTCTAACCGAAAATCCTGGATCCGCCCCTGCTTATAGGAATGACGAGTACTACACTTATGCTGAACGAACTTAGTAGCGTCTTACGACACACTGTTCAAATTTGGTTTGAATTTTATATCGAACTTAAGATTGTGTATGAGTTTGATCTGATTGCTAAATGGATCGTGATCGAACGACCTCAAATTAAGTATTAAGTATTTTGATATTTTTACATGTATTTTGTCAATTTTTTATTTTAACGAATTGAGTTCGAGCCGAACTTCATAAGTTATTAAATGAAAAATAATGTTCAAGCTTGTTTTATTTATGTGTCAAATCAAATTCAAACAATTTTTTACTGAATGAGCTCAAGTAGATAAATAGTTTGTTTTGTGTTTGAAAAAATAGTTTGGGAGCGTAGTGTAGTTTTGTGACACAATCATGATTTGTGTATTGTTGTTTGTTTATATCTTAAGAGCTTAAGTTTTTTTTTGGAAAAGTTGGATTGTAGGTGTAAGATATGTAAGATTGGGAATTTGTATGAATGAAACATGGAAACAAAGCTCATTTGTTGTTCATGACTTAATTATTTTATGTAATATTATAGTTAAGCATGTATCTAGTGACTTAATTACTGTCTTAACCCTTCAGTCTATATATGGGCTCGGTTGTTTGTATTTGTTAGTCATAATAATATGTCGAAAGCCCTAGGTCTACGTATCATTGTTGTCTCGATTTGACACTTAGAAGTTTCTTGATTATATTACGAATGAGCAAATCCTTTAAAACTTTTCTGAATTAGACTATAATTGAAACGATTTTCAATATTAATTACTCGTCACTAAGCATGTAATTGAATAATATCCTCTCCTTTATGTATAATTGTTATGCAAGTTAATTATTTAATTATCTAGTCATGGTATTATTATTGTGATCCATAATTGGTATTGAATAGGAGCGGTCCAAAGTAATTGTGTTATAATGTATGAAAACTACTTTTATGAAGTTATTAAATTTCAATCATATTCAAAAATATTTGAATGCATTTCATTTCATCTATCAGTATGTGTATTAAAGTCCATAGTTTTTGTGTTATATATTAATACAAATAATTCAATGAAAGTTTTGGGGCATCTAGATAAACTCATGACCAAAAAAAAAATTGCCAACACATGTTGACTCAGTTGGTAAGGAACGGGCTCCTTCCCCTCAGAAGGTTGTAAATTCGATTCTCACTGTCGACGTGAGGGCTGTGTTGGTGGACGATCTGTAAGAACCTCTGTAAGCGACCTTTGGTCCCTGAGGCAGGCCCTGACCCGTGGTGGCGATCGGAGCCGAACCCACCCAAACTTTTTACCATAAAAAAAAAAATTAATTCCATGTGCTATTATGTGCAGGTCCGTTTTTGAAGTAGCTTTAATTCGTAACTGGTCCAATTAGTTAAGTTCTTAATTGTTTAAATATTCAACATATTTAATCCTATTAAAAGGATTCTTAATAATATATGTACTCTAGATTGATCGGACTCTTTAGATCTAATTTTATATACATACATATTTAATTTTTTTAATCTACTATACTGTGTATTTACAGTTCAGATCGAAGAGTGCAAAGGGTATAGGTCATCCCTACTGTGGTGTCTCCAGTAAGATTCGAACTTAGGTCTCGCCTCTGGAGGTCGCAAATCACTACCACTTGACTCAACCACCTTGAATACATATTTAAATTTTGTAGTATTTATATAATTAAAATTAATAATATTTTATAGTTAGTGTAACAAAATTCAAGTTGATATTTTTATTCATATTTCCACTTTCGTACATCAAAACTAACCTAATAAAATGTACTAATTTGATACGCTATAAAATATCTTTTTGTTTTATCGGATAAGTTCTTAAAAGTATGTGGTAATTGTATGGAATGAGTTAAAAAAGATTTTAGCTCGTGGACTTAGTTAAATGATAATGTGGAGATGTTTGTTGTGACACACAATTGTCGATAATTTTGAGTGCGAAGATTTCACAGATCTGAATTTCAATTAAATTTGATTTTCCGTTGGCCGAATAATATATAATTAGAAATCCAATAGAATTCGGACTGGAATATGAAGTTGGACGGATCTAATCTAATTTAGTCCGACACGTTGTACCCTAATTGCGTGGGCCATTTAGCTTATATATTGGTGATGAAGTTTTCAATTTTGATAGCGAGTATGGTTCTTGTGTTTGAATTTGTTTACGTCGAAATTCCTTTAAAAAAAGTTACGCTTTTTCATATGAAAATTTTTGGGGTGGATATTTTTTAACTGTTATGGATTTTTTTATTAATTAAAGAAGTTTTGAAATGTCCTCGATTTTTATGTATTTTTCTACAAAAAATAAAATGAATAGTATATATATATATATATATATATATATTTTACATAGTATATATATATATTTTGTATTTAGAGATTATGGAAAAGAAAAAAGTAAAGTAAGAGAAATAAATATTTTTATATTAATCAATATTGTTTATGTTACTTTATGTCAAATCAAAATAAATTTTATTTAGGTTTGTTACAAAATTAGATATGCTTTTCAAGAGAATTTTTGCTTTTAAAACTGAAAGATTTATGATAAATCAGTTTCGGAAAAAAAATGTTTGAATTTTCGGAAAGTATTGAAATGTTATTTGAGAAGCGAAACAAACTAGCTCTAAAACTTTAAAACTAAACTCTATTTGGATTGATGACATAGACCATCTATAATAATTTGCTAAATATTTGTTTTGCTCAACTTTTCTTAAGTTTATTTAATTTGTTAGAAATTCTTAATTTTTTTGGGCATATTCCGATATAAGAAATTTAAATTTTTGTTTAATATTTTTTTAAGCCATATGTTTGTATCATATCATATTTTGTCATAATCCTGACACATGAACAATTAAAGTAGTGAATGTGAAATAATTATTCATGAATTAATAAAAAAAAGAAAAAAAGCAAAATATTTCTCTACATAGATGTATGGTTTTCGTGATAATAAAAGAGAATATCTTGGCGTACATGTGTTGAAATATTGCGTACATGTGTTGAAATATTTATTTAAAGAAAAAATTGTGAAATATTTTTTATATAGAAGTATAAAGAAATGATATAAATTATTTATTCTTCATATATATTGTGTTTTATCTAATTTGTCTAGACTCAAAAGTAGTCTCAAATATAATTATATTTGAGTCAATCTAAAATTTGACTTCCCAAAACATGTGCATTGGGAGGTTGTTTTTGAAGTATTGGTCTATGTTTAGCCTCCATCACTGGGATTGTATAACGTTCAAACTCAATCCATATCATATTTCAACTTTTATACTCCATAAAACCCAACATTCAACATTCATCCAGTGTTGTTTCAACTTTCAAGGGTTTTTCGAAATCAAAATCAAATAAAATTGAGCAAATATTGATCCATATGGTCCCTAAATATTCCAAAATTAATAAAGTAGAATTAGAACGGGAAGTGAATGATGATTGTATCGTTTGGATTACTTTAAACATACTTTTACAGATATTAAAAAGATCCTTAAAATTTATTTCGAATCTATATATTTGTAGAATATGTCTATAAATTAGTAGTTGAATATATTTATATGTATGTTTAATTGGTCGGAATATGATAATGGGAGATGTTTTATATAATATGTCCGACATATATTGAAATGATTAAATCATATCTAAAACCTCAATATATTTTTTAAAAATATCGAATAATTAATATTCCTTAAAGAAGAAATTGCAAAATTTTGTTTTGGTCAGTTCGGAGAAGGCCAGAAGCTATTCAAATGGTAGTTGTCACTTCTCTGTTATAATTTATCCCGTCCATCATTGGCTTAATCCCACTTTGCACCCTAGAAATGCATCAGTTTGGCACTTTGCACCCTCGAAAAAAATCAATCCCACTTTGCACCCTCAAAACATATATTGTCTTTCACTTTGCACCCTAGGTGAATATTAGGACAAAAAGCAGGGGTATGTTTGTCACTCCATTAAAAAATCAACATATATTTCCTCCAAAATGTACTAATGTGAGATTCATGTGCAATTAAGAGTAAATTGACAATTGCCCATTAAAATAACTCCGAAAAAAACATAAAAAAAATTGAGACGTCACATGTTAATATAAATTTGAATTTAGGGTTTAAATGTTTTAATTCATGTGCAGTTAAGAGTAAAATTGATAATTATCCATTAAAACAACTCCGAGAAAAACATTAAAAAAAAATGAGATGTCACATGTTGTAAATATAAATTTAAAAAGAACGATATCAAATGATATTTTTGCCCATGTTGGAGTTTAGGGATCCTAATGTATTTAAATGCACAAAGCTCTAATATATATATATTGTTACATAGACCTTCATATATTATATTTCGTATGGAACATAATTTTAACCAACTACATTAAATTTTTAGCTCACTACAAGAAAAACGTAAAATTTGTCGCGGCTTGGGACCGAAACATTTCGTCGAAAAATATCGTGTCGGAATTTTTTTTGATGAATTTTCGAGTGACAAGTATTTTCGATGGTCGTTTGGCGCCATATAATTACTTATACTCTGCCACTTTACTGTAAAAACAACACTATGTTTTATTTATGTATTGATATTATATTTTCTTATTTCAAGTTATATAAATAATTACTTAGAATAATATTTTATATTAGGCCGAGTTAAGAGTAGTAAATTATTCATTTAACTGCCCTAAAAATGATTTTTTCCAGAGTTATTTTAATGGATAATTTTTCAATTATACTATTAATATTACATATATGTCACATTATTATATTTTGGAGGGAATATGTGTTGTTTTTTTAAGAGAGTGGCGAAAATACCCTTGTCTTTTGGCTTGAAATTCATCCAGGGTGCAAAGTGAAATACAATATATGTTTTGAGGGTGCAAAGTGGGATTTATTTTTTTCGAGGGTGCAAAGTGCCAAATTAATACATTTGCAGGGTGCAAAGTGGGATTAAGCCGTCCATCATTAACATTTTCCTACTTTTTAGTTTTTACCCTAGCAGTAATGTGGCAGTTCAAAATATCAGAAAATGTAGTCCCACAAAAATCTCAAATTGCATGTATACCCCAAAACCTTTTCACTTGCTATCAAGTGAAATTTCTTTGGCTTACCTCGGGAAGCCAATTTGTCCATTCACCCTGCCACTTTGCCTAAAATCATTACTACTTGTTTGTGGGTCTACTCTTTAAAGCCTGTTGACACTTGACGATTTTTCTTAACGGTTAATAGAAGTATTATTATTCACTCTTTAAAACCAAATTATTATTCATTTATAATGATTTTTATTTGAAAATTTAAAATCCACATATATATGGAAAATTTAATCACTAGGTACTAGGTTAATTTCAAGTACCTCGCATGTATTAATACCTATTAATCATTTACCCTCATGCACAGTTAAACATTCAATTAATCCCTAAATTTCTCTTAACAAAATAATAAAAATAAAAATAAAATCCCTAAATTTGATTTATAGACTGCAGACCTTCGCTTTTGGATGATGTGGTAAGAGAAATATATATTGCCCTTTCCCTCTGTTTATAAGAGAGCCAACTCTCCCCCTTTTTATTTTTTTTAAGTTTCTTTTCTATTTTGGCGACCATGTCATCTACATAATCTTTCAAATTCAGTCTTTGGATTAATTTCATTAACATATTTTTCAGTCCTAAAGATATCACAACATCATAGTACACTCGTGATCAGTTCAAGACAAATAAAGTTTTGAAGTACGAGAAGAGCGCAAGCAATGATGGCCTCGACCAAAAAGTCATCGGTAGAGGATCGGATATGGATCTTTCACACATGTCTTGTTTAGGTCCATGAAACCATTTCACACATGTCTCAGGGACTAGCGAATAGCGATGACAGTTAAAGGATGCGAGACCTCCTCTGCCTTTCTTGGCTTGCCCTATTCCACACTTGTCGTGGATTGGAAGTCATTTAATTAATATTAGTAACTTGTTGAGTACATGGGTTTAGGAACACTTTCATAGACGATGCCCAATGATGTGAATATTTAAAGGCGGGTTGAATCTTGGGATCCTGGTTGTGCGAGTAACCATTGTGTATATTGCTCGACATGAAAAACAAAAACAAAAAAAGCGTACGTTTAGCTTAGCTTGGGGTATTCATGGACCTCAATAACACAAATTATGCGGTGAGAATTGAATAGGTTGGTTGAGTGTATGTACCTTACACGCCCCATTGTGTGCATCTCAATCTCATCCTGATTTTTTACACGACACGACGAATTGTGCCATTGCCCGCTTTTCCGTAATAGGGAAAGGGGTTGAGTGTCCATCTTGATCCTATGTCCTAGTAGGCTAATACTATCAAGACTATATGCAGAAGGGTTGGAGCCATTTTAACTAACTTAACTTGGGGAAGAATATCCAGTCCTAGTGACTTATCCTCTAGCAACCTGGCCCCATACCCAAGGTTAGTTCCTTCGGGTTGTATCTTTCCATGGGTCCGGATGAAATATTCCCCACCAATTTTTTCCCCTTAAAACACTTTAAAACATAATAAAATACTGAAATATTTGACAAATTCACATATTTATAACTGTTTGATCTTGTGGAAAAGGCATCTTCACAAAGAAAATAATGTACACTTCATTATATTGGACCTCGTGCGGAGTCCATTGGATTGTTTCGTTGGAGTAAGCCCACCACATGTTCAGTGGTTTTAGAAAAGAGGAATTCATTAGGAATAAACGGACCAGTCACTACAAAGTACCGAATTCATGTTCGAATTCTTATTGAGGGAAAATATTCACTTAATGTGTCCAATGTGCCTAGAAAATGATTAAACCTTTGAAATACCTTTGAAAAAAATAAAAAAATTAAATACTATGATTCTTATTTTGGTTTATGTGTAATGGGCTCCCTACATAGAATTCAAGTAATCGTACATGAAATGAAGCCTATAAAGCCCATTAACTAGGCCCAAATTGGAAATCTAGGACTCCCATTCTGAAGCAAAATATACTATAAGATAATAATGGACAGTCATTACATATTTTGATTTCGATATATTTATGCTGTCTATGTAAATTATGAAAATAAGTTTAAAATGAACCAAACCTAGATGGTACGGATACGGATACGTCAATACGATATAATACAATACGAATATAGTGATGCGGGTTTTTAAAATTTATAGGATTCGATACGACAAAAATACGTGTCTGTATATTTAAAAATATAATTATAATACGAAACTATTGTTTTAAAAGTGTATTAAAAGAATTATGTAATATATATTTAGTTCACTTTTTATTCCATATTAAAATAAATAATGCTATCTATCTCTTATATAAGTGTTCAAGTAAAACCATAGTATTAATATTATAGACAAAATATTTGGCCCTATACAGATTTTCAAGTGTTTTATATAAATTTACTTTGATAATATACATAATTTAAAAATTATTTGTAGAAATACATGCTCTCAAGTATTCTGAGTGTTTTCGATATGCCTTCCTTTGTATCCAATACGTGTCTTTTTTATTTTTTATTTTTTTATTATTGAAATCGACACAGTGGAGTATTTCACATGTATCGTACGATTATCTGAGTATCCGAATATCCAATACGCATACGATGTTGCACGGTATATAATTTCGAAATATCCGTGCAACCTAAATCCAAACTTATGCAGAATTTAATTAAATTATAATTTCATTATAAATTCGATGAAAATTCTAAAATAATTCTATCAGCCCCAAATCTGAAGGAGTGTTTTCGTGAATTAATTTTTTCTTTAGTAAGTCTCAGAATTACCCCATAACAGTTTTTTGAATTCACCTACCTAGCACACATAAGAAATTGTAGACAAATTGTAGAAAAAATCATAAACATTTATTCACCCTAAACTCGGGGAAAGAGTATTTTAATAAATTAAAGCAACAATAAACCAAAGTACCAAAAAACATGACAAAAAATTATGCTGCCCTGAAAAATCTTAATACCAAAATGGCAAAAGAAAAGCAGGTTTTTGCCAAAAAAGGCTAGATATAAAATAAATAATTTTACATCTTTCGTATCGCTGAACTCTCGATTTCAAGCTTCTGTGCAAACCGGAAGAGCTGAATAGTGTAAGAACACATCCTCGGGTTCAAGCAAGGTCAAATGATCGAGTATTGGAGTCAAGTTTAATCCAATTATTCGTACGACTGGGTTGGAATGCCTGTTCAGAAATGCACTGCTAATCTGCAGAAACCAAACACGACTTAAATCAAATTATTGAAATGTAGGATGAAGAGATAAAATCAAAATCTGTCTTTTTGGCATTTGGCACACATTACCTGCCTACAGCCAAAGACTTTGAGAAGCTTAAGGGACGAGCAACTATCAACAATCAAGCATAGAGCCTCGTTGGTAATTTTACGGCACCATGATAAGTCCAAATATTTCAACTTTCTTGAACGTTTGGCTAGTGAAAAGGCGGTGTTGGGTCCAACATTTGACATGTTATTCAGTAAAAGTTCCTCCAAAGACTCTCCGGAGGCTTCTAAAAATGCCGCTATAGCTTCATCGCTAATATGCAAAAACGAAAAAAAAAATGCCAGATAGAATTAATGATATGTGAAGAAAAGAAGAGGCAAATAAGTTTCATATACTTGGGGATTCATATAAACCTGAATCCATTGCGGGAAAGTTTGAGCTTTTGAATTGATCTACATCCATTTGCAAGATACTCCATTCCGAGGTCTGTCAATTTATCCAGGTTTGAAATGTTCAACGAACTTAGACCAGGGCAGTTGTTTCCAATGCTTTTAAGAGCACAATCAGTAAGTTCCCTGAAGTCCGTTAAATATACATTACTTAAAACCAGATATAATTACAATCCTTAAGATAAACAACAAGAACGAATTAATGAAAACTGAAATAGACTTACGTGCAATTAGCCAAATCGAGCTCCTTGATACTTTGACCAAAAACAGGAACGACTTCACTAATAAATTGATCATTAACGGTTTTTATGCCAGCAACTGACAACACTTCCAAATATGAAAACTTCTTAATAGCAGGTACAATCAGCATCGCTTTTATTTTTTGGCAATCGTCTACATAAAGCTCTCTAAAATTTGATCCAAGATAATCAGCAATAAAGTTGATGGCGTCGGAGGTAATAAGGGTGCACTGACCCAAATTAACAGATCTTAGTTTAGGTGCTGACATTAGAAGTTCTTTAATCCCATTGTCTGATAAACGACAAGCACCTCTAAGGGAAATAATAGATAAACTAGAAAAGCTATTCTCCGATCGAGCTAACATATCCTTCAAAACTTTATCAAACATGCATTGACCACAAAGGTCAAGTTGAAGCACCTGCATCCATATTGCAACATAAATAATTTGCTTCACAAGGAGGAAAAAGCATTAAATGAACAAATAGACCATAATTAAATAGCTTCTTCGATTTTGAAATTCAATAAGGAAAACAGAGGACGATGACCATGAACAGAGCTCAATAAGTTTTTTCCTTTAACAAGTAGCTTATAACAGGTAAGTAATATTATTTTCCGGTTAATAGAAGTTCACTTTTCAACGGAATTCCATTTCAGAAGTAGTACTTGAAGCATGTTTCCAAATTCGTGAAACTCTCAACTATAACAATGAAATTGTCTTAAAACATATTTATGTCCATCTAAAACACACATAATGATAAATCTCAAAATTCTTAAAATATAACAAATATAACATAGAGATATCATTTTTGCGCATACAATACACATGTATGCAAATATAACAATTATAGATATAAATCATATAAAAACTACATTAACACGATACTCATAAAGCACATAGAAATATAAAGATAAAGCATGAAAGATTTACCCTCAAATCTTTAGTCTCAGAATTCCCAAGTGACTGCTCAAACTGTTTTTCAGTAAGCCATGAACAATTCTTAATCCGTATCACATCCGGGCATCCTTTGACTAAAAGTTCAAGAGTACGAGCATTCATTTTTCCTGTATCACACAACACATCAACAAGTTTCTTACGGAGAATATCGGGAATTAGTTCAAGTGAAACTATATCCTCAGCATTCTCCGCAAGAGCTTTCACAGATAAATCCAACAGCGAAGGTACGAGAGGTGCAGTAATGCTATAGTCCCGATTTTCTATAGAGGGTCTCCACTCAATCAACTTCTCAGCATCTCTTCTTGAAGTTCTTTCTCTAATTCTCCTTCCTGCTTCAGAAAAAGGGCCAGGCAAAGTTCCTAATGATTCTAAAGGTTTTGAAGCAAATAGCCCTTGATTCTGAGTACTAGACTCGACCCCTTTATTCTCATCAGGATGGTTAATACGAGCAAATCTTTTTGCAGTTTCTTTCAAAGTTTGACAGGTCATAGCAGCTCTACGCCTCATTGCTAGTTCGTCAATTCTTAGTTCTTCAGCCAAATTGATCATAGCTGGCAAGGCTAATTCAACTTCTTCTTGAAGCTCATTGATCACATTTGACTCTTGATTTCTTTGAAAAGACTCGTGATTTCTTTGAAAAAAGTCGTATTCAATTGGAGAATCCGCCCTGAGTGATAACCATGGATGAATAGTAATACTACTCTTTCCCTTTTCTTCTCTAGTATATCTCCTCTCACCAAAATCCATTAAACCACTACTTGTACCAACTACATTATCCATCTTAGCTATTCCAAAGTCGAGATTTAGATTTCCATTCCAATTATCGGAAGGCATCTCGACCTTTTGTTTACCCTTTGCTTCATAACTAATATTACAACCTAAAAATTTGACCTCATCATTATCACTATCATCTGATTCGACATTGATGATCTCCACTCTTTTCTCGTTAATAACAGGGCTCTTCCCCGTCCAACAATCCTCGATTCCACATACTGGAATGTTGAGATCGAAACCTATACCCTTCTGCTCTTCCCCATTTCCGTTAAATAAGCCGAGACTTAAATCAAAATCCCATTTGTCTGCCTCCTCCAGACCACCAAGATATGAACCTTCAAAATTATTAGGAAATATATTTCCCAAAAACTCCTCATTGTTATTCACTTTTGAGGAATCTACCACACAATTTTCAGTAAAAACTCTCTCTTCTTTCTCACCTTCACTTTCCTCTAAAGCCCGACTACTCTCACCAACCCCATCAACAAACCTACCTCTCTTTAACCCCGAGTTTTCACTCTCCCCATCAAAATTCCCATTCAACCTCTTCATTCCAATCAATTTCACTATTGAAAAATAAAATCAGGATGCAAAATTCAATCAAAACCCTACGAAAAAATTAGGGCTTTTCTTGAAATGAAAAAGGGACATTAAAAAACTCGGGTTTATGACAATTAAGCTGAAAAAATTCAGAGTTTCATCTAAAAGCAGAGAAAATCAAAGAAAGAGTATAGCTTTAATATTTACTTCAAAAAAACACCAAATAAATAGAGAAATAACTCCCGACAAATATAAAACGAAAAAAAGGAAAAAAGGAAGACTAAAGGTGATTATGGAGACTGCTACAGAGAATTTGAATTGGATTACCGAAACGGATTCAGCACGATTTATAGGGGTTCTGTGGGGGCATTTAGGTAATGTGGATTTGGTAATAATAATAATAATTTTAAAATTATTATTATTATTCTTATTATGATGAATAAGAGTCAGATTTGCAGCTGTATATATAGGGGAATCTGAATTCATTGAAAAGGACTCTTGTTTGAGAATGGAAACTGGAATTAAAGCAGAGAGGAAAGAGGGGTTCAGATTTTAGAAACTGCCAGTTTTGGGAATGGTGGACCTTTTTTCTTGCTTTTCTTGGTGAGTCGGATTGCATTGTATATATTTTATAGGTTTAATCCCTGACTACAAAAATTACTCATCGGCTTTTTCTTTTCTCTTTTTTCTTTTTTTGGGAAATTCAAAGAAATTCTCTTATTTTATTTCGTTATAAAATGTGATATAGTCATGTCTTTGCAAGTTAATTTCTTTAATGATTATTGGTATTTAAGGAAGTAGATTCCCTTTGTTTGAATATCTTTCTATCCGTGTAGGAATATTTGAATTTTTATATTCAGTAAATGAAATTACTGTCGATAAGGTTGACTTTTTAGGTAAATAGATACAATGAAATGATGTGTCTCGATATAATTACGAATTTATGAGTGACGAGTGGGCAAAATTCTTGTGGATAAAGATGGTTGCTTTTTAGGTAAAAAGAAGGATTATGTATCGAGATAATTATAAATTTATGAGTGACGAGTTGGTGAAAATAATGTATGAGACGGTTGCTATTTAGGTGAATACGATAAAAGATTTTATATAGAGATAATTACAAATTTATGAGTGACTGAGTTAGTGAAATTTGATGCTGATAGTGACTGCTTTTTAGGTGAATACGACAAAAAATAATGAATCGATGTTATTACGAATTTATGAGTTGTAACACGTGGACTAGAATTTAGTGTAAGACGTTTAGATGATGAAAATGACACCAAACTACTTGATATTCAACTTGTATTATAATAACAATTATTACGATTTTATGAGGTGTAACACGTGTACTTGAATTTTGTCATGACCAGCATGCTTTATTATGTTAGGTGTGATATATCAACATTAAGATAATGCTTTTTTACGTAAATTTAACTAAGCGTGTAGAGAAATTTATGTGAGGTGATGTACTAAGGTAAAAATTATATAAATGAATTGATATTTAAAAAAAAAAAAACAACCCTTCTAGTTTATGATAAACAATCAAATTTGCCAGTATATTATTTTTGAAAGTATATGCTTTTAGGATAATAATTTAGATGATCCGTTCCTTAGATTTAAGTAGGGGTTGTTTGCTAGCCATATGACTCATGTCATGTTAGATTGCTTTTGAATGACTTAAGGGAAGTCTGCAAACTGCGTTTGAGCTTTTACGCAATCAAAATTAATTTACTGCTGTTTGAATTTTATGGTTATATACAATGGTATGAGACATTTTTAACTAAAAATTAGTGTCAATTAAATATTGTCCAATCTAAAATTTCAAATAATATACATACATATATATATATATATATATATATATATATATATATATGATTATGGTTTGATTATATTCAACTCCTATAGCCATTCTCTCTCAAAAAAAAAAAAAAAAAAAAAGAAGAAAAAAGACATTTAATAGTAATTCTACATGTGTACCAAAAATAAAATTGAATTAAAATAACTCAGCCATTGGTTTTATTGAGTAAGTGAAATAGATTAGATAGAATTTAGGTGAATATTATACAACCAAAGATTATGTATTGAGATTATTACGAATTTATGAATGACGAGTAAGTGAAATTAATATATATAGAGATGGGCTGCTTTTAAAGTAAATAACAAAATATTATGTGTGGAGATTGTCACGAATTTATGAGTTGTAGAATTTCTGTCATGTTAGGTGTAATAGGTTCACATTGAGATTACACTTTTTTCCCCAAATGTTAAAATCAAATTATTAGAGTAGGTAGAGGGATTTATGTGAAGTAATGACATTATGTCGTATAATATTCGTAATAATTGCATCTAATTTTTTTGTCATATTAATTTAATTTATTCAAATAAATTAAAGATGACTTTATTGCGTAATCCCCAACTAGCTAGAGAGGCTTGTTAGAGAAATTTCGATGAATTGATGATTTTGAACCAAGTGTATTTTTTAATATGTGAAATAAAAATTTGATAGTATGTAAAAAAATTATTGTGCAAATTATAATGCATAAAATATATATTCTTTAAGTTTAAGTAGAGGTTGTTTGCTAGCCATACATATATGACTCATATTAAGATAGATTTCTATTGATTTTGAATGATTCAAGGGATGTCTTCAATTGCTTCAGCTTTATGTATTTTTTTTTATTCGCATATGACAATTTTTTTGTTGTTGTTTAATTTCTATACTTCTATTGCTTCTTAATTTTTTTTTTTTTGAGATGGTGAATACATTGTTACATCAAACACTATATCGAATCGAAACTATTCCAATGATAACAAAGTGAACTAATTGCTAGTATTAAACTAGAGAAATGCTAGTATGAAACTAGAGAAAATACCCACATTCGTGGGAGTTGAACTCATGACCTTCTGGTCATGGAGCCTCATCCTTAACCACTTGACTAAGGCCTCATCGGCTATTGCTTCTTAATTGTTTTATTAATTATTATCTTACTATTATTCATTCTGAATTTGAAATTGTAGTGTTCTTAACAAATATATGAAGCTCCATATAGTCAATTTCAAAGACTTGATTAATAAAATGAAACTACATGAAAAAACAAAAAAATTGATCGATTTTGCTAAAAATCGGTAAAAAAACAGCATTCCGACCGACAAATATTTGGACCGAGATTTCTATCGATTTTTTTCTGACCTAAAAATTCCAATCAATTTTTTTCGATTGGAAATTTCAGGAAAGAAAAAAATCACCTTAATTACTAGATTTTGTGTAACAAAATCTTAAAATTTGTAATGATTTGAAGAAGAAAACATGGTTTTTGATTTATACTATGTATAAATTAAACAAGTATAATAATACCTCTAGATCTAGAGTTGACGAAGAAGAAAACGTCGGTGGTGCTATGGCGGTGGTGGTGGTTGGCCGGATCTCTTGCTTTGGTGGTGGTGGTGGTGGTTGGCTGGATCTCTTGCTTTGGTGTTGGTGGTCGGCCGAAACCCTTGAAAGATTGGAGAAGTTTTATTTTTTGGTGAGGGGCAATCCTACAATATTTTTCTCATTTATTGGCCAAATTTTGACCAAAAAGAAATCGATCGAAATTTAACCGGTCGAGTTCAATAAATTTTGATCGAATCGGTTTTCGATCGGAATTTTAAGAGTAATTTCCACCAAACCGGTTTTGGTCAAAATCTTAACTGGATTTTAAAATAAATATCCAACCGAATCGATTTTATATTCAATATTAAGAATAATTTCGACCAAATCGATTTTGATTGTAATTTTAAACGGATTCTAAAAACAGTTTCGACCGAACCGATTTTCGATCTAAATTTTAACCGGTTTTTAGAAATATTCCAACCGAATCGGTTTTGATCGAAATTCAACCAAAATTCCACCAATTTTCGATCGAAAAGAAGCGATTGATATATATTTTTTTTGTTTCTAGAAGTGATTTGGACTTTTGAAAATAAATAAAACTTTGAAATTTGATGAATACTAAAGAAATAAGTTATTTTAAATGAAACTTAATGAAAATCAACTTATTCTATAGCAATACGATGTACTTCAACTAATCATAAATTATATAAGAACATGCATTTATATTAACAAATATCAAGCTTAGCCCCCAGGGCATATCTCCAACTGGTTGGCCAACAATTCATAAGGCTTGCTCCAGCGGTAAAGGTGGGGGTTTGAATCCCATTTGAAACTTGGATGGAAGCATTTTCATGGATCTATCTAAGGGTCATTTGTGGTGAAGACCCCTTTGTGCGCAGAGCGTACAACAGTATGGTGGGATCCCGTGTAACGGCCGGCTCCGCGGGTCTGTCGGATAACGATCGAAAAATTATTATTATTTTGAAAAATAGTTAAAATATCGAAACATTTTATAAGAAACGATAAATTAAAATCGAGAATTAAAGATTTTAAGCGGAAGCGGTTTAAAACGAAATAAGAACAATTTTGATTACTAAGTTTAAAGTGAAAGTAATTAAAATAAATTTTAGCGGATGACATGACATGGTGAAACAACTTATGGGACTCTAAAGAAATACAAGAAGATTAAGATTAATATTTGATAAATTTTAGCGGATGACATGACATGGTGAAACAACTTATGGGACTCTAAAGAAATACAAGAAGATTAAGATTAATATTTGGTAAAATTTTAGCGGATGACATGACATGGTGAAATAACTTATGGGACTCTAAAGAAATACAAGAAGATTAAGATTAATATTTGATAAAATTTAAAATCATTTTCGATAGATATTCTCATTTTACAAAGTTAGCTAAAATACCAAGATATTTAGCGAGATATAATAAAAATGAACGTAGACATTATAGGAGATTTAAAACATGAGTTCAAACGAAAATTTTAAAATCAAATAAGAATTTAAACAAAAGTTCAACTACTCTCTGGAACTAGGATGGGACCGCAACCGTGATGACCTAACCGCAACATGAACTATCATTTACCCCAAACACCTGTAGCTGAAAAGATTGAAACATGGAATGCATAGCCGCGACGAACCGTCTTTTCTCTTCACGAACAAAATAGGGGCTCCCCACGGAGACGAATTAGGTCTGATAAATCCTTGCTCCAACAACTCCTGAAGTTGAACTTTTAGCTCCTTAAGCTCGGCGGGGGCCATGCGGTATGATTTCTTCGCAACCGACGTCCTTCCTGGTACGAGATCAATTGTGAACTTCACTTCTCGATCTGGTGGTAGAGTCGTAAGTTCTTCCGGAAAAACGTCCGCGAACTCTACCACCACGGGTACCTCTTTTAAATCAACTTTATCCTTTGTCTTGTTGATGAGGTAAGCGACAAATCCTTGTCCGCCCTGGCGTAATTCCTGATGAACTTGGGCCGCGGACAACAACGGAACCTTTAGGGCTTTCCGAACACCCCAAAAACAAATATCTGGTTTTCCGAGGGTAGAGAGTGTTACAGTTCAACGCAATGTTTTCAGAACCGGACCGGACACTGAACCGGTGAGCCAACTGGCCACTGGTTTTACCGATCGGACCGGTCGAACCGCTGGTCGGACCGGATGACGTCATAATGATATATTATTAATTTTTAATAACTTATTATGTATAACATATTTCAACATAAAATAATAGATAGAAATAAACACTTAGTCAATGAATAAATTTTGTCCAATGCATAATTAAAATTGAAAATAAAAGCATAAGAGTTATAACTTACAACATAACAAGTCTAAACTTCAACGGAAGTAAAATCACACATAGATCCTAAATAAAAGAGTAGCCCAATTAAAACAACATAAGTTCAAAATAAACAATCAAACATCCAATCATGATCTTAATACACATAAGACATACAACAATGTCTCAAAAACTACAATCAAGATAAAAATCATTAATCTTCATCATTTTCATCAAAAGTAACATTTCTTTGTTGTCTTAGGAGAAGGGAGATATCACCATCACTCGAGCTTGCAGTCAAATTATCAAACGCCGACAAATTAATTGGATCATCTATAATATTCATGTCATCCACTTCATTACCTTCATAATAATTTTAAATAAAATGTAAGTTCTTCATTTTTTTTGGTGAGTTCTTTTAAATAGAGTAGAGAAAGAGTTTGATATATACCTCTAGATGAATGTAAGTTTTCATCATTAGCTAACTCTTCCTCAAGCATTTCTTCCAATTCATCATAATCAAGCTCTCCACTCGGCTCCTCTTCGACTATCCAAAACTCCACTTTGTCAACGAATCCGAGTTAAATTCCAATTGGAAACGAACTAAGACTTGAGAATTAATGATCAACTTCGAATTCTGATTTGGCAACCTGATTAATCCAGATCTAAGCTAAAGCAAAGGGATTCATAATTGAATTTAAACCAATCTAATTTGTATTTGACCTACTGCCATAGGAACAAATTAATTGATTATAAATTCATAATGTACATACTCTCTAAAATAATGGAAGATCTAGAAATAACTATATAAAAATAGATCAATCAAACCCTCACCCCCTCCTGCTGCCCCTCCATCTACGGCTATATATATATATATACTATAACATATATGTATCTATGGCTATAGAGGTAAGAAATTAAAAATTTGAAGAGAAATTTATAAAATTAGATACTTATATGTTGGAAGATATCTCTAATTAGGTATTCACAAACAAAAATTGAAGAAAAATGAAAAATTCTTACCAAAATTTGAGATATGCGCCGCTGCTTCTCTTTCAATTGGAATTGGGATGTTTTTGTGTTCTGTTTCCTACTGCATTCCCGTAAGCCCTAAGTCAGGTTTTTAAAATTTTTTTTAAGTGAACCGCGGTCCAAACCAGTTCACCGGTTCGCCGGTTTTGGACCGGTTCAACCCGGTTTCAAGTGGTTTTTTTATCTAATTGGTTTTGTAGGGTTGACCGGATCGGACAGGCCTCCGGTTCGCGGTCGAACCGATCGGACCGGCCAATTCGGTCCGATTTTAATAACATTGGTTCAACGTCGACAGTCTAAACGGGCAGCATGGGTGGATAACCAATCCATCCCCAAAATTACATCAAAACCTTGGATCGGCAATGTGATTAAATCAGCAGGAAACACTCTCTCCTCGATCCTAACCTCACATACTTTGTAAACCGAACTCGTTATGAACGAGGTTCCCAATGGAGTATGAACCTCTAACTCATAGGGTAGACTTTCTACTTTACTCATTAGTTTCTTGCTATATGAAGGTGTTACGAATGAATGCGATGCACCATAATCAAATAACATTTTACATAAATGCCCGGAAACATAAAGTGTACCTTCCACAACATCGTTTGCATTAGGATCTGACAGCTCCTCTCCCTCCATAGCAAAACCTCGCCCAGGCACCCTCGGCTTTGGTGGTCTTCCATCCTGGGACGATCCTCCACCTGCTGGAATAGGAGCAGGAGGTGCCTTGGGGCAATTTTTGATAAAATTATCCTGAGCCCCACACCTCAGGCACTTGCCAGTCTTTTTCCAGCATTTGGGTTCTCCATGCCCCTTCAGTCCACAGAAGGTACAAGCTCATTCTGGTGTCTTCCCAGGAGCATTTTGTGGTCGGTTGTGCTGCTGATGGCCCCTTGGATTCCCTGAGCTTGATTGACCAATTCTTGGTGTTTTTCCTGCACTCCTTCCTAACTGCCAATTTGTCTGAGGAGGCCTCGACCTCTTTTCTGGAAACTGCATAGCATTCAGCTCTATCAGCCCATTCGCAATGCGAGTGGCTCTCTCCACTGCTTCAATGTAAGTGACGATGTTGTGAGAGAGAAGTGCACGATGGAGCTCCGGCCTTAGGCATTTGATGAACCGGCGTGTGCGACGAGGTTCATCGGTCATCAAATGGGGAGCATAGCGGACGAGTCGGGAGAAAACAACTTCAAATTGAGGAACCCTCATATTTCCTTGCCTTAAAGCATTAAATTACTTCTCACGCACACGAACCACAGGGGGAACATATTTGTCATTAAACTCCTTCACAAAATGTTCCCAAGTCCTCGCAGTTTGGTCCCTTTCCCAAACCATCTCCCTCGTCTGCCACCAGGACCTAGCAGCATCTTCAAAGCGATAAGTAGCCAACGAAATCTTTTGAGTGTCCAAGTAGTCCAAGGCTCGAAAAATATTTTCAATTTAAGCCAACCAACCTCAGCTTTTCTATCATCAGGTTCCCCAAGGAACTTGGGTGGTTGGAACCGCAGAAAACGTTCCAAAGTCTGGTCTAGGGCAGGTGGTATCAGAGCTTAGGCTTGTAAGTCAGGTCATGGATCCTCGGAAGTCGTATGTTGTGTCGTGTTTTAACTGCATTCTGAGTCTTTATTTGTAATTATTATATGTTAAGTGATTGTTCTTATCTTATGAGTGTAATAGGATGTCGAGCCAGGGTAGTGGTAGTTCGAGCATTGGACGAAGGAGTAGAGTCCTTCACAGAGATATGCGGCTCCGTAGGGCCAATGATGGCCTTTGCGGGTGATGACTCGCCACCTCATCCCCTAGTTATTCGCCGCTCTAGATCCCATAGAATCTCGTCCTATCTGGACCCCTGGGCGTCGCGATAATGGACAGTTTCAAGGCCAATACCCGAACCGTGTGGTTCATCAGTTGGAGGCTGATCGTGATCGGTATGCTGACCTTGCTTTGATGGCGGACATCAATGCCCAAGACGCCAATTATAGAGCTGATGCCATGCTACTCCGCTTGCGGGAGCTTCGGGTCATCAGGAACCGTAGGGTGCTGCAGTCCGCCAAGGTTATAGAGGGGTTGAGGGCCCTAGCTGACGAGATAGAGGCGGATAATAGAGCACTGATCGAGGAGGAGCGCCCTCATATGGAGGCAGAAGCTGTCGCAGACCCTATGGGCTAGGAGGAGGACCCCAGTGAGGAGGCCCCAGGGGATGGTGCCGAAGACGAGTAGGATTGAGAGGCATTTAGGACTACCTTTTGTTATGTTGTAGTAGTGAAGTCATTTTGACTTTTTTTTATGTTTTACGTGGTATGCTAGACATGTTTTGACTCTTTTATGCCGTTTTGGCAGTACTTTGTTTTGGCGGTTTGCCTCTAATGATATTATGTTTTAATTTTATATGGTTGTTGGCCTTGTAGTAGTAATATGTGTTGTTGGTTTTATTTTCCTAACAAGCCATTTTCGATATTCAGAATGATAGGAAATCGAGCTGATAGTCGTGCTGGACGTCGGGTTCCCTCTGACCATTCCGAGGGGGCGCCAGTAGTCCCACCAGCGGCACCACCTGTTGACCAGGCAGAGCGGATCATCACCGCCTTGGTCGGGTTTACCCAAGCACTGCAAGGCGCTCCTTCTTGAACCGATTGCCATTCTAATTAAAACCCCTCTCTTCAAAGTTTATTGACACTTTTAATTCAGTTTTTTGTTGTCCGATCGAAGCTTCCAATTTGATATTTGAGTTTTGTATTGTTCGTAACTTGTACTCCCTTTTTATTTCACGAGCTACATCTTCATAGTGAACTCATGAATCAGACTGCTTACCTTAATATGATTAAGTGGTTGGGAATATTTCATTATCCTTATTCTATGAACCCAATTATTGAATTGCGATAGGTTCAGAAAAAGTCTATTCGATTTCATATTATTTCTGCTTGTTATTTTATTCTAAAAGGAATGTATTGTCAACTTCATACTTGTATCATGTTCCTTCTGAAGTTGTTTTATCCTATTTGTTATCATTACCTTGTAACTTGGACCATTTCATTTTTTTGTGTCTTGTTCTTGAACCTTATTCGCTTTGTCTCTAGTATGATCATTGAACTTATTGCTTCTTTAAATGAACCTCAGAACCCTTGACCGGACTTGAAAGTCCATCATTCGATCGTAGTTTCAATATCAATCAACTATGATTCAAATGTATGTTGACTAAAGCATTGCTTAGTCATTGATTGAATCCTTGTGCTATAATTGTAATCTAAGATCGTTACATAAACGTGTACAGGAGGAACCGGAGTCGTCACACTTGTCGCACTTTCTTCAGAAATTTAAAGCAGCAAAGGTGACTGATGTGTGTTACATGTGTGTAAGTCTAAATGTGCTATTAGGTCGAGTCAAAATTGTAACTTAGTTCCTAAACGAACAAGCATGTGATGTATGATAACATAAAAAACTCGGCTGCTAGGACGAGCTACATGTTGAATTATTGTTTATGCATATGTGCTTATGAGTCATTGATATTGTGTGTTGAACTATTTTTGAGTTGTTTACCGATTTCCTACTACTGAATTGTTATTGTACTGTACTGTTTGTTATTTCTATGTGGGCCCTATTTTGGTGTGCGGAATCGTGGATAACCCGGAAGGTAAGGGCCGGAGGGTTACCTCGATCCACCGTAGACCCGCTTCACGAGCCAAATGTGGAGGTTACACTTGTGGAGTGAATGTCAAACTCCTGGCATTTGACGTCAATGCGCACTGTTATGTAAGGTCGCACCCAGGGGCGGATCCAGGAATTTGGGTCAGGGGGGGCTAAACTTATACAAAAAAAAAAAATCAAACAGTTAAACATAAAGTTTATATTATTCACATAAGAACCCAAAATATCTACATTATTACTTTTATAATTGACCACGACGGTTTTTCATCTTTTGAAATCGGTCCATGATAGCATCATTTGAAATACTAGGGCTGGGTAAATGGGACCGGGTTTCGGGTACCCGTCCCGTCCCGATCGGGTTTTCCCATTTGGGACGGAAGAAAACGGGTTTTTTTCGGGTTCGGAACATCCCGAAACCCGGTCAAAAAAAACCGGGACGGGTTTCGGGTTTTGAGCCCATCCCGATCGGGAAACCCGTCCCGATTAACTAATTCTATTGACGCTAAAAGGAAAAATGAAAGAAGAGATAAACCAGTTTAATTCTTCCGACATTGTGGCTTCACAAAATCTGGCTTTATCAATTAGTAATTGACCTATGCCTTAATCATTGAAATCACATACAGTAGTAAATATTTTGTCTGCCACTAAGATCAAATTCAAATTTAACGGACAAGATTCATTGATTTTCAACTGGAATCCGAGAATGTTCTAAAAATTGGAATATAAAAAATTGAATTCCTTTTTATCTTCTCATAGTCATAGAGAATCTACCAGAGAGAATAAAGAAGATGCAGAAAGTAATTAAGCATAGTAAAAGAGAATAAGATTCTTCAATTCAGCTTTTCATATCACAAATCCATCTTCCCTAAACATTATTCAAAGTCAAGTCACATGATTTGTTATTGCAGAAAGAGCTCAGTCGTGACTGCAGAGATTGAATTAATGAACTCTTGCTGAGCTTTGGATCTTTTGTGACTGCAGCAGCAAGAATGTTTGGAGCTTAGAAAGGAAAGAGACACGAAGGAGGAGGAGCTGAAAGTTGTACATTCAAGGATTCTCGGGACACCCGAACCCGTCCCGAAATCCCGAAGTTAAATCGGGTATCCGAAACTCACGGGACCTTGGTTGAGCTACCGGGTTTTGGGACTTAAATTTGAGATCCCGAAACCCGAAATCCCGTCCCGAAATACCCGAATTCCCGAAAACCCGTCCCGATCCCACTCCTATGAAATACTACTAAATATGTCTCTCTCTATAAAGACAACTAAACTATCATTTAGCCATTGATCGCTCATTCGGTTACGAAGTCGATTCTTTACTATTTTCATAGCCGAAAAAGCTCTATCCACTGATGCAGTTGCAACGAGTAGAATAAGCGCCAATGTCACAAGTTTGTAAATCATCGAGAATGCGACATGTCTTTTAGTTGCAACCATCTTCTTAGCAAGATCATCAATCCTTTTCAAACTAGAAAAATCATCACTTGATCGAACATCCCTAATATAATTTTCAAGTTAATTGGGAAGAGCTGATAGCTCAAGAAAAGAAAAGTCATTTGGATAAAATTCGACAAGACGAACAAGTTTTCCTTTGTCAAAAGCTTCAAAGCGATTGAATGGGTTTAAGCATGCAACACAAAGAAGCAACTCCGTGTTTACTTCATTGAAACGGTTGTTCAACTCTTGCAATTGTCTATCTATCACCGAATTGAATCTCTCAACTTTGTAATGATGTTCGATAGTCATTTGTTCAATCCTACGCTTTGGCCTCCCATATGGAACATATACATTACTCATTGAAGGAACTTCAATTTCATGTTTAGAACAAAAAGAAGTAACATCCTCCAACAAAGTTTCCCATCCATCATCTCTTGTCTCTTGAAGACGATCTTTAGCTAATTTGACTAATTTTATAGCATTCACTATATCTTGATCTTTTCTTTGTAAAGCTTGAGACAAGTCATTAGTGATCCCCAATATCGACGCCATCAAATGTAAATTGAAGACAAAGGAAAATGATTGCAATATTATTGGGGCTTACAATTAGAAGAGTAAGTTATTGTTAAAGTGGGTAAATTAATTGGACTTGAAATTATATTTGGACTATTAGGCTAATATATTAATTTTTTTGTTAAAAAAAAATTACAACACATATATATAAAAAAAAAAAAATTCCAGGGGGGGCTGTAGCCCCCCCTTGCCCCTATGTGGATCCGCCAATGGTCGCACCTTACTTGGAGTGTTCGGTGGTGGTTTTCCTGACTGTGGATTGGAGGGTAAGAGGAGGACGGCATCGGTAACCTTTGGTTGTTTGTTTAACTGTTAAATTGATATTATATATGTTTAATTATTGTATTAAATATACACATATATATTATGCTATATTCATACACTACGCGCACACATGTGCACTACAGCCTCACTAAGTTGGACGACCAACTTACGCATTCCCGTTTACTTCTTTTCAGATACATGTATCCCAGGATCTGACGTCTAGAGTTGGTGTTCGTCTTCGAGATCCTGTCTGTCGGTCGTCGTGGGTCGTCATGTTATCTTTTGATTCTTGTAGTGTTATGTATTAGTATCTATCTATTATGATTAAGTAAAGACTACGCTTGTTTGGATCCCTGTGGTTAATGCGTGGTTGCGCTTATGTTGTATTTTGTGCCCCTCCTGCATATCGCAGTGTACCGAGTTTTATGTTGTTGTTTATGTACTATGATTCGAATTACTGTGTGGTATATTTTGAAAAAAAAAATTATGGTCAAATTTGGGTTGTGTTCACCGAATACGGACCCGGACTCGGGGGTGGATCCACGTCGAACCCGACCCGGGGGCTCAGGCCGTCACATCCTGAGGATTGATAGAGACACATCCTGCGATTTACATCCTTCAGGGTTCTAGGGCAAGGGTTCTGAGGGTTCAGGATTAGTCTAGCGTAAGCTTGGACACCCGAGTTATCATAAAAAAAAAAATATCAAGCTTATCAAATACTAGTATAATTAGGTTGTATGCGATTGTTAATTAATAGGTTTAACTAAATTTAAGGTGAGTTTGGCCTAGATGTTCGAAAAGTAATTATAGGAGAATTAATTTTGCTAAAATGGATAATAATAATGGTTAATTATAATAAAAATTAATTATGAAATAATTGCTTTGTATAATAGTTTTGCAAATGTAACACTTTAGGACCTTCTAGAATAAATTATTTTTTAGTTTCTGAATATCCCAAGAGTGATTATAGCATAGGAGGCCAAACACCATAGAAATCACGATTGACCAAATAATATTTATAATTGAAATCAAAGACTTTTAAAATCACAATAGAGATTTAGAATTCAAAAAATGCGACAATAATATATTGTCTGAAAATAAAATCAAACGAGATAGTTAACTTATATTCAATTGATAAAAGTTTGTTTATACATGCCGATGAGGCCTTAGCCAAGTGGTTAAGGATGGTCATGGGTTCAACTCCCACGAATGTGGGTATTTTCTCTAGTTTCATACTAGCCTTTCTAGCTCTAGTTTAATACTAGTAATTAGTTCTTTTATCATTAGAATAGTTTCGATTCGATATAGAGTTTGATGTAACAATGTATTCACCATTAAAAAAAAAAAGTTTGTTTATACATGTAAAACAATATTTACCGTTTCATAACCTCAAAGCAAGATTAGGGGTGGTCATTCGGTCCAAACCGGATCGAAGTTCGATTCTAAGCCGGTTCGATCTTGAAAAATCGTGAATCGTTTATCAGATCGAAATTTTTGGTCCGGTTCGATACAAAAATCGAACTGTCCGGTTCGGTCCACGATTTCCCGAATTCTAAATTTTACATGTTTTTCACCACAAAATTTAACGGTTTGTGCCGATTCGGTCCAAACAAACAATCAAATTTATGGGTTTTGGATATAATTCGGATGAGCATTCGGTCTGAATAGAACCGAATTTTTGGTTCATAGCCGGTTCGGTCCTGGAAATTCGTGGACCGATTATCTAACCGAATTTTCGGTTCGGTAATTGGTTCGGACCAAAACATTAGGTCCGATTCGGTTCAGGCTGTTTCCCGAACTGTGCTCAGCCCTAGTATAAATAGCTCATCTTGGTAAATAGGATATACACACACATACGCTCGTAACAGGTTCGAATGACCCTTGAGAACGTAAATAACCTTATTTGAACTTGTTCGATATGGAATGAAATCAATAAGATTATAATAAGTTCATAACCTTACCTCGTTCCAATTTCAGTCTCTATTCGATCGAATAAATGAACACAGACAAAGAGACTACATAAGACATGAAAAAATGAAATGAAATGCCAACAAGTACAATTACAATCAGAGATCAAAACCTGAATACATAACCCAAAGAAATCAAACCCGACACCACAATTACCCGAAGATTAAGTCTTCTTGACAAACCAATAGCCCCACTACAATCATCACTAGCACCACTAAAGCATCCGGGTCGACTTATCTTCGCCACACCCCCTTCAACCACAAAGCTACTATTCGATCTCCCGTTACTAAACAACACGCACCAAAAATACGGGCCCCCACCATCCGAACCACTAACGGCTGCACCAACCTCCGTGTGGTTCCTACTTTGAAGTATTTCCACACTCTTACCGTTTTTCATAAGAATCTCCGTAAATGCTAAAGATGGCTTTACATATTGGGATTGGCATCCTAGTAGACGGCCAGTAATTTGTGTTAGAGTCGAGAGCTCTACGGCACAGTTGGGAGCGAAAGTTTCGGCAAATAGGGAGTTGTCGGGTTTCCTGGCGTTGGGCCCGCCTACGACACTGCAATCGCCTTGGTATGCTTTTATGTATTGGAGAGCAATGCACGCGAGTCCTGGGTTGCTGTATAGGGACGACGAGTTACTTGCGGTTCTGTTGGTGTTGATCGTAGCCACTAGCTCGTCTGCAGGGTTGTTTGTGACGTTATCTGTGTGTTTCAAAAGAGAAGATTATAAGTTCGTTTGTTTAGAATCGAATAACAATACAAGGGAAATCGAGATATTGAGCTTCATTGTTAAGAAATGGTTTTCGTGCTTGTTGGCCTTTCTGATTGACTTCAAAATATTCTGTGAATTAGCTTAAAAATAAAGTGGATAGAAGAAATTCCACTCAAAGTTCCAATTATAGTAATAATAAAGATCTTGGCTCTGAGGCTTGTTTCCAAGAACTTCTATTTTTCTGGAAAAATACTTCTAGCAGTAGAAACACTTGACTTAGGTTCTGGTGTTTGACCTAGGTTGCACATCTCCGAAATTATACACCGTAAAGTATCATATGCGTATTGAATACTCGAATACTCAAATACTCGTACGGTATCTGTGAAATACTCTACCGTGTCGTTTTCAATAATAAAAAAATAAAAAGGATACGTATCGGATACAAAAGAAGACTTATCGAAAACACCCAAAATACTTAGAGAGCACTTATTTTTAAATATAATTTCTAGATTATGTATATTATTAAAGTAAATCTACATAAAACGCTTGAAAATCTGAATTTGGCTATGATAAAATAAACCAGAAATCTGAATGTCTAATTTGGTGCTAAGTACCCAACAATAAAAAGATCCCAACAGTAAAAGAACTAGCCATTACTAATAGAGATCCAAAATTCAAATTTTTAAGGAAATCCAAACAATGCCCATCACTTATCAATACTCATATAACAACTAATTAAACTACACTACTGAAAATATGAAAATATCAAATTCCAATATGAATAGGTTGCAACAAAGAATAAGTTAAAAATGTAGTCTTGATAGAAAAGAAGTACATACTTTGAACATTAGCAGAAGCAGAAGCAGAAGTAGAAACGAAGAGAGAACATAGAATGAAAAACCATGAGCTATTATTTCCCATTGTTAATAGTTACTTGTTTGTTATCTTATCACTTCGAGAAATTGAAGAAAGAAACGGTAACTGAGTGAGTTGGTGTTGAAGTTTGTTTGTATACTTGGCTTCGATCTGATGTTATTATTGCCAGCGGTTTTAATAGCGAAGAGGACAATTGTTTGCACTTTGGTCCCTCAAGTACAATGGAATTGCAGATCTCCCCCTTAAAAGAGTGTGACTTGATCTGATAAAGTTAAAGTTAAGTCGCGATTCTTCCATTATTTTTGCTTTCATATGATAATACTATTTTTTTTTTATATTATAAAGCTTCATCTTATTTATTTTAAGATGAAAAAGGGCAGAAATGAAGAATTAATGTCAATGTTTTTAGTAATTTTATGTCACCGGTGGACTATGTTATTGTTTTATTTACATTTTATTAACAATATTATTTATTTACCCGACACATTTTCTAAAAACAAATATGACAAAAAATTGATTCTCTGGTTGAAGAGTTCTTAACTCATAATTTCATTCTTAGCATCACAAGTTTAAATAAAATATTCATTTGTAAAAGCTATAAAGATCAGAAATTGACCAAAAAAAACAAATAATAATAATAACACTATTTTAGATAAGTTTTTCTAAGAACCAAAGAATCATCTTTTGTTAAAAGAATTGAGAAAAGAAAAGGTATTCACATAAGAGGCTATGTACTCCAATTTCTTCAAGGGCAAATTTGTAACTTGGGCATTGGAAACTAGCTGGATATTACATCCTTATTTTTATCGGCCTGTTAAATGACAACCGACATTTTCATTACTGTATGAAGGGGGATTGAATCTTAGATTACTATTTCTAAAGTTTTTTAAAAAAAAATTAAGTAGGTAATGCCGCGTTTGGACTGCAATAATGTGAATTCACCGTACGAAAGGAAACCTCAAATATGATGTTCTGCTTTTCAGCATTTTATTACATATACCAAAAAAATAATACTCCAGTATATATTATAGCAGAGAACACAAGGAATATCTACTAAGATATATGAAGCATCTGAAAATAAATAATCCACAAGAAAACAATTCGTCCTAAGCGAATAATCCACAACAAAACAATTCATCTTGAGTTCTCACATATGAGACAACAATGTAATGTATTATTTCAAACAACACGAAAGCGAAAATCCACTTGCATACAGAAGTTTGCAGTGCAAATGGTTATTGTTATCATATAGGTACCACACTATTATAGATGCGTTTCAAACTCGGGCATGCTGCACGTAACATCCCCATGCTCAATTGAGATATCTGTCAAATGGTTTATTATATGAGAACATTGCAAAACTATCTTGAAATCAATATTTTGTATGTGTCCAATATAAAAATATGTTAAAAAGTATTATTACCTTTGGACAAAAGCGGACATCAAGTGTCTCGAGCATATTACATTGCAGTATGGCAGCTTCAACAGCTTCATCGTCAATATTACAGGACTGGTAGTAAAACTTCGTTACATTATTGTACGTACTTAAAACTCGATAAGGAAAAAATAATAAAAAGTTGAAGAGTTAAAAGGACAAAAATCTCAACCGTAAAGATACCTATGCATACTCGTAGAAATGAAGATTTATGATACTAAAAAGTCGATTTATATTAACAAAAGCACTTCACTTGCAACTATCATGGCCCTGTCAAATTGTATTTAAACAATACCTGAAGAAAAAGACTGGTCAATCTTGGACAGTCGAGCTTCAAAATTTCCAGGGAGATACAGTTGCTGAACAAGATAATATAAAACACGATCAAGAGAAGGTGGATGTCTAAGGATCAGTACATATATTATTTTATAAGGCAGGTTGACACATACCTCAAGTTCAGAAAGAACAAATTGCAACATGATATATCAACTTCCTTCAAGTTTGAAGACAAGGAAAGATTTAACGACGACAAATGGAAACATCTTGCTGTAGGTGGAATAACCACCTTCTTGATATTCGGACAACCAACACAGTTGAGGTTCTGCAGCAAACGGTTGGCTTGGTCCAGAGACGAAGAGTCAAATGACCCGTAAAATGTGCTCGTTTCAGAGAGTCTACTACCACGGGGAAATCCCCAATCCAAGTCGTGCATATGAACACAACCATTCAAGCTGAGATGAGTTAAATGTGTACAACCAGATAGTAACTCCTCTATAGCTGACTGGCAGAGCGTTCCATAAGACAAATCCAGTTCACAGAGAGCCGGGAGAGCACCACCCTTGTAAAGAGGCTCCAGTGATGTGTTGGTAAGATACTTGCATGCTTGCAATTTTAATACCTATAAAAATTTGTAAAGTAATATAACACATAAATCATGTTTGAGTGGACTTTATTGGATATATAACAGATGGAATAAACAACGTAATATAAGCATAATGAATTAAGCACTGGCAGAATGGCTTCAGCTTGGCCTTTTCATCTTATGGAGGAAGGGATGAAATTGCATTTCAAGCCCACAGGATTGGAGCCTCAGCCATTTTGGCTCCATAATGTATAAAATCATCTAAAAGGTTTAGCACTTTAGGCCCTCACAAAATTGCACCATTATCCAATTTTGAAAAATATTTGCACGTGTAATATGATAGAATAGTTTTTTTGTTTAGCACTTTTGGCCCCCGAGGAATGTTTCAGTTTTGCACTTTTGGTCCCAAATTTGATGGAACGGAGATGGGACCAAAAGTGCAAGAAAAGTTGAAACTTTAGGACCAAAATTGCAACTTTGTCGAGGGTGGGAGCAAAGTGGTGGACTACAAGCACAATTTTCTCTGAAAAGAAGTACATGAATACAAAAATAAGAAATTACCTTCAAATATAAACAGGAATCAAAAACAGGCTGCAAATTAACCAAAAAAGTGTAGGATAAATCAAGGTATGTCAATTTCGGGAGGGAGCGCAAAGATGAAAGTCCGTCGGGACCAACAGAAGGGCATGACATTAACACCAATGATTCAATAAGTGGACATGACGATGTGGTCGCAGATAAGCAGTCATCCTTCAGTTGGCTACAAGCATCAAAATAAAAGAACACCGTTTAGACAAATGGAGAATACACAAACAATCATCAACTTAAATCTGGCAAAAGAATTGCTTGCTAGGTGCACATTATATAATTATAACACGAAGCAAAACCACCTGCAGAAAGATGCATCCAAAGATGTCAGAAGTGGGCAATCAATGAATGCTTTGGACAGAACACCACAACCCTTTAATTCAAGTGAAACCATCAGTGGTGCTTCAATATGAACAAAAATCAATTTGGGACATATTCCCAAATTCAGGGACCTAAGACCAACCTGTAATGGAAATATGAAAGTATTAGAAAGAATGGTAAGGGAGACCAATCAATTGAGAGTGACATGTATCTGCAATATCTGTCGAAGCTGTGGGTAATACAAGTAATACTGAGAAAAAATGCATCAATGAACTAAGG
The DNA here is from genome assembly GCA_038501285.1 of Penstemon eatonii. Taxonomy (NCBI): domain Eukaryota; kingdom Viridiplantae; phylum Streptophyta; class Magnoliopsida; order Lamiales; family Plantaginaceae; genus Penstemon; species Penstemon eatonii. Next base: position 10,731,029 of record CM076710.1, read on the forward strand.
CAACAGGATAGAACAGAGAATGAGAACAAATCCTTTTCTAAAGAAATTGAAAAAGGAAATGTTACGAAAGCAATCAAATAGATTGCACTTCAATCATACCATAAAAGGTAAAATGAGAAAGTGAGTAAATGAACTTACAGGTGAAAATGACGCTATCTCAAGATGATCACAACCATCCAAAGAGATGTGCTCGAGGTAAGGGCATCTTAGCTCAAGAGAAGTTAATGAACGGCAACTACCAAGTGAAAGACTAATTAAAGATGTACTGCAGAAACTCACTGCCGTCAAGCTCTGACAAAAGTAATAGCAACATTTAGATATAACAACCATGATTGCGCAAAACCTTGTAGACATAAGAGCATAAGATGTAGGTTTACAGATGATTTTATGAGATATGCTGGGCACCAACAATATACATGTACTTTGTACGCATGACAATTTTCCTTGTTAAATTTTATGTTCCAAAAGATAACCTACTTTTTAATTCTATAGTTACAAGTTGAAGCCTAAACATCTAAACCTTCCAAAAACAAGTCTTAGTATATTCTAAACTCCCATGACAAAAATTCTATGAAACTAAAGAATACATATTAGTTTCTTGTCTAAAAAATTAATAAACATAATTCTGTACATACAGACTGCCCTGCATGGAACAAAATAGATCCTGCTATTTATTTTAGTATAGCATAATTTTATGGAAATTAATCAAATAATCCTTCCTGAAGAGGAATATGATACAGATAATGGTGGAATCATGGATCAAATTTTCGTTTCCGCTATTTTCAACGGAAAATATGGAAATTTTGATCCGTGGGGGGAATATAGTTCATTGATACATAGTTCTTGTAACATTTGCGGATTTGTCAGATTTTAGACAGATAGGATGAATAAGCAGTAGAAAATTTACAATTACAAACCTCACAACTATCAAGAACTAAGGATCTCAATAATGGACAGCCTCCTCCACTACTGAAAACTTCACAAATGGAATTCGTCAACGATTCACATTCGGTGAGATCAACTTCTTGCAAACTACGGCATTGCAATGCTAAGTTGGTCAAGCTTTCCTGCTTTTGTAAAACTAGTTTCTGCAAGCAAATATTTGCTTATAACAGTGTTAATCTAGGACCTTACCAACATTAAATTTGGAGAATATAAACACTTCATCCACTCAAGAAATCATAATTTGAAAGTGCTTTATGGAAAGGCATACTTCGAGGGCATTTGATGTAATACTGATTCTCTGGAGAGAGGGGCAATTAGAAACTGTTATTGATGACAACACACTGCTTCTTAAATTTAAATCGCCAAATCTGCAAAAGTGCATGTAAATGGTTACTGTCTGCAACAAGACCAAGATGTCAAGGCTTAAGTGTGCAAGAGCGTACTTTCGACAGTGTACAAGACTTATATTCTCCAAGCGCGGCAGATCCAAAGATACCGATGTCAATAAACTGCAATTATTAAGTTCAAGAACCTAAAATAGTACACAAATTCAAATATCAGAAACCTCAAAAAAAAAAAAAAAAAAAAAAAAAAAAAAAATCAAGACAAATTAAATGACGAAATGCTTAAGACAAGAAGTTCATTCAAACCTCTAACATGTTACTAGCAGATATAGCAACCATTGAAGCTGATGTTATGCCCTCACAGCTATGAAGCTTAAGCACTGTCAACATTGCTAGGCTCACAGACTTCCAAGGAGAATCCAAATATTTTCCCGTCAGAAGACATAACAATTATACTACATTTAAAAAGTAAGAAAACAATCTTACTTCAAAAGAGATATTTGGGCAGTATGAAGCATCGAGAATGTGGAGATTTCCACAAGCTGAAGCTATTTCTCGTAGTGTCTCGTCACTGACACTTGAACAATTTGACATATCCAAGGATTCCAAGAGTGGGCATGATGTCGCTGCAGAACGGATTGCAGCATCTGAAAGCTTGTGACAAGAAGCAATGTCAAGATCACGCAAAAGGGGGCAATCCAGAAGAACGTGTGGCATACTGCTGCGCTTCAGAGACAAGGTTTCAAGTTGTGGGCACCTGAAAAAAACCATGGCTCGTGATAATATGGAAGTGTAAAATAAAAACTTTTAGACATGAATGAAATTATAAATCACCTGATGGAAACACGAAGCACACGGCATTTCACTATCTGAAGATTGCATAATCTATCATGATGAACTAAAATTTCCTGAATGCCATTACCCACAGTAGCATCATTGACAGTTAAACTCTTCAACATGTGGCAATCTGTTAGAACTTCGAAAAAAATCTCGCCTAACTGGCCTTTGCCCAGAGTTAAAACCTCAAGATTTCTGAGTAAGATCAGAAGGATCAAAAACAATTTGAATGCTGTCAAGTTAAATTATCCAACAAGATATAAATCTAAATTACCTTAAAGAAGAGACTGCTGTCATCACAAGAGGATGGATGGCAGGAGTTCCATAAACATTTACTGCAGTAGCATTTGGATATCGCCTACACATGTCCTTAACTAAGACAGAAAAAGTAACCAAAGTCAATTTCCTCATGGTATCAAAAAGTCATATAGAGGTAAGAATGATGAAGCTGTAAGCCAACAGAGACTAAGGAGAACCTTAGACTTTAATAAGCTAACCAACTTCAGCTAGCAAGTGCTATAAGTTAGAGAGTCTAGTACAATGTCATCTAAAGCACCTACTTTATCATGGGGACCCTCCATTTTAAGCATAAAAAGTACCTCTGGCCAAGAAAACATCCGTACATGCACAATCCAATTTTTTTACTTTTTTCATATAATGGAGACATTTTCTTAAGATTATAAGTACCATGCCGAGGAACTAAGTTTGTTGATGCTTGTCCAGAGTCCTCAGATTGACATTAAGCTCTAATACTCCTAGTGGGACTCCGGGAACATATTATAAGCCTATGCTTTTCAACAGATAATGCAAAGCCTGAGAGATTAGTATTCAGTTACTTCACAGCTTTGGTATTTTGATAGACGCCTTAAGGTCGTATGGCCTTGTAAAATACGTTCACTTTAGGTTGGACCAAGGTCGGTTGAGAAATGAACAGAAAATTACATAATATTCCATCATATAGGTAGTTGAATGTAAATTCTAACTAGGGACATATTGTAACACATGAAATTGTATCTTGCAGATAATAAGGAAATAAAAGCAAATGAAATTCTTGCTTTAAAAGGTTGTCCGGTCGCATTCTACCTTTCACTCGACTGCAAGCAAAACATATGTAGGCAAAACACTCCGACAATGCACTAACTAAAAAGACAATAAAGCAAACTAGGCTCTACTTACTCAACCCAAATTTAATTTCACCAGAACTGATTCAACAAATTGATAACCACTATCCAATGCAACACCTTTACATACATATACTCCCAAAGTTTCTCTTTGGCATCAGCCATGCTAATCCTAACTTGTAGCCAAAATTAAACAATAACATCAGATAAATGTTGATACAGAGCATATGTATTTCCACCCCCTTTTCAAGTAATTCCAAGCAAATTTATCCGCCAGGTTGTGGCACAATCTATATAACAGTGTCCTGTATGATTATTACACAAGGTAAACACTCACATTGTTGCACAGATATGAATCGATTCTCAAAATTTAGAAACCGCCAGAAATCTTCATGAGAACTTGCATCCCTCCACTGCCTACATACCATTGCCGAATGGCAAAGATCAATGTTGTCCAAGAAAGAGAAAACCTAGAGCGAATGACGATATTAAATATGAGATTTAGCCTCTAAAATATAAACAAAGCAGTTTCATTTGGGTCATTAGTATAATGTACCATATGCAATAAGTCATCTGTAAGATCCATCCTAACTTCTGAATCATCCATTTCGGAGGTATCATTATCATTTCTAGCATTGTCTCCTGCAACACTAGTATCTGGAAAATCTACATCACCAACCTCCTTGTGCTCAGGAAGAAGGCAATGAATCTGTTTTTCAAAATTCGTGTCCCAATCCCTGCATATGAGAAGAATTATCGAAGACATAATTCATAGTTTGACGTAATGATGTGGACAACAGAAAAAATTGCCTGCTCCTTTCATATTGCATTGTGCAGATAAAGATAAAAAACTAAAGTTCATGGACAACCAAACATCTTAAGATACTTAAAGGAGAATTTACACAATATGGGCAAAGCTGAACAAATTCAACTAAGAAGGAATACTTACTGGCGCCTGGAACAAAGAAATCAAACATTAGATACAGGTCAACTTTCCCCCAAGTTCAAATTTAGATTTACTTTTTAGAAACTATATGGAAACATTTCATAGCTAACGCAACAGAAGAATATGTTCCCACAAGATAGATAATAGCAGAAATAATCAAACGAGAAGTCAACAAGAAAAAATATATAAAGGGATGCAGGTCAAAGGGATTCAAGGATGGCATCTCGGAAACCGAAAATAATACTACATCTGAGTAAATGGTTGATGGGAACAAGTGAGCAGAGCAAGACTTATTTCGGATGATTAATCAATGTCAAAGTTCCAAGACCAAATTAAGAGATCTTCACAAGTTAGTCAATCTTCAAAACCAGATAAACCTAACTACCATTTTACAAGAAGAACTAGTCATGACTGGACCACAACATTGGATATTAATAGAAGTGCCTTTTTTAGTTTTGGCCACTGCAAGGAGCCTCAGACTTATTTAACTAACAGACCAGAAAGCTCGAGATATGGCATGTAAAAACTTATTTGATCAGAGTAACATGTTAAATAACAATTATAATGTATCTTTACCATGCTCACATGTTCCTAATAGATTACATAACATTACTTTGCGTAACCAAGGGTGATAAAATCTCAAACATGCTACTGCAGCTAAATATTCCAAATAAAATATAAATTGATCGCATAGACCAACTACACATCAGTACATGAAGGCATATCCACGCAGACACCCATAATCAAATAGAGAAAGAGAGATCCTTACAGGGAGAAAGAATGAACTCTAGGCCGTTTACTCTGTGAATCACGATCAAAATTCTCTCTTCCCATTACATTTGTTGACGATGAAGATGAAGGGTCACCACCCAATCGCAAATTCAAACAAACATCCACTTTCACCCCCTGACTTCCACTACCACCACTGGCAACACATCTAGACTCCACGGGATTTATCCGCTGCAATAAATCCTCACTTATCTCATTGAAGTCGCCATCAAAACCAACCCTTTCATTATTCTCCCTCCCATTAGCACCTGCGTCACTCTCCAGTGACCCCAATCCCTCTTCCTCAGCACTACCACCAACATTTGGAAAAGTTTCCCAAAACCCTAATTCAGAATTATCATTCTCCATTTCCACGCTCTCATTTACCAAAATGCCTTCCCTCTTTTGCTCTTTTGCCTTGTTAAAAAAATCAAAATGATGTGAATTCCTAAGAGTGATAATACAATCTTCCTCTCTTTCTCCAAAGCATAGAAAAGGAAAACACCAAATCTTCATACACCACACCACCCCCCCCCCCCAAAAAAAAAAAAGAAAAACAGAAACCCTATACCACAACAATGCAAAAAAGTCCTACTATTTGAGCGAAATCTTTGGTAAAATGAAAATTTAAAGAAATTGGGAAAGTTTCAAAAAGACTAATTCTTTTTTTACTTCTCTTATTGAGCTTCTTCTTGTCGAAGAATTGGGGAAGAAATGGAAACTGTAAAGAGAAAATGACAAGTACAAAAAATTGAATACATATACCAACTGAATTTATACTAGGGTCAAACAGATCAGATCGGCTGAAATGAGAAGAGTGGCGAAGCTCTTCTTCTAGAGGATTTCTTCCCTGAAACGATCGGCGGCAATGAAGATTCTTTCTTTTTTTTCTTCTCCCTCCCTTTTTCTTCAGTCACTCTCTTTCTCTCTCTTCAAGGTATGGTGAAAAAAATTACAGGTATATGGGAAACATCGGGGCAATTGATATTTTGTGGTTTGATGAAGTTATAACCTAATGACAAAAGTTGTAAGACTGAGAAATCTTGGATTTCAATTTATCACGAAAAGTGTGAACATTTTTCTAATTTCATATCTACGAATCTTTGTTAGTTCTTTTTTTTTTCTTTTTTCTTTCTCTGATTAATTGGGATAATAGTTATTGAACCGTGAATCGTATCGCGTATCGGTGAGTTATCATATCGTATCGAATCATGTATCGTATCGTAAGACATAGATCACTTATAAAAAATTAAATAAAATATATTGTCCATGTTTTTAAAAAATAGAAACATGTAAAAGACTAACCAATTAAAGTAAAAAAAACATCATTTAAAAAGCTCAAGTTTTAAATTCGAATTTTCTTGTCACAAAATAAAAAGAAATAATATGATTTTCTAAATTAACGTCGAAATATCAATCTTAATGATTTTTTTTCTCAAGTATAGATTATACATGATTTTCTAAAATATAAACTCTGTGATACCCTATGTTCATTCAAATTTCAGAAAGTACACTCAATCATCAAAAATATATAATTAAATAAAGTTCCAAAACTAAAATAAATACTAAATAATTGAACTGACCGTATAGTTACACCTCAATTTTATCATACTAAAAAGACAATATTATGCAGTCATTGCAGTTATAACTTAATATTATTATACTAAAAAGACAAAACTATCAATCCACACATAACAACACATGATATAAATAGTTTCACATCAAATATCACAATGTTTATTGCGATGTACATCTAATAGCAAAGAGGAAAAATATTATGCATTTTGTATGAGTTTCTAATTGACCATTTTCTATATTTGTAAAAAAAAAAAAATACTTAAAATCAAAGAATCGTAGGTATTGCAAATGTATCGTGTATCGTACGATTTGTATCGTATCGCAAACGAATCGTTGCGAAACAAACACCGGGTGATTATTTCAACCGAGTCGTATCGCCAAGGCCTGGAATCATATCGAATCATACGATTCGTATCGTGAATCGTAAGATACTTACTACTATGATTGGTATTGTATAATTATTACAACTATTTTTTCGCATTTAAATCTAGTAGATATTATGAAGTACTAATGGAATTTATAGTTTCATTAAAAGAAAATGTGAAAATCTATGTTTATATCTATTATATTATATCATTTATATTTAATTTTTATATATAAATGTAAATAATTTAAGTTTTGTTATTTGTGAGTAGACTAATATATCCTTATTTAAATTATAAATTAATATTTAATTTCAATGGCAAAATATTTATGTCATGCATTAACTCCTAGAATTTAAAGTTATATCTTGCATTAAATTTTATAATCAATTTTATTCTCTTATAGTAATGAACCATAAAAAGTCAAAAGATATTTATTTTAAATAGCCCCCCAAAAATACTCCATATATCCCAAATTTTTTGTACAAACTGTATTTAAGTAGAAAAATATTATTTATATCATTTAAAGATTTAATATAAAACAAGTAAAAAAACTTTCCTCTGAAAATAAAAAATTAAAATTAAAATTTCTTAAATATCATTCTTACACAAAGGCAAAAACAAAAGTTGAAAAGAATCGTATATTACCTACGAATGAACAAAGAATATAAATTAGCTAAGCACGTCGTTTTACTTTGGCTAGAGAAGCAAAATATAAAAATTATCCAATAATATGTTGTATTTCTCCTTTCATAGAGTTATTTCAATTGATGATTACAATATTGTTTATTAATCAATGTTAAAAATGATTTTCACTTATTAAATCTCCATTTTTTCTGATAATTCTTCAATTTTGTCTTGGAAACAATTATTATTACACTTTAAAATTTGACTTCCACACTGATTTTTGTCCTTCCGTAGCTTCTAAAAAGTTCGTTTGTTGGAATTCAGCTTCATACTGAGATCTTTTCCAAAAAAAATCCCTTTTTCTTGTGAAGTTTGAGCCATCTCTTAAACAATTATATTCTTATCATTATCACTAACATGGATCATAAACTAACATAAAACGATAAAGAGTTGCCTTAAAACAAACAAAAAAATACTAATTAAATTATTTTTAAACTGATAGCTAGGTATGATGGAATGATAAGGCCATTTCCTGCCGAAAGGGGCAACTCCACCCTCTTGTTTGTCTATCTTCCTGCTTGCTTGTTTGCCTATTTGTCTTGCCTAGTTTGTTATTTCCAACCCAATCAACAATCCAATACATTTAATTCAATTTAAACTTTTCCCACTCTCTCTTAACAATAACAATAACAAATAACAACAACAATAATATTAAAAAAAAAATACATAAGGGATTCATAAAAATATAAAACTAAAAAACGACTAAACATTATTAATGAAAAACAATAACAGTTATTATTAATAAACTTGGAGTGAGCAGAAAAACAACAAATATTACACACAGACCATCTTCGAATTAGATGTTTCTTTGTAATCGTATTTGTTAAGTTGTATAATTGATCTTTAAATTAAGTTGCAAAAATAATAGGTTTAATTAAGTCATATTTTTATATTCATACTATATATATATTAAGCAATACACCCAATTTTTTTTTACATACACACACACATATATATATACACACATTATTTTATTTAGAAAAAAAAAAAAGTGACCAATTAAATAAAATTGACCATTTTTTTTGCAAGTTCTACAAAAAATTTATAAATTTTTACACACACACTGTGTTTTAATCTAGACTTGTGATAATATTAGAAGGTATTCAAATAGCACAAAAATATACCAACATAACATTGAAAAACTAGAAATCTACACCGATAAAATGAATTCCTATGAGGCACTTTTATCACACCATATTGCCCAATATTGCAACATTAAGGCACATACAGGACAAAAGTCAAATTTCAAAAACAAAATATTTTATTTTATTTTCTTAGGAAAAAAGTCATCAGATTATCTAGTAATGTTGATAAAGGCATTTAAGCTCAATAATTTTCTGAAAAGTAGTTACATTTTTTTATACCCTAACATGTAATCTCATAATTACATTAAAACTACTCTTGAGGTTAATATGAAGATTATGTTAGAACTTAATTGCATGACTTAATTGCCAAAATATATTACTTCCAAGACTTTTTTGCCAATCTAAAAAGCTCCAGGACTTTTTTGCCAGCAAACAATAGTTGCGGGACCAATTTTGCAATTTTTTCACGTCAGTAAGGGGATTTTGGCATACACATTGGCAATTCGGATCGAAATAGGACTATATTGTCATAATATATTAGTTACAGGACTTTTTTACCAGCTCAAAAAGTTACATGATTTTTTTTCCAATGAGCAATAATTACGGGACAAATTTTGCAGTTTTTCCGAATTTTTACTTCCATGTTATTGCATATATATAATGTTGGGATTCGTACAAGGAAACGAGCCACACTTAGAGGAAGAATTTTTTTTGGCTCCCAGCTTGTAGGAATCTTACTCAAATACTCCAATAGTATCCGGAACTTAGTCCCTTTTGCTTGAAATGGACTTGCTTTTGAGAATCCTTACTTCCATACATTATTGCACATAATCTGCACATAAATTTCTTATTATTTATGAGTGATTTGACTAAGTGTGTATACAAGTATAAACTTTTAAGTGAGTTCCAACTAAAACTTAAATTTTTGTGAAAGTATAAACGTTGTATAAACCTAAGTTATTTAGTAATTCTTCAATATCTTTGAAGTTGAAGAAGAACCAAAAGAATTCTTCAAAGGGCCAAACTTATTTTACTTGTTAATATATATATTGTTTGAAAACTTTAAGAAAAGCTTTATTTGAAATTTCAAAAATTTTAAGCCGCTGCATAAAAGAAACAGCTCTAATTTTACAAGAGTTTTAAATTTTTACTGAATGTAAAAGAACAATCAAGTGACTTACAAAGCTGACAACTTAGTGCAATCAGCCTAGTGAACTACTTATTTGTTCTACATAATAGCAACTAATTTAAGTAAAAAAATTTAAAAAAAATTAGAGGTCTATTCACCCTCATCTATACTCTATTGACCACTTGGGATCGACAATCCTACTAACTGGATATACATAATACTGTTGACTATCTTTGAAGAAAAAAATCTTTGATATAAGCAACAAACGAAACCACTCTACAACTTTTTTTGTTAGCATATAATGAGTTTCATTTATGATCATACTGAAATTTATAAAACAAACACAAACATCTAGGCAAACCCAATAGAGCTCCATTATTTGAACAATAAACATAAAACACACAATCACTTGTTCATGTATATATGCTTTCAAAGCATACCTATATATATATATATATATATATATATAAGTACGAGTTGATCAAGAGAATTTTTTTTTTTTTTTATGACTAATATACTCCTACTTAAATGATAAATGAAATAACTGAATAATCATACTTTTACATGAAAAAAAGTCTACTTTAATATAAATATTATTGTATCAAAATGATAGTAACTACAATGAAATAATTAATCATACTTTTACATGAATAAGAAACTTCTTTAATGTAAACACTATTGTATCAAAATAATTACTATCTTCTATATTCAGTATTAGGGTGTTCACGGTTCGGTCTATTGCGGTTTTATACTAGCCCAAACCCGACCCATTATTTGTGGGTTTTAAACACTCTAGATCATGTTAGTTTTTATTTTATTAAATGGTCCACTAACCTCCTTTTACTACAAGTTTTAAGGTTGGGACTCTTCATATGATTGATTATAGGTTGATGCTTAAATGGATATGTTATAATTTTGTAACTTACAAGGAAGTGGGTTATGGAGGTCATGATGGTTGGCCTTTCACCTTCTTGTAACTCTTACATTTAGTTGCCCTCTACTCTCATCTATAAAAGGAGACACAACCACTCCTCAAAGCTACACCAAAAAGAAAAGAAACAAAAGTGATAGCAAACTTCCATCATCTAAAAGTATTCTAAGGTTGTGTCATTTAGATAGAAAGCGAGGAGAAGGTGAGTTCACTAGAAAGGTTATACAAGCGAGGAGATAACAAATTTAATTCAAATGATTACTTGAAGCAACGTCATATCTTGAAGACTCCATGGCGAACGGTATACCGATAAACTCTTTGTATCCTAATTATATTTATAATATGTGGTAATTGATAAGCATATTGTTAAAGTTTTTCCGCATAAAGTTTAATAAAAGTCTTTCAATTGGTATCAGAGCCATACGATACCTTTGCCTTGATGTTATTCTCATTTTGATTCTAAAATATGATCAATGGTAAGCCTATTTTATTTTGATCATTTTAGAAATCAATAAGCAGATTAGTATTATGTATATTGAATGAATTAATCTGGTAAAGTGATAGATTTTTATGGATTCATGACATGAATACTAAAACAGCAAATTAGTCTTTGTTGTAACGTTTCAACTTTTTATTTTCCGTCACTAAGGCAGATGCAAATCTTCTTAATTGATTATGCTATGATGTTTAATTTCATATAAAACTCAAAAAGAATCTTAAGGTTGTTATTAATATTGCTGGATATATCTTCATGTTTGGCTAGTGAGATTGTGACTATTGGTTCTTTAATAACATAAACCTTCTGCCTAAAGCTAATATTTGATGATTGTTTCAAGTTTGAAGATTAATGCAAATATGGTCCGTATCTTTGATTAAATATGGCTATTATGTTTACTTTTGTAGTATCACGTGATTAAATGTTGAGTTCTATTTTTAGTGATACTATTTACTGTATAATGGATGTACTTTTGTTTTCTTTGTGTGTTTAACTTACATGATTTGATAATGAAAAATTATGTTTAAATATATAATCATGTGATGAAATGTTTTACATCGTTTTATATTATATATAAAACTTTATTTGTAAATTTTATGTGATGAATTATTCTACACAGTTTTATATTGTATATAAAACTTTATGTGTAAATTTTTGTGCATATAAAAATTACTTTCATAATATGATAATAGAATATTATTGGTTAAATCTTGTATTCTGTAAAATATTTTTAATCTTGTAGTTGCCAAAGTGACCTTGATTAGTGAAATTTTATAAATATAAAGATTACATAAAAGTTTTATCACTTAAATGATATTAAGGATAATAATATTCTTGATTGCGGTCATAATTAAAAGAATGGGGCTCGCCCAAAGGAGAGTCACTTTTAATTAATTATGATTCGGATAGGGTAGTATAATTTGTATTCACCTAACAATTAGAATTGAATTCCCAAAGGTAACATGACTAATTGTATGGGTGAGATAAAATTATATTAGACCTACTTAGGTGTTATATTAAGTGATTTACACCTATAAAGAGTGAACAATAGATATACTACTTTTCGCCCAAAGGAGAAATTGTAGGGATGTCAATAAGTTCATCTTAATTGACTTTAAACCTCAATATGAGCATTAGTCTAATAATTTACCTTATTATATTTGTTGCATCTTATTTCAGCTATTACTCCTACTTTATTGCACTCACATGCTTCTGGTATTGCAACTCTTAATGGATCAAATTTCTCTGAATGGTATGAACAAATCCAATTCACCTTGGGTGTCATGGATCTATACTTGTCATTGGTTACTGATAAGCCAGAGGAATCGGCTGAGGTTACTATGAAGGAAGCCTGGAATAGGTCTAACAGGCTTAGTCTAATGTTTATTCGCATGACCGTAGCAAATAACATTAAGACTTCACTTCCCGACAAGGTTGACAATGCCAAGGACCTGTTAGCGGCTATAAAAGACCGTTTTAAATCAGCGGATAAGTCGCTAGCAGGAACACTCATGGCTGAATTGACCACCATGAAATATGATGGTGATACAGGAATTCAGGAACATATCCTGAATATGGGTGATAAGGCTGCTAAGCTTGGAACTCTTGGCATGAAAGTAGAGGAGCCATTCCTCGTGCAGTTTATACTCAACTCACTTCCTTCTAAGTTTGGCCCATTCAAAATCCACTATAATACCCAAAAAGAGAAGTGGAATATGAATGAGTTGAGCAGTATGTGTGCTCAGGAGGAAACGAGGTTGAGAACTGAAGGGCGCCATCTTGGACTGGCTGTAACTCATGAAATAAAGAAGAATAAAGGAAGGAATGTGAAGAAAGGAAACAGAAACACACCAAAGAAAGGTAATGAGCCTGGGGAAAGTAGCCAGGGTCATGGAAAAGTTGTCAAATGCTACTTTTGTGGCAGAAAGGGACATCTGAAGAAGGACTGTGAAAAACGCAAGGCCTGGTTCGCAAAGAAAGGGATTCCTTACAACCCGAAAACCGGAGGAAAGTGAAAAGATCCTGTATATGGGGAACCGTCACAAATCAAATGTGGTACTAGTAGGCACATATCGCCTCATCTTAGAGACGGGTCACCAACTGGATCTTCAAAACACTTTTTATGTACCTTCGATTTCTAGGAATTTAGTTTCTCTGTCTAAATTAGATGTTTGTGGTTATTCCGTTGTTTTCGGTTGTCAAAAACTCAATATTATGTTCAATAAAGTTATTGTTGGTTTTGGTATTTTATGTGATGGTTTATATAAAATATCTTTAAATTATGAGTTTGCACAATCGTTATTAATTTCACAATCAGAAATTGGCTTAAAACGTAGTCTAACTAATGAACATTCTTCAATGTTGTGGCATAGACGTTTGGGGCATATCTCCAAGGAAAGATTGGAAAAGTTAGTAAAGTCTGGAGTCTTGGAAAATCTAGACTTTACTGATTTTCATATTTGTGTGAATTGCATTAAGGGTAAGCAATTTAAACACAAGCAAAAGGGTGCCACAAGAAGTAAAGAACTTCTTGAGTTAATCCATACAGATATCTGCAAACTACCTATTCCATGTTTTAGTGGAGAAAGATATTTCATCACTTTCATCGATGATCTGTCTCGTTATGGTTACATCTATCTAATTCATCAAAAGTCTCAGGCCGTTGACATCCTTGAGGTGTTCATTACGGAGGTCGAAAGACAATTAGATAGAAGAGTTAAAATTGTGAGATCAGATCGAGGTGGAGAGTACTACGGTAGATATGATGAGTTGGGACAACATCCTGGCCCATTTGCAAAATTATTAGAAAAGCGGGGTATTTGTGCTGAATACACAATGCCTGGAACGCCACAGCAAAATGGGGTTGCTGAACGGCGTAATCGTACTCTTATGGATATGGTTAGGAGTATGTTAAGTTATTCAACTGTACCTATTTCATTGTGAAGTGAAGCCTTAAAGACCGCAATGTATATCTTAAATCGGGTTCCCAGTAAATCGGTTCCAACAACTCCCTACGAGTTGTGGACTGGCAGGAAACCCAGTTTAAGACATTTACATGTTTGGGGTTGTCCAGCGGAGGCTAGAATCTACAATCCAAATGAAAAGAAATTGGACTCACGAACAATATCTGGATATTTTATTGGATATCCATCAAAGTCAAAAGGGTACAGATTTTATTGTCCTAACCATAGTACGAGAATAGTTGAAACTGGCAACGCTAAATTTTTAGAGAATGGTGAATTTAGTGGGAGCAGTGAATCGAGAAAATCTGAAATTGAGGAAGTAAGAGTGGATATTATACCACCTTATCTTTCTCAAGATAAAGTTGTTACTCAACCTGTACAACAAGTTGAGATAAATGAACAACTTACCGATTCACCACTTCATGAAGATGTCACCATTGACGACGTTAATGTAGAACCACCACAACCGGTAGCTTTGAGAAGATCTCAAAGGGAAAGAAGATCTGCCATAACAGATGACTATGTGGTGTATCTACAAGAATCTGATTTTGATATAGGTATTCAAAATGATCCAGTTTCATATTCACAAGCCATAAATAGTAAAGATTCTGATAAGTGGATTGATGCCATGAATGAAGAGTTGAAATCGATGGATCATAATGATGTCTGGGATCTTGTCGAATTGCCTAATGATAGTAAGAAAGTCGGTTGTAAATGGATCTTTAAGACCAAACGCGACGCTAAGGGCAATATCGAAAGATTTAAGGCCAGATTAGTGGCCAAAGGTTTCACTCATAAAGAAGACATTGATTATAGAGAGACATTCTCTCCAGTGTCTAAGAAGGACTCTCTTAGAATCATTATGGCCCTTGTAGCTCATTATGATTTGGAGTTACATCAAATGGATGTGAAAACCGCTTTTCTAAATGGAAATTTAGATGAAGATATCTATATGGACCAGCCTGAAGGGTTCACAAAACAAGGACAAGAACACTTAGCTTGCAAATTAAAGAAATCTATTTACGGGCTTAAACAAGCTTCCAGACAATGGTATATTAAGTTCAATGATACCGTAACTTTCTTTGGATTTAAAGAAAACATTGTTGATCAATGTATTTATCTAAAGGTCAGTGGGAGCAAGTTTATATTCTTAGTCTTATATGTGGATGATATTTTGTTAGCAAGTAGTGATCTTGGTTTATTGCACGAAACCAAGAATTATCTTTCCACAAACTTTAAGATGGTTGATATGGGAGAGGCAAATTATGTTATTGGCATAGAGATCTTCAGAGATCGATCTCGAGGATTGTTGGGATTGTCTCAAAAAGGATATATTAATCGAGTTTTGGAAAGATTCAATATGCAATTATGTTCAGCCACTGATGCGCCTATCACGAAAGGTGATAAGTTCAATGAAAAGCAATGTCCAAAGAATGATTTGGAAAAAAAGAGAATGAAGTTGATTCCATATGCATCAACTGTTGGAAGCTTGATGTATGCACAAACTTGTACTAGACCAGATATCAGTTATGCTGTAGGTGTACTTGGTAGGTATCAAAGTAATCCAGGTATCGATCATTGGAAAGCAACAAAGAAGGTTATGAGGTATCTCCAAGGAACGAAGGATTATATGCTAACATATAGGAGATCGGATCAATTAGAGGTTGTTGGATATTCAGACTCGGATTTTGCTGGCTGTCAGGATAGTAAAAAGTCCACTTCGGGCTTTGTATTTCTATTAGCTGGTGGAGCTATCTCGTGGAAGAGTGTAAAACAAAGCATCACTGCTTCTTCCACGATGGAGGCCGAGTTTGTTGCATGTTTTGAGGCTTCGAGTCATGCATTGTGGTTGCGGAATTTTATCTCAGGGCTTAGGGCTGTTGACTCAATTGCTAAGCCGCTGAAGATATATTGTGATAATACCGCAGCAGTTTTCTTTTCAAAGAATGGAAAGTACTCTAGTGGATCCAAGCACATGGATCTTAAGTACTTAGTTGTTAAAGAAAGAGTCCAGAAACAACAAGTGTCAATTGAAAATTTAAGTACCACTCATATGGTCGCCGATCCATTGACCAAAGGATTGCCTATAAAGACTTATAAAGAACATGTTATTAGTATGGGTCTTTTAAGCAATCCATGACTGTAACAAGTGGTTATCAATAAATTGTCATTTGTTTAAATTATTGTTTCTGTTTTCCTGTTTCCAATTATGTGTACACATGTTATGTTTGGATTTTATAAAACAGGATATGTCTTAACAAGACAAAATTAAAGGGGCAATTTTGGACTAGAGTAGTAGAAGTCGCTAGTGGTGTAATACATGGAAGGGAATATGATAAATAAGGTCATATGACCGCTATGATTCACATTAGTGATTTAGACTATATCTAGTGTTAAAGTATACCATTTATCTATTTTAGTTGTCAACCTTTGTTTTTATCTAAATCGTGATCACGTGTCAAATTTTTTCTTTGAAGAGCCCGAGAGAGTCAAAATTATTTTTTAACTTAATCGGTTTAGTGGACCAAGTGGGAGATTGTTAGTTTTTATTTTATTAAATGGTCCACTAACCTCCTTTTACTACAAGTTTTAAGGTTGGGACTCTTCATATGATTGATTATAGGTTGATGCTTAAATGGATATGTTATAATTTTGTAACTTACAAGGAAGTGGGTTATGGAGGTCATGATGGTTGGCCTTTCACCTTCTTGTAACTCTTACATTTAGTTGCCCTCTACTCTCATCTATAAAAGGAGACACAACCACTCCTCAAAGCTACACCAAAAAGAAAAGAAACAAAAGTGATAGCAAACTTCCATCATCTAAAAGTATTCTAAGGTTGTGTCATTTGGATAGAAAGAGAGGAGAAGGTGAGTTCACTAGAAAGGTTATACAAGCGAGGAGATAACAAATTTAATTCGAATGATTACTTGAAGCAACGTCATATCTTGAAGACTCCATGGCGAACGGTATACCGATAAACTCTTTGTATCCTAATTATATTTATAATATGTGGTAATTGATAAGCATATTGTTAAAGTTTTTCCGCATAAAGTTTAATAAAAGTCTTTCAGATCAAACCCAACCCAATAAATCTAGAGATTGCACTTTGCGGTCCCTTCGGGTTGGGGCGGTTTTTGCGGTCTTAACTTTTCCTATTTTAATGAAGTTTTTTTTTTTTTGGAGACTTTACTTTAATTTATTATCACTTACTATTTCGTTATTGTACTTTTATCTAAGAATAAAATTCTTGAATGTTACATAATCATATGAACAATACTACTTTTTCATATTTTTTAGCTTTAATTTGTTAACCTATTTAAAGTCATAACTTTTACTCAAATACAAAACCGAACAAGACTTTTTCACACAATAAACAAAAACAGAAAATACTTAAATTATTAAAGTTGATATTGGTGGTTGTCAATCGATAGAATTTAACTTGGATTGTTAATAAATTGGGTTGAAACGGTAAATTAAAAGTATGTATGTACTTAAATTATATTAAATAATAAAACACAATTTGTTATTTTATATACATGCGGTTGAGTGCGGTTTATGTGGTTTTTTAAAATATAAACTCAAACCCGATCATAATTTGCGATTTTTTTTCCACGAAGCCCAAGACCAACTCATTCATCGTTCAACCCGCGAATTGCAGTCAGTTTGGGTTGGTGCGATCGGTTGGGGCGGTTTGACGGTTTTATTGAACACCTCTATTCAGTATTTGTTGTCGACAAAGAAAATATTTGTTGTCAAATCAATACATAAAATTGCATATTTGATCCACCAACTATTGAATCACAACAAACATATTAAGACTTAATGCCATTTTTTTTATCAATCTATTGGATTTAAAATAGGTTAAATCAGCAAAAGAAAGTAAAATCGACTAAGAGAGTTAAACCGTGAATAATGGGTGAATTGAATAACAAATTGGATAAAATTGGGTCAAACCGGAAAGAATAAGTGAATTACTTAACAAATGAGATTAGCCACAAAAATAGGTGCAATCGGTGCATGTTAAGAAGGAAGAAGGGAAACTTAGTACTATAATAGGGGGTGAAATCAATTCTCTTCGAAAAAATTCTTAAGAAATTATCACGTATTAAAGAACCTAAGAAACTTCAAATAACCTCAAAAAGAAAAAGAAAAGAAAAAGTTTGCCACCTTCATGCTATGTTGTCCTCCAATGTGATCCAATGTTTCACTCGATCACCAAATTCCCAGAATCATTATTAATTAATTCTGCAAACTCGTGAAAATCATTCCTGTTATATCACAAAAAGTCCGATAACTCATTTTAAGATCTCTAAGAGAAACTGATGCAGGGTACACAGTGAGAAAGAGAAAAAAAAAAAATTGAATAACCTGTTGATGATTGAAGTGAAATTGAAATAATTAATAAAATTCAATAACTTGTTAATTCTATAAGAATACCGTGGAATTTGGAGAACTGAGAAAACTCGAATGTTAATACTCCTAAATTTTATAATGACTATATAAATAGATAAAACATAGATGTACGTTGAAAATAATAAAAACTAACAAAATGTCCCTAAAATTTTAAGATTTATAAAAATATAATAAATTCTTAAATTGGGCTTTTTACTGTCTTTTTGTCAATTTTGAATCCCACTACACGAGAAAGACAAAGATCCAATGTTTTTTTTTCTTTTTTTTTTTGTCACATTAATGCATGAATTATGATGACACAACTTATAAGATACAATTGTTATGGATACATTCAAATGGTTCAAAAAATCTGTGCCTATTTTAAATTGAAAAATCGACTACATGATTACCATGCATATGGTTTTTTGCCAACTTAACTCTCGGTGATATATTTAATGGGTAATTTAACTCATTGTGATATGAAAATAGGCATTTTACCTTCCTGCGTTGTGAAAGAATAAGCAATTTAACTCATTACACACGGTCTAAATTACGACTAAGACTTCATTTTCATATGAAAAATGACCACTGCGTATGGGTATTTGACAACTTAACTCCCAGTGATATACCTAATGAGCAATTTAACTCATTGAGATATGAAAATAGATAGTTTACCTCATTGTGATGTGAAAGAGTGAACAAGTTAACTCATTACTCGTGGAGTTATTGCACACATGCTCTATATTGCGACGGATGCTTCATTTTTATGTGGAAAATGACCAATATAATTCAACCTATTTTGACAATATATATTCACTTCATTTTACCTCCCAGTGATATGCATAAATAGACAATTTACCTCCATATTATACGTATAAATGAGCATTTTACCTCCTTGTGACATTACATAATGGGCATTTTAATTAATTAATTAGTATAATTATGCATTCATATGTTTCAAGAAAAAAAAGAAAAAACATTTGTCATATGCATGTTACCTGGCAATATCTTGGCCATGAAATCGCAAATCCGAAGGCGTCGAAACCCATCTTTATCAACTTAATATCTTCCTACAATTTGATTGAAAATGTTGACGATGATCGAACTCTAATTCATATATATTTCATTCGCCTAGCTTTAGTACGTAGTGGTAAATGTATAATTACCTTATATATATGTAGTGGTAAATGTACAATTACCTTATAATTTAGAGCTAAAAAGTTTAAAAATTAAAACAGATTGTAAATATTTTAACACTAGTACTTCGATTATGGTATAATATATTATTAGTTTATTTTGTGCATTACATATATATATTGAGAAAACTTGAATACGATTATTAGTTTAATTCGATTATGGCATTTGGATGCGCGCCTAGCTTGAACTCTGCGACGTGTCGGGGCGTTATTAGGGATGATCAAGGCAGCTGGGTGATGGGCTTTAGTCGCAATTTGGGTGTTTGCACTATTACTCAAGCCGAGTTACTCGCACTTCGTGATGGACTTAAGTGCGCTTGGGACAGAAGGATCCCCAAGCTTTTTGTGGAGATTGATTCTGAAGTAATTTGGACTCTGGTAAGGAAGACGGATACGAAGAACCACCCGCTTGATTACATTATGGAGGATTGTAGGAAATTGCTCATGGAACCTTGGGAGGTTTGTTTTAACCATGTGAGAAGAACTGCGAATTCGGTGGCGGACGAATTGGCTAGACATGGACACCATGTTGGAAGAAATTTGAAGATTTGGGAGGAGCCAGCGGGCTCAACTGAAGATCTTATTCGAGATGATCTTGGATGACCTTTTTCGACTTGAAAAAAAAAAAAAAGAAAGAAAACTTGAATACGTAAGACAAATTATCATATATAGTACATTTTTTTTTGTCATGATTTCTCTGTATATGTGACATTTTTACTTTAGAATTTCCATTTTAAATCATGATTAACACTAAATAAAAAATGTAAAATTAATTTAAAATCAAAATAAACATCAAGTTTAAACTAATTAATGTGTATCTAACTAAAAGAGTCGTTGACCAATGAGGCCGTAGCCCATTGATAAAGCACTGAGGTTGAGGCCCCAGGAATAAGAGGTCCGAAGTTCAATTTTCACTAATGTGAGTTTTCTTCTAGTTTTAATATTAGTTATTTGATAATTATTTTTATTTGTAATTTGGTTGTACTTGAATATATTTATAATATTGATTCAATTTATATACTCTAAAAAAAAACATTGGTATATTACACTCTTATGATATTCGTAACATTCGATTTATCTCATGTGATAAAACAAATGACAATATACATCTATCTATTTTCATAAAATAATCTCGTTTTCTCCTTCTAATTCTCAAACCTTCAAAAAGTATGTTACAACAACAATGTCCTCATTTATGCGAAGCAGTTTGCCCTTTTTGTGTTATTTCATGCCAACCATTTTTTTCTCATATGTTATATTAGACGAATCATTTTATCTCTTTATTTTTGTGCATCATCTAACCCCTCAGGGCCGGTCCTGAGTTTTTTGTGGCCCTAAGCTAACTCTAAAATTGTGGCCCCTAGCCTTAAGTTTTCATGTGCAATTAAATTATGTTAATAACTAATATAATTTTTTGTAAAAATAAAACTATTAATTAGAAAAATAAGAAACAATAATAATGTGACTAAAATATAATATCGCTTTGTAAAAAATATCGGTAATACGAGACACACTTCTATTTAATAAGAAAATGATAACATATATAAACACATAAAATATTAGTTAAATATTCTTTTACTAGCATTTTTTATAGCAAGATCACTAATTAAACTTGCATAACAAATATTTTTCAATCAACAATATGGCTAACCGATTCGATTTACTTTGTGACGATGGTTTATCAGAAGTAAGACTTAATCAACTATAGCTTCGAAAATATTATCTCTACAACTGCAACTGTAACGAGAATACTTAACAATATTCTATAAACAATCCATCTATTTGAGAATTCAACATTATATAGTTTGCAAATAATTCAAGTTTTTTAGTTCTTTTGGTAAAATATATTTTAAGACTCTCAACTCAAATAATTAAGTCAATTTCATCTATATCATAAGTGTCATTCAAATAATATTCAAGTTTAAAACAATAAATACTATAAGCCATCATCAATAAAAATTAACATCATCAAGTCGAATAATTTTTTTTGATATATTAATATGGATCTCTTGGTCACATGACTCACAACTCCAAAATTTTAAAATTGCAATACAAAGATTCATTTTCTTACCTTTTGATTTAGACAATATCTATCTTAATTAATGGAGTTTCGTTGATTTAATTGTCAATATGTTGGGCCTGATTTCTTTAGTTATGCATTTGGACTTTCCATACTAGAATCTTAGCTCCACAAGCAAAAATAACCAAAAATAAAGGCAACATGAAGATGCAAGGATTTGAACTCTAACCTCATGCACACTCATCAGGAGGTTTACCATATAGGCCACAAGCATTCTTTGTGTAATTATTACAAACGTATACATATAAATATATATACATATATATTAAAATATTTTGTAATTGAAGGCTCTCTTTCACCGGTGGCCCTAAGCGACCGCATGTGCGGCTTACACTCAGGGCCGGCCCTGTAACCCCTAATATTTCAGACTTCTTAGAAATACATTTTATTTGTTTGAACCTAAACAAATCATTAAATATCACTAATTGACGACAATTGCAATCAGTTCTAGAAAGGTGAATATAAATATTGATAATTTAGATTAGAAATTGTATAAATTAAACACAGGGCCGGCCCAAGTGCTAGGCAACTTAGGCCGGCGCCTAGGGCCCCCGGTTCGGAGGGCCCGAAAATTTATATTAGGTCTTTAGGAAAATTAAAAAATTAAATATTTTTAATTTTATTAATTTTATGTACATGACATGTATCATGGCTCACTGGGTAAGACTTTCTTATAATGAGTGAGAGGTCTAGGGTTCAAATCCCAATATTAACTTTTTTCGTATATTTTGATTGTTTATGTTATTTAACTTTTATTTTTGTAATAATGTTCGTATTTTTTATTTTCCTTTAGTTTCCTTTTCTTACTTAATGATTTCTTGTCAATTTGTTTTCTTAATTAGTACTTAAAAAAAAATTCTTTCATAATTATTATAAAAAGAATACGCTTTTTTTTCTTTGAAATATAATTTTTCTGCTTATTACTTTCTCACTTAGTACATTGCAAAAAAGAATTTTACCCCCAATAAAATTGGTCTAGCCCCATTCATATTTTTATATGTATATGTATCTTTTTCTTAGTTTTATATATGATGTATAACTTTTTCTATACATGATAATATATAATTAATAGAGTTAAAAATGTCACGAAATGAATAAAGTCAAGCAATCAATTATGATATTTGTAAAAGAATGAAATAGAGTTAAGGATGTACATATACTTGTAAAATTTGCTTCGGCTAAAATAATATTTTCAATATTAAAAATTATACAAAAAAATTCACGGTTAAATCTTTTAAAAGTTAAATAAGTTTGTTATTTAATTATCTTTCTAAAAAATAATATGTTAGATTTAATTATCTATCTAAAAAATAATATGTTAGAGAAAGTACTATGTTAATATTAATTAATATTTTTACCTTTAAAAAAATAAATTAATTATATATTTTTATAAGAACGGGCCCCAAATTTAAAATTCGCCTAGGTGTTTAGGGCCGGCCCTGTGACCCTTTGAACTGACACTACAAGAAATATTGTATTTGGGGATGAATTAATTTAGCTACGGTAGAAATTTCATCACCAAAGCTCACATTAGGGGACGAAATTGAATTTTGTGTTCGAAATTCTTCACCTACGAATTCCTATTCGTTCACAATTGTTGATGTTAATAGGCCACGCACTTTTTCATCCCTCATAACAATATTAAACTACATCACACAAACTTTCCGTCCCTAAATGTTCATATTTGGGCACATTTATATTTTTTTCGTGTACAGTTATTTGAGCACGTGTATAACTTTCGTGTCCAATTGAATTTAAAATTTTTCAAAAAAATTACATTATTTTCTCATTTCATTTACAGCTTTCAAATACTTTTCTCCTCTCCCACTCTCGCACATTTCACTCAGCAGTCAGCACAGTCGCTCTCTCTCCACCCGTATTGCCGCCGCTACCCCTCTTTCTGTCTCACGGCCGCACCCTCATGCATTCTCTCTTCCCATACCACCGCCTCTGTCGGTCGCTTCCTCACCAAAGCCATCAGGTAAATTTTAACCTATATTTTTTTTCCATTTTTATTCTATCTCACGCTCTGTCTCTATCTCGAAAATCATTATAATTTTAGTAATAATTAGCATTATAGCTGAAATTTCTCAATTTTTGGATCTATAACTGTGATTTGTGTAAATTACCCAACTGAATGGATCGTAATCACTGTTAGCTAAGGTAGATGCGACAAATTTAGGTCAATGTGGTAAAGTTTGATGCTGCTATATTAATTTAATGTCAGGAAAGTTTGGAACGTTTATCTACTGTGAAGCAATTCTTTTTTATGGTTTTTGTGTTTGAGCTGCAATTCTATTTCAAAATCATGTGTTTTGGATGATTTTCTTATGTTTTCATTTAATTTGTATAAAAGGGTGGGGAATATGCAAAAAGTGACTATATGAAAAATTCATGGCGTTATGTGCCTGAAACCTTGAAGCAGGGTTTGCTTTTTTCTTATCAGCAAGTGAACAAATTCATGAAGGCCTTTGAGTTCGGAGAAATAAAACAAAGTCTCTTTGCCGCTTTGAAAATGGACATTGAAGTATTGGCTGAATTACTTCTCAATCCCAACAGACTTGCCCATTGGTTTCCTTTTTATATGAAGTATCTAACCATTATATATGTAAGTGAAATTCAAGTGGATTGCAATGACAAAAGCAAGGATAATTGTTTAATTAATTTGCTAATTATCAGAGAATAATTAATGTTTAAATATTATTTTATATGCAAAAGTTCAAGCCTGAAGCTAGAAGTATCTATTCCTGCATTTTGCTTACTTGATTAAAATGTTTATGAGAAGTGCTACGCTTTGTTTGGAAAATTTTGAATGAGACTTAATGATCTAATCAAAATGTTCTTTTGAAGCAGACCTTATTTGCATGCCTATGTTCCGAGGCCCATGTAATCACCAGGTCTTTCTTCAATTGAAACTTTGCAACTTGAGGATCTTTTTATTTTCTAGGAGTTTTGTTTACCTTTTTGAAGTTTGGCTAGGGTATTTCTAGCCAAAAATAAAACATGGAATAATGATATCTGGAATTCTCTACTAGCATCATTTTGAGTGATAACAGTTGATCTATTTTTTTTCAGATGCTGTTTTTCTTGCTCTAGAGAAAGTTAAAATACCGAGCATCTTGCTTCTCCTTATCTCTGGGATAATGACCTGAAACGATGTTTAGAAATTGCCTCTCAACTGCACACATATCCATATATATGAAGTAGACACTGCTTTTTGGCATAAGTGGTCGAATGTGTTGATGTAAGTACTATCCAAACATTGCATTTTAATAAATTATAATGAATGTAAGTTCTCTGGTAACTTATTCATCGAATCTGGATATTGCAGACAATCCCATAAATGGAGCTTTAGGTAATTATACTTCTCATCTTATATAGCATGTCTTAATTCTCGTTTCATGTTTTTGTAGAAGCTAAAATTCAGAGTTCATTGCAATCTTCATGTTTAAAATACTTGATCTCTTATTGCTTTCCTACTGCAGTTACCCAATGGTGCTTCTACTTTCTACTACGATAATGCAATGTGTGAGTATATACATGGTAAGAATGAAAGTAAACTTAATATATTAACTCTGTCATTATCTGGAGGTTCATGTATTTCAAGATTTGTTACTCTGCACAGTTTGCTCTGTTCTCCATAAAATCAATGGTCTAAAGCCGCACAAGTGCACTAGTATGCTTACCTTCAGCTTCAGTGTACATGAGATGTAGATAATGAGATTTATTGACCCCTTCGTTACTTCTCCTCGATTAAGTGTTTCATATTTTAGCTAAGTTTTATGCCATATGAAAATGTAAATGATTTTATCTCTTACGTGTCATTATTGTTAAAACAATCACACTTATTTGGAAAATGTAGATGAATTTGGCATGATACCAACTGAAAAGGCATATTGACCCTTTTACTAATATCTCACACTTTTGTATCACATATATGATATTTTGTGTCCATCCGTTTAACTTTCTTAGGCCTATGATTAACTTAACTGGCTATATGATTGTTTCTTAAGATAATTATTAATTAAAAATTAAGTCGATGTATAAAGCATAATTGCTTACTGATTTTCATTTGCTTACTGGTTTTCATATATGCTTCATTATTTCTGAAATTTCAGGTGAGACCCTAGTCATCAAGTAACACAAAAGAGGTTTATAGACTATTATTACTGACTCCCTTTTACTATGAATTGATGCATAACATTTACTAGGATCAAAAGCAACAAAAACAAATGTGTTTTTGGTCGACTTACACATCTATATATCAATTAATTATGTAGGTGCAGTGATGGAGTTTGTGATGCAAATCGGTACTAGTGTTGATTTGTATATCTTGAAGGAAATACCATGATGGTTTTGGGAGGTAATACAGTAAATTTTCGATTTTTACATACTTTTACTTTTTCCCGATTTGGTTTTATATTTGGAATTTGACTAGTAAATGTTAATTTCGTTAATGACTCTTAGATTTGGAGATATATTGGAAATTGTACTCATTGTATTGGATGCTAGCCTATTTACACTTCAATTCGTAGTTTCAAATCAAAAGGTACAAGATTGGATTCTTTCTTTACTAGTGAAGAGTTTCTTTATGAATATTATGTTGGTTTCCACAATACATTATGTTTGGTTTTATTGACCTTTAACACAATGTGATATCTGTAAATTGAAGATCTTGGACAAGGCTACTTCAACTAATTTGTACTAAAATCCTCAGTAGCATCTTTTGTATATGCCTATTGACAAGGTTGTTTCCTTTTCAACAGTCTGGGCAGTTATTGATCATGTCGTTTGCTACTACTTTTAATGATATGACATTAAAGTTGGGGGAAGGTACTTGCTCAAAATTTCATATTGATGTGTTTGTTTTCTTTTCTAAGAGTAATGTTTTTCGAAGTGCAAGCTCTGATTGTGTTATTGTTTTACTTAAAGTTTGTTGCAGAGGAGTCACTAGATCAATCGAAGAAGAAACGTCCCAGCCTTATTTATCACAAGTTTATGCTTATTCACACTCTAATATTGGATTTGGAACTAGTTTTTGCTTTGAGCATGACTTGTAACCATTAATACATGTTGACATTAAATATTTTATCTTACGAATTCATGAGATGTTTATGGAGCTTTTATGAACGTAAAGGCTTTTGAGTTTCGTTTGATGTGAATCTTGTTTTCGATTTTCTTCAATTGTCCATGAGTTATACTATAATTGGGCACATGTTAGATTCCCATAAAATATTGGCTATTATGCTCATATAATATGTCGCTTAAGAACAAGGAGAATTGGGTACAGATGAATTTCGTCCCCTATTGTTGTGGTTTTGCTACGAAACAGAGCTATAGGGACGCTATTTATGTATATGCAGGACGAATAGAAGTGTCTGCAAATGTGAAGAATTAGGGACGAAAACTATCTTCGCCCTCATTCTTGGTCACTTTGGCGACGAAATCAAAAATAATGTACCCAAATAGCTTTAGCGTCGCGGTTTTGGCGATAATCAGGGCTACGAAATGTTTTCGTGCTTAAATAGTTTTGCGACGAAAATTTGACATCTGGGGACGAAATATTTCGTCCCTAAAAATCAAATAGTGTGAAGCACTGGAAATTCAGTCCACTCATTATTTCTTTTCAATATTCAGTTATTCACTAATAAAAATAGCTAGCCACGAAGTAGTCTCATCCTCCAAATCTACCATTACAAAGGACACCTTATATATTCTTGATTTATTTTAATATTATTTATATATTTTTATAAATGAGAAATTGTATTTATCTTAATTAATCTTATTTACAAATAAATTAAAAAGATTTAATAGAATTCTAATAAATAAATAAATAAAAAACAATTTTACATTTCATCTATATTTGAAATTTTTGTTAACCAAAAGACAAACACTAATTTTCTTTTTTCCCTTTTCAGGTAAAACACTTGCCCAAATGTTCTATAAAAAATACTTGCTCTAATAAATACTAAAGCAAAAATTTGGGTATAATTCAAATTCAATACATAAAAGATAAAAGAGAGGCATTTTATCAGATAAATTGAAGGAGAAACTACTGCCCAATAGAGTGTCAATTCAGCAAATGGGTTTGTGTTTCAAAGATTTTTTTGTTTATTAGAATTCTATTACATCTTTTTAGTCTTTTGTAAATGTGAAAATGTTGTTTCGGTTATAAGTTGAATAGAATATGAAGTATGCATACAAGATTATATATAATCATTTTTTTTAAGAAAAAATATGATGTTTTATAAAAGTTAAATGTATATTGTGCTAATTTAAATAGATAGTTTCACTCGAAATATAAAATTATTATATGAAATATATAGGATGTTTGTGAATGTATTTTGTCACGTAATCAATAGTTAATTAATTAAGATGAACAAAATTTCTTAGGCAAAATTTTATTTTTGACCCTCTAAAATGGCTGCGTTTCAAATTTAGTTTTTTATTGTGGTATATCGACAATCTACGCCATTTATTGTGTCATCATCGTCAATTTCAGTCCTTATCACCGATTTTTTATAATTATCGCCGAAAATCATCAATTTATATATGTCATTTTTGACGTATCACATGACTTGGACTTGTAAATTATTGAGTCAAATATGAAATTTTTAATTTTTAAGAGCCGCTCGACATTAAAAATTTTAATTGGTGATTTTCGACAAAAAAAATAATTTCCCGGTCATTTAAGACATAAATGATGATTTTCGGCGATAATTAAAAAGATCGGTGATAAGGACTGAAATTAATGATGATGACACAATAAATGACGTATATTGTTGAGGTACCAAAATAAATGACCAATGCAGCCACTTTAGAGGGCTAAAAATTAAATTTTGCCAAATTTCTTATTAATAATAACTTGGAGTATAATTTAAAGTAAATCAAAAAGATATAAGGTGAAGATAAAAATATTTATTGGATTGATTCGGATAAAAGAGAAAGTGAATTTTTTTAATTTCAATAAATCTGGACTACATAGTCTAGGAGTTACTAGGTCCACTCCACTGAAGAATCTTCCCTTTACTAGTCTACTAGTACTACTCCTGCACCTTGGGCTTGGGTGCGTTTTGGCGCATCAACACAGAACTCATTGCTGCATATATAAGAAGAGAAAAATTCACAGAATCAGAATTTTATTTAAATAATCGAGTAAAATTATCTGAATAATGATTATGTAAATCATCATTAAATTTTAATCAATCGAAGAATAAAAAAACTTACAATATGCAACAAAGAGTTGATATAGCAAGGTTATCAATATGACATATGTTTCCGAGGTGAAATGATTTTTTTTTGTCGAATTTGAAAGGCAACTTCCACGGTGACTTTTTATAACAGTTACAAAGATATATAGGATAATTAATAGTGAGCACGTAATTCGCGGAACTGCAGCAATCCTTGCTGGGGGTAGAGGAAGATCCCGAATAGTAATCCTTACAATCATTGAAGATTTCAAGAGGAATTGTTGTGCAATCAAACCCCCCAACATCCCCCTCACACCTCACCTTTGCAACAAAGATTAAACCTCCTATTAATGCTAATACACTACACCATGAGCTAATCGTCATCTTTAATTTGTCGTTGTCGTGTAAATTAATTAATTCTTTCGTTTCACTTTAGACTTTGATCATGTAATGTAATGTTTCATCATTTATAGGGTATGTAGTTCGTATCAGTCGTTTATGATGACATAATTGACTGGATTTTTTCGGATACTATATCGATTATAGGACCCGTTTGTTTGTTTGACGGGAATGTAATCTGATTTTGGGTATTTTATTTCTAGTAATCTGATATCGTATCAGAAATATTATTCCATTATACTGTTTGGGTATCACACTGAATTGTACCAAGGAAATTAATTTAATTCCTTTTCCTATGTTTGGTAATGGCAAAGAATGGATTGCATTATTAAAAAGTTCACAAAAATACCCCACCCATATATTAAATAAAAATCAATTTAAAGCAACATTTATACTATATAGTATTATTAAAAACATATTGATTTAAAAAAATATGGATAATATATCAATTAATAATTTATATTTTATATCATATATATATTTTATATCATATAATATAATTAATATATAGTAAATTGATTTCAATAGCTATTAGAATATTTTTTATAAAAAATAGTTTTTCTCTAACATTCTAATAAATCTTTAGTTTCTTTTGTCCTTTATCCAAGTTTTTCAAAAAAAAAAAAAGTTCGTTTTCGCAGGCGAATATTCACTCTTGCAATCTCTATTTCAGTCATAATGCTTGTTCGTGATTTCTCGGAATAGATGAATCGATTGTATTCTTTGGGTAATAAAGTATTTTTTATTTTTAGTATCAAATCTTTCAAGAAAAAAATCATCATACCATATACCATAGAAAAATTGATTTCACATTCCCATATTTTCATGACAAGATTCCTGATTTGTAGGAATATATTTCCTTTCCCAAATTTCAAAAAAATTATCCAAACAATATTATCTGATTCCAAGGAATTAAATTGCCAAATTATATGCCATTCCGATGTAAACAAACGAGTTCATATGGAAATCTCATCATACAAGAAAAATAAGGAGTGAAATGCAAAAATACCCCTATGCTTTGCCTAGTTATCAAAAACCTCCTTTGGCTTACAAAAAAGTAAAAACTTACTTGTGCTAATTTTTATTAGCAAAAAAGAGCCTTCAAACCAAAATATTAATTAATTGTACAGGTATATACCCCACAAAGAAATATATTCACTTAAAAAAGTGCAGTAACCTCTTAATTATGATTTATGAAGAAATTTAAAATGCATTTTTTAACTAATAAAATAATACAAGTTTTTTTTTTCTTTCTAAGTAGGCAAACTACAGTGGGATATATTTGCAATTAGCTCCAAAAATAAGTGTGAAAATTTCAAGATTCATTAATCATTATCATAGGATTCTATAATTTCCATGTAATGCTTGCTTGAAGGTCGTGATATTTTAACAATTAATCATGTTTAAACCGAATTAGATTATTTAATGCAAAAATCTTGTTACTAAAATAAAAGGATTCCCAAGATTTGATTTCACGTTTTAATATCTTATTTTAGCAAAAAAATCCAAATTTATGGCATTACATAAATAATTATGAGGTTTTATCAATTTCACAAGTTATTTATCACATAGGTTATATAAATAAAATTATTTCGAGTTTAATCACAAAAATAATCAGTCCTTTTTTTTATTTTTTGCAAATTATATGTACATATTATCCTTAAATTAAAATAGACACTTATTTGCATCAATTGTGATATTCATACAAAATATACAATAGATACAAGTTTTATTTTTCTAGTTTCCATAAAATAGAGTACTACAGATCATTAAATTTTGATATTCTTAATTTTATAGCATTTTCCCTCTTAACTAATCAACCTCTAATTTTAATATTTTTTTCTAAATAAAACTTAAATTAGATCAAGGAAACAAAGACATTGTCTTTGTGTGTTTTTAATAATTTTCTAGATTCTTTATGTTGCAACTAAATACGCTTACAAATCTAACTCCGTATCATATGATGTTGTAGTTATAAGATTATAAGCATGAATCAAAATTTCCTATTTTTCCTAGGAAAAATCCGAAACGTTTCGGTTTTTCAAGGAACCGAAACGATTCCTTAATGTATTTTCGAAATTACAAGGTTTCCTTCGAAACCCACAATTTTTCCGAGTTTTCCACCGAAACTATGGAAACTTGCAAAGTTTCTTTCAATTTCCGAAAATAGTCGTTGCCTTCTTTGAAAAAAAAAGTTCCAATTTTTTTTTTAAATCCAGAATTTTGGAAGAAATCTCTTGAAAGAAGGAAAATATATCTCAAAAATATTGACTTACCTACAATTTTTCGAAATTATGCCTTCCAAATCTTCAATACAAAGTCCAGCAATCTCAAACCTCTTCATCCCTAATACACGAGTTATCTCAAACCTCTTCATCCCTAATTTTATTTTTGAACTATTAGTACTTTAATATCATGAACTTTAATTAAGTATGTTTTAATTCTATATTAACTTTTGTTAGTTTTTGATGTACGGTTATTTTGATTATAGTTTATAGATTTCATCTAGGATATTCCACTGTCTTTTCATTGTTTAGTTGTGATGCAACTTTTTTAATTATTAACAAGCACTCATTCTTGTTTGGTAATGCTGGTTTGCAAGATTTGAAAAGGACATTACTAATAATTGTTTGCATTCATTTTACACTTATATTTCAAGTTAAATTATGCTTTAGAAATAAGAACATGATTTTTATGTATTTTTTTATAACTATTTGTGTGTTTCCAGGTTTTCGTAATTTTTCCTAGCGTTTCCGCAACGTTTCCAATTTTTGGATACCCGAAACTCACCTACGAAACGAAACTTTGATCCATGATTATAAGATTCACATATAATTGTTCCTAAAAAATTTCTACACGACATACCCTACAAATATGTAGTTATATAGCATGTCAAGTTTAGGAATTACAAAAAAAATAAAAAGTTCTTGTTACAAAATGAGTATACGTAAAAGGGAAAACTTGAAAATTTAAGTACAATGAAGAATATAATTTGGACAGAAAATGTAGAACAAAAGTAACGAATAATTCAAACCGAGGCCTGTGTGAAAACACAGTGTCCTTAAGACAAATTCGCTCCATCACCCTTCCGGTTCGTGCTCGAGGCTCCTTGAACGTTTGTCTCCCAGGATACAACGGTACTAGCAAGAAGCTTTGCACCAAGCTTTTGCTAATCGAACTGAAATTTTTTAGAACTCTAAACAAAGAAGAGAAGATGATTGTTGTGGGTGTGAAAATTAGAATGAAGGGAGCTCCTTTATATAGGAACGCAGGAGGGCAAAATCGGAAAGAAAATTATTAATGGTCATTTCCGTTACGGGGGTTACAACTCATTAAAAGGGAGGTTACACAATTTAAATTAATTGTGGTTACAATTTTTATTTTATTTTCAATTTTTTCCAACAATCCCCCACAAGAATGAAAATAGAATAAGTTCCTAACAGGAAGTTCTAAGAGGATAGAGTTCAGCGGTAGACACTTGCATATGATAGGTAGGAGTAACCCTTTGAACCTTCCCTTGAGAAAGTATGTTTACTTTACTGGCTGATCAGTAGACACGGTGTCCTTGAACTGTTCTGCTGTTTATGTAAACGATGACATACTCCTCACACGCATCTTACCTCGTAACGTTTCAGTTCTTACGGTTATGTCCGTTTTGGCCATGGACATCTGCCTGGTTCAGCAAGAGTTTCTAAGAATTGTGCCCTGTACAATTCCCTTTGAAGCGGCCCTTCTTCTCTCTCACATAGGTGATTCATTTCCTTAGAGTGTCCCGAGTTACTCTCTTTACAAGAATCATTAAAAGCTAGGCTTAACCTTAACCGTTATCACTGTTTTCATCATAGGAATGGACTTGAGGGTAAAACCCCCACAGTGACTTAACTAAACCTTTGCGGTTAGGTTGTCCCTCTGAACCTAGATCTTGGGATCTCCAGTCAACTAGGTTGGGTTTTCCTTCGCTAGGTTTTTATTCCATGGGCTTTAGTCCCATTCCTCTTGATGATTTATCAACTATCTCTCTTGTTAACCCTTTGGTTAGCGGATCCGCTAGATTATCCTTTGACTTTACATAGTCAATAGTAATCACTCCAGTTGAGAGTAGTTGTCTTATGGTATTATGTCTTCGGCGTATATGCCTAGACTTACCATTGTACATTTTACTCTGTGCTCTTCCAATCGCAGATTGACTATCACAATGAATGCATACTGCTGATACATGTTTAGACCATTGTGGAATACCCTCTAAGAATTGGCGTAGCCATTCAGCCTCTTCACCACATTTGTCTAGAGCTATAAACTCAGACTCCATCAATAATCTGGACAGAAAGTCTTGAAACATAAAATTGATTATTAGCACTACTGGACCTCCATTTTAAATATATTTCCAAGATTTTTTTATATAGTTTGAATATACCTTTTTTGGGAATCATTGAAAATTGTTTTGGAAAAGCTAATTGTTTATAAACAGTGGAATTAACTTTTGCCTGTTGCTGGAGATTTGAAAATTGGTAACAAGCATAGTTTGATTGTTACGTAATCTGTTTATTTATTTTGTTAAAAAATTTTAACAAAGCTTTAACTGGACCTCCAATAAACAGGAATATTAATTGGAGTCTTTGAAGGGAAAAAAAATTTGGACTACTATTTTCGAACTTTTGAACAGAAATATTGTTAGAGACTGGAAGAATTGTTTTCGAACATAAAGATTCTTCGGAAAAAAAGAAAAAAAAATTGGAAAAGTAATATTGTTAGCCATCAACTTTAGATATTTCAAATTAATTTTCGGTCTTAAAGTTTTTTTTTTGGAAAGAAAATTTTGGGAGTCCTTGAAAATTTGATTTGGGAAATACTAATTTGATTTCAAAATTGGTTATTAAATATCTATCTTGGGATAGAAAAATTGTTTGCAAAATTGGAAAAACATTTTTGAATATAAAGAATTTTGGGACAGAAAATTTAGTGTTGAAATCTTGTTAAGATACACACTTGAATATTTCTGAATTTCCTTTTGTGGAAATTGACAATTGTGTTTTGGTTTCAGAAATGGCAACCAATGAGAACACTGAAGTTGGGGTAACTGGGAACTCATCTGGAGCTCCAGTACCAAACCAGACTGTGGCACCTCTGAGTCAAGCTGGAGCTGTGGCACCTATGAGCCAAGCTGAAAAATCGGAGAAATTCAACGGGCTGAATTTCAAAAGATGGCAGCAGAAAATATTGTTCTATCTGACCACTTTGCGCCTGGTGAGGTTTTTAACCGAGAATCCGCCCAAGAAAGAAGGAGAGCAAGATACTGCCTTCCTTATTGCTCTTGATGGCTGGAACCAGTCGGACTACCTTTGCCGACACTATGTCATGAATTGTCTGAGTGATTCATTGTATGATGTATACTCTGACAAAAAGTGTGCAAAGGAACTTTGGGAAGCCTTGGACCGGAAATATAGAACTGAAGATGCCGGTACCAAGAAATTCGTTGTGGGTCGATTTTTGGACTACAAGATGGTGGACTCCAAACCACTTATGACCCAAGTACAAGAATTTCAGCTGATTCTTCATGAAATTCAGGCTGAAAAGATGGAACTCGGTGAAACCTTCCAGGTGGCTTGTGTTATTGAAAAGTTAACCCCTGCATGGAAGGATTTCAAAAATTACCTTAAGCACAAGCGAAAGGAAACGAACTTGAAGGGTGAGGGAGCGAATTTGTCTTAAGATTGTTACAAAATGAGTATACGTAAAAGGGAAAACTTGAAAATTTAAGTACAATGAAGAATATAATTTGGACAGAAAATGTAGAACAATAGTAACGAATAATTCAAACCGAGGCCTGTGTGAAAACACAGTGTCCTTAAGACAAATTCGCTCCCTCACCCTTCCGGTTCGTGCTCGAGGCTCCTTGAACGTTCGTCTCCCAGGATACAACGGTACTAGCAAGAAGCTTTGCACCAAGCTTTTGCTAATCGAACTGAAATTTTTTAGAACTCTAAACAAAGAAGAGAAGATGATTGTTGTGGGTGTGAAAATTAGAATGAAGGGAGCTCCTTTATATAGGAACGCAGGAGGGCAAAATCGGAAAGAAAATTATTAATGGTCATTTCCGTTACGGGAGTTACAACTCATTAAAAGGGAGGTTACACAATTTAAATTAATTGTGGTTACAATTTTTATTTTATTTTCAATTTTTTCCAACAGTTCTTACATAATTACTAATAGTTATAAGAACTTTGGTTAAAATAAAAAACGTCGAGTGGAAAGTACAAAAATTTGAAATGAAGAGGAATTTCAAATGGTTAGTTATGAAATTCTAATGATTTAAAATCCATTCATTCGAAATATCTTGTTTGAATAATTTTTTTTATAAATGATTTCAAATACATTCAATTGAAATTCATTGTTTGGTATATATCATTTGTGGTATTTGAAATTCCCAATAATACCTTATAATTTGTTCTATGAGTTAATTCTTGCTCGTTATTTGTTGTTCATATCTAGATAAAATTGGATAAATCGGTTTGGGGCAAAATTATAATATATAAATTAAAGGGACCAAAAGTGCAAATATCGAATTTCAAAAAATCTGTGGCCGAATTGAAAATCTTAATTTTCTGAAAATTCTAGATTGAACTGCAACTCCGGATTTTTTGAGAATTTTGGGTCAAATTGCAATATCTAAAAATTAAGGGACCAAAAGTACAAATTTTGATTTCTGAAAATCAGGATGAATTGCAAATTTTAATCTTCAAAAATTATGGACTGATTTACGATTCTTGATTTTTTGAAAATCTGAGGTCGAATTGAAATTTCTGAAAATTGAGGACTGAAAGTGTAAATTCGGATTTATGAAAATCTGGGGACGAATTTGAATCGCAATTTTGGGTTTTTCAAAAATCTGGGGTCAAATAGTAATTTTCAAAAATTGAGGGACCAAAAGTGTTTTATAAAATAGGAGCAAAATTGAAAATTTTAATTTTCTGAAAATTATGGACTGAATTGCAATTCTTGGTTCTTCAAAAATCTCGGGTCTAAACCGTATTTTTTGAAAATTGAGGGATCAAAAGTGCAAATTCCAATTTTTGAAAATCAGGGTCCGAATTTAAATTTTTCTACGAAAATCTAGGGTCAAAAATTGTAATTTTCAAAAATTAATGGACCAAAATTCTCAATTGCAATTTTCAAAAGTATACAATGTGATCCCAAATCTCTAGAATTCGAATTTATGAAAATATTAGCCAAATTGCACATTCTAATTATTTGAAAAGTCTGGACTGAATTGTAATTCTAGTTTTTTTGAAAATTTGGTATCAAATTGTAATTTTCGAAATTATACAATGTGGCCTTTTTTCTTAAGTGGATTTCAAATGACTAGATTTAGAAAGAATTCTAAATCCACTTAAAATTTGGCTGAAATCTATTGGATTAAAATCAAAGATTTAAAATTGTATCCAAATAGCTTGATGGATTTGACAAGGAACTCAAATCTATCCATACTAATTATACAACTTTTAAAGTTTATGTCAGCACTCATTAACTTGATTTACGGGAATGTGCATAATCTTCACATCCATGAATGCTAGCTATATTAGTTCGTTACTCGGCATAATTTCCTACAACTCATTTATTTTTTCAAAGTCTTAATTTAGATATTTTTATGGTACCATATATATAATTGCAGTAGTTTACCAATTTTTCATATCATCATAATTTATTAAATTAGTGATGCATATATGTACATACATATCTAGTTAATTAATTAAAAGTTTTAGGCACATATATTATATATGTAACTAACCCAATTACCTATGACACTGTTATAGCAAACCAATATTTTCAATGGTAAGAGTTTTGGATGTCTGAATTAAACTCCATACATCTTACTTTGATAGAATAACTAATTTTTACATAAGTTCATTGTGCAAATGATTATATGGTTCATTTTTGGTAATTATAAAATAATCCAATTCACCAACCCAAAAGTTGTACTCATAGATTTACTAGAAAGCAATAAATTTCATCCATGCTATTTTGAAATTTCAATACAGAGGTTTTGCCTAGTCTCTGTTTACAATGAGCCACAGAAAGGTTACTCACAAGGAAATGTTCCATTTCATGGGTAAAAAACCTAAACAAATATTCAAGGAAAAAGACCCTGTATTCCTCAATAGTTTTGGCACTTTGCATTCCTCAAAACTTGAGAATTTCGCACTTTGTACCCCCAAAATAAAATTAGCACTTAACACCCTGTATTTAAGAACAAATCAACAACTTTCATCCCCGAAACACATTAAATGGGCACTTTGCACTCCAAAACACAAAATTAACACTTAACACCCTCAAATTTAAAAACCCCAAACCCCTCTTTTTTTTGGTCAAAGGTGACTATCGGAGTGAAAAAAATCTAACCTATTTCTCTCTCCATCTTTCTTTTCAACAATACAATTATAACAATTATAAATACTCGAATACTAATTTCTCTCTACATCTTTCTTTTCAACAATATAACCATAAATAACTAAATAAAGTACAAGTAAACTTCTCGAAGACCCATTGTCTACTTCAACATATCAATGACTCATAAATAATTACCTATTTTGTCTTAGAAAAATTCAACTTAATGGTCACCTTAATGGTCAACTTTGTTAATTTGTTCTTAATTAAGGAGTGTTAAGTTCTAATTTTTTTTTTGGGGAGGCAAAGTGCCAAAGATTTACAATAGAATTACCTATTTTGCCCTTGAATTTTTACTTAAAAATAAAAGAGGGTGCAAAGTGTTGTATTATTCATATTTCGAGGGTGCAAAGTGCTAAATCTAAATTTCGAAAATGCAAAGTGTTTATTTTCCATGTTTCGGGGGTGCAAAGTGCAAAAAAAAACCCTATCAATTCCACTACATTTATATCTTTACTAATTTTTTAATATGTTACTTCAGTGAGAAAAAAACTTTTTATGACATCATTTTTTAAAATTTTTTCAGGATCACACAAAATGGGAAAAACAAGTCTTTGTTCAGTAAGAAAAAACTTTTTATAACATTAAGTTTTGAATTTTTTTACAGGGTCACACAAAATGAAAAAAGACAAATACTGCCAGGTGACACCATATATTGGACAGTAATAGATGAAAAATTCGTGAGTTTTTTTTTTTTTTTTCAAAGCTACGTTCTTTATAGTTTCCCACTAATCAGTTATCAGTCTCCATCCATGCTCTAAAAATAATGATAATACTTATTGCATGACTAATGATCAATTGACATCTTCGGGTATTTATTTGGGGCAAAATAGGTAATTTATTTGGAAGTTTTTGTGCTTTGCACCCCAAAACACAAGAAATAGGCACTTTACACCCCTAAGACATAAAGTTAGAGCTCATCATTTTGCACCCCTTAAACACACAATAAGCATTTAACACCCCCGAATTAGGACCCCCGAATTAGGAAGAACTTGCACTCCCAAATTTTTTCCGACAGAGTTGACCATCATGGTAAAAAAAAATCTAGGGACAAATTAGGTAATTCATTTTTTTTCTCCCTAGAATGCTTATTTTCATCTTCATTTTTATTTTTGTCTTGTAAACTTGGATTAAAATTTCGGTAGTGATATGTTTCGGTCAAGTATGTATTGAAACTTTCCGAGTTCTTTCGAAAAATTTCGAGAACGAGTACGAATTGGGAGAAATAGTGGCCGGATAGAAATTCCGTTCTCGAAATTTTCGAAAAGAATTCAAAAACTTTATACAAAGTTTCAATGCAAAGTTTCAAAAAACGAGGGGTGAAAGTTCTGGAGTTTTTTTTATTTTTTTTTATAATTCGAGGGGGTTAAGTACTTATTCTATGTTTCAGAGGTGTAAAGTGCCGATTTTTTGTATTTCAGGGGTGCAAATTGATGAGTTTTTTTATTTGAAGGTGCTAAGTGCTAATTTTATATTTTAGAGGAGCAAAGTGCCCATGTCTCATATTTTGAGAGAGTAAAGTGCTAAAAACTCGAAATAATTGCCTATTTTATCCTATCCCTAGGAAAACTAGAGGGTGCAAGTTGCTGAGTTTTTTGTATTTTGAGGAAGTTAAGTGCTAATTCTATATTTTGGGGATGTAAAATATCTATTTATCATGTTTCGGGGTGCAAAGTGCGAAACATCCATTTCCAAAAACGACAAAGATAATGAATGTAATTAAAGTTTACCTTGAGGATAGCATTAGCATATGTAAATTACCCTAAATATAATTATCACTAATTAATTTGTTGAGTTTATATATAAAAAAAAAGAATTTGTAGTGATCACATTTTTGGTGCATTAGTTGTATAGTTACTTTAATTATTTGAATAGCTGTATCTGTCAATAAATAAATAAGTATTACGATTACTTATAGAGCATGGATTCGCACCTGGCGATAATTGTCTCTTTTCATTTTGAGTGACCCTGTAAAAAATTCAAAATTTGATGTTATGAAAAGTTTTTTTTCTTACTGAAGAAACATTTGTTTTTTTCCATTTTGTGTTATCCTGTAGAAAATTTCAAAAAATACTGTCATAAAAAGTTTTTTCCTTACTGAAGTAACATATTAAATTATTATTACTTATAGTAAAGATATAAATTAATATAGTAGTGGAATTGATTGATAATAATTCAGCTTGATGGTATTGTCCTTATCCAAATTGCTTCTGCACAGTAAAAGAATCCAATAAAAGATTGCAAGTGACTTGAGATATTGTCAAAACATATCAATGCCAAATTGATAGTATTTGTTGGAATTTGATATTAATTTGAAAGTGTCATAAAACTTTTCTCGATCCGGTGAAGAAATTATGCCTCCATAATTTGCTAATATTGATAGGTCAAAAAACTTAACTCAAAAGAAAAAAGAAGAGGTAAAAATAACTTTTCTCCAATTAATGTTGCGAACAAAGAACTTTTACTGAAATTAGAATAGAAATTGATCATAAAAGAGAGGAAAAATTGCGCGTGAATGAAATGTTTGGATGGGTAAGAATTAATTAAGATATGTTGTGACTAATAAAGAAATATGTTGAGAGAGAAATTAAAAATGCATATTTTGTACTTCTAGGTGGTAAAGTGCGAAAATATGTATCTTTGAGGGGATAAAGTGTATTTTCCTCAAACTATTGATCTCCAGTGGAAAATTATGGCTCCATAATATTAACAGCTATGCTATGCATCCCTTACTAGGGATAGGGATGTGACCATATACCAAATTTCAGACGTACACTTGAATTAGTAACTGTTGCAAAATTGAAAATACGACTAATAAAGAAATAAAAGATGCTCTTTGCAATAAAGATGAGATAGATATTGAGTACGTAAAAAAAATATAAAATGCACTTAATAATTTTTTGTAAAAAATAAAAATAAATATAATTAAGTCTGGATGCACCTATATATTTATACAGTACTTGAAAATCAAATTCCACAGTTATCAAAAACCAAAATGGCGTCTTGTATATACAGTACTCTTGCTTTGATCTTCATAAGCATTACATTAATGTTCTTACATCCATCTTCTGCAATTCAACAAAAAACCGACAAGTTATACATTGTTCATGTCACATTGCCCAAAGAACAAACAAATACTCATGATCTTGAAAGCTTTTACAAATCCTTCCTGCCTGAATCTTCAAGAATGTTGCACATGTATCGACATGTTCTAACAGGTTTCGCGGCAAAACTATCTCCAGAGGAACTACATGAGATGGAGAAGAAGGATGGTTTTCTATATGCAAGGCCACAGAGAAGACACACTCTACATACCACTCACACTCCAAACTTTCTGGGGTTGTATGAAAGCATCGGTGTCTGGCCAACCATCGCAAACTACGGAAAAGGGGTCGTAATTGGAGTTTTGGACAGTGGAGTTGCTCGGGACCATCCTTCCTTCCTTCCGGGTGTAAACTACCCTCCTCCACCTTCCAAATGGAAAGGAAAGTGTGATTTTAACGGCAAAAAGACCTGCAACAATAAGCTCATTGGCGCCAGAAATCTTCTTGATGCCGAGCCACCAACTGATGATTCTGGGCACGGAACTCACACCGCTAGCACAGCTGCTGGAAGTTTTGTTCCAGGTGCAAACGTGTTCGGTCAAGCTAATGGCACTGCCTCGGGTATGGCTCCTCTTGCACACGTTGCTGTTTACAAGGTATGCTATGAAACCATCTGCGATGAAGGAGCGGTATTGTCTGCAATTGATGCAGCCATCGAGGATGGTGTCGATGTGCTTTCGATCTCATTAGGTGGTGGAGAAGAAGGCATACCTTTCTATGAAAGTTCAACAGCCATAGGTTCGTTTGCGGCAGCAAGAAAGGGCATCTTTGTGAGTTGCTCGGGAGGTAATAATGGTCCTCTGCGTTCGACGGTGGGCAATGCAGCCCCATGGATACTCACAGTAGGGGCCAGCACTGTAGACAGAAAGATAGTTGCTACTGCTCGCTTGGGGAATGGAGAAGAGTTTGACGGAGAGTCTTCTTACCAGCCGAAGGATTTCCCACCTACACTCTTGCCTTTGATTGATGGGAGTAATGGCAGTGAATCTTGTCTTCCTGGATCACTCGATAACATGGATGTTAGAGGGAAGGTGGTCTTTTGCGTCGGAATAAACCAAGCAGTTAAAAAATCAAATGTCGTGAAAGCAGCTCATGGTGCAGCCATGATTTTGGCAAACGAGGAGGATTACGGAAACACCACGTTGGCGTATCCTTTTGAACTTCCAGCGACTTACGTCAGTTATGCTTCCGGAAGACGCATTAAGGCGTACATAAACTCATCCTCATCCCCTACAGCAACAATCTTATTCAAGGGGACTATTATAGGAGATAAAAGGGCGCCAGTCGTTGCTTCATTCTCAGCAAGAGGTCCCAATTATGCGAGTCCAGGAATATTGAAACCGGACATAATTGGCCCAGGTGTGAACATTCTTGGAGCCTGGAACCAATCACTGGGAGATAATAGTACTGCCGCTTTTTACATAGATTCCGGCACGTCAATGTCTTGCCCGCACCTCAGCGGCATAGCGGCATTGATAAAATCTGCCCATCCAAGTTGGTCTCCAGCAATGATAAAATCGGCCATTATGACTACTGCCACTCAAACAAATCTGAACCACAGCCCTATTCTAGATGACGCTTACAT
Organism: Penstemon eatonii; assembly: GCA_038501285.1. Classification (NCBI taxonomy): domain Eukaryota; kingdom Viridiplantae; phylum Streptophyta; class Magnoliopsida; order Lamiales; family Plantaginaceae; genus Penstemon; species Penstemon eatonii. Next base: position 10,773,612 of record CM076710.1, read on the forward strand.
ACCTGCTGCGGATGTGTTTGCCGTTGGCGCAGGACACGTAAACCCCACCAAGGCATTGAATCCTGGCCTTGTCTACGACTTAACCATTCAGGACTACATTCCGTACCTCTGCTTTTTGTACAACGGTAAGCAAGTTTCAACAATTGTCAAGCAGAATATTGATTGTAATGAAGCTGAGTACAAAGGTATACCTGAAGCCCAGCTTAACTATCCATCATTCGCCGTCACACTTGGACGTACGAGCCTTACGTATACAAGGACGGTGACCAATGTTGGAGAACCAGGTGAAACAGTTTACAGTGCCTTGATCGAAGGTCTTCCAGGGGTGAACCTAGTTGTGGAACCTAATGTGCTCGTCTTCACAAAACTGAATGAAAAGAAGACGTATAAGGTTCGTTTTACCAGGCAAGAGGCCTTGATCCCCAAAAATGATTCTAATTATGTTGAAGGATCCATTTCTTGGGTTTGTGTTAAGCACAATGTTAGGATTCCAGTTTCTGTTAAAATGGCATAGACCATTTCGACGAGTTCCAGTCCAGCAGCTATCATAGTACTTGAGAATTGCTGCAGTAGTAGTTATGTAATCTTTCTTAATCCTAGGTTTAAATTAAATAATTTGATTAGTAGAAGTGTTCTCCATGCATGACATGGTATTTAAGCATCATGATTCTGACTGTTCTCTAAATAGTTGTCAACATGTTCAAATCAAAATCAAATGTTTTTTTTAAGCATTTTCAGAGCTCAAACTTCACACCATCTTTTTCTTGCAGCACATAATTATCAGTGGGAGATGATCTTCAACAATATGGCGATAAGACGGTTTATCCAAACTCAATTAATTAATAATGGAGTCACTAACAAGCATAATTCAATTCAAAACTCAAGATACTGAATCCTGCACCACAAAATCCATCAAATTCCGTAGCAATAGAACGAAAGAAAAACGCAACCCCACATGGATTAAATCTAGCCATTGCATTTGATCTTTCCCCTTCTCTTAATCCCTCAACTAAATCCTGTGCCCCCCCCCCCCCCCAATCACGAAACCAAGTACACTAACAAATCCAAAATCCAGTATATTTATTTTTTATCATTGACGTGTAACACACACATGTACATTCAACAGTTATACAACCAACAATGATGAATCTTTGATTGAATCCCCCTATCCCCAGTTGTAACATGATGAAGTCAAGCTTTCAACAAAAGAATTCAAGCACTATATGATTATCGAAGAATCTAGAAATAACCAAAGACCATGAATAGTTTTAATTTCATCATGCATTCGATCAAAAAGATTCTCATCTTCTTGAATTTCAGAAAAACTGTAATTCTTGATACACTACTGCTGCTAAAGCTTAGCAAATGAAACATCAAACCCATAATGCAATCATATCCCGACAAAAACATGATACTAGCTAATTCATCCTCTTTAATTTCCCGGAAGGACGAGGGGTGAAGGCCATTCTATATTAGTTACTCTCCAATCACTTATCTTAGCTGCATTAAGTTTAAGCTTATCAAATGAAGTACGTAACAAAGTGGTGTTCTATTTCATATAGAGTAAATTTCCCTACTATCTTTGCAAACTTCCTGATATTCATACACTAATTAATATTCGTCTTTCTTTGTACGGAAATTTAACATTGAACATTAACTATTATATATGGTCCTTCTCTTTTATCTGGTAAGGACAATGAATTACAACTTTAATTGGATACATCTACATCTCAATCAAGACCCTATTTAAACATATATTTTGTTAGAACCTAGTTCATTTAGATATTGTGAGAAAAATTTATACGACAAATCTCTTTCTTGAAAAAAAAAACTTATTAACTTGGATAAGAAAAGGTCAAGTAAATGTTCTCTAAATTTTTTTCAATCAAACTGTATATAGAATGTGTTAGGGAGTTTACACCTTAAAAGAAAATTTGCTTGTAAATTTATACCATCGGAGTGGAGAGTGTTTGAGAAGATGTACACTTAGGGTGTGATCGAGTTGAGTAGTATCAACTATCAAACGACACACTTTATAAATTTGATTTGAATTTTATCAAGCTTGATTTTTTTGTGTTTGAGTTTGATTTGATTGTTCAATGAGCCGAGCTCAAATAAGTTTTTATCGAACAAGTTCGAACCGAGTATTGAGTAACTTGATATTTTATATTAAAATTATAAATTTTTAACTTAATGAGTATTTGAGTCGAGCTTAAAAAGTTATCGAACTAAAAATAACGTTCAAGCTTGTTTAATTAGTGTGACTAATCGAACTCAAACTAACTTTTACCGAACGAATTCGAAGCAAATATTAAATAATTTTATTTGAATTTCAATCAAAGCACACTCCCTAACATTCGATCCACTTTTGCTGTTGGAAACCGGGAAAGCATGTCAGTCAGGTGAGCGCATGAGGGCAAAAAAGGAAATGACAGAGTATTTGCATGTCCCGATCTGTTTAGTTTATGCAAATAATTAAATATTAACTAAATGATTAAATCATCAAGTCGTTGTAGTATAGTGGTAAGTATTCCCGCCTGTCACGCGGGTGACCCGGGTTCGATCCCCGGCAACGGCGTAAGTTTTTATGTGGATATGTTTTCCTTTTTTTTATTCTTTTTCTATTTCTCCTGCAGCACAGCAACAACCATGGATATTACCCTTTGGAAAACGAAATAAATTATTTAATGACAAATATTTAATACAACAATTTACTCGTTAATGGGATGAAATTATATTTCGAAACTAAAAGCCATTGACTGAAAACATAGATATAATCATAGGAATAACTTCATGTCTTCATGTATAATTTAACTCAACTAAAAATAAAAACTTCGTATATAATATTTAATTTTGCAATTTAAACCATCTTTCAGCATGTCTCAGCCAAATGTCAAAAAAACTCATGGAAATCCATCAATTTTTTTCTAGTGATAATTGGTTCTCTCAATTCGGGAAAAAAAATTCTTGCCATTATTTTAGTCATTTATTTATTTTAAATTCACTTGATGTATGTAACAACGCCAATGAACTAAGATTTCATTAATTTTTTTTTTTTTTGGTTTTGCAAGGATTTAATCCCTTTCGAGGCGGGTTGAGCACATTAAGTGGGTTCCAACAGGGATTCAAACATGAGTCCGTTACTTTATAGTGACTAGTCTCTTCCACTAAATCAATCATCGTACTAAGATTTCATTAATCACTTAACAGTATATAAAACAATTTATTTTATATGGTGTATTGATTACTTAAACAAATGAAGAAGGGAATAACAAAAGTGAAGATCATGTTTTGTACAATATTTTTATTTTATCTTATATGGATTTTTTTATTACTTAAACAACCTTTTTTTTCCACTTAAACAAACAAAAAGCTCAATTGCATTTTGCACCCCAATATAAAAATCATAAAACACAACTTCAAATCATATTTCTCTTCTCAAAGTGCAGCATTCATAAAAAAAATCGTGAGATTTTAACTTAATAAGAACATAGTGCATGCGTCTAAAATAATCAGAATTTGTTCTTAATTCCAAGCCTAGTTCTACTTAGGCCATCTCTAACCGAAGGTCTTGTCCAATTGCTCGCTCAATTGCCCTCTTGCCTTGCCATTTTGCCTTGCCTATATGTCTTTTCGACCCACCTAAAAAACTCATCTTCAACCGAAGGATAATCAACATCCATTAATTCAATTTCACAACTTTCCCCACTCAAACTTATTTTAATATTAATAATAGAAATGATACTAAATTAATAAAAACCATAATAATTCTTTTAATGGTTACACAATCATAAAAATTAAGGTATTATTAATAATGAGAAAATAAACAATAACTAAACATAACTAACGGAACAATCAACAATGACTAACATAATTAAAGAAAAATAACAACACTTATTATTAATCCACTTTAATAGAAAGAAAAAACAACAAAGATTAAACACCAACGATTATACATAATTAAAGCATAACAACAAAGATTAAGTATTTGAGTTTTTTATATAAGTTGTATTGTGTATTTTTAAATTAAGTATTTGTGTTTATTATTTAGTTGCATTGTGTATTTTTAAATTATATATTTGTGTTCAACAAATCTCATTTATATAGATTTGTATTTGTTCAATTGTATACGAAATTGTTTAACAAATCTCATTTATTTAATTCATGAATTTAAAAAAAAAAATAGCACCCAAGCTCCTGGGAGTCCCCGACAGCCCCTGCAGCGCCCAGCAGGGGCAAACATGTGTGTTTGGTTGCCTGCTTGCTAGCCGGGTTGCCTGCCCCGAACCCCCTGCCCGCCTAATTGCCAGCCCAATTGCCATCATCCATCTCCAACCGAACCGATCCGGCAACTGTCGGATTATTGGCTCGGTTGGATATAGTCTTAGATCGATAACCTGATATGTAAAGTTTGAATATTGTAACAAGTTCCGCGTTTTATTCTTTATCAATTTCTCTTCCACTTTGAGTAATTAACATCTATTCATAACTAAATGTTATATTATTAGTACTATTTTAATAACATTTCTTCTATATATGAAGAAAATAATAATAAAAAATTTCTAAAACCTCCAACCAAATTATTTTAGTAAAGCTTGAAATCGCTGGTAAATATACTTGACAGATTCCAAATTAAAATCATAATTTTGTTCTCTAGTTAACTTCAATTTAATTTATTAAAAATATATATTCCATAGTTAACATCAACCAAATTTTCATATGGTTTATCCTAATTTTCTTAGTATTCATTTTCTTCCTCTCATTTTGTCTATTTATTCCTATCAATTTGAGTATATTATGTATGTATAGAAGAAAAGTCATAATTGAAAGTCCAAAGTTTCCGGGCTGTTTGTTTGGTGTTTGGGAAAGTACTTCCTCTGTTCGAATTTATGTGTCGTTTTAGGTGTTTTCATACATATTAAGGCACCTACTAAATTGCCTCAATCTTAGGGAAAAAATAAATGATATTCCTAAAATACCCTTATATTCTCTATCTTACTTTTTCTCTTAAAGAGAGAATTTTAGATACATTAAATAAGGGCTAAATGGGAAAATATATAATTAATAGTGCATTGAAATTTTAAAGTGACAAATAATTTGGGACAAAAAAATTTCTCTAAAACGACACATAAATTGGGACAGAGGGAGTAGTTTGGAAGAGTAGTGAAGGTTTGTACAATAATCTCGATTTGCGTAATGTTATTTGTTTGAGTTTTGAGAGAGTGGTTTGAGAAATAAAGTATGTGTATGTTATTTTTGGAAGAATTATATTGTAGGTGTAGGATGTGTAAGACTTTATGTCAAATCATGTTTGTAATGTGAGATAAATAGTGTAATAGATATGTTACTTAATGTCAAATAAGTGTAGAGTTTGTATATGTTTTGTTTAAAAATAAAAAAAATTGTCGTTTGTTTGGCTTTTGAAAGAGTAGTTTGAGAAAATTAAGATATGAAAAATTTATTTCAGAAAATAGAAACCATATTTGTTTGGCATTTTCGAAACACAAAAAAAATTTGGGAAATACCAAACAACATTTTCGATGAAATTCTCGTCAAAAATAAGTGTAGGTTTAATTTGTTAAATAAATTAAATTTGGGGATGCACTTTTCCATTTTTTAATTCTGAGAGTGCAAATCACCAAATGATACTGTTTTCCTGGCATAAAATGCAATTCAGCCTAAAAAAAGAGCTAGTAAATTACTATATCACCCCTCACTCCCTCTAGGGTTTTGCTCACAGTTTCAGACCCAACTACTAACAATCATTTTTATTTAACAATATCCACATAACGCAGCGGCGCTTGGAGGAGAAACCATGGCTACTCAGATGAGCAAAAAGCGAAAGGTTTTCATTTATATTTTTATTTATTTATTGCTTTTTGTTTTAATTTTATATGAAAATAACGAATTCATTATTTTTCATGATTATTGACAGTTCGTTGCGGATGGAGTGTTCTTTGCTGAGTTAAATGAAGTTTTGACTCGCGAGTTGGCGGAGGATGGCTACTCCGGAGTCGAGGTCAGAGTCACGCCGATGCGTACAGAGATCATTATTCGCGCAACTCGTACTCAAAACGTACTCGGTAATACTATATATATACGTATTCGATTCTGTGTATTATATGCATAATTGTAGACATATACTGAAATTATGCAAGTTTTAACGCGCGGATGAGCTGAATTTGTTGTTCCTAAATTATTATCTTGAGGATTGATTGCGTTTATAGTATATACGAGTTAGATTCAGGTAAAATTTTGACCAGACCTGGTTCAAGTATACCACTGGCTCAATCTTTCTGCTTAAAATTAGATTTAGATGTACTGTATCTTTCTATTTTGGTATTTGTATTGAAACTCTATACAAAAAATGAAATAAGATCGGGAGTTGGACTAAAGTTAGGATTCTATTCTTATGAAATGATCAATTCAGCCTGTGGAATGAAGTGTCTTTTTTCATAGTATAATAATTGTATATGGTCATGAGTCAGGTTTTTAAGTCTTTTTTTAGCTTTCAGTCGGTGAGAGATGCTATATGCATATGTTTGAAGAAACACTGTTCAGTTTTTTCTTCCAAGTAGATTAGGCCCTAGTTACACAGTGAAAGGTTCTCCTTCTTAAGTTTACTTTTAACTTCTGTAGATAATTTTTACAGTGTTATCTGTCTCTCTTTTTAGGGGAGAAGGGTCGGAGAATAAGGGAGCTTACTTCTGTTGTCCAGAAGCGCTTCAAGTTCCCAGAGAACAGTGTGGAGCTTTATGCTGAGAAGGTCAACAATAGGGGCCTGTGCGCCATAGCTCAAGCCGAGTCACTGCGGTACAAGCTACTTGGAGGCCTTGCAGTTCGGAGGTACGGATTTCACATTTGTTCCTTCTGTTTTTGTTTTCATGACTCGTTGGAATGTATCGTTCCATGATTAGTTAAGATTTATAACCAGAATATTCAGTTCCTTTTCATGGTTTGCTGCAAACTGTCATTTGAAGAATTATAGTTCTCTATCCTCTAAAAATAAACCAAACCTAGTTTTTAATAGATTTGCGATTTCCCCCAGAGATATATGATGGGAATATTTGATTGTGAAAAAACAAGGACATGCAATTATCATTTCATTTGACATTTGTGTCTTCTCATGTTTCAGGGCTTGCTATGGTGTATTGAGATTTGTTATGGAGAGTGGAGCAAAGGGTTGTGAGGTAAGATTGTAAGAATTTTTTGAATCTATTTAATAATATCATTATGTCCTGTGTTGATTTTTGACTCATTTCTATAGGTGATTGTAAGTGGGAAACTCCGTGCAGCGCGTGCCAAGGCAATGAAATTCAAGGATGGATACATGATATCCTCTGGACAACCGGTGAAGGAGTACATTGATTCTGCCGTGCGACATGTTCTTCTTAGACAGGTCTTTTTTTTTTAACTGCCTATAATTTGATATGTTCAAATCAAATTCTTCAATATAGAAGAAATAAGTTAGTTTCCCACCCGCTTTTTTTGCATTTATTGATATTTGCAGGGAGTACTTGGTATCAAGGTCAAAATTATGCTCGACTGGGATCCTAAGGGCAAGCAAGGGCCAACTACACCTTTGCCGGACCTTGTTACCATTCACCCACCTAAGGAAGAGGAGTATCTACCTCAAATTGTAGCAGCACCTGCTGTTGAAGTAGAAGCATAAAGTGTGAGTTCGTTTGCTACCATTAAAATTTGTCCTTCCTAAAATTTCAATCATATGTTATGGTGGCTAGCGTGTTTTTTGTTTATTTCAGAATGAGACATTGCCTTAAGATTTCCGGGTTGTAATTTAACTATTCCATTTATTTTCTGCCTGTTATAATGTTTACGAAGCTATAAAGTATCGTGTTTCCCTAGTCCCTTTTCCCTATATATGTCTACGAATTCATTCGTCAGTCTTTTTTTTCTAGTGAATTCAACATGTATAGAAGAATTAATGTATTTTTTCCTTATTTGTTTATTAATGTAAGATCAAAGCGATTTCTTATGAGAAACATAACATTGTCAATGGTTCATAATCAAGCCTAAAAGATAATTATATTGCATAAAGATTGAGTTGGAGCTTTAAAGGACGTCCAATTCGCCTATGCCTAATGGGTAGTAAATAGTAGGGGTGAGCATTCGGTCCGAACCGGACCGAACCGAATCGAATTTCGGTTCTAGTCCGGTTCGGTTCTGAAAAATTGGTGGACCGTTTACCGGACCGAAATATTTGGTTCGGTTCGGTACAAAAATCAATCGGTCCAGTGCGGTTCGATTCGGTCCACTATGTACCGAATCGTATGGGTCCAAGTTCTTGATTTTCTCTTTTTCCATTCAACATCATTCCACACCCTCACAATATTTTTCAAAGTACACCTTAAATAGACAAAATACAAGAAACATACAGGTCTTTACACATGTTCGTGGGTGGTTCTTTTAAGATAGTCCTGATTCAACATATTTTTGTTGTTAAATAAAATAAAAAATACCTGCTGCAAGTGGGAGGAAAGTATATTTCCATGGCGAGAATTCCCACATTTTTTGCCATCTCTTTTAATCCTCTATTTTAACTTCAAGAAATGCAGAAAAAACAGATCGAATTAAGGAGGAAAAAGAAACACTTTTTTTCCCCAAATCGTAAAGAAATTCGCAAATATAAGCAAGAAAAGTATAGAGCGTATGGAGAAACAGGTGCTAGAGGTATTAGTTGGGTGGGGCTATTTCGAGAAGGCGGCGGGGCTGATTGGAGGAGGAGAAGAAAATTGGAGGGCGGCGGAGTGGAGGCGGCGGCTGGTGGAGTGTTGGAGGAGAAGAAAATTCGAAGGATTTTGATTTGAAAGAAGAAACGGGCCTGGATCTGAAAAGAATTAGGGCAAGTGGGTAATAGGAAAAAAAATAAAACAAACATAATTCGGTTCAACCGGTTCGGTTCGGGGAACCGATCGATTTTATCGAAAACCGACCCCTATAAGGGGTCGGTTCTGAAGCATACCGGTTTTTCAGTTCGGTACTCGGTCCGGACCGATTCGATCGATCCGATTCGGTTCGGTCGGATAACCGAACCGGGCTCACCCCTAGTAAATAGAGAAGAAACATGATAAGCAATAGGTGATGAAGCTAATGTTTTAACTCTTAGTCTGATTCATTTGCGCTTTTCTAGGCCAATCATGATTCCTTATGCGGTTTCCGTTTTGAATTATTAATGGAAAGGAAAATAAGTTGTACTCTTGAAATTATTTTTTGCCTTGTGTCTTTTATTTATCTTCGTTTAATAATAACAATCACAATTTTTTTAGTATTTTCAAAATATTTTTTGAAAAGTTCTCTTTTTAGATAACCATGACATTCACTCGAAAGGAAACTTTGATATTTGGTTTCCTTGATTCATAATAGTTACATCAACATTGTCCAAGTATAAACCGAAGTTTCCTTGATCAGCAGCATTAATGTTTGTCTAAATATAAACCCAAGTGTCCTCTCCACTGATCATTCTTCTCCTCTTCCTCTCTATTTCTCTCACCACTAGTGTGCAAAATACTTCCATCTTCTACCTCAACCTTGACCTCCTCCTTTTATTAGTTGTATTTTCCATGGTTTCAATTGTGAATCGAAAGAGTTAAAGAGAAAATAGGTATGGAAGAATCAGTCCATTTCTTGTAATTGAAAATTGGGTTACTTTACATAATACAAATATATGGGGATTACAATTGCTTCCCCTAAAGAGCTGAGATAATTACTAGAGATTTAATTTCATTTTTCAAGTAAGAATTTGTGGATAGTGATACACCGTACAATGAAGATTGTAATGACATCTTATGAACTATACACGTCGATTAATTATTAACAATGTCGGTAATGATAGTGAGGAAAATTAGGACAATATTCATGTTAATGATGAAACACTCAAAATATCAGTTCTAGGTCATTTGTAGCAGCTACCATTGGAGGTAGTTGAGGGGTATTTTCAGGGGAAATGTGGCTTGGATTTAGACCACGATGTGACCATAGTTGGTTATGGAACCGAAAATGATCTTAGACTATTGGATTGTTCGGAACTCTTAGGGTACAAGCTGAGGAGAAAATGGTTAAATTCCTAATATTGGTTCGGAGGCCTCTTATCCATTCAAAACGGACAGAAATCCTTATAATCCCGACCTATCTTCTCCATCTCCAATCAATCCATTCTCAGTTTGCCTGAGGTGTTTGAATTTAGAAATATTGTATGTTTCAAAACTATATACACGTCTATTTCTTATAAATATGTTAAATCGGAGACTAATAACATATGGTTTATAAATTCATGAATTAAATATAACAAGACACTTCTCTGTTAGGAGTCAATGTCTATTTCTGTAATTTTTTATATTTTCTTGTTTGTAATTTTCTATATAAAGCAACAAGAGATAGAAGAGAAGAAGCAGGAAGATGCAAGAATGAGTAAATATTTTCAGGATAAAAACAAAGGATGAACTAACACACTTATATAGTGTTTACTGGAATAATTAACCATAACAACTTTTTGAAATTAAAATGCGGATAAATGAATAATTTTGATATCAACATCAACCTACGTTGTCATCTAACAGAGTTATCCCACGATTTATATTCAAAACTGTTTGAACGCTCCAGATGTTGTCATGTATTCTCAAGTAGGGACCTGTTTTTTTTCTTAAATTGTGAGATTTAATTTTAGCATTTCAATCTCACGATCCCCAATTACTTCTTCGAGCCCTTATTTCCCTAAGACTCCATTTTTATCTCTTTCTCCTAAATTTCTCCCTTTATCATCCAATTCTTCATCAATTGACCAACGCTTTGTAAATTACTCATATTTCTAATGAGATAAAAGTTTTCCTTATTGCATTGAAAAGAAAATAAACACTAAGACAAACACTTCACTTGATTCACAACTTTAATTAAGACTTGCTAAGATTATTAATTTGATTGATTTACAAACGAAATTTATACAATTATTTATAGTAGACACCTTTCCAAATGGACATAGTAGATGCGATAAATCTAAGAGCTAGAATTAATAATTTAAAAAGTAGATCCTCGATGTTTAATAGAATTAGAAACAATTAGATGATATTATCATTACTTAGAATTATCAATAGAACTCTACAATAATATGCATACGAGAACATGTAGTTTGTTGGATCTTTCTAAAATAAGTGTATATGAGATATCCCACTTCAACCACTAAAAAAAGTTAACAACAAATATGAACCACAATTTATGATCAAAATGTCCAATAATAACATGGCATTGGATATTAGAAAAAATAAACATATGTTAAATTACATACTAACCCTTTAATTAATATTATATTTAAAAACTTTCTAATCTTAAATTGATTTCAGATATCTTTCCCAAAAAAAATCGAGGAAATTAAACTTTCTATACCAAACTTTTGCCTACTTCATACATTTCATAACAAACTTTTTAAAAAGACACATTTCGTACAAGAATTGAACAACTTTTTTTACATTTCATTCGGCCGTCAGTTTTTGGATGAAAAAGATCACGCGTCAAGCACGTGTCCGTTTAGGTCACCATTTTTATCTCTTCAGAGGATATTTACAATTGGGCAAAAAATACCTAAAAAGGTAAAAATTGGGAGAGGTAATTGCAATTATTGTCGCCACCAATTCCTCTCTCTTCACCTCCGACACCCTAACCAGTGCCCAACCCTCCCCCACCTGAAAACAGATATTTATACGAGCGAAGTAGTTGGACTTGTAAGAATTGTTGTGACTAACTTTAAAAATTCATGTGAGGGGCACATTTATATTTTCCGTCCAACAAAAATTAAATAAAATTATTTGAGGCGGTAAAGTGCTTAATTTATACATATGGGTGGTAAAGTGCCACAATATGTAACTTTGGGGGATAGATTTTTGTCAATTTTTTAAAGTGGATTTCATAAATCATATGAAAGCTTTTGTCAATTAAAACAAAAAAACAGGGGGTTTATTGGAAAATTCTAAAGCTACAAGGGGTTATTGGATATCTTTTAAGTTAAGGGGATGTTTTTTCATCCTTTGATGAGGTAAAATTGTCACTTCGAATTGAGAAGGATATTGTTTGGTAATAATAATAAAAAAAAAAAAGAACAGGGTTTTTTGCTAATAAAAATATCACAATTTTTTTTTAGTAAGGCAAGATCCAAGGGATATTGTTGAATTTCACTCATTCAAAAAAGTAAATTTGTTTTGAAGAAAATAAATTATTTTAACTTAAATTTTAAGGGAACACGTATCACCAAAAATAAATGTTATCTCGTAAACTATTCCTTCCTCAAAATTTCATTATAGACGACCCCACTTTGTTGTGAGAACATTCGCCCTAGATAAGTTAAATGTTTACGAATTAGGAGATGCTACCTGATGGGTATTCTCCTAATTCAATGGGTATTCTCCTAATTCTCCGAATTAGGACATTCTCCTAATTCAATGTTTACCCCGCGCCCCTAATCCCCTATAGAAGAGCATCAAATTTTATGCACAAATACATTTTCATTTTTCTTTTTTTTTTTCTTTCAAATTTTAATAATTGGCACATGAACTTTTTCATACAGTTTGCAGTTGATTCGTATACACTAGAGGAAGGATTTATAGTTCACAGGAGCACAATGAGGACCCCATTGTTATTTTTATTTATAGTTATTTATAGTTTATTTATAGTTATTTATAGTTATTATACTTTATCTAATGTGTGGTAATACTTATGACATTAATTTATTACATATTTAAATGAATACCCACTAAACAAAAGAAAAATCTACACACTAAATGGTCCATGTTTTCATCATATGGATGAACTCATTTTTAATAAGGAATTGTATAAAATAAGACCGTAGAAATTAATAAAATTACCGATCTAGCCTTTGTCGGCTGAATTTATACTTCATAACATCTTTATACCTACCATATATAGATGACATTCTCAAACAATAGTTTATGTTTTTTACATGTAGCTTCATTAAACGAAAAAATATTATTTAAATTTATTTTTTATATGAACGTTTCAAAAATATCAAAACATTCTTCTATCAAAGTCTAGCCAATTACAAAATAATTTGATTTAATATTCAGCCTCATTGACATCTTTTTATTAAATCTTGACTAAATAAATTTTTTTTCGCGAATCTGAATATATATGCAGCAGAATTTCTGAAAGAAATCCAGTGTTTTCTCTATATTGCTCTATAGAACATGCAATTAGTACATGGGCTTTCAACTCATTAGCCCAAGTTCATAATCATGGGTATTAAACAACATTACCAAGAAGGCCCGTTAATTAACTTAAATTAATCAAACCACAATTTTTAAATGTTAGATAGATTAGATAGCTTGCAATGTATCGATGATCTTTCTAAATAAAATGTTTCATATTTTGTTAACTACCATAAATTAAATTGAGTGAATCGCACTTTTGGTCCCTCTTATGACTTGACTTTATCACTTTCGTCCCTTTTAAATTTTTCGTAGCAGATGCGTCTCTCTTATCAATATAGTGTATCACATTAGTCCCTTTTATCATTGTAATGTAACACATTCGTCCTTCTTAACTTTTTCGTAGCAGATTCGTCCCTCTTATCATTGTAGTGTAACACATTGGTCCCTTCTAAATCCAAAATACATCCTAAAATAGAAGCAAATTTTATTTTTGACCATATAATGTGGTTGTTTTTCAAAATTGGCCCTTTATTGTGGTACCTTGAAGAGAGTTCGTACGAATTTTGGCCAGTCACAACCACTTTTATGACATTTATGTCAAATTTTCACTAGCTCAAACACTTGAAATGAAGTGAAACGCGACCAACCAACATATTTTACAAGACACGATTCTTATTCGACCAAGAGTTAACGACTTGTTCTAAAAAACTTACAGCAAACATCTGTTCATATCACAAATGCACTGGAAAAAAGTTAATAATCAAGCACAGTGCAATAAACTACAATGAAAATATGTTACACACATCACAAAATTGGGGGGTTCTCCAGAATCATCTTCCGGTTCCTGACGACATAGTTTTTGATTCAATAAGAATAACTTCTTGAGGAAGGAGATCGTATCTAATATTCAGCTCTTCGAAAATTTTCTTCATTTCCAAGACTAGATCAGTTCTGCGACTGTTCTTCTCCGAGTAGTCTTGAAAGTTCATGGTGTGATTGAAATAGAGAGCCATCTTAATCTTGTTGATATTTTCAATCTCTTTCACCACTAGACTGTGATTTGGATGCCAATGTTGTGGATTTTTCTCTAGATATCTGACCATTAACAATGAAACACACCAATAAATTTCAATACAAAGAAAGTTTGTAATATAATTTTGAGAAAACCCCGTGGTTCTAAAAAATTACCAGGACACACATTTTCAGAATTTGTAGGGGGTGTCCTTGCAAGGATTGTTAAAGTTGTAAGGGGTGTTTTCGTATATATTCTAAACCAGAGGGGGTCTACTTGTAATTTCTGAAACGTCAGGGGTTCCTTGTAAGGCGACTATACCTCAGGGGTTCCGGTTGTAAATCACCCTTTATATTTCGTTTAAAGGTATACAACTCACTCAACATCACAAACTTTTCGCAACAAAAATGCCAAAGAGGACAAAGAAAGGTAAATTAACTTACTTCTTTATTTTTTCTTTCAAGGAGCCTATCTTCTCGACTGGTGTCCTGAAATCAATGCAGAACTCGAACGAGTCACCCATATCTGGGCTCCTATAGAAATTGCTTATAGGCTTGGTAGCCAGGACAGTATTTGGATAGTATATTTTCTCGTTATCATACCTCAGAAACACAGTCGTCAAAATATTCATCTCTTCAACTATCATCTGTAGAAATTATGTAAAATTAAAATGTAGAAAGCAACAGAGTAAAACAATGCAAATAGTAAAGTTACCTGAACACCATCAATAACACAACGATCGCCGACATCAAAAGGATGCATTACGAACACAAATATTATAGCTTCAAATATAGTCTTGCACGTGTTTCCAAATATAAAAGCAGCTACCACTAGCTGTGAGGAGAGAAAAAGTAGCAACTTGGTGTTTGCTATTCCGGTTAATAGAAACCACATTATTATTATGATAACAATCAGAATCACTGTAACAAGCTTGTCCAATTGCTTCACAGCTGTTTTAGTGTCGTTTAGAGCATGAGCTAGTGCTTTACGACCTTTATAAACCTTCACCTGCGGAATAAAAGAATATTGAGTAAGAACACGTGTTTCCCGAGTACCAAAACTTTCATGTTTGAAGAGCTTAAACCATCATACAAATATTTCTACAACAACAAATTATAGATTGATTTCATTTCTTTCACCGAGTGAAATGCAAAAATACCTTCTATGCTTTGCGTAATTAGCAAAAACCACCTGTATTGTTTTTATCAGCAAAAACCCATATGTGCTAAATTTTATTAGAAAAAAAACTCTCCGTAGCAAGAGTACATATTTTGCAGGAATATTACAATTACACCCCCACCATAAAATGCGAAAACCCCCCTATTCAAGTAAAAAATATTATAGTAAATTTTTAAGAGAACAGGGGGGTTATTGCCAATTTTGAAAGTTAATAGGGGGATTATAGTCAATTTGCACTACACATTCATATACAATTGTCTCTTAAATGGAGTCATAAGAGAAGAAACTTGAAGAACTCCTTTTCTTCAATCATTTATGTCTATTCATGAATCATCAATTTACACAGAACTTTGGGTACCAATTTCAAAATTGTTTACTCGAGAAAATAATTCGAACTACGATTAAGCCAGATAAACCCGAGAATGAACAACTTACCACCCAATCTGTTAAAACTTTTCTGTCAATCTGCCCAGTCTCAGCCACATCAATCATTGGAAGTACGAGCTCAACCTCTTCTTTAATCATGAATCTCCTTAAATCGATTTCATCAATGTACCTGCGTAGAAAAATGATAAATTATCAAACAAGGGAGATTGTAATTTTTTAAGAAATACATCTCAATATCAAAAAGATGGATTTACTCACTTGCTACCAGGCTGAGCTACATTCCGGAAAATATGATATGCAGCAGCAATAGCCTCCTCTTCATTTGTAATCTCCTTATCAACTTGTTCGTTTCCGCCATAAACACTTTCATCGATCGCATTTGAAAGAGTGGCAAGTCCCGAGTTAGTTATCCCATCAATCAACATCTTCATAGTCCAAGCAGAGACCTTTTCTTGCTTCATTTGATGAAGTTTATTCATATCAATCACCTGTTTCTCTTTCTTTTCCTTCCCTTCTTTTCCCTTCTTCGTAACTTGGAAACTAAACTGACTCGCATTACTACTCGATTTACCCAACATTTGAGCCGACTCCATAACCGGTGGGCCAGATAGTGAAAATAGAATATACTGATGAAATACTGATTCTTGAATCCTATCAAAGAACGTGTTTACGTGGAAAGAAGAAGCCAAAATCTTTATGAACAAAGTCTTTAAAAGCCACAAGAATGCACCAATTAATAAAGCAACAATTGTCCAAGTAATGAAATCTAGAATTTGATTGGTCCTACGTGATCTTTTGAACCCTTCTCGGAATAGCAAAACCCAAGTGAAGAGCACCAAACTTAGCCAAATAAAAACCCGCACGCTCTTCTTTAAACCGTAAACGAAATACAAAACCTTCTTTTTGAGTAAATAGTTTAGCTCAATCAACAAAACAACAAAGTGCATCAACCATTTACTGACTAATAACCCGCTAAACGTCACCAAAACGAGCACAAACCACTTCCAAATTGCCAGACCCCAAACTGTAAACTTTTGGAGCTTATTAACAGTTAAGCTAGCAATTAAACATCCAAGAACACATAGAAATAGAACCCACTCAACCAAGACTATGGCCTTCACTTTCCTATACTTAAGCTTTTTCCTACTTTTAACTTTCTTATATATCTCCTCATTTTCATCGACTCCTCCGAAAGGACCAGGGGACGACATTAAAGGTGTTCTTGGAGTTATTGGCACATTCCTAATAGCACTATTACTATCCATTTGTGCACTTGGCGAACCTCGGCTAGATACCACATGCTCTTCCACTAACATTGTACTATCAATAGGCACAGATTGTTCACCAAATCTTGATTTGGGCTTTGAGTAAAGTGACCTAGAAAGCGATTTACGACGCATAAGAGTCTCGTTTGTGGGAATTTTGGGAGGCTTATTGGGGCTTGGACTAAAACTTGCAATCTCAGGTGAAGGGCAACTTACTGGAACTGGCTTTTGAGAAGTGAATGGTGAATCATTTGATAATCTATGAGGTGAATAATTTGATAATATATGAGGTGAATCATTTGATAATCTATGAGGTGAATCTGTTGAAAGTTTAAACCCTTGATCCTTTGAAGCATCCAGGGTTGGGTTTTTTGAACCTTTTTCCTCTTCATGAATGTTAATGATAATATCAGTCTCTCTTTTCTGGTTTTCTGTCATGCTTATTTCTCCACTAGACATTGGAGCTTTACCATTGGCTTCCATTTGAAAACCTGCCAAAAATCAAATTTATAAAAAGAACAGAGCAGAGCAGAACAGAACAGAACAGAACAACCTAGTTCTATTTTATTTATTTATTTTCAAATCAAACTTCAAAGCAACACAAAAACTCATTCACAAGTAATAAATCATAGAAATGTGCAAAGGGTTTCTGAGTTTCCTAAAACAAAACGAAAAGAACAGAACATAGAACAAAGAACAACCCAGTTTTAAATTTTCATTTTTTCTTCTGAAAAAGCAAAATACTTGAAATCACTAGTACTTCTTTTACAAGATGACGGAAACAACAAAAAGTGTTGTTCATTACCGGAGAAGCGGTAGCCGCAAATCTGAGAAAATGTTCTACTAGCACTTTGAAAGTTCACACATAATCTCAGTTTTTTAATGTAGGTTTTATCATTGAAGGAATAAAATAGTACCCTTTATTTTTGGAACATTGAATAAAATATTACTATTAGTTTTCCTTTTTGTTTAAAGCTAAAATCATTGAGAAAGAGAGAGAGAGAGAGAGTGAGTGAGGAATGCACTCCAGAGTATTTGAATTTATTGAAGACCGTGCACGATAGTTGCTATTGAGGGAGAAGACAGTGCAATATATTTTCGGACAAACACTTAGAAAAGACATATAAATTGGGACAGAAAAATAGTATTTAGGAAAGGGGCAAAACTTGATTATGGAGGTTGTCTTGCCTTTATTATTGGAATCTCAAATCAGTTTGTTTTTATAGGTGTGCTTGAGATTTAGTTTCTTTTAAAGCTTGTTATATTGTTCTTTTAAAGCTTGTCATGTCTGTGCTTAAAACTGTAACTTCGAATTATTCTTGAAGTATTATACTACCCTCGTGTGTTTTGAAAAGAAAAAAATAAAGTATTTAGGAAAGGAAAAATTAAAAATTACTCTTTAAACCTTCTAAAACATACTATTATTTAAAATTTAAAATTAGAATGATTTTTTGTTTCTATTATTGACACCACTAGTTATTAATTACTATTTTCAATGATATATTATAATAATAATTACAAGTTTTTTTTATTCCTACGTAAAATCTGCATGAAGCTGCATCTGAAAAAGTAATTTTATAATTGATATACTACTATTAATTTATAGAAAAAAAAATGTGAAGTATGTGTAACTCTTTGAATGTGCGTGTGAAAACAAAAAGGATAAAGAAAAAAAAAAGCTTATAAACAAACATATTGCAATGGAACAATACTATCTTTAAATCTTCTAAAACATACTATTATTTAAAATTAGAAAAGAACTTAGAATAACATTAGAATAATTTTTTGTTTCTATTATGGAAACTACTAGTTATTAAGTACTATTTTGAATGATATATTATAATAATAATTACAAGTTTTTTTTATTCCTACGTAAAATCTGCATGAAGCTGCATCTAAAAAAGTATCGTATAATTGATATACTACTATTAATTTCTAAACAAAAAAAAAAATCTAAAGTATGTGTACCTCTTTGAATGTTGCGTGTGAAAACAAAAAAGGATAAAGGAAAAAAAAAGCTTATAAACAAACATATTGCAATGGAACAATACACAAACATGGGGGATTTATTTTATTTTAATGTCATATCTATGCGTATATTAATGTATACTATGTTCTTTTTAAATTTATATCGAATATTTATGTATTTGTTAATATATGAATAAAAATAAAATACTAGGGTCAAATAAAATACTCATTTGTTCCACTATGGTGTTGGATCATGGATGATGTCATAGTGGATAGGAGAAAACTTTCCAGCTGCTATTATGAATTATTAGAAAAGTATAGTTTAAATATTAAGTTTGACATTTTATGTTTCTTATGTTTCTTATGCCAAAAATGAGTTTATCTTCCTTTAATTTTTAGAGGGTGGCAATTTGTTAACATTTTAGTGATTGAAAGTATAGGGACTTAACTGCAATTTTAGTTTATTAACCTGTTAATGTTTATGCAATATTTGCCTGTAATTTCGGTTAAATAATTGTGCATGGAATTAAAAGATTCTCCCCATAATTTGTCATAACAAATGACAAAATATTTAAAATTTTTTGTTAAGTTGCGTCACCGGACAATGGAAAATTCCTCGTCGAACTTATAAATTGGGGGAGCAGTGGAGCAAAATGTCCTAAAATTACATACATCCTATCCTATCCTACTTACTATTATTTCAAGGGTGTCTTTTGGTCAAAATACTTAATTTTGACTCAAATTCTCTTTTCCTAGAATTTACAATTATTTTTAAAAAATAAATAGAATTTACATACTTGCATAACATTAAAAAAATTTAAAAAAAAAGAAACAATGCTCTAAAAGGACTCCCACGTCTGATGTTTACACTCCCACGTCCACTTCTTTTTCAACTACCCTTATACTCACTGTGATTGTATATTTAGTTTGGGTTGATTAATTGCCAAGAATTAATGCAGTTCCCACTAATCATTATGCTCTATATGTTTCCATTAAAATGCTATGAAAATGAGTTCTTTTAACTTTTTTTCGGCTAAAGAGAAAACACATTAATTATTTGGTACTTAATCTTATCTTCAAGTTCTGTAATTTATCCATTATTCAAAATATTTTCCAACCACATATTAGAAGATTGAGAATGAAGTGTATATATCATAATTCTCCTCTTTACTTTAATTATTTTTTAATTATTATTGTTCGGAACTTAATTCAAAAATAATTATTCTCCATGTATTTATTACTAGAGCTTCCGGTAAAATATTTAAGCAATAGGTTACTAATTTACAATTTACAGGAGATGTAGTATCGGTGCAATAGCCATGGGGGAAAGGGTAGAGGTTTTGATTGGAAGGAAATTATATCTAAATATGTTGGTATTTTCTTTTAATTTGATGGTAAAGCTAAAGCATGATTACCGCAGTTTATATGTGTGTGAAATAAAGGAGAAAGAGAGTAAATATGTTGAAAATATAGTCCGTCAGGGAAATGATGGTATTCATGTAACAAATATGTCTTGCTCATAACTTTTCTCTACTCTAATGAGCATAATCTTCACTTCGGTATGAACATCTCGCCTCAATTTTTACATAAAAAATTCTCCATCAAACTTCCTTTTTCCTCATATCTTTCTATTGTGGAATAGTGGAAAGTGAAGGATTGAACTTAATTAAATAATTTTGATTTGGCTTCATAACATGTTAGCTATATATGTTGCATAATTTCATGAAAAACAAATTCGTACTGTTAGTTGGATAGGTCCTCATTATTTTTTATTTTTTGCTTTTCAGAATTGCACTTTGATCTCAAATTCTAGGCTAAGAAAAGTAAGTTATTTTTCAGTTCATTTTATTAAATCACATATTATTGTTACTGACTTTGCAACTAAAGATTATCAATAAAAGTATGATAACAATGTTATTGAGTTGCTAATAAGTTGTCATTTGTGTTTTATGCAGATATCACTTCACCAATGAAAGTGTACAATATTGAACATGGGATTTTCATCACTTTTACAAAGATAGTGCATGATTGTTATGTTTTAATTTTGTTTTAAGATCATAAATATTTGTATTTTTTTTTTGTCACGTCAACAATTGTATGTACTAAATATCTAATATGATACCGTGCATAGCACGGGTTTAGGCTAGTTATAAAATTTAAGGACGGAAATTACAGCTAAATATCTTAAAATCGTAAAAAATTAAACAAAAATTGTAGCCAAATGTCATAAAATTACTAACACTAAAAAGTTAAAGAGTGAATCGGCTTACTAGAAAAGAAATTGTCCCACAATCGTCAAAAGTTAAGGGAGTAAAATGCATGTTTACCCTTATAATCTACAATTTTAACTTTAAAAAATTTGAAACTTCAACTTTCAATTTGAATGTATATTAAAATTAGTTAGAGCTTCTCCAACAATTACTTTTTTAGTTCCTCCAATAGCTAAAAGTATAATATATATACATAATCAATTCAGATTTTTGTCTTCCAACAATGTCTTGTATTTATACAAGACTGCGTATAATATAAGTTTGGACTTGCATATATGGATGACCATGCATATTTGAGTTAAAGTTTTATTTGAATTACATAGTTTATTAAATCGTTATTTAAAACTATTAATTTCAATTATTTTACTGTATTATTTTATTCTATTTAGATAAAAAAAAATTAAATATGTATTTATCATATACTATATTTTACGTGCAAAATGTAATATAACATTATTTATAATGTCATTTATAATTTAATATTAAAAGAAAATAAAATATAATAATTCTAAAATTTTTAAATGATGACTAATCAATTGAATAACTAAAAGTAGCTAAAATACTGTTCATTATATATATTAAATGACCACTTATAGAATATTGTTGAACAATCTCTTTCTGTTAGAAATGTGTACGATGTTACACATTGAAAAAAATAGAAGAGAACGGCACAAAAATATAAACATTTACATAAGAATAGATTGTTTAGTACTAATGACAAGGACCAGGTTTACGGACCCCTACACAGCTGCACGTACGTTGCTTAATTAAGATTAAAAAACAATGTTGCAACTACCCATTTTTTTTGGGGGTACACATTATCATTATGACGTTTTTTATTTATTTATTTATTTTTTATAAGAGGACATACAATGATGCTACTACAC
Source organism: Penstemon eatonii (assembly GCA_038501285.1). Taxonomy (NCBI): domain Eukaryota; kingdom Viridiplantae; phylum Streptophyta; class Magnoliopsida; order Lamiales; family Plantaginaceae; genus Penstemon; species Penstemon eatonii. The sequence goes on from CM076710.1 coordinate 10,795,752, forward strand.
ATACATGTAGTATGAGTTGTACACTACACTACACCATTTTTCTCCACTAACCTCAATTTGGAAACGCATTTTCAAGATTTCGCATTCAACTTCGAAATTATAAAAAGAGGTCCCCGATATTCATGTGACAATATGAGATACACATTATAAGACTAAAATTGAAATATAGTGAAAATTAGATGTCAAAATACATGTTTTGCGATATTGTAGGACTATTTTTTTAATAAAACTCCTGAAAACATAGAGTTGTTTATACAATTTTGAAGTTAATCCACATGGGACATTCATTTAATTTGTTCTTTGAACCAGTTCAGTCAATATAAAAAAATTACATATTTTCAAGATAAACTAATGTATTGTTTCCAATTTCTTAAATAATTTAATTGAAGGTGACGACATAATTCATTTTATGACGACAATCTCATATATATATATATATATATATATATATATATATATATATATATATATATATATAACACACATGATTTACATGAAAATTTCAGGACAAATGGAAGGCGACATAAAGTTCCTCAGTGGAAATATGCATTTACAATCAGAGACCAAATTAAGTGGTCTGGGTAAGAGTATGATGAAAAGGCTAGGTCCTTTATTTCCATTTCTTTTTGGTGGAAAGGAAAACAATGAATCGTACATTATAATAATTAAGTGAGTTTTTTGCATTTTGCACCCTCAGAATAAAAAAAAAAACTTAAAAATAGTATGTAGCACCCACGAATTAAGAAAAATCCAGCAATTCACACTCTTCTCAAAATTTTCAGCAGAATTGAGTCAATTGACCAACAAAGTCAGGGGTAAATTAGGTAACTCAATTTTCATTCTTTTATGATAGTAATAGATTTATGGTAAATGCATTTTAATTCAGATTACTTTCATTAGAGTTGAGCAAGATTTAAGTATGTTTACTTATATTGAAGTTCATCAGCCTGTGGATTCCCAACAATAAAATGAATTTTTTCGGTCAAGAGGTTGGACAGATGATCCATGGTTTTGCTTCAATCTTTTATCTTAATTTTTTGTCCACTTCTTTTAATTTTTCTTTTCTCATTTGGGCTTATTAATCAAGAGTAGTTTTTTTTCTTTGCTGTAGAGATTTGCAAGTTCAGCTGCCAAAAAAGAAAGTGGTGAACTTAAAAAAAAAAAATTCTTTGAAGCAAGATTAAAATTGTAGCTAGAGTTATCCAATATTGTCCTCAAATATCATGATATCTCACGTGATTATATATTTGGAGGGAAAATAATTACTCTATTGATTTTGAAAAATAATGAAAATTGAGTTACCTAATAAGCCCTTAACTTTGTGGACTAGGTTTGTCAATTTTGTTGAAGTAAATGTAGGAGTGCAAATTGCTGGGCTTTTTTACTAATTCGAGGTGCTAAATGCTATTTTTGAGTTTTGAGGGTGTAAATGCCGTTGTCTCTATTTCGAGGGTGTAAAGTGCTAAATACCCTAATTAAGCTCCATTTCTCTCTCTCTCTTTTTCATGGGCCTTGCAATGATAGAGACCTACGTTAATTGCAGCAGATATTTGTTATTTTCTTTCTTTGACATTGTGCTCTGTTGAGACACAACTGGATTTCTTTTTATTTCCTTTCAATTCTTCTTTAATTACTTGGCTCAGTTTTACAAGATTTCTGAATTCGAAAAAGTAGTTTTGATGGTTTCGATGATCGATGAAATTTTAAAAATACTTCCATTTTATATAAATTTGAGTGTTGGATTTTATGAATTTTAAAAAATTGAAACATGATTTGAATTGAATTTAAGAGAAAAAAATAAGTTATAAATGTAAAACAGTATTTTTACCGAGAAAAATTAAGTGGTATTTACCAAAATAATATAAGTTTGAAATATTATTTATAATTTAAATCTCGATTTTTGTGAAATTACATAACCTTTCGAAAATCAATCCTTATTAACCCTTAAATGTCAATTAATGCGGGTTTGGAACCTTTGGGCCCAATAGACATGGGTCTTTCTAATATAAGATTTTGTGGAACAATGGTGTATATAAGATAGCCAATTTTAATCACACAAAAAAGTCAACAATAAAATTGAGCCACAAATTTTAGTCAAAATGTCCCTTGTGATGTGGCATTGAACATTACATTTAAAATTACTAAAAATTAAATTTCTAAATTACCCCATTCAAAATTACAAAATTGCCCTATCTTTAAGATGTATTATTCAGTCTTGTTAAACGTCTTCCTCATCATTCACCCAATCGGCCTTTTCACAAATTTCCTTCCATCGCTTGATTTTGCTGTTTCAAATCTCAATTTTCGAATTAATCACTTGATTGTAAGTCGTTTTCTTCTTCTCAATTTTCATTGTCCCTTTCATTTTTTTGTGGTTCAAGTCCGACTGCTCCGTCTTGTTGGATGATTCGGAGGCCGACTGAAATGGGTCCGGTGCGTTGGGGGAGGTTGATGTGGGTGGCGGCGGCTGTGGTGGTGTGGAAGGCGAGTTCCGGGCGGAGTGTTTGAGCCGCCGGTGCCGCCGCAGGGGCGGCGGATTCGCCTTGAAGCTGCATCCGGACCTTGATTAAATCAAGAGGGTGAGTACTACAGCCGGCAACAGTTGAAGCAATGCCTCCTTCAACAAATCCTTTTGCACCCATTATGTGTTTGATAAAAAGCCTAAAAGAATTTTATTTTATTTTTTAATAAAAAGAATGTATAAAAGAAACAAAGAATTAAAACCCAGTTGGAGTTTGAGTTCAATTCACGAATTTGTGATTTTTGTTGATATAATAAAAGAGAAATGGTTGAGTAATTTGATCATGAGTGAGTTTTCATTTTTTATAAATTAATTAACTTGGTATGTATATCGGCATGTTGAACACTGGTATTGCATATAATTGGTGCTTTATCTGATGTATTAAGTTCTAGATATACGAAATGTGAGGAATTTGTACTTGCTACGATTAATGGAGGTACAACTTAGTTTAGTTTGTTGTATGCCATGTTTGCACTCTTGTTTTCATTACTTTTCAGCAAATCTCTTTTATGTCGAAAACAATATCATTACTCACCACTTTAAATATTCTTGATATGTGATGACCTTTTAAAACTTCATGTCCAGATTTTCACCAGCTGATACCAATGTTGTGTTGCGGGAGTTTGAAAAATGTGGGGTGATTCTGAAACATGTTCCTGGGCCAAGAGATGCAAATTGGATGCACATTCTCTATCAAGTTCTTTCCTATTATTACTACTAGCAGATATTTGTTTTGTTGTTCCATTAATCAATGGAATTATGCTTATCCTTGATGCATTATCATCATGAATGGCGTCATGCACATGTTTTAGTACTATTATGACCTTCAGAAGCCCATATCCATCTGCCAGCACATGATTTTGGCGTTATTCAGTGCGGATCACTAGTTATATGGCTCATTAATTCATCAAAACCTTTAGATTCTGAAAATGGAGATTTTACCTTCATGCTCCCCTCCCCTCCCCTCCCTCTGAGTTTTGTTGTGCATGTATTGGAATTAATCCTCCCATTGACATAATTTGATAGCTTTGTTGCTATATAATTACAATTGAGGCAAATGTAAGATAAATTTTGTTTTCATGTTCCCAGTTCATACTTGTCGTGAGAAATATCTAGTATTTGTACTTTTGAAAAACTAAAGAGGTATAAGGTTTATTATGTATGGTTCAAGTGTCTTAAGTTGTGGGGTTTTATATTAAAACATGGTGCAATGCATAATTGATTAAGTGCTTAAAATTTATAACGAGGAAAAGAATTTGTATACCCCTGGCTCGGTGTCAGGAGTCCATAAGGGCCCTTAATTAATTTAAGTTGTTGATGTAGTGATAGCTAGCGTTATCTATTGATATAAAGATGTCGATTATCATGTGTCTTTCTGCGTTACTGATTGCTAAAGGTTCTCGATTGTAAAATGACATGAAATATTGTAAAATGACAAATAAATTCAAGTAAAAACTAGTGATTAAGGAAAAAATGTCTTCATGATATTCATATCATTGAAACATTGTTGGATGAAGATGAAGATAAAGTGCAAAGAAGATAAGAAGTTAAGGGAAGGTTTTGATGATTTCCAAAACGTCAAAATCAGCTAAGTATGGAAAGCTTAGTTCCCTTAGAAGAATTTTGAACAAGTAAAAGAAGACATCAGAAGGGTTCAAAGTTCAAAGCCCAGAAGACTACTGATCTCGTGCTGAAACAACAAACAGAAGGGTAGGTCATCAGCTGACTCAAATCAGATTAGTTCAGTATTTGATCAGCAGAGTTGCTTCAATCAGCAGAGTAGAAGAGATCATGAGAGAAGTCCAATGGTAATAAATGCACCTGGTGTAATAAATGCTGCAAGAGAAGTGTAGTAATGACAAATGATTGAAGAATATTCTCGGATCAGCAGAGTGCATTAAATGCAGCTACAGGAAAGTACAGCAGAAAAGGTACTGTAGCAGTATGCCGTTCTGAAATTGGGCTAAGGCTATGGATTTGATTTGTGACTTCCTTCAACGGTCATATTTTCAAATCCAAGTATAAATAGTGCTGATTTTGAAGAGAGATATACACAACAACATTCTGAGATTCCGTTTTGAAGCAGAAAATTTGTCTAAGTCTCAAGAAGCTCGAACAGCTCACTCGTCTGGTGGAAGTCATCTGTTGACAGAAACCCAGTTGAAGAAAATAGAAAAATACAATCTAAGTGAATTTGTATTAGCTGAGTGTTGTGCGAAGTTTAAATCCGTCTTTGTGAGTGATTTAACTTCAGAGGATAGGATTTCTGAGTGATTTCCTGTTGTGAGCTTATAGCCTTCTCATTTGTTGTTTAGGTATAAGTGGAGAAATATTGTAAACTGTGTGTTTATAATATAACCCAGAATCTAAGTGATCTGGAAGAGTGGACTAAAGGATTTTCATCCATATAACCACTATAAAAATTCTTTGTGTTATTCTTGCATTTAAGTTTTCTTGCATACTTTGAAATTGCATAAGTTTACAATTTGAATTGTTAAAAGATTTTAAAGGAGTTTTAAAACTAGGGGATAAAATCTTTTAAGGACTTAGTCTACTTGTGAAAAACACTTTTAATTATCCGCTGCAAGCATACTCTTGATAAAACTGTTTTGCTGAAAAACAGCTAAGTAATTGTAAGAAGAGTGGTCACTCTGCTGTTCAAGATCTGTTCACGATCAGCATAGTCATCTTACTGTTCTTCATCAGCTTAGTCTGCTGACAGAAGACTGAAAAAGTTTTTATGTCAAAAAATTTTCAGAGGTCTATTCACCCCCCTCTAGACCTCATCTGACCACTTGGGACCAACAAGTGGTATCAGAGCAGGTGGTTCATTAGAATCAGCTGCCTGATCAACGAGCTTGATGTTGGGATTCGGTAAGATAAACAGCCCTAGGCAGAGCGGGATTTAATAATTTTTAGGACCTCTTACGGAATCTTGCCAGGATACTACTCTAGTTGTATATATATGAATATAAATAAAACGATAGTATAAGTTTGCACGTTATACCTATCTCCTTGCAAATCCTCGGCTAGCAAAAACGAACTCTGAATTTCTCCTCAGGCAAATCGATCCAAGCTCTGCAGCAGCGCCCCACGTGTTGCGCCTCTACGGGTTGATACACCACAATTACACGAAAATAATAAATCTTGATGAGCTAGAACACAAGATATATTATGATCTAGGATATAGGAACGATTTGGAACAAGAATCGAGAACGAAAAATTCTTCCAAAAGGAAGACAGGGTTCGGTCGACTTTTAGCTTGGGAGAGGGAGAGAAAATTTTGCTCTTGCTCAATTTTTGCATATGGAGTTGTGTGAAAAATAACTATAAGATAGCTACTTATAGTTATCTCCCTAACCTAGTCCTATTAGGACTAGGGCTCTTCTCTCCTACATGGGCCATGGCCCTCTTTAATTAGAAGACCAAGTCTCCTAATTAATTCATGGCCCAGTTAATTAATTTGACCAGGCTTTATTTAATCTCCCAATTAAATAGCCCAATTAATTAACTTAATCTCCCATTTAATTAAATCAGACTCTAAGTCCATTTAATTAAAATCCCTTCTAATTAATTAAATACAACTTAATTAATTAATCCACAAATTAAATTCCAATTTAATTTATGATCCTGATCCAATTCCAATTGGATCCCATTTTGTTCCAATTGGGTCGACCCAGTCGACCCACCCATAATAATCGACCCAGTCGATTATTCACCCAGTTGACCCAGTCGACTCGGTCGTTCTTATTTCCTCGCTTTCGCTTCATGTGTATTGTGTATGCCCCCGTAGGTTCACCACATAATTGGCCGTGGGTTATAATTAAATATTATTCAATTATTCGAGTAAGATTTACTCTAAATCAATCGAACACTCTGTCGATTGATCATTCCAAAATTAGCACCCCTGCCAATTTGGGAATTCTCCCACACTCCACGGTCGATGTCCAGCCACAAGCCCATGGAGCCCAATCACTGGTGAATTAATTCAGTGAACCTTTTAACTCATTTACAATTTCCATATACGACATAATCTCTCCATCGATCAATCTCCCAGTCGAGACTTAAGGGTATGGTCTTTCATCGGTTTCCCTTTTCTTTTGTCTTGACTTTATGCATTCTGGTCTCGAAATAATTCTCTTTGACTTAACCTTTATGAGCTACTTACATAAAGCCGTCAGATACCTCGGCCGAGGATTTTACCAGAATTAATTTCTCACAGAAATCCATAGGAGAATTTCCCAACCTATCAAGTCGGGTCAATGGATCCTTTGTTGATGATATGAACCTGCATACGAGTTCCTCTATACCCAACATGAGTCCACAGAGACTTTCTGGCGATCCCCAGTCAGTCGGAACTCATATCAAAGCATAGACGTTCTCGCACCAAATAAACCATATCATCTCAAGTAGTTAGGGATCGTTCCTCGTATATTATTGCAAATTGGAATAACTTCAACCCCGATATGCGACTACCGCTTCCATGGTGAGTTATTTCCTAATTGGGGTATTCAGTGCACTTGCCATCCCAGCAAGCCACCCACTTATGTGTATCGACTATCCCAGTCACGCTCGTGGACCCCAGCGTTCTCCAGTTCATCGGAGTATACACAATAGTGAGAGTCTAACCGAATCCAACGATGTCCTATCTCGATTGGATTCTACGACTCTTGAATATGTTCTAGATCACGGCCTTGGAGATCAGTCCACGGGTTGTCCCATAGCCCTGTGATCTAAGGACTTCTATCCTTATGCGTAGATAATTATTGCATAAGATAAAGATGACCATATAATAATAAAATGCATTTATTAATCCAATTGAATGGTCCTTTCAATTAAATGCAGCCAAATAGTTGGCTTGCAGGACACTATTCTATCAATTTCCCACTTGTACTAAAGCCAACTTTTCATACTTCTGATTCTCATCTTAGACAGATGTTTTCGGATGCCTTTGAGGCAATGGCTTAGACAGCGGGTCCATCGTATTATCCCTTGAGGTGACATGTTCCATCTTTATGTCTCCTCTACCAATGATATAACATATCAAATGGTATCGTCTTAGTTCGTGCTTGGATTCTGATGAGATCTCGACTCCTTCGCTTGCGAGATAGCTCCATTATTATCACAGAAGATAGTAATGGCTCGACAATGCTAGGTGTCACATCCAATTCCTGGATGAAGTTTTTCATCCAAACACCTTCCTTTGCTGCTTCACTCGCGGCAATGTATTCTGTCTCGGTGGTTGAATCTGCGGTAGTGTTTTGCTTGGAGCTTTTCCAGCTTACCGCACCACTATTGAGACAGAACACGTATCCAGATGTCGACTTGAAGTCGTCTACATCACATTGGAAGCTAGAATCAGTATAGCCTTCCAATTTCAATTCTCCTCCACCGTATATCAAGAACAATTCCTTAGTCCTTCTCAGGTACTTCAGAATTGCCTTTACGGCTATCCAGTGCTGCTCACCTGGATCAGACTGGTAGCGACTTGTAACGCTTAAAGCGTACGCTACGTCTGGTCTAGTACATAACATACCATACATTATGCTTCCTATTGTGGATGCATATGGTACTCGAGACATATTGCTTCTCTCTTCAAGCGTCTTTGGGGCCATAGACTTAGAGAGCGCAATTCCATGTCTCATTGGAAGTAATCCTCTCTTGGATTCTTCCAAATTAAATCTCTTCAAGATTTTATCTATGTACTGGGATTGGGAGAGGCCCAGCAGTCCCTTTGATCTATCTCGGTAGATCCTTATACCTAGTACAAAAGATGCTTCTCCCAAATCCTTCATTGAGAATTGTGTAGATAACCATGCTTTAGTTTCGGACAACACTTTCACATTCCAATGAGAATAATGTCATTAACGTAAAGCACCAAAAATTCAATTGTACTCCCACTGATCTTCTTGTACACGCAAGGTTTGAACACGTTTTTGATGAATCCAAAAGTTTGGATTGTTTCATCGAAACGGATGTTCCAACTTCGGGAAGCTTGCTTCAGCCCATAAATGGACCTCTGGAGTTTGCACACCTTGTGCTCATCTCCTTTGGATGCATATCCTTTTGGTTGCTCCATGTAGATCTCCTTTTCAATGTCCTCATTGAGAAAGACAGTCTTCACATCCATCTGCCATATCTCGTAGTTATACCACGCAGCTATGGCCAGCAAGATTCGAATGGATTTAGGCATTGCGACGAGCGAGAAGGTCTCCTCAAAGTCGATGCTTGGCCTTTGAGTGTATCATTTTGCCACTAGTCGCGCCTTGTAGGTTATTACCTCTCCGTTCACTCCAAGCTTTCGCTTATAGATCCACTTGCAACCCACGGGAGCTACTCCCACTGATGGATCTACCAAGGACCAGACCTTGTTCGAGTGCATGGAGTCCAATTCGAATTCCATGGCTTCACGCCACTTTCCCGAGTCTATGCCTAGCATAGCCTCTTCGTAAGTCCTTGGGTCGGTTAGAGACTGTCTAGTCTCACGCAGCAGACCGTAGTACCTCTCGGGTTCTACGTTGTCTTTCTGACCTACGAAGCATCGGTGTACTTTCTGGTGCACTTTCATGCTCATGTTCTCCCACTGCCTGTGGTGATGGGTCGGCTTGATTGACCTCTTCGGCCTTTTCAGCTTCAGTGACCTCATCTAGTTCTACGCTGTGTTCCTTCTTGCCTAGCAAGAAATCCTTCTCCAAGAAGTATGCGTTCCTTGAGACAAACCTAGTTTATCTTGTAGGATCGTAGAACTTGTATCCTATAGAGTTTTCTGGATACCCCACGAATTGCATAAGATGGACTTTACGTCCAACTTATCTCCCACCAGCTTATTCACATAAGCGGGAGACCCCATATGCGCATGAATGCATATGAAGGTACAATACCAAAACTCATATCACGTGATATGTTTTGGATCTGGCTTCAGAGATACTTAGCTCAGTATCTTCGATTTTCTCGATCAAGTTTTTATTTGATTGGATAAAGAATTTCATGTAAGATTTCTTAATGGACATTTACATGTCCAGAATGCTCAACAACTGACAATGTTTTGAGCGGGTCTTACATTTCGAGAATCTAATTCTCTATTAAATAATCAATGGCGTACTGCCAATGCATGTTCGATTTTGAATCGATCCAAATCTCTTACATGCTTTCATTGATTAGGCTCTCTTCTTTATTCCAAAAGTAATTTGGAATTGTACATCACAACGTACTTTTACCCACGAGGGTACTAGAGACGCCTTATCTCCCACTAATGCTTTAGTGTTTCTACACACTTATAAATGGATTAAATCCATTGCAGTTGTTTATCCCTCTTGGTTGCCTAGCAACCAACTACTAAATCTAATTTCCATTAAGCAAGATTCGAAAGTCGGTTACTATTGTACAGCATCCCAGTCAAGCTCGACCTTGTCGAGCTCAGTCTTTGAATCTTTTAATTCGGAAATATGTTTCAGTATTCGTGTATCACCTTTCGGTTTTTACAACGACTCAAGTGTGTGAAATTTTGATTATTTATATTTTATTGACTATGCATATTATATTTAGTCGTTATATGAGTATCCATACTCATTTGCTTATGTACATCTTTTGCGTATAAATCTTATAGCGCAATCAGTTCCAACCATTATGGAACTATCACATCCCTTAAGACAAGGGATGGTATAAGCAAATTCCAATGATCTAAATAATTCATGGCTTTAGATGCATTGAATGCATCAATGAGTGCTTCATCGGGCATCCAACACCCTTATGCATTACTTTAACCATAAGGTTAAGTTCAATAAAATTTAATCATCCCTTATGGGATGAATAGGTTCAATTCCCTCTTCCCTTGATCTTAATCCATGGAAGAACTATTTTGATTGACTTTACAACTTATCATCCTTACAGAAAAACCTCCAAGGTTATTTCCCTTCAGAGAGGATTCATTCCTCTTCTTCCATCTCTCGAGCCTTTTGAGGCCTTTTCACAAGATGTTACTTCCCATTTATGGGAGACTTCATATTTGCCTTCAAGAAAATTTGGGCTTGAGAACCATCCTCAACCCTCTGGTGAAACTTATCACCTTTCTTATTTGAAGAGTAACTTAAAAAAGGCAGCTTGGTGAAACCTATCACATTTCCAGTCGAAGTGTAACTTCGAAAGGAAAAACAATGAAATCTTTGTAAGGAGATCAGTCCTTGCTTGGACTCGAGAATAATTTCTCAAGTTTTGAAGTCATTCAAAATTCATTTGGGTTCAGTCAATTTATATGATTCAAGTATGATGGTAATATTCAAGGATACATCATTTATGAAAAACTATCATAAACAAGACGATAAATACGCGACAGATTAATATCAATGCATAATTTACAAACATGGTTTTCATTTGTAAATTACTTCCACTATTTTTGTCGAATACTTATGCCCCCACATAAGGTTCGGGAAATAAAAATTTCCTAATGGGCTCAAGGCCCAAATGCAATCGCTCAGTACCCACGACTCGTTGGCCATACCAATTGATCCACTTGGTGGGCGATCACGTCGCCGGTTAACCATCCCAGCTAACCCTTGAGTTCATTTAGCCTCGGTTTTCGTTATGGACCCACGACTCGTGAGACATCCATACTTACTCGCGTTAAATCATGTCCAATACTCGTGAAGAGAAATAGTTCAATCCTAGACGCCCCACGACTCGTGAGACAGCGCCTAGAACCTTGCTATCCCCTCCCTTGGCACTAATCTCGTGCATCGAGGCAATAGACATATCATCTTCCTATAGCTCGACCCACGACTCGTGAGACATCGAGATATATTTGTACAATATGCCTAAGACCTAGTAATTGGATAGGCTCGGACCATAGACACCATTCATATGCGCCCGTTAATCGATTTAATATTCTAATTGAGTTTTTTAAGTTCAATTGGAGGTTTTAAGTTTTCTTCGTGCGAGGTCTCATCAGATTATGCTTTATCTTGTTTACGTGATCTATTCTAAGCATGCAAGACATACATCAAAGAATAATAGTAAACATATATCACCTAGCATTGCACATATGATTGGTCGATTGCCCATCCTATGCGATCCATCACGAGCCACATGATGGACCAATTGGTCAGTCTAGGGTGGAAATTAAATGTCCTAACTATTACAATTTTAAAACCCATACATCATGGGCCTTCTTGTAATATCCACCTTGATTGGGCCTCCATGTAATGAATTGGGCCTCCATGTCCTCCAAGGTTATGGGCCTCCATGTGGATCTCCAAGTCTTCATGAGGTCTTCTTGGCTCCAAGCCTAATCTAAGCCTAGCTTACAAATTTAAATGGCCCTATTCTATTACATTCATTTGCGCAAGCAAGGGCACCAATCAGGCCCATTTAATTACAACCCATAAAATAAATAAACCAAAACTACACAGGGCTTAAGGGCAAAATCGACCAATCCACATATTCACTCAAGAACATGCATAAATTCACATAAGGGCAAAAATGTAAATTTACCGGCTTCATTAATTTTAATTCGCAAAAATTCATCCAAGTTAATTAATTTTGAATTAACAATTAATCTCTAAGATTAATTTAGCTCTTACTTGAGCTCTAAGTAATCTACAATTCTTATCTTGATTAAATTGGTTAATTAAGGTAATCTAAATCTCTAAGATTCTTACCTTATCCAAAACTCTAAGTTTCCCAAAATTCCCAAATCTCCAAGATTTTCAAGATAATCCTATTTTGATTAGATTAGTTAACTAAGGTAGTGTCCAAATCCTTCAAGATTTATACCTTATCCAAAACTCCAAGTTTCCTAATTTAATAAGATCTCTAAGATCTTTAATCTTTGTAACTTACTAGAAGAGTTTAATTATAATTAAATCTCTTATCACAATTGAAACTCTAAGTTTCCTTGATTAATAAGATCTCTAAGATCTTTAATCTTGGTAATTAACTAGAAGACATTAATTGTAATTAAATGTCTTATCACAAATGAAACTCTAAGTTTCCTTGTTAATTAGATCTCTAAGATCAATCCAAGATTCACCAAGATTCCATAACAACCAAATCTCCAAGATTTTCAGATTTATCAAAATAGGCAGAATTAGAGTCCAACCAAAAATCAGCCAATACGTGACCAATCGAGGACTGCCACGTGGACAACATACGCGCGGACAAGAAGTCCGCGCGTGGCTGTTCGCGGCAGCTGCTGCTGCGCGTGACAGCGTGCGGCAGCGCGCGGCTGCGCGTGACAGCACATGGCTGGCAGCCCGTAGGCTGCTGCCGTGCGCTGCTCGCGCGGCCAGCGTGCTGTTTCGTACGCTGCCGTGGGCAGCAGCACGCGGTGGTCGCCCAGCCGCGCACCGCCGCGTGCCACCGCGGTTGGATCCAATAAAAAATATTTTTTTTTTGTTTCTTCGATTACTTATGATTTAATTAAACAAACCCAGTCAATTAAATCCCAATCCAAAAATAAAACTAACATGATAAAATTTTCGAATCCAAAATTAAACATTAACTCCAAGTTAATTAAACATACGTCCTATAACATGCAAAGTTAAAGAACTAGCCACATAAATCAAACATATGATTTAATAAACACAGAATTTGCAAATTCATATATATACAAAGCCTAGAGTTGGCTCTGATACCACTGTTGGGATTCGGTAAGATAAACAGCCCTAGGCACAGCGGAATTTAATAATTTTTAGGACCTCTTACGGAATCTTGCCAGGATACTACTCTAGTTGTATATATATGAATATAAATAAAACGATAGTATAAGTTTGCACGTTATACCTATCTCCTTGCAAATCCTCGGCTAGCAAAAACGAACTCTGAATTTCTCCTCAGGCAAATCGATCCAAGCTCTGCAGCAGCGCCCCACGTGTTGCGCCTCTACGGGTTGATACACCACAATTACACGAAAATAATAAATCTTGATGAGCTAGAACACAAGATATATTATGATCTAGGATATAGGAACGATTTGGAACAAGAATCGAGAACGAAAAATTCTTCCAAAAGGAAGACAGGGTTCGGTCGACTTTTAGCTTGGGAGAGGGAGAGAAAATTTTGCTCTTGCTCAATTTTTGCATATGGAGTTGTGTGAAAAATAACTATAAGATAGCTACTTATAGTTATCTCCCTAACCTAGTCCTATTAGGACTAGGGCTCTTCTCTCCTACATGGGCCATGGCCCTCTTTAATTAGAAGACCAAGTCTCCTAATTAATTCATGGCCCAGTTAATTAATTTGACCAGGCTTTATTTAATCTCCCAATTAAATAGCCCAATTAATTAACTTAATCTCCCATTTAATTAAATCAGACTCTAAGTCCATTTAATTAAAATCCCTTCTAATTAATTAAATCCAACATAATTAATTAATCCACAAATTAAATTCCAATTTAATTTATGATCCTGATCCAATTCCAATTGGATCCCATTTTGTTCCAATTGGGTCGACCCAGTCGACCCACCCATAATAATCGACCCAGTCGATTATTCACCCAGTTGACCCAGTCGACTCGGTCGTTCTTATTTCCTCGCTTTCGCTTCATGTGTATTGTGTATGCCCCCGTAGGTTCACCACATAATTGGCCGTGGGTTATAATTAAATATTATTCAATTATTCGAGTAAGATTTACTCTAAATCAATCGAACACTCTGTCGATTGATCATTCCAAAATTAGCACCCCTGCCAATTTGGGAATTCTCCCACACTCCACGGTCGATGTCCAGCCACAAGCCCATGGAGCCCAATCACTGGTGAATTAATTCAGTGAACCTTTTAACTCATTTACAATTTCCATATACGACATAATCTCTCCATCGATCAATCTCCCAGTCGAGACTTAAGGGTATGGTCTTTCATCGGTTTCCCTTTTCTTTTGTCTTGACTTTATGCATTCTGGTTTCGAAATAATTCTCTTTGACTTAACCTTTATGAGCTACTTACATAAAGCCGTCAGATACCTCGGCCGAGGATTTTACCAGAATTAATTTCTCACAGAAATCCATAGGAGAATTTCCCAACCTATCAAGTCGGGTCAATGGATCATTTGTTGATGATATGAACCTGCATACGAGTTCCTCTATACCCAACATGAGTCCACAGAGACTTTCTGGCGATCCCCAGTCAGTCGGAACTCATATCAAAGCATAGACGTTCTCGCACCAAATAAACCATATCATCTCAAGTAGTTAGGGATCGTTCCTCGTATATTATTGCAAATTGGAATAACTTCAACCCCGATATGCGACTACCGCTTCCATGGTGAGTTATTTCCTAATTGGGGTATTCAGTGCACTTGCCATCCCAGCAAGCCACCCACTTATGTGTATCGACTATCCCAGTCACGCTCGTGGACCCCAGCGTTCTCCAGTTCATCGGAGTATACACAATAGTGAGAGTCTAACCGAATCCAACGATGTCCTATCTCGATTGGATTCTACGACTCTTGAATATGTTCTAGATCACGGCCTTGGAGATCAGTCCACGGGTTGTCCCATAGCCCTGTGATCTAAGGACTTCTATCCTTATGCGTAGATAATTATTGCATAAGATAAAGATGACCATATAATAATAAAATGCATTTATTAATCCAATTGAATGGTCCTTTCAATTAAATGCAGCCAAATAGTTGGCTTGCAGGACACTATTCTATCACTTGATCCAAGTGTTTTTCAAAGGTTTTCAAAACTTTTCAAAAGAGCATCTTTTTGAAAAACAAAAACTTTTTGAAAAATGGACTGTATCAGCCATGTTCCCCACATTGCTGGTATGTCGTTTGAAGATTGAAAAATCAGAATGGAGATTTTCCTTGCTGCTTATAATGATAACATGTACACATGTATCATTAAATGTCCATTCAGATTCACCAAGACGATAAAGATTGATGAAGTTGATACCGTGGTGGAGAAAGATCTTCATGAGATGACTCCAGAAGAAATAAAGTTATTTAATCTGGATAAAGTCGGAAGATTTATCATGACTAAAGCCCTGGATAATGATCGATTTGACAAGGTCAAACATTGCAAAACTGCAAAGGAAATGTGGGATAAAGTCAGAGACATGAGCGAAGGAAACGACGCCATTAAAGAGCATCAGCTGAGTGTTGCTCTTGAAAAGTTGGACAACTTCAAAATGAAGTCTGGAGAGACCATTGATCAGATGGATACCAGGTTCACCAGAACACTCAGTGAAGTTCTAAAGTTGGGAAAAACCTTTACTGACAAAGAAATCACAGTCAGAGTACTAAAGGCTTTACCTCCCAAGTTTAACATGAAAGTTACAGCAATGGAAGAATCAAGAGATTTGGAAAAAATCTCTCTTACAGAGCTGTTCTCAGTACTCAAGGCTTATGAGTATAAACTGCCTATAATGGGAATTGAAGAAACCTCAACTTCAGGACCCACAGCTGCCTTAGTTGCTGCTGAAAATCCAAGAAGACCAGCACACAGAAGTAAAGAAGTGGACTCATCTGATGAAGCCACAATACTCAACAAAAAGGAGTACACAGCTGGAGATGTAGCATTGCTGATGAACAATTTCAAAAAGTTCTACAAAAGAAAAATGAAGAACAAATACAACAATGCTTCTACTTCTAAACCTAACTTTTCTTCTCAAGATAAAGATGATTATAAAGCCAAACTAATGTGCTATAACTGCAGGAAATTGGGACACTTCATCAAAGATTGCCCATATCCAAAAGCAGAAAAATACACTGAAGAAGAGAAGAAAATCAGAAAAGAAAGAAAGCATCAGAGAGGCAAGGCAATGATGGCTGAAGCAGAAAAGCTGACTGCTGTCTACTCATCTAATTCAGATTCAGACACGTCTGATGAAGAATCGTCTGATGAAGAAAAACCTGCTCTCCTCTGCCTGATGGCAAAGGATTCTGATGACTCTGAGGATGAGGTAACTCCTCTTGACAATGAATTATTTAATTCATTTGAACAAATGATGCTCAACAATACTGGTATTGCTGAAGCATATAAAAAGCTTAAGGAAGAGATGATATTGCTAAAAGAGCAAAATAGTTCACTGAAACTCTCAGCTGAAAAGCCAAGAGAATCAGCTGAATATAAACTGCTTGAGCAAGAACATGAATCTCTAAAAGCTGAATGTGAAGTTTATAAGGGTAAAATCATGGAACTTGAAAAAGTTATTGAGTCTCATGAGAAATCATCTGTTGCATCCACTCACATGTCTAGTAAACAGAAGATACCTTTAGAACAGGATAAACTAGAATTGAATCATACTGAGAAATTTATATCTGCTGACAATAGTAAGGTCATTCTGTATGTTCAAACTGCTAGACCTGCTTTACCTGAGAAAGTGGTAAAGGAGAAGAAATCTCCTAAGGCTAAAAAGAGCAAAGAGCCTAGTGTAGGTAAACAGACTAGTAAGACCAAACAGCAGAGTCCTAAGAAGTCTGCTGATAAAGCTAAATTGAATCAGACTAGTGGTAAAACTAAGTCATCTGAGCAAGCATCTAGTAAACCAAAAAAGCATAAGAATAAGAAAAATCAAAATGCTTGGTATGGAAATGAGTCTTATTATGTGCAACTTGCTGCATATCCTCCTATGTGTCATGCACCTCAGTTTCCAACTTACTATGCACCTTACCCTGCTCATCCAATGCATGCATATCCTGCTTATCATGCACCTTACCCTGCTTATGAACATTATTCTTATCATACTGATCATCAACATGACTTATCTGATAACTATGATAAAAATGAAACTGTTCATGCTCCTGTCAAAACTCAGAAGCCTAAGAAGCCTAAGACATCAACATCTTGGGTTGTCAAAGGTAGAACTAATCCTTCAGGACCCTCTCAATAAGGGTACCTAAAACAATTTTATTTTTGTTTTGTAGGTTAGGATTAGGAGTAGGAGTAAAGTAGAGAAGATTTGGTACTTGGACAGTGGTTGTTCAAGGCACATGTGTGGAAGCATACATGAACTGACTGATGCAGTTGCTGTGGATGGTCCAAAGGTTACTTTTGGAGACAGCAAAGAAGGCAAGATTGTAGCTAAAGGAAGACTAATCAAAGGAAACATAGAGATATCTGACGTCTCATATGTTAAAGGCCTAAAGTACAACCTGCTAAGCATAAGTCAATTTTGTGACAAAGGATATTCAGTCATCTTCTCAACAGATAAGTGCTATGTTGAACAGATTGGTACAAAGAAAGTAATTTTATCTGGAATACGACAAGGGAATGTCTACATAGTCGACTGGAGTTCTGCTGACAAGAATTCAAGTGTTTGTTTGGTGGCAACAACACCAAGTGAAGTCAGTTGGCTGTGGCACAAAAGGATGAATCACTTAAACTTCAAGACCATCAACAGATTGATAAAGAATGATCTGGTAGAAGGGATTCCAAAAACAGTCATGAGCAAAGATAAGCTCTGTGACGCATGTCAGAAAGGGAAACAAATCAAGTCATCATTCAAAAGCAAGAAGCACCAATCTTCTGAAAGAATCTTGGAGCTGCTACATATGGACTTATTTGGACCCATTGATCCAGTCAGCAATGGTGGAAAGAAATACTGCCTAGCTGCTGTGGATGACTATTCAAGATATACTTGGGTGATATTCATGAAAAAGAAAAGTGAAACCAAGGAACATCTTACTAATCTGATGGAACTGATCCAGAATGAGAAAAGCATAAAAATATTAAAGATCAGATCAGATAGAGGGACAGAGTTTACAAACTCTACTGGTGAAGAGTATTGTAATATCAAAGGAATACATCATGAGTATTCAGCTGCAAGAACCCCTCAACAGAATGGTGTTGCTGAAAGGAGAAACAGAACACTAAAATAAGCTGTCAGAACCATGATAGCTGAAGCTAAGCTGCCACAAAGATTTTGGGCAGAAGCAACAAATACAGCATGCTTTACCCAGAACAGATGCATGATCAACAAAAATCAGAACAAGACTCCATATGAAGTTTGGAACAACAGAAAACCAAACATTCATTACTTTAAGATTTTTGGTTGTAAATGTTTTGTACTGAAGAATGGGAAAAATCACCTTACTGCATTTGCAGAGAAGGCTGATGAAGCTGTTTTTGTAGGATACTCTACTGTTAGTAAGGCCTATAGAGTTTTTAACAAAAGAACATTGCTAATAGAAGAATCCATTCATGTAGTATTTGATGAGCCAAGTCAATCTTCTGAAAAGAATCAAATCACTAATCAAGATCTGTCTACTGATTTACAGAAGTTGGACATTGGAAAGAATGAAGAATATGTTCCCATCATACTACCTAATCTCAATTCAGCTGCTAACTCAAGTGCTGTTCAAAATCACAGTGCTGATTGTCTAACAGACGAGTTGCAAACAGCTGACAGACCAGAGGCTGTTCAACAGACGGCAAATGTTCAACAGACTACTACTGGAACTCCAACAGTAGTGTTGCAAGATCAAAACAGAGGACAACATCCAGATCTGCAACCTGATCTTAGATGGCTCAGAAATCACCCTCCAGAACTAGTGATTGGTGATCCCTTGGATAGAGTGAAAACAAGAAGAGCTGCTGCACAAGATGCTATGTTTGTCACCTTTCTATCTCAAATAGAGCCTAAACAAATTGAAGAAGCTCTCAATGATTCCTTCTGGATAGAAGCTATGCAAGAAGAGTTGAATCAATTTGAAAGGAATGAAGTCTGGTACTTAGTTCCAAGACCAAGTCATCAAAGAGTAATTGGCACTAAATGGGTTTTCAGAAATAAGATGAATGAAGATGGTGTTGTCACCAGAAACAAAGCAAGATTAGTGGTCAAGGGCTATTGTCAAGAAGAAGGCATTGACTTTGATGAAACATTCGCACCAGTAGCAAGACTTGAAGAAATCAGACTGTTTCTAGCCTATGCTGCTTACAAGAACTTCACTGTCTATCAGATGGATGTGAAGTCAGCATTTCTCAATGGAGAATTGCAAGAAGAAGTGTATGTTGAACAACCACCTGAATTTGAAGCTTATCAACAAGAAGACAAGGTGTATCGTTTAAAGAAAGCCCTCTATGGACTGAAACAGGCTCCAAGAGCATGGTATGATACTTTATCTGATTTTCTTTTAATTAAAGGATTTCGTAAAGGTAAGGTAGATAAAACCTTGTTCACAATTGAATGGGAAAATCATATATTAATTGTGCAAATATATGTGGACGATATTATTTTTGGTTCAACTAACCAACAGATGTGTGACAAGTTCTCCAAGCTGATGCAGAATAAGTTTGAAATGAGCATGATGGGTGAACTAAATTATTTTCTTGGTTTACAAGTTAGACAGTTGCCTGATGTAATTTTCATCAACTAAGCAAAATACACAAGAGATCTGTTTAAGAAATTTGGTATGGAAACTAGCTCTACTGCTACTGTTCCTATGTCTACTAGTCTTCGTTTGGATAAAGATGAAGATGACAAATCAGTAGATATAACCAAATACAGAGGCATTATTGGGTCACTGTTATATCTAACAGCAAGCAGACCTGATATCATGTACTCTGTTGGGGTTTGTGCAAGATTTCAATCAAATCCCAAGGAATCTCATCTCTTAGCTGCCAAGAGAATACTGAAATATATTAAGGGCACTCAAGAATTGGGATTGTGGTATCCTAGAGAATCTGGATTTGAGCTTATTGGTTATTCAGATTCAGACCTTGCTGGCTGCAAAATTGATAGAAAAAGCACAACAGGTGCTTGTCAGTTTTTGGGCAGTCGTCTGATCTCATGGATGAGTAAGAAACAGACTTCAGTATCCATATCTACTGCTGAAGCTGAATATATAGCTGCTGGAGCTTGCTGTGCACAGATACTTTGGTTGAAGCATCAACTAGAAGACTACAATATCAAAATCAGTGGAATTCCAATCTACTGTGACAATACAAGTGCAATCCCACTTACTCAGAACACTACAAGTCATTCAAGGACTAAGCATATTGAGATCAAACATCACTTCATTAGAGATCATTTGGAAAAAGGCAATGTAATGATTGAGTATGTTCATACAGACAATCAGATTGCTGATATTTTCACTAAACCTTTAAGTGAAGTAAGGTTTTCAACTCTAAGAGCTGAACTAGGACTACTTAATTTGGATGCATAAGCTGAGGGGGAACTTATCAGAAGACTGAAGTTCATCAGCACAGTCATCCGTTATCATATTCAAGGATTAACTCTCAACAGACTAGTTAACTTATGAACTCTTAAAGTCAGGGGGAACGTGTAAGACTAGCGGTACTTCTGATTAAAAGATGAAATTTGTTAATGACAGTTAGTTGAAGTTATGTTATCAGAAGATCTGTTCTTAATTCTTGAAGACTGAAGATTAAATTATCTTGCTGGATTGACAAACAGCATAGGAAGATTACTAGCTATTGGCTTTCTCTAGTAATAACAGATAACAGATCACTCGTCTGTCAGATAAGTTAAACTCTACTCATCTGATATCTTATATAAGCATGGTTATAAATCGTATCTTTAGAAACACGCTTTTATAAGTAACAAATAGATGTCGATAGAGTTTCCCGCCCGTCTGACATTAAAATAATAAAATTGAAATCCGCAACTCTCACCCGCACGATTTAAAACTGTCAGATCAATCTTACGGTTCATGTTTATCACGATAATCAACACCAAAAGAAACCTATAAAATCCGATCTGAACAGACTAGTCGTCTTACGCACACAAAATTCCTAAATTCTCTAACTCTCTAAGCTCTCTGTTCTCTAGCTTTCTATTTTCTACAACTTTTCATCACTTAATCACAAAATGAAGGTCATTGAAGGAAGATATCTAAGCTATGACAAATTTTACAAATCTGGCACCGATCTGATGCGAGAAATCATGAAGAAAATCAAAGAAGCATCACTAGTACCAGTTCTGGAAGCTCATGAGGAGCGTGTATACCTTGAGGATGTTGAACATTTCTACTTGACTAGAAAATTCAACGATGATGAGACTACTATGACTGCTACTGTCGGAGGGAAGAAGATTTGTATTCGGCTGCAGTATTAAGTGAAGTGTACAAACTGACAAATGAGGGAGGAGATGTGACAGACCTAGGGTCTGAAAAGGAGGAATAATTCTGGGCAATTTGTGCTAAGGAAGGGGAGGAGATGACAGGAACTCTGATGAAGACTCAGTTGAAAGATGAGTATCAGAGGTTCGCTGACATCATTGCAAAGGTACTGGATTGCAGTACAAGTTCTCTGGATGGTTTACCCAGAAGGAGGTTCTACACCATGATTTGTATATTCTATGGATTGAAAGTAAACTGGGCTGCTCATGTATTTGATCTATTGAGTGATAAAAAGGTTAAATATGCGATTCTGCTCAGTCATCTGTTCATGAGTTTGGGTTGTCCATTAGGAGGTGGCAAGCAAGTTCATGGAGGCAAGGAGTTCAAATTGTATGAACCTGTCAGAAGTATGGGCACTTCTAAGAGAAAAGCCCCTGCTAAAGCTGCTAAGGGCCCTGCCAAGAAGGGAAAGAAGTCTGGTTAGACCAGTAAGCCTGCTGATCAAACAGTAAGCACTACTGTTGAAGCTGGATCAGCACAGCCTGAAGTTGTCATTCCTGAAAAGGTAATTGATGACTTCACCAAAGAAATTGAGCAAATGGAGACTGGATCTTCTCCAGAAAGGACAGAATCTGAGGAAGCTGTTCCTGTTCAATCCAAAAAGAGAATGAGGACAAGGAGTGCTGCAAGAGGACCTCCTAGACCTGAACCTTCAAAGAAATTTGCCAATTCAAGGGCAAAAAGAAAAGTAACATTCTCTGAAGAACCAACTGAAATAGTGAGGGAGACATCAGCATCAGCAGAGAGACCAATCACCATTGAAGAACCTTCCAATGAAACTGATGTTGAACCTGCTGGAGAACCTGCTGTTGGAGTGTCTGCTGAAGACTCATCTGTTGCACTATCTGCTGAAGTTAGAGAAGAACAACAGACTAGTACAACAAATGAAGGGGATGCACTTCTTCTGCACCCTACTCCTGTTGCTGCCACTCCACTTCAATCAGTGGAGAGTCCTGAAACAAATAAGAAAAAGACTGGCAAAATCACAATTCCTTATGTCACTGCTGCTGAAAAGAAAAGATTAGATGAAGCAGAAAGGAAAAGGAAGGCCGAAGAAAAGGCTGAGGAAGATCACCTTAAGGCACTTGAACTCAAGAGACTGGCAGAAGAGGCCAGTAAAATGACTCAAGAGCAAAGGGATGCTGTTGAGGCAGCAGAGTTAGCTGCTGCTATTGAAGCAAGCACTAAGGACTCACATGGTCCTAAGCATACTGGTGGCATTGTAATTGGTGAACCAAGAGATCCCACCAAGCCTATACCAGCTATGCCTGCTCCAGCAATAAAACCTAAAAGAAGAGAAGAGGTCAAACTGGCATTGGAGATTGTCAGAGATGACCCTGCTGCTTTTGAAGAGTTTATTAAAAAGTTGGATGCTGAGAATGCAAAGATCACTCGTCTGACGATGTTCAACAAAGAGAAGATCAGATATAACAGATGGAGAGATTATCGTCTGACAAAAAGCAAGGATCAAATTGCAAGCTGGAAAGCCTTTGCTGATGAAGAAGCCTGGGTGCTAAAGTGGCTTGAGACAGGTTCTCTTACTCAAGCATTAGACTCAGAGTTCTTTTTGGACAAGTTAAGACTGAGGATCAGTCAGGTTGCCAGAGCTGAAGCAAAGAAGCTTTATGAGTCTGTTCCTGAGGAGTACACTGAAGATGAAGACCTCAAGGAAAGATCAATAAAGTTGGTTGTTTCCCAGACAATGGAAACATGGGCCAAGAAGACTAGGAAGATGAGGGGACAACCAAGCTCCATGATTCCCCTTCCCAGTCTGAAGCAGATTGTCTATGGTCCTACTATTAGGCCATATGAAGAGTTACCTGAGAATCCAACAAGCACGTTCATTCCTCTTGATGATATTAGTTGGATTTCTCACAGATCTGTTGTGGATAATGCAGGTTTAATGCGGACAGTTGCTACTGTTAAGAAGGTTCAAAAACAACATGCTGATCAGAATAAGGAGAAAGAAGACACTTCTGTTCCTGAAGATAAAGCTAAAGAAACAGAAGGAAATTCTGACCCTGCTGATCAATCCAAAGAAAAGGATGACAAATCTGAACCAGCTGATCAAGCAAAGGAAAAGGAAACTACTCAAAATCAAGCTGATCAGATTACTGAAAAGGAGGCTACTGCTGAGCAAAATGATCAGACCAAGGAGAAGGAAAGCACT
Source organism: Penstemon eatonii (assembly GCA_038501285.1). Lineage (NCBI taxonomy): Eukaryota > Viridiplantae > Streptophyta > Magnoliopsida > Lamiales > Plantaginaceae > Penstemon > Penstemon eatonii. The sequence continues at coordinate 10,819,521 of CM076710.1, forward strand.
CCTAGTCAGGCTGATGAGACCAAAGAAGAAGAGGCTGCTTCTGGTCCAGCAGATCAGATTGCTGAAGGAACAACTCCTGCAGTAGATCAGATTACTGAAGAGGCAACTCTTGCCTTACCTCCAATCCCATCTGAAGTTGCTTCTACTTCTCAGAACTTACAGCAAACATCTTTGTTGGATTCTATTCAGCAAATGATTTCAAAATCAATGAAGGAAATGGAAGAGAAGTTAACTACAAGTCAACCAATTCAGAAAGTTGCTGCTGTTCCAACCTATCTGATAGAAGATACTGCTCAGAATGTCAAATCTATCTGTCAAGATATGGATGTACTCAGAAAAAGAACTCAGAGCACTGCTGCTGGTTGGAGACAGATTACAGAAACATTTGAGATGGCTATTCAAGCTGAAGATGAAGTTTTAATCAATATAACCAAGGACTTCAAGGCATCTGCTGATTGGATACTTGCAACTCAGATTCAGTTAGGTGACCAAGGAGAAGTTGTGTTAAACATAATGGAAGCATTTGAAGCCAATCAACTAAGACAACAAGCTCAACTGGATGCTATGGAAGAGAACATCAAACTTCTGTGTGATTCACTTCAGATCACACCAGTCTTGCCAAAATATCCAATCAACCCTGCTGATGATGACAAAAAGGGGGAAGATAGGGTACTTAGGGAAGATAAGGTACCTTCTGATGAAGAAGAAAATGCTGAAGGAACTGAAGTGTTGGAGGAATCTGCTGCTGAAGATGAGAATGCTAATGAAGAAAATGAAGGCACAAACAGACCAACAGATGAGAAGATCACATAAGAAGAAGGTGAAACCGATAAATCTGAAGCTGAAGCGCTTTAGTCTGACAAAGAGATAGCTGCTGCTAAAGATTCAGCTGAAGAACAGCTTGATCCTGATGTTAAAAAGAAGAAGTTAGAGCTGTTAAAACAGAAGTTCTTTGAGGAATTGGAAGCTGAAACTTCCAAACCTGCTGAAGAAGAAGAAGAAAACAAGGAAGCAGAAGACAAGACAGTAGACTAGTTTAATCTAAGTTACTTATGTTGAAATCCTTGTAATCTTTTATTTTTGTATATCTTATCTGATTAAACTTGTAACATGTAATCTTTTCAGAATCTATAAAAAGTTCAAGTTTGAAATCCAATAGACTATTTCTATCTCAGAAATTTTTGAGGATCAAAACTTTAGTTTAGGTACAGGTACTTAGCTGAAGTTTTGTCATCATCAAAAAGGGGGAAATTGTTGGATGAAGATGAAGATAAAGTGCAAAGGAGATAAGAAGTTAAGGGAAGGTTTTGATGATTTCCAAAACGTCAAAATCAGCTAAGTATGGAAAGCTTAGTTTCCTTAGAAGAATTTTGAACAAGTAAAAGAAGACATCAGAAGGGTTCAAAGTTCAAAGCCCAGAAGATTACTGATCTCGTGCTGAAACAGCAAACAGAAGGGTAGGTCATCAGCTGACTCAAATCAGATTAGTTCAGTATTTGATCAGCAGAGTATCTATCAGCAGAGTTGCTTCGATCAGCAGAGTAGAAGAGATCATGAGAGAAGTCCAACGGTAATAAATGCACCTGGTGTAATAAATGCTGCAAGAGAAGGGTAGTAATGACAAATGATTGAAGAATATTCTCGGATCAGCAGAGTGCATTAAATGCAGCTACAGGAAAGTACAGCAGAAAAGGTACTGTAGCAGTATGCCGTTCTGAAATTGGGCTAAGGTTATGGATTTGATTTGTGACTTCCTTCAACGGTCATATTTTCAAATCCAAGTATAAATAGAGCTGATTTCGAAGAGAGAGATACACAACAACATTCTGAGATTCCGTTTTGAAGCAGAAAATTTGTCTAAATCTCAAGAAGCTCGAACAGCTCACTCTTCTGGTGGAAGTCATCTGTTGACAGAAACCCAGTTGAAGAAAATAGAAAAATACAATCTGAGTGAATTTGTATTAGCTGAGTGTTGTGCGAAGTTTAAATCCGTCTTTGTGAGTGATTTAACTTCAGAGGATAGGATTTCTGAGTGATTTCCTGTTGTGAGCTTATAGCCTTCTCATTTGTTGTTTAGGTATAAGTGGAGAAATATTGTAAACTGTGTGTTTATAGTATAACCCATAATCTAAGTGATCTGGAAGAGTGGACTAAAGGATTTTCATCCATATAACCACTATAAAAATTCTTTGTGTTATTCTTGCATTTAAGTTTTCTTGCATACTTTGAAATTGCATAAGTTTACACTTTGAATTGTTAAAAGATTTTAAAGGAGTTTTAAAACTAGGGGATAAAATCTTTTAAGGACTTAGTCTACTTGTGAAAAACACTTTTAATTATCCGCTGCAAGCATACTCTTGATAAAACTGTTTTGCTGAAAAACAGCTAAGTAATTGTAAGAAGAGTGGTCACTCTGCTGTTCAAGATCTGTTCACGATCAGCATAGTCATCTTACTGTTCTTCATCAGCTTAGTCTGCTGACAGAAGACTGAAAAAGTTTTTAAGTCAAAAAAATTTCAGAGGTCTATTCACCCCCCCCCCTCTCTAGACCTCATTTGACCACTTGGGACCAACAAAACTAATTAATGGACAATCTACCATAGGACATAATCATAAAATTAAAAAAAAAATCAAAACATTTAGTATCTAAAACATATGATTTTTTCTGCATCGATTAGGGAAATTCAAAGTGAAATTGCATCATTCTGAGTTTGGTCATTCACATCCCATGCCAACTTGTTAGCCTTGCATTTATACAAGTATAGTGCTACTCGACGCCTAGCGAGTTTCGATTCCTCCTACAATAAAAATACACCATAACAAGTTAGTAGTGTGACATCCATATTATTATTTAATTAACTAATGTCAATATTGGAATAATAAATATTAACCTTATTTAAAGGTTTATAAAAGCCTTGTCTGAACATCATAAACAAAGACACGTACAACCCACAATCATACCTAAAAAATGAGTAATGCTTTTATTATTGATTAGTGGAGATTTAAGATAGTCTTTCATCTATGCTAGCAAAGAAAAAAGACATTACCCGTTTGGTTGTATCTAGGCATGGCAAATGGGCGGGTCGGGCCGGGTTCGGTTCGGGTCAAAATGGGCCGGGTCATTAATGGGTCTAGGGTAACGGGTCATAAATGGGTCGGGTCTTAAATGGGTCGGGTCTTTATCGGGTCTGGGTTGGGTCGGGTCGAGTCGGCCCTTTAATACTTAACTTTTTTTTCCCTTCAAAAATCCACAAAAAAAATGTTGTAATATGAGGTGAAAAATGAGAGTAATTGATGCCAAGATTTGAAAGAATAAAGTTAACATGCAAATTATGAAACATTAATTATATGATTTGAAAAATAATTTTTATTATTCTCTTATATCTAAGAAATATAAAGGAATAGAAATATATTGCGTAAAAATAAATAAAAACACCTTTTCGAAAGTCGATATTAATATTTTATTAGTTAAAAGTGGCCATAAAACTGGTATAGAAAAGGCCAACGATTTTAAGATATTTTAATAATTTAATTTTTTTTCTACGAAATAATGGGTTAGTAATTACAAAATAATAAAAGTTGGGTCTAGGCCTTCAATTTTATGATAGCAAACAAGATATAATATGATTTTCTTTTTGGAATTAAAGATAGTAGCAAAGTTGCTTTTAAATTGGGCCCAATACTTTATTTTTTGTTGTTTTTACAAGACCCATTAACAGACCCACTAGAAGACCTATTAAAGACCTAAGACCAACCCAACCCAATAAACATAAAAATTAATGGGTTGGGTCTGGACGGGCCTGGACGAGTCACGGGCCGGCCCGCGGGTCCAGACCCATCTTGCCATGCCTAGTTGGGATGATGCAAACCAGAAAAGAGAGACCAGACAACAATAGCCTTTCCTTTTGGATCGGTTTTCGCTCTCTTTCGTCAAATTTCGGTGTTTTAATTATTTGAATAATTTTGAAAAAATATTTGAAACAAGATTAAAGAATTGATTTCGATTTTGATTGAAATATTAAGATAGAATAATATTAATAAATATTAAATATTAAAATTTGAAAAATTGAAATATAATTTAAAATGATTTTGATTGTTGGTGATTGAGGCGAAAAGTTAATAATGAAAGTATCAAATCAATGTTTTAGAATATGAAATATAATATTAAATTGTAAAATGATTGAAATGAACTTGTTGAGACTAAAATAATAATTTAAAGTAATCTTAAACAATGAAATGTATTATTAAATGAAAACCCCATAACTCCGTCTGAGACGCATGCATTTGCCTACTAGCACACACAAATAATCCTTGTATATTCATCAATATATAAGTAATATACGCAATAAAATTGTACAATACACACATGGACATGCATACATATAAAATATTTATAGATTAACTAAAATTTCATGCAAATAAATACTGTATTTATTAATTATTATCCTAGTAATTTAATATTGTTAATGAATTTTGGCGTATCGATATGTATCGGGGCACCAAGTATTTTACATTTGTTGTTGGTGGGGTGGAGTGGGGTGGGGTGGGGTGGGGGGGAATGCAAGATACTCACCTGTGTTATGCTTAGGGGTGTTCATAAACCCGTCCCACCCGCCCAACCCGCCCAACCCGCTCCAACCCGCCCGCAACCCGTCGGTTTTATTTTTAAAATAATCAAGTACGGGTTGGTAATTTGTAAACCCGCACGTTATGGGTCGGGTGACGGGTTTGGTGGTTAAAAAACCGACCCACCCGCAACCCGCACTTAATCATCCTTAATGTACTTTTTATTAATTGTTTAGTAAAATTGTGAAATAAATTATATTTATTAACAAATGAATAAGAACAAATAAACAAACTTTCTTCAAGTTTTTTGTTTATATTAATGTTAATGGTACATATATGTTAGTACATTTTTTCCTAAAGAGTTTGTTGTAGGAAAATTCGAGAAGAAACTTCACTAATTTGTTATACTTGTAATGTGTGAGTGATGATTTGTAATGAATTCTTTTGTGGGGACTTTTAATAATAGTTTTGGTGGAGACTGTTGATTTAATTAGTAAGAAATCGTTGATTATATTCTAGTTTTTGTACTTTTTGCTTCTTGAATTTAATTTCAAATGTAGGTGAACATATTTGATACATTTTATTTGTTGTTTGAAGAACTTAAAATTATATGCTTAATTACTTATATTTAGATGTCAAGATTTTATGACATTGTTTCAGTTAAACCCGCCAACCTGACCGCACCCATTCCACCCGAACCGCGCGGTTTATGAAAATACCAACGCGAGTGCGGTTTAAAAAATTGGCAACCCGCACGTGTTGGGTTGGGTTAATTTTTTCATGTAAACCCGCCCAAATCCGACCGCGTTCACCCCTAGACTTATGCTAAACCTGCAAGAAACTATCCAACGAAATTTTTATTGCGCTAAATTTCCTTGTGTTTTCATAAACCCTGCAAAAATCACCCAATTTGTAAAAAATAAGTCGTTCTAGATCGACATATTTCAAGAAATAATTTTTAAAACACTTCAAGTTGGTCCCTACAACTTTACGTGATATAATTTTAAAATGATTTCTTGAAAAATGTCGATTCAAAACGACCTATTTTTTTCAAATTGGGTGTTTTTGCGGGGTTTCTGATAACACAAGGAAGTTTGACGCAATAAAAATTTCACAGGGGTAGTTCTTGCAGGTTTAGCATAACACATGGGAGTATTTTGCATTTACCCCATCTGTGGGGACATATTTAGAGGGCTAGCGATATTGCCAGAGCACATTTTGTTGCTGCCAGAGCAACTTTTTTTTATTCACTAATTTACCCTTTATAGTCAATGCCTATTAAATATAATTTTTTCCATTCCCACAATACCCCTTTTAATTAGCAACTTTTTATTTATGACAACTTAGTTTTCTCTCTCATTAGCAACCCCCTGCCCATTTATTATGTTGCTTATCCTTAAAACATTTAAACTTGAAAATTAATTCTGCTATAGATAATTATTCTACTAGTAATTAACTTGATTGTCCCAAAAAATTATACAGAAACTTTATTAATTTAGGACTGCAAAATCAAGGGCATTGCTGTTGTAGGCATCAATTTGAGAGGTGGAAATTTCAAGCGCATGTAATAAGGTGGAAGACATGAACTTAGTCCGAAATACACACTTGTAATATAAATTAAGAAGAATACATCCAGAGCCAGTAAAATTAAATAAATTATTTTGAACTAAGCCAAATGATAATATCATGTTAGAAAAAATTCCTTAAAAATAGACGATAATTAAGTTCTTTCTTAATATGTTATGCGATCGAGCCCAATAAGTAACATCTGCAATCCTTCAATTCCCTCCTGTCTCATCTTAATAGTTATTAACTTCTTCATTGTGTCTCACAAAAAGTTCTATAAAAGAAAAGGCCCTGCAAATAAAATACAGAAGTATGTAAAATTAATGAGAAATAATTTACATAGCTCAACTCAAATGAAATAAGTGGTTGTGGTTCTGATCATGGATCAAAATTTCGTTTCGAGTGTATGTTTCGGTCAGCCAAATATTGGAAACTTTTCGGATATGTTTCGGAAACACTAAGGAAAAATTGTAAAAAAAAAGTTACTAAATTTAGAAAAATAACATAGTTTGAGGCAAACAAATAGTTTCGAAATTACATTTTGTTTTCGTTTCGCTTGATTCAAAAACGAAAAATTTTCGATGTTTTTGACGGAAAAAATGGAAATTTTGATCTATGGTTCTGATATTCATACTTGTTATAAATTAGAAGTGGAGATGTTGGTAAATGAATAGGAACGCTCCAGAGGGTTAAGTTGTGCAAATTAAAGTAAATTACCGGAAATTAACTTTGTGAGACTTCTTTCTAAAATACTATGTAAAAGCTTAACAACTTGTGATTTGGTCATGGCTTTAATCGTTACTGGTGATAGTATTTTAGAGTTCAAGAGTTATTTGATTAATTTCCATGTTTAAATCTGTTATGGAAAAGAAAAAGTAATTAATGGCCGGGGCTAGTGAGAGAAAAAACTAAATTGTCATAATTAAAAGGTTGCTAATGAAGAAGGGGGTATTATGGGAATGAGAAAAGTCAGATTTAATAAGCATTGATTATAAGGGGCAAATTAGTGAATCACAAAAAATTGCTCTGGCAGCAACAAAATGTGCTCTGGCAATATCGCTAGCCTATTTAGAGTTTGATTATTTACCCAAGTAAAAATAGAAGTCACTTTTAAACTAATTTGACATAATCTGTTTATTCTCTGTTAAGAATACACTGTAAGCCTGATAAATTGATAATTCTGTCTAATTTATCTTCACATACACAGGGTTGAAGGCAACAACTGAATTTTCTGTTGAACATTGCAAAGTTGCAAAATTTAGATCTATAACTATATAAGAGGCTCAACATGCACTGAACTAGATATTATTTATATATAATGTGATCCAATAATTTTGATGGACTCAACATGCACTAGATACCAAATCTACAGCCCTCGTGGGATAGGACTTGATGGGCTGGTTTAACCTTTTTTTTTTTGGGTTGATTAAAGAAATATTAAAAAAAAAAATAGATCATTTAATAACGAGGCAAAATATCAACAGAGACAAAACTATATCATTCACATTAGAAACTAACTCTATAAAATCTTCTCAAAATACAATCTAAAAATTTGGAATTGACCTAGTAATGAATATATGTTAAAATTCAATACAAATGAATATCAATGTACCAATACAATTTTTTTCTTTAAAAAACAAAATATCAATGTACCATACCACCAAACCAAGTAATTTGTCAAGCCACATGAATATCTAAGTAGTCGGTGGGTACATGTACTCCCACATGTCATGCCCCAACAGTTTGCCCGACCAAGGTGGCCGGACTTATGGCCGTGGAACAACACCTACAAGGCCCAAGGGGCGTGCCAAGCATTTACCAAGGGGATAAGAGACTTGGGAAAAATCAAACAAGGCACTTAAACTTTCTATAGAAGCTTTTGTACGAGTCCGGAACAGTCTAGAACAGCCAAAAAAAGCCTACTCATGGGGAGAATATTTTGGGGCATTCTAGAACCTTGTGGAAAGCCTTGGAATAATGTAGTTTTCTTTAGAAGTATGAAGAAGTTCCTTTAGATTGTAGTTAGAGTATGGTAGAACATTCGAGGTAATCATTTGTAGCCCTTAGATTAGATTGATCATGGCCATCCATTTAGAATGCCAAGTAGTATAAATAGGAGGAATAACAGACTTGTTTTATTGCAAATTGGACGGTTTTTGCACTTAAATTTTTCTTCATCTTCTTCTTCTAATGAATGAAATATTTTGTTCTGTATGAGGCCATAATTTTGAACAAATCTGATTAGCATTGAATCATTGATTATTTGCAAAACACTACTACTAACTCTAACTATGCATATACACTTCTATTATGAAAGATAAGTTGCTGCAATACAACTATATGATCTACAACTATAACTGAAACTAACAATGCAAAGTTGGAAATTTTAAATCTACAACTATATTCCTCTAATAAAGAGGCAATATCAGCAAGGACAAAGACAAAACTATAAACTAAATATATATAGACACACTATATAAGAACCATCTAATAAATTTTTTTCATGTCAATGTACCAATCTCTCAAGCCATTTGTATATCCACATAGTCACTGGGTACTCCCTGAGGACCAAATTTGCAGATTTGCACACAGCTAAAAAAACAAAGGATTAAGGATTAAAATTTTACAATAAAATAAGAAAAAAAATAAAAATTAAGAACAACTACAAGAGTAATGAAATTTAGTACCTTTTTGGAACCACATATATGCCTGCAAAAGCCTATTTTTTTAATTATCAAACAATAAAGAAAAATTAGTGTCATAATTTTTTTCTTATAATAAATTAATAATAATATTAAACTAAATTACATACCAAATAAACAGCAACTTGGTGGAGACAACCTTCACATCTTATAGGTCTAATGTGATGACCATGTATGTCATGAACCACATTTTGTCTGCCACAAACATATTATGTACTAATTGCTATAATTAAATTAAAAAAAAAAAAAAGAAACTAACAATCAGTATTAAAAAAAAAAAACTAACAAAAATCACTTACAGTGCAGGAATGATAAGATGGTCCCAATTCTGTAATGTAAAAAGAAAAAGAATTGGTTTTAAAAAAACAATCCACAAGAAAAGCACATTAAATAGTGATGTCAATGTAATCTCACCACCGCCGTCCTCCCGCGGCCAGTACAAAGTCGAAAATAGTGATATCCAATTGGGATATTATGAATTAACTCTATCTTCCACGTGGAACAAACTAAAGCGGCATCTTGGAAGTAATTATAGAAGGTATGAATGGGCAAATTAAGAAAAGCATCCATTGTTGAAAATGAAAGGAGATTCAAGAGAATGAGAGGATTTGACAGACTGAAATTTTGAATTAGGAATGATGTTCTTGAGACTGATTCTTTAATACTCTGTTTTCTTGAGAGTCTTCAACTGTGAATGTGGAGATATGTAGCCGTTGTGATTTTGGCGGTGTTATTATTTATATATATATATATATATATATATATATATATATATAAGTTATATATTAAATTATCTAAAAACCATTATGTTAACAATAGGATAATGACTTGTATCGGTGCCGTAGCATACTCATAGTTAAAAGTTTCTCTAATATTTTTCATTTTATATTTTTCAGGCTCCCACGCGTGCAACAACATATCCAACCTCTCAACCTGCAACATTATTAGTACACAATATAAAATTTGAAAATATGGGCTCATAGCTCATCTTTGTACAAAAACATGGACAAATTAATTTGAACAGGCAGTCATGTTCCTATGTTATTAGCATGCCGTCCAAAGTGCATGAATAACATATTAGAGAAAAGCTAATAACATGGACAAATTAACACAATACATTGAAAAATTAACACAACCACCACCATAATTTGCAGAATTAGATAAATTAAAGCAACAACTCCTTGGCTTCGAGCAACATTGCTTCCAGCCTACCTACAATTGCAAAAGTTTAACATTGTCTATGAATTAGATCAGGTGTTCGTTGACTTGTTCTTAAAACTAAAATCAGAGAATGGCAACATACAAAATTAATGGATCACTATGATGAGAAATATACATAAGCACAAATTGTATGCAAGTTAGTTCAACTCACCAACCCGTTTACTCCCTGGAAACTTTTTCTGCAAGACCTTTATGCAGTCCTGCAAAAATATTTATGGTAAGGAACGTCAAATTCCTGCTCGATAAGGGAAATATCATATAATTTACAAGTTCATAGTTCGCAACACAATAATATGGACAAATTAACACAATACATTGAAAAATTAACACAACCACCACCATAATTTGCAGAATTAGAGAAATTAAAGCAACAAAACTAAAAGATTTTCTCACCTCTTACGAGCTTTATCTTCACAGGTGTATCAAAACGTCCCTTAATTTTGATAAGCTTCCATCAATTTTGATAATTCTTGATAAAATCGATTAGATTAAAAAAGCCCCAACTTTTCTCTGTTTTGATAGAAGTCGATTACATGTTTAATAGCCCTAATTTTTCTTTATTTTTGTTGTTGAAAAGATAAGTGGATAAACAAAGGATAATTTTGTCATTAATAAAAAAATTAATTTGTATTTAAATTTTAATATGACACGTGTCACCAAGTTAAGTGCTATCTTATATGCTATCCGTCCCTCGAAATCTTATTTTAGACAAGCCCAATAGACATGACCTCGTTCTTTATCATCAACTTTAGGCTTTTATAGAAAGTTCTAGTTCATGTCTCAAATGCACAATCTCTGAAAATAATGTTTGAAAGAATAATCATACTTTTGGTCATTCTTATTCTTATGGCATGATTATATCACTTTCGTTTCTTTTATATCTTTCGTAGTAGATGCGTCCCTCTTATCAATATTATGTGTCACATTAGTCCCCTTTATCAATATAGTGTAACACATTCGTCCCTCTTAAATTTTTCGTAGCAGATTGTCCCCCTTGTTAATGTAGTGTAACGCATTCGTCCTTCTTAAATTTAAAATACATCCTAAAATGGAGGTAAAATTTCATTTTTGGTCCTCTAAAATGGCTGCATTTTAAAATTGACCACTTATTGTGGTATCTCGACAATATATATCATTTATTGTGTCGTCGTCATCAATCCCAATACTTATCAACAAAAAAATTTAATTATTGCCGAAAATCATCAATTTATGTTATATTTGACCGAGAATATTTTTTTTTTTGTCGAAAATCACCATTTATTGTCCAGTCTGATCGAAAAAATTTAATTTCAGCCAAAATATCATTTGTCAACTTACAATTAAAAATTATGAATTTTATATTATGATTCCAAAATTTGCAAGTCCAAGTCATGTGGTGGGTCTATAACTTCAATTATTGATGAAAAACGGTTAAAGTTCGTTCCCCCATAAATCGAGTATACCTATTTTTATTTAAAAAGAAATAAATAGGCCAATTCACATCATATTTGCCTCAAAGTTATACAAAATTTATTGTACAATTCTAATCTAAAATAAAAAAGAAGTTATAGACTTATCATGTGATTTTGACTTGCAAATTTTGGAGTAATAATATGAAATTCTCAATTTTTAAGTGTCACCCGACAAATGATATTTTGGCTAAAATTAAAATTTTCGGTCATATTGGACATAAATTGATGATTTTCGGCTATAATTAAAAAAATTCGTTGATAAGGACTGAAATTGATGATGACGACACAATAACTGACGTATATTGTCGAGGTACCACAATCAATGACCAATTTTGAAACACATCCACTTTAGAGGGCCAAAAATAAAATTTTGCCTAAGATGGACGAAAATTAATGTACGAATGTGTAATACCCCGGTAATATATATATACACACACACACACACACACACACTCAATTAGATTGGAAAATAGAACATACTTATATAATAACTATCAAACCGAACTCGAAACAAACTTTTAACGTACCAAAACAAACCAAGTAACTTGATATAAAAATTATTATACTAATACTAACCATTATTAAACAACAAGGTCAAAAGTGAAATTATCAATAATAGCAAAAGTGGCCCATATCATCAATTACCACTAAAACACCACTAATCTACATATATTACCAATCTACCATTCTTCTTTCTATAAAAAGAAACACTCATCACTCCCAAAATCACTCCTAAAGAAATCAAACCTTTCCATTTTCAGAAAGTTAGAATCCGTAAGTTTTCCTTCCACTAGCTATAAGAAGTTAAAAGGTAGAAATTCTTTCCCTCTTCTTTAAAACTCATAAAAATGTCTTAATCCTAACAATTTTAATGAAATCTATACTTCTCCTTGTCACTATCAGCACTTAATTGAGTAAGGAGTATGTAGGCTCAAGCTTCTCCCAACCTCATAACCATAGAAGAAGAGATCAAGGTATTTACTTCCCTTTCCCCTGTTTTTGCGCAGCTGCTGTAAATTCGATGTAACTTCAAAACGGCTAAGAATTTTTAAAATCTGTTTACACCACTAGAAAGAAGACAAGATTTGGAGTTTAGTGGGTTGGGAGGTGTCAAACACCTCCGGCGCGTGGGGTGTCTACAGGGTCAGTTTCGGAATAGTATCGGCGAGTGAAACTCACTCGGCGGACTGTTTTGGGGCTGCCACGTAAAACCAGTTTTAAAGACGGAAATTTCTGCTATTTCTTGCTGTTTTTCACCTATAAGTCACTCTAAACAAACTTAGTAACTTGATAAATTAATAAGGAAACGTAATTGTTGGTTATTGATATGAAAAAGGGATGTAACTTGCCTATTTTCTTGATTAGCTTAAAAATTTTATAAATTGGTGTTCTAAGTTTTTCTTTTGTATGAAAACAATTTATAAAAAGGCACAAATGTTTATATTAATTAGAATATTTCAAAGGGGTTGCACCATATTTTTACTATAATACTAAAATATTCTTAAAGTAAAACAAATGATGTTTTGTCACAAAGAATGGAACCACATGGTTCAAATAAACAAATTTCAGTTTTTATGCAAATTATCTTCCAAATAATATTCTAAGGGTGAGTTTGGCCCAGCGATTGGAGCTCCTAAAATCACTTTTACATCTCTATTGTAATTTTTGAAGTGTTTGGCCCTGATTATAAAAATTACTTATGTTCAATAGTGATTTTCATGGTAAGAACTATCAACTTAAACGGTAAGATACACCTTAAGGGGTACTTAATCAAACTAATAAGATCATCCGTGACATTGGTCCTTTCTATTTTGCTATACTTAGGTATCGAGAGATCTATTGATAACAAGGATTAAAGCCTAAACAACCACTCTTCAACATAAGGTGAGGTTTCCCGTTCTTTGTTCACCCATCTTGGCACAATGCCCTGGGGAAAAAAGGACATGATTTTGTGATTCATATACCTCCCTATGAGGAGCGACCTCGCAAAAACGGAATGACATGCTCGAGTACATGTCGACCCAGCTGAGAGTACAATTACCTCCAACTATACTTAGCAACTGGATCACGGTGTGGTACTTAACAAAGAGACCATACATCGACGGTCCGATGCCGTCTAGCAGTCACCCTTATTAGTCCCGGGATCCAACTTCCCAAGAGCATCCTCAAGGGTATAAATAGTTTAAGTGAACTTGGAGCCGGACATTGTCCGTTGTTCATAATAATATCACTTACCAGATGGAGCAGAAATAGAAATTGAAGAATGCAAGACTATTGAATGATTAAGAAACGTGTTAACGTTAATTACCATAAAAGATATAAGAACTGAAGCTAAAATCGAGATTAATGTAAATGGATCGATATGGTACAAAATGAATAGGTTATAATAAAGGAAATGGAATGAAATATTGTCAACAGATTGAGAGTTGAAGAATTTTCTCAGGGCAAGTGCCGAATAGATTTAAGAAAGAACAAGAAAACCTCACCTTATGTTGAAGAGTGGTTGTTTAAGCTTAATCCTTGTTATCAATAGATCCCTCGATACCTAAGTATAGCAAAATAGAAAGGACCAATGTCACGGATGATCTTATTAGTTTGATTAAGTACCCCTTAAGGTGTATTTTACCGTCTAAGTTGATAGTTTTTATAAGTCTTACTTTTTCCTAACGCTGTAGAGACTTATATGAGTTGTAATATACATTTTTATTATGATGACCAAGACTCATGTCCTACCTTAAATAATAGTTTTAGGTGGTCTACAAACATCAAATAAGATAGCTTTTATGTAGTCTTTCCAATAATACATGAACCCGTATTTTACACATTAGTCTTATAAAAGTTTATGAATTCAAAAGTAGTTCCAAGTATTAGTTTACGCATCCCCTTTTTCCCCCAAATCAAGATATAAATGCAAGCAAAGTTAGTTCTTTGACAAGTATGATTTTATCTCATTCCACATATACCGTTTCGAATGAAAAGACATCCTTTAATATTGATAAATCTAATTAAGAGAAAGCTAATCAAATATGCCTAAGTAATTCTCAATTATATAAGTTATATAACTTTGAGAGTATTTTAACCATAGTTATTTTATTAATTACCGGCTTAAAACTAGTTAAATTAGTTAACTTTAGTTTATTCTTTAGTTTTATACAAGTTGAACTTCAATTCTTCATATTCATTTCATCACTCCTTAGCTTCAATCATTCATCACCAAAATTAGCTATGGTTAATTTTTCAACCTTATGAAATATGTATATATCCTAAGACAATTCTACGCCTAAATCTCCAAGCTTATTTAAACAACTTGGTTAGTTCAAGTATCCATTATTTTATTAAAATAACACTTTAGCACATTCTTTGTTTCCAATAATCGCATATCATTTTTGCTCCCTGAATATGAAAGAATAGACTACAAATTGCTATTTTGAAGCTTTAGCATAAGCATAAAAATTCTAAAGGTTTTGACAATTTTTTTCTTAATGTTTGGCTGTTAATGTCTCTTCATCTCTTATCTCATGCAAATGTGAATTTCGAGCTGTCTGATATGCTAAAACCATTAAACAATTTTAAGTAGATTTGAAAAACAAAGATGGCTTTGAACAATAATTTTTACTCTCTGAAATCTGAATCATTATTCGCTTTACTTGCTCTGTGTGTGAGTGTATGCGGTGTTGTTGTCAGAGGCTGAAAGGAAACTAGAAAATACTAAGGAATCAAGATAACTTCGTTATTTTTCAACTTAGAATATTATTTGGAAGATAATTTGCATAATAACTGAAATTAGTTTCTTTGAACCATGTGGTTCCATTCTTTGTGACAAAACATCATTTGTTTTACTTTGAGAATATTTTAATATTATAGTAAAAATATGGTGCAACCCCTTTGAAATAATTTAATTAATATAAACATTTGTGCCTTTTTATAGATTGTTTTCATACATATCAATAACCAACCATTACGTTTCCTTGTTAATTTATCAAGTTACTAAGTTTGTTTAGAGTGACTTATAGGTGAAAAACAGCAAGAAATAGCAGAAATTTCCGTCTTTAAAACTGGTTTTACGAGGCAGTCCCAAAAACAGTCCGGCGAGTGAGTTTCACTCGTCGGTACTGTTCCGAAACTGACCCTGTAGACACCCCACGCGCCGGAGGTGTTCGACACCTCCCGAACCACTAAACTCCAAATCTTGTCTTCTTTCTAGTGGTTTAAACAAATTTTAAAAATTCTTAGCCGTTTTGAAGTTACACCGAATTTACAGCAGCTGCGCAAAATAGGGGAAAGGGAAGTAAATACCTTGATCTCTTCTTCTATGGTTAAGAGGTTGGGAGAAGCTTGAGCCTACATACTCCTTACTCAATTAAGTGCTGATAGTGACAAGGAGAAGTATAGATTTTATTAAAATTGGTTAGGATTAAGACATTTTTTATGGGTTTTAAAGAAGAGGGAAAAAATTTCTACCTTTTAACTTCTTATAGCTAGTGGAAGGAAAACTTACGGATTCTAACTTTCTGAAAATGGAAAGGTTTGATTTCTTTAGGTGTGATTTTGGGAGTGATGGGTGTTTCTTTTTATAGAAAGAAAGAAGAATGGTAGATTGGTAATATATGTATATTAGTGGTGTTTTGTGGTAATTGATGATATGGGCCACTTTTGCTATTATTGATAATTTCACTTTTGATCTTGTTGTTTAATAATGGTTAGTTTTAGTATAATAATTTTTATATCAAGTTACTCGATTTGTTTTGGTACGTTAAAAGTTTGTTTCGAGTTCAGTTTGATAGTTATTATATAAGTATGTTCTATTTTCCAATCTAATTGAGTGTGTGTGTGTGTATTCCTCGTAGGGAGGTATAAGGATGTTAATTTTCATAAGTTGTGTTGAATGTATTACCTTACCAGATTCTGATTCGAAATGATTGTTTGAATGTCGTTTACTTTAATCCTATTGCGTGGTTATTTCCAAATATCTAATGATCCTTCGCAGGACTATTATAATCTAATTCTTATTTATTCCTAAATAATAATCTTACTTGTGACCACATTACCGATCCATTGTTATAAAATCCTCACTAAGTTAAATAAAGACTTACGCCTTTCTTTTGTTTATTTTCTCAGATTAGCGACATGAGTTAGAGGTGGAAACACGGTGATATGGGTTGACATGGTCTATTCAGTGTCGTACTTATCTATTTTATCGAATAAATAAACGATGAAAAACTTCACGGTAACTAATTATGTAAAATTTTATCTACTTACGGGTCGGGTAGTGGGGTCGTCCTTTCTTCCTAAAGACCTTAAAATTTCAATAAATTTTATCTATTATTCTGCTAGTTTGGTGCACGGCTAGTTCAAATAGTTAATTAATGTTTTATTTCGAGCTATGTGACCTAGTCGGGGCGCCACATAATGTGTTACACTACATCTACATTGATAAGAGGGACGAATGTGTTACACTATATTGACAATAGGGATGCATCTGCTACAAAAAAAATTTAAAAGAAAGAAAAGTGATAAAGCCAGGTCATAAGAGAGACCAAAAGTGTGATTCACTCCTTTCGAAACTATCTTCTCGCACTGATACTACTAATTTTCAACTATTATTTTTGAGAACGTAATGTAAAATTGATCAATAGTTTCCCTTTTTTAACTAGGGGTGTAAACAAGCAAAATACTATCGAAAGATACATTGTTCAAGCTTGATTTGAATTTTGTATCGATCTTTAAATTGTGTTTGAGCTTTGTCTGATTTCTTAAAGAACCTAATTCTAACGAGTTTTTATCGAACAAGTTCGAGACGAGTATTAAGTAGTTTCATATTTTTTTAGATGTATTTTTCAATATTTAGCTTATCGAGTCGATATCGAACCAATATTTAAAGGTTATCAAACGAGAAATCTTGTTCAGACCTGTTTGATTTGTATGACGAGCCTGACTCAAATGAACAGCTCGAATCGACAATTGAATAACGTGATTTGACGTTCAAACCTATTTTAAGCTTTTACCTAATAATGCGTTCAAAAATTTGAAGGAACAAAATAAATGAGACAAATATAATGGGCCTGTTTGTTTGGCGTTTCCCAAATTTTTTTCGTGTTTGGGAAATGTCAAACAAACATTTTTTCTATTTTCTGAAATAAAGTTTTCATCTCTCAATTTTCTCAAACTACTCTCTCAAAACCCAAACAAGCAATAAATTTCTTATCTCTAAAAAAAAAACATATACAAACTCTACTTTGATTTGACATAAAATAACCTATCTCTTTACACAATTTATCTCACATCAAACATGATTTGACATAAAGTTTTACACATCTTACACCTACAACCTAACTCTTCCAAAAAAGCCTACACATACTTTATTTCAAAAAAACAACTCTCTCAAAACCGGTTACTTAGATCCTACCCCAGTGGATTTAATCCATTGGAGTTGGATGAATGACACATGGACATAAAATGACAAAAAATTCTCCTTTCATGCTCACGTGGCATTCATCTAGCACCCGGGTGGATTAAGTCCATCGGGATATGTACTAATTTTCCCTCAAAACCATAACAAACATCATTATGCAAATCGAAATTATTTCACAAACCTTTACTGCTCTCTCAAATTACTTTCCCAATCACCAAACAAACAGGTCCAATTTGTTTATATTATTAACTAAGACATCGTTTGGTCAGCACCACTGCACTAGCCGCCATTACATATTAGTTAATTAGTGTAACTATTTTATGTATTTGGACCGCAAAAGGGGTGCCACAACTTTAACTGGGATAATTAGACACCATTAAATTGATAATTACGGACTTCAGTGATAGAAAATTGTGCTAATCTTTTTTTCTTATACTTTCTTAAAAATGCTAATCAAACATGATTTTAAGCTTCTGCCAATTATTAGTGAATAGTTAAGGTGTGAAACAAACGATGACTAATTCACTGTTCACATAATATTGAGAATTAGTTAATTAGTTTGGTTGAATGAAAATAATATAATGAATGATATGAAAATCCTCAAATTAGCAAGCTATTGAGGAGTATTGAGTATTTTATTTGTCGTATTCTTTTTAGGAAAAATATTTCTCAAAATTGTATTGCATGTTTCGCTAATTCACTTTTTTTTGAAATATTTCCTAAAATTATTGCATGAAACATACCTTAAAATTGAAAAATTAATCCTTGCAGCAAATTAACTTTTGTGCCAAATTAAATTTATAAAGTTAAGGCTGTCAAGGGGTGGATATCAATATGAATCTGATTCCTATCTAGTTCGATTTATTAGGATTTTTATCCGATCAGAATTTAACCATCTAATCCGATTATGAATATAGTACTTCGAATTATCTAAAATGAATTATATATATGGATGTAGGTCCATTCGATTCATAGCCGACAATAAATTAAAAGATATATATATATATATATATATATATATATATATATATATATATATATATATATATATTATTCAAATAAGTAATACTAATAAAGTAGTAATACTTTCCCATAAGTTTAAGAAAATGTTAGTTAATAATTAATTCATAATTTTATTTTATGCTTATTTTCAACTAATAGTAGGCATTTCTAATGTGAGATGCATTGATTCAAGCCTTCCTTGAGATAACTTGTCAGAAAATGACACATGGCTTAATTTAATTTAATTTTTAATAGTTTAATATGTGAATTACAAGTTTACCCTTATTAATAAACAAATGTATCTAGCTTTAATTCATATAGGTTCCACGATCAATTCTCAACTCTTTCTCTCCACTGATACTGAAAATTCACTAACCGAGAGTTTTTGTGCTAAAATTAAACGCGCCGCCGCGCCGGAGTAAGATCTGCCGGAGACAAAAAGAACTGGCCATTTTATTATGCAATTGATTGGCATAAGAGTGGGTGGTTGATCTATTTTGAAGGATTCGGGTGGTTGGGAGAAAAAAATTATGGAGAGGAACGGGAGATTGTTTTGAAGAAAAATTAGTTTTACGCTAATATTTTTTTCTTTTATATAGGGGTATTATCGTCATTGTGACTGTACAACATTTTATTGTACATGTGCAAAATTATCATGATTATTTGTACAGTTGCACAAATATTAACGGTCTAGATCTACTTTTTTTAAATTTAAAGGCTCAGATTGACATATCTCAAAAAAGGTCACCTATCATGGAATCTTATTTTAGAATTTGGGCTAATAGTATGAATATTAGTTAGAAAACTTTTGAAGACGCGTGTTAAAGATAATGAAATTGGAATCTTAACAAACTTCTTTAAAAAGATAACGGTGTGAATTTTGAAAGTTGATATTATATTGAATACGAAAAATGCCCGACATCCAATTCTGGACAAGATGCGATGGAGTTGAAAAGTTTAGATTCGAACAAAATTTGAATCCGATTCGACATACATGATCCCCAATGTGCACGGGACCCAGTCCGACTCTTATCCGACCCGTTGCTATTAACAGAGTTGTTCAGCGGATCAAAGAAAAAAGGCCCAAAACAACAAGACCATCTAGCGGCAAGTTGGCAACTATATTTGAAACAGGGCCCAATATACTTTGATCCAGGTTCAAAGTTCCTTCAAATAATTCAGGTTTTGGGAGTACACGGAGTTAACATAAAACATAAGCTAATTACAACACCTCTAGAATTTGATGAGACTACCAAATTCCAAAGCTATATTTAATTATGAAAACACTTTTTCGATTCTCACCTTAAAATTTAAATTTTTTTATGATAAAAATGGATTTTAAAATTATTATTTTGTTCAACTATTCTCACTCGGTTAATTTTGGTACAAATCTTAGTTATTTAAAATATAAGGGTGTCTTTGTAATATTCCATTAAATATCATGAATTTTTAGAATAAGTTTAAACTACATTAGTAGAATGATCATGGTATATATAATTGGGAAGTCAATGCCTTTGCATGTATGTTACATTTTCTAAATATTATCCTTTCTCTTAATCTAAAAAGATTAATTAATTTAATGCATTGTTATTGATCATGTACGTCTACTTCCAAATTTCACCAACCATATGCCGATATGCGAAAATGCTAATCTTACGAACGAAGTCAATCAATTACTAGTAATTTCCTTATGTATATATTTCTTAATTTTTTTGGTTTCCCAAGGGTTTAATCCCTTTCGAGGCGCGTCGATCATATAAAGTGGGAACCTCTCCCAACAGGAATTCGAACCTGAGTCCGCTACTTCCTCCAGTAGACCAATCACCTGTTGGTGTATATATTTCTTAATGTATATATAAAAAATAAAAAAAAATAAAAAAGAAGATACTACATTTGTCACATATGCTGAGTAATTTAAACCTCATTCCATCTATCACACGATAAATATATTTATTGTACTTATTATGTTCTTATATATATGTTAAAAAAAATTATCACAAGAGTTGGAATTTCCCAACAGGCATAAGAGAATTTTGTAGTAATAATCAACAGAAACTTCTAATAATTGAATCATTATTATTACTATATATTTAATTAATTTAAGTATATATATATAGCTAATAGGGAGGCACAAAGAACCTTCACAAAATATTACTACTAATAATTGGAATGATTGCATCATGTATAGCTACGTAGCCACGTAGATTTGTCGGGTTAGTTACAAATCCACGATTGAGTACAGCAACTATAATTTTTAAGTTGTTTATGTTACTAATAATCATTTGATCATGTTGGGTGTTGAGTCTTGTTAATCTATGTAAGTATTCCTTTTCGGATTTATTTTGTCTTTTTCTTTATAATTTGCATGCTTCCCACGTACTACAACTTATATAGTATACACATTTGTCAAAAAACTTGTTTGAGTTTTTTGAGATGAAATTTATCAATTAATTTGGGTTTTAGAAATTTGTTAGAATTTTTAATTTTAGAGATCAAGGAAAGACATTGGCAATAATCTAAATTATTTTATGTCTAATCAAAATAATGTTATGTGAGTTTATTATTTTTGAAAATTATAAAAAGAAGAGAAATACGATAAAACAATAAGTTACTATCATATTAATAAGAGAAGAGGCTATTTATATGATTTTTCTTTTCTTTTTAGTGATGAGAAATAAATATTAAGGGGGGTAGTTTTTTAAAATTCAAAGTTAACTTGTTTTTTCAAAAATAATTAATAGCTAGGCCATGAGTTTTGTCCATTTATGTCAAACCCAAGTCGAGTGATCTGCGTCTTCTCATGACCCAATCTATCGCCACTTAGTTCGTCACAATTAATACTCATGTCACAATGGCATGGGTTCGTAATGCTCAAGTCATTGCGACCGCGATCTAAACAGAGTTATTTAACTTTCAATATCACACTTCATAAAATAAAAAGTCAAAAGAACAACAAATCAAACAAACCTCAAATCTTAAGAATAATTAATCTTAAAAATAATCTTCTATAAAAATAAGAAGCCAAATGAATACCATTTTATTCTCCACCAAAGTTGTAAAAAACAAAAAGTAATCACTACATAAAATCTAATGGTAAAAAGAACTATGAATACTCCAAAACAAGCGCCACTTTTTTGTTAACATCATCTTTAAGCAAGAATTTGTCCACCAAAAATTATTACTTCAAACTCATTAGAAACAAGAAAAGAAAGCAATAGATCTTCACTTTCTCTTCCCAAGAGGAAGATTTGCCTTTCTCTTTACCATTATACCACCTTTCAATTTGCTTCTTATTTCTATCCCGAATCTTCATTTCTTCTAGATCTTTTTTTTTTTCTTCTTTTCTTTACCAATACATACTCGGGATCAAGCCCCCATTATACCAATTTCCCTTCTTTTTCAATGTTTGTCTTTATTCCAAATTAGTTCCACTTTTCGAAAAACCCGGCTATCTATTTTAGTACATCATAATAAGATTCCTAAAAATGCAAACCAACCAAGTATATAGTACCAAAATATATATGTATGGTATGATCAATTGAAAGCATTATCAATGTAATTGTAAACCAAAAAAAAAAGGCATTAAAGCTCGTATGCATTCTTTTAGTTAACGAATAAAATTCGTGTGTTCGCTTAAATTGACAAGTGTAATGGCTCATAATATTAACTTTTTGTAGTAATTTCAAATTTCAATATACTATACTCCCTCTATCCCAAATTAAGAGTTATTTTACATGTTTTCACACATATTAAGGTACCTACTACATAGCCTCACTTTTATGAAAAAAATAAATTATATACCTCAAATATTCTTATTCTTTATTTATCCCACCATTAGCTATTTACACGTTATTCAAGTTTTACACTCTCTCTCTTACTTTTTCTCTAAAAGTATCTAAAATAGGTAATTAATGTGTATTGAAATCCTAAAGTGACAGATAATTTGGGACAAATTTTTTTCTCTAAAAGGACAGATAATTTGGGACAGAGGGAGTACTCTATTTAAGCTATATATATATATATATCATTTAGTATAACTTTTTTTAGCCAATACAAAGTTTGGAATGTGTAATAATTTCCCAAGTACATATATATCGATAAATAAATATTCTAAAACAAGGTATATTTTGCAAATTATTTTCTTAAAACCACAAAAACTTACAAAGAAACAAAACAAAGTTCATTCCTTGTCTAATTAACAAATCAAACCATACCAATAGATCTATAGATTCCTATTGAAATAAGTAGTAGTTTCATACACCGGAAGTTCCTCACAAAATCTATAATCCAAGTTATCCAGCTCAAACAAATCCGAACTCGAATCACTCATTACATCATCTTCATCATCGTCGTCCTTATTGTTGTAAAATCTCATTGATCTTTGACGATTATACCCTTTCATCACATTTTGTGCAGATTCCTCAACTCCTCTGTTTTTCTTCAATTTCAACTCTGTCATTGCATTTGGCGGCAATGGCGGCTTTTTGCATCTATGATCATATTTATTCACACAATAATCTTCATCCACAATCACACTCACTGGATTAAATCTTACATTTCTTTGAGTTTTGTTTGATTTAGGCGAACATTTACTCAAACACGATCTCGAAAACGAAGAAGCCGATGAACAAGTGGATGAAATCTTAGGCGACCCTTTATTTCTATCAACATTTTTGGACTTTGAATTAATATTGAAAAGTGAGTTGAAAAAACTTGTTAATCTCCCCCCTGGTGAAATGGGCTGCTTCACTTTCTTCAAATTTGTATAAATCCTCAATGCTCTGGATTTTGACTTTATCATATTAGGATTTGTTGTGTTGTTTTTCTGATAATTTTGGTAATCATCGAACAAATATGAATCCTCTTGTTGTTGACTGGTTTCGCGGGTGCGAATTTGGTTAGGCTTCGTGTTGGAATGAAAGAATTCCGTGTCTGAATTGTTGGAAGAAATTGAAGCTGAATTGAAGAACAACAAATTGTTTTCTTGTAGAAATGGTGGTTGTGTTTTAGTACTTTGAGACAAAAGTTTAGCAGTAATTTCCTTTTCCATCCATTTTTCAACCAAACAACCCTTAGTGAAACTTGTCATCTCTTCATCTTCAATGTTGTTGTTGACACTAGACTTGGCTCTAAATCCACTCTGTTTTTTCATTGGCTTTTCTCTGTTTGCATTGAAATGTTCTGTCTTTTCGACATTTTTGTCGATTGAATGGTAGATTTGGTCGAGAAGAGTGGAGGAAAATGATGCAATGTTCTTGTTTGTGTTTCTTGTTTTGTGATTCTCTTCTTTGAATGGTTTTTGTTTTCTATACATTTTGTGAATCTTTTAGAGGAAAGGAAGTATGAACAGAGGAACAAATGTACAAAAAGAAACAAGATTTGTAGTTGAAGCATAGGAGAGAATGGGATATATAAATAGAAGGAAAATTCTAATCTTTGGAATTATACCACATTATCGTGGATCAAATGAATGATACGGTGTCATTTTTATAAATCAGGTTTATGTAAGGATTTTCATAAATAAAAGGGATGACCGTCGTGTCAATTACATCTAATCTAATACAATGTTCAAATTTGATTACTTTTTTTAACTATGCATTGTGTTTATGTTGATTATATTTATTTAATTAATTGAGTTCAAACGAGCTTTAATTGAATCGACCACAAGAAGAAGAAAAAAATTAATTAAAAAATTCTATGTAAATAAAGAAAAAAATGTTCTATTTTATTTTATTGAATGAGACTACTAAATATTTTGTTAATATCTATTTTTAGTGTTTATGATATAGAGCTTGGGTTTAGTGTATGAAGTTTGGTTACAAATTAATTATATACTCGTAATGACCTAATATGATATATGATTTTAAACATAAAAAATCACACACGCACACATTTGTTGTTACTTTTGTATCTTACCAAGTCGAGCTTAAATTAAGTAAAAATATTATCAAAATAAAAAATTAAATTGTCAAACTTATTTGATATGTATAATATATAAGGATCAAACGAATTTCTATGGAACAATTTTTTTGTCAGATATAGAATAATTCGATTTGATTTTGTCCTATACGAAGGGTTTGATTCTTAATTAGGGCTGTTTTTCACTTTCAAGATTCTATTTATAATGGTTTTTAGAAGTGTCCAGTCAGTTTAAACTAAACAATAATAGACATATTTTTATTTGTCGCTTTAGGATTTCAATATAAAATTAATGTTTTTTTTTTTTTATCAATTTTACTCTTTTTACTAATACTTATCATTAATGCTAAGATTATTTGATTAAAAGGGTATTTTGAAATATTTGCTTAAAAAATGACTATTTATGACATTCCTTAATTCCTGTGCAATCATCCAAAACGACAAATAATAAAAAGGTAAAATTGTAGAAAACGTCCCAAACTAATTAATAATTTTGGATTTTCGTCCCAAACTATATTACCTCACCGAATTTTGTCCCGCAATTTAATATTTGTTTGAAATATCGTCCAAACTAATTACTAATTTTGATATTTCGTCCCAAACTATATCAACTCGCCGAATTTCGTCTCATAATTTACCATTTTGTATTAACTTAGTCTCAACATTAAATTTTTAATTTAATGAAAATGACGGTTCAATCTTGTAATTAATTTGGGACGAATTCTGCAATATTATATAATTTTCCATGTTAAAATTTACCACATCATGACACGTAAGCAGCCATGTGGTAATTTAACGACAAATGCGCAATTTCCGTCTTATAATTAGCGGTGGGACGATATTCCAAAAAAACATTAAATTACGGGATGAAATTCGCCAAGTTGAATAGTTTGGGAGGAAAATTCAAAATCAGTGATTAGCTTGTGATGATTTTTGCAATTTTGCCTAATAAAAAATGGAGGGAGTATAATCATTACGTCTCCTTTTGCCATGTACTGTTGTAGGCGCCTTTAACATAGCAATTGAGGACAAATATTGACCCAAAATAAAAGTACTCATCCACGCATATAATAACATATAGGTTAATGCTGATTTATAAAATAATTCTTGTAATATATTATATATGTGCAACTTAATTACCCCTTCAAATCTTCACGAAGATTTTCCCAGTGTATTTATACCAGCATTTTCTAGCTTCTATTTTCATATATTTACAACAAATACTAGCTTTAACAAATTATATATATGTTCACATCAAATATAACAAAATCTTGATTTACAAAAGATATAATTATTTACAAGCATTCCTATATAGAAATTGGTTGACAACATCGTTATAGTATAAAATAATTATTATTTGGCTCAAAGAGTCAAGTCAAGTGCATGTATCTGTATGGACAAAGATTCTAATTTTTTAAAGTGCAATTTAGTGGGGGGCAATTACAGAACCAGTACTAGCTCCTTAATTACTAAAAAAATTCATAAAAAAAAAAAGACGAATTATTTGGTAATTGGTAGGCTTTTAATGTGAGCATAAAAATTTGTATTTTAGATATTATTAATTTTATGACCGTGAGATTGGTAGCAAACGGGTAGTTAGATTGGAAACAATATTGTGATTCCATGATATTGGTAGCAAATGGCTATTCGCCAATTGGATTTAATATAAAAGTTAAAATTATAATAGACATAAAATCATGTCTAGTTGTATATTTACAAATTAATTCAAATTCAAATTCTTTTAACGAATTTTTCATTAGTTCAAACAGTGTCAGTAGTTCTAATTATGTTTTATTATCTACAAATAAATCATCATTCTGCTTAAGAATTTAAATTCAAATAAAAAAAATTGAGAAGATATATATGATAAGTCCAAAATAAAAAAAATTGAGAAGATATATATGATAAGTCCAAGATTAAAGATGTAATTACCAAGTCAATCAATTCTGTGAAATTGCTCATTGATAATTTAATAACAAATTACCCAAATTAACTTTATATATTAAGATTTGAAAATAAATTGTATTCCCTAACACAATTCATCAACAATTTGTTAATTAATAAATACGCGCGTGGATTCAATTATAATTAACAACTTATGCATTAGTACTGAACGTAAATATAAATATAATAAAAAAAAGAACCGGATACTAAATGTAGATATTAAATTTATTGAAATAATATATCAAGTACTAACTAATTAATGAATTTTGTTAAAAACAAAAAAGATAAGAAAATGAACCACGTGATCCCCATAAAATATTTTTTTTGGACGAATTATAAATCACATCCCCATTTTTTATGTTTGCACTTAATCCCTCAAAAGTTTCAAATTATAGCACTAAACCCCAAAATTACACTTCTATCCTTTGAAATCCAACAACTTGACATATTCATGTTTTTTCAATTACTGGGTGAAACTTAAAAAAAATTGGGGGTGATGTGCAAATGAAAAGCTAGAAGGCCATCTTCAATCATTAGGGGAGGGGGAGGGGGAGTTTGAAGGGAAATAGTTTGGTGGTCTTCAATGGTGAGGGAAGTAGAGGCGAAGATAGACAAAAGCTTGTCCCCCCTTCCCCATGGCATGATTCACTACTTTTTTGTTTTTGTTTTTTAGTTTATTGTTTCTAAATTATTAAAAAGGAACACTTTAAATTATTATGAAAAATAGAGTTTTTTTAAATTTAACTTAAAATGAAAAAGTTAATGATTTTTACATTTTATGTATAATTTAATAAATTTACATTTTAAATTATATCTTTAACATTATTAATTTTAATTTTTTTATATATTAAATTTATCTAATAATTTAGACAAAATGTACAAATTAATTGAATTTTAAATTATTTTTGATCTAATAAATGAGCTTTTAATACGATTTGAACTCTAATATAACTTGATATAAATCTGCGTTTTTTTTTTTCAACTTATAGAATATGTTATAATACAAATAAGATTTAATTTAACAAAATTAAAAATTAAAAATTCATTATTACTATTATGGAGAAAGTGATGGTGAAAAAAAAAACCCTAAATATGATCCTAGATATTAAAGAGAGGGGGGAGGGAGAAGAGACATTTCACCCCAACGACCGAAAATGGCATAAGCACATGCAATAAGAAGACATAAGGACATTATAGGCTGCCTAAATATAGTATGTTTATGTTATAGAGGTTTCGTAGATTAAGCAAGTGGCATTAATTATGCAATTAAATTATTGTACGTATCATTGTATATTCTAACTTTTGATAGATTATCCTTAACGCGTTGAAATGTTGCGCCAAATTATTAACAAAGCACATGCACATACCAACTTAATGTTCTCATTGCATTTTGTTGCACGGTCACCTCGAGTCCCAAAAATCTCCAACTACCAATTGAAAATGAAGAATATTCTACAGTTGGCATGATTGTACTCTCAGTTTAGTCGTTAAATGTTATTTTATTTTTCTAATTTCTTAAGAAATTTAGGGTCTATTTGGATGGGTTTTGACTCGATTTCGTGAGTCTCGGTTTAAAAAAATTGGTTTGGGTGGTTTCGATGAAACCTTTGAGACTTCATTTGGATGAGTTTTGACTCTTGGATTTTGTGGTTTGAATAAGTTAAAACCCCAATTAGATTGGATTTGGATGTTTGGGTTTAGGGGAAAAAGTAGATAATATGTGTCAAATCAATGTTTTTTTTAGTGAGATTTAGGGAAAAAAATAGGTGGTAGGTGTCAAATCAATGTTTTATAGGTTTGAAGATTTTGAATGTGAGTTTTTGAATAGGTTTTTGATGGTTTTATGGGTTTGGCGAAAACTCATTTGGAAGGGTTTTGGCTCGGTCTCGCGAAACCCGCGAGACCGGGCCAAAACCCATCCACACACACCCTTAATTCATGTAACTTCTTTTCTTTTTGGTTAAACTTTGACTTGGACTTGTGCTACATTTAACTTTTAAATTTGAGTTAAGTTCAAACTATGTAAGTGAACTTAGTCCAATCAATGTGATGACTTATAACACTATGCAAGTATCTTATCTCATAGCCCAATGTTAGCTAGGTCCGGTCCTGTCAAATGTTGGGTCTAGCCCCGTACTCAATATCAATTACCTGGTTCGGATCCAACCCGAACTTTTTTACCCAAACAAACGGGTTCAAAACGGGTCTAATTCGGGTCGGTTCAGATCCAAAACCAACCCGAATCTTTTTTCAGGCCCGTACTTTTTAAACCAAACGAAGGGGTTCCAATATTTGTCCATGGCCATGGCCTCCTTCCAGAAATAGCTTAATTGGGGAATTTAATAGTGATACTTTTTCGGGAACTATCTTTAATTAATTGGATCTGTCACGGATTGGGGATCAGTGAACCACACCATCGGCGGTGATATACAACTATTAGTGTACCATACTTGTGTACCACTAATAAGTGATTGCCACATGTACATGTGAATATTATTATAATTGTCACATTTACATGTGGCAATTATTTTGAGATATTTCATAAATAAATTACTTTGAGATATTCTAAATATGAAATAATTTATGAGATATTTCAACTAGCACCCAAGCTTTATTTTCTTAAAGATATTACACACATTACAAATAACCTCCTAATGGCAAAGTTGAAACTTTTCAGTGGTTTAAAAGGTTAATTGTAAAAAGGTGATAAACCTGAGGAGAATTTTCGTAATATCCAATATTTGAGGAGGATTTTCATAATTAGGCCTTACCTCAGGGGCTATTCATAATTTACCATTTAATAAACGAAGCACACTACCTCCTTGATTTTTATTTCATATCACAGTGAGGTAAATCACTCATTATTTCATTTCACATAGAAGTAAATTGCCTATTTTCATATCACATAGATGTAAATTGCCCATTGGCATATCAGAGGGAGTTAACTTGCCAAAATCCCTCTTTTATGTATGGCAAAATAATATTACAAATAACTCATAGATTTTTTGTTTTCAAGAATATTCATGTTCTAGATCTGCCTTAATTTATTTCGAGGTGTGTTTGACATAATATGTGAAATTAGATGTGTAACTGTAAACAAGTCGAGCCATATCGAACTTGAAGTTGTGTTTGAACTTTGTTTAATTTCTTAATGAACCGAGCTCAAAAGAATTTTTATTGAACGAGGTCGAGCCGAATATCAAATAACTTGGTTCGATTTTCAACGGTCCCGGGATGCACTCACTTTAAATGCACCCCACACTCACCATTAATTCTATTATAATAATAATAATAAAATTAGGTCCAACTATGTTTTTAGTATGTAACTATTTTTATTTATACAATTTGTTTAAATTGTGCATTTAAGATTTTCAAACTTAAACTATCAATGTTTAAAGTGTTATTAAACTATATTAAAATATGAAAATCAAAATTTAAACTAACCACATTTAAAGTACGATGGCTAAATTTTACGTCCATAGACAAATCTAAAAATTCAAAATTAAAACTAATAACGTTACATCTTTAATTTAAAATACAATGTTATTAAATCTTACACAAAATTTAAATTAATTTCATTTTAAGTTAATTTTTTTTTAAAAAATATTACAGTTTAAATAAAAACAGAAATTTATATATAGTAGATGGCTCCAAGTGGCACAACCTACTGCGCGGGTGTGATGGCGCGGAGTTAACTCCCCAAAGTACTCCCCTTTCCCCGGGAGGTTAGAGATGGTCTTAGTAATAGGGGTGGGCGCGGTTGGATTTTGAGTATTTCGGATCGGGTACTCAGCTCATCGGGTGTTGATTTTTCACACTCAAAATTCGTCCCGTTTGGGTGGGTACCCGATATTCGGGTATTCAAATTTTTTAGGTACCTGAAATTTAGATTTTTTTAATATATGTAATATTGTATAAGAAATTTAAATTATTTACTCCTTCCGTTTTTTATTTGCCGCTTTAACAAAAAAAAATTGTTTACTTTTATTTGTCGTTTTAGGATTTCATTGTAAAATTAATGTTCTTTTACCAATTTTACCCTTCTTACTAATATTTTTAGTTAATGCTAATATTATTTGATTAAAAGGTTATTTTTTGTTTACAAAAATTGATTATTTATGATAATTCTTAATTTATATGCAATCCTCCAAAACGACAAATAAAAAAAATATAGTAATACATTTGATATTATTTCAAGTGCAAATGTGCAATGGAGTGCACGAGGCTAATTTGATGATGATATTAATACAACATATAAGTATATTTCTAGTTATCAACACAACATTTTCATTAATTAACTGTTAACATATATGTATGTGAAACTAAATCAAATATCATATAGTACGTAATAACTTCAAATTTTCTGGATCATTTGAACATGATTCTCCATTTTACGAGGTTAATCCTTTCACGAAATCAGTCAACCATTGCATTGTTGTAGATAACTCAAATGTTGTACCAGAAAATCAAAGAATCAAATATGATGAAATTATGTCAAAAAAATGTTAAACTAAACTTGAAAAATATTAAATGTATAATCGAAATACAACCGAAAGGCAAAATTGCAAAAATCTCAAATTAATCAATTTTGGATTTTAGTACCAAATTATATAAACTTGGGGAATATTTTTTTGGAATATCGTCCCACCATTAATTATGAGACGGAATTGTGTATTTGTCCGTTAAATTACAACATGGCTGCTTAAGTGTTATGACGTGGTAAATTTTAACATGAATAATTATATAATATTATAGAGTTTGTCTCAAACTAATTACAAAATTGAACCATCATTTTCATTAAATTAAAGTTTTAGTATTGAGACTAAATTCATACAAAATCGTAAATTAGAGGATAAAAATTGAAAAATTGATATAGTTTGGGACGAAAAATTTAAATTAATAATTAATTTAAGACGATATTTCTAAATAATATTAAATTATGGGATAAAATTTGGTGAGGTAATATAATTTGGGACAGTAATTAGTTTGAGACGTTCTGCAATTTTAACTGACCAAAATATATAATCGAAGATTCCATTAGGTTGCCGGAAATTGCACAATGACCGCTGCCGCCGTGTCACTCCGCCGCCTCCTTCATCCCGTCACCGAGCCAATCACACCCATTATCTCTACCATAACATCATTCCTCCAATCCGTAAACCTCCAAAACCCTGATCTTTCAATCCTCAACCAATTTTCTT
Source organism: Penstemon eatonii (assembly GCA_038501285.1). Taxonomy (NCBI): domain Eukaryota; kingdom Viridiplantae; phylum Streptophyta; class Magnoliopsida; order Lamiales; family Plantaginaceae; genus Penstemon; species Penstemon eatonii. The sequence continues at coordinate 10,851,505 of CM076710.1, forward strand.
CTTATCTAACCCCAAACTTAGTAACCCAAATTATCAAAAACCAAACAAGTCCTTTTCATTCCCTCTTCTTCTTCAACTGGGCTTCAAACCCAAACCCCAATCCTAACAACTATTTCCACACCCACTTTTGCTACATTGCCATCACTGATAAACTCCTTTCACACAAATTATTCGCATTGGCAGCTGATACACTGAAAACCCATGAAAAGTTTTCAGATTTTATGGTGGGTAAATTTATCAAAGCCCATGGTGATTTGGGGCACTTGAAATCTTCTGTTAAGCTTTTTCATCAAGTGAAAGAGAGGGAGTTAGGGGGTTGTTTGTTTTCTTATAATGCATTGTTAGGAGTTTTGGTTAGGGCTAATAGGGTCAGTTATGCTTGGGGTTATTTTGGTCATATTGTTATTAAAGCTCGTGTTTTGAAACCTGATGTTTCGACTTACACGACGATGATCAGGGGTTTATGTAAAGTAGGCATGATTGAGTATGCAGAGAAACTGTTTGTTGAAATGAGTTGTGGTAGAAACTTGTGGACTTATAATGTTACGATCGATGGGTTCTGCAAGAACGGTTTTGTTGAAAAGGCGCAAAGAATTGTTGATGAGATGGTTAAAGGTGAGACCATTTTGCCGGATGTATTTTCTTACACTTCTTTGATTGATGGTTATTGCAAGAAAGGTGAGTTTCGGAATGCAATGAGATGTTTTAACGAAATGGTAAACACGAGGAATTGCAAGCCTAATGTGGTGACTTACAATGTCTTGATCAATGGGTTGTGTTTAAGTGGAGATGTAGATGAAGCTAAAAGGATGATGAGCTTGTTGAGATTGACTGGAGTGAGGGATAACATTGCAACTCATACTAGTTTACTAAAGGGGTATTGCATTGTAGGAAAATCAGAGGAGGCTATTAAACACTTCAAAGAAATGATTTATCTTGGCATGAGTCTTGATGGAAAATCATATGCTGTGATCGTAAATGAGTTGAGCAAATTAGGGAGGCCAGACGAAGGGGTTATGCTATTAAAGGAAATGAGGGCAAGTTGCATTAGTCCAAGTATAGCTATCTTTAATGCCGTGTTAAGGAGTTTTGTTAAGCTTCAAAAATTTGATAAAGCCATTCTACTTCTGAAGCAGATGCCCCAAATGGGTTGCTACCCTAACTTTTTGTCTTACAGTGCGGTGATAACTGGGCTTGCTGGAGCCAAAGGAATGATGCATGATGTTGAGATGCTTGTTAATGAGATGATTCAGAATGGACATTGCCTTGATACCACATTGTACAGTGAATTAATTAAAGCATATTGTATACACGGAGATATAAGTAAGGCAATTCGTCTTTTTATGGACATGGTTGATGAGAGTCTTGTGATTAGTATTGCTTGTTTTGAAGTTTTTGTTAAGGAATTGAGTTCGAGGTGTTTGGTCCTTGAGGTTGAAAATCTTTTTGAACAGATGAAGAATATGTGTGTGGTGAGTGATGCAGAAACTTATCAAAGAACCTTAGATCAGTACAGTTCTGGAAACAGTGATAGCTGATAATATTCGGTATCAGAGCTGATAATAAAGGCCCAAAAGGTCTCAACCCTTTGATGATTTTGGACTTCTATAGACGCATGTCAAAAGGTTTCAAGGGGCAAAGGTGTAATTCTGTCCAAATATTTTGCTTGTTCTGTCAATATTCCAAATCATAAATATGTCATGTGGTTTGATTTGGTTCTCACTTGCACACAACAAACAGTTAAGTGAACTCAAATAGGGAGAGGAATTTCGGAAATTAAACTAGAGAATTCAATTGAAAGAGGTATTTATAGTGTAGGTAGATTGGTAGAAAGTTGAATATCCTCTTGATTTCCAAAAATATGAAAATCATAAATAACTTTATACCGTGTACTATGTTAGAATGATACCTCTGCTGTGGTAGGACTTTTAGTACATATGTTAATTTATAGCAGACATGCCTAATTTAAATTTCTGTTGGATATATAGAAGAAATATTTAGCTTGAATTTTATGTTTAAAGAGAAGTAATACAGATTCAAGGCTAAAGTAAGCTTGAACAGAGATTTAAGTCATATCAAATTCAATCTGCTATGATGTCAGTTCCCTCGTTGAAATTTAATAGTTTGATTAGAATTTTAAAACGAGATTAAACTTTTGAGTGTGACATTTAAACCATACTTTGTCGTTATGAGCACGTAACTCCTAGCAATTATTGGAGCTTCTCTAATAAAAAATTGTTCCATCATGTTAACCCATGCCCACTAGTGACCTGCTAATTAAAATTAGTTTATCTTGTAATGGTGAATGCCAATTATTAGTTTACTAGGTTTGATCTGGCAGCTTTATTAATTTACCTGGTTTGATCTGGCAGCTGTAAAGAATAACTGAAAAAGATTAATATGCTTTTTATTCCTTATAAAAGGTTTCTGAATCTAAAGTAAAACCAAGAAATTAATTTGATTTAATGATGCTTTTGTTTATATAATAAAAATTATTTAAATGGTCCCATAAGGTGATGAAAGTTGAAAGAGGAATGGATAAGCCTTCTATACTAAGAAAACCTTTTGAGGGAACCATTTTCTTAAAAGGCAGGTAATGTGTAATAATTGGAAAAAGATTGATCATTTAACTCTACAAACAGATAAAAAAAAAAGGCTTCACACACTAGAGTTATATTAATGAATTCATAGTTGAATATTAATAGAATGTTGTTTTGCTTGATGTTGTCATAGATGAGGTCAGTATCATTGTCTTAATCTTTATGTATAATTTTCCCCCTCAATAGATGACAAAGCATGTTCTTATTCAACACAATTCTATTTTGTATTCTCCCTTTGTGTTTGTCCTATGCATTTGAGTTGGATTCAAGTTCTAATAAGTAGGCCTTTGAAAATTAATAACTTTATAAGTTTTTGTTTTTGGGTCTAGTGGTATTAATGCACCTCTTGATGTCAACTATTTATCGAAATTAAATACAAGGAGGCAAGTTTTGTGATTGGAGCACCTCAGATCTTGATTATTGACACAAAGGTGCACCTTTTGCTCTGTCACAAGGCGATATCATTTTCACATAGTAGATTATATTTTTATTCTATTTTTGTGGGTTCAAGTTGAATTATAGGGGTTGGTATGTCATTGAACCTTTATTAATTATGTGGGTAGTGGCTCATTATTTTAAAATAAGAGTGCCCATTTCAAGATTCTAGAAGTATAGTGGAGGGGAACATAAGTAAATGAATCTTGGTAACTATAAGTACAAGAAGGAATAATTAGTGGCAGTTTAGTATCAATCCAAGAACTAAACATGGGTTCTTGTCAAAGACAAAAGGGGGTTCTTGATTCTATCTACAGGTTCCTCTCTCTCTCTGAAACTTTGCACAAGATCACAGACCTTTCCTCAATTATTCATGCAAATTTTTTTGTTTTAAGGTTTTTTTGTTTGCTTGTCCCTCTAAAAGATTAAGTGTAATTCTTATGGTACATGAAGTTTTAATCTATGGTATTTCTGACAGTATTTAAAATACTAAGTTCTAATTGAATTTGCGTCTGATAAGTTATGAGCAGAATAATAGTAGGTTTGTCTTGAATTTTTATTAATTTTGCTGCATCAGAGAAAAACACCATTTCCTTCCCCAAAGACCGAAAATTTCAATTGTTTATTTATTTAATCTTGTTGTCCTTCTGAAGCAATCTCATGGTTTATTAAGATGCTGAATAACCTTGCCTTTGTGTGATGAATTTTCAATAGTTTCATTATCGATTATATTTCTTTGCTTCTGATAAATTGTCATCGTTGGAACATTATGTGATCCTCTTGTCGTTTTGAGTTGCCTTTTTTGGTGGATTTACAATATTTACGATTGGAAAATCTGCAGAATGATCATTAAGGCTTAGCAGCTGTATTCTTCTATTGCATTCAATCAGTTCCATAACAACTTGTTATTAATCTCGTATAACATTTCAAACAATGTCTTAGCATTGATTGATGAACAAGTTTTTATTTACTTAAATTTGAAACACAATCTCTTAACTTCTTGTAGATATATAGTTGATGCTAAATTGATATGTTTTTGCTTCTTCTTAAACCAGGTAAACATTGAATCATCAAGGCCATTCAACTTTATTTGGTAGCTATAAGAGTAGGAAACACACATATATATGATGCAAAGTTTATCCAACAAAGACTCTGATCGAACTATTGGTTTTGGTTGCTTCTCCACCGAACAATTACAGCTTTCTCTTTCCAAGAATGTAGCCACTGCAGCTGAATACCAATATCATGTGAAGCAATCAAAGTCTCTGTATCAAGAACATGACTCATCCTCGACTCTTTCAACCAGAAAATCTCATCACGGAGCATCTACTTTGCCACGAAGCAACTTAAACATGCAAAGTATATCATTTCAGCCTGGTAATGGTTGAGGTGTTCCATAACCCCCCACCCCCCCGAGTAACATGGTCCTTTATTTGTTTTTTTTAATTAAATTAAAATAATATTTGAGGAATTACACAAATATAATTTAGAAAAAGAAATTACAAGATCAATACTTTGTGAATTATTTGATAAATTACATTGGGAAGAGAATTGTTGAGAAACTTGATACTGATTATATTATAGATTATTTTTAGAAGGTTTTGTTTATTTTCTCTATATGACTCTTAATATAGAATTCCATCCTAGTTTAAGGGTCTTTACAAACCATGCAGCCAACTTAATCTCACAATCTTTTGAATACTTGTGTGTAAAATATCGAGCTTTTCACATATATGATTATATAAAGCAAACTGTTTATTTATTTAAATCAATTATAGGTTTCTTTGAAACTCGTAAGAAGAATGGAGAGGATCGCGCGAAGCCGTGTTTGCCAAGTAGAAATGCAGATCATGATATCGATCATCAAATTCAATTGGAACGTGATCAATCAGTGGTCAGTGATCATATTTCTTAATGACAAAGCTTCCATAATTGGAAACATTTTTATACGAATTTTACCGTAACCGGTCATTTCAACTGAACCTTAAATGTTTGCCCTGCAGACTTGCATTACGTATCCTTTGTCTGAATCTTATTTTGATAAGATGGTAGCTGCTTATGGGACAAATGCAATTGTAAGTACTTAAAACATTTTTGATTTTCTCTTCTTAAGCTTAATACTCTATGTCTTTATCTAGTAAAAGTCAATCTTTAACCTGCAGGTTAATCCTCAAATGATGGGTATTACACAAGCAAGAGTTGTTCTTCCTCTTGATTATACAGAAGGGATTCCCATTTATGTCAATGCTAAACAATATCATGCCATACTTAGACGTCGACAAACCCGAGCAAAACTCGAGTCTCAGCGTAAGATAGCCAAATCAAGAAAGGTACATACTTGTAAGAAGTTGACAAGTCTTCCTGTTCTGTTCTGTTCTGTAAAATGTCATAAATACCCTTGTGCAGTAAACTCAATTAAAACGCGAACAAGGGTATAATAGTCATTTTGAAAGAATGCAATTACTCCTCATTTATTTATTTATTTATATTAGTTTGAATTAGTGAATATCCGAAATTGCCTTAAGCAACAATATATGATTGTATTCATAAATGCTACAGCCATATCTTCACAAGTCTAGACATCTTCATGCTTTGAAGAGAGCTAGGGGATCCGGAGGGCGTTTTTTGAACACAAAAACTTCGAAACTATCAAATCCTTCGACCAAAATGTACGGCGTCAATAAAAATCTCTCATTACAGCACGGAACTAAAGATGCATCTGAACCCGAGATTCAGCACTCGGAGAGCAACAGCTGGGGAGCCTCCACCCCATCTGGCTCAGATATCTCTTGCATTTTCAACAGTACTACTGACGACATTCTCCAGCAACATGATTTTGGATTCTCGACTTCTTCTTTTTCTGCGGGGCCACATTCGCGTGTCCTGGCACCTAACGATCGGCTTCTGTTGTCTATTGACAGATGTTAACAGGCAGTTCATCCTTGGCTATTATTTTACTGATTTTTGCAGTAAATGGAACTTTGTTAATTTGATTGGAACCTTGATAAGTTTGCAAATGAAAAGATAATCTGACCTGGGTATTTATGTAATAATAATATTTTTAAGTTTTGGTTGATGTAAACAGTCTTTAAGGTTTCCTTCTCCTCTGTAATCTATGTAGCTAATGCATACAGCATATTTACTTATCTGTTTTACTCCTTTGTAATTGCATCTTAGTTTCCCAATTGGTGGTTTACCTTATCTTATTGTGTCCTCTGCATTCGTTCTACATGTGGGGAAAATGCATGACACTTCTTGTGTTATGTGAAAGTCAGTGAAACTTGCACAAAACTATTTTCCATGTATGTAAATAACTTGTCAAAGTTTGTATGGACATGGAAGTTGTATGCAATAAATATTTTAAGAAGGGGTTCTGTGCTGAATTTTTTAAAGTATAGGATATTTACCCATAATTCTATTTAATAAACATTTTAAATGGTCGTTTCATATAGATTTGGAGGTATCCAATTTGGGCACGGACTGCACTCCTTGAAACAAACGCAGGTTCGAACCTCGTGTGGCACAATTCTCCACTGAAATATTGTGGAGGTTGTGTTGGGGTTGGTATCCTGTTGGCTCTCTCCCTCAGGACCCTGTCATCCGTGCACATCCCTCGATTTAAATCCTTCCTGATCAAGGGACCTCTGATACAGGAGGGGGGTTCTCCTTCGGGATAAACCTTTTGAAAAACATATGCAGCAAAAAAGAATTAGAAATGGCGATCTACTTATTCAAGAATGTTAATTTCAACAGTATGACTTTATAAAGGCATGTTAGCATTCATAAAAAAATATAGTGGAATGAGATTTAAAAAGGTTCACATGACATGACCAAGCATTAATTGTTACAGTTGAACTCCATGTGATGGAATAGTAAATACAAATATCAACCAATCAAAAATCATGAGCAATTCAAATCCAAACCTGATCGAGAAACCTGGACATCTTTGATTTTCTCCTCAACAATGATTTCTTCAGAGAATAAAGCAGTTTTACCTCCTCTTCAATCTCGTCCTATTCCATGCATTATGGAATTTTTGTACCAATAAAAACCATTCCCCATATACATATTCCACACATATATATTAAAGTTGTACTTTTCTCCAAGAAAACTTAGGACCCATTTGGATGGATGGATTTGGGAGTGGGTGGATTTGAAATTCCTTGTCAAATCCATCATGCTATTTAGATACAAAATTAAATCCATTCATTTGAAATCCTGGATTTTAGTCCAATGGATTTCAGCCCAGTTTTAAGTTGATTTGAAATTCTTCCTAAAACTAGTCATTTGAAATCCACATTGTATATTTTCAAAAATTGCAATTTGATCCCAGATTTTCAAAAAACCTAGAATGCAATTCAGTCCAGTCGTCCAGAATTTTCAAAAAATTAAAATTTGCAATTCGGCTACTATTTTCAAAAATTTGAATTTGCACTTTTGGTCCCTCAATTTTTGGAAATTACAATTTGACCCCAAATTTTTGAAAAACCAAGAATTGCGATTCAGTTCAGAATTCTCAGAAAATTAAAAAAAAAATTCAATTCGGCCCCAAATTTTCAGAAATCCAAATTTACACTTTGGTCCCTAGATTTTTGAAAAACCCAAAATTACAATTCAGTTAATTTCGGAAGATTAAAATTTTCAATTCGGCCCCTGATTTTCAGAATTCCAAATTTTCACTTTTGGTCCCTTAATTTTCAAAAATTGCAATTTGACCCCATATTTTAAAAAAAATCAGAACTTCAATTCAGTCCATAATTTTCAGAAGATTAAAATTTTCAATTCGGCACCTGATTTTCAAAAATCTAAATTTGCACTTTTGGTCCCTTAATTTTCAAAAATTGCCATTTGACCCCAGATTTTCTAAAAACCCAGAGTTCCAATTCAGTCCAGAATTTTCATAAAATTAAGATTTTCCGTTCGGCCCCATATTTTCTGAAATCCGAATTTGCACTTTTGGTCCCTCAATTTTCAAAAATTATAATTTTGCCCCAAATCGGTTTATGCGATTTTATCCCGATATCAACAACAAGAATTAACTCATAGAGCAGATTATAAGGCACAATTGGGAATTTCAAATAACACAAATGATATATACCAAACAATGAATTTGAAATCCTTTGTAAAAAATTTATCCAAACAAGAGACTGCAAATGAATGGATTTCAAATCATTGGAATTTCAAATCCATTCATTTGAAATTCCTCTCCGTTTCAAATTCATCCATCCAAATGGGCCCTTATATTCCCCAATTTTCGAGCTTCCCAAGGAACATAACTACATACAAACTTTATCTTCGATTACTTCTAACCAAAATCCGCAGCTTAATAATCATTCTACCTATAATAAAAAAAGATAATCAAGTGCAAACCTCATATTCTCCTAACTCATACAGAATCTTGGAGCAGGGGATTAGCTCATCCGAGTCGAATGGTGTTGAATGCATTGGCGGAGCTAGACCAATTTTTTTGGGAGGGCGGATTTTTTTTTTTTGGAGTAATGCACCAAATAAAGAAAATAATAAGGGAAATTGGTATAACAAGAATATTTGGTGCATAGTTTGGAAAATAATATAAGGAAGAGTGAAAATATTTTACCATAAAGAAAATAAATGATTGTATTCATTTTACAATTGATAAGTATTTTTGTTGGAGCAGTGGACTAAATAAAAAGAATTATAAGAAGGAAATTGATTACAAAAATATTAAAAGGCCATAAAAGATTTTTTTTAGGAGCAGGGACTAAATAAAAAGAATTATAACCAAGCTTGTTGCACATGGAAATCGAACCCAGGCCACCTAGTGCAACTCACTTACACGTGCAACTTGCTATCCAGTTGGTCAAAGCAATTTATTCTTGCAAAATTAATAACTAAAAATAATTATTTCTAATTTTCTTGGGGGGCGACCCCCCAGTCTATGTGTAGCTCCGCCACTGGTTGAATGGCTCTGGGTTCGTTATTCGTTCACTGTTCTTCTTCGACATTTTAACCCCTTTAATTTTTTCACATCGTCTCCCTGATATTTTTATAGGCGGTACTTTATCCACTTTATTTATGATAATATGACATTTTACCCACTGTATTATGATAAATATGGCAATTTATCCCCCTATGTTATAAAATAGTTTTCATGCCTACTCTAGCTCCGGCTGAAGGGGGTAAACTGCTTCATTAAATTTTTTATTGAGGATAATTTTTTTTTTTTTCAAATTATAGAGGGATAAATTGAACATCATATATTTTATAGGGAGTAAATAGTCAATAACTTTGGATAAAATTGGGTTTGGTATCAAAACTGTTATGAAAACTTATCCTATTATACCAAATTTGCATTTTCGTATCCAATGGTACCAAAGTTACAAGTTAGCCTATCTTATAACACCAACAAAGCAATTTTCCCATTTACATATACTTGCACACAAATGGATATTGAGTGTATAATTAAGTGAAAATTATGGAGAAAAGCTGGAAAACTTGTCTTTCAATATTCGATGAATAATATGGTATGAGGATAAATATTATTCGGTCACGATTGAAAGCAATTCCACGACACAGTGACTAAATATGATATCCCTGTTTTGCCAAAATTATATTTTGTGTCTTTTTAAATACGTTGATTTTCTATGATCGAAACCTTGTTCATTTTTAAATGATTTTTTGGCAGTTTGCATCATTAAAATATGAACAATAGTAACTTTGCACTTCCAATACACGAACCTATAAAATGCGATCTTGTTATTAACCATGATTATTGGGACCACAAGTTCTGAGAGTCCAGTCTTGTGGAACCAAATGTGCAATTTTACAAAAATTTTATAAATTGAATGAAAAATTAACTTGAAAAAGTAAATATATGGGGACTAAAAGTAATGTCTAGATGACTTCACGTGTTAGAGCTTGGAAGATTAAGGACTGAATGTGTTAAACCACAAGATAAAGGACGGAATTTTGTTGAAAATAAGGATCAAATTCAAATGTCGATTAAGAAAAAAGAATTATTTTGTCCCTACTCAAAACTAGGGCTGTCAATGGGTCGGATTCTGGTCGGATCAGGCTCGTCCAGATCCGGCTCCATTTATATCGGATCGAATTTTGTCGAATCGGATCTTGCTCGAATTGTGCTCGGATCTAGATTTTTTGAATCCAACGGATCTTGGTCGGATTTGGCCGGATATCGGATATTTTTCGGATCCAATAAATTTGTATTTAAAAAGTTAAATTAATATTTTTTTCCTAAAACAAGTTTATTATCTTTTCAATTTCATTTAATTTTAGCTCACATTTTCAAAGTTTCTTTATTATATTCATATTTGTAGAATGAATATATTGGTTTAAATAAATTATAAACGAATTATAAATTACTATCTTCTTAAATTGACGTTGAAATATTATTAATGATACTTATTTTTATAAATCATTTTGTATATATATCTTTCTTTTTATTTGTAGTCGGATACAGATCTTTAACGAATCGGATCGACCTAAATCCATATTCGCTCCATGAGTTTCGGATTTCGGATCTTTATAATCGGATCAGGTCCATCGAATCTCTAATCGGACAATTATCCTAATAAATCGGACCGAATTCGGACGGATCCGGATTGAAATCCGCCCCATTGACAGGCCTACTCAAAACACCTAACTAAATGTGTAATTTTTTCTTAACCTAATCTATAGTTGGACTTTTCCATCTATTCTACTTTGGGCCAACTCCATGGTACATATTCAGATTTTTGAAGGTTTGCAACTAAGGGCCCTTAATTTAAATATAAAATACCCAACACCCTAAACCCAGCCCAAATGAAAGATTTTCTCTTTAGCGAATTTGGTCTAAAGAAAATTCAAAATATGCTTTGAAAGCAAAGTAATGATTATTTACACTTTTCAAGTTACACCATTCATATATATTTGCCAAGACCAATTCTTTTAGTTAATGAGTGAATATTTTTTCTTTGGGCCGAGTCAGATATTACTTATATACCTGAGCATTACACTTTTCAACTTGCATGCTCCTGGTTTTAGCGTATGAAACACGATTTAGATTACTTGGGTTTTTCAAAATTTGATATATGATTTGAAATTTAATTATTGTAGAAAGAAAAATAGTATTATCCATGTAAAGTTAGTTCGAATTGATTTGTTTGTAAAAATAGCTTTATGTTAGTGTATAAATAAACTTAAAATAACTTAAAATATCTTTTATATCACATATAAATTTGGAAAACATAAATAAACAAAATCAAATTCATAAGACATAAGAAATAATTAAGAACTAGACTGATGGAGATATATTATTATTTCCCTTCTATGCAGTGAAAGTTGATCATAATCTAAAATTTTAATTTATTAGCTTATTATTGGTGTCATATCCTGTGTTTGCATGACCATAAGGGAACTAGGTACCAATTTTTAGCCTCACGCCATCATAAACACCAATAAAAATCATATGAAAACCCGCAAAGGTAGTGAGCAAGTGAGCGTGGTGTCTTTGACTCAATATTTTCTAGGTCGAGCTCATCACACTGGTTTGATGAATGTGATTTACATCTCTCGTGATTTACGAGCTATTGTATGAGGACGGATTTTATCTTGTGCACTTCGATAGCTGCGAGTTTCGTTGTCAACCAAAAAAAAATCATATGAAAAATATTTATATGATTCATCTGATGATTACGAAATCAAATGACCAATAAAATCATGTTCGAGGTAATAAAATCATATAATAAATATTATAAAAGACCATACTGTTAAAATTACTTATTAATTTTAGGTTGGGGGTGGTTACGAGGTGGGGTTAGGGATGGGCAGGATTTAGTTTTTTTATAATTATTTATTAATAATATATAACCTTATAATTTTAATAAATATTAAATAAATTAAAACTATTACATAAAATTTAGATTTAAAAAAATTGAATTTTACAAGTACAAGGGAAGTTTGACAAGAAAAAATAAAATGAAAGTTTAAGAGGGAATTTTACAAGGGAATATTAAATTAAATTAATACTATTGAAACTATTATATTAATTTGTAAATGAGGGTGAAATTTGAGAAGAAAATTAAAGTGAAAACAACACCTTTAATTAATTTGAGAAAAAAATTAACAAAAATAGGAAAATAGTACTCCTAGCAAATTTCGGATCTCAGAAAAATATTTAATTGTGTCATCAAAATTCTTGCAAAAGTGCAAAAGAAAATACAGACAGACAGCGTGTATTTTTGACATCACTGATCCAACATTTAACTAAAAAAAATTATGATTAAACAAATTAAAATAGATGAAAAGCATCTCAGAAAAAATATTCCCCGTGGGTTTTCTTCACTGTCAATCAAAGTGCAAGGATAACAATTTAGTTATAGCTCATCATTGATGCTCATACTCCAATCCTAAAATTGCAAAAGGCACAAAATAAATCAATTAATTTTTTAATTAATGAGTAAATTATTGGATCTCAGGAAGTAAAAAAGTTATCCTCATTTCCGAATTGGAATTATCAGATAGATAACGCAGTTTTTATTTTTACATCACTGATCCTGCTAATATTTTGAAATTTAGGATTTGCAATTTAGTCCCTCACCAAATATTTTGAAAGTGGGTGAAATTGTGATTTTTGGAGATCTGGAGATGTGGAAGACGATCTGACAATAGCAAAAAGTGGGTTTTACAGCTTCATTTACAATATTCCAAGTAAATCACGAGCCTTTTGAGCGTGAGCCGAGCTTGCACAGTCCATATTAAACAAAATTCATAAACAAAACTTCCAATATAAAAATTGAAAGAAAAGTTTTCTGAAAAATTAAATAAATGGGCTGTGCAAAGCAGGGCACAATCTCATAACTTTGTGATTTACTAGAAATATTGAAAAATAAAAGCTATAAAGTACCTCACCAGATCTATGTATAGATGAAATTCTGCGCACTGCTGCAGGTTATGAACTGACCAAGCGTGTTTTTCAATATATATAGAAGATGAAATTAGGTTAGGAATCTAGGGTTGTACTTGCGGCAGCAGCTTTTAATGGGCTTTTCTGCCTATTTTGAGTATTAGTTGGGCCCGTTTCTATGTACTATAACTAGGACAGGAATCTAGGGTTTGTTCTTGCATAAGAAGCTAGTAATGGGCCTTCTTTTGGTACTTAATGGGCCATTATCTACAATCTGATTTTGGATCAGTTTGGGCCTTATAAAACCGAATTCACCAGTAACCTACGGGTCAGGATTCTCATCAGTCTAGATTAGGGCTGAGCACGGTTCGGTAAACCGACCGAACCGAACTGGAACCGAAATTTCGGTCCGGATCGTTTACCGAACCGAAATTTCGGTTCGGTAAACGGTTCTCGGCCGAGAACCGATCCTTGGGAGCGGTCGGTTCTCGGTAATACCGGTCGGTTTACCGAACCGAACCGATTGGACCGAAATTTTTTTTTTTTTTTTTTTTAAAAATTAGTGTTTTTCAATTACAATTTTGGAGATATATAAGTTTTAAGTTTGAATGGTTTGTATAAACTTAATATTATTTACAAAAATAATTTACCTCTTTGTATTTGATTAAGATTATTTTATGTTTGAGACTTTTATGTTTGAATGGTTTGTATGAACTTTGGTGATATATTGAATGTTACGCAATAAATAGAAGGGGGGGCTTTTTTGTATGGTTTGTGTGTTGTAAGATATATTTTTTTTTGTATATAGTGCAATAAATTGAATTTTTGATTTTTTAAAAATAAATAAAAATTAAATTTTCGGTTTTTTTGGACCGAACCGGAACCGAACCGAACCGTTCGGTTTTTTACCGAACCGAACCGAAATTTTTGGTTCGGCAAATGGTCCGCGGTCTGAAATTTACTGAACCGAAAAAATACCGAAGTTCGGTCCGGTTCGGTTCGGTTTTTACCGAATGCTCAGCCCTAGTCTAGACATACAAGGTCCGTCTGGCCGTTGAGCAAAGTTTGAGTAAGAGTTGAGTTAAAAAAGGAAAAAAATTACTGATTAAAAAAATTAATCAAATATTTTTAAAGAAAAAAGATGAGTTTTAATTGTTGTTATATGGAATAAAAGGTTGAATTGGCCTTATAAGAACTATCACAAATCCACAATCGTAGTCACGTTTAATTTTGGCTTCTTAGGGTGAGTTTGGCCCAGTGGTGGGAGCTCTTAAAAATAATTCTAGACATTCGTTGTAATTTTTGAAGTGTTTGACTCCAATTATAGAAATTGCTTTTAGTCAATCGTGATTTTAAGGGTGTTTGGCCTTCATTATCATAATTACTTTTGGAATCTCCAGAAGCTAAAAATTAACTTATTTTAGAAGTAACTAAAGTGTTATTTTTGCAAAAGCTATTATCCAAAAGTAATTATTTTATAATTAAATTTTATCATAATCAATTATTGTCAAAATTCATTTTAATAAAATTAATTCTCCTATAATTAATTTTCGAATCGCTAAGCCAAATTATATATCGAGGAAGTGGTCTAAACATATTTTCATTTATCAGATTCTAAGTTGAATCTTAAATAACATAATTTAATTAATTATAAAAATTGTTAAAAAAGTCCAATACGAAAAGCCCAAGCCCAACAAACTGTCCTCTTTGTAACGTTCCAGAGGTCTGTTTACACTACAGGAAAGTCCTAGAAACTCCTCCCCATTTCACTCCAGAAACTTCTACCCCCTTCTTCCTCTTCTTCTTCCTCAATTCTCAAAATTCTCTCCTATAAATTCACTGCAATTGATCCCCCATTACCCAATCAACACAAACAAGAAGCAATCGAACCTTCTAGTCTCTCAAAAGAAAATTCAAATCAAATTTCTCTTTCAACACATCAGCAGCAAAATCAGATGGATATCAGGCTTTTAGGACTCGACACCCCATTATTCCACGCAATCAACAACATGATCGATCCCGACGACTCCGAAACCAACAAATCAGTCAGCGCTCCAACGAGGACCTACGTCCGCGACGCCAGAGCTATGGCCGCTACTCCCGCCGACGTTAAGGAGTACCCTAACTCCTACGTGTTCGTGATTGACATGCCGGGGTTAAAATCAGGGGACATCAAGGTGCAGGTAGAGGACGACAATGTTTTGCTCATCAGCGGCGAGAGGAAGAGGGAGGAGGAAAAGGAATGCAAGTTCATTAGAATGGAGCGGAGGGTTGGTAAGTTTATGAGGAAATTTTCTTTACCGGAGAATGCGAATACGGATAAGATCACGGCGGTTTGTCATGACGGAGTGTTGACTGTTACGGTGGAGAAGCTGCCGCCGCCGGAGCCGAAGAAGCCGAAGACCATTGAGGTTAGGATCGGTTGAGATATTCTGCGGTGGTGGTGAAAATGTGAATAAATGTGTGTTCTGTTTTTCGAGAGTTTGATGAGTGTAGGAGTTGATGTTTAGCAAGTGTGGTTTCACTTTTCAGTTGTGGATGTAATTAATCGTATGCATAATATTTGATATAAATCAGTGTTATTAAGCAGAATGTTCCTGTTCCTGTTTTCTTATTTTCACTCCTTCCGTTTTAGATTAGTTTGTTAATTTTTCAGATATCTTGGGCCTGTTTGTTTGGCATTTTTCAAAAAAAATTTGTGTTTTGAAAATGTCAAATAAACGAGAAATTATTTGATATACCACATGCTCCAAGTCAGCAATCCTAGTTGGTGCATCAGTCCAATAAGATTTAGACATTTTGGAAAAGATTTTCACATCAAATATAATAATTCAACTGTAAGAGAGTTTATGGAGTCGTTAACTTCTCCATCTCCTACGTTCTAGTTCTAGTTCTAGTGAAAATGGAGCACTTCTCCCATGATTAATACCTTAAAAAATCCGGAGCAATTAGACAAGTAAATCACCTACTCAATTCTCTCATATCACCTTTAATAAGATTTGGGAATTTTAATGGTGGAATTTTATTAAACATCATATTACTATTTCATAAACATTGATTGAAGCTCAAATTCAAGTTTTGGGTAATGGAGCATGACGGTGATAAAGGTAAACAAATCCCTCATTTTACAAATAGTGAAACACCTCATGGGAGCAATTGGGCGAGATATCACCAACTCAATTTTGGAATGGAGAAATTAACCAACTCAATTGTGCAAAAAAATTCTGGAGCAATTGGGAGAGAAAATCACTAACTCAATTTTGGAATTGAGATATTCACCAACTCAATTGAGCAAGAAAATGGTCATTGATCTCAAGAAAATCAAATTCGAGATGTTCCGAGGGTCTACCTTGAAGTTATGATAAGTTCTGTAATGAATTTGATTGTTTTAATTATTGATACATTAAGCTCTATTGTTCCTCTTTGTGTTAAGCTGTTAAAAATTATTATACAATAATATTTAGGATTAGAATCATGAGATATATATTTGTTGACGAAAATCAGTTGAATAGATGTATTTATAATCTCATCAGCTTTCTCTTTAGTTTCTATGGAGAATTTGTTAAGAATACAAGAATTTATTTGGGTATAGATATATCAAGTAGTACTGAATAATACAATGCTCAAATTTGGTTTAAATCTTTATCAATCTTGAAACTGTGCTTGGGTTTAATTTGATTGTTTAATGAGTAAACTTTTTATCAAGCGAGCTCGGGTTAAATATCACGTAATTCAATTTCATTTTCAAACAATGCAGATTTTCATTGTTGTCCTAACCAAAATTATTATAGAACTTACAACGTTAAACGTACTACATCAAGCAAAGAAATAATACTAAGTTAAGCATCTATTGCCCTCTTAGTACAATGGATGAGAATCTTTATTTAAGTTCTGGGCATGGTAATGGTCATGTGCTTAAGCTGATGTCTACCAGAAACAAAAGAATTGGCTTATATGTGGGGACTAAATACTTGAGTTCATTGTTTTAAAGCAGAACGCCTAATTGCCAAACCAACTATGATGTTATTGATCATGAACGGCATGTGTCTATGTGCTTTACCATTTGTAGGTCATTTTAAAATTTACACTTTGGCGATTCAGCAGAATTTGGTCGAACTTTTTTTTTGTTGGATATCACTTTTGTTCATAGTGATCCACTAACTTACTTTTCAGGCATGTATTGGTTTCATATATCACACATGTTTGATAATCTCATGGCTGGCAATTTTTTAATAACTGGATTAGGAACAATGATCTAGCTTTCCTTGATATAATGCAGAAAAGCCACAAGTGAAAAAAACAGATTATAGTTTCCCGTATGGGTCTAAAGAAACAATACAATTCTTTGATAAAGTGATTAATTACGTTTAACTGAGGCATCCCCTCAGATTGTTTTAGAAAACTCAATCTATGCCGATGCTAGCTTTAGTGCTCACACACGATAGCCACATATTTGTCACAGTAAAACATCATTATGCTAACAGATCCTTTGTTCCTTTTAGTTTCTTCTCCGTCTGAGGTATCTAGATCGTTTACAGCAAACTACTAAAATTTTAAGCTTGACAATATTCAACAAGCAAAGCAATACATATTATGTTAAGTATTAGTTTCTCAAACTACTAACATTTTAAGCTTGACAAAGTTCAGCAAAATTTTAATCAAAATAAAGCCTAACTACTCTTCCACTTTAATCTTCTTCCATGTATGGTAGCCAACAAATAAATACATCATTTGTTCAGGTCTTGGGACTGTACACCTTTGTAAGGCTCTCCACATTTGTATAAGAATTTCTCCTGTTAAGACAAACAATATTTAAAAACCAGAAGTTCAATAACATAAATAAACACCATTTCCTTCCAAAATACCTGGTTTAATTGTGGCATGAGAATACTACTCTGCATCATGCTTGTAAAAGGAGTATTGAAAAACACAGATTTTAATGTAGACAATGGTGCCTAATTTAAAGAAACGAAATTCTTATTCGTTAAAGTATACATTAAATAAGGATTTTTTATATAACAGATGAATCCGTAAAAATTAAACCTGATTCGAGTGAGAGACATTTACACCAAAGTCAGTTGGCATTTGAATTGAGTCCTATCTAATACCCAAAAAAAGTCCAAGAGAAAGAAAAAAGTCATTAGAACATTTAGATAATCATAATCATAAAAATTAAAAAAGTATATATTATGGGTACCTCAAAAAACACCATGCCAGTTGATGGTCCAATTTGTCATGTTCATTGTTGGTAAGATGATAAGTAAATTATAATAAAAACAAAGAAAAAATGTAAAGATATGAATGCAGTTCAAGTTACCTTCTATTATTTCATTAGATTGTAGCTTATGAGATATTGCAACATTCGTTGTTTTTCTTTTACGCTTTTCGTTACGGCTCTTTATCCTTGCATTTGTTTCTCCTTTGGGTCTCAAAGATGGGGGATTGAGCACTGTTATCTTATCAGACAAAGTGTCATTAGGTTCAACAACTGGATCAATACTGGTTGTGTCAGATACATTCAAAGATCTTTTATAATCGGTTATTTTCTGAATTAGATGTTCCATGCTTTCTTCAGACATTTGAACCGTCTTCTCATCAAATGCAGCCAAGTTCATGGCATAAAATGCCTTGCGCATCAATTTGTTTAGACGAGTTGTTTTCGACTCCTTTGCTTTAGTTTGAATTGGTTCATTGTACCTATCAATTGCCATGCCTTCTTTAGCACTTTTTGTCCACCTACTAACAATATATTGTTGAGGGATTCTAGTAGTATTTGTGTTAACATTCAATATTCGCATAATATGACAACACCATAGGCCCATGGTCTCAAACTTTTTACAACTACATGTAATAGTGAAGTCAAAAGGATTGAATTGAACAATATGTTTTCTTTGATATCCTTCTTTTTGGAGTGTATAAAAATGTGAAGTTACATCGCTGGAGTGCTCAACAATATTCTCTGCCGCTGCACTCTCAAATTCTTTATTGAACATTCCAAAAATCTTGCATGTATACAAGCTAGCTGCGTGATTTAAAATCCCTACTGGTACACGAACAAGAGGCTTTCCTTGATTGCTGCGAAAATCTTCATTTGTCTCATCTTCTCGTTGTTTTTCAGTAGTTTCCTCGTAGTAGTCAACAAATTCTGTAAGTGTCAGTGTTTTGCGAGATACGCGATGAAACACGTTGTTCATACTTTCGCTTCTTTGTGTCGATTTTACGTTTGCTGAAAAAAAATCATGACTGAATGCTGGACACCACTTTTTCTTGAGGCTATAAAGAGTTTTCAACCACTTATTTTCATAAGCATTCCATGATTATCACCGTCATGCTCCATTACCCATAACTTGAATTTGAGCTTCAGTCAATGTTTATGAAATAGCAATATGGTGTTTAATAAAATTCCACCATTAAAATTCCCAAATCTTATCAAAGGTGATATGAGAGAACTGAGTAGGTTATTTACTTGCCCAATTGCTCCGGATTTTTCAAGGAAATAATCATGGGAGAAGTGCTCCATTTTCCCTAGAACGTGGGATTTGAAATCGGCTCTAAATTGAGAAATTTTATTTTCCTATTTTTCAGAACGTAGGAGATGGAGAAGTTAACGTCTCCGTGAACTCTCATTATTATATCTGATGTGGAAATCTTTTCCAAATGTCTAAATTTTATTGGGCTGCTGCACCAACTAGGATTGCTGACTTGGTGCATCTGATATATCAAATAATTTCTCTTATTTTTTATTTTCTTATATAAATTTTTCATCTCTCAGTTTTCTCAAACTATTCTCTCAAAATTCAAACAAAACAATAATTTTTTTTATCTCTAAATAAAATCTTTATAAATTTTATTTTGATTTGACATAAAGTAACATATCTCTTATAAAATTTATCTCACAACAAACATGATTTAACATAAAGTTTTACACATCTTACACCTACAATTTAATTCTTTCAAAAAAAATCTATATCTACTTTATTTCTCAAATCACTCTCTCAAAATTCAAACAAACAATCTTACATAAATCGAGATTATTTTATAAATTTTCATTACTCTCTCAAACTACTTTCCCAAACACCTTGGGTTTTATCTTTTTTGGTTGAAATTAGAAAACTTTTTTAAGATAATACTACACTGTCTTTGACTAGAGGATGAATTAATGTACAAACTTTCAAGTTTAGCAGGAGAGAAATTAAAAAACAAATTGAAAATATTTTGGGTACGGAATGGTTAGAGATATTGTTGCATCAAATAATGTTTGTTTTCAAGTGCCTATATATGGGCGAGATGGGAATAAAAGTTGGGAACGGAATGGTTAGAGATGAGAATAATCCTCAATCATCAAGTAATTCTCACTATGAAGTTTTTCGTCAAATTTAAGAAGTTCTTCATTCAATTTAAGGAGTTCCTCAAAAGATTGAAGCAAATTCAATATTTGATTCAATACTAAGCTACGAAGCTTTCAATAAAACGTTATTGAAGATTTACAACAATTTAAAAAGGATCAAATTTCCCAAATATTGAATTATCCAAGGTGAAGTTCAAACATTTGTTGAAGATATTCAAATCATTGCGCGTTTAATCCAAGATTTAGATTTAGCAAAATTGTTCTTGAATTAAAGTTATTCAAAAGGTAGAATCATTTCGGGGGTGATCAAATCAACATTTTTTAAGATCAAGTTTCAAGAAACATTATTTAGGATATTAGAATCAGATATTGTAAACCTCATATTTATACAAATATTTTTTGTTTAATAAAGTTTAAGCTTAAAATTTTAGTTATAAATTTTTGGCATGCTTAGTGGGATAATTTATGCCTCTCATCTCTTTTATTCATTATGTGCGTCAATTATGACGACAAACAATATAATTATGGAGGAACGATTTTTTATGTTGACAAAGGCGATGGAGAAGCTCATAAATTACATCCAACAACAAAATGCTAAGCTCGATGAGTTTTTGAACAAACAGGGCAATGTTGAGGTCATCCACGTGGAAGAAAAACACAAATTGAGGATCTTGAAGAAGGCGATGCATTCAAAAAGCGAAAATCAACTACAAAGGACAAGTTTTTTGTCAAAGGAGGTCATGCCGAGACAAATCACCTGCTGAAAAAGCTACCCAAGGATTTTAAATATGGCTCAAAATGTAATGAAAAAAATCTTCGACCAATGAAATTGAATCTCGTTTGATGGGATGATCCAAGTTGATCAACTGAAGAAGTTCCGTCTGGCAGCAATCATAGGCAAACTGAATGGTAGCTAGAAGTCTTCCCTCACATACATCAAACCTTACGTGTGACGGCCCGGCTCCGCGGGCCCGTCGGAAAACGGTCGAAAAATTATTGTTATTTTGAAAAAGCGTTAAAATATCGAAACTCTTTTTTTTTTTTTGACGAACAAATAAAATCAATTTTCATAGTAGAGTTTTAAAGCGGAAGCATTTTATCATAACATCTCAAAATATTTGAACAAAATCAGCCGAGAGAGAGATAAATAAGTAATTTATGAAAATTTTGACTCTTTTGCGGAAACATAAATCATCTTTAACGAATCAACATTATAAGCAAGGTTTTAATCAAAATCGAAAAGAAAATACATGGACCACAAAATATTACTACTCTCCCGAATACTAGGGTGGGACCGCAACCGTGATGACCTAACCGCAACCCGACTATTATTTCCAGAACGCCTGAAACTGAAAAGAGTGAAACATAGAACGCATAAGTTGATCGTCCAACTTAGTGAGGCTATGTGCGAATTTGCATGGTGATGTGTGAATGCAACATATTATAAAACATAAGCATGTTATCAATCAATAAACATATATTCAAGACGAAAGAAACACGGAATTCACATAACTCATAATTGCTGATGTCGTCCTCCACTTACCCTCCATCCTCAGTCTGAAGTCCATCCAAACACACCAAGTAAGGAGCGACCTTACTATCTGAAATGCATCGACATGTCTTTGCCGGAGTTCGTCCTTACTCCCCAAGTGTTCCTCCCCACTTGGGTTGTAAGAACAGGCCTACGGGTAACCGTGACAATCCTGCCGGCCCTTGCCGGCCAGGTTGGCATCGGGTCCATACACCAAATCAAAAGGGCCCACACAAAATCGGAACAAACGGAAACATACAGTCGGAAACAAACGGAACATAACATATCAAACATATTTAACATATTATCAACATTTAATAACTTATAAAATGAAATTTTAGATATCATGATAATTTCGAAAAATATATTCGCAACTAATAGTTTCGGACGTAGCATGTATTTGGATAATCATGTTCAAATGCTAAGTGATTTCATGCGAGAAATGTTGACCTAATAAATCAACCTATTCGTGACGACATGCAAGAAAAGTTAGAATAAAATTCAAGCTTTGATTATTAAGAGTCTAAGTGCATGTTTGGACTCGATCTACAAGCACATCGGACCGACATACAAATTAAACACACAGCGCTCACCTTTGTCGCTTAGTATAGCGACTAAAACTCCACAAATGAAGCGTATCCGCAACCTGAGCAAGTACGTATACGACTTAGAAACAAAACTAATGAAAATCCTACACAAGGATTTCCTAAACTAACACATCACACAAAAGTGCTTAAAAATTTACGACATCAACTCTACTTAAAAGTTATTATTTTCAGAACTCAAAATTCTAATTTCATAAACAACACCAAAACAGCAAAATTTTCCTTTTATTTTCCAGATTTACAAAACAACCCCTAAACTTTTATAAACATCCATTTTTTCGAAAATTTTTGCAACAAACTTTAAATCAAAAGATTTTTAACTAAACCCATATCGAAAATCAAATGAAAGTATTAAGTATCATTTTACTTCAAAAATCAAAGCTTTAAAAACCCCACAAGTTTAAAACTTTTCAAAAACACCCTCATAGTTTTGAAAACTTAACCAAACCAATTTTTCTTGAAAAATAATTTAAGATCCACGCATTTAAGAAATATTTAAAAATAATCAAGCATAATTTTCACTATAAAACTAAGATTAAAAATAAGTTTTAATAACTTTTCACAAACGAAACAAAAAGTTCTTTAATTATGAACTTTCTTCGAAAAATTTACAAATATTCAATCTAAAAACTAAAATGAATAAACCACTACTTCAAATCAATAAATCAAGATTTTATAAAAGAACCATGTAAAAACAGCAACAAAACAGCAACTTTAACCCCTTATTTTCAGATTTACAAAAATAACCCCAAATGTTTCAAAAACTCCCATTTTTGCAAAATATCGGAACAAACTTTAAAACAAATGCTTTTCAAGTAAACCTAACCAAATATCAAACAAAAAACTTATATTTTCAGTCCCTTTTGAATCCCAACAAGAATCGCAACCTAAGCCCTTCAACTTTTAAAACCTTTCAAAAATACCCCCAAAGTTTTGAGAAAAATAAAAACATCAACTTTCTTACAAAAAGAAATCAAGATCCAAACATATAATCAATATTTAAACAAAATCTAAGCAAGTCACATTGAATATTAAATATGAACTCAACAATTTATCACAAGGACACTAAACTTCTTCAACATATACTTTAAAGAAAAGAAAGTAATATCACAAAGACTAAAGAACACATGCATAGATGTATTTTTACCCAAAGCAACGAAGGGGTGAAAATCTCTTCATTTTCAGAACTCCGAAGGTGGTGGTGGCAGCTCCGGTGGCAGTGGTGGTGGCTCCGGTGGTGGTTCATAAAAAGGCCCTCAAATCCTTACTTTTCACTATTTTCTAACGGCTGTCGATTCACTTCGGGAGTTCCAAACGACGATCCGAACGGTCAATATGTAGATCCATGTGTGTAGGACCTTCACACAAAATTTGGGCATGATCCAACGGTGGATGAAGGAGGAATGATCGAAAATCCGAGGCTGGGTTGAGAAGATCCGAAAATTCTATCTTTCTAGTGTGTTCTCTCTTCTCTCTCTCTCTCTCTTATTCTCTATAATATGTATGTAAATGAGGTTATGGAGATGATAAAAATCTGATGTTAAGTGTATATAATAATTATATACACATTGGGAAAAGAGGGAGACATAATGCTTACTTATTATTTTATCCACCAATGCATGTAAATCTTGGTAGAGGAGTTTACTCTATCCAAGGGCATGCTTGACAGCCCTAGGAGTGTGCAAGGAGAGAAAATGATTACTCTCCTACAAAAAATCTGGAACTTTGGACAAATTTACACTTTGCCCCCCGAAGTTTTGAAATCTTATATTTTTGTCCACAAAAACAAATTTTTTTGTGCATCCAAGCCCAAAAATTTTCAAAAAGGTCTTGATCTTATTTTAAAGCAACTTTTATAATTTTAATTATTTCAAAGTTCATAAGATCACAAGATTTAGTTAATTAATTTGTATATTTTAGTTCAAATTAATGCTTAACTTTGAAAATAAAATGTAGCACTTAAATTTGGATTAAAATACAATCGAAAGCGTTCGAAATTTCGGGGGCGTTACATTACGCTCATAAAATTGACAACTTAAAGATGTTGATTGGCTATCAAACACCAAAATTTCAACAATTTGATGGCAAAGGTAATCCAAAGCAACATGTAGTGTATTTTGTGGAGACGTACAATGATGTTGGGACATATGGAGATCAACTTGTCAATCAATTTGTACGTTCATTGAAAGACAATACATTTGATTGTATAGTGAGTTGGAGGCAAATTCTATTGATTATGGGAACCAATTGGAGGAAGAATTCCTTGAATGCTTCTACAACACTCGTAGGATTGACTGAATAGCCGAATTCATAAACATTCGCCAATGGAAGGAGGAGTCTGTCATCATTATATTAACCGCTAGACAATTTTAATTCTCAAGTGCAAAGATCGATTGTTTGAAGCTTCATCCATTGAGATGTGTATCAAAGGAATGCATTTGGGTCTTCAATACATTCTCAATTGAATAAAACCAAATTTTTTTGAAGAATTAGCCACTCGAGCCTACAATATTGACTTGAGCATGATTAAAAATGAAATTGAAGCCATATGTAAATTCTCCTCGCGAAGTTCAAGACGATTCCTCTGTCAAAGAAGGGGGCAAATTCTTTGATGAAGCTCCAAACGAATAATCCATCTGAAAACATAGAATCGCTCATAGCTACGAGCTTAAAATATCTACGAGCTTAAATTATCTGGGATCTTCAAATTAAGATTTCTTCAATGTTTCTAGATATGAGCTTAAATTATCTAATATCTTCAAATATTGTATTCATATGTTGCACCTTGATAAGAGCTTAAACTATCAAACATTACTCCTTTAACACGAGTATAAATTGTTTACAAATAATTCATTATTCTAACACAAGTAAAAATTATTTACAAATCAAATATTACTCCTTGATATGAGCATAAATTGTTTACAAATCAAATCCATCACTCCTTAATGTAAGTATAAGCTATTACAAATTAAAATTCATTACTTCTTAACTGTATGCAAATTTCAAATCAGAGCCTTCAATAGACGAGACGAAAATGTCTACAGCTCTTGAATCAAAATCTTTAGACACGAGAAGAAAATGTCTGCAGATTTCTAATCAAAGCAAGAAGTCTACAAATTTCAAGTCAACTTCTCCTGGACATGAGTCGAAAAGGGTCTACCAAATCTCAAATTCAAAGTGTACATTGACACACGAGCCTGAACTGGATACTTTTAATTAAATGAGTATAAATGTGAACAACTTCCATCAAATCATATTTGATTTTTTGAAATATGTTATAACTTGGTTCCTTTTTTGGGATACGTAGATTGCTTGAAACTCAGTTATGAGCTTAGTCAAATTCCTTAAAAAGAAAACAACTTGTTGGCTTCACTTTTTGCAAAAGCACGAAGAAAATTCAAGACTTATTTACTCAAAGCAAATGCATTTCGTAAACAAGTCTCAATGGGGGATTAGTAGAAGTGTAAAATTTATTGTCTAATTAAATATTGTCAGATTTACGAAGACAATTGTGTATAAAAAAAAAATTGTACCAGATAATATTTGGTAGAAAAATTCTACACAATGCAACTTATTTACATAAAATATCTTATGTAGGGCAATAATATAAATCAAATATTGTTGTTGTTATAAAATATATTAAAGGCCAATCATTTGCCTCATGTCATTGGAAGAATATTACAAGATTTTCAAACCCCCTTAAAAATAAGTGTCATCTCCGAGGAGAAAATTACATTTGAAAACAAAACTCAAAGCACCATTGAAAATCACAAAGGAGTACAAGTCGGAAAAATGAGCAAATTCTCTCTATTTTTCAAATTCAAATAGTTCTTCGTCAAATTCAAGAAGTTCTTCAACAAATCCAATTTTTAATTTGAGATCAATCTACTAAGCCCTCAAGTTAATGTTATTGGAGATTCGCAACGTTTCGAAGGAGATCAAAGTCCAAAGAAGTCGAAGGAATCAAGGTGTTCATTAATCATTAAATCGAGGCATTCGTCAAATCAAGACGTTCTTTTATCATGTTCAAGGCATTCTTCAAAAGATTGAAGCTAATTCAACATTTGATTCGAGATTGATCTACGAACATTGAAGAACTCAGGCCACCGCAGCCTGGAACTGACAATACAAGGCCACCGTCGGCTCAGGTCAGCGTTGGCCTGAGATTGGGGGAAGGGGGGAGGGGGTCGGTGGGGGTTTACTTTTTTTTCTTCAGAATTTATAATTATTTATTAATAAAATACTATAACTTTATTATCTTAATAAATATTAAATAGATTAATAATACATGGATTTTAGATTTTTTTTTCAAATTTATATTAAAGTATTATTTAATTTATTAACATTGTTTATAAAACATATTAGTTATATAATATTTAAATATAATAAGTAAAATTTTCAAATTGGTCCGCACGTGGTCTTACTCGAGACCACTTTAAAATTTTACAACAATATTGACTAAAATTATCAACAAATTTGAAGATTTAGGGTTATTTTGTTAGCCTGAAATGTTACTGGGTAAAATTTTTAGTCAGTATAAGTAATGACATTAATTTTACGATAATTCACATTGAAGAAAATGCCACGCCACCCACCTAAATGTAATTTTTAACGGCGATATCAAATATGAATTGATTTGTTAATTTTTATTTTTTTTGATACAAATATGAGTTAATTTATTAAATTATGGGAAATTCTTACCCAGATCGGGTTTGACCGAACCCAAATTAATTACATGGCAAGTGTAATACACTTGCTTTGGAATTGGATGTAACTTTCAGGAATGTGATCACTCACAAAGTAAATGTAATACATTTGATGGTTGAATGGATTTGACCAAGTCAGGCTTGGGCAATAATTTTCCTTAAACTAATATCAAATTTATCGCTGAATCTTTATACGACAAGTAAGATTCGATATTAAATAATTTAGTACAAGAAGCGTCATTCTTTCAAAATAAAAAGCCCATAAACGAAAGGCCCACGCCCAACACCTTTTCAACGTTCCAGAGGTCTGTACACTACAAGAATGGCCTAGAAACTCCTCCAACCTTCTCTCCAGAAACTTCTACTCCTCCTTCTCGCTCAATTCCCAAAATCTCCTATAAATTCTCTGTAATTTATCCCCATTACCCAATCATCAAATCAAACAAGCAGCAATCGAACATATTCAATTAAATCTTCTACTCTTACAAAGTTCAAAGTTTCGTAATTCAATTTTTCAATCAAATGGATATTAGGCTTTTTGGACTTGACAACCCATTCCTCCACGCAATCCACAACATGATCGATCCAGACGACACCGAAACCAACAAATCAGTCAGCGCTCCAACAAGGACCTACGTCCGCGACGCCCGAGCTATGGCCGCCACTCCCGCCGATGTCAAGGAATACCCGAACTCCTACGTGTTCGTGATTGATATGCCTGGGTTAAAATCAGGGGACATCAAGGTGCAGGTCGAGGACGACAATGTTCTGCTGATCAGCGGCGAGAGAAAGAGGGAGGAGGAAAAGGAAGGCGCAAAGTTCATTAGAATGGAACGGAGGGTTGGTAAGTTTATGAGGAAATTTGCTTTACCGGAGAATGCCAATACGGATAAGATCACGGCGGTTTGTCATGATGGAGTGTTGACTGTTACGGTGGAGAAGCTGCCACCGCCGGAGCCGAAGAAGCCGAAGACCATTGAGGTTAGGATTGGTTGAGATGTTTTGTGGAAATTGTGTGCTGGTTCAATTAAGGTGGACCGTGATTTCTGTTTTTCGAGAGGTTGATGAGTTTGTGTGTGTGTGTAGGAGTTGATGTTTAATAAGTGTGGTTTGTTATGAAGCCTTGTGGTTTCAGTTGTTGATGTCAATCAGTGTTATTAAGCAAAATGTTATTTCCTGTTTCGATATTTGCCTTCATTCCGGTTTAAATTAATTTGTTAATTTTTCAGCTACATTAATTTTATATTTCTTGGTCTAGATTGAAACTTATATATATATGTCTTATGCTAAAATTTATCTTTATTGATCATTTTTTTGTCATAAAATATATTTGAAAAGAGGATGAATTACTTTTCAAACTTCCAAATTGAGCAGAAGGAAAGAAAGAAAAAATGGTATATTTAATTCTGCGAAATGCTTAATATGATACAGGCGATTAGGGGTGGGCATTTGGTATCGGGAATTGGGAACCTGAATCATATCGATCGGGTTTTTACCAAAAAAAAAAAAACAAAAAATTATGGGTTTTTTGGGTTTTGGAAAATTCGATTTCCCGATTATTATAAATTGGGATGGGTTTGAGTAGGAGATCCGGGAACCGATTATATATATATCATGTATGCATTCAATTTTCAATTATATCACTCAGTTTTTTTTTGTTTGTTCATCTCCACCAGTACCCACGTTTTATATTATAAACAATGGTTTTTCTCTCTCAATTCTAAAATAGTAAAATCAAATCTAGTAAAATCAAATCTGAATTTGAATCTTACGCCTAATTCAATTTCAATCTCAAATA
Organism: Penstemon eatonii; assembly: GCA_038501285.1. NCBI lineage: Eukaryota > Viridiplantae > Streptophyta > Magnoliopsida > Lamiales > Plantaginaceae > Penstemon > Penstemon eatonii. The sequence goes on from CM076710.1 coordinate 10,880,411, forward strand.
AAAAGTAAAAAACTGAAAAATTAAAAATTTCAGTCCTATCAGATTTTCCGAATCCATTCCCGATTTTTCGATTTTTTTGGGAATCCGAAATACCGGGTATAGGATTAATCGGAATGGATTTCGGGTTTGAATCCCGAAACCCGAATACCGATTCTAAAATTTTCGAATTCCCGAAAATTCGTACCGATACCACCCCTACAGGCGATGGTATATTTCCTGTTGATTTTTATGATACGGTACAACAAGAATATAATTAGGAATAAAAAAATTAGTATTATTTTTGTTGAAAATTTCAAATTCTTTTAAGAATGATGTAATTAATTAGATATTTTTTTAGTGTTTATTGTTTAGCATAATATGAGCATATTTTCACTTAATTATATGAACACATTTATATTAATATCAATTCCATTAATTTTCCACGTTTCTTCTTATATTATTTGAACTAAAGGGAAAAAATGGGTCGAAAGTTAATTTTCTTTTATGTTTTAGCTTATTAAATTAGGACAAAGCTTGAATACCTTAACCAAGTTAAATTAAATATACTATATAAAAACTACTAGTAATAGGGAGATTTTTAAAATGAGAATTTCAGTGTAATCCGAGCAAAGATCCGATAGACTAGAAAATTTCAAATAAAATGCCGTGAGGGTGTCCATTTTCGATACTGAAACGTGATTATTTGTGTTCAATACTGCATTTTATCATCCTTATATGATCATTCCTATAATAATTTGTGCATATGATATCATCCAACCAAACACGTAATCGTGTCAATGATAATCAGTCACATATTAAATGCATGCGCGGTAATTTTATAGACATTATGCAAATTGATGGTTACTTAGATATTACGCTAGTGGATTTAATTTATTGGGCTTGAATAAATGTCACATGGACATGAAAGAGGTTCAGCAACACTCGCAGTGTTGAAGACAGCAGCTTTCACTTCATCAAGGGAGGGAGAGCAGTCAGAGCAACATTATCACATTGATCAAGGACAGAAGGTGTAATGCCCCCAAAATTTCGAACGCTTTCGATTGGATTTTAATCCAAATTTAAGTGCTACATTTTATTTTTAAAGTTAAGCATTAATTTGAACAAATTAATTAAATATTGTGATCTTATGAATTTTGAATAATTAAAAATATAAAAGTTACTTTAATATAAGATCAAGATCTTCTTGAAAATTTCGGGCTTGGATGCAAAAAAAAATTTGTTTTTGTGGACAAAAATGTAAGATTTCAAAACTTCGGAGGGCAAAGTGTAAATTTGCCCCAAGTTCCAGATTTTTTGTAGGAGAGTAATCATTTTCTCTCTTTGCACACTCCTAAGGTTGTCAAGCATGCCCTTGGGTAGATAAACTCATCCACCTAAGTTGACATGCATTGGTGGAAAATATGAAGTAATAACACTCCTTTAGTATTATATTATATGTATATGTGTATATATATTAAAAAATCTGATTTTATAACCTAATAAATATTCTCCTAAAACCCACATTATCTTCTTTACAACTTAAAAATACTTAGAGAGAAAATAAGAGAGAGAAAAGAGACTAAAACATTTAGAAAGAGAGTTTTCGGGTATACTCAATCCAGCCTCGGATTTTCGATCATTCCGCCTTCGTCCACCGTTGGATCATGCCCAAATTTTGCGTGGAGGTTCTACACACATGGATCTACATATTGACCGTTCGGATCGTCGTTTGGAACTCCCAAAGTGAATCGACAGCCATTGGAAAATGGTGAAAAGTAAGGATTTGAGGGCCTTTTTTGAACCACCACCGGAGCCGCCGCCACCACTGCCACCGGAGCTGCCACCACCACCTTCGGAGTTCTGGAAATGAAGAGATTTTCACCCCTTTCGTTGATTTGGGTAAAAAGACATCTATGCATGTGTTCTTTAGTCTTTGTGATATTACTTTATTTTCTTTAAAATATATGTTGAAGAAGTTAGTTTGTCCTTGTGATAAGTTGTTGAGTTCATATGTAATATTTAGTGTGACTTGCTTTGGTTTTGTTTAAATATTTCTTATATGTTTGGATCTTGATTTCTTTTTGTAAGAAAGTTGATGTTTTTATTTTTCTCAAAACTTTGGGGGTATTTTTGAAAATTTTAAAAGTTGAAATGTTAAGGGCTGCAATTTTTATTGGGAGTAAGATGGACTGAAAATCTAAATTTTTGTTTGATATTTGGTATAAATTTACTTGAAAAGCATTTGTTTTAAAGTTTGATTTGAGATTTTTGCAAAAAGGGAGTTTTTGAAACATTTGGGGTTATTTTTGTAAATCTGAAAATAAATGGGTAAAGATGCTGTTTTGTCGCTGTTTTTACATAGTACTTTTACAAACTTTTGATTAATTAAATTGATATTGTGCTTTGTTCACTTTTGTTTTAAGATTGAAATTTGTAAATTTTATCGAAGAAAATTATGATCAAAGAAATTTTTGTTTCTCATTGTTAGTTGGTGAAAAGTTATTAAAACTTATTTTTAATCTCAGTTTTATAGTGAAAATTATGCTTGATTATATTTAAATATTTCTTAAATGTGTGGATCTTAAATTATTTTTCAAGAAAATTGGTTTGGTTAAGTTTTCAAAACTATGAGGGTGTTTTTGAAAAGTTTTGAACTTGTGGGGTTTTTTAAGCTTTGATTTTTGAAGTAAAAAGTTACTTAATACTTTTATTTGATTTTTGATATGGGTTTAGTTAAAAATCTTTTGATTTAAAGTTTGTTGCAAAAATTTTCGAAAAAATGGATGTTTATAAAAGTTTAGGGCCGGGTTGTTTTGTAAATTTGGAAAATAAAAGGAAAATTTTGCTGTTTTGGCGTTGTTTTATGAAATTAGAATTTTGAATTCTGAAAATAATAACTTTTAAGTGGAGTTGATGTCGTAAATTTTAAACACTTTTGTGCGATGTGTTAGTTTAGGAAATCCTTGTGTAGGATTTCATTAGTTACGTTTTAGTAAGATTGTTAGATACATTCTAAGTCGTATACGTACTTGCTCAGGTTTCGGATATGCATCATTTGTGGAGTTTTAGTCGCTATACTAAGCGACAAAGGTGAGCGCTGTGCGTTCATTTGTGTGTCAGTCTAATATGCTAGTAGGTCGAGTCTAAGCATGTGTTATATTCTAATTTTTCTTGCATGTCGTCACGAATAGGTTGACTTATTAGGTCAACATTACTCGCATGAAATTACTTAGCATTTCAACGTGATTATCCAAATACATGCTACATTCGAATCTACTAGTTGCGAATATATTTTACGAAATTATCATGATATCTAAAATTTCATTTGATTATTAAATGTTGATAATATGTTAAATATGTTTGATATGTTATGTTCCGTTTGTTTCCGACTGTATGTTTCAGTTTGTTTTCGATTTTGTGTGGGCCCTTTTGATTTGGTATATGGACCCGATGCCAACCTGGTCGGCAAGGGCCGGCAGGATTGTCACGGTTACCCGTAGGCCTGGCCTTACAACCCAAGTGGGGAGGAACACTTGGGGAGTAAGGTCGAACTCCGGCAAAGACATGTCGATGCATTTCAGATAGTAAGGTCGCTCCTTACTTAGTGAGTTTGGATGGACATCAGACTGAGGATGGAGGGTAAGTGGAGGACGGCATCAACAAATTCTTGGTTGTGTGAATTCCGTGTTTCTTTCGTCTTGAATATATGTTTATTTGCTTGATAACACGCTTATGTTATATAATATGTTGCATCCACACATCACCATGCAAATTAGCACATAGCCTCACTAAGTTGGACGATCAACTTATGCGTTCCGTGTTTCACTCTTTTCAGTTTCAGGTGTTCTGGAAATAATAGTCGGGTTGCGGTTAGGTCATCACGGTTGCGGTCCCACCCTAGTATTCGAGAGAGTAGTAATATTTTGTGGTTGATTTATGCTCTTTTTCGATTTTGTTTAAAACCTTGCTTAGACTATTTGATTCGTTAAAGATGATTTATATTTTCGACAAAGATTCAAGATTTTCATAAATTACTTAATTATCTTTCTCGGTTGATTTTGTTCAAATATTTTGATATGTTGTGATTAAATGTTTTCGCTTTAAAACTCAACTATGAAAATTGATTTTTATTTGTTCGTCAAAAAACTTAGTATTAGTAATTGAAATTGTTCTAATTTTATTTTAAATCGCTTCCGCTTTAAACCTTTTAATTCATCGTTAAAAAAAAAAGGTTCGATATTCTTACGCGTTTCAAAATAAAAATATTTTTTTGACCGTCATCCGACGGGCCCGCGGAGCCGGGCCGTCACAGAAGGAATCAAATCAAGATTATCAAAGTAGATAACACATTTTCAAAGTACTCAGCAGCTGAAGATCTAATCAGATTGCAATCAGTGACCCAATTTCCATTCTCATCCTTAATTCTATGAATAACAGATTGCTCTTTTCTTCTCTTAGCAAGATTATGAAAAAACTTAGTGTTTCTCTCATCCTCACCAGCCCATTTAATGTTGGCTTTTTGTCTCCAATACTCCTCCATTTTCAAGGAAATGGTATGTAGAGTATTTAGCCTAGTTAACTCAATCAAATTTTTTTCACTAGGGTCATCATCAAATCTATCTTGAGCATCTTTGACAGCAGTGGTGGAACTATTGAGTCTTTCAAAAATGTCATCAAAAACAGAATTGTTCCACCACCGCAATCTTTGCTTCATCCAATGCAGCTTAATTTTCAAATTAAGTATTCCAGAAAAATCAGTGTTAAGATCTCAACAGTCCTTAACCACCTGCAAAAACCCTGAATGAAGGGCCCAGACACTTAAGTATCTAAAAGGTGTAACCATTGGGATATGCTTAAATTGAAAATTAATTAGCATAGGGGAATGATCTGAATACATCATAGGGAGAAAATTAGAAGCAATGGAATCAAACATCTCATGCAAAGCAGGATTGGTCAAACACCTATCTAACTTCTGCCAAACAAAATTCTTGTAACAAGTAAACTTGGATTCTATGGAATCTAAATCAGACAGAGAGCAGTCAAGAAGACAATCAGAAAAGTCCCCTATCGAACCAAGATGAGGGGCACTCCCCCCTTCTTCTTAGAAGGATCTAAGATGATGTTAAAATCCCCAGCAACAAGCCAAGGTTCACTAGTAAAATTCCTCCTAAGCCCATCCCACAAATCTTTCCTCTGACTTCTTTGATGCAATGCATACACACAAGTAAAGAAAACAACTTTAGGGAGCAAGGAAGAAGAAAAGGAAACATGCAAAAATTGGGGATGATCTTCAATAACAGTAACCATGTAATTACTATAAAAAAACACCCACATTTTATTATTAGAATTGCTAATCACCTGATCAAACTTGAAACTCTTTTTAAAATTCATGTCATCCAAAGAAACCATAGGCTCAATAACAAGAATCTTAATTTTATTAGTTTTTTTAATTTTCTTAACATTCAACTGGGATTTAGGGTTCCCAATCCCACGCACATTTCAAACCAGAATCATTGAGGAACATGACCGTCCTCACTAGTTCGGATCCTTCCTATCTCCTAACAACCTACTAGACCTCCTAGTACCCACAACCTCCCCATCAGAACAATGCATCTTAGGAAGCACAAACTCAGGAACCACATCAATTTCCTTGAGAATTTTGGCCTTGAGGGACTTAGACATAAGAGGTCTAGACTCTAGAGACTCAGTAACAGAAACACCTTGATCCACCGAATCAAGATGATCAAGGACAGTCAACCCAGCACTAGGATCAATAGCAAGGTCAGGAGCAGCAGATGAAGGTAATGCCAAAACAAGAGGAACAGGCGAAGGAGGCACATCAACAACATCATCAAAATGAGTATCTAGACAATCAAAACTCCTAGAGAGTTTAACTTTATTCTGCCTATATAGAAATAAATGCCCACTCAATCCCTTGGGCGGGCCAGAAATCGGACTAGACTAGGTGGCGGACGGACTCTCAACAAAGATTTGATCACTGCTATCCGAAGCAGTGACCCCCTCCTTAAGACTAGTCTCTTCCTGATCATCAACAGGAGGAGTGGTATCAATCAGAACAGAATGAGATTTGACATTATCACCATCCTCCTCTATCTCACTAGTACAGTCCACATCTGGACCTGCCTCAATGGGGAGAAAAGGGGGAGAAATGTCAGAGGTACTAGGTGGCAGCAACTCGGAACAGGGTACATCCCTAGGACTCTTCGACTTATCAGGAGGCAAAAGGAAGGACGACCTAGGGGGAGACGAAACAGACTCAGGAGCATGTCGGGTACCACTTTTCTTTTTTTCTTTTTCTTACTCTTCCTTTGAGTATAAAGATACTCATCATGCAAACCATCAAGTTCAATGTCAGTGTTTGTAAAATCATCAGAGGTTGCATGATCAGTATCAACATAGTCAAAGGAATGTTTAGATTCAACTTGTTTAATCTTCTCCTTTTTAATTTTTCGGACATCTGATTCATTCAAAGGCATTTTAATCTGGTTCAGATTATGATCATCAAACGCAGCACCACAGTCATTACATTCAAAAGTAGTACCCTCGGGTATATCACTAGTATCAGACTAGTCACAACTAAAGACCCACTAGAATGATAACCATGGGTCCCACAAGAAAGATAATCCTGAATACACATTTTACCCTCAGACTCAGTAACCGACACATCCACAAGTTTCTCGCTAAATCTAACAGTCTTTCCCTTCCTAAACTTAGTCTGTCCAACCTCAGTAGACTCATTGGTAACAAGGGAAGAAACAACTTTTCTAGCAACAACATTGTTAGACTTATCACCTTTCTCAGACAACAAAGTAACCTTAGGCACAGATTTGGTCACAGAGGCATTCAAGCAATCAGTCACAGAAGCAGTTCCAGGGGACGCCCCCCTGTAATCCGTCATGCGCACAAAGTGGGGTGGCACTCCCCTTTCCATCATGCAAAACAGTTTGAGGGGTGGCACTCCCCTCTATGCCAGATTTAGGAACGTACTTTTGTTTCGACTGCTTTAATTTCTTTTTTCTCTTAACAACCTTCCACTGATCCTCTCCCTCTGTATCAGTGGCACTTTTGGTCTGCTTCTTACCTTTGTCCAAACCTTTCTGAACAGATGAAGACCTTGGTATAGCAGCGCTATCAGTGACAGTAGCATCCGGGCTCTTAGCATGAGTACTTCCTTTGTTGGAGTCTCTCGGAGCAACAGAAGATCCAGGGACAGCACCTGGCTGTTTGACCTCTCTTTGAGCCTCTGAGGCAGGTTGTATGTTCTGACTCTCAACCCCAGCATTGCCTCTTGCTTATGTATGGGCACAATTATTAGCCTGATGCCCAGTGACTTTGCAATTGGCACAGTAAAGAGGTCTATTCTCATAGGTAACCTCCTGATAAATGCAATTCCCTCATCGTCTAACCCCAAAACGATCTCGGTGACTGGATCCTGCAAAAGATCAATCTCAACACAGATTCTAGTGCCATCAAATAAATTGGTCTTGTTCTTTGTAGCCTCATCAGTCCGTAGTGGTTTGCCTACCCGCAGACATATCTCATAAAGCATTTCAGTGTCGTACATCGACAATGGCATTCCTTTCAGAACGATCTAACAAGGGACAATAGAGGACTCTTCGGAAGACTTCTAGAAGAGAGACCATTTAAAGATTTTCATTGGGCAATTATAGAACGACCAATCACCCTTAATCCAAAGCCTCGTATAGTCTTCCTCGAGTGAGCATAAAATAGAGACATTTTTCCTATCCAACATATCAATCTTCCACTCCCCCTTCAAACCGATATTAGCAAACGCCTTTCTTAAAGCAAGATATCCGGGGACTCCACGGCTAAATCGGCCCACCAACAGAACTTCATATGGCTTCGTGACTCGCTCAATTTCCGCCTTGGTGAATTGGATATAGGGCTTCCCTTTCAACATCAGGAAAGGCTTCGGCGCGATCAGTCTCTCCGCCACTGGTTTTTTAGCAATATCAATAAAGGACTTGTTCCGACTTCGAGGGTCGGAATTTAAAACAAAGCCACCGGAAAGAGGGGTGGATTTGTTCTCAGTCATACCCACAGGTTTGTTACCCTTCAATACATCAGAAAACTTAGTAAAAGTGACTTGGGTCTTGTTTATCCCACTACTCGAAGAAGCCATAGTAGCAAAAATCACCGAAACACCACCAAATAATAACAACGAACAGCAAAAACAGTAGGTAACAACCCAAAATAAGAGAAAACACCAGAAAAATGCAATAGGAAGGCAAAAAAAGCTCCGGCCCGAACTTGTTCTTCAAGGCCCGAATATATTCTTCGCAGCCCGAACTCGAAATCCAAAATTGGTTGGGGGAAACTGAAATTCACACTAAGGCGAGTAAAACCCCTCAAGAATCCAGTAGAAATCTGCACGAGAACCCCTCCAATTTGTAGATTCAAATTCGCGCAAGAACACTAAAAAAACCCAATTCACGATCGAAGTTTAATTCCCATAGCAAATGTGAAATTAAACCGACAATTAGGAGTAACAAGTGCCCAGATGAAGATTCACGAACCCAATTTCACAAAATTAAACCGAATTGAGTCGATTTGATGAGCTTTAGAAAAGGGATCGCAAAATACGAACCCTAATTCGAACAAACTCTTAATCGCGAACTGGAACTGAAAATTGATGCTACGAACAACAAAAACCAATTAAAACTAACACAATAACGAACACAATCGAGCAGGAACAACAACGAACGAAGAATTCAAGTCTGGGCAAAAATGGGGATCGCGACCAATATTCCCAAATCGAACCCAATCCTCAATTACAGCTGAATTCGTGAAATTAAACCGACAAGATTGACGAAACTAACCTATAGAATTAATCTACGATAGCAATTTCCAGAAACTAACCCAAAATCGAAGGATTCGAAGAAACCTACGAATTGGGGCAAAACCCCAATCGCTCGAACCCGTCCAGAAATCAACAAATTGTTCGGATAGGAAGATGCGCGATGTTGAGACGAATCAAACGCACCAAACAATTGCAAATTCCGTCCAGAAACGCCGGAGTAATCGCCGGATTTGTGAGTTAATGCATGTTTTTAGTGTGTGTGCGGGGAGAGATAAAGTTTTGTAGAGAGCGCGTCACTTGTTTTTAGTGACGCGCAAAAAAATGGAAAAAAAAAATTCTCTCTCTAAAATTGTTTCTCTCTCCCCGCACACCTACTAAACACACATAGCAGTTCGCAAATCCGGCGATTACTACTTTGATACTGAACGGAATTTGCAATTGTTTGGTGCGTTTTGTTCGACTCAATCTCGCGCACCTTTCCATCGGAGCAATCTGTTGATTTCTGGACTGGTGCGACCGATTGGAGTTTTGCCCCAATTCGTAGGGTTCATCGAATCATTCGATTTCGGGTTTGTTTCTGGAAATTTGTTTCGTAGAGTAGTTCTAGGAGTTAATTTCGTCATTTTGGTCGATTTATTTTCGCGATTGCAGCTAATTGAGGAGTTCGTTTGAATTGGGTTTTAGGGTTCGCGATCCCCATTTTTGCCCAGACTTGGATTCTTCGTTCTACGGTGTTCCAGCTCGATTGGGATAGTATTTGTGTTCGTTTTACTTGGTTAGTGTTATTCCTATCATCAATTTTCAGTTCCCGTTCGAGATTAAGGAGATTGATCAATTGTTCGAATAAGGGTTCTTATTCCGCGATCCCCAATTCTAGGGCTCGTTATTCGACTTCAATTCGTTCAAATTTCATGCAATTGGCTTCGTTAATCTTAATCTGGTTAGTTATATCACCTATTAGTCCATTTAATTTCACAATTACAGTTGGATTCAAGTGTGGATTGCGAATTGGGTTTATTAGGGTTCTTGCGCCATTTTCAATCCTTAAATTGGAGGTGTTCTAGTCATGTTTTCAGCTGGATTTTTTAGGGGTTTTGCTCGCCTTAATGTGAATTTCAGTTCCCCCCGTTCAATTTTATATTTGGTGTTCGGGCCGTGAAGAACACATTCGGGCCTTAAAGAACAAGTTCGGGCCGGAGGTGTTTTTGCTTTCCTACTGCATTTTCCTGGTGTTTTCCGTTGTTTTGGGTTGTTATCTGCTGTTTTTGGTGATTGTTGTTATTGTTTGGATGTGTTTGGGTGGTTTTTGCTACGATGGCTTCTTCGAGTAGTGGGATAAACAAGACTCAAACCACTTTTACTAAGTTTTCTGATGTATTGAAGGGAAACAAATCTGTGGGTATGACTGAGAACAAATCCACCCCTCCTCCATCTGGTGGATTTGTTTTGAATTCCGACCCTCGAAGTCGGAACAAGTCCCTTATTGATATTGCTAAAAAACCAGTGGCCGAGAGACTGATCGCGCCAAAGCCTTTTCTGATACTGAAAGGGAAGCCCTATATCCAATTCACCAAGGCAGAAATTGAGCGAGTCACGAAGCCTTATGAATTTCTGCTGGTGGGCCGGTTTAGCCGTGGGGTCCCTGGATATCTTGCTCTAAGAAAGGCGTTTGCTAATTTTGGTTTGAAAGGGGAGTGGAAGATTGATATGTTGGATAGGAGGAATGTTTCTATTTTATGCTCCCTCGAGGAGGACTATACGAGGCTTTGGATTAAAGGTGATTGGTCGTTCTATAATTGTCCAATGAAAATCTTTAAATGGTCTCTATTCTACAAGTCTTCCGAAGAGTCCTCCATTGTTCCTTGTTGGATTGTTCCGAAAGGATTGCCACTGCCGATGTACGACACTGAAATGTTTTATGAGATATGTCTGCGGGTAGGCAAGCCACTACGGACTGATGAAGCCACAAAGAACAAGACAAATTTATTTGATGGCGCTAGAGTCTGTGTTGAGATTGATCTTTTGCAGGATCCAGTCACCGAGATCGCTTTGGGGTTGGACGATGAGGGGAATTGCATTTATCAGGAGGTTACCTATGAGAATAGACCTCTTTACTGTACCAATTGCAAAGTCACTGGGCATCAGGCTAATAATTGTGCCCATACTAAAGCAAGAGGCAATGCTGAGGTTGAGAGTCAGAGCATGCAACCTGCCTCAGAGGCTCAAAGAGAGGTCAAACAACCAGCTGTTGTTCCTGTATCTTCTGTTGCTCCGAGAGACTCCAACAAAGGAAGTACTCATGCTAAGAGCCCGAATGCTATTGTCACTGATAGCGCTGTTATACCAAGGACTTCATCTATTCAGAAAGGCTTGGACAAAGGTAAGAAGCAGACCAAAAGTGCCACTGATACAGAGGGAGAGGATCAATGGAAGGTTGTTAAAATAAAAAAGAAATCAAAGCAGTCGAAACAAAGGTATGTTCCTAAATCTGGCATAGAGGAGAGTGTCACCCCTCAAACTGTTTTGCATGATGGAAAGGGGAGTGCCACCCCACTTTGTGTGCATGACGGATTACAGGGGGGCCCCCCTGGAACTGCTTCTGTGACTGATTGCTTGAATGCCTCTGTGACCAAATATGTGTCTAAGGTTACTTTGTTGTCTGAGAAAGGTGATAAGTCTAACAATGTTGATGCTAGAAAAGTTACTTCTTCCCTTGTTACCAATGAGTCTACTGAGGTTGGACAGACTAAGTCTAGGAAGGGAAAGACTGTTAGATTTAGCGAGGAACTTGTGGATGTGTCGGTTACTGAGTCTGAGGGTAAAATGTGTGTTCAGGATTATCATTCTAGTGGGACTCATGGTTATCATTCTAGTGGGTCTTTAGTTGTGAGTAGTCTGGATTTTGATACTAGTGATATATCCGAGGGTACTACTTTTGAATGTAATGACTGTGGTGCTGCGTTTGATCATAATCTGAACCAGATTAAAATGTTTTTGAATGAATCAGATGTCCGAAAGATTAAAAAGGAGAAGATTAAACAAGTTGAATCTAAACATTCCTCTGACTATGTTGATACTGATCATGCAACCTCTGATGATTTTACAAACACTGACATTGAACTTGATGGTTTGCATGATGAGTATCTTCATACTCAAAGGAAGAGTAAGAAAAAGAAAAAACAGAAAAAAAAAGAAGTGGTACCCGGCATGCTCCTGAGTCTGTTTCGTCTCCCCCTAGGTCGTCCTCCCTTTTGCCTCCTGATAAGTCGAAGAGTCCTAGGGATGTACCCTGTTCCGAGTTGCTGCCACTTAGTACCTCTGACATTTCCCCCCCTTTTCTCCCCACTGAGGCAGGTCCAGATGTGGACTGTACTAGTGAGGCGGAGGAGGATGGTGATAATGTCGAATCTCCTTCTTCTCTGATTGATGCCACTCCTCATGTTGATGATCAGGAGGAGACTAGTCTTAAGGAGGGGGTCACTGCTTCGGATAGCAGTGATCAGATCTTTGTTGAGAGTCCGTCCGCCCCCCAGTCTAGTCCGATTTCTGGTCCGTCTAAGGGATTGAGTGGGCATTTGGTTCTATATAGGCAAAAGAAAGTTAAACTCTCTAGGAGTTTTGATTGTCTAGGTACTCATTTTGATGATGCTGTTGATGTGCCTCCTTCGCCTGTTCCTCTTGTTTTGGCATTACCTTCATCTGATGCTCCTGACCTTGCTATTGATCCTAGTGCTGGGTTGACTGTCCCTGGTCATCTTGATCCGGTGGATCAAGGTGTTTCTGTTACTGAGTCTCCTGAGTCTAGGCCTCTTATGTCTAAGTCCCTCAAGGCCAAAATTCTCAAGGAAATTGATGCGGTTCCTGAGTTTGTGCTTCCTAAGATGCATTGTTCTGATGGGGAGGTTGTGGGTACTAGGAGATCTAGTAGGTTGTTAGGAGATAGGAAGGATCCGAACTAGTGAGGACGATCATGTTTCTCAATGATTCTGGTTTGGAATGTGCGTGGGATTGGGAACCCTAAATCCCAGTTGAATGTTAAGAAAATTAAAAAAGCTAACAAAATTAAGATTCTTGTTGTTATTGAGCCTATGGTTTCTTTGGATGACATGAATTTTAAAAAGAGTTTCAAGTTTGATCAGGTGAGTAGCAATTCTAATAATAAAATGTGGGTGTTTTTTTATAGTAATTACATGGTTACTGTTATTGAAGATCATCCCCAATTTTTGCATGTTACCTTTTCTTCTTCCTTGCTCCCTAAAGTTGTTTTTTTTACTTGTGTATATGCATTGCATCAGAGAAGTCAGATGAGAGATTTGTGGGATGGGCTTAGGAGGAATTTTACTAGTGAACATTGGCTTGTTGCTGGAGATTTTAACATCATCTTAGATCCTTCTGAGAAGAAGGGGGGAGTGCCCCTCATCTTAGTTCGATAGTGGGACTTTTCTGATTGTCTTATTGACTGCTCTCTGTCTGATTTAGATTCCATTGAATCCAAGTTTACTTGGTACAGGAATTTTGTTTGGCAGAAGTTAGATAGGTGTTTGGCCAATCCTGCTTTGCATGAGATGTTTGATTCCATTATTGCTAATTTCCTCCCTATGATGCATTCAGATCATTCCCTATGCTAATTAATTTTCAATTTAAGCATATCCCAGTGATTACACCTTTCAAATACTTAAGTGCATGGGCCCTTCATTCAGGGTTTTTGCAGGTGGTTAAGGACTGTTGGGATGTTAACACTAATTTTTCTGGTATACTTAATTTGAAAATTAAGCTGCATAGGATGAAGCAAAGATTGCGGTGGTGGAACAAATCTATTTTTGGTGACATTTTTGAAAAACTCAATAGTTCCACCACTACTGTCAAAGATGCTCAGAATAGATTTGATGATGACCTAGTGAGGAAAATTTGATTGAGTTAAATAGACTAAATGCTCTATATATCATTTCCTTGAAAATGGAGGAGGAGTATTGGAGACAAAAAGCCAACATTAAATGGGCTGGTGAGGGTGAGAGAAACACTAAGTTTTTTCATAATCTTGCTAAGAGAAGAAAAGGGTAATCTGTTATTCATAGTTCATGCTCATGTGGCACTCATCCAGCACCCGGGTGAATTAAATCCACCGCCACCGGGATAGGTACTAATTTTCCGCCTATTTGCTGCCAAAATAATGTTTAATTCAAGAAGATTTCACCGAACAAACTGCGACAATATGCTTACAAGTTCCATACATCACTTCCGAGAGGTTGTACATAACATTTGCACTAAACCAATAAATATAGAAATACAAGAACAAATACCATATGCTAAATAGTAAGAACACCTAAGAAACTAGTTGTGAGATTTGCCCATAATAGTACTGCTACATGCTACAATTGCACAAAGGCATCAATGCCGGATAAAGTGGAGGAATTGCAGAAAACTATTGAGTAAAAATTTAGAGAATTTAAAAAAAACTCACATACTATATATCTTTCTTTTCCTGCGATGCGCATGTTGTGGGAGCATCCACACTTTAAGCATTTTGGCTACAAAAACATTTAACGGTTTTCTGATCTCGTGTTTTCCACAAACATGGTTGCTTACTGGTTCTCTTGCATAATCTACTGGTTGGTGAACCCCCTTCCTCACAAATAAAGCAATGAAGAAACCTTCTTTGTCTTCTACAACATCCGTTCTTAATAAATGTTGAGCTGAAAAGATAAATAAAGTTAAGCGATTATATATATAGAGAGAAAGAGAGAATGAGAGTTAGTATGTTATACTGCTTTGAGAACAACTTACATCCATCAAAAGTTGGGAGACCACGGCGAGGCCACAGGGGAAATGATGTTTCCAGATGGAAACCATGAGAAGAAGCAAGATGAAGAACAGATTGGACAACATCTTCATTTTCGATTTGATGTATGGAACATGTGCTGTAAACAATTCTCTCAACTGCTGGGACTATAACAAATTCAAGAACAGAAAAACAATTTTAGATTCATTATGTAACCGGTATTTAGAAAAAAATGAAATGTAAAATTTATGGACTTGCTTCATGCATGTCAATACTCTTTTAAAAGATAATTGTGAGAAATGGGAAATGGTAAATAGTAATTGTAATTTCGCATGATTTGTTGACAACCCAGCATATTCAAAGTTGCAAAGATTGCAAAATACTGTCATGGCAGAAAGAATGAGTCATCAAACAGCCTTACAAGAAAATGCATGTTCCAGAACTTTCTTCTGAAAGCCTGCCAGATTTCTAAGCCGCTTTATGTCAACATGATCCTTGTAATCTAGGATCCAAGAACGAAAAAGAAAACGTTAAGCATCACTGAAGCAGCCAAGCACGCTGCAAAGATTAGGTAGGAAAAAATGGTGAAATTTCTAGATAAGATCAAAAAGTCACCTGCGCTATGTGATGGGAGTAGATGATCCAACCTGTCAAAGGCAGTGCCTGATCCAGAACATGATGGATCCAAAAGTATAGCACGAACCTTAACAGAAAAACAGAAAAATGTACACACTATATAAACATATATATGTAAAAATATAATATATTTATGTGAAATTTGACATATAGTAAGCCGAAGAAAATCAAGAATATAATTGAGACAATGTAAAGAAAGAGGAAAACCATCATTCAGGATCACCTTTGAATATGAAGGATCATTGGGGTCAAGGTTCAAGAAGTCTCCGTGAATAGCTTTCACATCTAGACCAAGTTAAGTATACTACCTATATCATGAGAGATTGACTACCCGATAGTCAAGAATAAACAGCAAGAAAATGACAGGGTGTTTCCATATTTTTAAAACACCAACGGAGCATATAAGAGAATATACGTCATGACATCACCAAAATTATATCTCAGTTGAACAAATAGCCCAATCGTATCATGCAAAATCTTCAAACAGCAGACTGGTGTAGGATAAGAAATGAGTCAAAGGATACTTGTAGCACCAGCCAGTTTGACATTATCTTTCAGGCGCATAAACCGCTCCTTGTTAAGTTCACAAGCTATAATTTTACCCTTGCCCTTCAAGAGAGCGGCAAGGTGAAGTGTTTTGTTCCCTGGAGCTGAACAAGCATCAATGACCTTCACAAAAACTCCTTTTGTATTGATGAATGGCAAAAGTGAGAGAAATAGAAAAATATCTGGTTTACAATAAACATACCTCCCACCCAGGTTTAGGTCCAAGTGCTACTGCAGCCATGGAACTTGCTTTACCCTAAAAGTTAAACACAGAATCATATTTCATGTCATGCTACTTTATCTTCTTTTGGTATAACATGACATGTCATAATGCAAATAGATAAACTCTTTGAACTCCAAACATTGAATACCTGCAAGAAAACACTACGGTTTATGACTAGAGGATGATTGTGTAAATCAGCACCTGGTGGGAGAATCAACAAATCGGGGACCATGTCGTCCTTCTGGACCTAGAGATGAGTAAGTGAAAAAGTCGACGGATAAGTAAAAAATGTCACTGATTTCATATGCAGTATGTTACATCAAAAATACATCTAATAATGTAACACGTGATTTTACACACTCCTAAACTTCAGCAATCAAATCTTGCTCAATCTCACCTTTTTTTAAATTCGCAATTACAGTTTTATATATTAGTCACTGGTTCTCCACCTACCTCTCTCCTTCATTGTCAGGGTTCAATTTCCTAGTTTTTATGTGGAAGCCCTTAATTTTGTCCCTCATCAACAAGTTGGTGCTTATTTAAAATGCAGGGAACATGCAATACAGAACAGAAGCTTTGCCAAACTCCTTGATAAAGACATGCAATACCATGAATGAACCATATTTTTAACGGTAAAGGGTAAAGGTTACTAACTGAAGTAATGCTTAAGTCGACGGGCATACCGTATATTGTTTTCTTAGTTCTTCTATTGCCAATTCTGTATCTATCTTCAGAGTATTCACACGAACATAACGAGGTTTCTGTAAATCTGCAGATAGTCAAAATGAAAATCAAGTACCGACATATTTGATGTCTGTGAAATTAAAGCACAAGGTTTGATGGGGTGCATTAGAAGGTCTCAAGACCCTCATACATTGAAATAAATGTTCCCAGAGCTTATGGATGCATGGACTTGGCAAATTCAAACATCTATCGCTTATCGCGAAGGCTGCCTATAGCCAAACAAATAAAAATGCAAAAACTTGATAATATGACAAGAATAGTTGTTTCTTCATTTCACTGACAGGACTCTCAAACATAATAATGTGAGAAAACCAGATTGGACATGAATAGTATATATATTTACTAGAAGCAGGCAAGCACTAATAGATTACCTACCAGATTTATCAAGAGCCACCAAATCTTTTACAGTTTTCACTCCCTTGCGCTTCAATATCCGGGACATAGCTAACTGCAATGCATCTTTTTTTAGTGTGAGATACTTTTCTGCGTCACCAGTTAAAGAAGCCTCCTAGAGAAAGATATTCAAGCCAAAAAAGTGTGAGAACAAAGCAATGCCGGTGGAATAAGTATACTACACAAGTACACATATATGGGGGAAAAAAAAGACAATTCGGGTAAACTATTTACACCGTTATGAGTGAATGAAGATAGAAATGGCTTACCTGTCCAAAAAAAATGTCATATATGATGATATACATTAATTCATTCTGCTTCTGTTGAAATAGACAACAAATATGAGTAAAGGCATATCAGTTTCCAGTTAAGAAACCACCAAAAACTTCTGATCTTTAGCATTGCTCAAGTAATATATGTTCCATTGGTTATTACCTTCCACTTGGCAGTTAGAACATTTGACTCCTCCAAAACATCCTTAATAACCGAAAGATCTGCACAAAGAACTATTAAACACACTGAATTTCCAATACAAAATATCATACACAATCAGCAAATAAAAAGAGAGAGCAGTCTGCAATAACGCAGATTTACTTCATGATCAATCAGTAAAAACTCATTCATCTTAACTTATCAATCGAACACAACCCTATCACTAGTTCTGTAACTCCAAAATTCACTCGATTCACATCCAGCTCCTCAACTCAATAAGCGATACACTTAAAAATAATACAATGGTGCTCCAACCAACTCTGTTCGATTAAAGCTCTAAATTGATTAATTCATAAACACATATAATATTTCAAGCAACGAATCCAATAATCCTTTATTTAATGTATATTTATGTTGCACGCTTTGCTCGACTGATTGTACAATTAAGTTGAACGGAGTGTGTTGCTAACGTACGCTTGAGAGTTTGGCAAACCAGAGCAAAGGTAGCCTTTTTGTTTCTCACGGAAGGGCTGTAAACGAGTGACTTGATAGTTCCGACGGCTCGGCGCCGAGCGTCGCCCTGGAGCGCGCTGCGCAGGACCTTGGCTGCTTCTCTCCGCGCGAAGTATGCCGAGCGTTCGGCGTTGCTCGCACGCTTTTCTTCTGGCTTTCTCTCTTGTTTTGCTGCTGATTTATTGGATACAATCGGCTTCTTCCGCGCCATGGCTCATTCACTGAGCAACGGTATGATTATGGTAGGAAAAAAAAATGGGGAAAATGAAATAGGGTTCAGGGTTTAGGAATAATGGGGGTTCTGGTCAAAAGAGAAGTTGTTACTTGATATTTAACAACTTTGTGGTTCGGACGCAAATTTGATCTAAATAGTGTTGCATGATACATTCGTTCAAGCTAAATTTGAATTTTATTGAGCTTCAAATTTTGTGTTTGAGTTTGGTTTGATTGTTATTAAACGAGCCGAACTCAAATGAGCTTCTATCGAAAAGTAATTTGAAATTTTACATGTATTTTATCAATTTGTAGTTTATCGAGTCGAGAAAAGAAAATGAAAATGATGTTCAAGTTTGTTTAATTAGGGTGGCGAACCGACCTTAAACGAATTTTATCGAATGAGTTCGCATTGAGTATCGAATAGTTTAATTTAATTTTCAGCTTCAGATAAGAATCCCTTGTGTCAACATATTCGATAATAATCATGAAATCACTAGAGTGCAAAATGCGAAGGTTTATGAATTTTTAAGGTGCATATTGACAATGTTTAATTTTAGGGTGAAATGTACCCAAACATGGTAACTCTAAGGTGCAAAATGCTAATTGTCCCATATTATACATTTTTTTTACTACTAAAATTGAAGGTTAGCTAATCTTCATATATAGGGTTTATTACCATTTTTTCAGTAAACAATAACATAGGGTACTGAGAATTTTTCCAATAATAGGGGGCGCTAATTTTCAAGTAAATTGAGGATCACTGTCATTTTTCAATCAAACAATAAGGTTATAGTCATATTTAAAATACACTGAAGTGTTCGTCGCACAAGGATCAAAATTTGTTTCGAGTGTATGTTTCAGATCGTCAAATATTGAAAAAAATTCGAGACTTTTCAGAAATGTTTTGATAACATTAGGAAATTTTGTATACAAAGTTAGTAGATTAAAGGGTGAGTTTGACCTAGCGATTCGAAAAGCAATTATAGGATAATTAATTTTACTAAAATTGATTTTGGTAATAATTGATTATGATAATAATTCATTATAGAATAATTGCTTTTGTATAATAGCTTTTGTAAAAGTTACACTTTAGTTGCTTCTAAAATAAGTTGATTTTTTGCTTCTGAGGATCCTAAAAGTGATTATGATCTTGGTGGCCAAACACCATGAAAATCACGATTGAACAGAAGTAATTTTTATAATCGGGGCCAAACACTTCAAAAATCACAATAGATATGTAAAAGTGAGTTTAAGAGCTCCAATCGCTGGGCCAAACTCACCCTAAGAAAAATAAGGAAGTCTCAAGATAAACAAACACTTTCAAAATTACATCTTATTTTCCTTTCGTTTGATTCAAAAACGAAAACTTATCGATGTTTTTAACAACAATAAAAAAAATAGAATTTCGATCCATGGTTCGTCAATGTTTTAAGTAAACTTGAGACCAACAGTTGATTGGTCAAGTGAAAGAGACTAGTCACTACAAACTAGCGAACTCAAATTCGAATTCCTGTTGAGAGAGGTTCACATTTTATGTTTCCGATATGCCTCGAAAGAGATTAAATCCTTTAAAAAAAGTAAACCTGGGGTCATTGTAAAAAAAGGGAGGGGAGGGGAGGGGAGGGGGGGGGGAAGGGGGTCATTGCACAATAAGATTTCAGAGGGAAAATGATATTATCGTAATTTTTCGAAACTTTATTCTCTGTTCTCGTACTAACTACTTATTCTCTGTTCTCTCTCCTCGCAGGGTGGAACTCCGGCAACGGAACCAGGTGTTTTTCGCCTCAATCTTCTGCTCCTTTGTGACAGACCCCTCTCCCACTTCGCCTCGGTTTTCCCCTGGTGTTCTCTTGGTGTTTATTTCACCTTGTCCTTGTTGCTACTAACAAAGTGCTTTACTGTTCCCCGTTGGCTCAACCTCCCTTGCCGGAAAACCTCCGTTTTAAGGTCATGTCAAGCTCTATTTTGTCTTCCAATACTCCACCCTTTCTTTCTCAAAACCTTCACTCCTCTAACTCATCTCCATTGCAAGAGCCATCTTCACCCACTAAATTTGCAACTACCCATATATTGAAACCCTGGGTTCGCCTAACTGCCCTTCCGCTGCCGCCACCAGATCCGCCGCCGCCACCAGATCCAGATCCGCCACCTGATCCGCCTCCAGATCCGGCTCGGTCTTGTTCCCCAGATCTGCCTTTAAAGCAGCCGGATGTATCCCCGAAGCCTTCATATCTATTTTATTATGCTTTATTTCTTATTGTTGTTTTGTGTTTGTTTTTTAGTTTTTGTGGCAGATACTTTTATGGTGGTTTATATTGGTCTTCGAAGATTGTGTTCTTTGAAGAGAAGATCAAGTTTTGGGATGTTGGTCATGATTTTAGCACTTTATCATCATTCCAAGGTTTTACTTGGGGTCAGTTCGAAGATTTGGCTTCGATTTTCACTTCGTCTGGGAATCAATTTGTTGCACAGAGATGTGCAATTGCTCAATTTCTTCATTTTGTCCTTGTCTCTTTTTCTTGTTTTGTTTTCCCAAAATTTGGTTTGATCTTCATTGTTCACTTTCTTTTTAGTTATTGTGGTCACTATATTGTATTTGTAATATGTTTTGTTTAGTAATGGAAATTTGTTTAATTATCAAAAAAGAACACTTGCAATAACATTGTTTGAAGCTCACGCCTGCGTTAGAGGGGATAATTGCATTTGACTTCTTAACATAATACTATTTTTTTGCCAAAAATAATACAGTTCCGCTAATTGAAAATAACACTTGAGATTTTTTTGCATTTTATCGTAAATATTACTAAAGCATTAACAGACCTCTTCTGTTGCAATGGTGAAAAAAAGGATAAACCCACTCGTTTCCTGTGATATATAATATATAGTTTAATTAAAAAAAATCCCCTAAGTTTTCAATAAGTACAATATAGACCTCTCATGCTTTAAGTTTCATCTTACAGATACCCAATTCAAATTAATTTCTAAATGAAGTGTTCATCATATACCCTTGATGAACTTTGGTCAACTTAGGCCTTAAGCTTGACAAAAATCATTTGGAGAAAATATATGCTCTTTGTATAAAACATATGTCTTGAATAAGATGAGGAAGTGTGTTTATGATTAACATCAAACCTTAAGGTGTGTATTTTTAATTTCAAAATAAGTAACTAAATAAAACTTTTAAATTACTATTTTGCTTTTATAGAAACTACAGCGAGTGAATAGCATAGAAGAAACAGACTACCTCCTTTATTTTTGCATTTTTACAAGAAGATAAGATGCTCGTTATCAGGGCCGATCCTGAGTTTTTGGTGGCCCTAAGCCAAATCTAAAATTGTGGTTCTTAAGTTTTCATGTGTAATTAAATTATGTTAATAACTAATATAACTTTTTATAAAAATAAAACTATTAATTAGAAACAATAAGAAACAATAATAATGTGAATAAAATATAATATCACTTTGTGAAAAAAATCGGTAATACGAGACACACTTCTATTTAATAAGAAAATGATAACATATATAAACACATAAAATCTTAGTAAAATATTACTTAAATATTCTTCTACTAGCATTTTTATAGTAAAATCACTAATTAAACTTGCATAACAAATATTTTTCAATCAACAATATGGCTAACCGATTTGATTTATTTTGTGGCAATGGTTTATTAGAAGTAAGACTTAATCAACTATAGCTTCGAAAATATTATCTCTACAACTGCAACTGTAACGAGAATACTTAACAATATTCTATAAGCAATCCATTTATTTGAGAAATCAACATTATATAGTTTGCAAATAATTCAAGTTTTTTTAGTTCTTTTGGCAAAGTATATTTTAAGACTCTCAACACAAATAATTAAATCAATCCCATCTATATCATAAGTATCATTCAAATAATATTCAAGTTTGAAACAATAAATACTTAAAAGCCATCATCAATAAATTTGAACATCATCAAGTCGAATAAATTTTTTTTTGATATATTAATATGGATCTCTTGGTCACATGATTCACAATTCAAAATTTTTAAATTGCAATACAAAGATTCATTTTCTTACTTTTTGATTTAGACAATATCTATCTTAATTAATGGGGTTTCGTTGATTTAATTGTCAATATGTTGGGTCTGATTTCTTTAGTTATGCATTTGGACTTTCCATACTAGAATCTTAGCTCCACAAGCAAAAATAATAAAAATTAAAGGTAATTTGAAGATGCAAGGATTCAAACACTAACATGGCACACACTCATCAGGAGGTTTACCATCTATGCCACAAGTAATATTTGTATAAATATTACATGCGTACATATAAATATATATATATATTTATATATATATATATATATATATATATATATATATACATATATATTAAAATATTTTATAATTGGAGGCTCTCGTTCACGGGTGGCCCTAAGCGACCGCATGTGCGGCTTACGCTCAGGGCCGGCCCTGCTCGTTATGAAATATTACAGATAGTTAAATTGTCCATTTACGCATATCACAAGGGTGATGATGAGAATATGTTGTCAAGGGTAAGATTAAATTTGTTATTTTTACATGAAAATGAAGTCTCAATAGCATTAATGTGTATGCAACACCTCCACTAAACAAAGAGTTAAATTCCTCATTCTTTTATATCACATAGAGATAAATTGCTAAATATTTTATTTTACGAGGAAGTAAACCGTCTATTTTCATATCACAAGATGATAAAATTGTCCATTATACATATCACAAGGAGTTGACTTGCCAAAAACCCAGACTACGTTACTCTAACATATTTTACAAAAGGAATTTCCATTTGATTTTGAGATAAATACCTAAATAATAATTTTACAAGAAGTTATATGTTATATAAATTTCAAGATTAAAATTATATTTTGAATTTATTGAACTACAAAAAAAAATACCCTTATTAATTTAGTCTTTATGGAAAAAAAATTATTTTATACATATAAATGAATTGACCTCTAGAATTTTGTTACAATTGATCCATTAAAATTCAAATAAAAGTCTATTTACTAGTAAACTGCCATTGGAGGGTATTTATTTATACAGTTATTGAAACTTTATAAAAAATTTCTACAATTACATCAAACCTCAGGGATGTGAGTGTAATTAAACTTTAAGAAAATGCAAGTTAACATAAATTGACAAAACAACCCTTGTATAAATAATAAATCCAATCTTTCGGATCAGGTAGTAATGATCGAATAGACTGACACATAACAGCTCTTCCTCTTTTACCATTTCTTCTCACATATTCCTTCACTCCCACAGAAAATTGAAGCAGTAATGGCGACGGTTAACAGTGGCATTGTAGACTCCATCGTTCAGATGCCATACGGCGCTACAGTGCGCTTGATGCTCTCATCGCTTGAGCGCAACTTGCTACCCGACGTGGTCGTGCGCCGCCTCACGCGCCTCCTACTTGCCAGTCGCCTTCGATCCGGTTACAGATCCTCCACTGATATACAATTGTCCGACCTTCTACAATTCGTTCATTGTGAGCTTCTAAATTATGTTTTTCTTTTACTTTCCTGTAGAATTCTACAGAATGTTGTTTCATTTTTCCTTGACCTGTGAATATGCCGTAGAAATTATTGGAGTTTTTCGCGTTTACTCAATTATGTGATTTGTTATATCGGTTTGTCAAAATCTATTTATTTGAATTAGCAGGAACATTCTTTGTTATTCAATTGGTAAATATTTTATTGTTAAGATAATAATTTAGTATTTGATTGACTAATCTATCCTGTACAAAGACATGAATTGAAATGAATAACAATGTTATTTCATTATTAATTGCTCTAGCATGTGGATATCAGTAGGAACTTTTTCTGTCTTTGAAGGTTTTTTGCTAATTAAGAATAAAATACACATGCAGATTTTTTACAGGTTTTTTACAGTTACAAAACTCAAGCTGTGGTTGCAAAACTCAAAATTATTGTTTATGAAATAACAGAATGATAATACAAGTGTTAAAAGTGAAATGGCTACTAACAGTAATACTAATGGGTATGTTGTTGAAGCTTTGAGAGTATTGCCAATAGCAATCAAGACAGAAGATCCAAAAGTTCAACATTATGAAGTTCCAACATCTTTCTTCAAGATTGTCCTTGGAAAGCATCTTAAATACAGGCAAATGATTCTTCAACCGGAACTTTTTTTAGTAATAATTTGTTGATGTAATTCTGAGTTTGTGAATGGTGTTGTGCAGTTGTTGCTTATTTCCAGACAAGTCAAGCACTTTAGAGGATGCCGAGAAGGCAATGCTAGAGTTATACTGTGAGAGGTCACAGATAAAAGATGGTCATTCTGTTCTCGATGTTGGTTGTGGCTGGGGATCTCTTTCTCTTTACATAGCACAGAAGTACCCCAATAGCCAAATTACAGGGATTTGCAATTCGGTTACCCAGAAAGGATATATCGAGGAGCAATGCAGGTACTTTACAAGATCAGTTTTACCTTATATATCCAAGCAATAATGTATAGTTGTTTTAGTTTGTGATTATTAATTGAAAGGTTTGCTTTGAAATATATTATCAGCATATGTATATGTTGTTTGAAAACTAATGCGATTTACCTCGTTCATATTGTTTCCCACAATCAAAATATCATGAGAATCAGTATGACTAAAATCACCTTTCCTCACAGGGACCTTCAGCTGAACAATGTGAAGGTTATTGTTGCAGATATCAGCACATTTGATATGGAAGCTTCCTATGACAGAATATTCTCCATTGAAATGTTTGAGGTATTGGATTTCTTCACTAGTTCCAGTATAAAGCATATGGATGCACAGTTATATTTGACACTGGCTCATTGGTTTTCTGTCCATTTAAACAGCATATGAAAAACTATCAGGACCTTCTTAGAAAGATATCCAAGTGGATGAAATCAGATGGTCTTCTATTTGTTCATCATTTTTGCCATAAATCTTTTGCATATCACTTTGAGGTAATCATAACCTATTGTGTTTTTCCTTCTCTTTCTATATAACTTGAAGGACATATAACATTATTACTTTCATTAACATGTTCTCACATACTGTATGCAGGATGTCAATGAGGATGATTGGATTACTAGGTACTTCTTTACTGGAGGTACAATGCCCTCAGCCAACTTACTCCTTTATTTTCAGGTGAGCTTCCTGTTTATATACTTAAGCTTTTCCCATTCATTATTTTGGAACATGAAGGATTCTGCCTTAGAATTTGCTCTTTCATCCTCCATTCTGTATCCTAATGACAGATCACAATTTGTCAAGCTGATAAACATGTTAAATGCACTAATTGCTTGCTACTTAAGATTCTTGAAGCATCGCATTATCATATTTACATTTTTGTTCAACAAAGATTGTTTCTTTGAATAAGTTTTAATGCGATTTGGAAACCAAATTATGCGACTAACAACATAACAGTAATTTGGAGACAGTAAATAAAGAAAATCAGCGAAACTTTCAAATTTAAATTCACAGCTAAAAACCATAGTTAACTGCATAAGATTTAGGTTGTTTGGGTGAAATCAGTTACTCTTTTGGAAGGTATGCAATATTATCATCATTTGAGATATCTCTCCCTCATTAATGCTATAATATTTACGATATCTACTTATCTCACTGCTGGCTTCTTGTGATATTTTTAATGCAGGACGATGTGTCTATTGTTAATCATTGGCTTGTCAACGGCAAACATTATGCACAGACAAGGTAAGGGTTGGACTATTCGTTCATTTTATCCTTGGAAATGAAAAGGCTTACTCAAAAGATTGATTTAATTGATTTTTTCGAGCCCTGTTTTTGCGTGTAACTTAAGTCGAGAAGAACCTAACCAAATTATGGTTTTCTTGTAGCGAGGAATGGCTGAAGAATATGGACCAGAACTTGGGTTCTATAAAGCCAATAATGGAATCCACTTACGGCAAAGATTCAGCTGTCAAATGGACCGTCTACTGGAGAACGTTTTTCATTGCTGTTGCAGAACTATTTGGCTACAACAATGGAGAAGAATGGATGGTTGCACATTTTCTTTTCAAGAAGAAATGAGGCTATGGGTCACGAATTCATAAAATGCCAATAAATCAGTTAGAACTAACTTACTGACCCATTTCCGTAGTAATATGGAAGTGTTTTTATTTTCTTGAATGATATCAGCTTCTCTCATTTTAAGCTTTCCATATAATATCAGCATGTAATGAGACATGACATCTTAGATTCTTTTCTCCTGATTTAAAATAAATTTTAAGCAAAACTGTGGCTCCAAAATCTAGAAAAATAAAGCAGTGACTGAAAATTTTAGGGTTAATTACAGGGACCTCCCCTGAGGTTTGGTGAAACTCGCGTTCATTCCCCTCTAAGAATACTAATTACTCGGACCCCCCCTGAGGTTTGCAAAACCTTACAAAACCCTAACGGAGACTAACGGAGGTGGATGGAATGCGTGAAATCACCCTCTTGCCCTCATCAATTTTAATTACATCGACCTCCCCTAAGGTTTACAAAACCTTACAAAAATTTATATTTGCCTATTAGTCCCCAAACTTTAATAAAATTAAATTTACACATAAAAAGAAAAGAAAAACTAACCCCACCCCGATTTATATCACATAAAAAAGAAAAAAAATAGTTTATTAATTATGCAATTAATAGTAATAATAAATATGTAAATAAGATTTTATTTTTGTATTTTATAATAAAATATTATTTAATTGTATTGTATTTAAGTAAGATATAAATATTAAACACTTATATATAACCCATAAATTTAATTATTTACAAATACCTCATAGATAATTATTTTATAAAAGGATATTTGAATTAGTATCTTTAAATTTTGTGAAAAAAATATTTATTGATTTTTTTAGTTAAATTTTTATAAAATACATATTTCAATACTGTATAATTTATCAATAGCGTAAAAAATAATTTATTAATTATGTTAATAAGATTTATTTTAGTATTTTATAGTAAATATTATTTAATAGTATTGGGTTTAAGTAATCAATAAATTATTGTCTGGGATCGCTGGTTTCAGGCCGGCGACGGCCTGAGATATTCTCCCCAGGTCGTCGTCGGCCTGGATCTGGTGATCCCAGACCGTCGGGACTGCCTGGGAAGATGGTGGCGGCGAGGTTGGGGGTTTGGGGTGGGGTGATTTTAAGGTTTTTAAAAAAAATTATATATATATTTTTATTATAAAAATTAAAATATTATTGAATATATTTTTTTTCTTTAAAAATTGTTATGTTATATTTATGAATAATTAAAAAATAATAATTTCCCAACAAATAAGTTCTTTAATTATTTCATATCAATAAAACTTGAGTTGATATATGTGTAATATGTGTAATATTTTTTCTAAAACATTATTGGCTAATATAAAATTTTATAAACATGTGTAATATTTTTTCTAAAACATTATTGACCATTATAAAATTTTATATTTATAGACATAAAAATTAAACTTGAGTATTTTCAATATTTTTCTATCAAGTAAAATATAAGAACACTAAAAATAATAATAAAAATAAATTTGAATGTTTATATTTATTTGAATTTATATACACAAATAAGAGGGACAATGTGAAAATCTATACATTAAAAATAAATTTCAATGTTTATATTTATTTGAATAAAAATAATTTTTTGTAAGAGTTAGTAGTGTATTTCTCTTTGCATATATTTTACAATAAGTAAGAAAATACTTTAGATATTTAAAATGTTATTTTAAATATAAATATATATTAATAAAGTCATTACACATTTTATATAAATTTAACAACATTTTAATCCACAAATGTAATTTGACATTGCTACTAGATCCATTCTCATGCAACAATGTAACATTTGCTGAGAGGGGTAATATAGTCCATACATATTTGCTACAGTAAGTCGGGGGCAAAATTGGCAATCTTCAAAAAAATTATGATGACGTAAGCAAAAATTAACGGAGCCCTAACGGTTGTAAGGTTTTGCAAACCTCATGGGAGGTCCGAGTAATTAGTATTCGTAGAGGGGAATGAACGCAAGTTTCACCAAACCTCAGGGGAGGTCCCTGTAATTAACCCAAAATTTTACAAGGACATTCTCAATAGCGAAAGTAAGGTATAACTTTTATCAACTCGAAATTATATTTGAAGATGCTTTAATTTTATTAAACAAAGCACACGAAACTAAGTTCATACGAAATGTTAAAGATAGACATCATAGAATGGAGTTGAATCTAACTTTGATTCTCAACTCTATCATTTGCCACTGCACAACAAGACTGTCACAAAGTAAGATGATGCCCAGTAATTCTATAAATCCATAACAAATAGCCTCACAATGGAAACTTTGTAAATCAGTATAAGTTGTGAACTGCAATCCCATCACTGTTTAATTCAAATCGACATCAAGGCACCGTACCACATTGTTAACATAACACCAAGTTTATCTATAACACCTCACAGAGCCTTTAGGCCGGAGGCACGATAACAAAGTCCATCGATTACAATATAATTGCTTTCGAGAGTACAGAGCTTCACAGTGCTCCGAATTCCTACTTCAAACAGCTAAATTTACACATACCCGACTCTAGATACCGAGTTCTTAAAGACTGTCGTTTTGTTAAAAGCTATAGCCCTCAATGAAAACAAAAGGGCATTTTAATAAAATGAAAATTACATTTCATAGTAAAAAATAAAAAATAAAAACTAGAAACAGTATTACGCAGCTAGGTTTTTTATCTTAATTTTTCTTTGAGCTTTCAAGTCTACGACAATTACAGAGATGTTATCCTTACTGCCCTTTTGAAGGGCACGATTTGATAGGTACTCAGCCGCTGCTTGGGCCGCAGGATCAATCCCTTCGCCCCTCTCTAATGGAAGTGCGGGCCCGTTATTTTTATGCCAGATTAGTATTTTTTTGCGTGCGATATCACAAGCCTCCTCGTTTGTCATAACATCCCATAATCCATCACTTGCTAGAATGAGGCATTCATCTTCCCTCGTTCGTGGAACAAACGTTACTTCGGGATCTGGAATAATCCATGGTTTTAAATACCTATCTCCTGCAACATTTAAGCAAAGTAGAGAATGAGGGAGAACTCAATAATTTAGATATTCTTGCGTTACCTATATGTGAATAATATAAACAATAGCTACAATACCAATTTAGATAGTCATATTAAATACAATAAATATTAAATGTCTATCTTCTTCGCCAACTTAAAAGCAATTTAAGCTTTTAGACGAGGTGGTCATTCAATAAACCAGACTGTATATTAATGCTAACGTTGCTGCCCAATTACGACACGTGAACAAACTAAGTTGCATTAACTATTACAAAAGAATTAAAAAATATTGATCAACAAGAATCAAATTTCCACGAGGATGTTGGACTATGCATGAGAAATGAAATGCAAATGAATGAAAAGAAGAAGGCTTTGAATGACCTACCGATGGACCTAGACATGGCAAGGACACCGAAGACACGATGCCCGTTCCACTGAATCACCTTGCCTCCAGCTGCTTCAATTCTTTCATATTCATCTTCCCGATTAGGCTATAGAAGAGAATAGTATTAAATCATATTTTTTAAAGAATTTTCGAAATATTTGAAACAAAATAAAAGTACTCACCTTATGATCTACGGAAAGTGCCACAGGCTCTTTTCCACGGCAGAGTACAGCACGTGAATCGCCACAGTTAGACACTATTATATGCGATGAACAAACTAAAGCAACAACAGCAGTAGACCCAACCGTTTCCGGAACAAGTGGTTCAAGCCTTGCTTTCCCTCCAATCTCATCATCCACCTTGATAAAACATTTCATAAATGCTCTTCTCCATTGCTCTTCACAATTATCCTTATAATTTTTTCCATCATTTAAGTTGGCCATGATAATTTCCAACTCCTCCGCTAAAGCAGAATGAAGACGATCTCGACAATAAGTCGCAACCTAAATGCAAAATTGGGCAAAAAATCAAATTATTTCAAGTCTATTTCATGTTAGAAAAATTTGATATCATGGATTTGAAATCCATAACTCCAAATTCCTCAATCCAAACAAGTCTTGAGTGTGTGAGTTCTTACTAGGGTGTTTATATGTATAATTGACAGTGAAAGAAAGAAGTGAATACCTGAGAGCCACCATGGCCATCGTAAACTCCGAAAAAGTGGGCCGTTAAATGACTTAAGTGGGAGGTCACTCCATCAATAACACGATCACCAATTAGCATTTGAAGAGGAATTTTCATAAACCGAGGGACGATTGCTACCGAGTCTTCCATTTCCGGTCTCCTACCACACACGGATGTAAATCCCCACAAAGGAACACAATCCACCTCAAAAATACTTCGACCGGTTTTTACACTCGACCCTTTATCCATCTCAATAAGACCTTTAGATGATTTTGAGTTCTTACCATCAACAATACCATCATTAACCGATAAGGGATCACCAAAAACCAAGCCAGCGCTTAAATTTCCGGAACCTATGGTCTTGGAAATGAGTTCAACATCACATATGCTCTTCTCTGTCTCTAAAAAATGTGCCTCGAAAGCTAACAAATCATCACCACATACACTACTATTATCACTCACCGTAGAGAAGGAGCATAAACTATCGAGAATCGGGTCACCTTCCAATGATGATATCCCGTCTTCTTCACTACGAAGGATAGCGTCAGTTGCTACCGAGTAGGTTTCGTCCTCGGAAGTCATAGCTAACACGGAAGAAACTCCACTCTTGTTTTCTTCAGAATCACCGAAAACGGAATCCTCATTATCACCATCTATAGAGTTAATCTCAGAATCATGAAACAGATAGGCCATAACATCAATACAACTCTCCTCAAATATGAAAACCGCTGATCAGATATCTTCCATCGAAATTGCTATAAATCAATAACTCTCATATTTAAACACCTTTCTCCAATATCAAAAGAAATCTGTATGAACAAATGGGTAACAATTTTCCATGCTAAACAAACTTATGAAGAATTCAATTCATTGTTGAATGTATCCCAATCAATTAAAAGGGCTTAGTATAAAAATGGCTTTTGAGATCTGGTGACTAAAAGTAAATCACCACTACCACAATCCGTGAAAAAGCAGCACCCTATACAGAAAGGTGAAACTAACTTGTCAATCTTCTACTCTTCTTTTCTCTGTATCAATCAAGTAAATGATAATTCATATGAAAATGGATCCTTTAAATTCAACCAATCAACTCAAGAACTAAGACTATCAAATACAGCTCAGGCCCTGAAAAAGAGAAACAAATAAATAAAAGGGTTCATGTGTAAGAACCTAGGAAAGACAGAGAAAAAGTTTCAAGAATCACAGGTAAATTCTGATATCAAATGCAAGTACTCTTTTTCCACATAAGACTTTGAGTACCCGGGATCTGAGGTAATTCATGTCAACCCTTAAATCAAATCTTGAGCTTTTCTTTTTTTTTATTATTATTATTATCTCCTTTTCTTTTCAACCAATAATTGCTTTAACATACTTGCAACAAGAATATTGTAATATTAAAATAATGATAATACTGCCAATGAATGAAAGCTAAATGAGTTGAAAAGAGTAACTATAACCACTAGGCTTGCCTAATTTCTTACTGTTTTTTGTTTGTTTTCACTTTTCAAGCATCACTTCCTGCAACATCCGCTGGAAACAGAAGAAATAATGTTGAGAAGAAATCAAGAAATCAACAATAATGGTGTATCAATAAAATATTCTTTTTTCTTTATTGGGTAGGGGGTGTTGCTTTTTATAGTTGGTGTTTTTGCCCAATACTTAGAAGAGCAACAAAGTGAGTGCTGAGTGGAAGTGGGGAAGGTAGAAATAAATTAATCGAAGGAAAGAATAAATTATTATTCCCATTAAATTGTTTGATTCCTATGATCCTAGTATTAAAATTTAAATTGTTTAAATAAGATAATCTCTCGTAAAACAAAAGAAAAAGAAAAACTCAAGAGGACAGATGTCGAATAAAAATATGCGTTGTAGGATTTTCAGCAGCTCCCGTCCTTTTCATTTTCTAATTAATGGAGTAGTTGGATTTATTCCCAATTATATATCTTTGGCTCCCTTTTAGTTTACTAGTACAAATTAGAATACAAGTTAAGATGTGGATTTAATTTATTCTAAACTTTCATTTGAATACGATATTTCCAACTACTATATTTCTTTGATCAAGTTACGAAAGCTAATTTTCTTCTTCTTCTTTTTTAATATTGATATCTTGTATTATATAATTTTATTAGTTAGCTTTAATAATTTAACATAACGATAAACATAAATTTAATAAATTCAGAAATTTAAGTTTGTATGGACATAGTAGATTTAATGAATTTTTGAATTACATCACTATGATGCCATACGAATTGATTAGTGGCTTGATCGAACAAATAAACAAGCTTATTGTTTTCATGTTTGATTTGATTTTAAAAACATTGATTTTATCTTCAACAAAATTCTCAATCTAATTGATTTAGGTAAAAATCGCATATATGAAGTGTACAAGTTGGATGGTCAAATTAGTGTAAAATTTCTATTACAATTTAGATCCTACATAACCTTAGGCCAAGCAAGTAGCAAAGTCGATCCTCAAATCTCCGAGTTGCATTGATTAGAATCACGTGTTCCCTTCATTAAATGAAGATTATATTTATAGGAGATATAATATTTCGGGTCAGGATTCGAACCGTACGACAAAGTGTCATAATCTATTCAGTGCAAGGCTGTAGATGAAGACAAGACATGTGGAGGAATAATAACAGTCACATGAGAGATATAACGAACAAGAATATTTCGGATCCTCACCCGGGAAGATTTCGAGATCTGATGCCGTTTGGTTCAAGGTCGGATTTACATTATTTCTTGCCACGTTAGATCCACATAAGCATAATAGAATATGGTATATCAAGAATATAAAGAAACTTTAATAATATTTGAATGAACCACGTAGGAACAAACATTTATATTCTGATAAAATCTATAAAATCTTTAGACTTTCATAACACCCCAAAGCGTCTATTTGAATGATCTGAGGACGATGGTTGTCATACGCAAACCAACAATTATTTCCATACAATAACCATACAAGGTCAAACATGTCATTATTGTTTAGGTTAGTAAATTTGACAATTTATTATCTTGTTAAGCAAAAAATATTGTTTGAACTTGGTTTACTTGAGTACGAAGAAGTTTATATCATCGGGGACACATGTAATTCGTGTAGTTTGAGATTTTTACTTAAATTTATTAAGAATTAAATCAAAGAGTAAATGTTTTTTTTTATAAGTTTTATTAATCGAGAGTCAAATTAAAATGAACTTTTGTCAATGTATATCATATTAGTATAAGTTTTAAGGACTCCACTCATTATCAAACTTTGACGCACATGACTTTTGTTTATAAAAAATAGCCAATTAGATGCATAAATAACAAGTATATTAAATCATTTAATGTTAAAAAAAAAAAAAAAAAAAAGGGCCCAATAAGTTATGCCACTATTAGGAATGTGAATTAAGCTATTTCTAATCTAAGGACTCGTTTGTTTAATCAGGAATGGCATAATATTTGGTAATATGATTATTATTATTATTATTTTTTCTGATTTAGGTAATACGATTACTTGATATCAAATAATTATGTTTGCTTAGATTTTTCAGATTTTAGGAAAGAAAATATATTCCTTAGAACTAGGAATCTTGCAAGCAAAATCAAGAACCCATATTTTCTATGGTATTGTGATTCATTTCCTAAGGGATTTGATACTCAAAATTCTTGCCCCCAATTTCTTTTTGACACGTTTTTTCTTCCTTCTATCTCACAAATTTTCTTTCTCACCATAGTCATTTATCTTTTATTCTACGGGTCCTTTTTCTTCTTCAATAGGTATATGAGGAAAGACATTATTGCCCCAATTTTTTTCTTCCACACGTTTTTCCTTATTCTCTCTCACAAATTTTCTTTCTCACCATAGTCATTTGTTTCTATGGGGTCTTTTTCTTCTCCAATAGGTATATACTGGAATCATATGTTTAAATTTCACATGAAATTATATAATTGTATTGATGTTTTGAATCTATTTAAAACAACATACATAAAAATTGTGCATATAGTTTATGCGCCATGATCATACCCAATTCAATATATTAGCACTCATTACAGGATGCTTCTTCTGAACTCTATTTTGCGAATTTAATTGGGTATTAATATTGGGATGGACAAATGTGAAATGTCTGTAACCGAAAGAAAGTGATAGCATGTAAATTGATTGTGCCAATGATACACGAAAGTTGTTTGAAAAAAGCATGGGGTACTTTGGTAACTACATAATTTATGCATAGGGGTATTCTCGTAAATTTTATAAATATGGATTCCATTTCTCGTTGTTACCAAACGCCTGAAAAGAAATTTGTGAAATTTCCTTAGTCAAATTTCGAGTGTTACCCAAACGTTATAATGTAATAATATTTCTAGAAATCAAATTATCAAATCTAGATTTCATTTCTGTCAAACAAACGGGTCCTAAATTCAATGCAATTGACTAGATTATCTAAATGATTAAAATGAAGATCTGATAAATCTTATTAATTAAAAATAAATGAATCAATAATAGATTCAAGTTGGCCCTATCTATTAAAAATGACTTATGTAGTAAAAAGTTAAATTATATTCGCGATACTTTATTGTAATTCTTAGAAATATGATTAATATTTTTACTAATAGTCTCATTTCTTGGGCCAGGCTTGTGAAACAAGTATCATTTAAATGGGCCTTTTCCAACCCTTAAAAAGGAAAAGACCCCCACACATTTCGACATCGAAGCAACACCTAAATCATCATCTCAGAATTCCTGAAAACCCTAATCCACTCTTTTCCCCACTCCAAAGTTCTTCACCTACAGCTATGGCGAGCACCGCAGAACCCACAGTTCTTAAAAGAGAAGAAGAAGAAGAGGACGACTCGAAGCCATCGGCAGAAGACGAGGACACCGGAGCCCAAGTAGCCCCGATCATCAAACTGCAAGAAGTCGCCGTTACTACTGGCGAAGAAGACGAAGATGTTCTCCTCGACTTGTCAGTAATTCGATCTCATTATACTCTGGTTTTGTGTTTTAGGGTTTTTTAGTAAATTGATGCTATACATGAGTGCAATAGATGTATCGATTAGAATGAAGAACTGATGCAGTAGATGGTAAAAACTAAAAAAATTATAGTATATTTACTATTTTATAGCTTCATATGAATTGATGCAGTGAATTTAGGGTTATGTTCTTGCAATTGTTATTTTTTGGATTTGTTGTTATTGACAGAGATCTAACTTGATTAGATTTGTGGCTTAATTTTATGTGGTTTGCTGGGATGCTTGTATTTGTTGAAGAATTTCGGATGAAATGATCGATTTGCTGAGTTTTGTGATGTGGTGATAGTTTTTTAGTTTCATAATTATTGTTATTGACATTTTATCTATTCTGATTGGTAGGAAATCAAAGCTTTATAGATTTGACAAGGAAGGTAACCAATGGAAGGAGAGGGGAGTTGGGACTGTGAAGCTACTAAAACATAAGGAAACTGGAAAAGTTAGGCTTGTCATGAGGCAGAACAAGACCCTCAAGATCTGTGCCAACCATCTTGGTTAGTTAACTTATACCTATGTGTATTGTAATTTGGGGTTGTCTTTAGTTAGGAGGGGATATGTTTATCTTTATGTATTGTTTATTTAAAAGTGGGATTGGATAAGCATTCTTGACACCTGCAAATGAGTTGGTGTGTTTGGCTGACTTTTGAATTTTATTTTCTGATTATAGTGCTGTCTACAATGACGGTACAAGAGCATCAAGGGAACGAGAAGTCTTGTGTGTGGCATGCTGCTGATTTTTCAGATGGAGAGGTGAAGGAGGAGACATTTTGCATACGATTTGCCTCTGTGGAGAGTAAGTTGAATCCACTTTTTATCTCCAACTTGATTTTTTTCTTTCTGGAATCTAACAAATTGTATTAAGAATCTATCTGTTGGTTTATTTTATAAGAAACTTGTACGAGGAGAATGCTAAACAGTGTTTTGGCCTTTTGGTCTATTATTTGCATCTCAATGCTCCAATATTGTTTATCTCTATTCTATGAAGGACTGCAATTGGGAGTTGTAATTTCTTTTTTTTCTTTCAAATTTCTTATTATATGTGAGTTTGTTTTTGTTTCAAGTGTAATATCTTGAAGAAATTGCCACTTGGTGTTTTCATGGAAAAGTGTCATTCCTTGAAGTTTCTAATCTGAATTGGTTTACCTTGTAAATGAGTGTTAGTAATACAAGTTAGGCAAAATATCGAAATATCTTCTGGTTCGCTAATACATTCATCATTTAAACAATTTTGTGTAATTCAAATATTTTACATAGTTTTAGATGTTAAGATATCTTTTCCAGTCACATTGTTTCTAATTATTGTGAGTTGGAGTTAGTATTACCTGGAAACAATGATTAGCTAATGTTGACAATTTGCTCTTTCATGTTAGGTGATGTGTAATTCTGTATTAAACCTGTCCTCGTGTGTTTTTTATTTTTCAGATTGCAAATCTTTTAAGGATAAGATTGAAGAAATCGCTGAATCTCAGTCAAAGGAAAGTGAAGACAGTGAAGAAGGCAAAGCTGCTGCTAAGCTTATTGAAAAGTTGAATGTTGAAGAAAAAGAAGCTAAGGAAGAGAAACCAGAGGACAAAGCAGAAGAGAAAAAGGATGATGCCGAGAAACAGGAGAAATCTGGTGATGAGAAGTAAGGCCCTCAGTGTTCTTGTCTGGAATTTTTGTTGACCAGAGTCGAAGCATGGATAATTCAGGTGAATTAGCCAGCAGTCTTAAGTTATTATGATCAAGAAACATAGTGTCGTTTGTGGTTTGTTTTGTTTGCTGGTTCCCAGGTCGAGTCGGTTTGGGTCAAGTTGCATGGGGTCAGATGTTTGGTGTGTGGGTTACCTTGATTTATCGGTCTTATAGTCGGTCCATATTGTATCTCAAAGGTTCTGGACTGGGTGCATTACCCTAGAATACGTTTTTATCTTGTTTACAAGAGGTTTATTGAACATGCATTTAGTGTTTTGCTTGTGGAGGAGACCTATAATATAACTAATCTGACTATTACCATTTACCAGGTCCGTCCCGACATAATAGGGCCCTAGCCCTCTTTAAAAAAAACCAAAAAGTGTATTAAATTAAATTTTGTTTTCTTACTTTTAAGATAGTAAAATTATTTTTAAGAATTTAATAACATATTTCTTATAGATATCTTTTTAACATTTAATTTATAAACTAATTCCCTCAACAAATACAAATACTACAAGTATTGTGAATATAATTATTTAATTAATGTATATGATTGATAATGATAATTTTTAATCTGTCAATCGCTAATCTATACTATTAAAAAAGACAAGCCTGTTTTTTCTCACAAAGTGGTGGTTGTGATATCATGCTACACCAAAAAATTATCACTTTTTAAAATTACCCTTTTTTCAAATTTTAAAATTACAAAACACAAAAACTGCCCGATAAAAAAATTACCTTTTTACACTTTGATTATCATGACAAAGCCACGATTGAACTTTTCTAAGTTGAATCTTTGCATATATTTTTTGTATATTCAAAATTAGTCTGATATATTACAAAAAAATTAATATGTCAGGATAAATTATAATTCAAATGTTCAACACACGCACGCGAGTATCGCGTGCCACAGCGACTAGTAGATAAAATGTGGAGGCTCCCGCTTTGAATAGGGGCCTTTGTCCATCTCCAACCGGCTAGAGACTCCCCCGCTCCCCTCCTATCTTCTCGTATCCAATTGAAAAAGCACACAATTCTATTTTTTCACCGCCATCACACTCATTATTATTTAGGGTAAATTACGAATACCCCCCTCAGGTATGGCCTAATTACAAAAATCCACCTCACGTATTGAGTATTACAAAAATCCCCCTCAGTTTTGTCCCCTTCTTACAATTAACCCATTCCTCCTAAAATGTTCCAATTTTACCCTTGGAAGTTATTTGTAATATTTATAATATGTTATAAATTTTAAAATTTGGGTGTTAAATTGTTATATCTTGTAAATTATAAAACTAATAATCATATATTTACCACCAAAATAATTGATATAATTTATAATTGCCTATAAATTTCAATAAGTATTTCAATATATAATACAATATAAACTTTAATAAACTAAAATATCCTATTTATAAAACAATACAAGTTTATTAAATATACTAATTTATAAAATGAATTCATTCAACTAATGTCTAAACAATGTGTTCATATTTATAAAATATATTATTAAAATTCTATTTAATTTGATATTTTGCAATTTAAATTGCTAATATATATATATATATATATTTTTTTTTGCAATATTTATTAAAACTTATGGGCAATTATAAATTTTATCAATTATTTTGGTAATAAATATATAATTATCTTTTTTCTAATTTATAAGATATAATAATTAGCACCAAATTTTTAACATTTATGAGACATTACAAACAATAACAATACAAATGACACTCAAGGGTAAAAATGG
Organism: Penstemon eatonii; assembly: GCA_038501285.1. NCBI lineage: Eukaryota > Viridiplantae > Streptophyta > Magnoliopsida > Lamiales > Plantaginaceae > Penstemon > Penstemon eatonii. The sequence continues at coordinate 10,919,288 of CM076710.1, forward strand.
AACATTTTAGGGGCAAGGGGTTTATTGTAAGAAGGTGATAAACCTGAGGGGGATTTTTGTAATATCCAATACGTGAGGGTGATTTTTGTAATTAGACCTTACCTGAGGGGGATATTCGTAATTTACCCTATTATTTAATTTTACGTATTCAATTACAATAAAATGAAGATTTTAACTATGAGACCATTTTTGATAAGTGAAAATTTTATTACATGTGGAAGCTATGTTAGACCAAAGCACAATGGTTGCTTATGTGGAGACTGATATGTTGCAGACTAGCATTGTAATGGATGCATAAAGGAATTGAACCTACCTAGTTTATTTATTTACTATAATCATCGACATAAAAGATTCAAAGAACAAGTATGGTTTCTCTTTGAGAAAATCGAGTTTGGCATAGATGTATAAATATAGTAGGTTTTTATTGCAAGAAAATTAAATAATGCTCAAGTACTTTGTATATAAAGGAGGGATGCACGGCAATTTGTGAAAATTTATCACACGAGGTTGGAATCGAAGGTCCAATATCACTTATCGACCGTAATTCAAAGGCCCAATTGCAAGTAACTTGCTTTTGTATTTCAAACTTCAACAAAATCATAAAAAGAACAAAACCTACTGGTTTTTTCCTTTTTCTTTTTGGAATAAAAACACAAAACATTAGTTGAAAACCCAAAGGTGAACTAAAATGGAAAAATGTGAATAAAATTATTGACTAGTGCTCCCAATTGGTCGGATTACGCCCCTTCTCTTATTGGAGACTTCATGAACTTCCTGATTTCTTGATTGCATTATGCATTTGTTAGCCCCCACTTTTTAACATGCTTACTTGCTTTCTCTACCTGCAATTAAACCCACAAAATTATTGAAAAAAATTATTAGTGAAAAACCCAACTAAAATTAGCAGAAAAAAAAAAAAGAAGTGGGTAAATAAAAATGATTATTTGAGTTAGAGAAAATGTTACCTCTTTTTCCCAATCACATCTCATTGTCATTATGACTAAAATAATTGTTTGAAGTGCAGTTCCACCAAATATCATTCCAGCCCATACTCCCTAATTATTATGTACAAATCAATAGGTAATAATAATTAATCTATATAATCTACATAAAATAAAATGAAAATTATACTTACCATAACACCTAGGTGAAAAACCAATTCGAGCAACAACCCAAGTGGGAGTCCAATGATGTAATAACAGGCGATATTCACATACGCCACGCGTCCTTGCCATCCTGACCCCACTGCCACTCCTGTGAAATTGCATAAAACACCCATAACATATTGTTATTCACTTTTAGTCCCACATTTAAATTAAAAAATAAATAAATATATAGTTATTTACCAGAAAGGACGGGTTGAACACTATTAAGAAGAATAGTGAATCCTAAAAGGAGTGACATTGTGTCTACAACATCAAGCACAGCTCTACTTGAGGAGAAAAAGCTACCAATTTGTTCATGAAATATTAAAACTATTATCATTATAAATAGCCCAATTGCAGTTGATGTCAAAACGGACACAAACGTCGCGAATTTGGCTCCTTTTCCATTACCAGCTCCAAGCTCATTAGCCACCCTTACCCTGCATAATTAATTAATTCTTTTATTTAATTTCTTTTATTATAAATTATTAATTAATATAAAATTGTAAATATAAATGATTATAATAAATAAATTGTTACCCTGTTCCAGCAAAAAATGAAAGAGGAATACTCATTTCCCACCCATTTATTGCCATGCTGTCAATTCAAAACAAACGCACTAATGAGTCATAAATATCGTACCGGATTACTGGGAAATTATGTGCAAACTTTTCTGTTGATTAGTTGTGCAATTATTATAGTACTTAGATTAAAGTAGTATTTATTTTTATCATAAAAAATCACCTAACTTCGGTTACAGGAATTATTATTCAGATATATTATTGTACATGTACTTTTGGCGTTACATGTTACTAACACGTAATAAGAAGTGACACATCTATATATATTTTTTGCTAACAAATTAATTATTATGTATTTACTACTCATTTATATATATATATATATATATATATATATATATATATATATATATATATATATATATATATTTCACTTCACTAACCAAACTGATAAGGCATCAACCGCAATTTCCACGTTCTTCAAATTTCCAGTCATCAGTATCAGTATTCTGTAATACCAATTCTCCAAACTGTTGCAAACATTAATAATCCAAATCATGTCACATAAAAAATATTAAAGAATTATATGCAAAAAAAAAAAAAAAAAAAAAAAACCTATGTTATCTTTATAAGGAAAATTCCTCCCGTTTTCTTACAAGAAATCACATTTGAAATTCTTTCAAAGTGTTAATTTTTTAAAGTAAACAAAATTAATAAATTTTTAAGTATCTATGACGAGAGTATAATTGTCATTTTTTCTGTAAAGTAAGTATTTTTTAAAAGCCCATGAGATTTTGCTTATAAAAATAACATAGGGAAAATTTTGCTAATTAAGCAAAACATGGGGGGTATCTTGCATTTCACTCCATAAACAAATAAAAATAAAATAAAATACCAAAGCATGACCCCAGAAGAAGCGGAAATCTTCAAAAAGTCCCAAAGACCAGTAAAAGCCTCCATAGAAAACCCCTTCCAAGTTTCCGGACATCCACCACAAACAGTGTAAAGAAACATTCCAAGTATAAAAACCCACCACGAGATATTCAAAGCTACGGCGGCACCCACCACGCCCAGCTTCAGTCCGTACACGAACCAATAACTAACCCCAATATGCACTGCCAGCGAAACAAACGCCGCCGTTGCATTAACGGCGTTCTTTAACTGACACTGAAGAAATCTCTGTAACGGGAAAACGAAAGCGAATCCGAAATGAACGGGGATTATCCATAACGCTAAGTAACCCGAAAGCTCCGCCACGTCATCGGGTTGACCCAATAGTTTTAAAATTGGGGTGGCGAATATGTATATGGGTAAAAGGATTATGCATGTTCCGAATAGTACGATCCAGGAACGTTGCATGTATACGCCCAACATGTGATATTGTTTCGCGCCGTACGCTTGGCCACATAGCGTCTCCAATGCACTCGCCATGCCCAACTATAAAAAAATATAAAAAATGTTTATTAAAATAGTATTCAGTTAATTTGGAAAAATAAAAAATATGAGTTTATTAGTACATGTTATTAATGACAAGACATTTAATTGCAATCAGTTTAGTTGTCATAATAATTATGGCAAATTTACTTTTGGTAATAGACATTGCAACAATGGTACAGGCTATGTTGAATTGCACTTTCGATACCATAATTAAAAAAATGATTATAAATTTTATACCATCGTTAATAATTTGAATACATTTGACCACGTGTTTCGCACGTGGATATTAACTTGAATACATTTCATTGTTTATTCTTTAAATTGATTTATATTTTCTTTGTACAATGCAGTTTGATATACCATCAGAAAAATGTGATTTTTACCTTTAAAATATTGATTTCATCGAAATAACTCTTGGTGGTAAAAAAAATGTGCAACATGTATTAAACTATGGTATGAAATGTGCAATTCAATATTAATCGGTACCAAAATCACAAATCACGCTATTATATGGTACCAAAAAAATAATCTTGCCTATAATTATTACGACAAGTACAATAGTGGTAAAACATTTTCTCTGTTGAGTTGTCATGGATAACCCATTAGTGACGAGTAAACTTTCACTCACTAATAGTAATTACAACTCAACGACAATAAATATTTCGACAGTGATTTAGTGAAAAAAATTTGGTTGCCATTTTTGTGTATCACTAATTGCCAATCGTAATAATGTAAAGTCGAGAGAGAAAATAAAATTAATTAGAGGATTACCAAGAGCCCGAAATCGAAGCCCGTGATGACATTACAGATGATAGAAACAGCTGCAAGTTCAGTGTTGCCGATGTGCCCCGCAAAAGCCAAAGTAATCATGTTAATCGAATAAGTAGCAAGTCGGGCTAAAATCGCCGGCCCAACAACCCGCCATAGCTTCTTAGATTCGACCCAAAACCTTCTTCCAAAACTTTCACTTTCAAAAAAACTATTTTTTGCATCTTCATTGGTGCCATTTAAATGGCTAACTAATAATGGTACCTTTATTTCTTCAGCTGCCATATTCATTCCGTTGGTGAAGACGTGAAGGTACTCCAGCTTTACTGATTTCTATGTTTTCTTATGTTTGAGATTTTGTGTAATCTATTGGTCATTGTATTTGGTTTTATAACTTTGGGAGAATGAAGGATTTATAGATTGAGATTTTTTTTTTATAAGAAAAAAAGCTTCTCGTGTTGCCCGAGGGTAAGGTTTATGAGTTGCCTCGTGGTACATACGAATGGAATTTAATGAGGTATTATAAGTTTTGTGAATCTCCTGCACATAATGACTTGTCAATCAATAAAATGGTCTTTACAATTTCATATTTTTAACAAGAATAGTAATGAAATCAATACTATTGATAATAATCGGTTATATATAGAAAGTACTCCGTAATAAATAAAATGATGTGACTGAATCATTACTCCATCTGTCCCAATTTATCTGTCTTTTTGGAGAAATTTTTTTCCCAAAATTTTCTATTTTGCCCTTATTAAATGTATCTAAAAGATAGAGAGAAAATAAGAAAGAAAGCAAGACTGAGAGTGTGTAAAGTGTAAATAGTTAATGGTGAGATAAAATAAAGAATAAGGGTATTTTAGGAATATTAATTTTTTTTTTCTAAAATTGAAACTATTTAATAGGTATCTTAATATGTATCATAACATATAAAATAACGAATAAATTGGGACTGATGGAATACTATTTATCTTTTTGACAGCTAATTGTCATACATTTGGCACTCTGTCAACACTAAAATTTTTATTACTAATTTTCCTGTTATTACCAAATGCATACACATTGTTACAACTTTTATATCCTATTTAATGTCTTGTTAGTAATACGGAATTTTCTTCTGGTTTGAGTAATGTTAGTACTAGGGAAAATATAAGTACCAAGGATATTAGTTATCGTTCAAATCTAGTTAACTTGGCCACATTCAATTAACCACAAAATAAATGTATTACATTCCATATATGAGTGGTCATTCCCCTAAAAAATATTTTATTAATGTGTGGAAATTAGTTTCAAACTTTTTTTGAAAATATTTTTAAAATTGAAGTACAAGGAGAAATGAATAATTTATTGTTAATTATAAGAATAAACAAACTTGAAGATAAATAAAAATGCAATATATTCAATATTAATATTTAACCGGTAATTTTAATAATTTAAAAAATTCTCATAGTTTTTGAAAAATTAAATTTCAAGGATAAATGAATAAATTACGATTAATCATTAATCATGAAAGAGAAAATCTTGAACATAAATTAACATAATTTATAAAAATGCTCAAATATTCATAATAAATAATTAATAGGTACTAAATTTTTCATAAAATTTTAACTAAAAAGATCAATAAATACAAAATTTAATTATACTCATTCAAATACACATTTAATAAATAATTATCTACGCAGTATTTTTAATTAATTAAATTGATGGATTTTTCTTTAAAAAATAAGATACCAATTTTTTTTAATTAAATATTTATAAGTATTTAATATTTTCAATGTAGTGTACATTAATTTTCGTTCATTTTAGGAAAAAAATATTTTTGTCCCTCTAAAGTCGACATGTTTCAAAATTGGTCATTTACTGTGGTACCTCGACAATATACGTCATTTATTGTGTCGTCATCTTCAAATTCAGTCTTTATCACCGATTTTTTTTAAATCATCACCAAAAACCATCAATTTATGTTCAATTTGACAGAAATTTTAATTTTAGCCAAAAATATTATTTGTCGAGTGACACTTAAAAATTTAGAATTTCGTATTCTAACTCCAAAATTTGCAATTCAAAATCACGTGATAGGAGTATAACTTCAATTTTTATTTTAGATTAGAATTTTACAATAAAATTTGTATAAATTTGAGGAAAATGTTGATGTAAATAATGCCTACTTATTTCTTTTTAAATAAAAATAGGTATCTTCAATTTATGGGGGAACGAAAATTAACCATTTTTCATCAAAAATTGAAGTTAATAGACCTATCACATTGCAAATTTTGGAATCAAAATATGAAGTTCTTAATTTTTAATTTTCGGTCGACAAATGATATTTTTGGGTAAAATTAATTTTTTTCGATCATATTGGACATAAATTAGTGATTTTTGACCAAAAAAAAAAAAAAATCTTCTCGGTCAAATATGACATAAATTGATGAATTTCGGTGATAATTAAAAAATTTCCTTGATAAGGATTGAAATTGATGATGACGACACAATAAGTGAATTAGATTATTGGGGTACAACAATAAATGATCAATGTTGAAATTCAAAGCTCATATTGAACCCTTGCGTAGTGATAATGTTTTAGATTATACTAGAGTAACTCATAGTTTTGAACTCTATCTCTAACAGCATTACACGCACAACCTTACTAGGGTGAAGTTCAAAGCTCGTGCATTACGGGCCTGCACGTGTATCCCGTGTAGTGAACGCTCTAGAAATTTTGCCAAGAAATTTCATAGGAAGCGGCCAAACTTCCACATTCACTTAGGTGAGTCTATCAAGAGTACTTCTGTAGCTAGGTACTCCTCTCCACATAGAGTATAGATCTCATTAAGTGTTTAACTCATCCTTCAATCGCTTCAGGATATCATGCTTCAACATAGGAATGGAACTCAACATAATATAATAGCATGATTCACTTCATATCATCAAGACTTGTTATTACCCATTGAACCCATTTCTTGGGATCTCCAGTCTATGGGTCGGGTTACCATCATGATGACTCGTCAGGATAGATGCAATAGTCCCATTCCTTTCGAGGTTTTATAAACCTTCTCTCTAGCTAACCCTTTCGTCAAAGGATTGGCTAAGTTATCATCAGAACGTACATGATCCACTCTCACAGCTCCAGTAGAGAGAAATTCTCTCACAGTAATGTGTTTACGACGGATTTGTCGTCTCTTGCCGTTATAGTAACGGTTCTGGATTTTTGAGATAGCCGCGGTACAATCACAATGGATCAAGACAGCTGGATCGATTTTTCCCATAAGGGAATATCCGCTAGCAGGCTTCTTAGCCACCTGCTTCTTCACTAGCCGTAGCCAGTGCTATCAACTCAGACTCCATCGTAGACTGAGCCAAAATAGTCTGTTTCTTTGATTTCCATGAAACAGCACCACCAGTTATGCTAAATATATAGCCGCTAGTTGCTTTGGAGTCATCTGAAAGGGTGTTTCAATCAGCATCGCTGTATCCTTCAAGGACAACGGGAAACTTTCGATAGTGTAATACAAGGTTAATGGTCCTTTTAAGGTACCTCATAACCCTTTCAATAGCATGCCCATTCTCAATACTAGGTCTACTCGTAAATTTGCATAGTAGTCCAACAACGTAAGCAATGTCGGGTCTAGTGCAATTAGGGGTGCACATGGTACGGTTCTGCGGTATTTTTTACAAAATTTGTACCGTACCAATTAGTGCGGTTTTTAAAAACTCAAAACCAAACTAGAGTTTTATGACCATACCAACAAACTCGGTTTTGCGCGGTTCCGGTACGGTACGGTTCAGTTTTGCGGTTTTTTCGAGCAAACTTTTTTCGTGCAATTTTTCTTATATAATTGATTACATAGTTGACAATTATATAAAAATTAATAATATAATATCTTATAAACTATTTTTTTCATTAAATAAAGCATCGTAAAAGAAAATGTACACAAATTTAACGCTATAGTTCGACCTAATTGAATAAAATTAATTGGTTAATTATTTGATCATTATTTTTATTATGTGAAGAAATTTACTATTTGGTATTTGTTGTCTAGAATTTTTGTATTTTAAGTTTTCAACATATAACAAGTTTAATTTGTGTTAAATTAGAGCATATCTTTTTTTAATTGAACGCTAGCAATGTAGTAATTATAAACTATGACGGACTATAATATAAATTATAAATAATATAGTATTCAATAATATTTGAATTATAAATTTAAAAATATAAATTTATAAAATTTAGTTGTAAATATAAAAAAATGAATAGATAATTCATGTTTCTTTTCAATTTCGGTACGGTACGATTTTTTTATGGTATGAGAAGTCTAAAACCAAAACCATACCAAAATACTCGGTACGGTTTTCATCCATACCAAGACCTTCGGTTTTGAGAAAAAAGACCTAACATTCGGTACGGTTCGGTACGGTACGGGACGGTCCGGTACGGTTTTGAAAACCATGTGCACCCCTAAGTGCAATCAATAGCGTAACGAAGGCTACCAATGATGCTCACATACTCAGTTTGTCTAGCACCGTTACCGGCGTCCTTGAAAAACTTTTCACTAGGATCATAAGGAGTACATGCAGGTTTACAGTCAAAGTAATTCTATTTCTTTAAGATCTTCTCGATATAATGAGATTGATCCAAAGAAATTCCCTTTTCAGACCTAGTGATTTTAATACCAAGGATAACGTTCGTTTCTCCTAAATCTTTCATATCAAAGTTTGCACTTAACATAGATTTCACATTATTCACAACATGAATATTTGAGCCAAAGATAAGCAAGTCATCTACATAAAGACATATAATAGTACAAATGTCATTTTCAGATTTATAGTAAATGCATTTGTCACTTTCGTTCACTTTAAAACCATGTGAGATAACAAGGTTGTCAAATTTTTCATGCCATTGTTTAGGTGCTTGTTTTAAACCATAAAGTGATTTATCGAGTTTGCAAACTTTGTTTCTTGACCAGGTATAACAAAACCTTCAGGTTGATCCATATATATCTCTTATTCTAATTCGCCATTTAAAAATGCGGTTTTAACATCCATTTGGTGCACTACTAAATCATGAATAGCAGCTAAAGAAATTAGCACTCGAATAGATGTAATTCTAGTTACAGGTGAAAATGTATCAAAGAAATCTACGTTTTCTCTTTGTTTAAAACCTTTGGCTGCTAGACGAGCCTTGTATTTTTCAACAGTGCCATCGAGTTTCAGTTTCTTTTTAAGTACCCATTTACAACCTATTGTCTTGCAGCTCGGAGGCAAGTCGACTAGATGCCATGTTCTATAGATTCTAGAGAGTCCATTTCATCCTCAATATAAGTTAGCATTTAGAGAAGATAAAGCTTCTTGGAGGTTATGGGGATCCTCCTCTAAGGTAAATGCTACAAAGTCCGGACCAAAGGTTTTAATAGTTCGAGCTCGTTTACTCCTTCTAGGTTCGGGATCTAATTCCTTATCACTCTCGTCTATCCTGTTCATAGGCACATTGCTAGAAGACGTGCCCCCACTATTCCTCGAATTAAAAGGAAACTTATGTTCATAGAAATCAGCGTCATTAGATTCAATAACAACACGAGCATTCAAATCATATAGCCTATAAGCTTTGCTATTAATTGCTTAACCAACAAATACACATTCATATGCTCTAGGAGCAAGCTTTTTCTTTTTAGGATCAGTAATTCTTACATAAGCCAACAACCCCAAGTTCTAAAATAAGTCAAATTGGGTTGTCTATTTTTTCTATAAGGAGAAACTTTACATTTTGATTTAGGAATTCTGTTAAGTACATAGCATATAGTTAGCAAAATTTCCCCCCACCAATGTGATGCAGCACTAGAATTCAGTAAAATAGCAACTAGTTCAGTAAAAGTTCTATTTTTTCTTTCAGCTTTACCATTCATTTCAGGTGAATAAGGTGAAGTCGTTTCATGAATGATTCCTTGAGAGGTATAAAAATCAATGCAAGCGTTAGAGTCATATTCAGAGCCTCTATCACTACGAAGTTTCTTAATTTTTCTACCAAATTGATTTTCAACTTCTGTTAGGAATATTTTGAAAATTTCAAAAGCTTCACTTTTATTTTTCATTAGATAAACAAACGTATAATCTGAACAATCATCAATAAATGTTATAAAGTAGCGTTTTCCATTTCTAGTTAATACCCCATCAAGTTCACATATATAAGAATGAATTAAATCTAGAGGCTCAGATTCTCGAACAACTGATTTATGTGGTGTTTTAGTTATTTTAGCTTGACTACATTAATCACATTTTTCAAAATCATCCAATGATAATTTATGAATAAGTCCTAAGTTGCTCATATTCTTAATTATGCGTTTGTTAACATGACAGAGTCTAGCATGCCAAGTATTAAAAGAACACAACATGCAAGCAGAAGGAGAAATTTTATTCATTTCAACATTCAATTTAAACATCCCATCAGTAGCATACCCATTCCCCACAAATACATCATTCTTAGTAATGGTAAACAAATCAGCTCATATAATCTGAGTAAAACCAGCTTTGTTAAGAAGATAGCCCGAAACTAAGTTTTTCCTTATCTCAGGAGTATGCAAGACATCCTTAAGGATGCCAGTCTTTCTAGAGGTGAATTTCAATTTCACTTCACCAATTCCAACAACAGTAGTGGTGCGGGAATCACCCAACAACACTTTCTTGTCCTCAGTTTCAGAATAAGACTTGAACATGGCTTGATCATAGCAGATATGGCGAGAAGCGCCAGTGTCTACCCACCACCCATCGGATCCACCGACGATATTGATCTCAGAGATCATAGCAATAAGTTGCTCTTCAGTTAGGTTTGCCTGAGGAGTAGGACGAGGCCTATTCCGGCAATTCTTGGCCATGTGGCCTGGCTTGTTACAGTTGTAGCAGATAAACTGTACCGAATCATTTCTTGAAGGGGGTTTCTGTCCATTCTGATTTCGTGGAGGGTTTCGATTTTGCTGGTTGTGGTTTTGGTTGTTTCGGTTTTGTTGGTTGTGGTTGTTTCGATTTATGTTTCGATTATGGTTTTATTTTTTCATGTGCTTTCCAGTGGGTTTCAGAACAACGGAAGTGAGTTTCTTGTTTTTTGAAATAACGAGTATCTCATCTCGTTGATCTTGTTTTCGAGTTTCCTTCTCAATCCGGAGGCGAGTTATGAGACTTTCATGAGAAAATTCTTTAGTTTTGTGTCTAAGGACATTTTTGAAATCTTTCCAAGAAGGGGGCAGTTTGTCAATAATGACAACTACTTGGAATTGTTCGTCTAAGGTCATGCCTTCAGACTTGATTTCGTCGGCTATTTTTTGGAGTTCATGGGATTGGGCTTCCACAGACTTGTCATCAGTCATTTGGAATTTCAAATAACGACTCACAGCATATTTTTTGTGCCAGCCTCTTCAATGTCATATTTTTTCTGAAGGGCTTCCCAAACGGCTTTTCCCCTTCTTCATTACAATAGTAATCGTACAGGTCATCAAACAGACCATTTAAAATGAAATTTCTACAAAAAAATCATTTTCATTCCAATGTTCCAATTCATTAGTTTGGTTTTCAGTAGGTTCAGAGGGTAAGGTAGTTTTTTCACTAGTAATTGTGAAAGCAACTTTTTTCATAGTAAGGAAAAAAAACATTTTTTGTTTTCAACGTTTAAAGTGTAGACCCTCAAAACGGAAAGGCTTATTCAAATCAGTTGCAGTATCAGACATAGCAGAAAACCAAAAAAAATAATTGCCTAAAATTGTTGGAAATACAATTTAGTACTGCAATTACAGTAAATAAATTAACTGGAACAATCATACCGAAATCGGGTTGAGTCGCGGACCACACTCTCTTTGGGCAAATATTGCGGCTCTGCCCGAATTTATGTGCTAGCAGTGTATAGCCTCAATTGCCCCAGGATAAAACAAGCCCAAATTCCGTTCTGTCACGAATTTCAGTGCACCTAGAAACTCGGATGTACTATCACCCTTAAATTTACCTACTGCTCGGAATTCAAAAAGATGTAATATTACAATACTACAAAAATTTGTTTTGACTTTTGTAAGGTAAATTTTTTTAGGCGTAGGTTTATGGAAATAAACGAAAACTCTCTACTGGTTAATTTGTTAAAGGAAAACAGAAACTTCTTTCCAATTTTGATAGAACAGAAAATGGTGAGACAAAAAGTAAAGTGGAATCAATAATTTTTTAATAACCCAAAAAGTTTGACCGGAGCATTGAGTGAGTATAAAGCTGTGTACGTCTCTGTTGTTTGTATGTATGTAAAAATGAAGTTAAGGGCCGCTCTATTTATAGATTAATATCTCAACAAAAATTGAGAAATTCAAGGTTAAGTTGCATTGTGAACGGATGATTTTTAAATTATAAATCAAAATGTGGGTTTACCCATTCCACAACAAACTTTATCTGATTTCAAAACATGAGGAAAGTTGGTGAACTGATGAAGAATATTTTGGGATATAATTTGACTGGTTCAAGACTAAAAAAAATGAGAAGAATTTATTCTTCTTTCTTTGCAGTCAAAATTATTTTCTATTAATTTAAATATGATTTTAAAGTATTTACCCAAAATCCCAGCTAAATCTATTACTGTATTTATATATTAGTATTATCAAGATTTATGGTTTATCATTAAAGAATGAAAATTGAGTCACCTAATTTACCCCTGACTTTGTTGGTCAGTTCTGCTGAAAATATTGAGAAGGGTGCAAATTGTTTGGTTTTCTTTATTTAAGGGTGTTAAATGCTATTTTTTAATTTCAAGGATGTAAAATGTTCATTTTTTCTATTTTGAGGGTGCAAAGTGCAAAAAACTCACTGAATTATTATAAATTTATAATGTACAATTCATTGTGTTCCTTTCCACCAAAAAAAAAATGGAAATAAAGGACCTATTCATCAGACCTTACCCAGTCCATTTAATTTGGTCTATGATTATAAATGCATTTTTCCACTAAGGAAATTTTTGTCCTGGAATTTTTATGTTAATCATGAGTGTGTTAATATATATATATGAGATTATATATAGGAGTATATATTTGTGAATATGGTCGTTATACCCACCTTCAATTATATTATTTAAGAAATTGGAAACAAAACATGCATTAGTTTATCTTGAAAATATGTATTTTTTTTATAATAATTGAACTGGTTCAAAGAAGAAAATGAATGTCCTGTGAGGATTAACTTCAAAATTGTATAAACAACCCTATATTTTCAGGAGTTTTATTAAAAAAAATTAATCCTGCAATATCGCAAAACACGTATTAGACGCGAAATGCATGAGTCATTTTTGTATGTGAAAATCTCAAATCGGAAAAGGAGTTCCATCAAACTCATCTATTCTAAAGAACAAACTATTCACCAAATTAAAGAACACTTTCTTTGCGTATCATGTAGCCAAACAACTACAGGGTGCAACCAACTAAGGCCATCTCCAGCCGAAGAGGGTAGGCAAGCAACAGTCCTCCCATCGACTGGAGAAGAGCTCCCCCGGATGGGCAAGCAGGCATCAGGGGGAAGTTGTGCGCTACATGGGCACGTCTAAGCTTTTTTTTATTTTTTTATTTTGAAAGATATAATGTTTTCTCCCTCATATTTATACTTTCAAAAGACCACTAAAATTTTTTTATTTCAAATTAATGTGGGATAAAAACTTAACTCTCTTTATCCCACATTGGTTTGGAGATAGTTTTGAGTGACATTCAACTAGTATAAATATGAAAGATAAAATATTATATATTTTAAAAATGAAAATCGACTTAAGTTCAAAGAATTTATCCAAACAAAGAAATGCATTCTTCGTCCAATAATATAAAAGTCATTATATATATAGATTTATAGTTTAAGAAATTTATATATAAGAAAGAACTTAAACTTTCGTTGTGGTCAAATATAACAATATTTCTCAATCTAACAGATTAATCCAATTAATATTACTTCAAAAAACTATTACTTTGATATTATTGATCTTCAAGGGTCTTAGCAACAGATTTCACCCATAATAAATTCGATCTAAGGAGCATAGCAACGGCTTTCACCCTTAGTCGTTTTTTTATCAGAGAATTTGATCTTTAAGGGTCTTAGCAACATCTTTCACCTATTTCATTTTTTATCAGAGGATTTGATCCTGGAGATATAAGAATCCAATCCTGGAGATATAAGAATTCGATCCTGGAGATATAAGAATTTGATCTTGGAGATCTGATAATTTGATCATGGAGATCTAATAATTTGATCCTAAAGATATGAGAATTTGATCTTGTAGATCCAAGAATTTGATCTTGGAGATCTAAAAATTCGATCTTGGAGATCTAACAATTTGATCTTGAAGATATGAGAATTTGATCTTGTAGATCCAAGAATTTGATATTGGAGATCTAAAAATTTGACCTTGGAGATCTAACAATTTCGACCTTGGATACCTGATAGTTTGATCTTGGAGATCAAATAATTTGATTATGAAGATATGAGAATTTGATCTTGTAGATCCAAGAATTTGATCTTGGAGATCTAAAAATTCGACCTTGGAGACCTGATAATTTGATCTTGGAGATCTAATAATATGACCTTGAGAATTTGACCTTGGAGATCTGAGAATTCGACCTTGGAAAACCAAGAATTTGATCTTGGAGATCTAAAAATTTGATCTTGAGAATTTGACCTTGGAAATCTGAGAATTCGACCTTGGAGAACCAAGAATTTGATCTTGGAGATCTAAAAATTTGATCTTGAAGATATGAGAATTTGATCTTGGAGATCTAAAAATTCGACCTTGGATACCCGATAATTTGATCTTGGAGATATGAGAATTCGACCTTGGAGATCCAAGAATTTGAGCTCCTCCTACATGAGAAGATTGTTGGGATTCGGTAAGATAAACAGCCCTAGGCACAGCGGAATATAAAAATTTTAGGACCTCTTACGGAATCTTGCCAGAATACTACTCTAGGTGTATATATATAAATATTAATTTAAACGACGGTATGAACAGTTTACACGTTATACCTGTCTCCTTGCAAATCCAAGTTGGCAGAACGAGCTCTGATTTCTCCTCCAATTAATCGATCCAAGCTTTTCAAAGAGCGCTCCATGTGTTGCGCCTCTACGAGTTGATACACCACAATATCACGAAAATAATATATCTTGATCGACTAGAACACAAGATATATTAAGATCTAGGACTTATGAACGATATAGGAACAAAATCGAAAACGAAAAATTCTTCCACAGAGAAGAATGGGTTCGGCCGATCTGGTAGGGGAGAGGGAGAGAATTTTTGCTCTGCTCAATTTTTTGCTTATTGAGTTGTATGAAAAATAACTACAAGTAAGCTACTTATAGTTATCTCCCTAACCTAGGCCTATTAGGACTAGGACTTTATTCTCCTACATGGGCCATGACCCTCTTTAATTAGAAGACCAAGTCTTCCAATTTATTCATGGCCCAGTTAATTAATTTTGACCAGGCTTTATTTAGTCTCCCAATTAAATAGCCTAATTAATTAACTAGTCTCCCAATTAATTAATTCTGACTCCAAGTCCAATTAATTAATTATTCCTTTAATTAATTAAATCCAACTTAATTAATTAACTCACAAATTAAATTCCAATTTAATTTATGATCCTGATCCGTTTCCAATTAGATCCTATTCTGTTCCAATTGGGTCGACCCAGTCGACCCACCCATTATAATCGACCCAATCGATTATTCACCCAGTCGACTCGGTCGTTCTTATTTCCTCGCTTTCGCTTCATGTGTATTGTGTATGCCCCCGTAGGTTCACCACATAATTGGCCGTGGGTTATAATTAAATATTATTTAATTATTCGAGTAAGACTTACTCTAAATCAATCGAACACTCTGTCGATTGATCATTCCAAAATTAGCACCCCTGCCAATTTGGGAATTCTCCCACACTCCACGGTCGATGTCCAGCCACAAGCCCATGTAGCCCAATCACTGGTGAATTAATTCAGTGAACCTTTTATCATTTACAATTTTCATATACGACATAATCTCTCCGTCGATCAATCTCCCAGTCGAGACTTAAGAGTATGGTCTTTCATCGGATTCCCTTTTATTTTGTCTTGACCTTATGTATTCTGATTTCGAAATAAATTCTCTTTGACTTAATCTTTATGAGCTACTTACATAAAGGCGTCAGATACCTTGGCCAAGGAATTTACCAGAATTAATTTCTCACAGAAATCCATAGGAGAATTTCTCAACCTATCAAGTCGGGTCAATGGATCCTTTGTTGATGATATGAATCTGCATACGAGTTCCTCTATACCCAACATGAGTCCACAGAGACTTTCTGGCGATCCCCAGTCAGTCGGAACTCATATCAAGGCATAGACGTTCTCGCACCATATAAACCCTATCACCTCAAGTAGTTAGGGATCGTTCCTCGTATACTATTGCAAATTGGAATAACTTCAACCCCGATATGCGACTACCGCTTCCATGGTGAGTTATTTCCTAATTGGGGTATTCAGTGCGCTTGCCATCCCAGCAAGCCACCCACTTATGTGTATCGACTATCCCAGTCACGCTCGTGGACCTCAGTATCCTCCAGTTCATCAGAGTATACACAACAGTGAGAGTCTAACCGAATCGAACGATGTCCTATCTCGATTGGATTCTACGACTCTTGAATATGTTTTAGATCACGGCCTTGGAGATCAGTCCACGGGTTGTCCCATAGCCCTGTGATCTAAGGACTTCTATCCTTATGCATAGATAATTATTACATAAGATAAATATGACCATTTAATAAAGTGCATTTATTAATCAAAATTGAATAGTTCCTTATTTATTACAATAAATGCTCGCCATACAGCTGGCTTGCAGGACACTATTTCTATCAAAGATTCACTTGATTGTACGTGAATTGCCTGCTAGTAGGCATATTTCGATCTAACACCCAAATAAGGCCCCACGGTGGGCGCCAATTGATCTTACTCTTTTTCGTTGGAGATCAAAAAAATAAAGTAGAGCATGCAAGATACACTATGACATGAGATAGAAGATTAATAAAGTATATTTTGATCATGGGATGTGCAGATTACAAGTAATGAGGGTCCTATTTGAGCATTATATGATGCCGTACAAGCTAGAGGCTAAATACATACAACTAAGGTGGTCTAATCTAACTCATGTGGAAATTCGAGCAGGTGGCTTCGATCATGGAGCAAGTCAAAAATCTCTCCCTCCTTCATAGATGCGAGTGGTATTTATAGTTGAGGCGGTGTGCTAGGTGAACCATCCACAGGGGTATATTTCTTGGCCCAAGGGCCTGGGCCTGGGGTTGGCCCACTGGTAAATTCGACCATGAGCCCCTCTGCTAGCGATCGGACCGAGCTAACTGGAGTTCAAAGCTTCATGATCTAAATTATGCCTTTAAGGTCGGATTCAGGGTCTTCAATGAGCTCAAGGTCGGATTCAGGGTCTTCAATGAGTTCAAGGTCGGATTTCGGGTCTTCAATTCAGGGTCTTCAATGAGCTCAAGGTCGGATTCAGGATCTTCAATAAGCTCAAGGTCGGATTCAGGGTCTTCAATGAGCTCAAGGTCGGATTCAGGGTCTTCAATGAGCTCAAGGTTGGATTCCGGGTCTTTAATGAGCTCAAGGTCAGATTTTAGGGTCTTTGATCCAGTCATGAGCTCCCAGAATAAAGATTCCAAAGTACCCCTCATCATAGTGATAAAAAAATATTAATTTTTTCATAATAATAATGGTGACAAGTGCAATAGTGACAAAATATACTTTTTAAGTTGTCAATAATATCTATCAATGACAAATATATGGTGACTTAAATTGTCACTATTGACAATTAGCGATACCCTTTTAGTGACAACCTAATAATAAATATTGTCACTACGGTTTAGTGACATCTTTTTCATTGTCACTTTTGAGATCTCGCTAAATGTCAATATTGACAATGTTTTTATAATTCTTGTCACTGGTACGTTTATGATAATCATTTTAGTGATAATATTTGAGTTCTTGTCACTTAATATATATAGTGACAACTTTAATATTGTTACATAAAATTTTATCACTTATATTTAATTTTTTTAAGTGTCTACTGATACCAAAACTACGAGGTAATTTAACTTTTGATACCACAATTATACCTACTTTAGGGATTTGATACCACCACTATTTATGTCGACACATTTGATACCATATCTCAAATCAACTTTACACATTTAATACTTCCGTCAAAACTAATGACGGAATTGTCACATGCCCGTTAGTTCTCGTGAAATCTGAATTGATAATTTCACTTTTGATACCACAATTATACCAACTTTAGGGATTTGATACCACAACTATTTATGTCAACACATTTGATACCATATCTCAAATCAACTTTACACATTTAATACTTCCGTCAAATTAATGACGGAATTGTCACGAGATTGTCACGTGCCCGTTAGTTCTCGTGAAATCTGAATTTGGGGGGAGACCCATTCCAGGTGGCATCGTTTTTGGGGGGAAAATTGCTATGTCAGCTGCCCCAATTTCATTACATAAAAGACGATCACATATGCAGCAAAGCCCTAATTGTCTTCCTCTTCATTCACAATCACAAAAGCAAAAATGTCTTCCTCTTCAACTGCAAACTCTAAGCATTGTTTCAGCATTGGAAGGGTGTTGAAGTGTTTTTGTCAAAAAACCACCATTCTCAAGACTTCTTGGACAAACGAGAATCCAAGTAGGAGATTCCATTCTTGTAAGAAGAACTTATAATTGTCAAATGGCTAGCTAGCTGCTGGATTTGTTGTGCATTATTCCAAGTATTTAAAGGAGATTAATCTATAACTTGTAAGGGTACGAATTCATGCTTCCCACCACGCATGATTAATTAATTAATGAAACTTCCTCTTACTCTTAGTTAATAATTAATTAATACTTGTTTCGTGATGAGTTGATAATTAATTAGGTATAAGATCATTTTACTAAGTTTCTTGGGCAACATTATATTGTTAAATGTTTTTATGAACAATTGACATAGTATATATGTTTCTTGGGCAACTGGGTTTTGTGTCTTGATTTTATATATATGATTTCACTTGACAATTAATTGACTTGGTATATATAAGTATAATTGCCCAGCTACAGCTAGCTAGGAACATAAATTGCTTATATCTATATATATATATATATATATTCGTTAGATTAAAGAAACATTAATTAATATAAATATATATATATATATATATGTATGTATCACTTTGATTAATTTCTTTAGTATAATTCGAAGAGCTATTTACTCTTATATCGAATAGAATGAGATTTCATTATGGACTTATAATTCCACAGTAATTTTAGAAAATAAATAGATTTAATGGCATGATGAGTACTGTGTGTCCACTATGTGTAGATCGAGGCTATACAAAATAAATTCCACCAACATATCAACATGCAATATCCATTCGAAACAGAAATTTTATTGTCGCTAAGGTTGGTAGTTTTATTGGTTGACGTTGTTCGGCATGTCTTAAGAGAAGAAGGAACCTAACTATATATGCGACGTTATACTCTGTATATTGAATTCTATAAAGCTACACTGTATATTCCCCTTTTTTGCTTCAGATTTTTTTATAGCAATTACCCGGAGGTTACAGAGAGAAAGAATATGGTTTAGGTGCAATGTAGTTTAACAATACGACACCGACACTAAATAGAAACACCAGATACAAGAACTCCTAGTAACTCTAATTTTATTTTTGGGCCACAATGTCAATAATTTTTTAAAAGTACACATTGTTGATGGAAAAAGAAGAAAAAACAAAACCCACTAGAAGAAAAATAGCTTTTCCCTACTAATTTTTTAACTACACTGAAAATATTGAAGTAAAAATTGTTTCAATGCTATGAAAATAGATTGTAGTAAAAAAATAGAAACTATTGTAGTGTAAAATATTAAAATGCTATGTTAACAAATTTCATAGTAAAAGATGAATAATTTATTATGATTTTTTTTATCCTAGTAAATAAAAAGGTCCAATTACTACATTATGATTTTATCATAGTAAATGGTTATTGGTTTCCTACACTAACTAAATTTATGTAGTATAAAATAGATAATTACGCTCCAAAAATAGGCGGCAATATTAAAGTAATTTCATTAATCTCCGAAAATTGAGGGGCACTAAAGATTCACGTCTTCTAATTACACAACAATTGATAAACCCTTATTTTTTTCTCCAATTTCAATTCCCCCTACTTCTCAAATTTCTTCACCTACAATTCTAATCAATTGTGCCATCACCTACAACCCGTTCCTCTGCCGGGATCGAAAGGAAAGAAAGAGAGTGAGAAAGGCTTTATCAGTTGAATACTTTCCTCCTTTAATTGGACTAAGGATTTCTGCCCATTTGATTTTTATGCTCTATTAATCACGGTAAGAAGAATAGCTCTCTACCCTTTGTATTTGGTACTATATTACATGAGAAATTGGTATTGAATGTTGATTTGATTAATTTTTTTTAATCATCTTGCTTGGCGGCTTATTGAAATTGGTACTATTTGTAGTTATAAATAATAGTTTATCCTCTAATTTCAGCACTACTTCTTTTGTCCCTACACCTTACATTTTTATGATTTGGTCTTATTAAGTAATATTCTTAAAGAATTAGGGGCTCGTGTGGACTGTTTGATAGTGAGTATTTAATAGTTTAGTGTCAATAGAAATAGATGCTGGCGTTGCTGAAGGATTTAGACTCGACTACTGGGCATTGTTTAGAGGTGTTGGCAGTTGAGCGCATACAGGCTCTTGCCCATGATCCTTACTGGGATTTTACTTTAGGGTACCGGCTTTTGGTTTAATAATGATTGGGGATGGGTCAAGAGGAGTCACGTAGAGAAGCTTGTTCATTGGAGGAAATTTGATAGATGGTTTGTTTAGATTGAAGTTATTTTCGTGTAAAACATCTGGTGATCCGGTTATAAGTCTCTGCACCTGAAAGTATATTACGCCAAGATGAATATTTAGCTCTTTTTATCATAGTATTTGCTACCAAGTCAAATGAGTTAGGCTCGCTTACCTTTATCAGTCTATGCAACTCGAATATCTGCACAGAAAATAGTCTTTGCTGACTGCAAAGGATAAGAAATTAAGATAGATTAACAAAAGTCATTCTTTAGGAGATATTGATAAGACAGAGAGACTGAAATACTTAATGAATAATGGTTTTTCTTGCTTTCCAGAATAGTCTCTGACCAAGCACTCTTATTACATCATCAGCCGACAATGGTTTGGTTTTCATCTTTTCTGTCCATAGTTGTATTGTATGTTTGACGTAGAAGTTGAATTGTGACTATCCGTCTGTTTATTTGGTGTTTGAAAAATTGTATGTTGGACTGTTTGATAGTGAGTATTAATCTCAAAAATCAGAACAATGGGAAATATAAAAAAGTGTTCCAGCTTAAATGTGTTTCAAAATTTGATTAATACAGTATATGATCAATGAGGATTTCAGAAATAAAAGTTTTAGGTATGTGTTTCAATATAAACAATTCTGAAAGTAAGTTGTTAAATATCAAACTAATCATAAGGTTTAAGAAATAGAATGACGATGATATTTTCTATAATGTACTATGAAGCAATAAAGGAACTATCTGAAATTAAGTAAGGAATCATCTACACTCTTTGGAAAGATATTCATATTTTACTAGCATGTGAAATCGGTCTGTTTTGTGATGCAATTTGATCTTTCAATTAAATGACCACCAGCTACATATAATTTCAGATTACCGCCCAAGAATTCTAGAAATTATTAAGAATTTTCTGGGTTCTAATATGTCAAATCGATATATGGCTCATGATAAAGCCGTTTTTGTCAATGATGTTTAAATCAGTTGTGTTTTTGGCCATTGTCCTAAACATAATGTCTATCAGTATTAGCATGAAACTTAAGCCTATACAAGTTAAAATTGATTTTATTTAATCCATTTAGATTAATTATTTGTATGCTAATAACAGCTAAAGTGGATAGTTTTGGCATCATCATTCTACATGCTGTTACTTGTAGCATTGAGAGTATACAGCCAATTATTTCACTTCTCAAATTTCTTAAATGATAGTTCTATGCAACTTGTATATATAGGATCTTAATGCCAATAGTATTAATTAAAAATGTAATCATAATATGAATATTTTTAATAAGAATAAAAGAGTGTGCAGTAAAAGTTACTTGGTGATATCTGAAATTTCTTAAATCATCAATAAAGGAAACAACTTATAAATATTCTACTGTTGTGTCTTTTTCTATAATGTACTATGAATTCACGACCTTCTTCAATAGACAAAATCTTAGAAATCAAGTTTTTTCAATTGATTTTCCATTTTGCTGGTTGTTTGTAAGGATTTACCCAACACTCGTCTTCCTTAACAGCTTTGTTCCATCTATTCTTAAATATCATCATCTCAGCATAAGATCTCTTCCGTACCTACATGCATGCAAAGCTAGTACCTCAAATTACAAAGGTAAAAAAATATACTAGTAGAACTTATCACAATCTGTAAACTTAGGCCAATAGAGGTGACAAAAATATATTTTACAAAAATTATATTGATTGCAACCCATGCGAGGTTCGTTATTTTCAATTTTTTTATAGAAAGTTTACTATAAAATCTTATCTCATGACACCGTAAGGATTGACTTAGTTATCGAGTCATTGAAAAATCATTAACACCTGACTATACTACATTGTCATGTATGGTTTTAGGTAGGTAGCAATGTACTTTTATTTTGTTCGGAAGTACCAAAAGAATCAGTAGCAGAAGGTGTGGTTTTAAGCATGGACCCAAAGGAAGAAATTGAAGATGTTGTTTTAGGACCTGGATTCGTTAAAGTTGTCATTAAAAGGGCCATCAAACCAAATTACTACCTTTTACGACCTCGCAAAGGTGTAAACACAGTTGGACAAGCTGTTGGCAAAATCGTTGCCTGGCAGATTGCTAATGTAAGAAAATTTGTTATAATGAAAATATTCTTCACCAAATTCTCTAGTTCATTTTCATTACTATGATCCTAAGGTCATCTTATTCTTATATATATATACATATATGTTTTTGAAACTTACACATATTTTTCTTGTCCATAGGTTTCAGAGGAATGAATTGCCACATATATCTTTTGCTAGCTGCTCCCACAACCTATTATAGACTGATTTGTTTTTCATATATTATTGTCTTATTTACAATTTAGAGGTAGAAAGTGGAACTTAATTTAGTTGTTATTGTTGGATATATTGAATTGAGATTGTGTGGCTAAAACAATTGTTATTTTTTTAGAATTGAGAGAAACTCAGTTGAAGTCTTATTTTGTAAGAAAATTATTGTTGGCGTGATTTTTTACACTCTATAATATTTATAATATATTTGCGTTTCATATGTTATTCGAGTATTTATAAATTCATTGTTTTATGTATTTTACAAAAGTTTGAAGATTTATAGTAATAAATAGTTTTGATAGTACGTATTGTTTTAACAAGATTATTAATTAGAAGAGAGCACAAATAAATAAATAATTATTGATTAGGTATATAAATTGAAAAATGAATATTAATATGAAATTAATTAAAGACAAATTAGTACACAATAATGTGTAGTATAAACCTTATTTACTACACTACAAAGAGTAGCAATTAATTCATATTTACTACGTTTTATAATTGAAGTAAAAAAATTAAATATTTACTACACTTGACAAAGTGTAGTTCATATATATATATACTACAGTTTTAAATTCATAGGGTATAATAGTGTTGTAATAGATTGACTTTAGCTATGAAATTGATAATGTAGTAAATGAGATAAATTTCGTAGCAATAACTATTTACCACACTTTTAAAAGTGTAGTAAAGTTTTCCCCACGGCTGTAATTCCCACGCCTGAAAAAGCGTAGCACAATTGTATTAAATGACTTTTCACTACGAATTTCTTTTATTTGCTATGGATTTCCAAGTGAAGTAAAAAATCATTTTTCTTGTAGCACCCCAACTCAAATTTCAAGGGAATAATACATAATTACACAAAAATGATCGAGGTAGAGAGGAAGAGAAGTACCTATAAATTTGAACAAATTGGAAGAGAATTCTTGAATTAAGGTTTATGAAATGAATGAAATTGGAGAGTTCAGTAGTTGTTTTAATTTGTGTTTCGAAGAGGAAGAGTACTCTGCAGGAGTTTCACAAAAGTATTTTCTAATATTTTTTAATTAAGTTTTAAATTTTCAATTTAACCCACAATTTTGATAAAAATTGCAGAAAGACCCCCTTGCTATGTCCAAGACCAAGTCCTTGACCGTATCCCCGCCGAGTTCAAGATCATATTTTCTCAGACTCGCCATGTGACAAGTCTGATGCCTGTCCGAGGCGAGTCGCACGCGTGTCGGAGTCCATAGAGAATCCGACCTGCATAGTGGAGTTTTTTAAAATATTTGTGCTTCATAGTTGAATACTAATATAATAGATTCGATTTGATATATTATTTAATATAACGATATATTCACCATAAAAAACAGTCATTTATTCTACATAACACAACGTAGACTAGCTTGATGACGAAATTAGTGAAATAGTTATATGGATACGACGGTCTTTCAAGGGATTCAAATTAAATCCATACTACAATAAACTTGTTTCATAATTGTGCATTCTCCTTTTTCTATAATTTTTTTTTTTTTTTGAAAAAGTGATTAATTTCATTCATCAGCAGACATCATAAATTATAATTTGTCTAATACTCTCGGGTAAAGCGTTCACATATGCTAATCTAGATAAAGAATGCACAACTTTATTTCATGTTAATTCGACTAATATATGAGAACACAACAATCTCGAATTCCAAAACTAGGTGACGCATATTATCAACTAACGAATTCGTAGCAGAAAAATCATTTCCAGAAATTGACAGGTAATTTGTCAATAATCGACTTACAATCACCCTCGCCCTAAAACAATCCTTGGTCACCGTCAATCATATTCTATGATTATATTTATTTATATGAACATGCTGATGCATGCATCTTTTACAAAAAAAATTACTAAAAAAATTTGGTAATTAAGGAGACTGAAATATCTGCTGAAAAATTAGAACGTAACGATAACAACAGCGGAGAATGCTGCATTGGGTTGTTGTAAACGCTAGTCGCCAACCCCATGCAATGCACGGGGTATATATGCCCGATATAATAGTTTTACTAATATTTACTCTTTGACTGTTTCCATTGCTGAAAATCAAACCAAGCTACTCGGGCTTGTTCGATAAAAGTTCGTTTGAGCTCGGTTCGTCATACTAATCAAACAAGCTTGAACATATATTTTCGTTCGATAACTTTTGAAGCTCGGCTCGAGCTCGACTCGATAAGCTAAAAATTGAAAAAATACCTGTAAAATATCGAGCTACTCGATACTCGGCTCGAGCTCGTTCGATAAAAGCTCGTTTGAGCTCGGCTCGATTGAAAATCAAACCAAACTCAAACACAAAATTTCAAGTTCGATAAAAATCAAACCAAGCTTGAACAGTGTGTCGTTGGATACTACTCGGCTCGATTACAACCCTATTTCCATCATGAGAGACTAATACAAAAAATAATATATATATATATATATATATATATATATATATATATATATATATATATATATATATACATATTACTTAAAGAATTTAAAAATGGTTAAAAACAACAACTTGTACTCATATTACATGAAACAATAAAAATCGAAGAGTAAAAGTATTAGGTATTTTTGAAATTTCGCTTACATGATTGAGAGTTAGTGAAATTAGTTATGTCATTACATTATATGAAATTAATTATGTGAAATGATAGTTCTACTTCTAACTGGAAATATCACTTTTTAAAAAGAAAACATTGTTTCAAGATGATATAAAATAAATATAAACAACATATCTAGGATGGAGTGATTACTCGTTACAGTTATATATTTTTCCTAATGATGCACAGACACTATATGATGATACAAACACGATATTATAGGGTTATAGCTAGGGACATGGATTTTTACATAATAATAATAATAATTATATAATATAATATAATATACCAAAATCCGATTAAAAAAATTAATATGTCTAAGATCAAGTAAATTTATACATAATTAAAAGTTAAACTATTTTACTTTATATTTTAGAACAAGTCCAATATAATATACATGACTACTACAAAATTAATACAACATATAACTAATTAATTTAACCAAATATGTTAAACATATATTAATTATGAAATTTATTTTTACCCATGAAGTCTAAAATATTATAATGAAAAAGGAAATGTGGTGTCTGACACATGTCGTTCCAACCTTGTATGAGACGTTTCCTCTGTCGTGTTCAATATTTTTGATTTATTTTTAATTTTCAGACACATCACATGGCGTGTCGGTCATGTGTCGAGTCATGTTGTGTTTCAGTAATTCATGATTCAATTATTTCTTAGGAGTACATGCAACATATATAGTCTTGAATTTTTCATATTATCAAAGAATGAAATAATAGTTTTTTCTGTTGTCTAATATTTGATCAATATATATAATAGATAGTAAATGTCTACTAGAGTTTATGAGGCCATTAAGGCAAAAAACCATTTATCCAGGGTCATTTTTATGTCGCATTGCATAGTTGCATCGACAAATAAGTTACATTTCTCAGCCCATTACGAGTATAAAGGCCCAGCACCCACCCAAAATAAATAAGAAAAAAAAAAAGAAAGAAAACCTGAATTTAAATTGCAATATAAGAGAAAACAACGGTCTACAAATGAGATCCACAAAACACATAGTTGAAGTGTTGAGCTATTTTAAATTTTAAATGACCATTCTCGTAACCATTGGGCCGAGTCATGGGCTATGGACCTGATGCTATTGGGTCTTGGAGTCTTCTTCCTAGATTATAGAGCTGTCAATGGGGCAGATTTTAATTCGGATCCATCCGAATCCCTTTTATTAGAATAATTATCCGATTAGAGATTCGATGGACCTGATATGATTATAAAGATCCGTGATCCAAAACACATGGAGCAAATATGAATTTATGTCTACTCAATCCAATAAAGATATGTATCCTACAGTAAATTAGTAAAAGGATAAATATACATAACATTTTATAAAAGTAAGTACGATTAACAATATTTCATCGTCGATTTTTTAAGAAGATAATAATTTATAACTCGTTTATAATTTTATTTAAACCACTATTTCATCTATAAATATGAATATTTGTGTAAAAAGTTTGAACAAGTGAGCTAAATTAAAAAGTTACTAAACTTGTATTAGGAAACAATACTAATTTAATTATTTAAATAAAAATTTATTAGATCCAAAAAAGTTCCGATATCTGACCAAATTCAATAAAGATCCATAAGATTAAAAAATCTAGATCCGAGCATAATCCGAACAAAATTCGAATCCGATAAAATTCGATCCGATAGAAACTACGTTGCACGGATACGGACTCGGACTCGGACTCGACACGATTCGGATTCGGCGACTCGTTTTCGAAAAAAATTAAGATACGACTCGACATGGATACGTATATTTTAATAAAATAAATTTATATAGTTATATATAAAAAAATACATAAATTTATATAGTTATATATAAGAAAATTACAAGATAAAAATCAGAACTTTTAACATAAGTTATCATGCAAACACATGACTCAAGTGACTGTCAACTGTCGGCATGGACGAGAAGAATAATGAATTAGTCTAATTTTAACGAGCTGTCACCACAAACTTTGTCACCATAAAAATGTAGAGAGAAAGAGAAGAAGTGAAGAACTTACCTTTGAATTGGTATTTGGAAGAGAGAAATTCTTGAACTATGACCTAGGGTTCATGTTAAATTGGGGATCGATCTAGGTTTGTAGATTCAGATATACTGCCTATTAGAGTTTGATGGAGTAAATGAAATGAAGAATTTATTTACTTAGTCATGGTGGCCGTCGGCATCTGGTCTTTGGATTTGCCGATTTGGATTTTGGAGGAAACGGGAAGAAGGAAGGAAGTAAGGAACTCAATTAGGAAAGTATAGTTCAATTTCAATTTTTTATTATTTAGGTGTGTAATTTGCATTTTGAACCCTATATTTTATAAAAAATTGCAGAAAGCCCCCACCGAGTCCTTGACAGTGTCGACTCAGCAGTTGACCGAGTCGGATTCGAGTATTCGATTTTTTTTTATTTTTTTTCTTGGACTCGCCATGTGGCGAGTCCGACTCGTATCCCAGCCGAGTCGCAAGCGAATCCGAGTTCCCGGCGAGTCCGAATCTTCAGCTTGCTATTTTTTGAATTATTCGTGCTTCATAGGATAAAAATAAAGCTAAAACTGAACGAGCTTGATCCGACCGATTAACAACCCTACTGGATTATGTCTTTTCCACTAGACCACAATTTTTGTCATACACTAGATTCATGTTACACTCATACTAAATCATGCATGTCTTCTGTTTGTAACTTCATGATAAAATTAATACTACAACACCAATTTGAAACTTGATTTTTACTTAATATCTCACATTTTGCAATATTCCTTGAATCCATAACTAACAAACGAAAAACTATTACAATGAATTAAACAAAGAAAAAGGAAAAGTGAAAAATAAAAAATACAAACCAATTTTTCCTATATATAACGTTCGTTCGTACGTCGATCATGTCTCATTTAATGTATTACTACTGTCTCTCTTATCCGACCACTTTCTAACATGCATAGTTGCCTTCTCCGCCTGCATTTTCATGTTCAACGTTTAGAATTGCAAAAAGAAAATAAATATATCATAAAACTTTAAATATTGTTATAATAATAATATATATGTAGATTAATTCTTACCTCCTTCTCCCAATCACATCGCATTGTAATAATGGCCAAAACCAATGTTTGGATTGCAGTTCCACCAAATATCATCCCAGCCCAAATCCCCTAAAAAAAATAACACATATATTTATTGGCTCCTAAAGTAAAATCGAGCCTAAATTTAATGTTGATCTCATCCGTTTAAATTAAATTTGTCAGATAAATGTATTGTATTTAGACGTGTTCTAAACTTTGTATGTTTAACACAATCTAAGTAAACTTGTTTAATCGTTTTTAATCTAACAATAAAAAACTTTCAAAGTAAATTAATATTATAATCTAGAATCACATGAATTTATGCAATTTCTTAATCTTAACTAGGGCTGAGAATCAAACCAAATTACTCAATCTCGTTCGATAAAAGCTCGTTTGAGTTCGGTTCGTCACACTAATCAAACAAACTTGAACATCTTTTTTTTTTCGATAACTTTCAAGCTCGGCTCGAGCTCGAGCTCGATAAGCTAAAAATTGAAAAAGTACATGTAAAATATCAAGCTACTCGATACTCGGCTCGAGCTCGTTCGATAAAAGCTCGTTTGAGCTCGGCTCGATTGAAAATCAAACCAAGCTCAAACTAAAAATTTCAAACTCGATAAAAATCAAACCATGCTTGAACAGTGTGTCGTTCGATACTAATTGGCTCGATTACAACCCTAATCTTAACAAGATATTTATAAGTCGTACGTCGTGAATAAATAATTTCAATAATGTAAGAAATTAATTGCTTAATTAATGAGGAAAAAAAATGTGTTACCATAACTCCTTGATCGAAAACCCATCCCATTAAAATTCCAAGAGGGAGTCCCAACAAATAATAGGTACCAAGGTTAATGTATGCAACATAAGATTGCCATCCAGAACCCACTGCCACTCCTACAAATTAATTAAAATTGTGACATAGAAAATATATATTAAGAAGTGAAATTTAATTATATATGTTACATATATCTTAATTAAATTGTAATTAATTTACCTGAAAGAATTGGTTGAACACTGTTGAGGAGAACTGTGAAAGCCAATAGAATTGAGAGTTTGCTAACTGCTTCTAGCACAGGTTTGCTTGATGTGTAAATTAGAGCAAGTTCATTGTGCAAAAATATTATTAGCAACCAAAAAATGAACCCAATAATTACAGATTGTGTTACAGATACAATTGTAGCAAATTTGGCTCCTTTTCCATTGCCTGCTCCCAGTTCATTTGCTACTCTTACTCTGCCACACAAATAATTAATTAATTGGTCAAATTAAATCAGAACAATAAATTAAATATTATTAAACTTATAATTAATTGGTTATATAATATAAATTGTATTAATTACATACATGTGTACGTATAAAGAATTTTGGTGTTCTTCATAAGTCATTAATTAGGATCTGGGTTTGTTGTGAACAAGATGTTAAAATATATTCCATTTGTCTTGTGATTGAATTAACATAATCAAATTTGACACGAAGGTGAAATATAATAATTTTCAGGAGTAAAATTTAAAATCATCCCATATGCTATTTCTAATTGGGAGGAAAATATCTTGTGCTATTTTTCTTACAAAAAAATAAAAATTCTTATGTTAATATTTTATTAGCGAACAAATTCTATGTTATCATTTTATTAGTCTATTGTACCAGCTTGATAATTAAAATTTGACTATAGGGAATTTATTGCAATAATTTTATGAGCACAGCATTTTCACTTCTATAAAACTAGTTGGGATTTTGTTGTATTCAAATAATTCTTCTTTTTCTTTTTTTTTATGCATTTTCCCACTTTTTTAAAACTCTAAACTTAAAAGTTAAAACCAATAAAAGAATCAAATTGCATCCAATCGAGATTGAAATTTTTTCAAGTCAAATGGTTCAAATTGTCAAAAGAAATTCTAATGACAAATAAAAGCACATGGAAATAATATTGAAGTGAAAGAATTTACCCAGTCCCAGCAAAAAATGCTAGAGGAATCATCAATTCCCATCCATTGATGCTCATGCTGTGATTATAGGACAAAAAGATAAATTAAATACAAGTATATAATGTCGTATAAATGTCCCCAAACTAAATAGATGCATTTTGGCATTATTTTTTTTATTTTTTTGCGACAATATTTATCAAACTGATACAATCATGAAAATGACATTTGCAATCATCACATTTTGTTGTGTCACACGAGAAAAAGTGACAGACATACACTGGACATAAAAGGCACTGAATTCAGCACAAAGGCGTATTGAACACGACGACTAGAAAAAACCAGAAATAAAAATTAAACTTTTGACTAAGTCCACTAGTGAGTACCAATCAATAATCATGGATGACATCATGAAACACACAGGATAATTTACTGCCACAAATTTTCTAAAGTCCAAAAACTAATTTTCAAAATCATTTATTGAAATGAGAGAGTTGTGAAGGTAGGAAAATTATGTTATTTGATAAATTCACTCAATTACAAATTTAGTGTACTAAATAAGCATCGTGAATTTTTTTTTTTTTGAATGTGTTATTCAATCTCAAAACAAGTGAATAAGATTGAGGACATTTTCAATCGAGCTGGAAACGGATATGAGGGGAGTTGCCGGCGGTGCTCGGCTGGTGATGGCAAAGTTCAACTAGAGGAATTGGGCGGGCATCATGGAATGACCGCCCAGTTGCCTCCAGGCGTACGTGCCTTTTTTTTAGTTAAATTTTAATTTTAAAATTAAAAAATTATGTAAATTATTTTTATTTATTTTTAATAACTTTGTAGTTTTTATTATTTGTGTTAGATTTAATAAAGTGATTAGTTTAAATTGTAAAATTTGAAATTTCTATATCCTAAAATTCATACAAGTAAAAGAATGAAATAAATTAGAACAATTTTTCGTTAGTTTTTATTTTTAGATCTTAATTTTAAAAATAAGAAATATTAGATTATAATAACGAAAATTACGACTTAAGTAGATTTGTTGAACAAAAAGACTTAATTTAAAATTACACGATACAACTTAAATAAAAAAATAAGTAAGAGTGGGGAGAGTGAAAAGATATGAAATTGAATTAAATTGAGGTTAATTGCCCTTTGATTGAATGAATTTTAGGTTGATCAAAATGACAGTAGACAAGGACAATTGAACAAAAATGGGGTCAAAGAAACAATTGGGCATGTGGTTCGATTGAAGATGGTCTGAAATCATGAATTATTTGGATGCGTTCGAATCTATTTGGACCACACTTGATGCTATAGAGAGTGACACCAAAGTTATTTCACTGACAAAGTATTGATTAAACACAACTACAAGTAACTACTAATTTACGAGATCCAAATTTTAATTCATTCTATTTTTTTGACTTAAGTATTTAAATTGATTATTCGAGAATCTGAACAAATGCATTCTTTAATTAGCAGACAATGCAGACTAAAAAGTGATGTTAGTTTGACAAAGTCAAAATGAAAAATGAAAAATCAAAATTTGCTTACCACACGGACAAAGCATCCACTGCAATTTTTGCATTCTTCAGATTTCCAGTCATTACTATGAGTATCCTGTAGTACCAATTCTCCAAACTGTCCCATAATGAAAAAATAAAAATAAATAATAAGTTCATTAATCCAAAAAGAAAGCCCATCTAGTATATAACTATTTATTTAAGTCACAACTATATCAATCATAATTATTGTGAAAACCCATCTACCTGAAAAAATGAACACTTTCGTCCTATGATACTTGAGTATTTGACCAATACTAACACGTTTTTATAAACTTTGGTCCCACTTTTGTTAATCTTTCGCACATTTGGTCATTGACTTAATAAATTGTATTTGATCTCAAAATTCTTGAAGTATTTCACACTTCATGTACACATAATATTTAATGAAACTCAATCATGAAATTCTAATATAATTATAATTAAAGTAAAGTGAACACTTCCTCGTAGTTACTATAGCAAATTCAAATTCGAATTCTTACCAGCAGAGATTTCTTCTTGAAAAATTAAATTACGTATAAAATCTTAACAACGTTGAAAAGAAAAGAGAGAAAGAGCGAACCATAGCATGACACCGGAAGAAGCCGAGAGCTTAAGAAACTCCCACAAACCCGAGAACGCCTCCCACGAAAACCCGGCCCAAGTAAGAGGACACCCGCCACAAAAGACATAGAAAACCAATCCCAACACAATAAACCACCACGAAATATTCAAAGTAAGCGCCGTTCCGACAACACCCAAATGCAACCTATACACAATCACCCAACTCATAAGTATATGCAACAAAAGCCCGACCAAATTAACCCACGCAATAACGCTGTTTTTCAATTGGCTTTGCAAGAATCTTTGTAACGGAAACTGAAAAGCGAAGCTGAAGTGGAGTGGGATGAAGCATAGGACAACCGTTCCCGACATCTCCGCCACGTCATCGGGTTGTCCGAGTAGTTTGAGAAGTGGAGTTGCGTAGAAGAAAACGGGGAGCATTATTACACAACATAAGCTTAGGACTATCCATGAACGTTGGAGATATACTCCTAACATGTGGTATTTCTTTGCCCCATAAGCTTGACCACATAGTGTTTCCAATGCACTCGCCATTCCAAGCTGAAAAATTAAGAAGAAAAATTGAAGTCTCGCGTGATTGAATCTAAGCACTTATGGTCTCGTGCTTTATGAAATTTTGTTTTTTCTCTCAATTTTTTACAAAATTTTGCGCTTTTGGTCCCGCAATTTGTAAGATGGGCCATAATTCTTGAAAATGTTGCACTTCTGGTTTCATAGAATATTTTTTGTTTAGTACTTCTGAATTGAAAAATTAGTCTTAGTTTTACACTTTTTGAAAAAATATATGGATAAAAAATGCAATTTTGATTTTGAAGTGCGGGACTAGAAGTGCTAAAGGTATGTAATTTTAACGAAAAAGAATAGATAAGGTGAGTATATTCCAGTATTTTTGCTGCAAATTATTTTAATTATGTCCCAAAAAACTGTGGTTGAGAAATGAGAATAAATAGTGTCAAATCATAAATTTCAAAAAACTAAATCCATCAAAGAATATGGAAAGAAAAAAATGAAAAGGGATAAGTAATTCTTCGTTGTTATTTAAAAGGGTTTTGAGCAACTCAAAAATTGAAATGATTTACTATACATCCCTTTTTTCATATGAAGTATATATAAAAAACGAACCATGAGGCCAAAATCGAAGCCAAGAATGACATTACTGGCTATGGACATGGCGGCGAGCTCGAGGTCGCCAAGGTGGCCGGCAAAGGCTTGGGTGATTACGAACATCGAATACGAAGCGATACGACTGAAGATTGCGGGGCCAACAACCCTCCATAGCTTCTTGGATTCAATCCAAACCCTTTCACCAAGAGTTTGCTCTTGTTCATCTTCTTCTATGTACTTTTTTTCTAATAAGGGTACTCTTGTCTCTTCATTTTCATTATTATTTGACATCTCTCTCTCTAAAAGAGATGATGAAATTAATGAAGGCTATATGCGAAATTAAATGAATGAGGGCTCTCAAAGGGTAAGAAGGCTATTTATAACATCAAATTAAATGAAGGCGTGGAAAAATTGTGAACATTGTTTTTGCTTACGTGGTTGTAATAAATTCTCATTTCCCAATTTGTTTCATGCACTCATAGTTTCATATAGATCATGTTTCTTTTTTTTCTTTTTTTTTTGGGTGATCGATCTTTTTTTAAGATTAAGATTAAGAAAATATGTTTACTCCTATATATTATACTGAAAATTGTGCGGACATAATTCGTAACACTTTTGAGGCCATTAATGACTAGTTGACACGTCTTGCCCGTCAGGGTGCTTTTGTGTTTCAAAGAGATTAATTTATTTCACTCATATTAAAATAAATTAAAACGAATCTTGTTAATATTGTTTTTCGTTTTTTGTCGTCTTATCGAATATCAAAAAAATTAACTATTCTGTAAATAATTAGATATTGATTGAATTGAATATACGTTGTAGTTTCCCTAAATACCTAAACAAATATTAGGCCAGTAGGTCATTTGAACTGCACCAATTTTTTTTTTCTTTTTTTTTGGGAGAAAAGAAGCAAATCCGATAAATGGCTCAAGATTCTCTGTATCATAATTTGTGTACCATAAGTGTGTACCACAAATGAATAATTGACACATGTATATATCACAATTATAATAATTGTGATATATACATGTGTCAATTATTTATTTATGATACACATTTGTGATACACAAATTGTGGTACAGAGGATTTTCACCCCGATAAAGCTATAATATATCACAAACCAACAGTTTCTTGGCAATTGTGAAATTTGGCATGGTCAGAAATACGTCTATCTTATTAAATGACAACCATTTGCCATGATTCTGTCCAATCATGCATCGACTCATTACCTCATCATTTCTCACATCATTGCTTTTCATTATTTATCGTCTACCGCCAAATATAGGGTTAAATTATACCAACAGTCCCCAAAGTTTGTTAAATTACTCAAAGAAAACCCTTGAGAATTGGAACACGTACGAAAACATCTCCTTCTTGCATAGACAAAATTAACAAAGATACTGAAATATATTATTATTTGTTCCCAATAAACAAATAAATTAAAATAGCACCAATCAAATTAGATGTCTTGTTATCACACGTATGTATTTAAAATTATAAAAACACTATTTTATTTTTTTATGACCTTAAAATTTCGCCTCCATCAACTATGTTTGTTGTTTCCCATTCTAAATAACATGTTTAACTGGCACTAGTTGAGACTGAAATTAGTTCAAATTTATAAGTTATGGGGATAAATTGTCAGTTCGAGAACAAATGAGATAAACTTGACTGGTTTTGTTATAGAATCATTTTTGCATTTTCCCGTTCTTGTAGTGTCTAAAGAGAATTTACAAATTTCACATGGAAATTGCAATTTGTTTTTTTTTTTTTATGTCTTCAAGAGATGGTGGGTCTTGCTTGTAAAACATAATCACACAACTTGGTACAATAATTACAAAAAGATTTAAAATTACTTGGTCTCTACTCTTTTCTCAACAAGTCAACCCTCAATCAACCAAAGAGTTCTTTTTCTTTGACTTTTCAGAAGTTTTCTTCTACTTAATTAATACCCATAAATTAATGTATGTTCGGGAAAATTTTAACTTAATCATGGTCGAATCAATCCAATCACATTATAAAAGCAATAAATGCTAATGAATTAATAAAACAAATAGCACTAAATAAATAATCACTTAATTCCATAACATTTGTGCTAAAATATTCATACCGCCAAATTAAGAAAGTTATCAAGGTTCGATAAATCTCTTCAGTTTCAACTTTCAAGTATGGTCAAACTTACTGTGTTAACATATGGCAAAATTGCAGAAAACGTCATAAATTAATTAATGATTATGGATTTTTGTCCTAAACTATATCATCTCATCGAATTTTATCCCGAAATTTTTTTTGGAATATCATCCCACCTTTAATTATGAGACGAAAATTATATGTGTCTGTTAAATTGCCACATGGTTGCTTACGTGTCATGACGTGACAAATTTAATATTGGGACTAAATTTATGCGAAATGGTAAATTACGAGATAAAATTCGGCGAGTTGATATAGTTTGGGATGAAAAACTAAAATTAACAATTAGTTTGGGATAATATTTCGAAAAAATTTAAATTACGGGACGAAATTCGGTGAGGTGATATAGTTCGGGACGAAAATCCAAAATCACTAATTAGTTTAAGACGTTTTCTGCAATTTTACCTTAATATATGCTACTTTACTAGATTGATATTTTTGCATGTTTATATTTTTGTAATTTTTAGGTTTTCGATTCATATTGAGTTTTAAACATAATCAAAAGACATATGTATTCTTAATTTAAATGTTATCATATATAATGTATCGTGAACAAACAATCTTTTTAGACAAATTAATTGACAATTGAGCTGAATATGAATATTTAAGTTTGATTTATAAACAGTTAAAGATAATTTTTTTCCCAATCCATAAAATATTAATTTGTTTATCATCTAGTAAAAAGGTCTAAAAACCAACACACACACACCCCGACCAAAGAAAAAAGAATTATTTTTTTAGTCAATTTAAGTTGCGTTACACCTTGTACGTATGTCTAAAGTTTCAATCGAAATTGGTAGACTCAATCAGGCGGAATTATATTATTGAGTCAACATATATATAGTGACTCTAATTCAGTGTATATCTGTAGTTTCTTTGTTATCAAGGATTTGATGTAAGCAATTACGAAAGCATATTTGTCATGTACAAGTATATTCATTTGTATGCATGCGCAGCAAAATTTCAAAAATGACCCTTCAACTTTGGGTCTCTTTAGAAAAAAAAAAAAGTCATGTAACTATAGGTGACACACATTTAGTCCTTTAACTTTTAGTTTATTTCAATTTTGGTCATATGCACAACAAATATGGTCATAGAACTTTCAATAAGTTTTAATTCTCGTCATATATTAGGTCTCTTTATCAAGAAAAATGTTTGTAATTGGAGGACGAAAATTGAAACTTATTGAAAGTTAGAGGACGAAACTTGTTATGTATATGACTAAAATTGAAGTTAGATGAAAGTTAAATGACTAAATGTGTGTTCAGTACAGTTTGAAGACTATTTCTTAGAGAGACCCAAAGTTACAAGAATATTTTTGAAATTTTGGTTATTTAGACCTGACAGTTTTAATTGATTAGGTCTCATATAGATCCAATTTATCTTTAATTAGGCTGAATTTTGGTTCGAATTCACTCTTGTTATGAATTGGATCTTTCGAGTCTACTAGTTCTTACCCTAATTTGTCCGGATTTAGATTTTTTTTAATCCAATTAATTTTTATTTTTTAAATTTTCATCAATATATTTCTGGAAAATTCTTACCCAAACCGAGTTTGGCCAAACCCAAAGTAACTAAAAAGCAAGTGCAATACACTTGCTTTGGGATTGGATGTAACTCTCAGGAGAGTGATCAATCACAAAGCAAGTGCAATACACTTGCTTGGTGATTGAATGGATTTGGCCAAGCCAGACTTGGACAAGAATTTTCCTATATTTCTATGCATTTATCTTTTTGGATTAGGGCATTAAGATCTTAAACCTGACTTGATCCATTAAGTGGCGCCAAGTGGGAACCTATGATATATTTTCATTCTCTTGTTTTCTTTATAGATTCATTGTATTTTTATTCAACCCAACTCACAATTTTTGGTTACTTTTAACATATAAATGTATAACTCTTTATATATTAAATCACTTAGTTCAAGTGATTTAAAAAATCGTGATAGAATACATGAATTATATTGATACTAATGTATCAAAATTAATTAAAGTTGTTACGCAAATATAAGCACAAAGATATGAAGTCCGGTGGAAGGAGGTGCCATTGCACAAAAGTTTAGAATGCGTTTTTCTAGTGGCATTATTATTCAAAAATGTTTACAACTACGCTCAACTATTAAACCGATTTGTTTAGCTAGACTTGGTAGCTAATAAAGCCAAAGTTTTTTAAAAAAAAAGGATATTAGGTTCGGACTAACCAAATTATTTAAATCAAAATTTCGTCTCACGTAACATTAATTATGTCAGAAGAAAATGATTAAGTAATTATTTAAATGCAGTTGTAATAAAGTAATAAGTGAGTGTGGATTTGGATCTAAATCAAATCGTGAATGTATTCCAGGTGCATGTCCCAAATCTAGATCTATGACACCATTAATTATAGCATTATTATTATACACTGACTACATATGTAGAGTAAATTGTGTTTTTGCTCTTTCTTATGGATTAACTTTTGTATTTTCGTCTCTTTTAAATTTTTTGTAGTAGATTGGTCCCTCTTATCAATTTATTATATCACGTTCGTCCCTCTTATAACACATTCGTCCCTCTTAAAATTTTTGGAGCAACATTCGTCCCTCTTATCAATGTGGTATAACACATTAGTCCGTCTTAAATACAAAATACATCACTTAAATTCAAAATACTAAAGTGGACAAAGTTGGATGTACTTTGTAAGAGGGACTAATATTTTACACTATATTGATAAGAGGGACGAATTTGCTACAAAAAAATTACGAGGAAAGAATGTGTTATAAGAGGGACGAATGTGATACATTACATTGATAATGATAAGAGGGACCAATCTGCTACAAGAAATTTAAAAGAGACGAAAATACAAAATTTGACCCATAAGATGGACCAAAAATGTTATTCACTCATATATGTATACTAATATATTTTAGTATGTATTGAATAATGCTTCCTAGTCTTTATCCAGACTAAAAGCTAGGTTAACTTTTTTTCTATGGCATACGATATTATAAAACATTCAACATGAAATATCCTTTTTAGATCCAACACGACTTACATATTTTGTATAGATAAAATATTTTGAGTTGTATTTTTAAGTAATACATAAGTATTATTTGCGATAATTAGTTTAATTAACTTAAAATAGAGTATGTAATTGCAAATTTTCAACAGACTACTTCCTTTGGTTATGCTAATACATCAATTGACATGAACAATATTAAGTCTTCTGGGGTTTAGGGATAATTAGTTTCAACCAAAAAAAAGAGTTTAAGGTGGTTGCTGGATAGAAAAATATGAGGACTTTTGTGAAGGTGTTTTGATGTTTACATTTATCATTGAGTAAATCGCTTTTTTTCCTCCTTATGGATTAACTTTAACACTTTCGTCTCTCTTAAATTTTTTGTAGCAGATTGGTCCCTCTTATCAATGTAGTATATCACATTCGTCCCTCTTAATTTTTTTTTATCAAATTCGTCCATCTTATCAATGTAGTGTAACACATTAGTCCATCTTAAATACAAAATACATCAAATAAATTCAAAATATATTCGAAAGTGGACAAAAGTTGATGTATTTTGTATTTAAGAGGGACTAATGTGTTACACTACATTGATAAGAGGGACGAATTGCTACAAAAAATTTAAGAAGGAAGAATGTGTTATAAGAGGGACAAATGTAATTCATTACATAGAGACGAAATGAAAAATTTGACCCATAAGGAAGACCAGAAATACTATTCACTTTTTATCATTTCTGTTTGTCATTATTATTTTATGAAGTAGTTGTACTCCATCTGTCCAAATTTATGTGTCGTTTTAGGTGTTTTCACACATATTAAGGCACCTACTAAATTGTCTCAATCTTAGGGTAAAAATATATGATATTCCTAAAATATCCTTACATTCTCTCTCTTACTTTTTCTCTTATTCTCTCTATTAAAGAGAGAGTTTTAGATACATTAAATAAGGGCAAAATGGGAAAATATGTAATTAATATTGCATTAAAATTCTAAAGAGACAAATAATTTGAGACAAAAAATTTTCTCTAAAACGACACATAAATTGGGACAAAGGGAGTATTAGTAAACGAGACTCATTAAGAATCAACTTTTCTCTGCAGTTATAATTAATTATAAATTAAAGTCTTCAATTATAATACATTATAACTCAACTACCTTATTTCAAGTATTCTACATGGAGGTGTTTTGATGTTTACTTTTGATGTCAACATGTATCATTTATGTTTGTCCTTACTATTTTATGAAGTAGTTGCACATGCTTAGTAAATGATCTTAATTAGAAATAGAATTTCTCTGCAATTAATATAGTCCAAAATTAAATTCTTCAATTATAAATCACTATAACTGTTTGCATATAAATTTGGCCCTGTTATACCTCGACGTCGAGGTGCTTGGTATTGATCGTGCCAAAATATTGTTTGCGTAAAACTCAGTGTCAAGGGACACCTCGACGACATCGAGTAACTATTGGCATCGAGAAGTGCCAAAATATTGTTTGCGTTAAAGTGGATATCGAGGGATCCTTGGCATCAAGGGATTGACATCGAGGTATGCTTGGCATCAAGGTGTGCCAAAATATTGTTTGTTGTAAACCTGTCAGTGAATCCCTCGACGAACCAATGGCTCGACGTGAAAGACCTCGATATGATGTAAAATAGATGCGGGCGTGCCAATGTTTGTGCGTGCAAACATAACGATTCAAAAATAGACATGTTGATATCAGTATAATAGTAATACGAGTGTCCTGATGAAGACATATTGATATCGAAATTAGTTGTCCTGATAAGGCTGACTTCTAAACGATTGTGACGGAGTAGGCAAACACTACCCCTAGTTCTTTTCTATGCCTGCCTGGCCGCAGGACTTAAACAATTTATGAAAATCTCTCTTTAAGTGCCAAAAACTTATGACCAATCGATGGCCGGCTTAACATATCAGCGGATTTGAAAATCAGCCAGTGCCTTGACAATCAATCAATTTAAATAAACACCTTGACAGAAAAAACATAAGCTTGACAGAAACAGCATATCAATTGAAAATCCCTCGACGTAAAGCATACTTAAGTAAATGAATCACGAAATACGAACTAAATTACTTCCATAAATAATAAAAGAAAATCAGTACGTTTTCCGATGTGCAAATATTACAGAAACATGCTCGTCGATATAGTTCTCCTATTTTGGCATAGTCTGCCAAGTGAGCTGATGAGTCTATTAGGTGCTGAAAGTTAACTCCTTGATCGGCAGGGAACCCGCCGATGAGCTGATAAAACATGACAAATCAATTTGTTGACAGAAAGTAACATTGACGACGGGAGACCCACCGTCAATGGTTCGCCCAACCTTGATGGGTGACCACCAATCGGGCTCCTGATCAGCGGATGGCCACTGACCAAGGCATCGACGGAGCAGATGGCTACTCAGCCGATAGCCGTCAAGCAGGTGGCTACTTGACGACGAGCTCATCAGGCAGATGGCTACTTGATGAGTTTGTCATATAAATACGTGGGCACTTACATGACAGTTAACAGCGAGCTACTTGCTGATATGAGTGGTATCGCTCGAGTCAGTGTCAGCTGACGGCGGAAGACGGCGGCGGCGGCGGCTGACTGTGAGCGGCGGCGGCGGCGGCAGGCCTTCAGGCTGTCAGGGATCACTGGTGGCTGAGGAGGGACAGACTGATATCGAGGAGTTGGCGGGCTGATAACTTGACAGAAAACAGCTGTTAACTGCCTGCTATCAAGGGGTTTCGCTCGAGACAGCGCCTGGACAGCGGAAGCAGCGGCGGCGGCGGCTTAGTATCGACGGCGGCGGCTTAATGTCGGCGGCGGCGGCGGCTTACTTTTAGCGGCGGCGGCGGCGGACCTTGGGCGGCGGCGGAGGATTTTGGGCGGCGGCGGCGGCAAGACTTCAGGCTGTCGAGGGTAGCTGGTGGCTGAGGAGTGACGGTTGATATCAGGGGTTCTACAGGGTGTTTGCTGAAAAAGAAGCAGCGGAGCGCTGGACTTCCGGTGAGGCGTTGAGCCGATCAGTGTTAGACTGAAAAAGTTGTTGATTGAGTTGTGTGTCCTGCGCGATTGACAGTATCAAGGTATTTATAGCTGCTGGATCTGTAGAGCTGATGGCTGGAAAAAACTGCTCCCTTGATGGCCACTCTCCCACTACTCCCACTACCTTGAATTTCTCCACTACCTCCACTACTTTGGTGGTGGTTTTCTCCTTCTTCTTGCTGAAAATTAATGTTTAATGGAGGTTGGAGAAGAAGGAACGTGTGTTTTATTTAATTTTGAATTTCAGTTGGTTTTGGTAACTAATTGTGAGATAATTAAGGATTTTGTTAGTAGCCAACTAGTGTAGCTTTTATCCTTATCTCATAATTAATCTTCCAATTATTAATTAAATAAAACACAAGTGGGGCTAAAGAAATGGAGATGGCCGATCTGGGCTGGACCAGGGCCGATTTGGGCCGATCGGGCCATGGTTGGTCCTGGGTCGAGCCCTGTTGTCTCACAATTTATCCAATTAATGGCCCCTTTAAACAATTAATGGCCTTTATTTATGAAAATAGGCCAATTGATTGGACTTGGCCCAATTAATCTTAATTAATCAGCCCATAATCTTTATTAGCCAAAATCATCAAGTGGGTCGAGCCCGTTTGTAATTAATCATTATTTGGCTTTAGTTAGTAATTAATTAACTTTAGCCTATTAATTAATTTTATCAATTAATTAATATATTTTTGGCCCAAATGTTAATTAATTGCGAAATTGGGTCGCATTTTGAAATTGGGCTCGTGGCCAAATGATTGTCTCGATTGGATCCACTTCCGGGTCAAATTGGGTCCGATCCGGTCCGACCCGTTTTGGAGTGACTTGGTTCGGCCCTATTGCCATTTTTGGCTTGTCATCGAGCCGTCGTTCCTCGATAAATCGAGGGTGATTTTTTGGGTACAAACAATGCCCCCCGTAAGTCGTATTCGATGTAATTAATTTAAAATTAATTTGATCGAATTAGACTTAGATTAAAGTTTTTCTCTCTCTTTTAAAGATGAGAAATTGGGACAATGCTTCATTTAATAAACAACTATCGGCTTTATAAAACCGAAACTATTTGTAGAAAATAGACCAAGTTACAATGGCCTTGATGATGGCGAATCTCTCGATGTCAGATCAATGTGGATCTCTTGATATCAAGACATCTCTTGATATCAGGCCACCTATTGATACTAGCGCGTCGATATCAGTTGGCCTCTCGATATTGAATGAACTCGATATATGATACCATATAGTAATATATCGGGGACTTAGCAGTCAGCCAAAATTTTGGCAGTTAACCAAATTCACTTCTTTAAGCGACTGATGCAATGGCCTGATGGCCAAAGACTCCTTTTGTTTTCTGTTGCTTCGCTTGATGTAATGGCCTGATGGCCATAGACTAGTTTTCATTTCCTTAGTAGAATTTCTTTTGGCTTGGTTTATTTTCTGTTTTTCTCCAAAACCGAAACCAAATATGACTAAGTACCAAAAATCGAAGCCATTGATTTTCCAACTCAACAAACAACTTCGCAAGCAAAAACACAACTTTCTTGTCAACAAGACTTAATTGAAATCAAATCAACCCAAGTTACTCAACGAAAATGCATTTTGATGTAAAAACTTGA
Source organism: Penstemon eatonii (assembly GCA_038501285.1). Classification (NCBI taxonomy): domain Eukaryota; kingdom Viridiplantae; phylum Streptophyta; class Magnoliopsida; order Lamiales; family Plantaginaceae; genus Penstemon; species Penstemon eatonii. The sequence continues at coordinate 10,963,031 of CM076710.1, forward strand.
AAATCGGGGAAACAAAAATTAAAATAAAATAGAAGTATTTGGACAAAACTTGAAAATAAATGCAACTACTAGTATTAATTTTAAAAACTTAGTCTAACAAAACGGAAAGGGAAATAAAAACAAGACTAAAAATAAATCTAACTTACTTACAAAGGAATCGGCGCACTAAAGTACTCTTGGCGCCGCTCGATTTCCAGCTCCAAAGCTCGTTGATGTTCTAGACACATCGATTCCCAAAGGGTGGGCCTGAACTTTTTCAAGTACCTTCCATTGATGGGGTCTCGACAGAGATTCCCATCTGGCTTTTTCAAGATGTAGCCCCCACCTCGAGTTATCGAGTAGACTTCATATGGTCCTTGCCACGTCGCGCTCCATTTGCCATACTTTTTCTCGCGCTGATGAAGTGGCAAAACAGTTCTCCAGACCATGTCCCCGACGTCAAAGTGTTTCCTGCGTATCTTTTTATCGTAGCATCGGGCAACTAGCCTTTTTTGTGCCTCGATCTTGTCTAACGCGGCAACCCTGATCTCGTCGAGCTCATCGAGTTGCTGGAACATATTTTCAGTATACTCTTCGGGCGTCAGCTCGTTTTGCTGCATCACCCGCAGAGATCGGACGTTGATCTCCATCGGTAGAACGGCTTCCTGTCCGTAAGTTAGCTTATACGGAGTGGTGCCTGTACTTGTCCGTTTGCTTGTCCGATAAGCCCACAATGCCTCTGACAGCATCAAGTGCCAAGCTCTTGGGTTCTCCTCGATCATTTTCGAGATAATGTCCTTGAGGACTCGATTAGAAGCTTCCGCTTGGCCATTCCCTTGTGCATAGTACGGTGTTGAATGGACCAATTCAAAACCCATTGATCTGGCAAACTCCTTGATTTCTTGACCGACGAACATCAGTCCCCTGTCAGTGACAATGGTCTGTGGCAGGCCAAACCTGTGAATGATTAAGTCCTTGATGAACTTCATCACCTCGGCCTGATTGGCCTGTTTGAGCGGTTTGGCCTCTACCCACTTAGTAAAATAATCCGTGGCCACAATAATGTAACGATGGTGTTTGGAAGACGAGGGGTGAATCTCCCCGATGATATCGATGGCCCAACATCTGAAAGGCCATGGCTTGATTATCATGTTCATTTCCTCGACGGGCATCCTTTGGACTGTCCCGAAGCGTTGGCATTTCTCACAACCCCTTGCCAATTGAATACAGTCTCCCACCATCTTTGGCCAGTAATAGCCATATCGGCGCAGCAGCCATGCTAACTTGTGACCATTTTGATGGGCCCCACAAATTCCTTCATGAGCCTCCATCATAATTCTCATGGCCTCTTGCTGATCGACGCATAACAGGAGCACGCCGTCATGGCTTTTTCTGAACAGTTGATCGCCTATCAAGACATAATTGACTGCCCTGAGCCTCGTCTGTCGAGATGCTCGGTCCGACGGATCAGCCAGATATTTTCTGATCGGCTCTCTCCAGTCATCAGGGTCCTGAAACACACTCAAAACAGTCAGGACGTTGTCTCGATACATAAATGAAGGACAGTGTCGTCTCCTGACGACATAGAGGGATTCCTCGATGTCATCAGGGAGATCAACACCAGTCGCCAGTTGGGCCAAACTGTTGGCCTCGCTGTTGTTTCCCCTCGTCACATGGTAACATGTAACGTCAACAAACTCCGACAACAAAGACATCGCAGTCAAATAATATTTGTCAAGTGTTGGGTTTCGGCATTTGTAAGTACCTTGTATTTGCCTGATAACCAACTGCGAGTCCCCGACGATGACGACAGATTTACTGTCGAGCTCTCTAAGCATTTCCAGTCCAATGATCAAGGCTTCGTATTCGGCCTGATTGTTAGTACATTCAAAATCAAATTGAATTGATAACTTAGTTTTTACATTTGACGGAGAAATCAAGACTATACCTGCTCCAGACAGCCTGTCGGTTCTAGACCCATCGAAGGCCAGTGTCCATGGCCTGATCTCTATTGTCATCGAGTCCAGTTCTTTGAGAACGGCCTGATCGATATCGAGACATGGATGGTCAACCAGAAAATCAGCCAATACTTGGCCTTTGACTGCTTTTTGCGGTACGTACTGTAATTGATACTCCATCAGTTGGATGGCCCATCGACCGATCCTTCCCCTCATTACAGGCTTAGCTATCATGTACTTTATCACATCAATACCAGAAATAACTAATACTTTTACAGGCAACATATAATGACGTAATTTCTTGCAAGAGAAAAATAGTGCAAGGCATACCTTTTCTATCGGCGAGTACCTCTGCTCCGTTTCTGTCAAGTGCCTGCTCAAGTAATAGATTGCTCGTTCGAACCCATCCTCGTCGTCTTGTGCCAGAAATCCGCCGACGGTGTCATCCGTGGCAGATATATATAATTTCAAGGGTTTCCCCTTGACAGGCGGCATCATTACAGGCGGCGTTGTCAGCTTATCCTTGATTTGCTGAAACGCCTGCTCGTGCTCCGTTTGCCAGCAGAACTCCTCTTTGTCCTTCAGCTTTAACAAAGGCGAGAAGACCTTCGTTTTTCCAGCCAAGTTAGAGATGAACCTCCGTAAAAAGTTAACTTTTCCAAGGAATTGTTGTAATTCCTTCTTCGTCGACGGAGGTCTGGCCGTCAAGATAGCTTTGGACTTATTTTTATCAATCTCAATCCCCTTGCGATGCACCAAGAAGCCAAGAAAATTGGCTGACGCAACTGCAAACACACACTTCAAGGGGTTAAGCTTTAATTTATGTTTCCTCATTTTGGCAAATGACTTCGCCAAATGTGTTAAGTGTTCCTCGTAACTAGCCGATTTAATGATGATATCATCGATGTAAATTTTAACAAAGTCATCGATGTACTCACTAAAAATGCAGTTCATGGCTCGTTGATAAGTTGCTCCGGCGTTCTTGAGTCCGAATGGCATCACTTTCCATTGGAAGGTGCCTATTCCGCCAGGACATTGGAAAGCCAACTTTGGTACATCGTCGACAGCCACAAAAATCTGATTATAGCCTGCACTTCCGTCGACGGCTGTCAGGAACATATTGCCAGCGGCAGCATCGATTAGCATGTCCGCCATTGGCATCGGATACTCGTCTTTGGGAGATGCAAGATTCAGGTCTCTGAAATCAATGCATATCCTGATTTTCCCGTTTTTCTTCATTACGGGGACTACATTCGCTACCCACTCCGGATATCGGGCCACCTCGATAAAACTGGCCTTTAACAGCTTCTCGATTTCTTCCCTGATCAGTCTGCAGACCTCGACAGACATCCTTCGCAGGGGCTGTTTCTGGGGTAAGTACCCTTCAAGTATCGGAATACGATGTTCTACCAACTCCCTGCTTAACCCAGGCATTTCGTCGTAATTCCAGGCAAAACAGTCCTTGTACTCCTTTAATACTTGCACCAATCGATCCTTCTGGCCATCATCAAGCAATGCGCTGATGTAAGTTGGCCTATGATCCTCCTCGCTGCCTAACTCAATCTCGATGACAGGGTCCTGCACCTGTATCTTGATGTCATCGAGCTTGGCTGGCGCCGTTGCTAGCTCATCTAACTGAATTTCATCGCCGACCGATGGTGGCGTTTCTTCCTCGAAGATGAGATCACTTGTATAACATTCGGCCACATAGGCCCGACACCTCTTGATTAAATCGGCACATGCTTCCTGCTGCGGCCCGATAACAACAATCTCATCAATTTCCAGTCTGTCGGCCTTACAGGCCGATGATCCTTCGTCATCAGGACAATTCATTGATCCTGACAATGCTCTTCTTGCGGCCCTGACTCCTTGACGTTGCAGGGCCGACTTAGTTCTTTGGCTAAACAAGCCATTTCCAATTGCGTCAACTTCTTGCTTGAAGTGACTTCCTTCGGTCGTCCGTATTTGTCCTGCCCGATAAATCGATAAGGACCCACATCATCTCGATAATACGCTGCCTCGACAGCGTTGACCTTGGCGGTGAATGGCCTGTTGTCGGCCATAATAATTTCAGGTTCGGGGGAGTCTCCCCAGATTAATAAACATTGATGAAGAGAGGACGGTACACAAAGAGCTGAGTGAATCCAGTCCCTTCCCAACAACGCGTTGTAAGAGGTGGCAGCATCTACCACAAAGAAAGCGATCCTCAAACCGGTTTTTCCGATCTTTACCTCGACGGGCAGTATACCCAATGTGTCAGCTTTTCCCCCCGTGAAGTTGCTGACAATCACTTTCGTCTCCATCAGGTCCTCGCTGACCTTACCCAGCTTGTACATCGTCGACGAGGGCATTACATTGACGGCTGCCCCGTTATCGACCAGCATTCTGTCAATGGGTTTTCCGTCGATATGTCCTGATACATACAATGGCCTGATATGTCTGGCCATAAAGGATGGTGGCTTTTGGAATATTGTCTCGATTTTTCTGTCCCAATCGGTCTCTTTCTCGTCGTCGACCGATAACAGCTCTAAGTTCTCTGCCATTTGTACTACTGGCATACTGTCGTCCCAAAAGCCATCAGTGGCATAATCCAACTCCTCGTTGACGAATTCAACAAGTTCAGAATCGATGGCGTTGCATTCCATCATCGTCGAGCCGTTCGTCGGCTGACTGGTGGCAGCATTTTCCACTGATTTTGTTTCTGTTTCCTTGCCGATCGCTCGTTTATCGACCTCTTGCGTCTCGATTTCCTGCTGTTCAATAGGTCGATCGACCTGTTTCTCGATTCCCTGGCCAGTTTTGGCCTCGACAGTTTGGTCAGATTTGGCCTCGTTTTCCTTATTGCCTCTGTCGTTGTAGATCTCGGCAAATTTTGCCTCGAGATCGTTTTCATCTTCCTCGTCGAACAATAAATCATCATCTGCCATTATCTTTTCCATGTCGATTGTGCCGAATTGGGCTTTCCCCGGAGTCCACTTGGAAGTGTCGATTTGCATCGAGGTCTTGGCCTCGATATTGACCCCTTGGCCAGATTTGGCCTCGCCTGTTCCCTGTTTCAATTTCTGTTCCCTTGACGGAGGTTTCTTTACTGATTCCCTCATCGGGGCCTTCCCTTTAGCAATTTCCATCTCCTTTCGTTGGCGTAAGTAACGCCTATACTGTGTCCGAGTCATCTGATCGACCCTTCGATCTCCAGGAAATTTCGGGTGCCTGACGGGAACCCATCGATCCACCTGTGTGTCGGCGGGAGTATGAACAGTCCGCGGCCTTGATGAGCCTGGCGGTGTAATTTTTGGCGATGGACCATGTGTCCTGTCTCTGCGACTGGCGGTCGATCTGACCTGTCTGATTGGTGCTTTATCAGGGGATCTCTCCCTGATTCTGTTATTACGGCTTGTATCCCCTCGATTCTGTCGAGGCATTCTGTCCTCAGCCCGTTCTCGGCCTTGCCCCACTGTTGCCAATGCATGTTCCGTGTATTCCATTGGGAATGGAATCGGGCATGGCCCCGTTGACTTAGGTGGAGGTGGTGTTGGTGTTGCCTGCGGTTGCGGCGCTGTTTGTGGCGTTGCCGGCGGTCGCGGCATCGTTTGATATGGGTACCCTGTCGGCACTGTATTCAGCCAGGGCATGTATGGGCTGTATAACGCTGGATTGAGGAATAAAGGTATTGTTGCCAACTCATTTTGGCATCTTGCGCATAAACCCATCTCCCTGATTGCCGGCGAGCGTTCTGGTTCCTCGTCAACGTATAGGTGTTCACCCGTTGACGGATCTGTGACCATTATCACATTAATCCCCACTTCATTTTGTTGGAAAGGGTTGGTGTCAACCGTCATCGGTTTTGTGATCTTCCAATCCGGGGCAAACCTCAAGATGCCCTTGTCAAGGTGATCCTGCACCATCCACCTGAAGACTAGACACTCGTTTGTTGTGTGAGTCCAAACATCATGATACTTACAATACGTTTTACCTGATATTTTCATTGATGGTGGAATCACGTGGTCTCCTTTGAGACGGAGGATCTTGTCGGCCAGCAACTGATCGAATATGGCCTCTGTTTTCGAGACGTCGAAAGAGTATCGTCTTTCCCTGTCGGTTTTATATTCAGCGTCTCGACGCACCAAATTATTTGGCACCTTGATAGTAGGTTGAGGTTCTTTCGGCTTGGCGAGAGCCGTACAGACGGTATTCTTAGGGCAGACCACTTCTGCCAGCCCTATCTCGATACCCTGCTGCTCAATCGGTCTGCTGACCTGATTGATCTGCTCTTCACTAGAGTCGGCCATACTCACTTGATAATAGCTCCCTCGGGGCTGTCGGCCGTTCTCGTCTCTCAATACTCTTTCATACCGGACCGCATGATCGGTCAGTTCAAATAAATCTTCGTGGTATTGTGCCATCATGATCTTTCGTAACTCGAAATGCATGCCATGGATGGCAATTTTGATGCATTCCCTTTCTGGCAGCGGGATGGCACAGAACCCCCTAGCCCTGATAAACTTCTTCATGTATTCCTCGACAGTTTGTCCTGTCAGCTGCCTCATGTTCGACAGCTCGATGACGGACACCTCGAGTGGGGCCTGATAGTGGTTCATCACGAAGATTTTTTCCATGGATGGCCAGTCGGGGACCGATCCAGGCTTTAAATTGGCGTACCAGTGGAACGCCATTCCCGTCAAGGAGTTAGGAAACAGTTTCAATTTTAACTCGTTTGTCATGTTGCCACATTCCAAAGAAAATCGAGCAAGATGCTCAGTGGCAGATTGTGATCCCTCGCCTGAAAACAGTGTGAAATTCGGCGGTCTGTAGTTCAACGGGAATGGGATCTGATCGATATACTCCAGGTGAGGCTTATTATACCTTGCTGCCCTGTTCCCTTGTCTCCTGACGAACATTTCTTCAGCTTGGTTTACCGTCAAGAGGTCTTCTGGACCATCTGCAGCGCGGTGAACTGTCCTGTCATAGGCCGATAGATTGGCCTGATATCCGTCAAGGCCGTACCCGACGGCCTCTGAGCGGTCCTCTTCGGACCTGCCCCCCGAGTCTTGACGGGTGTTCCTTACTTTGGAAGTGCTTCCTCTCTTATCCGGGACATTGGATTGTCCATTGCCTTGCTTGAAAGGCGTCTCGTCTCTCGATGAGCTTCCCCCGATATGGATTGCAGGGCCCTTGCCCTTGTCAACAGCAGTCCTCTGCGGCCCAGTCCAGGCCTGCGTTTGGATGCCATTGGCGAGCATGTTGATGCTTTCAGTGAGCGACGTCAACTTTGCCTCCAAGTGTATCAAGGCGTTATTTACAGTGTGGCTGGCTTCTGTACTGGCCTGACTAGCAGCAGTGGCCGAGCCTAGCATGTTCTCAAACTTACTGACGATGTTAGACCAATCCTCCTGTTTGGTCTCAAGGTCCCTGGTGAAGCTACGGACCTGTTCAGTCAGTTCATCGATTCTGTCGGCTCCTTCCATAGTCAGTGGAACCGTTGATAGATTTTCCAATGTATGCGTTAAGTCAGAGTGTGTTCTTGTCAAGGTTGATCGAGTCCTGCGTGGTACCTGTGATGTCATCTGTCGATAACAAAAGAGCAACCACTTAGTATCAACTGATTGACTGTTTGGCAAAGAGATAATCAAGCTGTCAGCTAGCCAAAGTTGGCTGATAATCGTTTCATGGCAACTTAATAAAAACCCAAAAATCACTTTCATGCCCCCCGAGCCATAAACTGTTTGGCTGGTGGGTTTTTGATAAAAACATTTTGAGAAACTTTCAAGTCCCACTGGGCGTGCCAAAATATTGTTTGCATATAAATTTGGCCCTGTTATACCTCGACGTCGAGGTGCTTGGCATTGATCGTGCCAAAGTATTGTTTGCGTAAAACTCAGTGTCAAGGGACACCTCGACGACATCGAGTAACTATTGGCATCGAGAAGTGCCAAAATATTCTTTGCGTTAAAGTGGATATCGAGGGATCCTTGGCATCAAGGGATTGACATCGAGGTATGCTTGGCATCAAGGTGTGCCAAAATATTGTTTGTTGTAAACCTGTCAGTGAATCCCTCGACGAACCAATGGCTCGACGTGAAAGACCTCGATATGATGTAAAATAGATGCGGGCGTGCCAATGTTTGTGCGTGCAAACATAACGATTCAAAAATAGACATGTTGATATCAGTATAATAGTAATACGAGTGTCCTGATGAAGACATATTGATATCGAAATTAGTTGTCCTGATAAGGCTGACTTCTAAACGATTGTGACGGAGTAGGCAAACACTACCCCTAGTTCTTTTCTATGCCTGCCTGGCCGCAGGACTTAAACAATTTATGAAAATCTCTCTTTAAGTGCCAAAAACTTATGACCAATCGATGGCCGGCTTAACATATCAGCGGATTTGAAAATCAGCCAGTGCCTTGACAATCAATCAATTTAAATAAACACCTTGACAGAAAAAACATAAGCTTGACAGAAACAGCATATCAATTGAAAATCCCTCGACGTAAAGCATACTTAAGTAAATGAATCACGAAATACGAACTAAATTACTTCCATAAATAATAAAAGAAAATCAGTACGTTTTCCGATGTGCAAATATTACAGAAACATGCTCGTCGATATAGTTCTCCTATTTTGGCATAGTCTGCCAAGTGAGCTGATGAGTCTATTAGGTGCTGAAAGTTAACTCCTTGATCGGCAGGGAACCCGCCGATGAGCTGATAAAACATGACAAATCAATTTGTTGACAGAAAGTAACATTGACGACGGGAGACCCACCGTCAATGGTTCGCCCAACCTTGATGGGTGACCACCAATCGGGCTCCTGATCAGCGGATGGCCACTGACCAAGGCATCGACGGAGCAGATGGCTACTCAGCCGATAGCCGTCAAGCAGGTGGCTACTTGACGACGAGCTCATCAGGCAGATGGCTACTTGATGAGTTTGTCATATAAATACGTGGGCACTTACATGACAGTTAACAGCGAGCTACTTGCTGATATGAGTGGTATCGCTCGAGTCAGTGTCAGCTGACGGCGGAAGACGGCGGCGGCGGCGGCGGCGGCGGCAGGCCTTCAGGCTGTCAGGGATCACTGGTGGCTGAGGAGGGACAGACTGATATCGAGGAGTTGGCGGGCTGATAACTTGACAGAAAACAGCTGTTAACTGCCTGCTATCAAGGGGTTTCGCTCGAGACAGCGCCTGGACAGCGGAAGCAGCGGCGGCGGCGGCTTAGTATCGACGGCGGTGGCTTAATGTCGGCGGCGGCGGCGGCTTACTTTTAGCGGCGGCGGCGGCGGACCTTGGGCGGCGGCGGAGGATTTTGGGCGGCGGCGGCGGCAAGACTTCAGGCTGTCGAGGGTAGCTGGTGGCTGAGGAGTGACGGTTGATATCAGGGGTTCTACAGGGTGTTTGCTGAAAAAGAAGCAGCGGAGCGCTGGACTTCCGGTGAGGCGTTGAGCCGATCAGTGTTAGACTGAAAAAGTTGTTGATTGAGTTGTGTGTCCTGCGCGATTGACAGTATCAAGGTATTTATAGCTGCTGGATCTGTAGAGCTGATGGCTGGAAAAAACTGCTCCCTTGATGGCCACTCTCCCACTACTCCCACTACCTTGAATTTCTCCACTACCTCCACTACTTTGGTGGTGGTTTTCTCCTTCTTCTTGCTGAAAATTAATGTTTAATGGAGGTTGGAGAAGAAGGAACGTGTGTTTTATTTAATTTTGAATTTCAGTTGGTTTTGGTAACTAATTGTGAGATAATTAAGGATTTTGTTAGTAGCCAACTAGTGTAGCTTTTATCCTTATCTCATAATTAATCTTCCAATTATTAATTAAATAAAACACAAGTGGGGCTAAAGAAATGGAGATGGCCGATCTGGGCTGGACCAGGGCCGATCGGGCCATGGTTGGTCCTGGGTCGAGCCCTGTTGTCTCACAATTTATCCAATTAATGGCCCCTTTAAACAATTAATGGCCTTTATTTATGAAAATAGGCCAATTGATTAGACTTGGCCCAATTAATCTTAATTAATCAGCCCATAATCTTTATTAGCCAAAATCATCAAGTGGGTCGAGCCCGTTTGTAATTAATCATTATTTGGCTTTAGTTAGTAATTAATTAACTTTAGCCTATTAATTAATTTTATCAATTAATTAATATATTTTTGGCCCAAATGTTAATTAATTGCGAAATTGGGTCGCATTTTGAAATTGGGCTCGTGGCCAAATGATTGTCTCGATTGGATCCACTTCCGGGTCAAATTGGGTCCGATCCGGTCCGACCCGTTTTGGAGTGACTTGGTTCGGCCCTATTGCCATTTTTGGCTTGTCATCGAGCCGTCGTTCCTCGATAAATCGAGGGTGATTTTTTGGGTACAAACAATAACTCAATTGTCTCATTTCAAGTATTCTACTTAGGGTGGTCAACGAAATTGTTAAACCATTCCCCTCGATCGATCCAATCCAAACCGGTCGTAATTTGCATTTTAAAATTTTGATGGGTTGATGACATCAACTAACATAAATGTATGCTAATAGAGATAAAAATATGTAGACATGTTGTAGACAACATGACAAATGTGGCGAGTTTAATTAATGATGTACTTTGCAATTCGCCCATAACTTTTATTTGAGGCCTTTTTAACTTGATCTCAAATCAAATTAAATTTAGGACTTGCTTAGATCTTTTGCTTAATTTTCATCAAGAACACCTTGAGGATGATGTACTTTGCAATCCTTTTTCAATTTATAATTCTTTTAGGGTCCATTTGGATGAATGGATTTGGGTTGGGTGGATTTGACCATCATGCTATTTAGATACAAAATTAAATCCATTCATTTGAAATCCTGGATTTTAGTCCAATGGATTTCAGGCCAATTTTAAGTGGATTTGAAATTCCACCTAAAACTAGTCATATGAAATCCACTTTAAAAGAGTCCACATTGTATACTTTCAAAAATTGCAATTTGATTCCAGATATTAAAAAAACCTAGAATTGCAATTTAGTCCATAATTTAAAAAAATTAAAATTTGCAATTCGGCTACTATTTTCAGAAATTCGAATTGCACTTTTGGTCCCTCAATTTTGAAAATTGTAATTTTAACCCCAAATTTTCGAAGAACCCAGAATGACAATTCAGTCCAGAATTTTCATAAATTAAAATTTTCAATTCGGACCCTGATTTTCAGGAATCGAAAGCACCTTTGGTCCCTCAATTTTTGGATATTGCAATTTTGACCCTAGATTTTTGAAAAATCAAGAATTGCAATTTAGCCCAGTATTTTAAGAAAATAAAAAGTTTCAATTCGGCCCCTGATTCTCAGAAATTCAAATTTGCACTTTTGGTCCCTCAATTTTTGGAAATTACAATTTGACCCCAAATTTTTGAAAAACCAAGAATTGCTATTCAGTTAATTTCGGAAGATTAAATTTTCAATTCGGCACCTGATTTTCAGAAATCAAAATTTTCACTTTTGGTCCCTTAATTTTCAGAAATTGCAATTTGACCCCATATTTTCAAAAAAATCAGAACTGCAATTCAGTCCATAATTTTGAGAAGATTAAAATTTTCAATTCGGCACCTGATTTTCAAAAATTTCAAATTTGCACTTTTGGTCCCTTAATTTTCAAAAATTGCCATTTGACCCCAGATTTTCGAAAAATCCAAAGTTCCAATTCAGTCTAGAATTTTCAGAAAATTAATATTTTAAATTCAGCCCCAGATTTTCTGAAATCCGAATATGCACTTTTTGGTCCCTCAATTTTCAAAAATTATAATTTTGCCCGAACAACAAGAATTAACTCATAGAGCAAATTATAAGGCACGATTGAGAATTTCAAATAAGACAAATGATATATACCAAACAATGGATTTTAAATGAATGGATTTGAAAACCTTTGTAAAAAAAATTATCCAAACAAGAATTGCAAATAAATAGATTTCAAATCATTGGAATATCAAATCCATTTATTTAAAATCCCTCTTCATTTCAAATCCATCAATCCAAATGGGCCCTTAAGTTTTACAATGTTGATTTCTTCTTGTAGATAAGCGTTATATATATTTGTGAGGTTTGAAGATTTTGAAAAATTCACATAATTATGTGAAGCAATCTGATTCGTTCTGAATATTTATATGACGAGAAAATATATTTCATATTAGGGTAAATATCACTTTTGGTCCCTCTTATCCTTAACTTTTTACAGAGTGATCCCTCTTATATTTTTTTTCCTATTTTAGTCCCTACTATGAATTATTTATTTCATTTTAGTCCCTACTATGAATTATGTGCTTCACTTTAGTCCTTATCAGGTGGTTCTGATAACACGTGACATGCATATGAATATTTTTTAGGGCATTTTTCGTCTGTTCGCTATTGAGACCATTTGAGATATTGTTTAATTGGTGACCAATTTTGGTGTTTGAAGAAGATTTGGGCGAAAACTTTAGTTTGGAACGAAATGGACGATTAAGTTCGACTAGAATGAAAGCCTAGTTTGGAAGAAATTAAATCTTTAGTTTTTTTTCAAATGATTAGAAAGACGAAAATATCCATGTTAGTTTACTTGAAATGACGAAATTGCCCTTATGAGCATATCACATGTTACCGAAACCGCCTTGGAACACCTGGTCAAAAGGACTAAAGTGAAACAAATAATACATAGTAGGGAATAAACTGGGAAAAAAAACATAAAAGGGACCACTATGTAAAAGATTAATAATAAGAGGGACCAAATGTGGTGTTTACCCTTCGTATTATTGTCTTGCAAAGATATGTGTACTTAATGCATTATGTAGAATTTTTTTTGGCAAATCTTACCTTGTTTAAAAGTTGCCCTCATAAACTTCTCTTGTATGGAGACTTGGTCATATTTGCAATATGTTCTACATTTGGTAATATCTAACTAGACAAATAAATATAATTAGAAAATTAATCATTTAATTTTATATTTTAAAATTAAATTTATTAGAATCCCAATGTATTAACTAAAATTACATTGATATTTAATATATTTTACACATGATATTATTTTATTTGTCGTAAAATTAATTCGTCTGTAATATATGTGCGGAGTATGTATTAACAATACGTGGTTTTAGTTTTTAAAAAAATTCGATTAGTAAATTATACTTTGGGTCGTAAAACTGATGTAATGTGTTCTTATTTTGTTTTGTAATTTGAGATGAATTTTGATCATATGACATTTTGAGCTACATCTATTTTAAGGCCCAGAACAAGTCGAAGCTAAGGTTGATACCCCAGGCCCATATTTGGCCAACGGGCCCTAGTTAACTACTATGTTCTAATTGTTCTTTTGAAATGTTTTTAAACATGTATGCTTTCTGAATCCCATCTCAATAATTAACTTTCTTAACATAAAGTTCTTCATTACATCATTAAATGGAACTCTAATTACTAAGCACTAAGTTTCAGAAGAATAATATAAAATTAACTAATTTTTTTAAAATTAAGTGTCAAATTAAACAAATAAGATTAAGACGGAGAGAGTAAAATTATTCAGGTGAACAATTGAACATGTACATTTTGACTATATAGTATATGTGGACTATCCAGTTTTTCAAAGAAGCGTATTAAAATTCCACTTTCTAAAAGAATTTATTTCCTTGCTTTATTATTATTATTATTATTATTAGTTTTCTTTAGGCTTTATTTGCTTTTTAAATCTGATCTAGGCATGGCAAGATGGGTCTGAACTCGCGGGCTGGTCCGTGATCCGTCCAAACCCAACCCTTTAGTTTTTATATTTGTTTGGTTGGATTGGTCTTTGTCAGCTTTATAATTAATGGGTCTTTAATGAGTCTTATAGTGAGTTAGTTAATGGGTCTTATGAAAATAAAAAAAAATAAAAACTAATTAATGGGCCCAATTTAAAAGTAAGTTGGCTACTATCTTTGTTCCATAATAAAATCCTATCATGTTTTGTTTGCTATCATAAAATTGAAGGCCTAAGATCGATTTTTCATATTTTGTAATTACTAATCTATTATTTTAGAGAAAAAAAAATTAAATTATTAAAATGTCTCAAAATCATTCGTCTTTTCTATACCAATTTTATGGCCACTCTTTATTAATAAAATATTAGTACCTACTCTCGAAAGGGTTTTTATATTTATTTTTACGCAATATATTTCTTAGATATAAGATAATAACAAAAATATATTTTCAAATCATGTAATTAATGTCTCTTAATTTGCATATTAACCTTATTCTTTCAAATTTCGGCATCAATTACTCCCATTTTCAACCAATGATACTACGATTTTTCGTGAATTTTTTTCTTTAAGAAGAAAAAGAAGAAGATTAAGATTAAAGGGCCAACCCGATCCGATTATGACCCGTCACTAGAGATCCATTAATAACTCGACCCGTTTTGACCCGATCCAACCCAACCCAACCCACCCGTTTGCTACCCTAATCTGATCCTTTGAGCAATGGCACGGGCGCGGTGGTCATGTGCCACATTCTATTGCCAGCTATTGTTCTATTATTTTTTAAAACTTTTACACTTAATATATTCTTTTTAATTTCTCTACGACATTTGACATTTCCTTTCAGCAAAAGTACAACTTTTTTTTTCTTTTCTGAATTCTCATTGTTGAAAAAAACCACAAGAAATTACAAGGATGTTTTGATTTTTCAACTAGAAAAAAAATGTTGCTATGGGAGTTTTGAAGAAAAACTTTTAAGAGCCGATTCAAAGAAAAAATATATGATACTTCCATGTGTTAGGCGAAGCTTAATAAATATTCTCTGTAAAAAATTTATTACACAAAATTCACTTGTACTTTCATATTTCCTGCATATATAGAATCTCGGTTCGTCCACTTCCACTCGTTTACTAAATTCATTTGGCACGAAATCGCTTCGTATTTTTTAAACTTACATAATCTCATGTCATATTTAAACTTAACACATCATCCTCGTCATATAATCTCATTCTATATGGACTAAATCTTGGTATATCTACTTAAATAAAGTCGTTGTACTAGAGGAATAAAGGAAGAATGTGCAAAAAATTATGAAAATACAAGAGAATTTGCTCCAATAAAAATCTCAAAAAGTTTATTTGAATTTTTGACAAATGATAAAAGATAAGAATTAATATATGTCGATAATTAAGCATATCAGACCTTAGCTAAATTTGAAATTGAAATAAAATTATTTTATCAAGTCTATCATGTGAAAGGAAAGAGAAGGCATTTTAGTAAAAATAAATTGATCTAATTAATAAGACGAAACACATAATAGTATAAAGAATAAGAAGTGATTTTATTTATTTTGATCCATATACATGTGACTCCCCTCCATAAAGAAATTCTCGAGCCTCAACCAAGAGTCAGGTCGTGTAATCCCCAAATAATAATAATAATAATATAATAATAAATGATCCACTCTAGAATATATTAAAAAAAAATACAATAAAATAAAAGAACACAGAAAAGCCCAAATAAAAAAAAAATGTACAACGACTCTACCCCCTAACGGAAGGACAAAACAAATCTCAGCCGTCCATAAGAAAGTACATGACGATCTACGCGTCCACGTGTAAAAAACACCTACATCAATGCCACCGCAACAAGTACCGCCGTGAGAGCGGTGCCGCCAATAGCCGCCCTGCTGATAAAACCGTTGTTTGAACCGTCGGCCGGTGACTGATCTGCGCCGGGACCCTCGGCGGGGGATGGAGAGGTTGGTGCGCCGGTGCCTGGTCCGGGGGTGGGAGATGTCCCTTCAGTGGTGGGAGATGGGGTGGGGGCGGCGACGGGGCCTGGTGTTGGGGCGGGGGAGGATGGAGATGGCGACGGCGATGGGGTGGAGGTGGGTGGCCCCGCCGGGGGGGAGGCGGAGGGAGAGATTGTTGGTGCGCCGGTTGGTGATTGGGCGGTGCATGAGGTGGCTATGAGAGCTAAGAGAAGAACAAGCTTAAGTCCTGTTAATGAAGCCATTTTAAATTTGTTTTAGAGAGAGAAAGAAAGAGAGAGAGAGTTTTATTTATGTGAGATATTTTGAAGAGAGAAATGTATAGTGAATATTTATAGGAACAAATTAAGAGAGAGGATATGTATAACTTAGGAGAATTAGTTTCCGTGTTTATTTGACTTTATTTTTTATCAATTACATATTAGTATTAGGTCATCTCTCCAAAAGATGAGTATATGTTTGTATATTTCAAATTTACAACATATTCACCAATCTTTTGGTGAAAATTCAATTCCAACAATTATAACAAGCAGTTTAAAATCGAGAATTTGAATCTGTATGTAGACCTTAATTCATCATTTTGGAGGAAAAAATCGTGTTAACTTGATATTTTCTGACTCAAATATTGGTTATTTAAACGTGATATTTCTCTGTAAAATAATTTACGATAATATAACATGTGCAATTTATGCAATTCAACACGTCTCGATATCAAAGTTGTAAATCATCCTATTAAATGATAACAATTTTGCCTTTTTTGTTTATGTTAAAATTAGATAAATTTGTGATAAAAATAGTAAATTTAGGGATATATCAATTAATTTACCCATCATGACATCTCGTGTAACTTTATGACATCTCGTGTAACTTTGCTTTCAATACAAGTCCTTTTTTTTTTTTTTTTTTTGATGATATGATATACGTGTGGGATACGAAAAGTAAACATGGAAATTCATCTAGACTAGCCAGTAGTGGGAATGAGGTGTAGCTAGCCGTTGTTAATATTTGACGGGTTTGGTACCGCGTCGTTATTTTTAAACAAATTCTGAGGAAAATTGCAAGATACTTCCCTGTATTATGTTAAACCTGCAAGAAACCACTCTATAAAATTTTTATTGCGTCAAACTTCCTTGTGTTTTCATAAACCCTGCAAAAATCACCCAATTTGTTAAAAATTGATCGTTTTAGATCGACATATTTCAAGAAATAATTTTTAAAACACTTTAAGTTGGTCCCCTACAACTTCACGTGATATATTTTAAAAATAATTTCTTAAAAAAATATCGATTCAAAACAACCTATTTTTTACAAATTGAGTATTTATGCAGGGTTTTTGATAACACAAGGAAATTTGACGCAATAAAAATTTTACATGGTAATTTCTTGCAGGTTTAGCATAACATAGGGGAGTATTTTGCATTTACCCCCAAATTCTGATCAATTCAAATATTGCTGCTATATACCATAGTTAATTTCTAGTTGGTTGAACAAAATTCTAAAATATAATAAGAGAAAATTGGGCATGCAGTCATTTTCAAAATCGTCGGTAAAATGTCACCATCATCTAATGTGGTGACCATGTTTAACTGAAAAAAAGAGAAAGAAGAGATCAACTCCTAATTTGTGAATTATGTGTTAAAAGTATAGCCTCTAGGACAGCTCTTGACAGACTGTCCACGTAAACCCAGCTAGCTTTACAACCTTCTTAATCTGGACAATATATATGTAGTTTATGAATAAAAATTGAGATATTACTTTCATTCCAATTAACGTAATTAATTAATTAATTAATTTTAGAACGTTTATTTCATAGGAAATGGTGCAGATTCGAGCAATTACAATAAAAATCTTGAAATTAGACGTGTAATGGTTAGAATTCGAAGAGGT
This sequence comes from Penstemon eatonii, assembly GCA_038501285.1. Taxonomy (NCBI): domain Eukaryota; kingdom Viridiplantae; phylum Streptophyta; class Magnoliopsida; order Lamiales; family Plantaginaceae; genus Penstemon; species Penstemon eatonii. Next base: position 10,980,573 of record CM076710.1, read on the forward strand.
ACTAGAAATTTTAAATAATAGTGGAGAAAAATTACAATTTTTTTCAAATTATAATGAAGGTAAAGAAAAAATATAATAACCGGTGTAATAATACGGATAAAATATAAAAAAATATAATTGATGTAAAATATGAGCTTAAAATAATTTTGATATTTGGTTAAAACTAACAACTATTTGCATGTATAAAGGGGGGGGGGGTTGTAGTATGGGCAGAAAAAGTGCGAATTTTACTAGAGCCGAAAAATGCTATTGCCACATATTCACTAACGGATGCGTAAGTGTTACAAGTAAAAGTAATATTTAAGGGAGTATAATTGGTAGACCCTCGTACTTTATGAGACAAACTGTATTTAATCCTATAATCTATAGTATAGTTTGACATTGAGAGAAGCACTTCTCTTTCCCCTTTCATGTATGTAAAGCTTTTAAATTATTAATTAATTGCAATTAATGAATATTTTTTCTACAAATTATCTATAATAAAACTCTTAAATCATAACACATATTTAGTGATATACCAAATATCAATTTTCTGGTATGGCATCTTAAGGATCATATGTTAATTGCAATACTTGATCAAGCAAAAATAAAGGTTTAATCGATTTGGACGTGTTATATCATATGTGTTTAATGTGGTAATTAAGAGTAGTAGAATTTACTTAAACCATGGGTTAGCTAGAGTGCCATGATTTAAATATATTAAATATTCCCTCCGTTTCAATAATCTTGCTCCCTTTAGGTTTGACACGGAATTTTAGACAATTTGTTAAAATAATAAATCTTTGTAATTTTTTGAGAGAGAAAGGGAGCCATATTTTGGGACGTCCCAAAATAAAAATAGGAACAAGAAAAGTGGGACAGAGGGAGTATTAATTACATGTGTCGACTACATAACAAAATACATATTTAAATATTAATTACATGTGTCGACTACATAACAAAATACGTATATAATGAAGATTGATAATTCAGACCAACTTCCATCTAATCAAGTCAAACATCATCAATCCCCGATCAAAGATCGAAATTGACATATGTAGTTTATTTATGATGTTCAAATTATGGGGAAAAAGAATCTAAATGCTTCAATGTTACACCCAAAAAAATTAATATATATGACTTGTAATTGGCTAAATATTGCTACTTTACTTGGCTTGGGATTGGTCCTTTATTTTTGGTCCTACTTAATTGGTTTCTAATCAGTTAGGTGCATAATTAATTATTACGAGAAAAACTGAAAATGTTAAAGAAGCAGCACTAATAGAAAGGCGCCACCTGTACACGTGTATGAATAATAGTAGAGCTGATGGAGATGGAGAAACCAGAAAGGATTAATTAGTTATGAACATGTGCATCAAGGTGTGGATTAGCTGTATCTAGAATTTATATATTCCTTTGGGTCATGTTATTAATTAATTCGAAGATATAATTTTGAGATAAATGAATATATATTAAGAACAAAAAAACAATTTCCAACCTTTTAAATAGTAAATTGAAGACGAATGTGTATTAAGAATTGTACCACATACAATAAATTAAATAATGGCGGTTTAATTATGGGAATATTTTGAGAGAGAGGATATTTTAAAGTATGCAATATTTATTTACTGGAATACGTACCGACATTAAAAGATCATCATGGTATACATGTTTCTGTTTGGATTGGTAATAAAAGTTGTGGTACTAGAAGTGTTAAGTGGACCGATCAAATTTGGACTAGCTTTCTTAGAAACTGACCCAAACAGAATTTAATTTGCGCAAAAAATTGTCTATTATACCCCCATCAAAATATGCAAATACACCCCTTTCAACCTAAAAAATTAGTCACCGTGATATATACTCGCGTGTGTTAAATTTTTTAAATTATAATTTATCTTGGCATATTAATTATTTATAATATATCATACTAAATTTGAATATGTATCAAAATATATGCAAAAATTCAACTAAGAAAAGTTCATTTCACATATTAACTTCAAACAAAGACACACAAAAGAAAGCAAAAAGACAATTAAAATCAATTCACACATTCCGAAGTATTATCCATCCATCAAAATAGTAAGTTCTATTCATTGTCCCTGCAACCATGAAATAAATAACAATTATTATAGTTTAAGTTGAAGAAATATTAGGTGAAAGGGAATAATGGAGAAGTAATGGAGAATTAACCGTGGCTTTGTCATGGTGATCAAAGTGAGAAAAGCTAGTTTGTTTTAGTGGGTAGTTTTTTCTTTATTGGGTAGGTTTTGTGTTTTATAATTATAAATTTTGAAAAAGGGTAATTTTGGAAAGTGCAATTTTTGGTGTAACATGTTGTCACAACCGCCACTTTGTGAGCAAAAACATGCTTCCATTTTTAATAGTATAGATTATAATCCTCCTAGTAACTTTGAAAATCTACAATAACTCCTATATTCATTTAAAAAAATTGACAATATCCATATTGACTTATGATGAAATTTCAAAATAATTTTTTTTGCTTATATAAAATAACACATGTAGATTTTTTGCTAATGAAAATAATATAAGATGATTTTTTTTCCAATTAGACAAAGTATATAGGGTACATAGGCATGACGTAGCTTTAGTGTAATATGAAGTTTCCAAAAAACTTACGTATTTTATTTTAACTTATTGAACTTTAAGGTATTTTTTACAAAAATATTGGATCGGTCCATATATATATATACTCCGTGTTTTGCATAATTCTTGGTTCATGGTTATGGTTTTCAAAAAATCATAAATTAATTTATTTCGATAATAATTTAATAATATTATATGATAATATATATTTATGATGAATATTTCAAAGATTTTAAACACCATAAAAATATTCAAACCAAATTTATAAGTAGCTTTAAAAATTTAAAGTTTGACTTTGTAATGGAGTTGAAAATTTGAAATATCGTGATCGAGTATTCTTATTGAATACTATAGCTTAAGTCTTGAAATGTGCAGTGAAGGAAAACAGAACTTGCATTCTAGACCATATTAATCGGTAAGTAGTTGAAGTTCATTTTGATTCATATGTTCTTCAAATTCAAATGTATGTTAGAGCCTTTCATATAAATAAAATTCTCTAATGTTTCTTTTCCTTTTTTAAGGGCCAAAGATAGAATTTGAAAAGAGCCAAATAGACTTTTTCTCTAATTAAAAGTTCATTGGTTATAATTGTTTGAGAAACACAAGAAATTTCAATATCAACTGTGTCAAGACTAGAAGCTAACTTTAGCGAGGGAAAGAATCGTTTTGTTACCTTCTCTAAGAACGTGTGAAGCAGAAAAATATAAGGAGTCTAGACAAAAATTCATCATCATTGATAGAAATCAAGTCGGAGAAACAGTTGCGATTCATAATTACATTTATCACAGTCTTACAATCACCTTCAAGAATTGCACGTGGCCACCTCATCTGAACTGAAAATTGCATCGTCATTGAATCATATATTTGAGACTCTTGTGTTAGTTAATTGCATGTATTAGCTAAAATGCTTCTAAAGCTAGAAAAGTTAAAAAAAAAATCATTTTTTTATTGAAAAAAATTATTTATCATATTTCCATCAACAAATTAATAAGAATATGATAATGGGTCGGCAAAATTTCATCCAAAATATGGAATAGCAGGAAAAATTGAGTCCAATAGTCATTGGGCCTAGAGTTGAGCTTTTCGTAAGGTAATTCATAATTGGTCCCATTATCCAAAAGAATGCTAATCTTGTTTTTGCACTCTTTAGCTCAACAATTTTTTTCCTTCCAAAATAAAAGCTCAGTGTAAAATAGCAAATTCAAGTTCGAAGTTTGAATCTTTGTTAGGAGAGATTTACACTTAATCTCGAAAGAGATTAAACCTTTGAAAAATAATTTTTTTTTATCAAAGCGAAAGACAATTTTATTGATAGTCAAGTGGATATTAGGTGTCTACCGCCTCTAATTTTTTGCGATGAGAGCATTCCACATTAGGTTTTTTAAACTTTTCTATTGGCGAATGAATTATTAATTAATTGAAAAAAAACTCAATACTTTCTGTGAAAGAAATAATATTATGTTACCAAAATGATGTCTAGGAACGCTATGAATCGATGTTGGCTCGATTTTGATTTCGAAAAAGTTGTAGAATTATTTCAGTGAAATCTTGATAGAAAAAAATAAGTGATCAATATCTTTTTTATAATTATTTAATACGTATATTTTATTAATCTTAAATCTAGATCTCGCTTATTGTTTAAACTTTTCATCATATTGAGTTTTTTTTTCTATGTGTAAAGTGTAAACACACATTTTTCTTTAAAAAAATTTTTTAGGGCGTGAAACAATTGCTTACTTTCCAAATCTAATTCCTTTCCTCTGCCGGAAGTCAAACCCTTTTACAATTGGACCTCCACACTCATTCACATTCCCGCGTTAAATTCCCCGGTTTCCCTCTCACTCTCCTCTTCCCCTACCACCACCGGGACTGCCGGTAACCCTGTCATAACTCCAGAAATCCATTTCCTTAACCCGTAAACCCGAAGTCCAAGATCTTAACCCCATTCACGCGCAGTTGACATTTAAATCTAGAGAGAGAGAGAAAAACCACGAGATCAGTAAAATGATGGAGCAGCTGAAAAACAGTAATGAAGACAACATTGCTGAAGAAAAGAAATCTGTATCACCGGTTAAGGATTCGAGCCCGGTCCGTACACCCGACCCGGATCCGAACCCCAAGGTCGGTGCATTAAAGCCTGGGGATAATGCCGATAATAATAACGATAACACCACTATTGATATAGATTTAAAAAGCAGCAATATTAGTGCGGAGGAGAATATCGACAAATCATCGGCAGAGGTGGAGGCGGGTCCCAAATCGAAGAAATCGGTACGGTGGAGCGAGGAATTGGTGATGGAATCGCAAGGGCAGAGAGATTTCGATCACGGATCCAACAATCCCTATGTTAATCACACTCCCACGGCTACTACCAATTCATCGTCTTTCAATTTCAAAGGTCCGTTGTTTTCTCCGCGTTTATATACTTATTTGCTAATAGTTAGGTTTGAATTATTGGATTTTTCTGCTTGGATACTACTGTTATATTTCGATTAAGCAGAGGTGGATACTTTATTATGTATGTATGTTTTACACACACAATTAGAGATGTGTACTGATATAGGTTCATTCGTTGAATATATACATCTCAATTACAGTTTAGTTAGAGGCAAACAGTTTGAATGCAATTAAGATCGGTGAGACAGGTTTGGTCTTTTTTGATTGAGTGTTATAGATAGATAGAAGGGGATGTTATTGATCCCGTTTGAATTTCTATTTGAAGTTTGGTGAGTGAATTTGCTAAAAGAAAGTTGTGGCGTGAAAAGCTGGATTTAGAAGTTGATTTGATAAGTTGTATCATTTAGTGTTTATGGATATAGTGAATTTAAATAGTGTTTCATGGTTTATTGAAGATTGAGTGTCTCGGTTTTTTGTTTTAGATACGATGGGTAATGTGAAGGATGTGCTGGGGAAATGGGGGAAGAAAGTGGGAGAAGCAACAAGAATGGCTGAGGATCTTGCAGGGAACACTTGGCAGCACTGTAAGCATTTTTCTTCCTTCTTTTTTCCAGTATTGTCTGTTTGTTCATATATTATCTTCTTTTTCAAGTACGGTTCACGAATCCAAGGAATGCTGATGTCTTATTGATATACTGCATAGTAGTTCTTATCCAGTAAATGCTGATGTCTTATTGATATTGCATTGTAGTTCTTTTAGATTTCACCGATATGTTATTTTATGAAGGTGGAACTTTAAGAACAAAAAACATTTCATACATCATACTTGTATGCTTTAGCACACCCTAAAAAGCTGAGAGTAGATAGATTTGTCATTTGTGTGGAATGAGCTTTGTGTGGGGCTGATAAGGTTGTCAGAACATGGATATGAGTTGTGAAGGGGTGGGATTAACTTTTGCATGTGAATACATAAAACTAAGGCAGTCGAAGAATACACTGTTATCTTTAATGTAGCTGCTGGAGAATGTAGTGTAAGCTCAACTTTATAATTTCTGAAAATTTGAGACCTTTTAGTTATTTTCCCCCTCCGTTATTTTAATTATTTATCCATTCTTATTGGGCCGTCCTTTGGCCTTGGATGAGTGTTTGTGGGTGATATAGCTGCTGCATAGACTCTTCTTTTGGGTGATGGGTGTTGGTTGCTTATCAAACATTGTTGAAAATTTTTAGCTGTTAAATAATTGAATCTTACCCTCGTGCCCCCAATTTCTGTATCTTTGTATTACCACTTATAGTTCTATCACTTTTATTGCTGGTGTTCTCCAAATCCCTTTTGACGTCAATTCATTAAGAGGTACCGAATATAAATGCATTAACGTTCCTTATCTTTTTGGATATTTAGAATAAATGAAAAGAAACCAGTGTAAAAATCTGGAAAGGGGATAAAAATATCAAAAGAAAAACAGGATGCTCCATGAGAAACTGCAAAAAGTTTCTCAACCAGTGTTTGCCTCTGTTACATATTGTTGGACTTACTGAATAATATTAGACAGAAATGTTCAGATGTCTTCGATGGTTTATGAAATTTATGAAAATCAAAGTTTAACACTATTAGCTTGATAAACAACAGGAAGTGATCATATGCAAGGGTATTATGAGAAGGGAAAACCTCATGGCTCATCCTTTGTCTCTTATTTTTCCTTCAGCTTTTTGAATCTGATGAGTGAATTTTTACTCTGTTGAGGAGATGGTTTGTTTTGCCTTTCGAGGAAGTTGTTTAAGAATTTTGACTAGGTTCTTGGAGTTCTGGGTTATGATAGAGCGGAAAATAATACTATTGTGTTGCCATGAATGTTTTTCACTAAGTTTTGCCTCAACTTGTTTTTTAGCTGATAGATAAGCATACAAGAGACAAGCTCTGTTCTCTCCCCCTTTCTTTTTTCTTTTTGTTTATATTATAACTTTCTAATAAAAAGTATGAAAATATTCGAAACATTTTCTTTCTTTAATATAACTTTATATTCGTTTTTTTTTACCTAGTGAAAACAAGCCCTAGTCTAGCGGATGCTGCCTTAGGAAGAATTGCACAAGGAACTAAGGTCCTAGCTGAAGGTGGTTATGAGAAAATATTTCGACAGACATTTGAGACAGTTCCAGAGGAGCAACTGACAAATTCATTTGCGTGTTACTTGTCCACATCAGCTGGTCCAGTCATGGGTGTTTTATATGTTTCTACTGCAAAGCTTGCATTTTGTAGCGATAGCCCACTTTCATACCAAGCCAGTGACAAGACTGAGTGGAGCTATTATAAGGTACTTTTGAATGTTCTTTTCATTGTGGATGCATCTTTACGTCGGTTTATTCCACGTAATGGGTGCTAATTTTTTAATTAATATGGCTGGTCATCCTGTGATTTGACAATCAGCTATATAGACCATAGCATGTGAGAACTTGTTGTAGACATAGGAAAACACATGACAACATAATCGACTGATTTTCACATTTGGCTTCCTCTCTTTCTATTTGAACTCTCCAATTTCTTGCTGTATTTCACCAATCTGCAGAATCTGAATTTTGCTATATTTGAAAAAGAGAAATTATTATGGAAGCTTAAGATCATTGATAAAAATTATATCAAAATTGCCCTACATTAACTAGGGAAAAAAGCTTTTATTGCATTGATCAGGATATTCAATTTATATTCTTTTATCTTGAAGTTGTGTTTTTACTTATTGATATGAGAAATCCCAGTTGCCTTGATAATTTTTACTTTTTCACTACGTTTTTATCCTTTGTTACTCTATTATGCTTTTTACACTTTAAAGAACTCATCTTTTTAACTAAATTTCTGTTTGTAGTCATAGTAGTTCGCAAAATTTAGGAATTTAATTCCTTCAATTTGAAGGCTTCTTATCTACTGTTCTTCCTGGGTTTGGTGTTTATTTCTTTAATAGCTCTTTGATTATCATACTTTTGAAGTAGTTCTCCGATCAGCCGTTGACATGAATCTAACTATGTTTAGGATTTAGCAAAACACAGAAATACAAACAAGAGCTAATATACTTACTGGGGTGTTGCCTTCGTTCTGGAGCTGTCACTAGGCCTTTAATGAGACAAGCTTCGGGTGACTCACACTAACATACAAACGAGCCTAGTGTAGGCCTAAGTTGAAACTCTAAGTCATGTACTGTACTCATTTTTTTCTCTCAGCTCAACCCAGAGAACTGATTGTGCTTCCTAAAAATATCAAAAGTTCAAATTCAACATGTTCTGAATTTTGCTGTTTATTAATCTGATGAATCATCTAACTGTATCCAACATTTTTGAACAGGTTGTTATCCCATTACATCAACTCAAAGCAGTTAACCCTTCAACAAGTAGAACAAATTCAGCTGAAAAATATATCCAGGTTATATCTGTTGATAACCATGAATTTTGGTACATGGGCTTTTTAAACTATAGCGGGGCAGTAATATGCTTACAGGAAGTCTTACAAGCTCGTGACGTCCAATCCGTGTAAAGTATATCCAGGTTCAGTTCTTACTATTTGAAGAACATAGTGAAGATTTGTTGTACTTTGAAAAATTCCAAAAAACTTAATTGAATTCTTGCCTCTTTAAAATGTCTAATTCTGTTGCATCTGAAAGTTATTACTTACAATTTTTGTGAACTTTTTCTATGGTGACATTTTATTTGTTGCATCAGTTAAACTATGTTCAGCATACTTGTGAGTCTTACATTTATCTGCCAGTTTTCTAATGATTTCTATAAAATTTCTTCAAGGTTAATATGAAGTTAAATTTTTACCATTGCCCTTGTCCCGTTTTCTATGAGACATCAGTGGTACATGCTACATTATCTGACTGGAGTATATCGATTATATACTTTGTAAAGTGACAATAACTAATGATTTTGGTGGTTTTGGTGGAACTTTTGAAACTCCCTTTGAATTGAATTTGAAAGTTGTTTTTTAGGATTTGAAAAGGTTCAAATTTCATTTGGATTGAATTTGAGTGTTTGGATTTGGAGGAAAAAAGTAGGTGGTATGTTTTAAATTGATGTCTTTTATAGAAAAACATAAGTAATGATTGTCAAATGACTCAGATCAGTATATTATAAAAGGAAAAAACTAGTGGTAAGTGTCAAATTATTGTCTTTTATAGTTTTGCGTTTTAAGATTTAACTTGAATCTCATATAGATTTGTCCTTCGTCCGAATTCCGTTTAAATTTAAAAAGATTTTGACTCTATTTCGCGAGACCCTCAAAATAAGATCAAAACTCTTCCATGTAAGATCAAACGGTCCAATGGATCATAATCAGTCCTAGGAATTTTTAATGATATTCTACAAGTACAACTCAATACCTCTAGGGGCGTTTTTGACGGCCTTATAGGCCACATGCCCACATATGGTCTGATAGACCAAGTTGTGGCCCAATCTGTTGTTTTGGATCATTTGCGGGCCTTCAGCATTCAATCAAGTAGAGCCATTCCGGCCAATTTTTATCGTCCCAATACGTTACAGACTAATTTTAAATCTAAATCTTCATGTAAATTCATGGACCTTGCAAATCCTTATAATCTGAAATCAAGTAAGAAAACAACAATTAAAGAATGAAATAAAAGAAAGGTGTAATACCAAAATGTGATTGGTCAAGTAGTAGAGATTAGTCACTACAAAATAGTGAACCCATATTCGAACTTTTATTGGGAGGGGTTTCAATTAATGTGTCAGATGCACCTCGTAAGGATTAAAGCCTTTGGTAAACAAAAAAAGAAAAAAAGAAGGTGGAATCGTATAAGTACTTCAATCATCAAACGAGTAAATCAGAAAATATATTCCAAGCGCCCGGGGTGAGCGATTTCACCTTTTGGAACAAGAAAATATATTCCAATCTAGGATTTATTGCAATTCTTATAACGTAATTCCTTAAATCTAGTTACTAGGTCATGAATCTATCTTTTCAGCCGAACCGTCGATAACTTTTATTTGTCCGCTTTCTCTTTAACCGTTGCATCACGTCATTACCACGTCATCAAGTATACGTGGTGCAGCCCACCAATACACTTGTGATCTAACATTATTTTTCCTGTTAACCTATCAAAGGCGGATCTACTTTCTCTAAGTGAGCACCAATACTTTTATGAATTTTAATCTGAAATTTGTTAGAAGTATATAATCATCTAGTGAAGATAGTTGATATAATGTGCTACAAACTAAATTTGAACAACAATTATAATAGGTAAAAAGTAAATGGTAAACAACTAAAAAAATGCTTTTGAAGTATTCGAAAGTGTGATGCCTAATTTTGTTAGCCCACCAAAAAAAAAAAAGTTTAAAACCAGTTAGGTGTGAAACTCCTTCTAGAGAATTAATAAGTTATTTATTCTCTGTATTTACTTTCTAAAATTACTGTAGTAAAGCAAAAGCACAATTCAAGCGATTGCATGCCAGTCATTATGAGAAAATATAAATACTATATTATATTTTGGTTATTTTTCTAAAATGCACACAAGAAATATGTACCACAATTGTCTTGTTAATAATTCTGTTGTGTTCAATTCTGATTTTATGCTTGTTTCATTCTAGGAAACCAAAACTTATTATTTTCATTTCCTCTAATTTATATGTTGTTATACAATTGAAATCATGAGATGTATAATTAGATATAGTAAAACAACTTTTTGCTTTTCGTGAATAAGTTGAAAACAAAACTTTGATCCATGCGTAATTTAAAATTGAAATTAAAACATAATTTTTATGTAAGTAGGTGTATAGTATTTAAGAATGGGACATGGCCCATTGTCCATCCATTGATCTATACTTGAATGCGATCAAATCTACTTTCCTTTTGGGTGCAAGCTGGATGCTAGTGAAAAAACCAATTGAGTTTGTCAGCCCAAACACGGCATATAGTTATTAAACCTTAGCTTTATAGAATTAGTACAACTGATTTTTAGCTTCCTATTCAAAATAAAAAATAAAAAATAAAAAAAAAGGACCCTACTTTGCTTCTGCACCATTAAAACAAGAACCTAAATCTAATCAGTACACTGTTCTCTGTAACAATCACATGGTTCAACTATGCAATAAATTGAATATAAGATGGGTTATCATTTTCTGTTTGTCTTTATTCAGGAAATGGGATGAGTGAAAATATATCATGTTTTATCTGTCTTGATCTTTCACTTATTCAAAATTAATTTTCGATGGTTCTTGGATTCTAGCCAAAGTTAGAAATATACTGTATCAGATAAAGGTGACAATTAAATTTAATTTCATTTTTCCAATGTACCAAATAAATAATAATTGAATTTTGAATCGGTTTAGATGGATAGGGTCGTAATTGGGCTAGGTGGATCATGTATTAATGTATCTTTAACAGTCTTCTTGATTAAGTATTATTAAGGTGTATATTAATTTATCAGTTTTATAAGTATCGAACGCGTCTTATTTATTTAATCTATTAATTTAGTTAAATCAACAAATCAAACCAAGAAAAAAAAAGTAAATTGAGTCTGATAGGGTGTATGTGGATGGGTTTTAGCCTGGTCTCGCGGATTTCGCGAGATTGAATCAAAACTCTTTCGAATGAGTTTTCGCCAAACCCATAACCATAACAAACATATTCAGAAACTCACACTCAAACTCTTCAAACCTATAAAATATTGATTTGACACCTATCACCTACTTTTTCCCTCAAATCTCACTTAAAAAGATATTGATTTGACACCTATCACATACTTTTTTTTCCTAAACCCCAACATCCAAACTCAATCCAAGTGGGGTTTCAACTTATTCAAACCACAAAACTCAAGAGCCAAAAACTCATCCAAATGAAGTCTCAAAGGTTTCATCGAAACCATCCAAACCAATTTTTTTAAACTGAGACCCGTGAAACCGAGCCAGAACCCATCCAAATAGACCCATAGTCACAAGCATGTGGAGCTTTTCTTTATATTGATTAAAAGTTCTTGTTTATTTACCAAATTGATCTCTTGCAATATGGTATCATTGGTATGGGGACAAAAGTAGCAAGAATGCAAGATGGCATGCTAAAATTATACTAATATGTAATTTTTTTTCTAAAATATAATTAATATGTAAGAATCAATTTTCGTTTTGGGGACGGAAACAATGTTTCGCCTTTACCCACAAATTAACTGTTTGATGTTCAACTAAACGTGGTCGTAACAGTCCTCATTATAATCCATATATACATACATGTTCTTTCATCATGCTAATTACAAGCATGCTCCAATAAAGAAAGCCCAAATCCAACCAAAAATCTATATTCCTATATATATGATGATGATGATGAGTGAACTTGGCAAATCACGGCTGATTGCTTTTGGATCAATTTTTGATCCATTTCAAGTAAGTGGCATCATTTGGTTGGGATAAACCTCTCTTCCAAACCTAGCTTGCATTTTTGGTACATTTATTGGTTTGAAGAATTGTTTTGAATTATAGAATATATTAAAAGTGATTGTAAAATAAAAATTATTAAATTAATTTTTAAAAAATTAATCTCTAGAAAATATAAAGTAAAATTCGAGTTATGGAATCAAATAAAACTAACAATAATGAAATAAATAATTTAAAATGAATATAAAAATCAGAATTTTTTTGACAAAATATTGTATGGATAATCACGTTTTTATTATATTTTAATTTATTATAAATTACTTTGATGTTATTGTATATTTTTTAGTCACTCAATTTGTATCACTTTTGAAATTGAAGATATACTCACAAAAAATAAAGAATCAATATAGATAAAATAAATTATGGATCAAAATTTCGTTTCGAGTGTATGTTTCGGTCAGCCAAAAATTGGAAACTTTTCGAGACTTTTCAGAAATGTTTCGGAAACACTAAGGAAAAAGTGTAATAAAAGTTACTAAATTTAGATAGATAACAGAGTTTAAGGCAAACAAATAGTTTCGGAATTACATCTTATTTTCGTTTCACTTGATTCAAAAATGGAAACTTTTCGATGTTTTCGAAGGAAAATATGGAAATTTTGATCCATGAAAATAATTATGATTAAGTCAAAGAAGAACTATCAAATCCCCGTGTTATTTTTATTAGCAAACCCCCATCTTCCCTCACCTCCCCTCCCCCCAGATTCTATTTTTATTAGGAAAGAAAACTCATTTCAAATTCATTCATAAATTATAGGAAAGTTTGGGGTTCTTGTCATTTTGCACCCTGAAATTATAGAGTTTTGGCACTTTGCACCTTAACTTAAAAGTATTTGGCACTTTGCACCCTAATGTGTGTTTTAGTGAGAAAATTAATTGATAAAATGGTAGAATAGTTATTTTCAATTTTTTTTTTCAGTTTGCACCTTAGCAATATTGATCTTGCACCCTTAAAATATAGAATGTTGGCATTTTGCACCCTAAAATTAAGAAATATTAGCATTTTCATCCCGATTTAAATTTTTTGGCACTCTGCACCCTAAAAATATAATTTGTATGACATTTTGCACCTTAATGTTTTTTTCTTTAAAAAAACAAACTCATGAATGTCAGCAATGTAGAGATATGATGGTCATGTCTATGCACAACAATCATAAATTTATTATTCTAAATTTATTTTACCTTATAATAACTTATTTAACATTTTCTCTCTGTAAAATTTAGATTAAAAAAAAGACACTGTCTTCATTTGATTTTCAAGTATCCTGAAGATTATTTACTTTATATATAAAATACACGTTTACGTATCTAAAACATTATTATATTGCATGTTATGTACATAATTTAGATTATCATATTAAGTCGGGGTTGAAAATGCCAGAAATTATATTTTTTGGGTGCGAAGTGCCAAAATTCTATATTACAGAGTGCAAAGTGTCAAAATCTATACTTTAAGGGTTTAAAGTGCCAAAAATATTCGAAAATAACTATTATACTCTTCAATCAATTATTTTTTTCTTCAAAACACACACTAGGGTGCAAAGTGTCAACTAAATTGTATTTCCAGGGTGCAAAGTGCCAAAACCCCATAATTCCAGGGTGCAAAGTGCCAAAAGCCGGAAAGTTTGTCAATTTTCAGAGTTAAGAGAGGTTATTGATATTTTTTTAGGAGATAATTGCACTTGTGATATAGCGCTTTAGGTTAATTCCAACTTTTGGTAAACCTCTTTATGCGTCCTACACATTTGGTACCGCCGTTAAAAATCACCGTTAAGTGGTGACGTGACAGTAAAATCTTATTGCAAAGTTGATTCAATTACTTATGTTCACTGATAATTTTATCCCATAACATTTCAGGCTACCAACATAGCCACATATCACAAAATTTAGTGAAGATTTTAGTCCACATTGTTGCCAAATTTCAAAATTTGGAGATTTTATGTATTATATATGAATAACTAATTTGATTATATATAACATTAATAAATTAAATAACATTTTAACATAAACCTAAAAAAAATTAAGAAAATTTATTGTTTTCAAATCTAAGATTTATATAATAGTATCTATAGTATCTATTTAAAATCATAAATTATAATTAAAAACTATTTAATATTTACAAAAATAAAAATAAAAATTCACCCATCCCCAATCAACCCGGTAAACCTCTCTTCCCCAACATCCCTCCGCCCACCCCTAAATTACCAGGCTACCATGACCTGGAATCGTTGGCCCACCTAAATATTTAAAAGAAGTTTCATTTTTTTGTTATTGTTTATAAACTAGATCATTAAGCTTAATTAAATTAATTTTAAATATATATTATTTATACATTACCTAGCTAACACTATGGAAATTGCAAATAATTCAATAATTTTCAATACACACTACATAACGGTGTCATATAATATAATTAAAATGAAAGAATATAATATTATTACTTTAATCATTTCATAGATTACAAATTTTAGTCGAATCTATTTCAATAAGGGTGACATGATTGTATACTGTTGTTTTTATTTTTTATTTTTCAATCAATAAAAACCGGTATTTTTTTTTGAAATATAAGTCCTTACTAAAATTGTAGAATGAAAAACTAAATAGAAAGATTAGTGATTATTAAATTAAAAAGATCCTTGAAAAAACATATTTTCATTTTTTTTAAAACTGTTTTATGTATATTTATGATAGTTGACGATTTAAAATTAAGATTAAAGTCATTTTTCATTCATTTAATTTATTTTTTGTTCAATAACTGAAAATATTTATCTAATTATCAGATGTACTGATATTATTTGATATGAAATATTTATAATAAATTATGGAGGAAAAAAAAAAGCATTTCAATAAATTGTTCAAATTAAAAGATCACTAGATATGAAAAGGGACATTTTACTGAAAAAATGTGATGATGTCATCTCTAGTACCATAGTAGACATAACGGGAATGTCTTATAAGGTGAATTTTAGTCGAAGAGGTCTAGCTTGATGGCGAAATTGAGAAGAAGTCATTAGTTCAATTTACACTAATATAGGTAATTATCAAGTATAATATTGTTATCTGTATTTCCTTAATTTATTTTTAATTTGTTCTTCTATAATAATAATAGATTCAAATATAATTTCTGATGTAATGACATCCATCGTCTAAAACAACTGATAGAATTTTAAAGTACGAAAGTGTTGATATAATTTTATCTAAGGGGTGTGCGATAATTATTACTTATTCTATACATGTATGCGAGTACTGAAACCGAGTTTCTTTCATAATAAGGTGCATGTTTCATAAGGGTTAATGTTAATTTATTTTCTCTGGTCACCATATTGTTCAATTTATCTCTTGTAATTTGAAAAAGAGCAATTTATCTCTCAATAACTTTTTAAAGGAGCAATTAACTCCCTGAGTTGAAGAGTGTATTTCACTCGCTTAAATTTGAAAGTGAAAATAAATGTATTGTGTGAATAGATGAAATTACCCTCTAGAGGGTAAAATGGTCAACATAAAAAGGGGATATTATTGTCAATTCAATTTTTCTGAAAGCTTAAAATTTCAAGAGACAGAGTGAATCATTTTTAAATTACAGGGAAGATAATTGTTATTTTTCAAATTACAGGAATAAATTCAATAGTATAATCAAAAGGGCTAAATTATCATTTACTATGTTTCATAACGTTCAACATGTCAGATTTCAAGTACTCTTTCCTCTCGAAGTAAGCTAAAATGTTAGTCACACATTTGGGTCGTCCTTTTGTTTTTCTTTTCTTTATATATACACATTTTAATAGTGAAATCATTCGATATAAGGTCATCTTAAATGAGGATCATCCAGCGTTCACCTCTTCAATCCTCTTTTTATAGTCATTTTTCGTGACTGAAACTTCTCATTATAATTAATTTCAATTCGCATATTTTTTTTATAATAATAATAATAATAATAATTATAATAAATTTAACATTGACATTAATAAAAACAAAAAACCTACACCAAGAAATTTAAATGGCGTTTGACGGTATGTAATCAGATTTTTTTAATATATAATTATTAGGGTTATTTTTTTAATCCATAAATTGTTTTTCATTACACTATTCAAATTAAACTAAATTAGCCAAATTTAAAATAATAGATAAATTAAATTTTCTTACACTTCTATTAAATTTCAAAAATTAATGTAATAAATTAATGTTAAGTTTATTAAATGAAATTTACAATTATAAAATTAAATTAAAGTTAAGATTTTTTAAAAACAAATTTAATAATAATTTTTATTATAAAATAAATTAATTACATAACAAAATAAAAAAAATAAAAAAAGAAAAGAAAAGAAGGGAGGTGGCGACGCCACCTGCCCACCACCCCACCCCACCCCACCCCTTCAAGCGGTAGGAGAAGACCTCCCCACCCATCTCTCACCCCTCCCCCTCTCATCAGTGGAGATCACTCAGAGCATCTCTAATGACTCCAAGAGAGAATACCCTCTCCTCTCCCTCTTCTCCTCCCCCTAGTTTTTTAGACATATCTAATGACTCATTCTATTAAACTTATTTAATTACAAATTTTATTTTTCTCCACTCTCACTACTTATTATTATTACTCCAAAAATAAATTTAAAATTAGCATTGATTTAAAATCAAAAGTACATTAGGGAGCATAGAAAATAAAAAAATACATCAAATATTAAATTAATTCATATAAGCGTTCGGAACTATCGGAAAGACGTTGAACGAGCGTTCGGAATTTAAAAATTAACAATAATTTAAAATTACACCAAAAATAAATTTAAAATTAACATTAATTTAAATATGGGAAAGACGTTGAACGAGCGTTCGGAATTCTTCAAGCTCGTTTTGCTATCATAAAACAGCCAGTAAGGGGATGGGATACAAAGGACCTGGGCAACATTATGTTGACACGTATCATTCTTCACAATATGATTGTGGAGGACGAACGAGATGAATACGAGTATGAGGAAGACTCAGACGATGAAGATAGTGATCCCACTAGATCTCGTAGGGCCTGTGCCACCATTTATGAGCAAAATTAAGGCACTACTCTTGATTTGGATCCACGAACAAGTCTCATATCCCTATAAGATTATATGATCCGCCGTCACCAGATACGATATGTAGATGTCAATCGCCAACTACTAAAGGACTTCATCGAACATATGTGGGACACATAAGGTCAAAATTAAGGTCTATGTTTCGCCATAAGTAATTCGAGAGTTGTAGTCGAACATGATTTCATGATTGTATCGTATTATTTTAAATTTTTTAGAAAAAATTATTTTTGGGTGATAAATACAATCCCAATTTTTTTAACAATCAATATTAAAATAATAATGTTAATTAAATGAAATGAAATTTGTATTTTTATAATTAACAATAATTATCTCCAAATAATATACAAATTTTAGTAATTTTTTATTTTTAAATAAAGCTAAAAAAAGAACAAAATAAAAAATAAAAAAACTTGGATGGGGGAAGCTCCCCCTCCCCTTCCTTCCAGGCCCCTCCAAGGTCCCTCTAGTACACTCTCCCTCTCCCCCTAGTCATTAGAGATGAATTTTTTCCCCTTCCCCCCATATATCCTGTAGGACATCTCCCCCTAGTCATTAGAGATGCCCTCAATTTCTCTTCTCTCTCACCCACCCCCCTAATTGGAAATGCTCTAAAGTGAATTTCTATCAAAAAATATTTTATTTAATTGTTCAAAATCCTTCATTACCTTACGGGAATTAGTTGTAGAAAAAAAAAATCCAATTTTGTTGTCTATCAACAAATATAATTTGTCAACTGTCTTCTATCTAACTTTTACACTATACCTCATTTTTCCAAATTTAAAAAAGTTTTTAAAATTTATTTCATAATTATAAATTTCAGCAAAAATACATTTAGTTTATGTTCTTTTTCTTTTTATCTACATTTAGTTTATCTTCAAATGTAAAAAAAATATAAATAAATAAATAAATAAATAAAACAATATCTACACAAGATATCCATATATTAATCCAACCAAATCTAAATACTAGAACCAAACGAAAATAAATCCTATTTTCCATGTAGGGCTTGTTCGAATAAGTTATGGACGGGTCTCGCGGCTCTCGTGAAACCGAGTCAGAACTCTTCTAAATGGAGTTTGGCGAAACCCATAAAACCCAGCCCAAACTAATTTACAAACTCATACTCAAACTCATGGATCAAAATTTTCATCTTTTCCTTCCAAAACATCGAAAAGTTTCCCTTTTTGAATCAAGCGAAACGAAAATAAGATGTAATTTTTTTTTGAGAGGAAATAAGATGTAATTTCGAAACTATTTGTTTGCCTTAAACTCTGTTATTTAACTAAATTTAGTAACTTTTATTACAATTTTTCCTTACTGTATCTAAAACATTTCCGAAAAGTTTCCAATATTTGGCTGAAACGAAATTTCGATCCATGCTCAAACTCTTCAAACTCTATAAATTGTTGATTTAACACATACCACTTACTTCTCCCCCCTTCCCCAACCAACTAAACTCTACTAAAAACATGGAAAAAAATGCAAGATACTACCCTCTATCATGTGAAATCTGCATAAAACTATCATGTGAATTTTTTTTTTATTTTGTCAATTTTTTTTGCACCAAACTCCATTGTACTTTAAAAAAATCTTGCATAAAACACTCATTCTCCGTTAGCTACTAACACCGTTAATTTTTAATTAATTTATCTAAATTATCCATAGATATATTAAAAGTACAAGGGATTTTGTGCAAATGTTCAAAAAAAAAAGGGAGTTTTGCGCAAATCTTCAAAAATACAAGAGAGTTTTTGGCTTAAAAAATGTGCAAAAAATAACAAAAATCGCATATTATTTGAGTGGACAACACGCGCGTTAAAAAGTGAAGGAAGGAAATGGATTTTGTTTTTATGCAGTGTCTTTAAAAGTACAAGGATGTTTGGTGAAAAAAAAAATTTATAGGGTAGTTTGGTGCAAGTTTCGCATAATATAGGGCAGTATTGTGTATTTTTCCCAAAAAAAATGATTTGACACCTAATACTTATTTTTTATCCCAAATCCCAGCATCCAACTAAAATCAAATGGGATATCAACTTTTTCTAAACTACAAGACCCAACAATCAAACTTAATCCAAATGAGATTTAAAGGAAGAATGTTACAAAAGAAGAGAAGCCGAAACAAGGGCATAGTGTGAAATCGAAATCCACGAAACCATGCAAAAACTCTTCCAAATAGAGGCATACCTTTTTTTTTCGAATGTTTAATCTCTTTCGAAGCGCGTCGGACATATTAAGTGGAAATCACTCCCAACAAAAATTTAAATATGTGACTAATCTGTTCCACTAAATCAATCAATCCCTAGTTGATTATAGAACCATAATTATGCTCCAATGTCATGTCAAACCTTAGCTGTTATGAAATGAAAAATTGACAATGGGACAGAAAGAGACAGATGTAAAATATGAGACAACATGTGGGAACAACTATACGAAACAAATTTCTTAGTTTCGATTTAGGGCAAAGAATTTGTTGGTTTGTTTGTTTATTTCGATTGGCCCTGCGCTAATAAGGATAGGGGAAATGGCAAATATTAGAAAAGGGAAAATCAGGGGGCTACCCCCACAAAAACCCTGCTTTCTTTGTGTTGTCACAATCTTGATCCCCTTTTACCCGCAATTTTCTCACTTTTTTTAAACAAGCACCATTATAACTCTTTCCGGGCCCTTCTCTATAATTAAAAACTAGGTTATGGGTATTTTTTGATAGACTCGTGGCTAGGGATTTTTAGAATATATAGGGCTTGTTTGTTTGGTATTTTTCAAAAAAATTTCGTGTTTGAAAAATGCAAACAAACATGTTTCCTATTTTCTGAAATAAATTTTTCATCTCTCAATATTCTCAAACTACTCTCTCAAAACCCAAACAAACAATAATTTTCTTATCTCTAAACAAAATCTATACAAACTATACTCTGATTTGACATAAAGTAACTTATCTCTTACACAATTTATCTCACAACAAACATGATTAGACATAAAGTCTTACACATCTTACACCTACAACCTAATTCTTCCAAAAAAAACCTACATCTACTTAATTTCTCAAACCACTATCTCAAAACTCAAACAAACAACACTACGCAAATCGAGATTATTTCACAAATCTTTACTACTCTCCTAAACTACTTTTCTAAACACCAAACAAACATGCCCATATATTTTTTTTTCTTGGAGAGATGATTTTTAGAAAATTAGAGAGACGATTAATTTTGTGGATTCGACAGGATCGTGTCAAACTTGTGGACCGTTTGTAATTATTTATGAATTTACAATATATTTTATCGTGTCACAAACTTCCCACAAAAATATTCGTGTCATGTTGGAAAAATAGCGGAAAAGACACTATTATAATATTAGTCCAATAAACTCTATTTTTTTCATTTTCAGTCCTAGATTATAACATGATTTTTATTTTCCTATTTTCTCGTATTTTCAGTCCCTCACATTGTTCCCTACCTTCCAAAGTATTTTCTTGTACAATTTCATTTTTTGTAAAAAATAAAAAAGACTCCAAGGGTATAAGTGGATGGGTTTTGGCTCGGTCTCACGAGATTCGCGAGACCGAGCCAAAACCCTTTCAAATGAGATCTCGTCAAACTCATAAAACATATTCAGAAACTCACACTCAAACTCTTCAAACTTATGAAACATTGATTTGACACATACCACCTGTTTTTTTCTCAAAATCTCACTAAAAATGATTTGATTTGACACCTACAACCTATTTTTTTCCCCTAAACTCCAACATCCATACTCAATTCAAGTGGAGTTTTAATTTATTCAAACCACAAAACCCAACATCCAAAATCCATCCATATGAGGTCTCAAAGGTTTCATTGAAACTATCCAAACAATTTTTTTAAATCTAGATCCGCAGAACCGAGCCAAAACCCATCAAAATAGACCCCAAGTTCCCCAAAATTTTAAAAATACTTTTCCAATTTTATAGTGACCCTCGCATTTCCTCTTATTTCTCTCAATTTCATGGAATGTAAGAGCAATTTAAGGATAATAAAAAATTAGTACGTATGTCTTCTACACAGAACATTGATTTTATATGCTAGCCATGGTTCAATTTGCAAGCGTGCATAACTCATTTTTCCATTTTAGAGTTCCTTTGGGCATCTCTCTATGATCGTCTCCAATGTATCCATCTTCTCCTTCAATTTAATTCTAATTGATTTCTTCCTCACTATAAGTTTACAATACTACTACTACTACTAATAATAATAATATTTATAGTACGAAAATAAAATTAAAGTTAAAAATAATAAATGTTAAACTACATTATTATTTAATTTCCCCCCTCGTAGACAAATTATAAATTTTC
Source organism: Penstemon eatonii (assembly GCA_038501285.1). Lineage (NCBI taxonomy): Eukaryota > Viridiplantae > Streptophyta > Magnoliopsida > Lamiales > Plantaginaceae > Penstemon > Penstemon eatonii. Next base: position 11,002,370 of record CM076710.1, read on the forward strand.
AAATTTAATCAAATCATATTTGAAATTACTTGCAATGTTATTAAATTTCACACAATAATAAAGTAAATTAAAGTTAAAGTTACATTTTTTATGAATTAAAATTCGATATTCTTAAATTAAAGTTCCATTTTTAATCATTAAATTAAACTTATTTTTATAAATTAGATTAAACTTATTTTTTTTTTAAATTAAAGAAAAATTTATTTTTAGTTTTTTTTAAGAAAAGCATTTTTAATTAATTAATTTATTAAATAAAATAAAAAAAGAAACAAATATCTTACAACAGGTTCCGACAAGTGTCGGCCACCCATTAGCTGGGCGGGTGCGTATATCGTGTGATAGATCGCGAGGAGTTGGCCGAGGGGAGTTCCCCTGGCCAACCCCCTTGACTCACCCGATCATCTTCCCCCTATATATATATATATATATATATTTTTTTTTACCCCTTCCCCTTGACACATTAATGATGCCCTTACGAAGATCCGACAATAAAGAGCGAACTTATTACGAAAAGCCTCACGAGTTGTTACTAATGCAACATTGGGGATTCCTCGCGCGTTCAATCGCAGCGTTACCTCTTGACTCGAATACAAATTTCTCTTCATTAGTCCCCCACAATTACAATTTTGAAGCTATATCAACGGGATGCAGAGTAGATCGTATATTGGTTTTTTTACTGTTGGACAAAATTAATTTGAATTGTACTTGTGTTTGAAAATGGAATCCAATTACCATGTATACATGATTTTTACAATTTTTATGTGACTTTCCCAATATCCACGAGCGATGCAACTTCGCGATGTCTCAATAGTGTAGTTAATGGGTAAAATAATTAGAGGGAAAAACCATATTTGATACCGTGATTTATGTTATCTTAACACATTTCATTTGACTGTTAAATTTTTAACAGAATATTTGCACGATACGTGTCGGTTAAGTGGCACATATTTTGCACGTGCAGGGGGTAAAATTTTATTTTTGAGATCAGACTTTTACCTACTTTACACTTTTGATAATAAACATTCGATAAAGATACATCTAATACCGAAATTGAAGGCCATTTTTTACACATTTGCATTTGATCATCAATTTTTAGGACGAAAAATACCACGTGGCCTTTAAATAACCAAAATTGCACGCTGTTTGCACGTGATGTGCTCGGGCAAGAAGTATTTGGACATAATATTAATTTTGTCATAACTCCTTCGTTACAAGACCAAATTTTGTGTTCTTTATATGGTTGGAGAGCTCTTGACGAGAGCCTTCTAACGTTATAAATTTCAATTCATGAAATGTAATAGATCATTCTCAGAAAATTAACAAAAATTTAGTCTTTTTAATTTTCTTGGAATTATCTATTGTCTTTCATGAATCAAAACTTGTATCTATATAAATAACATGATATTTGGCCTTGTCAAAGGAGTTATGGCAAAATCAAGATTATGTTCAAATACTCCATGTCAGAGCATATCACGTACAAAACATGAGCAATTTTACTGACTTAACAGCCACATGGTCGTTCCTGTCCAAAAAATTGATGGTCAAAACAAATGTATTAAACGACCTTCAATTTTGATATCAAATATGTTTTTTTCGAAGGTTTGGTACCAACAATGTAAATTAGGTAAAAGTCTGGTATCAAAAATAACATTTTACCCCTGCACATGCAAAATTTGTGCGCACACATAATAAATTCTGTTAAAAATTTGACGGCCAAATAAAATGTGTAAAAAAAACCTAAATCATAGTACCAAATATATTGTTTTCAGAAAGCTTGCTAAACAATAGTCATGCTTGTTACCACTACAATTCAAAGTTAATTATACGTCGATCCATGCTCGAATTGCTTAATCTGATTTCTATATTTCTCTATCAATATATATATATATATATATATATATATATATATTTTAACTTGATGTGTAACATTTTGACAACACTTGCACCCTGCAAAGCGTTTAGTACAACAATCTGCGAACCACAAAATGTGCTGGCTTTCCCGTTCAAATAGGATTGGACATATATTTTGGTAATAGTATATGTTTTAACTTTTGATTGGATAGAAATGGGGAGAGTGGTTAAGACTGTCCAAACAAGCCGGGGTTGGGTCGGGCATCATTGCCTAATTGAGCAAAGATAACGTGTGACAGAGTGTGAAGTGACATACACTGTACAATTTTAATTTGTCCATGTATCAATTCTATGTACCATAAAAGGAAAAGGGAAATCATGAAAGAGGAAAAGGGAAATGGAAAGCCACGTCCTACGCAGGGCTTGTCCTAGACATTTGATGGTTCTAGGCGAAATTTTAATTTGGGGCTCGTTCTTATAAAAAAATTAAAATTAATTTATTTTTTCAAATACAAAAATATTAATTAAATATTGACATGTTATTTTCTCTAACATATTATTTTTTAGATAGATAATTAAAAAACAAACTTATTTAACTTTTAAAAGATTCAACCGTGAATTTTTTTGTATAATTTATAATATTAAAAATATTATTTTAGCCGAAACAAATTTTAAAAGTTTATGTACATCCTTAACTCTATTTCATTCTTTTACAAATATCATAATTATTGATTGCTTGACTTTTTTCTTTCGTGACATTCTTAACTCTATTAATTATATATTATTATGCATAAAAATTATACATCATATATAAAACTAAAAACAAGATGCACATACATATAACAATATGGATGGGGCTAGATCAATTTTAATGGGGGTGAAATTTTTTTTTGTAATGTACTAAGTGAGAAAGTAATAAACAGAAAAATTAAATTTCAAAGAAAAAAACCATATTCTTTTTATAATAATTAAGAAAGAATTTTTCTTGAAGTACTACTTATTAAGAAAAAAAATTGACAAGAAATCATTAAATAAGAAAAGGGATTAAAAGAATAATTACTAAGAAAGAAAAATAAAAAAAGACGAACATTATAACAAAAAAATGTTAAATAACATAAACAATCAAAATATGAAAAAACTTAATATTGGGATTTGAACCTTAGACATCCCACTCATCATGAAAAGGTCTTACCAAGCAAACCAAGTTACATGTTATATACATAAAATTAATAAAATTAAAAATATTTAATTTTTAATTCTTCTAAAGGCCTATATATAAATTTTGGGGCCCTCCGGACCGGGGGCCCTAGGCGCCGGCCTAAGTTGCCTAGCACTTGGGTCGGCCCTGGTCCTATGATGAGTGTAAGTCGCACATACAGTCGCTTTGGACCATCGATGTGCGAGAGTCTCTGAAAAAAAAAATTAGGAGTAAGATTAAATTTAATTTTGTATATCTTTATATATTCTGAAAAAAAGGAAATATATAAATATTATGGGAAAAGATTTTGTGGACAAATGGTAAGGTCATCGGTTAGTGCATTGAAGTTTGGGGTTCAAATCTCAGGCTCTCATTTTGTTCATTTTAAATTCATTTTATCAATTATATGACTTTAATACCTATTAAATTGTCTTTTTTTTTTTTTTATCTGAAAAGGACAATCACTGCCTATCTTTCTCAACTAAGTCTCTAATAGAATCAGGTGGTTCTTTCATCCAAAGCAGACTTTCTCCCGAAGTGTGGCCAAGTTTGGCCAAAGCATCCGCCACCGAATTAGCCGACCTTCTGATCTGACGGAGAGACACAATCCACGGCTTAGCAAGCAGAATCCTGCAATCCTCTAATATAAAATCCAGCGAGTGATCCCGGGTATCAGTCTTTTAACATTTAAGAGCTTCAACTTCTTTTAGATATTTTTATGTAGTCTAACACATGATTTAAGTGGATAAGTGGATTGACTATAACTATTGACAAATTTGAGTAATTATTTACATAGAACTTCCTCCGGTTTTTTTTTTTTTTATTTAATTTGTTGTTTTGAAGGATTGCACATAAATTAAGAATTGTAATAAATAGTCATTTTTTAGAGAAAAATCCCAAAATATCATTTTAATCAAATAATCCCGATATTAAAAAGCATAATTACAACCATTAACAAGAAACGTAAAATTGATAGAAAATATTTAATTTTCATTGAACTCCTAAAATGAAAAATAAAAGCAAGAAATGATTATCTAACTATAAATCTCATATGCATTATTTACAGTACAATTATGATATGTTGGTCATCCACAATTTTACACTTTTTAATCTTCAAGTTCTTTAACATATGTAACATTTTATGTTTAATTTTTATGTCTTGTCTAAGCAACACCTATTCACTTTAGGCCTTATCCGTTGACTCCCTCCACCTCTTCCCCTCAACTTTCCCTTCTCCTTCCCATTCCCCTTTCTCTTCCTCTTTTCATTATCATCTCTCGTGACTCAATCTTATTTATAATTGTTTTAATATATAATTGTTAGGTTTAATTCATTTTTAAATTTAACAAATCTTATTTATAATATGTAATTAATTTCAATATATAATTGTTAAGATTATATCATTCTTAATCCATAAATCATTTTTAATTATGTTATTTTAAATTAACACAAATAAAGTTTCTTAAATTAAAGTTAATTTTTTTCCCTCACATCCTCCCCTTCCTCCAGTGGCGGAGCCAGAAAATAATTTCACCGGGGTCCTTTATAAAACTAAAGATTATATTAAATTTTGAATATTAATGAAAATAATTACTCTCAAACAAAATTAATTCAAACTTAAATGTCATATAGCTAGACGAGAATCTTTTAACGAAGTTCACATAAGTTTTTTATAGATTGAAATTGTTAGAGTCATTGAGGATGTTTCAAATAGTTATGTTTAAGAAATTTTGCTAGAAATTCCGAATTATTTGGAAATTTTTGATCAAATAAACATGTTGAGATATAAACTAGTCTATACTTTAGCTACATTGACCCAATAACAAAAACGTATATTTAAATTGTTCAAGAACATGTAAATTTTGATTCATGAAAATCAGTTCACAATAATAATTCCAAACGATTTCAAATACATATATTTATCTATATATGTATCAAGTGGTCTTTTGTATGTTTCTTATATATATACATACGTTTGTAACATATAATAATATTTTTCAAACCATTATTAGAAATGTAGAATAAAATTAATAATTGATTAAAATATACAAGTGAACAAAAATAAAATTTTAATATAACTATATATTTCATACATGGACCACTTTCTTTATAAATTTTTTATTTTTAATGGGGTCATTAAACAACAAAAATATACTTATTATATAATTTAATATAAAAATCAAAATAAACTAAGGATTTCCTTACATTTCCTTAACAGATAGTATTAGAACTTCAGGGGGGTCCATGCACCCCCCTAATGTCAACTTGGCTCCGCCACTGCCTTCCTCCTCCCATCATCAATGGAGATGGCTTCATATCCAACTTTATTGCATCTTAAACTTTTTGGTAAAGAGTATTTAAGAAGTTGTACTCTTTGAAAAAAAATTGGTAGTATATTTCTTTTAACCTTTTGTTGGATAAATTTATAGTATTAGTTTATCTTGATTTAGTAATCGTCATTTTATCAAAACAATTTCATGAAAACATATCGTGTTTGCTACCCAAAAAAGTTCCCCCCCTCCCTCCTCCGAAATAAAATGGTCTAGCTCCGCCCCTGATGATAATATTTATGTAGGTATGCATATGGTATCACATAAGCATGAGTTGCATGTTGATAATCTATCAGTGGACATGATATCTACGGTTTGATTCTTAGAATCCCCCAAAACTTTTATTTTCAAATTCCTTCCATTTTGTCCAGCTTTCACTTTAGTCATTGATTCTTTTTTTTTCTCTCATGTTTTTTCTGAAATTCATTTTATATAAATTGATGTGCTAAGAATCCGTACATTTTAAAAAACTTGCTAGTATATATTTTCTACATTTTTGATAAATAAAATAATAGTATCATCTTACCTTAAATTAGTTTTTGTTATTTTATCATAACATCTAAAAAAGACCGATTTAGTTACCAAAAATCTTCGCCCCCAACAAATTAAAATACGTACGCTTAGCTCCGTCCCTGGTTATACAAGTGTAATTATTAATTTTGCTTCAAAAATACTAGGAAAGCAATATTTAATTAATATTTAATTAATATTTTAAGTGTTTATGTCACATTCATGAATGTTAACATTTCTTATTAAAGAAAATTGAGTTTAAATGATTCATTATTTGAGTTGTTTTCATTTTTTCTTGTTTTTTCTAATTAATAGTTTTTTTAACGTTTAATACGTTGCTATACAAAAATTGTATTACTTATTAGGGTTAATTACAGGTACCTCCCCTGAGGTTAGGTGTAATTACCGCCCAATCCCCTCGGACAATCATAATTACAACCGTCTCCCCTGAGGTTTGAAAAGGATTACATCCGTTAGGAATCAGTTAGTTTTTGCTGACGTCATCACGTAATATTTTTTGAATTTCCTATTTTACCCCTCTATTACTGTAGCATTTTACGTGGACAATTTTACCCTTTTTAGTTTTTTGCATGGACAGGGGGTTTATTGTAATGTTTAGGATAATGAAAGGGTGTCAATGTTGTATTTTAGTTTTATCCTTAAAATCAATTTTTATTGTGTATAAATTCAGGAAATTAGTTTCAAAATAGAATAATTGGTTTTCTCAAGGTTGTTGCAAAATAAATTCCATGTAAAATGCATAAATTACCAAAGAAATCCATAGAAAGATTCTACTGTTTTCATAGCTTATACAAAATAAAATACCAGCCATAATAGCTTGTATACCAGCCATAGAAAGATCAAAGAAATCCATAAAACAAATGCATTAAATTAATAAAAACACAAATTTTTTGCCAAAATGATTCATATGATAAATAACCCGCCATAATAGCTTGTATAGTTCATTACAAATACCATTACATCTGTACCCAAAATATTAACAAAACATTACTAATATCCCCCTTTACAATCCAAAACATTTAAATAACATTCAAATTTTGCCCAAAATATTACCAAAACAGAAATCCATAAACAAACACACAATAAACTGGATGTTAATTAAATGCCATCAACAGAAATCCAAAAACACATCATAATTCATCAAAAACCATATCAATAACATAAATTCTTAAACAAAATCCAGCAAATTCATTCATCAGGTGGAACTTGTGAGGATTGGGAGATTGGTGGGGCTTCTTGAGTGTTCACCACCACAGTTTCACTTCTTGATCTCCTTAGTTGATCAAGCACTTGACTTAGTGGGATATCAGCATCAAAATCAACTCCTCTAGCAGCATTTGATGGTCCAGCACCTCCATCTTCAGCTACCTGCAAATACAATGAATGAGTTAATCAAAAACATTCATTTTAGTAAATTTAGGCTAAAACATAAGTTTGAATATAATGACCTGTGCCTCCTCTCTGTTGGTTGCTCTCTTAGTTCTCTTATTTTTTTTTCTCCCACCCTCACAGGTCCTTTTGTTATGCCCTAATTGCCCACACCTACCACACTTCAAGGTTGCTGACCTTTTTGAGGGGATTACCCTTGATGCTTCTCCTTCCTCCCTTCTCCTGTGTTTCTTTGGTCTTCCTGGCTGCCTTTTCAGAGGTAGGGGCATAACTTCTTGAGGTTCAATATGCTCCATTGAAGGCCAGAACATAGGATCAGGAATGCCCTTGATCTTGTTATGGTAGGCCATCATATAAAATCCCTTGAAGTAACTTTTGTCTGTGTAGCTTTCCACATTCTCTCTTTTGTGTTCTATAGCTACCAAAGCATGCTTGCAAGGAATTCCACTAACCTCCCAATATCTACAGTTGCATGTCCTATTTCCCAAATTCACTATGAAGTGAATATTGTTCTCCTTGACTTCGAACTCATTTTCACCACCAATCATCAAAACACACCTATTGGCTTCGGTTTTTAACACATTTATTTTCTTAACAATACCATCACACAAATGACCAGTCCAGTTCATCCCATCAACATACCTTTTGTTCACCCTATTCATAACTTTTGATCTCAACCCATCCATCAAACCCAAAATAGGTGCAGCTCTTACATCCCCAATCCAATTATTAAAAGATTCAGACAAATTGTTAGTAACATGGTCATTTTTTATCCTAGTATCAAAAGCATGTCTAGACCACATACTAACATCTATTGCCATTAACCAATCATAAGCTTGGGGTTTTACCTCTTTTAACTTTCTCATGGCAAAGTCAAACATGGCCCTATTGTATGCCCTTGCAGCTGCCCAGTACCATTTTTTTACCACCAGGCCAGGATAGAGGGTCCTCATGTTTGCATATATGTGTCTGACACATTTCCTGTTGATAGCAGTAGGCACTTTCTCAAGAATTGCCTCAACAAGCCCCTGAAAAATACCACACAGTAAAAATACAATTAAACCCAAATACATGTACTACATAACAAATAAGTCATTACCTACTTAAAATTATTACAAATAAGTCCTTCTAACTAATGAGACTTAATATATTAAACCTTCAAAGAAATAATATCTTACAACTAAGTTCATACCTTTTGCCTGTCTATCATGAAAGTCCAAGGCCTTTCTTCATTGAAGCCTCCCAACATGTTCTCCAAGCAGTGAAAGAAAAATCCCCAACTATCCTTGTTCTCACTTTCAACCACAACAAATGCCAAAGGAAAAAGACCATTATTCCCATCCAGTCCAATGGCAGAAAGTAAAATCCCCTTATGAGGTCCTTTTAAGTGACACCCATCAAAGCCCAAGAATGGACTACATCCAGCTAAAAATCCTATCTCCAATGGTTCCAAACCCAAAAAAAATCTTTTAAATGTAGGAGCATGTGGAATGGATTCAATTACTTCATCTCTATCACCATCTCCTGTGTCCTCATATTGAATCACAACAAGACTCCCCACATTAGTTGTCCTAACAATATCAGCATACTTAGGCAGCATAGAGTAAGACTCTTTATGTCCACCTTCAATATCCTCCATAGCTTTTAGCTTGGCCCTGTATAACTGCATGTAATTTGGTTTAATCCCATATTTCTTCAACTCATTCCTCATCCCTTTTGGCTTCATATCAGGATTTGCCCTCAGAATATCCACCAACTTTTCAGCCATCCAGCTTGCAGTTGCCTCCTTAATCCCACCTTTCCTAACACATGTATGCACAGGATTGTATGACTTGATCATGAAAGTAGCTCCATCAGGCAAAGGAGATGCATGAACTCTCCACTTACAGTCTGCAGCATTGCAAGTTGCTGTCACTCTTGTTTTTTCATTCTTTAGCCTGAAAAGTTCAAACCCCTCTCTGACTGCAAACTCCCTCAATGTCTCTCTAAAATGATCAAATGTTGGGAACTCCATCCCAACTCTAAATTCCATAGGCTCATAAATATTGGCAGGAACAAGGAACTCATTTCTCCCTATATATCCAGCCATTGGATCATCTTCAAATTCCTCATCTGAACTATGATGAGCTTCACAGTGATCATCAGATTCATAATCACTCAGTGCACTATCAGCAGCCACTGGTTGTTTTCCTTTATTTTTTTCACCCCCCTGAGTATTTTCAACCCTTACATTTTGATCCCCTCTCTCATTATTAGCAGCCACTGGTTGCTTTCCTTTGCTTCTTTTAACCCCCTGAGTATTTTTCACCCTTACATTTTGCTCCCCTCTCTCATTATCACTGTCTCCTAACTCACCCTTATCAGTTTCCTGACCTTCACTTTCACCATCACCAGAACCTTCACCCTCATCACCTTCACTTTCCCCATCACCAGACTCATCACCTTCACCCTCATCATCCTCACTTTCACCATCACCAGACTCATCACCTTCACTTTGATCCTCATCACCCTCACTTTCACTAGATTCATCCTCATCACCCTCACTTGCAGCTTCTTCATTCTCCGACCCTCCTTGGTTTACACCCTCATCTTCATTTTGAAATGTCTGAATAAACAAGTCAATTTGAGAATGATCCTTGTTCTTCTCAAACATATGGTTTACATCACTGTCACCCCATATCCTTGATTTGCAAAGCCTCCCCAGGTATGTTTCACCATAACTCATCACAATAAGAGTGTCATCTCTCCCTGGTAAGTTCCTCAAAGCAACATCACATACATCATTTAGCAGGTCCAAGTACTTATAGTTCCTTGATTGAATGTTCTTGAGGCTGAACATTTCATCTTTGTAATGGACTACAATATCATACAACATTTTCTGAAAATGAAAAGAAAGTAACAACATTACCATATTATCATACAAAATTTTGCAAAGAAAGTAACAACATGAAAAGAAACCTTCAAAGAAATTTTGCAAAGATAGTAACAACATGAAAAGAAAGAGAAACTAACATAACTCAAAACTTTGTAACATACAAAAACTTCAGCAAATATAACTCAAAAAAACATGACCATATTACCCATATTATCATACATACCAAACAACATGCAATATTGAACTATGAAATCAACAACATAATCATATTTTGCTTCGTTTTATCAACAAAAACAACACCAATCAAAATCAAAACTATGAAATCAAAACATAATCATATTATCACATAAATATTCAGAGATATTTTCAAAAAAAAAAACAAAGCAGTGATCAAAATTTTGTGCCAAAAAAACCCTAGGTGACTGAAAATTCTTCATTTTTGAGAATATACAAGAGTATTACTTAACTAAGCTATTTACAACAAAAAAAACAAAAATCGATTGAAAATAAAAGATTAATTTTCGATTTTACCTTCGGTTCTTTGGATGTTTTGCTGCCCAGAAATGGTACGGGAATGGGGCTTGTGCTTTCTCCTTAATACGGTTTTTCAACACACTAAAATGGGGCTTGATAGTTTTAGAAGTTGGAGAAACAATGGTGATTGAAAATGGTGGGGAAGATGAATGGTTTGAGCTATTGTGAGGATTGTCTTGTAAGTGTGTGAGTGTGTGTATGTGTTTTGAAGCGGGAAATGAAGCAGGGGCAATATTGTCAATCCGGGTCGAGATATTTTATGGGTTTTTTTTTTTAATTAAAAAACTGAAGGGCATAACCGTCAATTCACACATTCCGTCCAAGTCCGTTAGTCTCCGTTAGGGTTTTGTAACCCTTTTGAAACCTCAGGGGAGGTGGTTGTAATTATGATTGTCCGAGGGGATTGGGCGGTAATTACGCCTAACCTCAGGGGAGGTACCTGTAATTAACCCTTCTTATTAATATGTGAAAATTTGCGGGTCATAATTTTAAATTGGCTTACGATCATTAAAACCTCAAGGCCGGCCCTGGAAAAGGGAAAATGGGAAAGGGTTGGGTGAGCGAAACTAAGGGGAAGTCCCTGAGTTTTTTTTTTTATTATTATTATTATTAAATGAGGGTGGGAGAAATTGTGAATTGGAAGTATTTGTGTGGGAAGCTTTTCGGTTGGACAAATTTGTGCCGCTTCCATGAATTAATTCGTCATATTTTTATGTTTCAAGCCTCACTTCTAAAAATTAAGGCTCGGAATAAAAGTAATTTAATTGGGTTTGATTTCACTAAAATCTAGTTAAACCGCACTAGATAAAGAGTTTGAAGAAGTTTAAGTCCAAATTCAATTTCAACTTGAAAAAGGATAAAAATAGTTTGTGTTCTACGCATGTAGAACGGAGAAAAAAAATCCAAGGGAATTAAAAGTACAAATCTTCGAACTACATTTTCAAATTTCGTAACCCAACCAAATATGTGGAAAATAAAAATCTGCTTCGGAAAAGGGACACAACCAAGATGGGGTACGATAGTCACAATAGTTCACAGACAGCTCTCTTAGCTTTTGGTAGGGGTGTAAACAAGTCGAGTAGTATCGAACGACACGTTGTTCAAGCTTGGTTTGAATTTTATCGAGCTTGAAATTTTGTGTTTGAGCTTGGTTTGATTTCTTAACGAACCGAGCTCAAACGAGCTTTTATCGAACGAACTCGAGCCGAGTATCGAGTAGCTTGGTATTTTACATGTATTTTTTCAATTTTTAGCTTATCGAGTCGAGCTCGAGCCGAGCTTCAAAAGTTATCGAACGAAAAATCTTGTTCAAGCTTGTTTGATTTATTTGACGAACCGAGCTCAAACGAGCTTTTATCGAACGAGCTCGAGCCGAGTATCGAGTAGCTTGGTTTGATTTTCAGCCCTAGCTTTTGGAAACTCTCAAATTTCATTTTCTTTAATAGCTTGTTTGGTTGTAAGGAAAGTGTGGGAAAATTGTAAGAAAATGGAAAAAAAGAAAAGGAATGGAAAAGGAAAAGAAAGTTTTTTCCTCTACATGTTTAGTTGTCAGAAAAATTATTTTATTGCATATGTTTGGTTCTCAAGAAAGTTTAGAAAAAAAAGTAATATTTTTGATGAATATCTCCATTTGATTATAAATATTTTCAAAATTGTAAAATATATTAAAAGTGATTGAAAAATAAAATTTACCAAATTATATCTAGGAATATAAAGTACATCGATATAAATGTATATATATATATATATATATATATATATATATATATATATATATATATATATATATATATATTAATTTTTATATATGATTATAATCTTCAACTTTTTCTTGGGTTGGGATTTATGTAAAATTTAGTTGATGTTGTTTTTTGCTATTTGTACTTTTCAAGTTTCAAAGTAAGAATTACATTTTATTTGGGTTGTTTGCGTTTGAAATGGGAATTTTTACGATATATTGTGGGGTTATAATAGCTATTACGACTTGAGAGAGTATTTTTTTGCTAATAATAAATAAGCACAAAGAGGGTTTTAGTTAAAAAAATCACAAATGAGAGGTTTTAATTATTAGATAAAGTAAAAGGGGTGTTTTGCAATTTACTCTAAAATTTTCCCCGGATTTTCCCTGGATTTCCCAATCAAATATTCTGTTGGTGTAAATTAGAGAAGGTTTTGAAGATGACAAAAAGGCCATAATGGTTTTGAAGATCAAAAAGGATAAGTCATCAACTAAGAACAGCTTAGTGAAACCTATCTAAAGGTCTGGAAGCTATGTGATCGAATCAGCCGAGTGGGATATCAGATCAGTGAAGATCAGATTGGTTATCATCAGCCGAGTCAAGATAGATGTGTTCATTCTTGAATCAGCAGAGTAGCCATCAGCATAGTACTCCCATCAGCCAAGTGAAGACGGTCAGCAAGCTGTCCAACGGTAACCTGCTAAGTGTATTAAATGCGACTGACAGAAAGTACAACAGACTGTACTGTAGCAGTTGCAGAGAGCCGTTCCAGAAAATGGGGACCAGAACTCGAGGACTGCAAATTTCTGTCTCATCTTCAACGGGCAGAAATTCAAATCCAAGAGTATAAATAGAAGACTAACTGAAGATCTAAAAAGAGACTTGCACAATTCAAGATCACATCTATAGAGCAAGATCCATCAGTTGAGTCGTCTGATCACAAGCAAAGTCATTTGTTGACGGAGCCGAAATCGTTGAAGAACAGAGCTCAAGCTCTTGTTTGTCTGAGTGACATTCAACTGTAAAGAGAAGAAGCTTATATCCATCTTTGTGAGTGATATAACTTCGTAGTATAGGTCTTCTGAGTGACTTCCTGTACTGTGAGCTTAGTACTCTCGCTTAAAGCTTATCATTTGTTGTAAAGCTTAAGTATTCTTCTGCTGTGTGCTTTAGAATAGGTTTTTCTGAGTGATCTACCTGAGAGCTAAGTGTAGAATAGGTTTTCTTTGTGATCTCCTATTGCGAACTTGTGGCCTGTTCATTTGTTGTTCGGCGCAAGCAGAGTATATTGTAAACTGTGTGTTTATAGTATAACCCAAGATCTGTGTGACTTGGAAGAGTGGACTAAAGGATTTTCATCCATATAACCACTATAAAAATATTGGTGTTTTACATCTGCATTCTTTTCCTGCATATCTCAAAAAGAGCATTCAACTGTTAAAAACGTTTTGAAAAGAATTTTGTGAAACTGGGGTAAAACTTTGAAAGATAAACTTGTTTGAAAAACATACTTGATATATCCGCTGCATACAAGTTTTGAAACTCTGAGTATATCTGAATCAGATAAGTAAAATCAGATGAGTGGTCAACTCTGCTGTTCAAAGCTTTGTGCGCGATCAGCTTAGTTATCTTACGAATCAGATCAGCTTAGTCTGCTGACAGAAAAAGTTAGAGAAAAAGTTTTAAAGTTTATGAGATCTATTCACCCCCCCCCCCTCTAGATCTCATCTGACCACTTTTGGGACCAACAAGTGGTATCAGAGCAGGTTGTTCATTAGAATCAGCTGCCTGATCAAACGAACTTGATCCAAGGTGTGTTTTTCAAAATTTTCAAAAAGAAAGCATATTTTGAAAATCAAAAACTTTTTGAAAAATGGATGTCATAAGTCATGTTCCTCACATTGGCCTTATGGACTTCGAAAGCTGGAAAATAAGAATGGAAATCCTTCTTGCCGCTTACGACGACAACATGCTTACCTGCTTTACAAAAGGACCATTCAGATTTCAGAAGACTGTGAAGGTTGCTGGCCAACCAGATCAGATAGTTGACAAAGAGCTGGATGAGCTGACTCCCAAAGAAGTCAAGTTAGTAAACCTTGATAAAAAGGCTAAGCTCATTATGTTCAAAGCTGTAGACGAAGAAAGATTCCAGAAGATCAAGCATTTCAAAACTGCCAAAGAGATGTGGAATAAAGTCTGCGAGCTAAGCGAAGGAAACGACGCTATCAAAGAACACAAGCTCAGTGTGGCTCTTGAGGAGTTTGAAAATTTCAAGATGAAATCTGGTGAAACGATTGATCAGATGGATACCAGATTTACCAAAGCTCTGAATGAAGTTCTAAGGTTTGGTAAAGAATTTTCAAACAAGGAGATCACCGCAAAGGTTCTCAAGGCCTTGCCACCTAAATTCAACATGAAGGTGACAGCCATGGAAGAATCAAGGGATTTAGGGAAGATTTCCCTTTCCGAACTGTTCTCATCCCTCAAAGCATATGAGTATCAAATGCCAAGAATGGGATTAGAAGTGTCAACCAGTTCAGACCCTACTGCTGCTCTAATGACGTCAGACAAGTCAAGAAAATCAGCAGACAAGTCAAAACAGAAGACTCTGCTGAGTTCAGAAAAAGTCTACACTGCTGACGACGTTACCCTGCTGCTGAATGATTTTGAGAAGTTCTACAAGAAGAAAATGAAATTAAAATATAAAAATGCTACTTCATCTTCTTCTGATCATTTTCAGGAAAACAGGGATTCCTCTAAAGCAATTCTTAGAGACAACAATGACAAAGAGTATGGACTCTTGATCAGAGGTCATCCACACTCATCATCTGAGAAGTTAGCTGAAAAGGAAAAGCGTGCCAATAAGGAGCGTAAGCTTACAAAGAGAAAATTAAAGTTAGCTGATGCAGCAAAGCTAATAAACTCCGGCATATCTTATTCAGACCACCAGTCGTCTGATAAAGAATTTGAAGAAGTACCTGAAACTTTATGCTTAACTGCCATAGAATCTGATGATTCTGAAACTGAGGTAACTTCTACTATTAATTAAATGCACTATTTGAATCGTCTGAATAAATGCTGAATTACAAATTCAAATATTGTTTGTGCATTTGCCAAGCTTAATGAAGAGATGACTCTGCTAAAAAGAGCAAATCAGATTACTGAAACTTTAGGTTGAAAAACCTTAAGAATCAGCTGACTACCAAAAAGCTTGAGCACGAGAATGAAACTCTAAAAGCTGAGTATGCAATTTGTTTTGAAGATATAAATGAAATTTAAAAGAAAAACTTGCATCATTCTCTAAAATAAAAAGAAATCAGAGGCTTAGGAGAAGAAGTCTACTGATGCTCAACAGGTTAGAAAACCTAGTAAGCTACCTAAGACGAATCAGACTACTAAAACCCATCAGCTGAATAGGCTGCTGATAGGAGTAAAATTTAAATGTCAAGTCTGCTAAATCTAAGGTGAGTTATTTAAATAACTCAGGTAAGAAATTGAGGCAAAAATAAATTATCTGGCAAGAATTTGAATCACAGTATGATAATTGTTATTATGACATGCATTATGCTTATTCATATTATCATGTTGATCATGTTCATTGTGCTGATTGCCATCCTCATTTCAATATGCATATTTATCACACATTTCATGCATCTTACCTTGCTTATGAGCATTGTTTTAATCATGACCAGTAAAGTGGTATCATAATGACAAGTGATATCATCATGATAAAACATAAGTCACTAGATCATCACATGTTAAAGGTTATACTAACCATGCTGGACCCAATAAACAAGGGGTACCAAAAATAGTCATCTGTTTTACAGGTGAAGTACATGTGAGATGACAAAGATGAGTTGACTGCCTTGCAAATTTCACCAAAGTTCAACAAGTGGTCTCACCAGCAAGCATGTACCAAGAAGTTTGTTATCAAATAAGTGGTATCAACAAATTGGTACAATTCAAGTGGTAGACTCTACATTTGGAAATGTCAAGGAACGCAAGAGTGTTGAAAAGTTGAAGATTATCAAGAATATCAAGTGGTATTAAAGACCAACAACTGATCGCAACAAGCAGTATCACCAACAAGTGTGGTATCAGTCAACCATGTGACAAAGAAAGTGGTTTGTTGATTTTGGATTCATAAGTTGAGGGGGAACTTATCAGAAGACTAACCCAGAACAGCTTACTGAAATTCAACGGCTGAGTGTCTTTGAAGAAAAATTCTCATCAGACTACTTGACCACGAATTCTTGAACTTAGGGGGAACGTGTATGACTAGCGGTACTCCTAAATAAAGATGAAGTTTTCAATAAGTCAAAATGAAGCTATCAGAAGACTGCTTCTTATCAGCTGACTGGAACTCAACAGCCAAGTGTTATTCAAGAATGTACTACATCAAGTGGTATCAGCAAGTGTTATCACATCAACACGTGATATCAGCTGACTAATCTGATTTACATTTATACAAGTAGTATCAGACTACAAGTAGCATCAGACTACAAGTGGAATCAGACCACAAATACCAAGTGGTATCAATTCTTGAAGTTAAGGAAATTTTCTAAGCTGGAGTGATAAACAGCAATGAAAACTACCTAAATCAGCCTGGTATTCACCTAATTGTCTTCAGCATACTAAGTTTGCAATCCTATAAAGAGAAGAAGTGGAAGAAGAAATGCAACTCAAGTATCATTGTTGATGACAAAAAGGGGGAAGATAAAAGATGCAACTAAGAACCCTTTAAAACAGAAGATCAAAAAAAAAGAAAAAAAACCAGCTATTGGTATTTTTTAAAAAGTTGTATCAGATCAATAAATTTCCATCTCAAGGTATGAAGACCAAATCTGAAAACTTAGAAGACGTTCTTAGTTGAAGGTTTTGTCATCATCAAAAAGGGGGAAATTGTTGGTGTAAATTAGAGAAGGTTTTGAAGATGACAAAAAGGCCATAATGGTTTTGAAGATCAAAAAGGATAAGTCATCAACTAAGAACAGCTTAGTGAAACCTATCTAAAGGTCTGGAAGCTATGTGATCGAATCAGCCGAGTGGGATATCAGATCAGTGAAGATCAGATTGGTTATCATCAGCCGAGTCAAGATAGATGTGTTCATTCTTGAATCAGCAGAGTAGCCATCAGCATAGTACTCCCATCAGCCAAGTGAAGACGGTCAGCAAGCTGTCCAACGGTAACCTGCTAAGTGTATTAAATGCGACTGACAGAAAGTACAACAGACTGTACTGTAGCAGTTGCAGAGAGCCGTTCCAGAAAATGGGGACCAGAACTCGAGGACTGCAAATTTCTGTCTCATCTTCAACGGGCAGAAATTCAAATCCAAGAGTATAAATAGAAGACTAACTGAAGATCTAAAAAGAGACTTGCACAATTCAAGATCACATCTATAGAGCAAGATCCATCAGTTGAGTCGTCTGATCACAAGCAAAGTCATTTGTTGACGGAGCCGAAATCGTTGAAGAACAGAGCTCAAGCTCTTGTTTGTCTGAGTGACATTCAACTGTAAAGAGAAGAAGCTTATATCCATCTTTGTGAGTGATATAACTTCGTAGTATAGGTCTTCTGAGTGACTTCCTGTACTGTGAGCTTAGTACTCTCGCTTAAAGCTTATCATTTGTTGTAAAGCTTAAGTATTCTTCTGCTGTGTGCTTTAGAATAGGTTTTTCTGAGTGATCTACCTGAGAGCTAAGTGTAGAATAGGTTTTCTTTGTGATCTCCTATTGCGAACTTGTGGCCTGTTCATTTGTTGTTCGGCGCAAGCAGAGTATATTGTAAACTGTGTGTTTATAGTATAACCCAAGATCTGTGTGACTTGGAAGAGTGGACTAAAGGATTTTCATCCATATAACCACTATAAAAATATTGGTGTTTTACATCTGCATTCTTTTCCTGCATATCTCAAAAAGAGCATTCAACTGTTAAAAACGTTTTGAAAAGAATTTTGTGAAACTGGGGTAAAACTTTGAAAGATAAACTTGTTTGAAAAACATACTTGATATATCCGCTGCATACAAGTTTTGAAACTCTGAGTATATCTGAATCAGATAAGTAAAATCAGATGAGTGGTCAACTCTGCTGTTCAAAGCTTTGTGCGCGATCAGCTTAGTTATCTTACGAATCAGATCAGCTTAGTCTGCTGACAGAAAAAGTTAGAGAAAAAGTTTTAAAGTTTATGAGATCTATTCACCCCCCCCCCTCTAGATCTCATCTGACCACTTTTGGGACCAACATATTCACAAAAAATTTCTGTAGGAAAGTTGAAGGAAAATAATAACTTTCTTTCCTGTTATCCAAACAATAATGTATTGTTTGGTTGTCGGGAAAGTGAAGAAAAATCAGTTATTTTTCCTCCCACTTGTTGTATGGATAGCAGGAAACGATGTTATTATTTTACTTCAACTTTCAGGAAAATTTTGTGAAGAAAAAATTTCTCCACCAATTTGATGGGAAAATCTTGGGAAAATTTTAGAATAAATTGCGAAACACCCTTTGTACTTTGTTTAACTATCAAAACCTCTGAGTTTGATTTTTTTTTACCAAAACCCCCATTGTGCTTATTTATTATTAGCAAAAAAAATATTTTCTTAAGTCATAATAGTAATTATACCGCTACAAAATATCGCAAAAATACTCATTTCAGATGTAAACAACCCAAAGAAAATGTAATTCTCATCTTGAAAATAGAAAAGTACAAATAGCCAAAGACAATATCAACTAAATTTTACATAAATCCTAACCGAAGAAAAAAGTTAAAGATTTTAATCATATATATATATATATATATATATATATATATATATATATATGATTAAAATCTTTAACTTTTATATATATATATATATATATATATATATATATTGTTTCCCAAGGTTTCATCCCTTTCTAGGCGGGTTGGACACATTAAGTGGGTACCTCTCCCAACAGGGATTTGAACTTGAATCCGCTACTTTGTAGTGACTAGTCCCTTCCACTAGACCAATCACCTATTGGTATATATGCGTGTGTATGCATATAAATCTAATATAAACATGTATAAACATTTACTTTATATTTCTATTGATAATTTGATAATGTTTTATTTTGCAGTCAATGTTCATATATTTTACAATTTTAAATGCATTTTTATAATTAAATAGAGATATTTATAAAATATATTACTTTTTTTTAAAATTTTCTTGACAACCAAACATATGTAAGAAAATTGTTTTCCTGACAACCAAACATGTAGAGAAAATGATTTTCTTTTCCTTTTCCTTTCCTTTCTTATTCATTTCCTACAATTTTCCCTCACTTTCCTTACAACCAAACAAGCTATAAATGAGAGAAAAAAAATTAATTTTCCTTCATTTTTCCTCATTATCTCGATCGACAACCACAAAATACATAAGCTAATCCCTGTGTAAAGTCACTTACCATTCATGAATAACGTATGAAGTTAGTCTACACTAGGGGTGGGCACGGGGCGGGTTTGGGACGGGTTTGGGGTTAGAGATATGGGTATACTAAATTTCGGGATTGACACTTTTCATCCGAAACCAGCCCCGTAATAATTCGGGTACCCGGAAGCGGGTACCCGAATTATTGCGGGTCGGGACGGGACGGGATTACGGGTCCCATATTATTTTTATTCATTAATTCTTCATCCATCTAACAAAATAATACAATATTACGTAATTTTATTTCATCATTTTTCTTTTGCTAAATCGTATCACTTTTTAATTCATTAATACATAAAACATATCATCAATTCATCATAACGGTTATTTCTATATCCAAATATGAATAAAAAGTAAAATCATATAATGAGCTATTGATAAGACGTACAACTTACAAGGGATTATGAGAGATTGAGAGTTTTTAACTTTTTAAGATTGACATAATATTAATTATTAAACTAATGTAAGATTTAAAAGGAATACTAGGGTAAAATTAAAAAAGTTCATTTATTAGATAATGTTATACAAGTAAACTAGTAAAGTGTATAAATTATATTATTAATAATATTATATATGCAGGTTCGGGTATTCGGGGTTGGAAAGACCAATCCCAAACCCGTCCCGTATTTCCGTAATAAAATACGGGTATTCAAGATCGGGTACCCAAACCCAAAAAATACTCGTCCCGTTCGGGTATTTTAAAAAGGGGACGGGTCGGGTTTGGGTTACCCGAACCCAACGCCCACCCCTAGTCTACACTACAAAAAAAGGGCTTCACCTACGACCTGATTACAACGAAAACAAATTTTTCGCTATTAGTGACGGATTAGTAACCAAATACCAACATAATTTCAATTTAAAAATCTACCTTCAATAATAGTGACAAATTACCGATGGAATGTCGATAAAATTATTTTTTTGTAGGAATTCGGTTGTTAAGTTGTAGGGGAAAGTTATTCATAGCGACGAAATCATTCCAATGGAAAATTATCCGTCGCTCTTTAGATTTTAGTAACTGAACAGCGACGGAACCATCAACAAAAATATGTTCCGCTAATAATAACGACAAATAACCAACAAAAAATTGGAAAAAATATTTTTCGTCGGAATTCGATTGTTAAGTTGTTGGAAAAAGTTATCCATAGCAAAGAAATCATTCCAACGGAAAATTATCCGTCGCTATTTAGATTTTAGTAACTGAACAGCGACGAAACCATCTACAAAAATATGTTCCGCCAATAATAACGACAAATAACCAACGAAAAATTGGGAAAAAATATTTTCCATAGGAATTTGGCTGTTAAGTTGTAGGAAAAAGTTATCCATAATGATGAATTGTTCCACCGGAAAATTTCCGTTGCTATTTAGCTCTAGTAACAAATATGTTACTGAATAGCGACAAAACCAACGATAGAAATATGTTTCCCGAATAATAACAAGAAATTACCAAATGTGGGTTAATTCACTGAAAACAGGTGATTTCAGTTAAATTGAAGAAACAAAATTGGTGAATTCGATTTAAAATGAGTTTAACCTATCAGGAACATGTAAATCTGATGAAATTCGTAAAAAAACAAATGAAATCGGTAAAAAAAGAATTTAATTATTTTGAAACATGTTGAATTAGCTAAACTTAGTTAAAAATAAGTGAAATCGATGAAAAATGGGTGAATACGGTTAAATTTGATTAAATTAGTAAAAAGAGAATGAAAATGGTGGAAAAACTAGTTAAATTGGTCAAAACGATTTATGATAATGAAAGTAAGGGGAACAACTAGTTATATCGATAAAGAATAATTAAATCAATAAATTTGGGGAAAAAATGGGTGAAATCAATGGAAAAAATGGGTTCAATCGATGAAATTGAAAAAAAAAACTTATAAGATTGGTGAAAAAATGAGTTAAGTTGGTTCAGATCAGTTTAAATCGCTGAAATTTGTGAACAAAACAGGTTAAATAAAAAAATATTTACAAACGATGAAATTAAGGATAAAACAGATGAAATCGGTGGAAAACGGGTCAACGGCTAAAAATGATTTAAATCGATGAAAAATTGGTGAAAATAACTTAAATCGATCAAAACAGTGCATCTCAATGAAATTATTGGGAA